>JAEIGD010000010.1:0-2400000 GCA_018903425.1 Zaprionus nigranus
TTTACGTAGACTAATTGGGAAAACAGAAGCGCACAGAAAGAAACTTAACTAAGAATGAATTGAGTAGGGGAAGAACCATCGGATTAGATCAGTACATGAGTTGAAAGTGCTTTTGAAAGGGAAAACCTTAGCTAAACATGCATATATATAAACTATATTTTATTATTATTTATATATATTTATATTACATATTTACAGCAGTAGTAAAAGTTTATTTAGCTTTACTCATTGTAGAATAAATCAAACAAACAAACCGGAACTTTTGGCTACAGCAGATTCCCCCGTACCTCCCTCCCTTCCCAGAAAAACACACATATCATGCCCAATTTCCCATTTCCATTATGCATGTAAACATGTATGTAAATCGAGGCATTTTATTACGCAATCGTTGAATTGCATACGAATTCGAATTCGATTTCGTTTTCGATTTGGATGTGAATTAATTCGACGTATTCAACTTTGCCACAAGCATTTGCATAATTTCTTTTAGATATTTCTCTCTCTCTCTTTCTTTCTCTCTCTGTCTGTCTGTTTCCTTTCTTTCTTGCCGTTTCTATATGGGCTTTCTTTCGCATTGCCAATGCGACGTTATCGCTTTAAGCTTAAGCCAATGTGGAAAGTGAAACTCGGTAGAAAGTTCGAATGAAAAAATTCCCAAAGAAAATAACTAATATTTGCCTAACATTTGTTGTTTCCCTCCCCCTCCCTCTCACTCTCTCTCTCCCACTCGTTGCTATCTCTGTTATGATTTATCTATTAGCATTAGTTGTAATTTGAGAAACAAAAGACAATAAATAACTGTGCTCAAAACAAATCCCAAAATTGTTTTTTGGCTCTGTGTTGGAAAAGAATCCACGGGATGCAAACAACTGAATTATCTATTAATTAGAGACAGCACAGCACATTGCAATAATTATTAATGTCATGACAAAAATATGAAGAAACCTGTCTGAGCATCATCGTATAGATCGTTAATTTCCCAGCTGTAATTATTTACGTTGTTTTTTTTAGCATTTCATTCAATAATTATTAGCAGTTGCAGTTGCATTTGTTGTTGTTGTTGGACTTTTCTCCTTTATTTGTTATTTTGTTGATGATGTTTTTCTCTTTTACAGCTCGTCACGCTCGCTGTTTATCTAACCTGCTCTCTTCGACATTCCACTTTGGCAATTAGCTTTACAAGTTTTCTATTTATTCGATAAACATTTAGTTCGCTTTTCACTAACGCCTCGAGCGATGCCAGGTGATGCCATGTAATGTGATGGGTTTGGATTGGATTGGATTGTGTTGGGGTTGGGTTTGGGGTTACGGGTCTTTGGCCTGTCGTGGCCTGGCTTGATGTGATTTTGTTTGGCTTCAGCGCAAGACTGTCAAGTGTTAAGAGCGAGCGAGCAGCTGTAAATCAATTTACAACTGAAATATTCCAATTAGTATTATGTGTATCTAGCAGATACATGCGTTCTATACGTACATGCGAACCTGTATCGAGTATAGATTCGTACAGTTGGCTAATAAAAAATGCAAATAATGTGTTGCAAAGAATTTACTGGGCCAATATACAGATACAGATACAAACACACACGCACACAGCCAGATAAGCAAGCACAAGTGTGTGTAAAGCTTTCGATTTGAATGCGAGAGAGAGAGAGCGGCAGCAGAGAGAGAGAAAGAGAGCGCAATATGAGAGCGTGCTATTCTCGTTTTGAGCGAACTGCACAAGTGGCTACACTGAGCGAAACAATTGCGTAGTACTTTGAGTGAAATTGTTAAGTAAATTGAAATATATGCAATACTGAATGTTAAACTAACTAAAAGTAACTTTAACTTATTAAAAGTATCTATAATTTATCATGTATAATCATCGTCTAATTTGAATACACTCTCTGATATCTCACAGTTACTTTACCTCATGTAAACTGCCTTCAAAGTATCTTTTTTATAAAAGTATCTTTCACTTTCCACATGCCATGCAGCTTGAGTCTGCCCACTCTTTCTTGCAGTGCCCTCAGCTGTTTGTTTATTTTGCTTTACTTGACTTTTATATAGAAATGAACTCAAGACTTTTAGCTACCGGACAATAGACAAAAGATATTATATAAAAGGCATATCACACACACACACACATATACACATATCTATGTAGATATCTAATAGAGTCATGCTAATCAATCACAGACTATTGAGAATATCTATGGCTGCACATACACACACACACACACTCACTATGTATCTGTTGTATACTTTTGCCGTCTGCGGCCAAATTGCGGTCAAATCATGAGCTCACAGTTAGCACATGCCTCATTATGAGCCCCGCACAAGCAAGCAAGCGAGTGTCGCTTATAGTTAGTGCGACTTAAGATACATTTTCAGGCCATTCGTCGATTTGTATCTGTATCTGTGTCGTTTAACAATGCGGTGCAAATCGAAGCGCAAGTCGAGTCAAGTGTTTGCACTGTTGTTGTTCACTAGATCATTCATTGAGATCGCAGGCACGTGATTTGCATAGCTACTGCTGCGAATGGAAACCGTAGCTGAAAACCTCAACTCAAATCTAACATCAAATCGTAGCTCATAATGGCACGTGACGTTGCATGACGTTGCCCCATCGAATTGTGTGTAAGTGTGTGTGTGTAGTACGCTCCATTAAAAACGGAAAAACGGAAAACCGAAAAACGTGTAAACAAAAGCCGACAAACTGAATGTTTATACCCGCTATCCATTGGGTGGAAGAGTATTTTAACTTTATGTTAACTGAAAATGTAACAGGCAGCAGAAATTATATATATTCTTGATTAGCATCAACAGTGGAGTCGATATAGCTATAGTATGTGCATTCTCTTGTCTGTCTGTCTGACTGTCTGTATGTTAGTCTGTCTGTCTGCCGGCCTGTCTCTCTATCTGTCCGTCTGTCTCTCTCAATCTGTCTATCTGTCCTTATGTCGGGTGTACCGGGTATAACACAGTCAAGCACACTGTATCTATTGCTGTTGGTTTGTTTTGGTTTTTAGGAGGGGATAAACTACTTGGATGGTTTACAAAGTTGCTGAACTGTGGAAAACGGGTCAAGAGCAGACACAGCAGCAGCAGCAGCCATAACAGCAGCCGAACAATTGCCGAACTCTGAGGAACTCTGATTGAGAGGAGGGAAGTAAATTTGAATTGCTTCACAGAACATTGAATCACAATTAACATATTTCACAAACGTGGAATTTCTTCACAAATGAAAATTAAAAGTAATGCCAAGTTCTGCGCTTATTTTAATAGCCCTCAACATTATCTTGCTTAATCACAAACAAATTACGCTGCTCATTGTTAAGTTTTACTTGTGCTTTATCAAACAGCAAACTTGACAAGTTTCACTCAGCTAATCACAAAGTTGGGAATCGATTGCCGCATGATCATAAACTATTAAGGAAATATATATAAAAGTAAATACTTGAAATACTTATAAAATAATAAAAAAAAACAATCAACAGATTGCGTAATGCGGGGCAGTACGAGGCGACGGCTTCACGTGCTGATAACAATAAATTCCATTACACAAAAACCAAAAGTATTTGCTGACAACTTATCAGCATGGAAACCACATAAAAAAAGCCAAAAATATAATAAGGAAAATAGCCAAAATGAGCAAATCTGAAAGATAAGCGCGACCGCGTTTTTGCTTTAGCTGATTTCTTAACGAGAATTCTTGAGGAATTCAACTGCATTTTCTAGAGAAGTCTCTCGAGTTGAGATGAGGCCAGAAAGTGTGCCAAAAAGATTATAGACTGTGCACGTGTGTGTGTGTTTGTTAAGGTAAATATACAGTTATGCCTGTCGTGGCGTAATGTGTGCAATCTTTCCATGTCGTGTCGCAAATTTCGCTGTCAGAGCAAGTCAAGAGTGAAGTCGACTTCGCTTGCCATGCATCGCTGACGATTGACAATTCCATTACTCCCACTCCTCTTGATCCCCCCTCTCCCCCTTGCTTCCCCTTTTAGCGGCATTCTTTGCCAAAGAGTCAGTGAACTGTTACTTTTAATTACCTCCACATTTATTTGTGGCAATCGACGATTTGTGCAAACATATTTTCCACTCGATCGATGCCACCAAACGGCTTATAGCCAATTTAAAGGCAACACCTGACGCACACACACACACACACAAACAAACAAACAAACAGCAAATACTCACACACACACAGTCATGAACCCAGGCAGCTGAAAATGGCCTCTGCCAATGGGCAACTTACTTTTACATTCATATAAAAATCGCAATTGTAAATTGGTAATTGAAATTGAAAAGCATTTTGCGAATTGCATTGCAAATGTTGCATTTGCTGCAGGTTTATGGCATTCTCATTTCTTGTGAACTGCAATATAAAATCGCCTGTAGATGCTATAGATATATGGGCAAAGCAAAATTCAAAAAAATGTCACTTTGAAAATTACAAAATAAAATACATTTTCTTTTGAATGAATGAGAAGAGAGAAAGATACATTTGTAGCTAGATTTGTAGATAGATACACAGGTAGATGGATTCCCAGCTAGATAAATTCACAAATATACTCACAGTTGACTAGATTCATGGACATTTTCATTCATAGATAGATAATTTCGTAGTGAGATACATTTATAGTGAGTTAGATTCAAGTATAGATGGATTCAAAGAGCGATTGATTGACTCACAGCTATCTAGATGCATATCTAGATATTCTTACATAATTCTTACATATAAATGAATATATTCATAGATACATTGGAACATATAAAGATAGATAGTTAAATTGATCCATAGTTCTCATACCATACATGCTTATTACCGTAGCCATTGTGCTAACCGCAAAAGTGTTTTAAAAACGTCAAGCAAATCTCATTGGAATTAACGATGTCTCCGCCCCGTGTCACCATATCCGTTACACCGCACTTCCCCTTCTACTTGCTCGTATCTACCCCACTCAGATGTCTGATTACATAAAGCAATTCCGCTAAAGCGCTGCGGCAAATGGCAAATTGAAAACGACAACCTTCAGAGCGCAACTCAGCTCAGCATCCAATGGCAAAGCCAAAGGCAAATGGCAACGACAACGGCAACGGCAGCGTGGTTCGTGGTTCGAATTTGTGCATTATGATTGCACTTTAACAATTGTCCCTGATTGCCGGTGCCCGTTGGGTTGTGCAACATCAAATCTAACAAGCATAGCAAATTATAGCGGATGTTTAACAAGCAGATACCGTGTATAGCAATAAGTTATGGCTGTAATCATTATGAAATTTAGCAGTTAGTTTAAGAAGTTGTTTAACTATAAACATGACAAATTTCATGAGTTAAGCTTGATAAGTGTGCAAGATATACAGTAAAAATAAATAACATAGCAGTTGCTTCTAGCTGCAAGCTAGTATACCCCTTTTGCCAATGCCTTTTGCAGGGCATCAAAGCGCAAATGCAACACGAAGGTTGCTGCCGCCTGCGGCACATTGAAGTGTTTTTTTTCTCAGCATACAAAAAAGTACCAGGTGCGGATTCGTTAAGCCTCAAATCTGCCTCATCTTCAGCACCCCAACCCCCACCACTGCCCCTCTCTCTTCCTCCCTCCTAACAGCGATTTGTGAACCTTGCTAATTTGTGTGCTGAAAACAACTTGCCATGCATTCGGGCGTAACGAAAACAGAATAGTGGCAGGCACAGAGAGATGGAGAGAGAGTGCGAGGGGGAGGTACAAAAAAAATAGCCAAACTCAAATTAAGCACGTAACAATTAAGGCAAGAGAGAGGAATTAGGCAAACGTTGCGTATACGTAATGCACGCCTGCAGGAGTTGAAGGGTGGCCTCGCCAGTTCGGACTCGATTAAACACTCTTAATGAGTCAATTAAGCGCGGCTTTATGAAATTTGCATTTATATTTTTAAACGCTGATTGCATAAGCTAAAACGCAGTTTGTCTCGAACCGGTACTGCCATAAAGCTCCCGGCTATAGCTATAGCTACAGCTTTAGCTATAGACAGCTATTGTTTACTTCTCATATTATTTGGTAGCTGGCAACACTTTCGCAAATAATACATAGTATATATAGTATATATATACCTTCAATCGTGTTTACAGTGTGCCCCCATGTAGCAGACAAAGCCCGCCGGCTTCTCATGCCCGTTTTGAGATACGATTCTGTATTCTCTCTTGATGACATCCAAGTGAAACTGGCACAAACACCCCAAGCAAATGGCGTGCTCAACTCAGTGCAGAGCACAGAGTTTTCACAGCCTCTGCACACACAAACACACACACACACAGAGAGAGACTCGATTTGGGTTGACTGACGCTTTTATTCTAGGGCAAAGTTTTCTCTGCTTTTCACATTTCCGCATACAATTCAAATTCAACAACAACAACAGTAACAACAACGACAACAAACAGAATCTGATATAGCTCTAGTTTCACAGTCAACGAGCGACGACTCGCGCCTGGGTATATTATTCGGTTATTATTCTATTATTCCCGACAGTCATCGTGACGCCAGATAGCAACAAAAAAAAGGAGAGTTTCTTTTTAATAAAATGTGAGTAGAGTCAGTTCTTTATACCCACTACTTATGAAGGGTAGAAGGGTATTATAACTTAGCGCCAACTGTCTAACGTCGCACGTCCTAGATTTAAACTCTATAATAGCTAAGGCTATCCAATTTGCTATCAATATGTGTTAGTATTGCACAAGTTTGTTTTAGAACTTAACTACGCCCCCTTTCCGCCCTCGTCAATCGATAATAACCGAATTCCAAGCGTAATTTTTAATGCAGAACTGTTCATTTTTAGTAAACACAATAACTATCAACACTCAAATGATTTCTAAAAACTTGGTTGCAAGCGGATAATTAACATAGAAGTTATTTACGAAATAATTTGAAGAGTTACTGCTTTCCAAGCCGTGCCTTAAAGTATGCAACACAAAATACGCTAAACATAGAAGTTATATATTAAAAGAAAGCGTTTTGGGTATATCAAAGTCGAGAGGGTGTATCACAATCGAGCACATTCAAGTGTAGCTGTCGTGTTAGTTTAATAAAATGTGAGTAGAGTCAGGTCTCTTTAATCTGCCTCTCCCTCTCCCTCCCTCTCGTTCCCTCCCTCCCTCTCTTTCTTCAAAAGTTGCTTGGTTAATACCAAAATGTTCTTATCAATGCGATACATATTTTGTATTCCCGCTTAGCTTTTATTTCTGCTGTCTTTCGAGTGATCAAGCTCTGTATCTGTAGTCTAGGTCTCTTTAGTTCTTATCAACTGCTAATATATTTATATTGCCTTAGGCCTTTTAACTCTGCTGCCTTTACAAGTGTTCACTGTATCTGTTTCACTTTTAGTCGATGACTAAGTACACTGATAATTCCCTCGTCTAGGCTGAGTAAAATCACAATGAAATTGCGCAAATTTTTAATGAGTTTCACAAATATTTCATCCGCCTACAACTTCAGCATTCTAAGAATAGATGCAGTATTTATCAGTCAGTCGTTATTCATAGATTCTCTATAAATTTCCTTTCAATAAACAATCAAAAATTGGCAGATTTGCATGCCAAACATAGCGAAACATACATATGTTCCATAAAGATCAAGTATACGTGCACATTAGATACAAAGCTCCGAGCTGGACATCGATTCAATCACACGATCGCATTAATTGCAGCACACGAACCAAATTGAGCTCATGTTCGTTCTATGTACTGTGTCTGTGTGTGTGTGTGGGCTATTGAAACTTAACAGCAAATTGCGTATGCGACCTGTGCGCACTCTGTGTGTGTGCCGAGCCGGAATTGACCTTGCCCAGGCCCTGGCACTTCAAATGCCGCCGATTCTCAACATTTCAGACTTTTGTTTTCATTGTTGTAACATAAACTCTGCTAGCGGTTTATTGTTTGTTGTTTATAGTTGCGATAATGGGGAGAGATATAGACGATTCACTTCACACAAACTTGAACTTCAGTCAGTTAAAATTAAGATCAGCTGCAGAAAAGAATTGAGAGAGTTTTTTCTTCTGTGGAGAGGCGCAGAAATTGCAGAAAGCTTTCTTGCAATAAATTGCATAAAAGTTAATCAACTGAAGTGCCATTAAATATAACTAAACGTAATTCAATTGTTATGCAATCAACAAAGTGACGAGACATATTCATAACAAAAGGAAAGACGGGCAGCTAAGGCAGGGAGGGAGGTAAGGAGGGGAATGGTGGAAACAGGCAACGGCAGACAGAGAGTATAAAAAACATTTCCCACATTGCGCAGTCTCGTCACTTTCAGTCGATTATTGTTGGCAATTTCTATAATTGAATTTTTTAATAAGCTCCCCTCTATACACTAAACACAGATACAGATACAATGTATCTATGTGTGTGTGTGTGTGCGGGGCATAATCAAATGGCTTACACACGCACTCAACTCAACTCAACACTCGCCATTATCAGCGCACGTCAGCATGAATTGTATCCGCATCTGGCGGTCAACAATTGTATCTGTATCTCTCTCAACTCAACTCCATTTCGAGTCGCACTTGATTGAATCGCTTAATAAGCAATCTCCATACATTTACGCCCCTTATTTGCCTCGAAATGGGGGCGTACTGAGGCTGCATAGCTGCACCTGCCAATCGAACCGAGAATTGTCGCCATGTTTATTGTTTATGGCAATCTGCAATCCAAGTAGCTACTCCAACTGTTGGTACTTGTTCCACTCCTACTCCTACTCCTCACTCCTTCTTCTTCAGCTCCTTCTTCCTCCTTTTCTTATATACAATTTGCTGGCACTGTAGTAATTTCAGCGCCCTCTCGCCTTGCAAACATTTCCAAGTAATTCAATTGTTTGTTGGTCTTAACTCTGATTTCGCCAGACTATATAATATTTGATATACAGGGTATCCCCTGCCATGTGCGTCTTGCATTACTGTGACAACAGTGGCACAGTGCGGCATGTTATCGCCTGGGAAACTTAGACGATGCACGCGGCAGCGCATATGATATCAAAGAAGTGCTTCAATTAACTTACAAACTGATTCGACAGTTCGATTTGTGTATAAAGAAGATCGAGGGATTTCTTTGTTGATGTAGATGAAGATGATGAAGTTACTTTGTAAGTACTAGCTAGATCTGCTGCTAGTTGAAATAGAGCGAGAGTTGAATGCGTTCACAGTGATTATAATAAAAACACATAATCAATTAAGCACAAGAGTTTGCTTATCGCTACTCTGGTTTTTTTGTACCTTTCAGCGAGTACAAGTGACATTTAAAGAGGCAATCAAGAAGAAACAGAAGTAGGCAGGGAAAGGGGAAATGAAGGGAGAATAGAGGGACAGTGGCGACGAACACGAAGTTCAACATGCAACAGGCAAGTGGCAAGCGGCAAGTTTGTGAGTTTCTAAAATTGAGCTGCCAATAAAATGTCAATCGCCGATGCAGTTCATCGAGAAAGCAAAGCGACAGAGAAAGGGAGGAGTCAATGGGGCAGAGAGAGGGGCAAACACTAGTTGATAGATACAGTGGGCAACAAAGTGAAAAGCAAATTTTGGCAGCTGTTGCCGCGGGACGCGCTTAAAAATAGCAAACAAAAATGCGAAGCAACTCAGCGCGGGCGAAATTTCGCAAAGGCCCCAAAAAAATAAAAACAAAAAATACAACAAACTAAAAGCTAAAGAAAAAATTACTTATGCGAGATAGAAAAGTTTTGTGTCGCTTTTGCGAAAACTTGAGATACACACAGACACACACACACACACTCGTACACACACATAGAGTTATAAAACAAAAGCCAACTGAAAGTATCTATAGAGAATGGGCCTGAGTAAACTACGAGGCGCATCTATTTAAAGATTGACTGCCAGGCGACATTTTCACGCCGAGTAGCTCGGACAGTCACGCACCCGAAATGAAAATGTATCTAGGCACACACACATGTGTGTGTGTGTGTCTTGCAGTATGTGTATCTTGTAGATATGCCATGAATGTGTGTTGCGATTTGACAAGTTTTCTCTGAAGAAAAGCCAGCACCGTGTGCCGCCTCAGTCTCTTTTGCTCGTCTTCCCCCGCTCACTCATCCTCTCGCTCTTTCACTATTGCTCTCTCTCTCTCTCTCTCTTTCTACTACTCCCTCTCTCTGTCTCTCTCTCTCTCTCTATATGTGAATTACATATTGTACATCCATCGAAATGAGCACACACAATGCGCAAATAAAAAGCGCCGGGCAGCCCAAAACGTGTTCTACACAGACTAGTCTATATATTTAAAAATAAACTCTACGCAAATTATGAAATCCCCCCGACCCTCTTCACCTCCTCCCTACCTCCCTTTTCCTGCTGCTAGCCAAAAGTTTAGAAAAGAAATAGAAATTTGGGCTAATCTGTAAATACGTATAGGAAATTTGTAAAACACAAGAGAACATGAGTTCAATTCAGTGCCAGAGCATTAATATTTGCAATGGGGTTTATTTCTTGAGTGCATATAGACTGCACTGCCTGTGCTTAATATCTCTGAGTGTGCCTGGCATTTCTAAGAATTTTAGAAATACAAACTTTAAAGTTTTTTCTCTATTTTAAAGGCACGAAGTTTAAAATATTCGGAATTAAGTCACACATATTTAATCCCCTTTTAATAGTTTTCTAATTGTGCGTACAGGAAGTGTTTAGAGTTCTTCTGAATCTAGCTGCCAGTTTGGGGTTTATAAATACATTCTCGAGCAACGACATTTACAAAAGCCTGAGGAATTCGTTCCAAGTTTAATGACCAACACGAGCACGAAGAAGATGGAGACGGAGACACAGACACAGACGAAGCTGTGCGCATCCCAAAAGAGCATAGAAAATATCAACGAACTTTAGAAATCCAACAGTAAATGCCAAGGCACATACACACTCTCACACCAAACACGAAATATTGGAGATAGAAATAACAACAAAAACAACTACAACAACAGCAAATCAATACACACAACGAACTAGTAAAGAAAAGGCATCATTCAGAGCTTAGATTACAGCATTTTCTGGCTGCCATGGAATGTGGCTTTGGCTGTGGCGGTGGCTGAGGTTGTGCCTGTGTCTGCGGCTAAGATTGTGGCTGCTGTGGCTCGGAAACTTGTTTACAAGACGCCGCGACGTGCCGTCGAGTGGGTCAACTGCAGCAGCAGCAGCAGCTCTTTTACACTCTTTTGCCACAAGTGGCTGCGAGTCTGTGTGTGAGTGAGGGTACGTAAGTGAGTGCGAGTGTGTGTGTATATTGACATTCACATTAAAGTTGAGCAGAGCCGCTCCTGGACCCAACGCTTGAGCGCCAAACTTTCACTTGTGCACGCAGCAGCGACAGCAGCAGCGGCAGCGGTGGCGGTAAAGATGAAACAAGAGCAGCGGAGCAACAAAAAACATAGAGAGAGACACATAGACATCTACATAGAGTCAAAGAAGAGTCGAAGTCGAAGCTTTCAATGATGAAAATCATGGCAAGAAACTTGATCGCAGCTCACTCGCTTCGAATTGCAGGCGCGCCCTAACGAGGCGACAGGTGGCGGCAATAGGCGGGGCAGCTTAAAACAATATATATGAGTTGGTACTTTCTTTCATCTATATGTGTGTGTGTGTGTGTTTGTGTCTGCCTGAATGAATTTGTAGTGCTTCTAATTGGGCACAGAGAGTAGGGCAGCTGGAAATAGGGCAGGGACACGACCCCTGGACAGCAGTTGGGCTTGCTGCAGCGGGCGCGGACGGGCTGCTTGTACGTCACACGCCCTAGAAATTGTCAATGAGCTATGTGCGAGAGTTGCCCCAATTTACGTAGTGTGAATATAGATTGGAAATTGAATAGTTAATGCACGACTTACCTTCTCCTTGGCACGTCCAGCGTGTTTTTGCATGGATTTTGCAAGCATGATGCCTTTATTTTCGGACATTCAAAAATCAAAAAGTTGCAAACAGAAACAGAATAACAACAGAGAGGGTGAATAAGTGAAGCAGCAATGCGTGATGTTTCCTATTGTATGCACTGCCTGGCGTTCAGAAATATATATACAATATGTATATTTCGATTCGATTCGATTTGGCACACTTAAATACACTGCAAAACAGAGGGAACGCTAACGGAAGAACACTCTTGCCGTTTTCGGGGAAATTTTAAATGCACATTTAACACACGACAGCGGGCCACAATAATTTGTATTTGTGTAACGTTGCTATTTTTATGCGATTTGGCCGCGCTAGTAGCACTCGAAAGTCACGAAATAATGGCACGTAGACGCGCGACTGCGACTTCAGGTGTGTCTTCGAACTTGACGCTGCTGCAGACGGAACGGGACTCATTTATTTATTTATAATTTATAATGTTTACACTCAAACAACGTCGATATGTGGTCTGTATCGATAGTTTGGGCGTTATCGACCAGCCGCCATGGGAAATTGCTGTTATGTGGAGCATCTTCTGTTAATGGGAGGAGCATCGCAATATCGATAGATAATTAGTGTATATCGGCAAGCCGCCCCGAGCGATAAAACTAAAATTTGTTACTCCTCACTGTTAAACTAACTCACCACTTGTAGAGTTTTGTGCGTTACACAGCACTACCTACAGCTGAAAGATGAAGGAACGACTTTTGCCAAGGTAATGTAAACAAACAAATTCGAAATTGATTTTCATTGACAACATTATATTTACTAGACCCTACGCTTCACATGGCGGCTGGCTATGCTTTCTGTTGCCCCTGGCACTGCTCACAAGCTATCTACACAGCCACAAATCGTTGCCGGCATGCGATACATCAGATGGAGCGCATAGCTTCCTTATTGTGGCTGCAATTGGAATGTGCCTGCGGACGCTGTGCTTTTTTTTCAACTCCAACGTGGAAACGGGTACACTGATCAGGCGTATAATCAGCCTGTTGCCCGGCATTGTCATCACTCTATGTCTTGGACTGTTACATGATTTGCCCTGGATTACCTCAGCTATTTCCGGTTTCCTTATCACAGCTCTTTATCAGCATGTTTACATCAGCGTATTGCGTGGACAGCCCCACACCTTTACGCTTGGAGAGGCGGCCATACTGGTGCAGGGACTCGTATTGTTCGTGCTGAATACCCTACTCCGCCTGTACGAGTTGGGCGCATCGCCGTCAAAGGACGCTAATGAGTTTTCTCAACTGAATGCCATCATGCTGAGTGCACTACTCTCCCTGCTCATTGTCTGCCTGCTGTTGGCCTTGGTGCGTCCATTGAGGCAGCCATTGCCCTTCTACCTGCTAATAGTCCTCCTGGTTGTCGCTGTCACCTGCGCGCCAGTCACCAAGCCGTTGCCATTGATTGCTCTGCTCAGTTTTCTCTTCAGAGATAAGAAGAGGGTGCGTGCTAGTCTTGAATGACTGACAAATACTCCAATTCTAACGAATACCCTTTCTTCCAGCTCTACATACTCTTCTTCTATCTGCTGCTGGTGGGTTTAACCTGCGCCACAGTCAGCTGGCAACTGAGGAACACCAGCAAGGCGAGCACGCGCGTCCGCAAGATATTCCACCTGTTGATCGTGTTGGTGTTTGTGCCCGGCATCATTTACCAGTGTGCCTTGCTCTACATTGGCACAGGCATTGCCCTTGCTGTGTTCGTGGTGGTTGAGCTGCTGCGTCTGCTCCAGATGCCTCCCTTTGCCGAGACACTGTTGCAGGCCTTCGATTCCTTTAAAGATGTCAAGGATTCAGGGCAGCTGGCACTGACTCCCTTCTGCCTGCTCATTGGCTGCGCTTTGCCCATTTGGCTAACAGCTTGTCCCTGCGACAGTGCAGCCAATCCCAGCCAGTTGGCGCTGCTATCGGGCATACTGGCCGTGGGAGTGGGTGACACGGCAGCCAGCGTCGTGGGCTCCACGATGGGAAGGAACAAGTGGGGCAGTGCGTAGACCCCATAATTCCTTTTTCCTTTCATTCTATAAGCTTCATTAATTACAGGTTCCAGTCGTTCCATAGAGGGCACCGCAGCCTTTGTCGTGTCCGTGCTGCTGTCTGTTTGGCTGCTGCAAGTAGGTGGAGTTCTGGCCATGACGCAGGCCAAGTGGTTTGCCACAGTCTTTGCAGCCTTAAATACAGCTCTGGTTGAGGCTTTTACTGATCAGGTGGATAACCTGGTGCTGCCCCTGGTATTCTACATTCTTGTTGGCCTTGCCTGAGGCCGGCTGCCATGTTATACATTGTTAGACATATACATACATATACTTGTAAATCGATCAACATTCCTGTTAAGCCAAAGAAATTTCATTTATTTTTTAAATACACATTTCTAGCATTATCCAACACTTTAACATTATGCGTGTCTGCATTTAACAGCTCAAGTCTTATACATGATCAATGTTAGTTAAAATATCGTTAGTAGCAGAGGTGCCCCTTATACGTTTTGCAACACTCAACGTAGCAGTGCTCTCTTATACAAATTGGCCTACGTGAATGTTAAGTTAACATAATGACAGTCAAACTTGGCAAATGTTAAGTTTACATAGTAGACTAACTATGCTACTGGCGCCCAACATTTAAATTCAGATTTCAATAAAATTATGAATTGGAAATCTAAAACTGTAAAATCAAAACAATTGTGGATTTTCTCATGCATTCTCAATATATTTAATACATTTCTCTTTATTATGCGCTTACAACAAATACAAAGTAGTGTATATTTATATATAAATGTATGTATATAAAAATGCAGTTATCTCTATAATTCTATAGTAGTGGTTGGTCTTGTACATGCCTTACGTACAGCGCAATTTTGAATATAATTATTATGTGTATGTGGTATAGTTTAGTATGTATATAGTGTATATACATGTATATATATGTATATATATATGTATATATATTTAGTATATTGCCTGAGCATGTCTCTAGTCCTGAACTGGGTGTATGTATCACATTTCAAACGCAGATCGACGTCCGCGTGTTTCGTTTCGATTGACGGCAGTTGATTAACTGATTAACAATTACATTACATTACTAACAATTTAGGGTTGCATACAAAAAAAAATAAACAGAAAAAAATACATTTACAATTAAATTACATTACTAACAATTTAGGTTTGCATACAAAAAAATAAACAGAAAAAAATACATTTACAAATATATGTTGTATATATATGATATATAAGGATTAAAGGAACATTGTGAGAGGCACAAACTGATGATGCACCCCTCGTTGTTGGGAAAACCCAATGCCAAATTATTGTATTGTATATTTACATTTACAGCATATCCTGCTGGAAATATTCATGCTCCAGACAGGCCATCGCCGAGGGTCGCTCATGCAGTTCAAAGGAAAGCATTTGCTAGGGGAACATAATGAAATATATGGCAAATTAGTTACAGATCATGGAACAAGGTGAATCATTCAGGCTTACGTGCAGCAAATCATCAGCAAGTTCGCATAAGCCCGGATGGAAATCTCTAGGCTGCTTGGGTTGCCGGGGCGGAAAATGTTCTCGCGATACAGAGACGCTCTGAGGCCACTGCTGATCCGTTGGTCTGCCCGTAATCCTGCAAAAGAAGAGTAACTTAAAGTAATCTTGATTTATCTTCCTCAATTCTTCTCTCCTACTCGAAGATGCGATCCAGTTGATTCACTTCCGATGTGCCCGGAAACAGGGGCTTTCGATTGTACATCTCAAAGATAATGCAGGCTGCACTCCAGATATCCACAGCACTGTTGTAGCCCTGGCCCAGTAGCACCTCGGGCGCCCGATACCACAGAGTGACCACAACTGAGGTGAGTTTCATTTCGGAGTCGTATGTCTTGGCCAAACCGAAGTCGGCTATCTTCAAGTGTCCCTGAGATGAGAGGAGCAGATTTTGTGGCTTCAGATCGCGATGAATGATACGATTTGCATGCAAGAAGTCCACGCCCGTCAACAACTCCCGAGACAGTCTCTGAAGAGAGAACAATTGATGAAATTATTAAAAATATAAGATCGGTAGGGTATTCTGCTACTCTACCTGTATGTTTGTGTGCGACATGCCACATGCTGGCAGGTTTTCTATCATATCGGATAAGTCTTGTTCCAGATGCTCGAATACGAGCAGAATGAGCAATTTCCCATCATGTTCCAAAAACTGGCATACTTCGAACAGTCTGAGCGGGTGGGGAAATCGAATAGTGTGTTAGTGTGCGTGCATATGTGGAGAGTGGATCGGGTGTGTATCGTATGCATGCATGTGTGTGTGTGCTTGAGTGTAAACTCTGTTGTGGCAAAAGGTTGCTGAGGCCAAGTGACGCCACTGATCACACAGCGGCAATATTGTGTACTAACCAAATTACTCCACTCACATGAAACGAGGCAATTTCTACAAAAGTTTTCGATCAGGAGAGTGAATGCTGGGGAGAGCCTGAGTGAACCAGACGATTGCCCCAACACTAACAGAGAGTGTTGTCTGTTAACTAACATTTTGTTCGCGCTGTTAACGAAGGAGCAGCGCTGCTAGCCGATTGACTACAATTTTCATCAATTCTAAAATATGATTTATTTATTATAAAAATTATAATTTCCAACAATAATATGAACCTAAATTTATATATTCTTATTTAACTGCTTTAAAATGGTTTTGCTTAGTTTTTTGATTTTAGTGGCATACGATATACAAACAAAAATACGTTAAGCGCATCCGCAATTCAAACAATAGCACTGTAATTAACATTCTGTTAATCGCTCGCTCTTTGACATGCGCAGCCAATTTATGCTCTTGATCGCAATATCGTAGCTGAGCGGCGCACAAAACAAGCAACGCACAACCAACTGAGAGGGTCGAGTGGCTGAGAGAGTTGAGTGACTGAGCGAATGAGCGACTTTTTTTAGTACTGTGAGAGCGCGTCGAGTGGTTATTAGGGTTTTAGTACGCAATGCCGCCGCAGTGGACGCCAGTGTGCTGTATGTATGAATTGTAAGGTGCGTTGCAGAGTATTTTTATTATTTATTTGAAAGCTGCTAAAATTGTTGTTTCATTATTAATTACACTACTCTGTGGCAAATGTCGTTATCAGCAGAAGCAGCAGAAGCAGGGCAGCAAGCCGGCGTCGTCCGTCGTATTGTTTGACGTTTGGTTTAACATTTGTATGCATGGGTGTGTGTGTGTGTGGCTTGCAGTGCAGCGATCGTTACAGTTACGCTTGTTTTTGAATGACGCTCGAGGTCAGCGCCGGAGGTAAAGCGAAAGATAAACAATAGCATAGAGTGTGCGAAAAAAAACTGCACACACACACACATGCATACAGTTGGCTGTAATCTCTGCTCGTCCACAACGTAACGATTTTAGTGTATTTTTTAAATTAGTTAACAAATAGTTGAAGAGAGTTGAGTTGAGTCGAGGCGCCACCAAGATAAGCACCCACAGGCAGACACACATTCTTGTAGCACACGTGTGCACCCACACTCAGATAGAGTGCACTGCACTCACTGCTGTACTGCTCTACTCACCTAACCACATTCGCGTGCTCGTACGTGTTGAGCTGCTTCAGCAGCGAGATCTCTCGCAGCGTCGAGGCACTCACCCCGTTGTCGGTGAGGGGAATCCTCACCTTCTTGATGGCCACGTAGCGTCCAGTGAGATTGTCGAGGGCACGATAAACGGTGCCATAGGCGCCTGCAAAAAGGGTCATACAAATCAGGATTAGAAATGGGTCACACACACACCAACACACACACACACGCACAGGGAAAGAGAACTGCTTAACCGTAACCTTGGACTAGGAAAGTAAAGTAAAAGGCAAATTGCGAAATCAAATGAAATGTTAATCAACAAAAAATAACAAGAACAACAACAAAAGACAAGCACACAGAGATAAGAACAAACAAGTGAATTTTATTTCGGGCAATGCCGCATTCACGTATTCCTATGTGTGTGTGTGTGTATGTGGGTATTTCGCATACAAATGGCAAACCCAAATAGCAAACGACAAACTCAGAAACAGTAATAGAAACCCAAAGCAGAAGCAAAAGCAACAGCAGAAACCCGAAAACCCCTCAAACCATGTGTCGTCAGTCAGCTGTGTTGATAAGCCCAAACGGCGACGGGCCAAACGGCTGATTTTTGACAATATCTGCGTTGCTGCTGCTGCTGCCAACCTGGCGAACAGGCACAGCCAGAGTAGAAGACAGAGGGAAAGAGACAGAATGATAGAGAGAGAGGGCGGGAGAGTAGAAAGCATCGATTTAAATGAGAAAGACAAAATTCTGTCACCGCAAATTTATCACTCAGCAGCGCGAGACAGACAGATAGAGATGGAGAGGGAGGGTTCGCATGCGGGGCAGGGCAAGGCAAGACTGACAAGTTATGCACAATGTTGAGACAGATGGAAGAAGAGACATTGGCACGTTGCGTGGGAGTTCTATTTTAGGTGACATTAGCATTCCCATTCACATGCACATTCACATTCTTGATCGCATTCGATTTCGGAATTTTCCCCCGGGTCGTTGCTGCGACTTCAAAAGTCAAGTACAAGGCCAGGTGCAAAAAGACATAGAAAAGAGATACAAAGAAAACAAAGCACCGTTTCGCACACTCTATATTATACTCTATACTCTAACCGAGGCTACTCTCTCCCACTCCGTCTCTCTCTCCCTCCCTCCCTCTCTCTATCGTTCGACTATTTTGCCGACTTGGTTTTTTCGCCTGCTCTTTCAATTGTCAAAATTTTGCACAAATCAAAGCAACAACAACAACAACAGGAATAACAACAAACAGAAAAGCGAGAGGCAATAATTGAATGAATGCGAAAAAGCAAAACGAACGGACAGACAGACAGAGAGACAGACAAAAGTAGAAGCAGATACACTTTTTCAATGTCTCTTACAAAAGAAACGGCGAACTTGTTTTGTCTCTTTTTGTTGTATTTGTAGTTGTTGCCTTGTCATGGACCCCCTTGGTAGGGAAGGGGGTGTGGCACCTTAACCTTGGTTGTGCTAAATGTAATGCCAACTCTGCTCCACAATGCGTGGTCTTGTGATTTAACCCTTTGTTGCCGTTCTGCTGCAGCATCCCCCCTCTCTCTCTCTATGAGGCTACGCCCATGTTTGCAACAACAACAACAAACATTGCCAAAAAAAACCACAAACCAGTAATAATAACCATTAGCATTCACAAAGCGAACCGTGTTTACCTCTCCACTCTCCACTCGAACTCAGCTCTCGGCTCTCAGTGACGTAATTGATTAATGTTCCGAAAAAAGATGACAAACTGACAAAAAATAGCAAACTGGAAATGTTTGTTGGCCTCTCAACTGATCGTTGCACTTGACTTTGGGGTTTCACATGTTTTTTCGCTCTTCGTTCGTTTTTCAAACCTTGAAAAATACACGTGGTTTCGAAAATCAAACCTGAAAGTATGCAATGGAATTTGAAAACCCTATTTACATGCCTGGTAGGAGGTTGTGGTACCTAAAATGCATTGAAAGCCCACTATTTCCCCTCACTTCTGAATTCGATGCGGTCATTAAAACGCAAATATCGACAATAGGTTAGGTTATAGTTGGTTAAAAGTGCCCTACGCGCTGCATAGGCGACGTCACGAGGCAGTCTTGAATCTTTAGTTATCCTTCCCATGCATCCGCAATCATTCACACCTTATTATAGCATAATTCATAAATACCTGTGCCGATTATATCGAGTTGTTTGTAGTTGAACGGCATTATCTCGTCCACAGCTTGTGTTTCGGACATTTTCTGTCGCTTATTTTGTGGGATGCTACTGGTAGATGCCATGCCAGCACTTCTTCTTGTTTGACCTTTTCAACTTTCAATATTTTGTATAACTAAAGCAGGCAAATTGAACTGCAAAGAAAGGTTTAAGAATTCTCCATTTATAAAAAACACTTTGGCACCTCATGGGTTAAAGTCTAAACGGGCACTGCATACAAAAGTTGTCAAGGTCAGGGTTAACACAATTACACCACACACGAAATGGCACGCTGCATTAATTGTCCGCATGGTCAGTGCAGGGTTAACATATTGATAACATAACCAAACTAGCGCGTGTAACAGGTGTTAATTCGAAGAGCTACCCTCTGTTATAGCTTTGGCTATGTCTATGCCTATTTTTATAGCTGCTGCCAGTAATCTTGCTTGACATTACGTGGTGTTTTACTGTTGTTGTTGTTATTCCACTTGTTGTAGTTGTTGTTGTTATTGTTATTGTTGTTAGCTTGTGCTGCCGTTGCCGGCGGTCAATGAACCTGCTGCTGCTGCTGGTGCCGAAGCTATTCCGTCTGTTAGTTCTGACTGCGCGGTATGAATTCGTATTATAATTTATTGATATATTCTGCTCAACTCTCTTGCAATGTCTCTTACTACTTTGGCTTTGTCATTGCTTTTGCGGCTGCTTCTGCTTCAGCTCCAGCACAAAGCAAAAAGCAACGTTTTTTTGCCATTTGTCAATTAATTCTAATCGCAACGAAAGGCAACAGTAACAATACATAATAATAATAATAACAACAACAGCAGCAGCAGCAATAATAACAGCAACAACAACATCAGCAACAGCAGAGAGCACAGCTAAAACGCGACACGAATGAGCCGAAGAAAAAAAAATAGCAGCTAAATTTCGGTGCTTTCATCACGATTGCCGACGAGTACAAACGACGCACGAATACCCTTTTTGGTCGGGCGAATACGCGACGGAGGTGCACAGGGAGACGAAGCGTGCGACAAAACGGAATTTGAAATGATAACAGTTAAAATATTAAATAAATACTGATGCTTGTCTGCAGGTATTTTGGGTACGCGCTGCTGTGCTCCTGCGGCACTGACGCTGTACCAGCTGATGTACCCTGCACTCGTTTTACCATGCGACACTGCGTGTGTGTGAGTGTGTGTATGTGAATTATTAATATTAGTTAAATATTAAAATGTGTTTTGTATTTGGCAAGAACGAATAAACACTGACAAAACGCACGGAACTTGCATAGAGCTACAATTGTACATATGAACGAGCACACATATTTATGTACACACACATGCACACGCGGACACATACACATACAATTACACAGAGTAGCAGGCAGGCAAGCAGCAGCAGACGGGGAGAAAAGCGATCATTTTGTTTTCCTACGAAAAATAATGCTACCACTTAAAGCGGCGTAAAACCGCAGTAAAGACCGATCACGATTAATTGACTAGTGAAACGACATACCGACACCTGCACCTGTATTAAACACTGTATTTTTTAAATAAAAATAAAGATTTTGACACTAACAATTTTTGTAACAAACTGAGCACGCAAATAATGACAATAACAGCACTCAAATAGCGCTCAAACCGCGATACGATATTCATCTTGTGTAAAGAGATCTTAAATTGGCCGGACCCACTGTTAATGCAACTGCCGCTCTCTTAAGCAGTTAACATTAACAGAGGCCAGAGGTGAATAATTTGTATTTGAATTATTTCGGTTACGCCGGAGTGGGCCAGAGATACTTTTTGAAAATGTCCTGCAGTATCAAGATAATTTAATTTAGTTTTCATTTAATATTTTATTTATTTAAGAATTTTCAGAATGAATTCAATTAGAGTTTATATATTTATTTTGAAATTTCAGTTGCAGAAACAGTAGTGTTGTCAGCTTAACTTTTTTTCCTCCAAATCTAGATTTTATTCTTGTGGACTATAAAATCGGCGCTGGCGGTAAAGCAGATTACGTGAATCCTCTACAGCCCGGACACGAATCGGATCGTGTCTCGGGTAATAGAGCGCTGTTTGCGAATAACAAGGAGTTTTTAAATTGGAATAACGGCGGTTTTTTTTGTTTTCAATTAAAAAATCTGTTCGTTTTTCTTCTTTTTGCAGTATTACAGTTTCCAAATTGCTCAGCCCGCCCTGCAGATTGCCCCAAATTTTTGACGTTTTTCAGTTTTTCACACCTTTTCCTGCCGACAGTGGGGTGGGGCGGCAAAAAACAGTTTTTTAACAGTCTGATAAGATGACGTGGCTCCATCTGGTGATTTGTTTGCATTGAATAACAGAGTTCGTCAACTCTCGGTTATATGAAACTCAAAATTTCCCATGAATTTCAATTTTGCGCGCAGCTAACTTCACGTCGTCTCCATATTGCGCACAGCCAACTTCAAGCGCACGAACTGCCAACCTGTGCCAATTGTGGCGTTGCCACTCTGTTGTTTTATGGCGCGAACATCTTAATTCAAATGCGTAAACATGCATGCAATAAAGCTGTTTGCTTTACGGGCTTAATTAGTTAAAATATATAAAGAATTGGGTAAATATTTCCAATCATGTGTTTATAATTGCCATATAATATACTCATATAATTAATGCAAAATCAGCACACCTGTCTTAAATCTTCCATCCATCGAATGCGATTGTGACGTGCCGTGATAAGTGATAATTAACAGCTGACGATGACGTACAATGCGAATACAAACAATCCGTGCCCGCAGAGGTGAAAAGTGAAATAGCAAATACATGTGGGAATAGAGTATACGTGATTTGAAAAGGATTACGCGAATCAAAACAAAAGACACATTCCACATCTCAATTCTCGAACGCTGTAAAACCGTTCGATGAACATTGTACGCGTTATCTTGTGAATCATTTGTGATTGATGTGAATCAGAGTCAGGCAGGCAGGCCCAGTGAAAATGTGGTGCCAGCCACAGCCACAGCCTCAGCCGCACTCATTTCCACATTCAAATCAAGCGCTGTTTAGCACCT
Organism: Zaprionus nigranus; assembly: GCA_018903425.1. Taxonomy (NCBI): domain Eukaryota; kingdom Metazoa; phylum Arthropoda; class Insecta; order Diptera; family Drosophilidae; genus Zaprionus; species Zaprionus nigranus. The sequence goes on from JAEIGD010000010.1 coordinate 22,674, forward strand.
CCGATGCGATCTTTACGGAAGCAGGTGACCAAGCAAGCGCCAGGCCCGAACCTGCCGCAGACTCAGCGTATCCACCATATTTCTATAAATTAGAAGATGCCATTTGTCATCGAAGTGCAGTGCAGTGGGTGCTAATTAAGTTCTTCAGAACTTGTTTAATCATTGAAATTGTGAAAATCCAAATAATCATCAGGTGAATCGACCTCAGTGTCACGTTACAGGGTATCACACGGACTTGTTCTCTATGGGTTTTCTACTCTTTGACATTTGTCTTGTCTGGCGGCCTCTGCTCATCGCCAGAGTGTGCTGCGTGCTCCAAAACCGGCTTCCACTCGCATTCAATTAAAAGCAAATTAAATTAAATCTATCAAACAGAGATCTCTAAAAATACTCGAAACATATGGCAACTCTCTTTGCGTTCTGTTGACAATTATGAGCCCCTCCTCCCCCTCATAACATAAATCAATTCTTTCAATTGGATCCAGTGAGCTGTCAATCGAGTTATCATTCACTTTTCTATTCAATGCGATTCGATTCGATGCGATTCGTTGCGGTTTGTTTTGTTTGGACGCCTAACGAACCCCAGCGAATCAGGTATTTAATATCTACAACTATATAAAAAATCAAGAAATTCTGGTGCGTCACGTGAAGCTTAATTTGATGCAATCAAATCGAAATCGAACCGTATTAAAATCCTGTAATCAACGATTATTTGATTAACAATTTATGTTAATCAACGGTAAATTTTATGGCAAAAATGGACTCAACCCGATTCGGGGAAACTGTCGACTTAAGGCGAATTTAGGTCTCCACTCCGAGAGACCTACGTCGACCTTGATATGCACGGGAGACTTTTCCATATGCGTCACGATCCGGCGACACGTCTCAATCGTCGCTCCTCATTAGCATAACGAGACACCCAAACTATTGTTATGGAAATCGATTCCGATTTAAGAGGCGATTATCAGGCGATTATCTGCTTACGGCCGGACTGCCGGCTTCCGTATTTCTTGACATAGCTTGGCCAACATTGCGGGCCTCATCCCATTCAGCGCTGTGTGTAATGCGTCAAAGAGTCGCTTGGATTTGTGTGGCTTAATTTGATTTAATTCAATTTGATTTGATTAGTGTCCGCGTCATGGAAAGATTTAATTAAGCCAAATGCGAAGTGCAAACATTGAATCGTTTGGCGAATAACAAAACAATCGCTGCCAATTGCGTTTCCACTGGAAAAGTCGACAGCAGACAAAGTCAAGATGAAGCAGCTCAAATGAACCTCGAAACCGGGATAGCTGGGAAGGTCTCCGAACTATAGAATCTCTCTTTCTCTCTCATTTAGTCTCTTTCTCTAACTCTTTTTTGCGCTGTTCTCCCGGTCTCGCTTCTTCTTTGTGTCTTCTTTTGGTAACCAAAACAAAGCGCGAAGTATTTTACACTGCTAACCACAAATTGAACTCATGGAAAGATGATGAAGTTCCGTGTACTATTTGAATTTTATTTGACACTCTATAAGCCTCTTGCATTGCTCTTTGTGTTGCCATCTCTTTCACTTCTTTTCTAACCTACGATTTTACTGGTAATCCTTATAACATTGTCGAATACTATCAAATTATACTTTAGAATGCCGTTTTTTTGTCAATTTTGAATATATACATTTTTGCTAGATTTTGTTGAAAATTAAAATCTTTAAATTTTAGTTTTAATTTGTTGTAGATGTTAAAATATGTATACAAATTTATTTAAAATCAATTTCCTAGTGAAATTGTAAGAGATGTTGAAAACGTATATTATTTTCGCATTATACATGATCGAAAAAACTCATATTATATTTGCTAGGGTATTTAACTGTCGAGTGCATTACTTGTTTCTTTTACTTTCCCTGCCTGAAAGTGCGACACCCCTAGGGCGTTAATTTCGCAGAATTGTAGGTTGAAATCGAAGTTGGAAGATCCGGAAACCGTCTGGCAAACACTCCTCTCTTCCTTTCTCTTTGTTTTTGCAATGTGATTCAATCTGTGAGCTGACAGCTGAGCTTAAAGATCGAACACCTTTGAACTATGCCAGCCATGCGTCACCTTATCACCTGCCTCCCCTTTCTTCGCTCTCTCTTCCCCTCGCTGTTAAGCTTGCACGGGCCTGATCTATGAGCGACTTGGTCCACGCTGAGCGTACACAGAACCACATGAACAGAGGTAGAGGCAGAGGCAGACCAAGACGCCGCAGGCCGCAGCAGCAACAGCGTCGACGGCGACGCCAGCGTTGGCGCAAAACCCGTTCGACTGTAGGCGGGGCAGAAGCATGGGCAATACGAAGCCGGGGCGAAGGCGGACGGCGGGGGGGCGGTCAGCGGCATTTGGCCATATAAAAGTGAATTTGTGACAAATATTCTGAACAGTTAGTGCGCACGCTCAGCAGCGACAACACCAACAGCAAAGCAATCGATCATCAGATATCGTAATATTCCCAGTCGATCGTCGATAATACTCCGCGTCTCGTCTCGTTGTGATAAGCCTTGCACCAGCCCCAGCAAGTTGATATTGTGAGAAAGCAAACAGAAACAGCAAAGAGGATTAATCGAGTGCGAGAATCAGTAACTTATCCCGTCGGAATATAAAAAAAGCCCGTACGATAACGGTATAATGCATGCGTCAATAAAGCAAGTGAGTATACCACAATATATAGAAGTGCACATACACCTGTATGAGTCACTTAGAATTTACGATCCCATAATTATTGGATCTGCAAATCGGTACCAAACACACAAGTCCACCCGAACGTGTTTACTTTATTAACATTTTGAAAACCGCAATCAGCACATGAATAAAAGAAGATATATGTGTTTATTTATATTTAATCTATAAAAACAAACACGAGCAACAAACAAACCATTTTGTTCGAAACAAGGTTAAAATGATTATAAAAATTATAATTATTCTAATTCTGAGTTGAGATGTTGTTGATAAGTCTGAAATCTGTAAGATAGTCAGGTGAGCCGCGACAATGGAGTGTATTCTCCTTATCGAATTGGCTGTGCATAAGGAAGTCTGCGCATTGCTCGTAAAAGTTGTTAGCTTGGCTGCTGACCCCCAGCGATTCGTTGGAGTCGACTGCAAATCCCGATTGGGTCAGATACAGAAGAAGAAAGGCACACAACTTGGATACCCTGTAGGGCATTTAGATGCTAAGTTAGGTATGAAGGATAATAATTTTAATAATATGTACTAAAATAGTTATGCACTATTAAGAGTTCAGCTACAAACGTAGTAGATCTCAAAGATATTTAACAATTCACTTTTTATATCAACCTTGCTTGATCTTAAGGAACATAAGATGTGCAGTAATCATTTCTTTGCGTTTCTTTTGAGTTTTCCCTTTTCCATAGTCTACTTTCGAGGGTACCCTAGGGAGGGCAAACTATTACATAACTCGCACTGCAATACCCCTTACTTATTTCTGCCTTAAATACAGGGTATGCGAGACAGCAGAGAGTGAAGGAAAAAAAAACAACATCAAAACTGTTATACATCTCATGGGTTAGCCCTGAGCCACTAAAGCGCAACCGGTTACAGACAGAGACGAGGCAAGCTGCAGATTCAACTTCAATATTCGAAAACTTCATTTGTTTTTCTTGTACATTTCGTACAACTCTTTAAGCCCCCCCTCCCCTCTCTCAGCTGTCACGGCGACTAATGAAATTGATCGGTTCAGTCTGTAAATTTACATAATTAGCCACAGAGCAGAGCGAGTAGGGGCAGGGGTAGACGAAGCGGAGAGGGGGGAAGTACAGAAATCTGTTTTTGCTTTTTTATTTTTTGCGGTTATCAATGAAGCAATTTATGCGAATATGTTGATAATTTTGTGGTCTGAAACGTGAATCATAACTTAATATTCGATTATTATGGGCTATTTTTAAATTATTTTCGAGTGCGGCTGACGCATATGCCGACAGAGAGGGGAGTGAGGGGGGTGGGGTAACATAGGGTATAGTACATTAAAGAAATAAAATATACAGTCTGGTCTACGATCGTTTCGTTTTGATTTTGGGACTGTCATTGAACGCGTCTGTCGGGCGCGTTCACCTGCACGAAGAAGAGTATTGAAGTCTCCAAGCCAATATCCAAATCTGGTTTCCAACGTCATCCGGTTTCGGATAGACTTTAATTTGTCCTCTAAGAATAATACTAATTTTATTAACACAACATCGAAATGTGATACATAAATTAAAAGCGCACAGCGCCCCCCAACGCCATAAACCGACTTGTGCATCCGGCTTGGGCCGTTCCAAGGGCGCAGCATATACTTAGATATATATATATATATATATATATATAGATAGATATATAGATGGGTGTACCGTGGCTAGGTTGGGCCTGGCCTGGTCTGATGCTGTCTGGCTTGGGGTGTAGCTTGTAATTAGCGGGAAGAATCGCAACAAATTCGCCGTGATCATGAATAATTTACGTGCGACTATAAATTAGATTTAATTTTGCGATTATATCAGAGAGATCTCTTGATCATTCCTCGCTTTAGCGATTTGTTAGTTCATTTAAATTAATTATTGTATGCTAATTCAAAGCATAAGCTAAGTCTCTCTGTCTGTTTGTGTGTTTTTCGACTGGTTCTAAAAAGTTTGCAGAAGACGTCGCGTCGCTGCTTCTCTGGCCTCCGCTGGCTATTCACACCTTGTCTCCACCTTTACCCACCTGGCTAACTCTGTGTCTCTCTCTCTCTGTTCTCTTCCGCAGTTTTACACCCTGGCCGTGGCCCTGGGCATCGTTTGCTTAACGAGAGCGAAACCGCAACAGTTTCAGCAGCAGCCGGATGGACCGCACACGCTGCTGGACATTGAGACACCCAATCAGTTCAGCTACAATTCTCCGCTGGCACAGCCGGACAGTCTGCGCTCCAAGCCATACTTCGACTTTTTGAGCACCCTGTATGCCCATGACTCTGCCAAGACGAATCTCTTTCGCAATCGGCCACAGCGCGATGTAGAGTCGCAGACAACGAAGCTGATTCCTGTCGTGGGCGAGCCCAAGAGTCGTCGTCGTGATCGCAAGCGACGTGCCCTCGTCTTCCGTCCCCTCTTCGTTTACCAGCAGCGTGAGATCCGTAAGAAGGAGATGGCAGCACGTAGACGCAATGATGAGGTGCGTCGGCGTAGTGGAGAGAAGCAGCCCTCGGCTGGCAGCTCCCCCTGCAATCAGCTACCCTACAATCGTCTGTAGTTCAGTCCCGCATATACATTGAATGGCTACGGCTGTTAACGGTCGGTCTATCTACAGGGTCCTCTCTAGCACTTAGCTTTCTATAATGTGTTTTAGCTTTAAGTCTCCCAATTCAGCACAACACACTGCAGCAGCAACAACAACAACACAAGAGTTTATATAATACACTATACTATATGCATATATACCTATTATAATCACACATACACACCAACACACGTACACACGCATACGCACATCCCCTCGACTAGTTTATAGAGCCTAACTTAATATACAATCTACATTTATATATGTTATAGTTGTTAACTGATTTTTAACCGAATTGTTACGATAATGTTTATTAAAGCTAACAAAAGTTATTCGAAGCGATAAAGCGAGAGTTCTTTTCATTGATATTGGAAGTTTATTGAATACAAACAGTATGAAGAGGTAGATACGAGTTTAACAGATTACAAGAAACATACATATATACGATTTGAGACATATGTAAGTTGAGGTGATCTGAGATGCCTTAAAAAAAGATGCTCGTTTGGTAATTCAAAAGTTCAAAGAACTAGATACTGATTACAAAATATATATGACATTAGACTTTCATAAGGTTAGAGGTAGTTTAACAGAGTCTAGTTCATTAGATGGATGACCATTGCATACAATTCAAATGCCTCAAACAAACTAGAAACTATACAAACGTTTTACAGATCACAATATATATAAGACTTGATAGTTTCATCAGGTAAGACACACACTAATTGAGTTCGATCATTCCTTAAAAAAGTTCAATTGCCCCAGACAATGTTCTCAATCCAATCCGTGTACAAATGCACTTTAGTGTAGACACTGGGAAAGCGATAATTGCCGCAGACAAGTCCGTACGAGGTGACGCCAATGATCTGCGTGAGGCAGTTGTACTGGGGATGATGTACGAATAGGGGTCCGCCTGAGTCGCCGTTGCACGTGTCCGCAGTGCTGTTGGCCACGCCGGCGCCAGCACAGAACTGTATGCGTGGCACAATGGGACTCTCGAGTCTCTTCGAGCACAATTCGTCGTTGTAACGCTGCAGCGAAGCCTTTAGGAGATGTGGCGACTTGTTACCGGAGTTCTTGGTGAAGCCCCAGCCGGCGGCAGTGAGATCGAAGTGTTCGTTGCCGCTGCTCGTCGGCAGACAGGCAGGTGCAACATATTCGTTAATTACGGCCGGTATGTGCAGCTCAAGCACAGCGATATCATTGTGACGACTGCCGTCCTCGTCCTCGGCATACCCCGGATGCACCACATAGTTGACCAACTGGAAGTCCTGTGGACGCGCATCGTCGGTCGTGGTGCTGTAGTCTAATTCACCCAAACGAATCACAAACTTGGGTGAATTGAAACGTGCATCAAGGCGCTGCTCCTTGCTCTCCTCTGTGTCCAGGCAATGTGCGGCAGTGAGCACAAACTTAGGGTGTATCAGTGTGCCACCACAGTCCCAGCTGATCTCTGGGTTGCCTGGCTGGCGTGTGCCCAGCAATGCCATGAAGGGAAGTTCCCGCCCCTCTACCTTGGTGCCGCCTAAAATGAATGCTGCTCCACGGCAAGTCATTCTGACGTCATTGTAGCGACGACATTCTGTGAACAGAAATAAAACCAGTTATCGCATTCAAGGCAGCAAAAGCACAACAACAATTTTGTTTACCCTTCTCAAACAATCTTGTCGGCTCCCCGATCTGCTGTTGTTGTTGTTGTTGCTCTTGTTGTGCATTCAACGGCAGTGGACAGCAGACAATATCGTTGAACTCGTCGCAATATTTGACTCTGTTCACACCGATCAAATGTTGGTTATAGAAGATTACCGGGCAGTCCGTCGGAGTCAACTCTTTGCACTCGCCCGTTCCCCTATCGCAGAATTCACCCAGCACAACGCCGGCTGGCAACAGCAACAACAAACATTTATAAATTGCGCGCATTTTTGGTTAGTGCGAGAAACGAATAGATGCGCGTTAAGCGGCTTTAAATGCGTTCTGCTCGCACTGGATTGATATCAGGAATTGAGACCCGAAAAAATTCCCCTACAAGCGGGTCTCAGTCCGTTTCTGTCTTATCTTCAAGCGCCTGATTTCTTCTGGAACCGCTTTATTGCAGTACATGTCGCTTGGATTTGAACACAACAGCCGCCAAAAATGTGTTTAAGTAGATTTTATTTAAGCAGCACAAAATAAATTTACATGGAATATTTGAAAATATCGATGGTTAACTTAAATTTATATTTTCATGGCGCGGATTTCATATCGATATATACGTTCGATAAATTGTGGACTGTTTGTAATTAGCAGCGTACAGTCTGCAACCAGTGTTGTATAACTTTTGTGCCAAGTGGTATATTTATCGATATCGATTTACTCTTAGTTTGGCGATGTTTTCGGTACACCACTAGTTCTTCTATGTACCTCGAAGCCGAACGGTGTGTTCGCGCAGACTTTTCTGCAAAATAATAATTTTAAGCGTAGAAATAGACGGAAATACTGGAAAACTTCTGTATTCGCGAGTACAGCACAACATTCGCCATTCGCTATTACAGTTTTCACGCACGGATGTATGTTTGTGATGTGGATATTTTGTGATTAAAATTTTTCCTGTCTGAGGTACGAGAAAAATAAAAATGGTTGAGAAAATTTCCGCCCAACAAAGAACCGACGCCGACGTAGAACCAGCAGCATGCATAAATATAGCTGTCTCGCTCTTCCGTCGGTCATTCGGTTAGCATGTTTGAAAAGTGCCGCATCTTGTCAAATTTAAGCGAGCTAAATTTAAAAATGAAGCTAAATAAAATTACCCAAAATCAAGATGGCTGAGAGTGGCTTAATATTTTCTCGCTAATTCGCGTGTGTGTATAATAAAATGAGAAGGCAGCGCAGCCATTTGCAATGCAGAGTTGTATCTCGATTCGCATTTCACTGCAGGCCTGATGTAGGCGGCAATTGTGTGTGCAGCAAGTCGCAGTATAATTTGTGAAATATATCTGAAATGTAATGATTACGCAGCAGAAAAATGTATTAAGATAATTCATGCATGTGTATTTGAGTGATTGAGTGGAATTTAACCATGTGTATGTGTTTTAATATATGTATATATAACGACTGACCAGGGGTGCGCAATGCTGTCTGCTGTCAAACGGAACACGCGATTTATTTAGCGGCAACTACAACATTTTTTTTCCCGCCATTTTTCAGATGTCTCAAACATGAATGAAGGTAATTCAGCAGGAGGGGGGCATGAAGGGCTAAGCCCGGCCCCTCCTGCTGTGTCAGACCGTGTAACGTTACAATCAACGGAAAAATCAGTAACAACGCCAAAATCAACAACCGCCTCAACAATTACATCTCACAACAATAAAACAACAACAGCAGTAACAACGCAGCACCTGAAAACTACCAGCAAACAACAACAACAACAGCAGCTGCTCAGGTGCGCAGCTGCCTGTGCCGCTGTCGAACTTGTCGACAGAGGCAACGGCAGCAGCACCAACGCCAGCAGCAGCAGCCTCTACCACATACTCCTCCACATCAGAAATCACAGATTCCACAGTAGTTCCACCCCTGGCCAAACGTCAACGTTTAGACAACACGGAAACTGTGGGCGACCAGTCAAGCAGTACCAGCACCAGCAGCAGTAGCAATAACAACAGCAACAACATTGTTGGTGCTGTCAGTAGCAACATTGTTGGCTCGTTGCTGCCTGCATCTGTTGTGGCCAGCACCGAAGTTGGCGGCGCTAATTCATCTGGCCTGCAAGACTTAAATGTGCTCAGGAAGCGCATACTCCAACAGAAATATAAAAATTTGCGTCATCTTAAGGAAAGGTATGTATAGCACGCAATATCGTCGCTCATCGGGGGATATCACTCACCACATATCATTTTACAATTTGCAGACATCTTGAAAATGTGTCCGAATACTTTTATTTACAAAACGGTGGCAGTATGATGGACTACCCCGCGTGGCGTAAGAAGACACCAACACCGCAGTTCATCAGCTACAGCAATGCGAATCGTATCGAGCAGCTGATACTCGAAGAAAAACCAAGCACATCCGCCGCCGCAGCAGCAGCAGTGGCACAATCTCACAAAACATCGCCAACTGAATCGGTCGTCAGCAGCAACACGACTACAACGACAACAACAACTACAGGGACAACCGGCGTACAGTTGGATACGGACAATAGTACAGTGAAAACGGTTAGATGCAAGCAAAGACAAATGCATTTACTAAATTTATTATAATATATCGAGTTTGTATAAGAACTTCTTTAAACCCACTTATTCTCTCTCTACTACAGAACACACAATCTCAATTGCCAACAAAGCTGGGCAGCATTACAACCGCAACAGCTGCAAGTACATCACCAGCAGCATCAAGTCCCAGTCGGAGTGAGGCAACAACAACATCAACAGGGGCAGCAGCAACCACAACAACAACTACAGGCAGTGCCGGAGGATTATTGTCAACGAACAACAGCAGCAGTTTGTTGGAAACAACGAGCGGCAATGCATCGCCACCAGAGGCTGAGATAAAAATACCATCGGTTGGTGCCACGCCGGTGGCAGTCTCCACAAAGCTACCCGCCGCTGTAGTACAGTTGACGCAGCAAGGTAAGCGAAACATGTTGGGGGATATATCTATTTATATGATGGATTCTGTCCTTATCTCGATCTCTCTCTCGTATATCTATCTCTCATTGTTATTATTTTGTGTTTTGTTGTGTTTCGTTTGTTTTGTGTTGTTTACTTTTCAAAATTTTCTATTGTACATTACTCGATGTGTGAGAAACAAATGCAAAAATGAATAATATTACAAATCTTGCATACAACTAAGATAAATGCGCCCCCCAGAACAGAACTGTCTAGCAACTATAGCTATAAGAGTACAACGCACGTCCTGCACAATGAATTCCATGAAATTGTTATCATCTCTCGCCCCCAGCAAGAAACCCAGAAAATTGCCAAACTCCACTAATATGTAACACAAACACACTTACACACATACAAGTTTTACACACACACACTCACTGAATACTAAAACTATTTAAATGTATGCATAATAACACATAATAACAAAAATCCTTTAACACTGAATTCATTTATTGTACTGCTCTGTATATCATTTAATCTTAAATTCTCCCACTTTATTTTTATAATTATTATTATACTTTACTTTCTACATATCATATTATCACATATGTTACTGCCGCCTTTAACGCACAACTCTCTCAACTCACCATCAAATTGTATCGTTATCGTTATATATAGGTCACATACCCGGTAGACCTCTAGGAGGTCGGCACGGTATGGTATTCGGTCAAATACCCGCGCCTCCTGCTGCCGTAGGAAATTCTTCTGTACCTTTGGTGCCAGGTGCTTATCGTTCGCAACAACAAACAAACAAAAAACAACAACAACCTAATCTTCATTTAATTCTACTTGAAATTGTTTTTCTTTGTGTGGTTTTTTGAATAATTAAGCATTTCATATAATTTTGATTTATTGTTGCTGCCAATTTGAAAGCGTGTAGTGCATTTGATTTATTCTCATTAACTATTCATTTAATATGTCTAAAATATAAAACTATATTCCACATATATCATTTCCATAATTCTAGAATTGGTGTTTTTTCCATTCAATCATAATTTACGCTTTAAAATATTCTTTGTTTACCCACCTTATCATTTGAATTGGAATGTACACTACAGATTTTAGTTAGATTAGATACAGTCGGAAATGTTTAATTTATTTCGAAATTGTATGTATTACAGTATTTGAAATGCCTTAGCAACGATTCACATTATTCATTCCCAGTATCGCTTTTCTCTCTCTCTTTCATCCTTCGGCCTGCCGATGTTTATACTTTGCTTATCCTAAACTATTTCCCTTTGCACCTAAAAGCGTTTTCTTGTACGCTAGTTAAATGCGCTTGAAAATCGTAGATGTGTGCTAGAGCAAACCTAAGTTGCAAGTGACTTTAAAGCTTAATCCTACTGAAAGTCCATAACGCTCAGTACATGGATATGGTATGATATCATAGGGAATTTCGTATAGCACCTAAAAGCGTTTTCTTGATAGCTTTTTAAACGCGCCTGAAAATCGTAGCTGTGTGCTAGAGTAACTGCCGCGGTTGCAAGTGTTTTGATCTCTCTATAGATCTAATCCATTTACACTGTGCTCAGATTATTCTTAATGAATAGGTCCTCTAAAATGTCCTCTTTGCAAGCGCACTCTGTGTCACGTTGAACTTCGGTACCCACATGTGATGACAATTTGTTAGCTTGCTACAATAAATTTAAGCTGCGACTTATCCATGTGATCGTGTCCTCATCATAATGATCACATTGAATACGCTCTTTACAGTCTCTTACGACTTTAAGAATCAGATGTTTTGCATGCAGTTGCCTTTAGACTTGCTTATCTTAAGTTTTGAGTGCTTTCCTTTCATGAGAATACATTTATATAACACAAATCTAATTCGTAACAAATATGGTTCAGACTTATTGATTAATTCGTTTTTCATTACTTAACCATTGTTGCTTTACATTACATTGGTAGCTTGTGATTGATGATGATTGATGCACATATTTTCAGCATGCGAGTTGGCTAAGAGCTTTTACTAACTTTAGATCCACTGTTCACTAATCCCTGACTTTCTCAATCAATTCTTTCTCAAGGTGGCACACCGTTGGTGCCCTCCACAAGTTCAACGGCGCTACGTCGCCCGAACTCACAACAAAATGCAAGTGGATCTACTGGAGGAACAACAACAGCAGGTGGTGCAGGCGGATCGACACCGACGCCACTGTTCACAGGCGGCGCCAATGGAGGGGCTGCTGCTGCTAGTGGCTCTGGTGCCCTGACGCCGTGTACACCTGGCGGCGGTGGTAGTGGCAGCCTGTTAAGCCCACTGGCGAGCGCTGGCACATCAAACAGTGCGCAGGAGTTTTCGTTCAAGGCCAAACAGGAGGTGTACGTAATGCAGCGTATAACCGAACTACAGCGAGAGGGATTATGGACTGAGCGGCGTTTGCCCAAGCTGCAGGAACCTAGTCGCCCCAAGGCGCATTGGGATTATCTGCTGGAGGAGATGGTTTGGTTGGCAGCTGATTTTGCACAGGAGCGGAAATGGAAAAAGAATGCCGCAAAGAAATGTGCAAAAATGGTGCAAAAGTATTTCCAGGACAAGGCCAATGCGGCACAGCGTGCAGAAAAGGCACAAGAGTTGCACCTGAAGCGTGTCGCCTCCTTTATTGCACGTGAGGTGAAGAGCTTCTGGTCGAATGTCGAGAAACTTGTGGAGTACAAGCATCAAACAAAGATTGAGGAGAAACGCAAACAAGCACTCGATCAGCATCTCAGCTTCATTGTCGATCAGACGGAAAAGTTCTCACAGCAATTGGCCGAGGGTATGAACAAAAACGTGGCGGAAACACCGAGCTTGACCTCCAGTCGCCTCACATCTCCCAAGCGTGATTCAGATGGTGAGTTTCCAGAGATTAAGTCGAACAAATGTTCATATTTATACACCTGATGATAAAAGTTAACTGAAACGTTGTTCTGCTCTATTTTTGAGCGTTACGATGTTATTAAGGGATGGTCGCTCTGCGAGGCATTTGTCTGATGCATTCATAAGTGGAATATGTTTAGTTATTAAGTCATTATTAGACATACTAAATCTGAATTCTTGCTTTGTTCTTCCTGCAGATGAATTTCGTCCGGAGTCTGGTTCAGAAGATGATGAAGAGACGATTGCCAAGGCTGAGGAGGAAGCTGCCGATGTCAATGAGGAGGTCAAGGCGCTGGCCAAAGAATCTCAAATGGACTTTGATGATTTTATCAATGATTTACCACCTGGTTATTTAGAGAATCGTGATAAGCTGCTGCTCGAGGAGCAGAGCTCAACAAAGGGCGCTACTGCAGATGCAGATGATGAAGATGGTGATGGTGTTGATAGCGATGATAGTGAATTTCAGGCAAAGGAGGCAAGCGATGATGATGAGAATACAATAAGTAAGCAAGAAGAAGCTGAAAAGGAAGTTGATCATCAAAAAGAAATCGATGAGCTTGAGGCCGATAATGATTTGTCTGTCGAGCAACTACTAGAGAAATACAAGTCGGGTAAAATTGATGAACCCAGCGCGAAACGTCGTAAAATGGCTGTGGAGACCTCCGAGCAAGATTCGGATGATGATTCGACTGGGGTCGAAGATTCAACAGATGGCAGTGAAGTCGAAGCCAGCGATGATGATGAAGATGAAGATCTCTCAACTGCTAAATCCGATACAGACATGGAGGTGGATCAAGATGAAGGCCTAAAGAGTCTGCTAACAGATGCCGATGGCAGTGTTGGTGTTGATGGCAATAGTACCGCAGTGGTAAGCAGCAAGGACAACAAGGATGACATGCTCAACGATGCCGCCGCGTTGGCCGAGAGTCTGCAGCCCAAGGGAAATACGCTATCATCAACGAATGTGGTGACTCCTGTGCCATTCCTGCTTAAACATACGTTACGTGAATACCAGCACATTGGACTCGACTGGTTGGTTACGATGAACGAGCGTAAACTTAATGGAATCCTTGCCGATGAGATGGGTCTGGGAAAGACAATACAAACAATTGCATTGCTGGCTCATTTAGCCTGTGCCAAAGGCAATTGGGGTCCTCATTTGATTGTTGTGCCCTCGTCTGTGATGCTTAATTGGGAAATGGAGTTCAAGAAATGGTGTCCAGGCTTCAAAATACTCACATATTATGGCGCACAAAAGGAACGTAAGCTAAAGCGCGTTGGCTGGACGAAGCCCAATGCCTTCCATGTGTGCATCACCTCCTACAAATTGGTTGTACAGGATCAGCAAAGTTTTCGTCGCAAAAAATGGAAATATCTCATACTCGATGAGGCTCAGAACATTAAGAACTTCAAGTCTCAGCGTTGGCAACTGTTACTCAACTTTTCCACCGAACGGTTAGTATTGATTTGAGAACTCTATTACTGATATTAGTTATAATTTGCTACTGCTGCTTAAGCATCAAAATCAGTAATCAAGCGATTGCTAAACTAGCTTGACGACTACGCTGTGGTGCTAAAATTGAAATACGCTATAATGCCGCATACTATAATAGAGCATACTAATTCTGCGCTAGCATGCTTGTGGCCTTGTTTCGAGACAAAGATTATATGTTCATAACACAGTTAATAATTTAAAAAATCCTTAGATATGTTTTTAAGAAAATACATTTCAAACAAATCATTAAAATATTACTTTTCTCCATTCAACAGACGTCTGCTATTGACAGGAACGCCACTGCAGAATGATCTTATGGAGCTCTGGTCGCTAATGCATTTCCTTATGCCATATGTATTTTCCTCGCATCGAGAATTCAAAGAATGGTTCTCAAATCCTATGACTGGCATGATCGAGGGCAACATGGAGTACAACGAAACGCTGATTACGCGTCTGCATAAGGTAAACAAAACTAAAGTTTATGTATAATTATCTCTACAAGGAGGGTAGCACCTAAAAGCGTTTTCTTGTACGCTAGTTTAATGCGCTTGAAAATCGTAGATGTGTGCTAGAGCAAATCTAAGTTGCAAGTGACTTTAAAGCTTAATCCTACTGAAAGTCCATAACGCTCAGTACATGGATATGATATGATATCATAGGGAATTTCGTATAGCACCTAAAAGCGTTTTCTTGATAGCTTTTTAAACGCGCCTGAAAATCGTAGCTGTGTGCTAGAGTAACTGCCGCGGTTGCAAGTGTTTTGATCTCTCTATAGATCTAATCCATTTACACTGTGCTCAGACTAATCTTAAGAATGAATAGGTCCTCTAAAATGTCCTCTTTGCAAGCGCACTCTGTGTCACGTTGAACTTCGGTATCCACATGTGATGATAATTTGTAAGCTTGCTACAATAAATTTAAGCTGCGACTTATCCATGTGATCGTGTCATTAAATCTTTAACGATTACATTGAATACGCGCTTTACATGTTCCTCTATATAACAAATTTGATTGGTTTACTTATGAATATGCATCTCTAATCATATAACTCTTTCTTTTGCTTTAGGTCATTCGTCCCTTCTTGTTGCGTCGACTTAAGAAGGAAGTAGAGAAGCAAATGCCAAAGAAATACGAACATGTTGTCATGTGTCGTTTGTCAAATCGTCAGCGGTATCTCTACGAAGATTTTATGAGTCGTTCCAAGTAAGTTAAGAAACCATAAACGATCCAAGATATATTCTTAACTGCTGTGCTATTTTTAGAACCCGCGAAACACTACAAACTGGCAATCTGCTGAGTGTGATAAATGTGCTGATGCAGCTGCGAAAGGTTTGCAATCATCCGAATATGTTTGAGGTGCGTCCAACGATATCACCGTTTCAAATGGAGGGTATATCATTTCATACGCCGCGTCTGATCAGCGATATTCTGGAGTATGATCCGTTCACGGTGAGTTTGTGGAGAGAAATAAAAAGTGAGATTATTCCAAATTAAGATGATGATAAAATGTCACTGAACATTGCGACTCAATCTATTCTAGAGCGAGTTGGGATTAAATAGGATGTTCGCTGTTGCGAGGCATTTGCCTGATTTTAATTTACTCCAGTTCCGGACACTTATTAATAAAATTTGAATATGTTACTAATTATCTCATCTCTTTGCAGCAAATCAACTTGGAGACTGTCAACTTGTTGCTACTGCATCTGGAGCAAACAATGACGGCGTACGTGTCTCACAAGTCTCGTCTGTTGGCGCCACCCCGCAAACTGATTGAGGAGATTGACAGTGCACCGCAGCCGCCACCACGTTGCCCCAATGGAAAGTATCGCTTTCACATACGTGTGCGAAGTGCAGAGTTGGCACAGCGCATCAAGCTGCAGGCGGTTCGAGTTGGAGCCAGTCCGGCAATGCGTCTAGAGGGTACAAAGATTGTGCCGATGAGGAGTCTGTTTCCCTCCGGACGTGTATTGAAACGTGTCAGTGGCTCCATCAATCCCATCAACATGGCACTGAAGCCGATCATTATCAACAGCCTAATGACAACGGCAACAACAACAGTATCAACAAGTGCTGTCACAATAGCCAGCGGAAGTGGCAGAAGCAGCCCGGCCACGCTCAATGTACTGGGTAATGGATCTAAGCTGTTAGGCTCACGTGCGTCACCTATAAGCGCTCCCACGCCTGCCAAGGTGGCCAAGACAATGCAGGATGGTAAACCGTTCTTTTATTTGGCGCCTGCAACAAATTCCAGCGGTGCCGGCGCACGTCTGACTCTAACCAGCAAAACAACCCAAACCCTAGCTGCAGCAACAGCAACCACATCAACGGCAACAGCAGCAGCAACGCCACCAGGAGGTACAACAACAACAGCAGCAACAGCGAGCAGCAATTCAGCAGCAGCGCAAATGCAGCAGCAGCTAAACAAGGATCCCATTGTTAAGGATCTGGCAACACATGTCAAGTTAACAGCGCAAAGACAAACTAATGGCAAGCAGGACGGGGAGGAGTCAACAGCTGAAGAAGCAGAAGATCCCTACCGTGTGCAGCAGCTAGTACAGATGCGCAAGGAACAGCGCTTGGCCAATCTTAAACGCATGGCCGTCATCAATCGACGGCGCACCGATGCAACACCCATTTATGGTGCTGATTGTCGTCAGGCCATTGAGGGTTGTATGCAATCAACGCGTACACTAAAACATTCCACATGGCAGACGCGGGGCTATGCGAATTGCAATATAGCCATGCGTGAGCGTGGCGACAACTGGTCACTGAATATCCTGTTGAAAAGCTACGAACAACGTTGTGAAGAGTTGATGGCGATATTTGCTAATTTTGTGATTTATGTGCCGTCAGTTTGTGCGCCACGCATACGTCGATATGTACAGAATTTATCTTCAACTCATTGGCAAAAGGAGCGTGCTGTTGAGTCCAAAGTGGCGCAAACATTGTCCCCAAAATTGTCGCTACTGCATCCTATAATCTCAGCGATGACAACACAGTTTCCTGATCCGCGTCTCATTCAATACGATTGTGGCAAACTGCAGACATTGGATCGTCTGTTGCGGCAGCTAAAGATCGATGGCCATCGTGTGCTGATCTTTACACAAATGACCAAAATGTTAGATGTGTTGGAGGCATTCCTTAACTATCATGGCCATATCTATTTGCGGCTGGATGGATCGACGCGAGTGGAACAACGTCAAATGCACATGGAACGTTTCAATGCGGACAAAAGAATCTTTTGCTTTATTTTGTCCACTCGTTCTGGTGGCGTGGGCATCAATTTGACCGGTGCAGATACTGTGATCTTCTATGATTCAGATTGGAATCCCACAATGGATGCGCAAGCGCAAGATCGTTGCCATCGCATTGGGCAAACACGTGATGTGCATATTTATCGTCTTGTCTCGGAGAAGACCATTGAAGTTAACATACTCAAGAAGGCCAATCAAAAGCGAATGCTCAGCGACATGGCCATCGAGGGTGGAAACTTCACTACTACCTTCTTCAAAAGCTCCACTATCAAAGATCTATTTGCGATGGATGCGACACAAGAGCAAGATGAGAAGCAGGAGAGCGAGAAGCCCGATGAGAAGGACAAGATAATTGCTGCTGAAGTGGAGCCTGTGTTGGAAGCAGAAAAGAATTCATTGCGCGCCTATGAACATGCTCTTGCTGCTGCTGAGGATGAGCAGGATGTACAAGCTACAAAGACAGCTAAAGCTGAAGCCGCTGCCGATCTGGCCGAGTTTGATGAGAACATACCCATTGCGGATGAAGCAAACGCAGATGGTGGGCAACCAGTTGAGTTGAGTAAAGCTGATCTGGAAATGCAGAATCTAGTCAAGCAGGTAAGTTATCTGAATCAGATTTGTGGGCAAAGCTTGCTCATTTTAGATGAGTTTCTCCAGTGCTCATTTGAGCGAGCGAGCGTTGCCCAGAGTAACTTCTTTGTGAAGCAGACGTGCAGACATAGTTGAAGCGAACTAACCCACGCTCGATTATATCACTCAACGTCGGACATTATATCTTTTAAATACAATTCCTGCCAAGTAGAACTTGTTATAAATTATAAATTCACCTTCAGCTATCGCCCATTGAACGCTACGCAATGCGCTTCGTGGAGGCCACCGGAGCAGCCTGGACGGCTGAGCAGCTGCGCGCCGCTGAAGCCGAGCTTGAAGCACAGAAACGTGAATGGGAAGCAAATCGTTTGGCAGCAATGCAAAAGGAGGAGCAGTTGCTCAAGCAGGAAACGGAAGCCGAGGAGCTGCTGACCTACAGCCGCAAGGATGCCAGCAATCAGGTTAATACTACTAAACAAGATCAAACATCCCTTAGTAAACGAACTGCGCCCAGTACATCTGGTGCTGGTGCAGCAGGTGTAAGCATAGGCGGAGGTTTTGATGAACTAGGCATAAGGCTAACTAAGAATAACAAGCGCGATAAACGATTTAAGCATCATGGGGTAAATAGGGGTGGCGCAGGTGCGGGGTTAAATAGAAGCCTTAGCAACAAACAGATATCAACAACAACAACAGCAAGTGTCCAACAGGTTAGTCCGGTGCGGACAAGGCGTAACAGTCTTCTCAATGTGGGTGCACCGGCGAGAAGTAGCGGCAACAACAGTAAAAAGGCAGACGTGCCCGCTAGGCGACAGACACGTTTGCATTCACTGGGCGGGGCCACAGCGACGCCGCCCACTAGAAAGATAACGCGCACAGCCATAGCAGCGGCAGCAGCAGGAGCAGGAGGAACATCTGCCGCACCAGCTGCAGCAGATACATCCCTTGCTGCTGCTGATGAGCAGCGTCCCAAACGACAGTCTGCCAATATTGCAATGAGTAAACTAATGAAGACTCCAGTAAAAACAACTGCAGTAGTTTCCAAGAACACTTCCGCGGCCAAGGCTCGGCGTCGTGTTAGCGTTTCCACTAACCTCCACGTCAGCCGGTCAAAAGAAGCTGCTAGAGCGACGTGCAACAATATCAGCTCCAATGGCATTAAAGCAGATGAAACGGAATAAGAGCTACGCAAGTGGTGTTGATGACAATGAGGATGATAAAGATGAACATGAAGATGATGAGGCTGAGAGTGTATCTGTTGAGATAGATGAGACTGAAGCTGATGAGGAGGAGGAGACTATTCTCTCCGCCTCGGCCTCACCTTCAGCTCAAGGGGACACAACACAAACGGAAGATGAGGAAGAAATGCACGTGAAAAGGTCAAATGATGAAGCAGATGAAAATGATGATGAAGAAGATGAAGATGATAAAGAAGATGAGAATGATGATGAAGAAGAAGACACCCAAGGCGAAAATGAGAGTGCTCAGGAGGCTGACTCGGATGCCGATGTAAATGTGGAGACACAGTCTAGTTCGAGTTATGTCACAGCCGGGGATGGTGCAAAGAGTTTGGATGCGTGGAGTGCCCATGATCAGGTGCAAGATACCACAATGACTACCTCAACATATTACAATGTGTCCGAAGAGTCCGATACCGATGATCCTAATGATCCCTTGTCCTTGTCCTCCAAGGCAGAGACCAAGAGTGAAATCAAAGAATCGACACCAGCTTTTCAGAGGCAGCGCAAACGCACCAGCAGTAGTCGCAGTCGTGGAGGAGGAGGTGGTGGCGCTAGCGATGATGCCGCTGCTGTTGTTGTTGGCCATACGCCACGAACACGTTCACGTGGTTCGGTAAAGATAAATCTATGGAAATTGGATGTGAGTCCAGTGCTGAGTACACAGAAACCGAGTAGCGCAGTTAAAGTTGCGAGGCGATCAACGCCACGCAGTGAGACCTCACAGACGTCAGCAGAAGCGCCACAAAAGCGACCAGTTGGTAGAAAATCTCTCACTAAGAAAACCACAGAACAGAGTGGTAATAATCAAACCACAAAGCTAACACGATGGATAACGAAAACACCACGTGGGCGTCCTAGGAGCACTGGCAATAATCCCTCAACAACATCCGCAGATAACAGCTCGAATGGTGCCGGCAGCAGCAACAGGTGATGCCTGAGATGACTACTGGAAGGAGACACAAATATTATAAACAGTATTAACTCCATATACATCTAAATCATCCTGCTGAACAGATGCTGAGCTGTGTGCCTTGTGTGGTTTTTAGTGGGTGTCCCAAATGGCCTTGTCCCTTGATTTTTGTTGTGTGCGTACAGCTGCTTCAGATGATAATGATAACGAGTATTTTATAGACTGTAACAAGTTTCCTTCTAAGCTAGTTAGGTGGTACAAGAGAAGATTAGGATAACAAATTGTGTTTAGGCTAGAAGCTGGACAATGTGTGGGCAGCAACAAGAAAAATATTGATATTTTCATAAAGATTATTTAATTCAAGTGACGCTTTGAGCTGCATAACAGAATAGAAAGAGAAGAGAGAGAAAGATAGATAAGGGAAGAGATATGTGATTGCTGCTGCCCCCGTCAGGAAAGCATTAAAATTAGTATGAGATTTTGCGAATAAGCTGACATGCGAACCCAGATTGTATATACATACAAAAAACACACATATATCATCAGATTATAGTTTTTAGAATTTTCTAATATGTGTAAGCAGTGTGCAGATAATTGAAAAGCAGAGACAACTCTCCATTTGTATTATTATTAATTATTTTGTTGTTTAAATTCTGTTCTTGATCTAAGTCTTCAACATAACATAACATAAACAAATCTCTCTCAACTGCGACTTAGTTCTTAAGACACTCGCTTTAGGTAAACCATTTTTAGATTAACTCTATGGTAAATGTTAATATTTTTGCATTCGATAATTTATTATGTATTCTAAAGAAACGAAAAAACAAAACAACAACTAGTTTAGCATTAACACAACAACAACAATCTAAAGACTATAAGCATATAGATTGACTAACAAATAAAACAGAAGATTCGATTCGATGATATGCTTTCAAAAGAAAACAAAATACGAAAATGAAACTTAAAAGTCGTTGTAGTTTTTATTTACGGACAAATTTCGTGCGTGTGTATTATATAGTTAATTTTCATATAGAAGACAATTGCACAAAGTTGGAAAAGAATAAGCGGAAATCAGAATATTCAATCATATATTATTTTCTGTATTAACGAATGTAGAATTCTGTTTTGGTGTCGCTAAAGAAAAACAAAAAAAAAAAAACAACTGTTAACAACAACAAAAAAGAATATTGATTAATGTGATGTTGATATTATATATATAGTTTATGTTATCTCCAACTCGTTGTATGCTCGGTTGGTTTATTTATTGGCCCGTACTATACAAATCCCAAATTCCCCCCCAACGAAGCCTTTAAATCCATATCGATTTCCGTGCATAGAAGTTCTATATAGACTTTGCCAATTGTTCTTCAGCGCCGTACGAAATGATTCCGGGAATAAATGTAAACTCAATGAATATATATATTTATATATTTGATATATATGCTACAACGCCAAATCATGCATAAAATTTGATATTTGATATTGATAGTCACTAAGCCAATTTAAAAAAAAAAAAACACCACCACCAAAACAGAGTTGCTTCATACGATACGAAAATGATATAATGAAACGTTTATTCTTTTCTTTAACTTTGCCTCGCACAGGTCTGGATATCGCGCAACTGCATGGAAGAGATGCCGGTAAGTGAATCAACTCATTAGTATCCAACTTGTCAAGTATTCTATAGTTCTCTTCATCTTTAGATGTGGTGCCCGCCAACGCCGCCGCAAGATAACAATGATATCTACATTGATCATTCGCTGTCGTTTATGTATGATTTGGAACCGATACCGGAAACTGAACTGCCGCCTGTCTATGTGCGTCGTGAGCTGAAGAGATCTCGCATCGATGCGGGCTACGATGGCAGTCGTCGTCCGAATAAGATGCGTCGCGAGGATAACTATGTGCCACCGCGTTCTCTCTTCGATCGACCCACAGCACAGTTGGCTCGTTTACGTCGTGATCTGAAGAATCAGCGATTCCGTGGCAGCTTTAAACCGAACTCAATGATACCGGGTCTGAAGCCTCAGTTGCCCGCCAAGCCGCTGGCTGAACCGGAGGCGATGAGCGAGTGGTGTGTGTTCGAGGATATGGCCATATTGCATGTCCTGATCAATTTACAAGGGCTGCCGTGCAGCCTGATGCTCTTGTCGCCGGGACAGACACCCAACTGGGATTTGGTGTCGGAGTTGGTGAATTTCTGTTCGAAAACTTATCGCTCTGCTCGGCAGTGTCGCTGGCGTTACGAGACGCACATACAGCCACGCGAGGAGGGCAAAGTGGTGGAGAGTCCCAAGAAGCAAAAGAAACTGAAGCCTACATTGCGCACGGAGTACATGAAGAGTCCATTGCGTTATTTGCGCACCACGCAGCTCTATGCCAGCGATAACAATGCTTCGTTCTATAAGGTGATGCGACAACGCTTCGATACCATTAAGACTGCGTACCTGAAGAAGGCGCCGCCACCAAAGCGTCAGTTCAATGCGCCCAGCTTGATGAATCCCAAGCATATGGAAGTGCTGCAAGAGTTTGGCATCACAAATTACGATCGTCCAGTGTCGCCAAACAGCATCGCTGTAATAAAGGCTAACAAGATGCGTGATAAGCAGCGTGGACAAATGCCACCAATGCAGCAGCAGCAGCAGCAGCAACAGCCGCCACAACAACAACATCAGCAGCAGCAACAGCAACCTATGCAACAGCAGCAGCAACCTGTGCAGCAACAACAACAACAGCAATTGCCACAGCAACAACTACAACAGCAGCAGCTGCCAACAGTTGCCACTGTGCAACAATCTGTTGAACTGGTGCCCACCAATTCAACAGGAGCAACAACAACAGTTTCTGTGCCCACTGGCAATACTGGACAGCTGCAACAGTTGCAGATACAACATCTGACGGGCGCCAATGTTGCAGGCACTCAACAAACTGCCATCTTGCTGCATCAGCCACAGCAGCAGCAACAGTTGCGTGGACAGACAACAACACAGCAGTTGGTGAAGACCATTGTGGGCACCACAGCCAATCTGACAGCAGGTCAGCTGCAACAATTGGCCCAGCAGACAT
Organism: Zaprionus nigranus; assembly: GCA_018903425.1. Classification (NCBI taxonomy): domain Eukaryota; kingdom Metazoa; phylum Arthropoda; class Insecta; order Diptera; family Drosophilidae; genus Zaprionus; species Zaprionus nigranus. Next base: position 45,983 of record JAEIGD010000010.1, read on the forward strand.
CGGGCAATGCTGTTGGCGGCAATGTGCAACTGCAGACGGTGCCAACGGGCAATCAGTCTAGTGTTAGTGTGGTGCTTACCACACCCATTGCCACGCACAGCAATGTGAATGCCACATCCACAGCGCAGATAGTCTCGATATCTTCGCAGACCACGTTGCCGGTGAACAGTGCACCACAATTGGGCAGCATTGTGCAGACACAGACCTTGCCTCAGGTGGTCTCCGTTGGTCCACTTACCACAACAGCTGCCAGCCAGCAGCAGCAGCAGCATCAACAACAGCAGCAGACAGCAACGGGTACACTGACAACCTTAAACACGGCCATGTTGCGTGGTCAGCGCATTGTGTCGGCAGCTGCCGCCGCCGCTGCTGCAGCGGGCAATACGATTCAGGATGTAGTATTGCAACAGCGCACCACAGCCGGTGGTCAATCGATTGTATCGATGCCTAGTTTGGGTCAGAATGTTACCTCGGCACAGTTCCAAACACAGTTGCGTCTGGCCGCCGTCTCGGGCTCGCCTGCCACACAGACCACACAGCTGGTCACCACAAAGGGCATTCCGGTGAGTGCATTGCAGCAGAGTGGCAAGGCAGTGTTGCCAGGCACACAGGCTCCGGCAGCACATATCCAACTCTATCGACAGCGCAATCTCAAGGTGTTGCAGGCCACACAGGCTGCCCCTGGGGGTGGTGGTGTTGCAGGCGGCACGGGTAATCTAAATCCAACTGTGGTGCAGACAGCTGGTGGCGCCTTGGCCACTGGCACCATCATTCAGGCCAGCAATCTTATGCAGACGCCCACACATGTGACTAGCCAGAAAGTTGCTGTTGCCGGCATGCCCGGCACCACCACCAATGTGGTTAGTTCGGTGCAGATGCATGGACAGGCGCGCACGCAGTTCATCAAGCAAATGGCCGCAGGCAAGCAGGGATTGCAGCGTCAAGTGTTGACCACCGATGGAAGTGGAAATGCCACCGCCACCACCGGCACTGGTGACATGTTGCTGGTCAAGCGTCACAACATCTTGGCTGCACAGAAGGCACAGCAGGCAACTGGGCCGCTCTTCACCACCACCAGCAGTAGCAATGCAGCCACTCAGCAGCAGCAGCAACAACAACAGCAGCAACAGTTGCCAGTGGCAGGCATTGCACAGCAACAGCAAACGCAACAGGTTACCCAGCAACAGATTGCCTCGCTGGTCAAGGCGTCCACAGCGGCTGCGGCAAGTGGCAGCAGCGTTAGCGCCGGCGGCGTTACTGTCTCGGCGACAGGTCCGCCAACAGTGCAAGCAGGCAGCGTTAACATGACGCTGCCGCAGCTCAAGCCGGGTAGCCAAATCAAGGTAACAATGCCCAACCAAATGCGGCATCTGCAGATGCAACAACAGTTGCAGGGAATGCCGCGTAAGATTAGTCGCATGACGCAGGTGGTCAGTGCGACGGGACAGCCGACAGCTACCAACATTGTGACCACAACAACGGGACCGGGACAGCAGCAACAGCAGACACCTGGCGGCGTCACTGTGTCGCCTGCCGGACAGCAACAGCAGCAACAACAACAGCAGCAGAAGGTAACAACTGGAGGCAGTGTGCAGGCACAACTGTTGCACATACAGAACACCAAAGCGTTGCCGAATTCGGTGACTGTGCAGCAAATCCAGCAGGTGATGCGCAGTGGCCAGCAGGCTAATCTAGTGCTAGGCAAGACGAGTGTGGGTCGCGTCATACCCGTCTCCGTGGCGTCGCAGGCAACACAAAGGCAGACAATACAGGTGAGTCGGAGATGGATTGTGCATATATAAAAGGCAATATTAACTTTATAATTTCCCATCTTTCAGGTGGTTTCTGCTGCCTCAGCGCAGGCACTAGCAGCGGGCAATTTGCGCACAGGTCAGAATCTTGCCAGTGCGCTTAAGGTGGCCGCTGCCTCAGGTGGTGGCCAGACAACACAGCAGACATTGATAGCGGCACTACATCATAATCATCGACAAAATGCAAGTCCTGTGCGACTGCAGGCAGGTGGCAACTTGTTGGCTGTGGTGCAGCAGCAGCATCAACAGCAGCAGCAGCAGCAGCAGCAACAGCAGCAACAGCAGCACACGAACTTATCTGGACCCACATCAGGCCCTGCTGAGGTGATGACCATTACGCAAACAACTGCGCCACTGCCAACAGTTGGCAGTCTTCAACAGCAGCAGCAACAACAACAACAACAGCAGCAGCAACAACAACAACAGCAACCGACAACGCAACAGGTACGCACGCTGGTGAAGAAAAAGATCATGATCAGAAGCGAAAAAGAATAACATTTAGCGAACCGTACACGAGCGGGGGGCCACGACCACCACGCAATCGGCGTAGCATCACTAGTAGCACCACCAACACCACTGCCACCACCGCTACCAACACCTCGCCACCAACCATCGCCATTGCCACTGCCACCACCAACATGAACATAAACACAATTACAACAACAACAATAGCAACAGCAACGCCGAACAGTACGACAAATCTAAGCACAGACAACGACTTCACCAACAACACCACAACAACCTCAATCAATACGACCACGCCCCAATGCATTGTTGCCACAATTTCAACGGGTTGCGAAACTTGCGATCTGGAGAATCTACAACAAAATCAGTAAATGTTGTTGCTGCGCTCCTTCTCTCAATTCATTTCAAACTCATGCATTAATTGTACTCGATGTCCGTCGATCAATCAATCAATCAATCAGTCAGTCAATCAATCATTGCTTAAATTGTACTTAACTTTTGTTTCGATTGGTTTTACAGCCATGAACGGCGGCGGCCGCGGATCGTGCAGGATTTTGAGTGATGATGTTCGTGTTCACACACGCACCACACACAAACTGATACACACTCACAAACAATAATAACACCCGCTAATAATGTATAAATAAATATAACCGTAATATGATGAGGTAGTTTTAAGTTTTACTATTTAATCGTATAGCCAAATAGTTGGAAAACGTATTCCTTAAGCTTTTCTTCTAGCCGCAGAATGTGTACACTGTAAATTGGTAAAATTTTAGAATTTTTATTATAATAATAAACATAGATCTTTTATGCATAATCTTAATGATATAAATATATATATAAATACATATATAACTTATGATATCTAGAAATATATTATGATAACAGAAAAAATATAAATGAAATAAAAACACAAGTATTATAAATGTAAAACAGAAATGTCTTTAATTGTGGGAAATCACTTCTATTATATAGATAATAGTTGAAATATACCATAACCGAAACGAGTCTCATCGAGTATTGCAACCCTTAAAGGGTTCGTTGTGAATGTTCCTACAGTTGCCATGGCAACTGGTAAAGGTCTTGGGCACAACATTGCCAGGAATTATCTGCAATTTCAGTTGTTGTGCATCATGTCCCTGTTCAACGTGTGCAGCTGGTGGAGAGCACAGTGTGGCGATAGTAATGCTGATTACGATGTGGCCAGCCTGCTGTGTGCACGTTTCGGACTGGAGACACAGGAGAAGGACTACATCATAGTGGGCTCCCAAGGTGGACAGCTAAGCATTTTCTATCCGCATGACAAGGCGTTTGATGCCACCGATTTGCTGCTAGAGACGCAGCTGGCGGCTCCCATATTGGGTCTCTATGCGGGAAAGTTTAGCGGGTAGTTAGGAGACTTTAGTACTGTGAACTTGCCTAGATTAATCTATGATTCCAACTGCAGCAACGTGCGCAACGAGAACATCAATCAGCTGGGCGTGCTGCTGCCCAACTCGATTGCCATCTACAATGTGCAGTCGCTGAGTGGATTAGCCGAGTACGGAGCACAGCTGAAGCTGCAGCTGCAGGTGGAGCACAAGTTCCAGCGTGTGGCCTTCTCCATGTGCCAGGGTCACTTTGGTCAGGTCAAGGGGCGTGAGTTCTTTTGTGTGGTGCATCTGGATGGCACATTGACGTTCTACGAACAGGATGGTATCTCATACGAGTGTCGTTTTCCCGGCCAGCGCAGTCTGCCTGCACCCGTGGTGTATTGTGAACGCACCGATAGTTTCTTTCGCTTCAGTGCCACTTGGCATTTGCAGTGCTACAGCTATCAGGATCTGTCGCACTCCCTGGTCACCAAGAGCAGCTATCAACCCATCTGGTCGCAGTGCATCGGCGAGGGCATTCTCGACATGCGTGTGGTGCAGCTCAAGGAGTAAGTGAAGGTGTCCACTTCAGCTACAGCTTAGTTATGCCACATTTGCAGAAGCTGCTCCTACATTATGATTCTGGGCGAGCGCAACTTCATTTGCCTGGACGACAATGGCAAATTCAACTTCATTCTCAAACTGGACTATGCACCCAAGTGTTTCTATAGCTTCGTGGTGGGCTACTACTGGGGTGAGGCGAAATGGGGCAGAGCTGTTGCAGGGTATTTTAGGGATTCATCCTCTTGCAGAGCCTGGTGCACGTCTGCTTACGGCCATTGTCTCGGAGTCCGGCAAGCTGTACATTTACGAGGAGGCCAACATCATTTGGGCTGCACAGTGGCAGGCAGCAACTCCAGTGGCCATACAGCGTTCCAATGTCCAAAAGCTAGCAGGCAGCATTGTCACACTGTCCGCTGAGGGGCAATTGACGGTGGGTTATCTGGGCGCACAGCCATATCAGTTTCAGGTGCAGCCCCTCAATGTGGAGGAGCTGAGCTTTGCCCAGGCGCACAAGCAGCTGCAGCAGCTGGAGGATGAGATCAAGGAATCGGTGGATATACGTGACATGGATGCACTCAATCAACAGGCAGCAGATCAGGTGCGTCTTACGTTTACTATCGAGCAGGAGGTGCATGATGACTTGGATACATTGCTGCTGGATGTGCCCGCTGATGTGGCCGTCAAGGAGTTGCCCTCCGCCAGGGGACAGCTCAAGCTCAAGGTGAAAGCGGAGTTATCCGAGCTGCAGTTGGTTATACAGACACCATGTGGTGTGCGCTGCAGCCAGGAGACGCTGCACTTGGTGGATGTGCAGCCTGGTTACAGCAGAGAGTTCCCCTTGGATTTCTACATGGCTGAACTTCTGCATGTGCACAGCACACGCGTCGAGGTGTTTGTCTCATTCATCAGTACCAGGGTAGGTGCAGGGCAGGCGCAGCTAGAGTTACCTCTCGTTAATAATCTCCTTCTGCTTTTCTAGGGCATACCACGTGTCCTGCAGCAAAGCGCCTATCTGCCCCTGTCCATGTTCTATCGCAGCTGTCAGCCCCAGAAGGCAGCGGGCATTAAGCTCACCTACACCATCACCAGTCGCCATGTGCCGCCCAAGCTGTCGACGTTCTTTGGCGAATTCATTGGCCCAGAAAGTGAGACACATGCACTGGGCCTGCAGCTGCTCTGCCCCGGCCTAGAGAAGCTCACCGAACTCATCACAGTGGTAGCAGCCAAGAACTCGAATCGCATCAGGTATGCAGAGTAGAGAGAGTAGAGATCTCCATCCTGAATTCATCTGTTTGCCCATAGAATACAATCGGATTGCGTGGAAACATTTGCCATGATACTGGAGCGCATTGTGGAGACCACACTGCAGTTGGACAGCGCGGCGGGGCTGCTTAAGATGCACAAGAAGAAGCCCAAACGTGGCGTGCTCAATCGTTGTGTGGAGCGCATCATAGCGGCGCCTTTCATACCCAGTCAGCCCATACTTCATCGCGCCGATGTGCACTATGAGACGCAGCAGAACATACGCAAGCAGACGGTGGGTGGAGGAGGGGCACGGGGTAACCAAGCTGTTGCTGGTGCTCATTGTGTTGTGACATTTGTTGCAGGAACAATTGGAAGCGCTATGGCAACAGTTCAAAAGTCTGCAGCGCCAACTGCAGGAACAGTCGGAGAGCGAACCTAAGGAGACCCTGACCATGCAAATCGAGGCAAACTATGATCATTTGATATTGGAAGGTGACAAACTGGTCGAAATACGGCGCGACGAGCAGAGGTAGGTAAAGGGACTGGCAGGGCAGGAGAGGTAAGGGCAGACAGAGTGGGTTGTTAGGTGGCCATAAAGGAGAGCGAGCTGAGCTAAGCTAAGGTAAGCAAAGAGACCTGCGGGTAATTACTCGCGCACGCCATGCATACAGTGGCTAACGAACGTATGCGACTCTAATTAAACCAGACAATAGTATGTCATAATTATTATTCACATTATTATTATTATTCGATTTATTAGCAACAGAACATTTCACACTTTAATATATGTTATTCATTTCATTTATTCATAATTATTTTAACTATTTTAGATAATTTCACACTATAGAACTTTAATATATTTATTTAAATTCATTTATTCATCATTATTATAATTATTATCATAATTGTAAAGCTTTTCACACTATAAAACTTTAATATCTAATTTAGTTTCAATATTAAGAATGCTAATCATCTTAACCTGTTATAGTTTAGTTCTATACTCATCAAATTACCACTTTATTAAGCTTGACCGAGATATTAAAAACTTGGTTACCTTGACAGATCAGTTCTCAGTCGCAAATAATAACAGTTAAATTACTAAGGCAACTATGATTCATGACCTAAAAGAGAAAACTCTTAAAAAGCAAAAAAAAAAAGATGAAAAATGTTATGTTTTTGTTTTCTCCCACTTCAATTGAGTGAAAAAGAAAGGCAAATATTATATTTCTATTTTTGGTTCACCTGTTCACATGCATCTGTGTCGCACTGTACTTATATTGATGTGTACACAATGTATTGACAAATTTAGGTGTTTTTCTCGCGCGCTCTCTCTCTCTCTCACACACACACATGTTGTCTCTTTCATGCTTTAGACAGCGCAGCGACCTCAACTGCGCCATATCATTAGCCAAATGGATAATTCATGCACTGAACCTGGAGGAGCGTGTAGTGAACGTTGTCAGCTCAGTACTGAGCGTACCTGTCGAGGACTGGACAGAATTGGTGAGTAAAGCGAGTGCATCACTCAAACAAGAAACACATACGGAATTAATTCTTTAAAAAACTTAAAAACTAAAACGCAATTTCGATGTCCGAACGTTTACAGAGCTGGGAAGAATCGATGGCACCCGGCATTGATATGCTGCATCATTTCGGGCCACTAATGCGCTCCAAGTCGCAATCACAGCACGGCCTGCTCGATGGCGATGGCAGCAAGGATAGCTTCGACTATGGACGCTTCCGGCGACACTTTGTTACGCTCTTCGATCGCATTGTGCGCTTGGCTTCCTCGTCATCGGATGAACAGGTAAATCAGCAGCAAGAGGCAGCAGCAGCTACTAAGGACACAGTAGTAGCAGCAACAGCTGAGCCTGAGGTGGATGAAATTGGCAATTTGGAACGCATGTTGTGCAAGGAGCAGCTGGGACCAGTAGCCCGTGCAGGCAAACCCAATCTGAGTAGTTCCCTGGAGGCAGTCGAGGACGATGAAGAGGAATACGATGAAGAGGATTTACGTGATACAGGATATCGCAAGGATTACGGACCAACTGCAGCAGCTGCCTCTGGGGAAGAAGGCGAGGGAAAGGAGAAGCAACAGCAGGAGGGGAAACGTTCCGAGTGGGTTAACGAGGACTTTGAACTACCCACAACCGAGGAACTGTTCAGCGATTTGGGCATTTGGTGGTAGACAGACTTATTAAAGTAACTATTGCATATTCCTATTGTGAAATACATGTGAAAACTGTCAGCAAGCGCTGTGGAGTAACTGATTTTGATGGCGATTTGCATAGAACGCGATTTCGCCCTGGGATCTCATGCGACATGTGGGCGCAAATGTCTGTGTGTGCGTGTGTGAACTCGTTTATGATGCATAGTTGCAGATAAAACATGATAAAAGTCACAGATAGAGCTACACACTTACACACGCATTGTTCCAGTCTCAGTCCCAGTTCCAGTTCGAGTCCCAGCCCAGCCCAGCTGCAGCCTGGCCAGACGCTGTGTCTGTTCTGCTGGCATGCGGTGCCCAGCCGTGTGGGTCGACGTGATCCGCTGTCAGAGCGCCGACTCAGTGTGTGCCTCCAAATCCAAATCCCACACAGGTAGGTAAGTTATATGCATCCAGCTACAGCTTCAGCTCTAGCCCCAGTTTATCCCTGCCTGGCTGTGCAACAATGCCTCGTAAATTGGCGACAATTGAGTGAGAAATGTCTACGTCAGCGCGCACTGCAGCGGGTTACTCACATTCCGCTGGCTGTCGTCCGGCCTGGGTGGCCCCCCAGTCTTCGATTGGGAATCTGACATTCGGGAGTAAAATCTACAGATGATTAAATTGGTGTTTTTCATTGCGGTTACGATTAACATGCATGCGTACGGGGTTAATTACTGTAGAAACATCAAAACAACCAAAATTTGATTTTGTTACACACACGAAAGGGGGAAACTACAGAAATGAGAACTGAATTAGTTATAAATTACGTTAACTGATTTTATTTAATTTTGTTTGTTGCTTACAAATAAAAATGGTGCAAACTTTAGCGCGGTATAGTTATCGATTTCGATTAGCAGTTCTGCGATTGCTATGAATGAATCTAATGAAGAATGGAAAATTTCCCAAAATTCACGTGCATATAAAATTTTCCAAATCGATAAAAATTGAGTAGTTGCTCGATAGATTCAAACAAGGATAGTTATGTGTTAACTGTGAATTGATCTCATCTGAAATTTAAATTATAATACTATATTCTGCAATAAAAAAATAAAAATCGTATCATTTGTTAAATTCTTACGAAATAAAATCCATATTTACATTAATATGCTTAAGGTCAACGTTTCAATTTATACTAAATATATTTTTTAAACATCATCCAATTACTGAGCGGTCACAGTTCCGACTCAACTCGCAAATAAATCAAAATCGTGTGTACTTAACTGTTTAATTAGGTGTGATCGTTAAAATCAATGCAGTTCAATTGCCAAAAGTTATAAATTAAAACTGTGTTTGTGACGAGCGAACGAGCCTCTTTTGGTTAAACCTGCCAATTTCAATGCAAGTTTGCGACACCTTGCTCCACTGTGCGTGTCATTTAGGGCTCGAAAATTATTTACAACCTGCATTGTTAATTAAATATTATACACATGAATTAACAACGTCATTATATGAACGGAAATAATAACTGTCTTATCAATCATGAGAGGAGGAGATGACTAAGTGCCAAAAGACGAGTCCAGATCAACAGGAAGAAAGTATAACAAATTGAATTGTTTATATGGTATGTATGTATATAGTATATATCTTTGGTCATTGATTTATTCAGTACTCATTGTAATTGGGATTGTATTGTTCTCGCATTGAACACAGTGCGGAATACTTGGGATTCGATCCTGTTATGCATTCGGAGGCAGGCTCGCCGACCTTATAGACATGTACACCGATGGCATAGGTACTCGCATAGTTGCAGGCCATGTTATAAATGTAGAGGAAGGGATATTGGGGATTGGTAAAGCGCATCATGGCACAGCCGACGTGTGTATTGCGATCCACGACAGTCTCCGCAAAGTGTCCATATTTATCGCTACAAAACGAAAAGATTTCTTTCACAAATTGAATGTAACATGCAATGTGCTCAACTTACAGATGCCTGGCCACACGGAACTGGGTTATGTAAGAACTGTCTATTAGTGGATGCTCGCCAAACCACAGTCCCATCGAGTTCTCCACAATACCGCGCACATTGAGGGGCATCTGCCTATGTCTGTCTACGCCACACAAGTTCTGACCGACATTGCGAAAGCGATACGAATTATTGCAGTCATCGTGCTCCAGATTGCACGTCTTCAAGTTCAAGGTGGCCAGATATTCCAGTTCCTCGTCCCACACCATTGTGGCCATGCGTGCTGCCGGATAATAACCGGGCAGTTTTCCTGCTGCCACGAAATTGCGCCGTTTATTATGCTCATCCACAATGAAGTCGCGATGTGGACGTAAATTAATCATGACAGCATCTTCTGGGCAGCTCTCATGGAATTCCTAAGAATATGAGTATTAATTGGGATCCACTTTTTGAATTATGTTCTAACTTACGCCATTGTTGTTGCATGCCACATGAGCGGCGCCTGCATTACAAAGTTGGGGATCACACCAGGAGGAATCGGCCAGAGCTCCTCTCAACACGAAACAGAGCAGGAAAGCGCAGATTGAAAGGTTTGCCATTATCATGTTCTTGATGCTGCAGTTGATGATTTGGAAATGCAAATCCTGCCCACGATCAGAGCAATATTTATATGCAAACTGAGCTGAGGGAATTTCGATATAAGCGATATTTTATTTTTGGAAATTCGGTTCTCTCTGACGCATGTAAAATCAGACGAAAGCCGAGTGCAGCCGACGGTTAAGGCAGGTCACGCAACGACCACAAATGAATTAATTGATTTCAAGCACTCTAACGGGCAAAAGGTGCGAAGTGACGTCACAGTTCCGATGCATGTACCAAAGCCACTTGACACATTGCGTTGGTCATGACACTTGCAATCCTTTTAGGTCGCTAATTTGATTCTTATTGGAAATTTCACATGTTTATAAATTGATTGATTTCAATTTCATGCTTTGTTGTTTTCCAGTTAAAGCAAATTACGCCAATTGATTCCTTCTTTGACCAAAAATGGCGCCAGTTCAGCGCGGTGTTATTATCGACTTCGATTAGTTGGCAGTTCGATATAATCGAGCAAGAATAGTACGGAGTTGGTTTGAATTATTCTCAAGGGAAATTAAAATTGCCCAAATCGATAAATTGCACACGAAATTGATAATAAATAAGAATATCCTTTAAATTCAATAAGACAATTGCTATACAATTGCATGGCACGCGTCTGTATCCAAACAGAAACTGGCGTCAAGTCTGGGTTAAAAAACTTGGAAAGTACCTGTCCCATATGAGTAAATGGTACCCTAGAAAGTTCAAGTTTAAGGTCAACTTGGCACACTTTACATGCTAAAAATAAAAGTTAGGCGTCTGTCTTCTGGGAACTCCAAGCTATTAAAAAAGTTGAATCGGGTTCAGATGGTTCTGAATAATCGTACAGAAAGCGAGACCATGTGGGTGATCTTTTTTAATATCACTTAGTTCACTGACATTTTTAGAACTCTTTGGTAATCGCCCTTAAAAGTTTGAACTGTTTAAAATGCTCAATACTGGTTTGATGCTCTTTTTTGCATTTTGATTACAATCACAGCCGATCAGCAGCTGTTAAGCAGGCTGTATAAAAGCATAAAAGCGACACACACAAATCAAATAAAATAATATTTGCATATTTGAACAAGATGTTTATGATCTTTCGGCACATTGTTGTCTTGGGGACAACAAACGAAAGTGCTGTGCTATCAAATGCTAACCTGTCTAACCTGGATCCAAACTTTTTAATACCCGGACCCAAGAAAGTGCTAAGGTATATTATGTTTGAAGCAAAGTCTTGCAAAATTCTTTTCATTTCTACTCCTATCTTTGGTTGGGGTATATTTCAGTCTAGCCATTATGAGCTTAGGCTCATTAATTTTGGCATTATTTGGTTAAGCTCGTTAGAAAAAATAATAATATATTCACGGACAGTTTCTGTTTGTCTCGGGCAGGTTGTTTTACAACAAATCACTGACTAATTATAATAATTATTATTATACAATGACAGTCGCCGCCCGAAGTTGGGTCAAAAGTTGAGTATTATGCGAATAAATTTATGGATAAATATTATGATGTGATGTGTTGTGTTTTTTATTGGTAAACAAATACTTCAAATAGAACTAAAATTAACTATTAACTTATGTAAATACAAATACAACAGAGACAGTGTTTGTTATTCTCTACCTGAGTGTAATATCTACCTATCGATTGTCATCGATAATTCAGTAGTTTGGACTATATTGCTCACGCGTTGAACACAGACCCGGATAAAAGGGATTTTTACCGGTAGTGCAGCGTGATGCGGCTCTGCCTTTTACGTAGACGGGCGCGTCCAATGCGTAGATCGAGGCGTAATTACAGACTACGTTATAGATGTATACATACGGATAATCGGGCCGCGTGAAACGCATTATCGAGCAGCCAATACGTGAATTGCGATCAACCATCATTTCCGCAAAATGTCCATAGTCCTCGCTGAATAACAGAAGAGGCACATTACATTTATCGATAACATCTTTTGATCAGTACTTTTACTTACAAATACTTCGTGACTTTAAAGCTGTCGATGTAGCTGCTATCGATTAAGTCGAACTCATTGAACCACAATCCCATCGATTCTTCAATGAGACTCGTTACATTTGTGTGAGGATTACGATCACGCCAAATGGCACACAGATTCTGTCCAGAATTGGCAAAGTTATATGTATTGTGGCAATCGTCGTGATCCAGAATACAAGTGCGTACATTCAGTGAGGACAAATACTGCAGTTCATCGTCCCAGACCTGCAGGAAGAGGAAGAAGAATGTTGTAAAGGAAATCCAGTAAGATAGATCGAATGATTCCTCACCATGGTGGTCATGCGGGCAGCCGGATAATATCCAGGTAATTTTCCTAATGCCACAAAATTGCGACGTCTATTATGTTCATGCACAAAGTAAGATTTGTGTCGTGATATGTCCACCTCATACGAATCCGGCTGGCAACGTCTGTGGAAGTGCTGTAATCGTAGAAGGATTAAGCAATTTTATTCTGCTAGCAATCCGATAAAACTCCCTTACACCATTATTGCGACAAGCGACGTGCTTGATGCCTGGGCCACAAAGATCTTGATCACACCAACTGTACTCCTTGGCCGTGGCCAATTGGAGCAGGAATAACTGTAGCAGGGCCACAAAGGCAGCTGTGCTAACCGAGAATACTGACATTTCAAAGGAACTCAATTGACACCCGATACCGAGAGAAGTCGCGAAATCGAGAGATATTGAATAATCGATATTGAACGCTGGCAGCTAAATCACATTGATTTGTGGCACAACTAACAGCTCTCAGCGCGGCGGGTCTAAAGCTTTCCGAATGCGAACCTGGCCAATTCGCGTGGCAGTCTTTATTGAACGTTTCTGTCCGAATGAGCAGCCCAGCCCCAGACAGACAGACTCCGAGCCACAGCCCAGAGTCAGAGTCGAGAACCCCGAGTTAGTTAACTCAGCATGTGCATGTGCCGGAATATACACACGCCACAGTCACATATCTATTATATTTCTATTTCTCTTGCCATTTCGTTTCGCGAACCAAGCCTTTCTAACACGTTTAAAACAAAACGGCCAAGAACAAGTTTATACAATACAAATGTTAATAAATAAACATAAATATTAATTTGCGAGAACGACCGGGAGCACAACGGAGCACAAGTTAACCAAGCTTACAGTGTCTCCCGATCTCCAGTCTTCAGACTCATTCACAATCATCTTTCGGGAGAGCATTGAAATTCGACTTAGGCTAATTCGGCCTGCAATATGATCGCTTATTAGAGGATTAGCCAGTTAAAACGATCTCGCGTTTCGATGTCGATTTATGTGATCGTTAAAGATCAATGCGGAGATCTATGGCCATTATATATAGATATAGTATGCATATATGGGAACTTTTGCCGCTGTCATTGCCTAATTTGTGGGTGTCGGGTGACTTCTTAATATTTGTTGTTATTATTGTTCTTGTTGTGCCTGCAGTGAATGATTAATCTACCTGGGGCCGCAGCAAGTTTTGAATCTGAGTTTTATGGCTACAGTATTCGACATATTAGTGTCAACTCATTAGTTTAAATTTAGTGGATCGTATATATGAGATATATGCTAATTGCAGGCGCGATAACACGGCGGGGGGAGAGTGTGAGAGAGACTGTTCGCTCTCTCTTAGTTATCGCTTGATTGAGGCAATGGGCAAAGTAAAGGTTAATACACCAACATGATTGTTTAGTAAGATCACTTGAAAAGGCTTATTTGTTGAAGGTATTAGAAGCAATAAAATACACCAAATGATTTCGTCAGTTTGTCAGCTTAACTTAGAGGTATTCCGAAGTGTAATCAAAGGACTTATAACAAGTTTAGTTTAGAAGTCCTGTAAGTTGATTCCATGAAATTACTTTTCCAAGTTTCAACTCGATAGATTATCTTCTTCATTGACTTCTACATATCGCCATCAGTTCTTGTGCATAATTGTGCAGTAATTTAAATTATTCAACTAAGTAATAAATGATATGCTAGTGATATTACTTAATACACTGATCACTTTACACATGCATTGTCATCACTAATTGAGCTTTATGATTAGATAACCGTCGCGATATTGATTGTGATTCGACTTCCGTCATAAGTCAACATCGGACAGCTGCCCATATACAGATACATATATGTATGTATGTGAGTACTCGATCTTGCCTTTTTGCATAATTGCATTTAATTGCATTATTCTGATCATCTCTCTCTCTCTCTCTTTCTCACTCTGTATGATCGCTCACGCCTTACGTCGCATTTTAATTCAGTTTGTAACAAAAAAAAAAAGGAAAAAAACAAGTTAATTTCATATAATTAATAATAACCCATTTTGAAAAGAATCGACATCTGCCGAAATGTCTCTTTGTGTGGCAACTTGTTTGCGTTGCGTTGCAAAAACGAGAAACGACAAAAAAGAAAAGAAATACAAAAAAAGAAGAAACTTCTCAAGCTGTCGCCTGCGTGTCTGTTGAATCGATTTCAGCGTAGAGAACCTCTCTTTCTTTGTCTCTCTACCTCTCTCTCTGTCTGTCTATGTGTTTAACATCTTCAACATTCATTAACCACATCCTGCCCACAAACTATTTATCTGCCTCTCCCTTTCTCTCCCTCCCACTCACTGGTAATTATGCAAATGTCCCGATATTGCCTATCCCCAATAGTCAAAGAGGGGGTAATTAATTTAACTAGACACTCAGAGACCCCAAGAAACTTTTGATGGACACACACACGCCAGGGCCATTACTAGCGACGCTGAATTCTTGATTGCAAATTAAATTGGAATGAGAGACTGCTACAACACAACGCAGAGAGAACTCAGTCAACAAAAAGACATCCATTAATTTCGTACAATTCATATTCATTCATTCTATTCACACAAACACTCATACTTAACATACTCACTCGCTTTCACACGCTTTATTTTATTTGCTTGCGCTATAAACAGAATTATATTCCTCGTGATCGTGTGTGTAATTATTATTTATTTGGGTATTCCTTTTTTATGGCTTACAATGACAGTGAACATGAATTTGAACAGCTCGTTAAGCTCGTAAACATAGTTTGGCCTATAAAATAAATTCAGCATGATTTCAAGTTTATTGCGTGGTTTAAAATTGCTCAAAGTGTGCTGTGCTGTAAGTTCTGCTCCATTTAAAACAATATCTAAAGGAATTGAAGATGGATAAGAGATGCGAATTTGTTACTTTCTTTACTTACTGGAGATTCAGTTTTTATTTTACATTTATTTTACTTTTTAATAGGTATTTTATTGGACATAAGAAATTCAGTTTAATCTATTACCAGTTAGTCCAATACTATTTATATCTATGTTTATATTTATTTAAATTTATATATATAGTATTTATAAATATTTATGATAAGAGAACTAGTATGGATTGTTTAATGAATAAGGCAGTCAAGGAACTATTCTAATCTTTGCATACTTCTTGACGTTTGAATTCCGTAATATTTCGAAATGAGCTGAACATTTGAATACTTTATTAAACTTTGTTATGCTTTGCATACTTATTAACGTTTAAATGCCATTAATTTTATAAACAAGCTGAAAATTTAAAAATAAATTAAACCATAGAAACATTTCAACATCTCTAGAAGTTAAAATTTCTCGAATTCCAGTTAATACTGTTCTTTACCAATCCTTACCAATAACTTCTTAACTGTCCAATTAATCAGAGAGTTACGCTTGACTGCATTTCGGTGTAAATGGGTCAAGCACTTGTGTGATATAGCAGAAATCGCCACCCTATCGATGGGGGCATTTAGGTCAGCGCCAAGAAGTATGCTTTAATTTATTTTTACAATTGATTGCCGCATCTGCTCACAGCACTCACTCGCTCTCCCACACACGTCACTCTCTCTCTCTCTCGCACACACACACATGTGAATGTGACGCGAAAGCCAAGTCGTTGACATAAATAACGCTTCATTGGCCCTTGGACGAAGGGCTGCAAGCAGTAGAAGTAGCAGGAAGAGGAGCAACTGGGGCTGTGGGTGCAGCAGTGGCAGGGGCTGCCTGTCATCGAGAACGCATAGATTTCTGTTAGCTTTTCCGGGTACACAGTGCGTGGGAAAAGCCACCCGCTGCCGCCAGCCAGCCAGGCAAGTGCAGCCCTTCGAATTGAGATTGGAATACTTACGTGGGCGTCTCTGCTGACATATGCCGCTAATGGCGGCCGCCACCCACGCAATTGTCCTCGGGCAAAAGTGATTCATGCGTTCAGCCAGTCGCTTATGCACGCTCAGAGATTGCAAGAGGAGCAGGAGGAGGAGGAGAGGAGGCATCACTCGATTCAAGGGTTCCGCTCAGGCCTTGTGCCGCCACAAGGATGATGCATGGCTTGTGTTCCATACATGCTGCTGCCGACTACGACGACGGCGGCGGCTTATCGCAGCGCATCTTTATGAGTTCACTTGTGCAATTCCACAGCAGCAGTTGGCATCGGCTGCGGTTGTGGTTATAACTCTGGACATGGCATCGACTTGTCGTCGCTCATTTGTGCAGGGCAAACATTGTGCGTGATAAATCGCCAATTTTAAGTGCTTGGCGATGTTCTAATGCTGCTCCACACACACAGCCTATGGGGGAGCATTTGGGGAGACAAGGGAACGGGATGTGGCACACACACTGAGTGGACAGCGGCAACATTTCACAATGCCAAATTTGGCGCACGTTCTGGCGCCACACCACAAGACGCACAAGAGCGCCGCAACGCGTTTCCCTTCCCTTCCCTTTCCTCTCCCCATGCCAGATAGAGAGACAGACACACGCTCAATTATACACGCACCATATTGGCCAACGGCATTTGCGCCAATATGGACAGGTTAGCGCCTGATAAGGCACGCGCACGCGTCGCTGGCGTCATCCATAGCGTCGTCGGTCGACGCGACACGACGCGGAAGCAACAAACGCCGGCGATCAGCAGCAGCAGCGGATCGCAGTCGGTGGCCAGGCCAAAGCAGATGTCAAACATTAATTCGATTCTGTTGAAGAGGACGTGCATCAATCAGCGTTTTCTGCGACTGCCTCCTCGCCTGGTTGCGCATGCGCTGCACGTGCCGTCGCAGCGGCAGAGACGTTGGCGACGACGACGACGACGACTGCGTGTTGATGGCTTTCCTCAATGGAGAACGCCTGCAATTTCAGACTCGATTGTATTTCTGTCGAATTCGACGGCGATTTACGAGCTTATTGTGTATAAGTAGTGTCTGCCTTCCAAGAAATGTAGCCCGCGGAGACTGTGTGGGGCAGCAGCAGCAGACAGTGGCAAGAAGGGAGGCAGGGCAGGGGTACAAATGATTGCCCTGTTCAAATTACACTCAAAGTTGTGCAGAGTCCGCGCTGGGCGAACGCGAGCCTAGACAACTTTGACAAGTATTGCGAAGCAAACATGCATAAATTGATACAAATGTACATATGCATGTGTCTCGGAGTGTATGTGTGTGTATGAGTGTACGTAATTTGACGCCCAGTGGAGTCCAAGTGCTGCGCCACTGCCGGCCACTTCCTTCCGTCCGCAAGAGACGCTGCTGTGCCACCCTAGACGCTGTGTCGTCGCTCGTTTTTCGCTTCGATGCTTGTCGCATTTGTTTTCGGGTTCGTGCCTGCGAATCTGATGCCAGTTGAACATTAAAGCAGCACCACCAACAACAATTGCAGCAGCAACAATAAACATCAACAACATAATCATAAATATCCCGCAATCCGAAATGCCAACAAACCGATACTACGCGAACACATTTCAATCGTGCCACTTGACAACAGCGTATCGAGTTTAAGTGATTCCTGCTATCGATTATTTCCCTTTAAGCCAGTGTGCAGCTATCGATAATGAGTTCCATTGAAATCCCCTTTGCAATTGCACGTAGGGAATTTTTTTCTGTGCAGCTATCGATAATGCACATGCTTTGATCTGAAGGGAATTTTCGTTTTGCATCTATCGATTAAATTGCCCCTTCCCAATCAAAACAAAGGACATTTAAAATTTTCATATATATTTTATTTCATTTCTTGCATTTGGAAATAGTTTGCATTGTTCTTTTTAAGGAGTTTGTTTTTGTTTAAGCATATTTATGTCATACATTTACAGATCCAGCCATATACATACATATATATATTAATTAATTAAACTCGATTAAGTATTATTGAAAAATGGCAAATAATTCGTTTAGTTGTAGTTGTTGTTTAGTTGTGTTTTTGTTTTGTTTAGCCATTACTCGGATAGAACATTATAAATATTAACACAGTTTATTTTATTGAATTTCATATGAGTAGTTATAGTAGTAGAAATCTTTGCGTATACATTTTTCCTTTTGAGATTAGTGGAATTTGCAAAGATTTTGTGTTAGAGTTAGTAAGATATGGAAAAAGAGATAAAGTGAGAGAAAGGGGGAAAACGGAGATATAGTATAGAGAGAGAGAGAGTAAAATTTGTTCCATCAGTGGTATTCCGTTTTGCAGTATTATTATTGGAATTTAAACTAAGCAAAAATACTGTTTGTGCAATTTTCATATATGTTTAAAGCTTAAATTTTAAGCAGAACTACAATTTATTTAACTAACATTATAAGTAGGCATAGGTATAAGTATATAGTAAGTATTTATGCACTTAGGTTATCAAGTTATCAAGTTAAGAGTTAGTTCATCGAGTAGTACGAGTTTTGATTAATGTTTAAGCGATAATACACACATAAAAAATACGTATACAAATACATTTAAAACTGACACACAACATACTTTCGAGTAGTACATAGGCCGGCGCTAAGGGTCTATAACTTATCGGCTAAAATAAATAAAACTTAAGCTAAACAAATGACGATAAACGATAGGCGATAAATGACAAATGGCGACAATGCATGTGTGGGCAAGCATGAGATAGAGTATATAACACCAGAGGATGTTCGATGTTGCGATCTAGAAGGATGCTGAAGTAGGCAGGCGCGGGGCAGGGGAGGAGAAAGATAATGCTTAGCTTAATACTGGTGCTGTCATGGGTGCGAATGCGCAATTGAACTATTGATGTTTTCATTTGGAACAAGCGAAATGACACAGGCTGACTGTGGATTTATTCTTTAGAGAATTGTGGAATTGTCTCTTCTTAGTCTCAACTTCATGCAAAGCAAAGGTTAATCCTCTTTTCGCCATTAAGCTCGTGTCATTGGCACTTGAAAGTATGCAATGAATTCGGCATTAGCCTGCATGAGAGTGCGTATGTGTGTGTTTGTGTAGTAACTAAATGAATAACTTAATTAACTTAATGGATTGGCGGCGGCGTGCGATCTGGCGCACGCGGCCTCAAGAACTTGTTGGGCACATGCTTCTTGATGTATTCGTTCTCCTCCAGCTCGTTCTGATGCTGGCGTCGCTGCAGCTGCAGCTGATGCTGATGATGCTGCTTGCGTCGTCGCGCCTTTGTTAGAACTCCAACGCCGCCACCACCTTTGCGCCCAAAGCGCCTCGAAATGGAAATGGGCTCACCGTACAACGAATTACCCTCAAAGTGGGATAACGTCACATTGCGTCGCCCATGTCCGGCGGGACAATTGAGAGCCTCTCGCCAATCGGGCAGCTGTACGCCAAGACGACGACACTCGTGCGCATATGCCGTGAAGCTGTCGCAGTGGCAATGGCCCGTGGGGCACTCGCAGACATCCATGTTGCACGAGGCGATGTAGTTTTGGGGATTAAGTCTATTATCACAGTTACCAAATACTTCCGAATTGCGCAGCGGGCGGCAATAGAAGTTCATTGTCCGCTTGTTGCACGTCGGCTGTGCCACAATGTTCTCCTTGGCCCGCGAACAGGACTTGGGGCCACCCACCTTCCATGAGTTGGCAAAGTGTCCCACCTCCGTGTCATTGTGCGTCCGTCCATCGCGTCCTGTCAGATCATCACGTCCACGTCCATTGAAATTGCCACACAGTCCGCACAACTGACCGTATTTGTACTGTGCCGGCACGGAGACCTGCAGGAAGTTATTGCCATCCCATTCAATGGTCAGTCCCAGCTCAGTGCGCAACATGATGCCGCCCTCGGCAAGTCGATCAATGCTCACATTGTGGCCGTGCCCTGTGCCGCCGCTGCTGTACTCCGTGTAGGGCAGCACGACACGAGAACCATTGACTTTGACACGCAGCTTTTGGCCCAGTGTAATGCGTAGTCCGCGGAGCTTTAGGGTGACCGTTTTGGGCCACGACGAGCGCCGTGTGCCACGTGCATCATTGGTCAGGCGTATGGAGAAGCTTTTGTTGCGACAGTCCTCGGCCAGCAGGTACTTGCAACTGCCCTGTGGGTGGAGGAAATAAGGGAAAGATGTGGAATTAATAAAGAAGACAACAAGGAAGCTTTGACTTATAATATGAAAGCGCCTGTTCCCAATAAATATTGAAGATAGTTTCGTTGAGAAACTAACAAGTTGAAGGTTTATATGTTTGCCTTTTGTAGAAGGTTGAGAAGCTTTCAAATGCACTTTTATTAGAGTTAAAATATTAAATATTTCACAAGCATTTGCACTAAGGTTTAAAAAGCTCTTGGATTGTAAGAGAATAAAATAAAAAGCTGCTTAAATGTTTCCAACAGCTTTTAAAGCTCATTGTAATAGCTTTTCTATAAAAACTGCAATTGTTTGTACTTAGGCAGCTTACAGAGAGTGAAAGCTATCAAAGTTTGCTCATGTGACGAGTTAATTCGAAGGCTAAGCACATTTTTCTATATTATCTTCAAAGATTATTCAAATGAGGTAATTGAAACCTTCTTTAATCCGCAATAAATTCGGTTTGTTGTGATTAGCACATTAAGCTGTGTTCGTCATTAAAGTCGGCATCAATTCACCTGGCCTGGCAGGTGGCCAATTGTGACTGCATTGAGATGGCTACCCCTTGGGGGAGTGGGTTATAAGGGGTGTCTAGTTGCCCCAGCACGTAACGCAAATGGGCCGTAAAGCTGGCGTGCTATGCAAATGTAATGGCCATAAAAAAGATCCATTTTATATGTATAATTTATTTGCCGAGCTTAGAACTGCTGCGATTAGTGGCCCATTGCGAGTGTTATATGTCAATTGCAATTGCATTGCATCGCCTAAGAAATTCCCATAACTGTCAAGGAGGGATGACGGGGGTTCAACTCACCTGAAAGCTAAAGAACTTGCCATCGAAGGTCTTGAAGTGTGGATCGCCGTAAACGGTGCAGGTGCCTGCGGTCTCGAGACACTTGGGACAACACTCGCCTGCGGGCACTTTCAGTTCTTCGTTGGCGCGACACTTGACTGCAGGGCAGCGCATCTCGGAGC
Source organism: Zaprionus nigranus (assembly GCA_018903425.1). NCBI lineage: Eukaryota > Metazoa > Arthropoda > Insecta > Diptera > Drosophilidae > Zaprionus > Zaprionus nigranus. The sequence goes on from JAEIGD010000010.1 coordinate 67,453, forward strand.
AGCGTATAGTGCCGCCGTTGCAGCGACAACTGCGACAGGGTCCCATGTTCCAGGTCTCGTTGTTCTGATAGACGCGACCCTGGTGCGAGCACTCGCTGCGCACCTCGGCCACAATGCAACGGGGACAGCAGCCGTCCTCCTCCTGAAACTCTGGCGCGCACTCGAGGATGGGGCAAGTGGCGCGCTGGCAAACGGAGGTGCCATTCAGGCAGGTGCAGTTGGTGCAACGATCCGGCGTGAACTGCATCTTATCGTAGTACAGCTGCTTGTTGAAGAGGCACTTGCCACCTGTGGAGGCAGAGAGAGGAGACGGGGGGTTTGTTTAGAGAGAAGAAGCTCTTCGGGTTGTGCCTGCTCAACTCACCTGGGACTGGCACAAACTCGCGCTGCTCCGTGCAGCGGGGACAGCATTCGTTGGGCAATTGGCGCTGCTTCGTCTTGGGGCACTGCAGGATGGGGCAGGTCTTCTTGGCGCAGCTCAGCTTGTTCTTGCTGCACTCACAGACCAAGCAGCGATCGTCGATCGAGGCGACGACCTCGTGGCCTTCGGCGACAGTTTGGCCGTTGATCTTGCAACCTGTACAACAATAACAACACCAACAACAACGAAAGTGAGAAACATTATAAGATAATTTCGATCGGGCAACGGTTTATAAAGCGTATTATATGTTTTTCTTTTATTTTTATTGCTTCTTTTTTTCTTTTTTTTGGGTGTCTGCCAAGAAAATTTCCACATGTCGAAACGGGTTTCCAAGCAATCTATTTGCATAGACAGACTGCGATGCGTACTGAATATACCCTGCAGTTGTGAGGGGCAAAGGGACTGGTATAGATCTTAAGGAACTCAGTGCTTATGAAATTTGGAGTTCGTAAACTTGGTTTAACCGTTAAAGAATGTACATTGCATGTGGTATGCGAAATTTGTATAGAGAAGTATCAAAACTAAGCAGCACAATTAAGAATCTCAAGATATAAGAAGTAATTGTACATTCTGTTAACTGTATATACCTTGCAGCTGCGTTAGATAAAGGAGTTCGTGCAATAGTTAGTCTAAATCTGCGGTTAACCCAAGGTACTTAGCATATGTTGGAGTTGAAGTTGGTAAACTAGGTTTATAAATTAAGAAATACCTACTGCATAAGGTATGCAACATCTTTCATAAGAATTAAGCAGCACAATTAACAATTTCTAGTTCTATCAGCTACTTCTCAATATAATTCATAGGGTAACTGCTCGTCGTCATATTCCTCTTCACACGCGTCGCATTCCGTACTCATTTTTGTTGTTGCTGCCAGTTTGTGTGCCCCTTTTGTCTTGTGCTGCTGCTGCCTCGAACGCAATGCGACATTGTCGACTTAATAGACAATTTAAAGCCCATAAATAAGCAAATCGTGCAGAGTCACAAAACAGAGAGAGACAGCCAACAAAAACTTGACCATCTGTGCGCTCGCAGAGATCGTTTAGACTATTGTATGGATGTGGCGAACTGACGAACGGACTGACGATTAGCAGGTATTAGTTTTCAGCTAATTTTAGTGACTGATGCCCCCCGCCCCAGCTCTGACTTGACTGGTTGAACTAGTTGACAGCTCGAGACAGTGGGGCAGACACCTCGGACAGACAGTTGGGACATGCGATCGATGGATCTACTTACCCTGACATGTGGGACAGCACTCGCCGGGGCGTGGCGCCGTCAGCTGATTGTCGTCGCACTGCGAGTAGCATTTCTGTGTTGTCTCCGTGACAACACTGGCGATGCACTTGAACGTCTTGCAGGGGTCCAAAGGATCGGTCCATTCAGCGCCGCTCGCATACGACATGCCGCGGTACATGCAACCTGTGGAAGGTAGCAGAGATAAGTATATTTCAAGTATATAATATACCACTTCCACTTACCTTTGCACTTCCGACAGCAGGTGTCGTTCGACTTGGAGTCCAGCAGATAGCAATCCTCGGTGGATGGACAACTCTGGTCGCACTTGACAAAGCCATTCTGCAAGCAGAAAGAGAGAAAGAGAAATGAAGATTTTGTTAGTTGCTTCCATAAATTAAGCTCATGGCGCTCTGCCAAATTGTCCCCCCTCCCCGCGCCTGGTACCACACGTGGCGTATGCGCAATTTGAGCAAGTGCGCTTAGCCATGTGAGAGATTGCTGTCAACTGCGCCACGCAGCGCTGAGCATGATGTGATTTGTGTGCACCTCTTTGACTGACCCCCCCTCGTGTGGGTGCATCTCTCTGTTGCCGGCTGTGCTGCACCTGCAGCTGCCACAATGCGACGCGCATTTGCTCGAGCAGTTTGCACTCTGACCTTCAGTTGTCTGTATAATTTATGGTTGCAAACGAGTCGAAATTATATGGAAACGAGTGCACAATTTAGGGTGTGGCAAGGTGCTTGCACTGCGCCCACAACGACTTGTCAGATGCGCTACATTAGCTTTGCAATTGCAGAGCAGGCAAAGGTGTTGTGAAGTATGCGAGGAATGTGAAAGTGGAGCAGTGGCAAAGATGAAATAAGGTACTGCGATTAGGCAGACCATGCAGGGGAATACTATTGAACCAGGAAGCTAATAAGCTGCTAAGGTAGAAAACGGAAGAAGAAACTTCAACTAGATTAATGAGCTCAAACACACTCCAGACTAGTATAAAGGTAGTTATCCAATTAGAGTGACCATATTAGTGGCTTAAATTAAGCTTAGATTATCAAAGAAGAAGCCCAAGACAGCGCATAGTTAGAATTTTAGGAGCTTAACTTGCTCCCCTTCAATGTGACCATATTACAATAATTCAATTATGGTCACTCTAATCAACAGAATGAACAATGCTGCAATTATTAATGAATAAGCTCAAGGCTGAACATAGCTAGAAGATATGGGCTTAAGTTCTTACCCCTCCCCAGCAATAAGCCAATTAGGGTGACCGTAACATCAGAATAAATAAAGCTTAGCTCAATGAAGAACAAGCTCAATGCTGACCACAGCATATAAACTATGAGCTTAAGGTCCTCAACATCAATAAAGCAATTAGAGTGACCATAACAGCAGAATGAATGGTGCAAATATTCATAAAGAACAAGCTCAAGGCTGAGCATAGCTAGTAAATATGAGCTTTAGTTTCCTTCTCCCTCCATCAATAATGCCATTAGAATAAATGAAGCTTAGCTCAATGAAGAACAAGCTCAATGCCAATGACCACAGCACATAAAACATGAGCTTAAGTTCCTCAACATCAATAAAGCAATTAGAGTGACCATATCAACAGGATAAATTAAGCTTATGGCCATAGCAAATCTCAGCAAAACAATATAAACTTATGACAATCCTTGGCCAATTTGGCTGCAAGCGGATTAATCTGGCCACTTGGCCTAGACTACAACAAAGTAACAGCTGGCGTGCTGTGTGTGTGTGTGTGTGTGTGTGTGTGTTGCAGGTTTTTGTTTGACTTATCGCCTCGTGCTAACACATTTTCCACACACATTTTGCACAATTTAGCTCGAAGTTGATCGAGAGTTTTTTCTTGATTTTGTTGTTGTTTTATTTTGTTTTTGTATTTTTTGCTGGTTTCTGTGTTAACGACATGTTGACAGCGGCAAGCGGCGCATTAGAATTGATGTCGATCATAAGTCAAAGCTTGTGGCAAGGCTTTGGCAGCTTATGCAACACTCCACACACATACAAACACATACAACTTGAATCGAATCTATGAATCTATGGGCGACTTTAACCCTTGCGCACAGCTGTCGCATGCATTTTGCGGCAGTGACAGGTTAAAAATGCCACAAAACAGAGACGGGAAGAGTATGTAGAGCGAGATGGAGTCTACTAGTGCTGGGGCTAATTGTAAATGTATCTATAAATCTAGATAGATGTCGACCAAAAACAGGCAAAATATTTCACTAATTTGTATGCAATTGCGGCTGAACAATGTCGCGCCAAAGCTACTCTGTGTGTGTGTGCAGGTGTGTGTGTGTGTGTGTGTAATTTAGTGCAAGCAAACCAGATTGGATCTCAATTTGGATGGGGCACCGTCGTCGTCGTCGTCGCCGTCGCAACGTGCAAAATTTGCAATTGTTATGAAAATGTGTCGAGCGCAAGTCGAGAGGTTTTTGCGGTTTTTCTGTTGTTTTTCTAGCGTTGCCTTGCTCGGAGATGTTTATCATCGTATTAGTTTAATGGCAGTTGTTAGTTGGAATTTTAATGGCACCTCTAGTGCGGCATCGTAACTCTCAGTGTGCCATAATGCAATAAACACGGACAGATTGAAAAGCACTTTCCGCATCGTCAGACGAGAGTTGAGAGCGTGGAGACTGAACTGACAGGCGCATGGGAATGGGAATGGGAATCGGAATGGAAATGCATATGGAAATGGGCCGCAGAAAGAGAGGCAAAGTTCAACTGCGCTACAGAGTGTATAAGAGTGTGGAGAGGGGGGGGGCACACGGGTCTCCTCTTCACGCACTTCTCAAGCTCTGCCACGAGATTCTTTCTTTCTAATCTGGAACCGGTATAGAAATATTTTCAGCCAGCATGAAAGTTAAGCAACGTCGAGCGACGCGTCGTTGAAGTTGTCTAGTAGCTGCTTTCAAAGGTTGCTATTAAAAAAAAAAGGAAAAAAAAAAAGAAAAGGCGCCACGAAGGCAACGAAGCGCGTCCCGGACAAGCTGCTAAGTGGAGGCTGAGATTCTGTTGCTGCTGCTGTTGTTGCTTTGTTGTTGTTGCTGCTGTTGTTGTGCGCCAGCGGCAATCACGAATGCCAACCAAGTCGTTGTGTGTGTCAGTGTGTGTGTGCGTGTCTATGTGTGCCACAGTGGCAGAACCACATTTGCAAACGGCCTCCAACGACCTTGCGCGTTTGACAAAACATGATCAGTTTTAACACCGTCCACAGCGGCCACTCGGACTTCTCTCTCTCTCTTGCTTCCCCCCTGCCCTCTGTCTATAACTTTAAAGTCTCCATTCTAAAGTCTACACTTGCCAATCGCCAGTCGACTAAACGTTTGCTGGGCAAACTTGGCCAGGTCTCTAGACGCGGCTGCTGCTCATGGAATATGGTAATAAGACAACAAACTCCGCTTTTGTTTTTTACGACTTTGTCACTTGTTTCGGCATCGTCGATAGAATTTGCCGGGTAGCCGAAGCAGTCGCTTTAGCTGTAGGAATTCCTTAAGTTTTTGGCAAGACAGACAGACAGATGGACAGACAAACAGACAGATGGACAGACAGACAGACAGGTGTGTGTGCGGAGCGCAGTTCAGCAAGCGATTAATGCTTAATGATTTGCATTAAGCGTGAGGAATTTGCAACCAGATAAGGCGGGGAGAATTAAGAATTAACAAGTAGTTTGGGATCTTGGATAGATAGAAGATGAATACCTTTTGCGGAATACCTCTTATACAAATTATTATATGACTAGAATAATTTTGAGAAATTTGAAGTAATAGATGATATATAATTATAAATCAAGTAGAATATCAAGGATCTTGGAAAACTAGCAGAGGAATAGCTTTAGTTTTAGATGATAACAAGATAAATAAGCGATAAATTAAGCAAAATATAGTATAAAATCTAGGAAAGATAAAAGAGAAGAACACCATAATATCAAAAAGTAAAATGTTGCCTCGTTAATGGAATATAAAAGTAATTGAAGGTAGTTTTACTTAGGTTATTTTTATGAGAACTAAACTGCATGAAAAACTATAAATAAAATCAATTTTATTCATGCAAATATTAATTAATTGATATTGATAGAAATAATATCATTTATTATCATGAAAATATCCTTGAGCACTATTATACTTGGCACATTCCCCCATCTTAATATATAAATACTCATATCACAACAAATAGGTCATATCACAACAAATAGGTCGTTCAGTCATTTACCTAGATTATTTAATTACTTAGAACCTTGTCTAACATTAAACGAAGAAAACTCACTCAAAGGTTGTTCTCAAGATAATTAAGTTCTGAAATATAGTTCACGCGTATCAGTGAAACTGTTCCGATAGACAGTTCCCACTTAAATAAGTCATAAAAAACTGAAACATCATATTAAAAATTTTATTTGATTTTTTTTGAAAAAAAGGTTTCGCGGCATATGATGAAACAGGTGAGTGTTGCGAATTCCCATGAAATACTCTCAACATTTTTTTACGGCCCAATAAAAAAACTAGTCTCACAAAATAAACTGAGTCACATGATTATTAGGATTCATATTTGTGTATGCTATTTTGGTATTAATCCGCGAGTCAAGCCACCATTTCTAGGTTTTCAACGGGAGGGAATTAAGACTGTTATATATATTCTAGGAAAAGGGCCATAAAACGAGTCGGCTCAATCAACTGGCGAGCAGACAAGCACGAAAGCGTCTAAATCATGGGCTATTAGCAAGAGAGTTCAGCGTATTCAGCATAATTTTCGCATAAAAAGCAAATTTGTTAACAAATTCGGTCGCGGAAACGCGAAAATATTCCAACCAAAAATGCAGACAGAGGGTAGACAATTTGTTTGATTGTCCTTGAGGGGGGAGAGGGAGAAGGGGCAGGGTTGAAACAGTCAGGACCCCCTAGGCCAATAGTCGAGTAATATATTATGATATTTAGGATAATAAACGTCAAGCTGTAAAATATCAACAATCAGGCAAAGCGTTTGCGAATATTACTTTGAGTGCGTGGATGAATATGACATAGAAGTAATCATAAAGTGTGTGCTTTAAGAGCTAAGAGAGAGTCTTGAGAGAGACAGAGAGAGAGAGGGATGAGGGCACAAAATGAGTTCAATTGATTTCAGGCTTAACTTTCAATGACGCGCGCAGTCGCAGCAGCAGCGGCAGCGCGAGAGAGTGAGTAAGGGAGAGCGCACGAGAGCAGCAGAGGCTGTGTCGCACAGCTTATGGTGCGAGCGAAACAGGTAGCTCAAGCTCAGGCAGGCAGTTAGAGCAGGCGCAGCGCATGGCGCCATCAGCTTAAAGTGAGGTGGCGCCAGCATTGTCTTTTTTTTCTTCGCAGTTTCTTCGTTTATTGCTTCTTTTTTTATATATTTTTTTGGTTACGCCCACTTGACGTAAACAACAACAACTGCCAGCAGCAACAGCTCTGCCGCTGCGGCGTCGCCATTGGCTTCCTTTGCTTCCTCTGCGGCGCCTAAAATTAGAGCAGCGGCATTTAGCAGCGCTTAGTGCAAATTGGCAACAGGCGCAGTCTGGGAAGCAGGCGATCTGGCAACGCCGTGGAGCGATATATGAGCACGCGCTTAATGACGACACACAGCGGCCGCGAGTGCGACCGACGCCGTCGGTAGCCGTTGACGGCGACAAAAAACACGGCGCCAAGTGTTTGTCAAACGATCGCGCTACCCTGTGGTTAACGATTGTCGTGTCGCAAACCCGTTTGACGACCTTGTATCATAACAATTCCAACAGAGACGGACGACGCGCGCTGCCTACGCCGCTGCTGCTGCTGTAGCAAAAAGTAAACAACAACAACAATGACAAATACAAAGCCAAACAAATGCAAACACCCGACGCTAAGCGGCAAACATTTTGTCTCTGTGAGTACTTAGTGCCGTTAGCATTAAGACAGTCCGGCAACCCTTGTCAGCTGTAGTGACAGCGCCACGCTTGACATGTCGGCGCTAAGGCTGACAAAGTGCAGGCCTCAAACTGTTTGCGTATTCGAATATGGTTGGAATCGTTTAAGATATAAGATTATTGTACTAAAATGTAAATTTTAATATTATTTGTGGAATTTAAAGAGTCGAGTTGACTTCTTTCTCTTGGCAACTAACTGTCTAAAACTCTGCAGTTTAATAATTTCATATGTTCTCTGAAGTTTGTGAGAATTTCATTTGAATCTTAGCAGCGTATACTTGATATTTAATAAATATAAGAGGAAGCATGTTGCGGCTGTGGCACGTCTAAAATATTCATATTTTCTTGGCTAAACAATGCCAAAAAAGCATGTACACAGTCCTCGTTGTTAGTATTGAGTGTGTGCGAGAATGTGGCATAAATAATATACGCATGTGTGTGTGTGTGAGTGTTTCTATTATCCTGTCTGCCCGCGTTTTTGGCATTGCATTCTGCTGTGCCCCGACAAAATTTAGTGGCTGTCTAATGCGAATATTTGAAATATTTATAGGAGAGAGCAGGGGAAGGCTACCCGGGATTACGAAACATATATACATTTCCTGGCCGCGTCTGGCAGGCATTGTGAAGTGTACGAAATGTCTGAAATGTACGACACATGGCCACATCCACAACATATCCGTTCGTTCCGTTCCGCACATCCTCTGTGCATGTCCTGGCTGGACATCGCTGGCGTCTCTCAAGCAGCGCCAGAGACTGGGGTACGTGGACAAGGGGGTACCGTACAAGATTTATTTGAGCTACATGGAAACTGTTTCGCTATATTTCCCCCATTTTGGGTCATTTCTGTTGGCACACACCCCAAAGCCGGAGCCGATTGCACGCTGAGACCAACGACAGATTTATAAATGAAAATAACGGCAAACTGCCCCCAGAGAGAGAGAGAGAGAAAGAGAAGAGACCACATAGTTGTCATAGCAAACTGTAAGTGCAACTCACCTGGCATGTACACTTGAAGCACTTGGAGACGCTAATCAGCACCTCCTCGCCCTCGTTGGCGCAGGATTCCATGTCACCTGTAAAATAATGCGAAGAAGTTGTTAGTCAGTTATGCTACTCTATGTAGTACTAGTTTATAGTGGATAGATGATATTTGAAACTCGTTTAGATCTGGTCTAGATACTGGTCTAGATTCCCCATATAACAAACCCACTCCCAGTACCCAGTCAAGAGTCAGTCGTAAATTCTTGGAAATCTCTTAAGAGACGATTTCCTGTTTCTAACGTCTTCAAATTAAACAAATACAAATAAGAATGAAACACATAACGTTGAATCAAGAATCATCGAGAGAAATAAAGAATATCAAATATTTAATTTACAACGTTGTGTAGCCGGAAATTGCCCACTGAGCTGAGCTGATGCTATCCAGCACGTGACCCGCAGGTCGAACAGATTAGGCCACTTTATCAGCACCACTCTGTCTTGGTCTTCTCTCTCTCTCTGTTTCTTTCTCTTGCTACTCCTGCATTTTGGGATATGTTCTTTGTTTGGTTTACCTCTTTCTTCTGGCAACGGCGCTAAGTCAAAGTAGCAAGCGCCGCATGTTAAACATGTTCCAGAACACGGCACAGCAAAGCGATCAAGCGTGCAACTTGTGCAGAGTTACCTGACTAGTGTATACTCTGTAGTTGAGTATAATTGAGCATAGAGATAGAGAAATTCTTTTAAAATCAATTGTTATTTATGGTTTCAGAGTATAAGTAAAGTAAAGTCTGTTGTAAGTCTTCCCTTTGCTATTTTGTTTAACAATTTTTTATACACACTTCTAAAACATATGGAAAATAATGCTGTAAATCTCAAGGCTTTATCTTTTTGCTGCTCGTCTCGGGAAATAGTCGGAAATTTCCTTCATGATCGATCCCCTTTACCATAGTTTACCATATTATAGAAAAACTATCTGGCTTTCTCTTGACACTATTATGTATTATTCTGGTACATCTTAAGTTTCAACCTGCAAAAGTTTTCATTTCGTTTGGCACACCCACTTGACCAACTGGCGCTGTAAAGGGTATTATTAAGAAGCAATTCGAAGCGACACAAAAATGAGAAGGCAACAAGGCGAACGGAAACGGCGGCACAGCGACCCCAGGCTGACTTGCAGGGCCCGGCCTCGGTCCCATCCCATCCCATCCCATCTCATGCCATCCCATTCAGTGCCGTGTCGTGCCGTGGCTGGCTTTGTTGGACCACCTGCAATGTGCTGATAAACACACTCACACACACACACACATGGCATGTGTATGCATTGATAAATGAAGACGCCGGCGCTACACATACAGTTACAGATATAAAATACAAGGCATGAGATACAGGTACAACAACAGTCGTAACTTCTGTGGGCGGTTCCAGGTCCCGTTGTGAACCCTATACGATATTATCAACTCGTTTGTTGTTCTGCTTCTTCTTTGCGTTCCTTTGATGCGTTTGCATCCTGCTGTGGACCGACCTGGACCACCTTCATTCATAAACAAATCCTAATGAAGTGGAAACTTTTTATACGAAAATTCATGTTCATGTTCTTCTTGTTTAGTGACTTTCTACAGCAAGAGAAGAAGTTTAGTGATCGTATTCCCTTCTCTTTTTTTTTTATTTTTGTTTTTTTGGGGCCTCCCTTCTAGTCGGGGCTTGCCTGGCGACAGTTAATGAACCTTGTTCAAGTAATCCGATATCGGAATTGCAATATGTATATCTAATTTATGCGATTTTTTATTTCATTTAACACACACTCAAATGCCATTAAAAACCCACTCAATATGTTTAGAGAACACAAAAAGCGAATAAAAAAAGTGAAAAAAATCGAAAAAAAAATAAATCGAAATAGAAAATAAAACTAAAAACTGGCAGCGATCAAATACTACTACGCTCTCAGTAGCCAGCCGGACAGCTGGCGTCGGCTGATTAATCACAATCACAGATTAAGCGCCAGTCCGCAGTCCCCACAGTCCCCAACAACACCAGACGCCATACAACATACGGAGCATACTACAGCTCGGCTCATGGGAGCGTCGTCAAGCGCGGCACGTGTGTCCGTCTAAGGGAGGATGAGGTGCAGAGCAACAACATTTTTGTTGTCAGGTTACGATTGGAGGGAGTCGAGAATGGAGAGGGAGAAAAGGTGAAGGTCAGCAAGTTACAGGGTGAAACGTAGTCGAAACGCTGCTGGGAAATACAAAATGAACTTGAAACTGTGAACTAGATTAAGCGAGGCTACTACATATAGATCGACTAACTGAAAGAGAACTTAGCTCCCAAAGAGATCTTAGAAAGAGAACTAAGTACTGTAAGAGAACTCTGATTTGAACTTTTACTAAAACCTTGTCTGATTCAGTCTTGAAACTCTTTATTATCTGATCAATTATAAATGATATTTTAAACTCTGCACTGAATTTTGATTTCATACGAAAACTTGACGGATTCGGTCTTTAAACTCTTTTTACATCTGATCAATTATATACGATATCTGTTAAATATGTACATGTCATACATATGTAGATATTGAGGTTGAACGACATCATTCATCATTCAACCTTAATGCGGCATGACAAATATTAATCTACGTTCCAATTATACTTGCTTAATTTCTGTAAATGTTTCCGATATTGTGCAAAGGCTGAGTAGGGGTACTCAGGCAATGCTATCAGTAATGGCTGAGCGTGATGTATTATAGATTGAGAAAGAACAAAGCAAAGATAACTTTTTAATTATTGTCAAAATTGCAACAAGGCATTAAGGGCACTCAAGAAATGTAATGCAATTTTATGAAGAATATTCAGATTAATATTCCTCTCTTGAGTAAATGGTAAAGTATGTAGTATACTTTATAATATTGAATATTTTGTTCGACTCACCCGAAAGCCCTTCGCGGTAGAACTTCGCCGTGGCCGTTTGGGATTGTAGCATGACCATCATGAGGAATAATACGATCTTACAGATTGTGCTCAGGGAATAATTCCTGTTGCTGCTGCTATTCTTCTTCTTCTTCTTGTTGTCGTGGCCGTGACTTTGGCTCACTGTTGTTGCTGTTTGTTGTTCTTGTTGTTGCTGTTGCTGTTTGGCACTTGAAGACGTAGAAGATTTCCACATGCTGTCGGCTTTGCAACACATTTTCGCAATTTGTTGGCGCAAGTTCACGGAAATTTGCATTGATTTTATTACTCGATATATTCAATTTGTTATTTTCCCAGTAGTTGTTGTTGTTGTTGTTGCTGCTGCTGTCTTTCTTCTGGATGTTGTTGCTGCTGAAAATATAGTGTTAAAAAAAGATCAAGCCGGTCAGTTTAAAAATACACACAGAGAAAGAGGCGCCACAACTCAAAATAGACAAACGAATTTGTTGCTTTCTGTTTAGAAATATTGCGTCTGCAGGTGTTTCTCATACAGACTTTGTAGTGCCGATTTATGGAATACTACAGACAGAGAGAGACAGAGAGAGAGGAGAGTGAGATACGACATAGACGATTTTCGGGATAATTCAATGTGCAGTCTGTTTGGTGCGATCTGGTTCTGATCGCGCCGTTAGATTTGCACTTGCCGCCTAGGGTCGTCGCTCGTCTCGTCTGTCTAAACAGAAACCATTTGCCGAGAGGGGGGTGGGGGGAAGCGAGGGTAACCGATTTGATTTGTTGGTTTTGTCGGTACGGTATTGTCGGTTTTTAGTTTTCGATTTTATGATCGCGGCCCATCAAGCTGAAGGTAAGGGCGGGACAGGCCACACATTGCTCTCTCTCCTTACACACACAGACGGACAGACAGAGACAGACGGACAAACAGAGACAGACAGCTAGAAGAATTCTGCGAATCATCATCTCTGAGGCTGAGGCTGTCGATTTTGCACGTACACCCGAAACGGTCCAAAACTCCGTTGGCCATTGGCCATTTGTCTTTATGGCGTCGCTCTTAGGTGTTAGACAACTTGGACATTATTAGTTGCGATTTATGTGCGTGTCTCCATATCGATGTGTGTGCCTGCATGTGTGTGTGTGTGTGTGCAGGTAACGCCAGCTGACAGATCTGTTGTGTGAGGTGTTCTTTGTTCTGCGTCGGGTCATAAAAATGTTAATGATTTTCGTCTGGCGCCAGGCAATATTTGTAATGCTTGTTTGACTTATAATTAATTTCATGTTTTCTTGCTCGCGCGCATAATTTTTATTATTTGTCTTGGAGAAAAAAGAAACCAAGCCAAGCTAAAAAAAAAACAAATCAACCTATTGCCAAACTTTATTGATTATTTGGCTTCAAAGTGGCGCCAGGCATTTGCCGAAGCGGATGCTAAAAAAGAGAACTCTCGATCTTTGAGATGAATCACACAAAGTGTGTTGACAAAGTCTCTTCTCTCTCTCTCTCTCTATCTATCATACTGTACTTTGTTATTTATTTGGTTCTGTTGCGTGACACACCCTACTGTGGAGTGCATTGTCATGCACCGAACCAGCAGACTCTCATGCCAAAAGTGGCCTGAAAACGCGGTGCTTGACCTAACAATGTTATAACAGACAGCCAATTAAAAAATTGTCACACAACGCTGATAAGGCTTCTATAGACATTAGCTATATGTATATTGTATATAACATATACAGCTATATATTATACTATATGTGTATGCTCGTCGTGTATGTAAATTTCTGCAATTGATAAGATGCACAACGACAACGCACCTCGCACAGAGAACCGAACGTTGCCCGCTGATTAGCTGCAATTTGTCAGAGCAAGGACAATCCTCATACACATCTATAATATATAGTATATGTTTGTGTAGCTATATATATAGCACTATGTGCGTATAAATAGCACACTCATAGATTATTGACACTGCGTGTGGGGGTGAAAGCTTATTGCGAAGTCGCAGTGTAGCTGAACTTGCAATGAGGTTTGTGGATCAAGAAGATAGAGATACCACGGTATACTATGGTATACCATTTAATATATTGGAGTACATATTAATATGACCCAAATAATATTTCAATCTTCAGATATATATAGTAAGATTTACTATACTTTCAGCTTTAATATCAGGTACTCATCTTTGTCAGATTTGTCAATTAAAATGATAATTTTATAAGGTTTGTGTGTCAAAAATATGGAGATATTTTGATCCATAAGACTTGTGATTGAGTTCATCTGTACCACAAGCAAACCTAGTAAGATATTTAAAGACTTAGTAAGTCTGATCTGAGCCCCTAAATATTTTATCTTAATCTCTAGCAACACATTTGAAAACCTACTGATCTGAGCACCTATTTTAGCCTCAATGCCCTACACTCCTCTCTTGTTTATGTTTCCTCCCCTGGAAAAGTACCTGCTATGATTTCCACAAAAACTGGAGAAATTCCAAAATATGTTTATATCTTCTAAATTTCTTACTGCGCATATAACTAAATAGAACACCATAGAACACCATCGTAACCCGATGCGATGTACGCAAAACTTCAAAACACTCGAAACAGCGCAATTCTTATTGTTGTTGTTGGGGGTTTTTTTTGTGGGGATCTTTGTATTTGCTGAACTTTGAAGAACACACACGAGGCACGAGGCTGGCATTGAAGTGGCGCACATAACGATAGTTTTGTTAAGTATCTTGACCAGAATTCCTCCACCTCCTCGAGAGAGAGCGAACCTTGTACTTGCCCGTTGCTTATCACATAAGAACGAAACAAAAGAAACGAAATGAAACGAAAATCAAAATAGAAGAATATGAGAAAAATTGAAAATAAAGCTGAGAAATGTGAATATGACGGGGGGTTAATGTGCGCTCGAGAGCAATTGTCATGTGTATTGTGGGCCGGATTTATAAATAGCATTAGATACCCGAGCACCCCGAGAGCCCCCCTAGTACACACACGAGAGTGGGAAGCTTGAAACGAACACAAAGCCGAGACGAGACAAGACGAGACGAAACGAAAATTAGCAACGCGTTTAATTTAAGACAAGTTGCTATAAACGCTTCGATTTAATTGGCCTGGGCCGCCCGCCCAGCGGCGGCCAATTGCATGACGACGCGTCGCGCGAATCGTGCCAATTAAATGTACTTGCGAGCGGGTCACTGATTATAGGGTATCGCTTACAGTTGGGCTTGCACACACCACAACAAAGGGCGACGATCTAGGCAGGGGAGAAGGTGGTAGGGATAGGGGGTGGTTCATTCTAATGCCGACGCCGACGCCGACGCCAACGCTGGACGAGGCTAGCGCTGGCGTCTGGCTGGCGTCAGGCGGGAACACACACACATACACACACAGAGACAGAGAGAGGGGCAATTAAGGTAAGCGACTCGCGGCTCGCGCTAAAAGGGACTGGAACAAAGGGTTCGCAAGCGTGTTGCGCGTCTAGACCGGCTCTAATGACTTGCGGTAGGTAGCCGAAGCGGAACGAAGGTAGCCTGGACATGGACACGGATGAGGAGCAGGAGTATGTGTGTGACAGACTGTGGACAGGGAGTATGTAGGTGCGTGCTTGGGCTTATCACACTCTACCAGACGCCGCGGCGAAATTCCGCTTAAACCTCCTGCTCCGTCCTTCTCTGCACTGCCAATTACTGCCTGCGTTGCAGCCCTGGTTTAAGCCTGTGTTGTCGCAGCGCGAGTTTAATTCAATTAACTGTGGAATTTTTTAGTTTTTTTCGGGGGGACCCTCAGAGAGTTAAGGCTGAGATCAGTTGTGCGCACAGCGCGCAGATAATAAACAAATGGCGCCAGCAACATCAACAACAGAAACAGCAACAACATTTGCAAATCATGCAAATTGCACAACAATAACAAAACAACAACAGCAACAACTACAAAACTACAAGACACGATTCGAATCTGGCTAACAACGCGACCGATTGACGTCGACGTCGACGTCGCTGCTTGGCAACTCTACGCGGAGCTGGCAACTGATTTCAATATATTTGCATATTGAAGTCAGTTTGCCACAACAATGAGACGGCTAAAACGCACATTTGTCAAAGCCTCGACTCGCTGAGGGCACGGCCGAGACCCGAGACGGAGACGGAGCTGGAGATGGAGACACGGCTAAGTTGTTGGTACAATTTAATGCGACAAGCGGCGATTACAACTACCACAAATGAAGACAGTCAAGTTGTTGTTGTTGTTGTTGTTGCTGTAACAACAACAACAATGGGGCAGCAACAGTTAACAAAATTTATGCCCGCAGGCCCTATAAAAAGGGTTGCCAGGCTGTGCCCCACACACACACACACACAGCAACCACAGTGCATTAAAAATTGAAAACGAATGCAGACAAACGACATAATAAAGACACAAGAGAGAAGAGAAAGAAACACACGGCGCACAACACAAAAGAATCGTAAAACTAACAAAGCTATTAGCCAGCCCCAAGTACTCTCCAAGAGAACCTGAGAACCCGTCTTTATGGCTTATTCCCCTCCAAGAGCCAGAGTCAGCCAGGCAATTGCCTTGCTGCGTGCAGTCCCAGTCCCCCTTGTCTGCTGCAATCTGTGCCACACACACACAGACACATACACACGCACACGCAGTCAAGTCGATCAACAAATATTGTGAATGTTGGCCGCAATATGCCATTTTGAGTTATTGAGCACTGTGAATTATGCAATTATCGAATCGACTCAATCAAAGTAAACGATACATTCAAAGTTTGAATTCAAAAATACTTAAGTACTTATCTAGGCAAGCAATAGTTATCGTTATCGGCAGAGCTTTGAGCGCATGGTCTAATTGCCGCCAGGTGGGGGTAACAACTCTATACAGACAAATTGTGAGTGAAGTAACCTTTGCTTAAATTAACCTTTTTTATTTATGTACGAGTATATGGCCAGCTGTTCGTTCTTGTAGACTAATAAATAAATCTCAAGAGAGAGAGAGAGAGAGAGTTATGCGCTGCTATTTCCCGTTTTGGATTGGCATAAACTTCTACTTAGTCATCGAACAATTGTCGCAATCTGGACCAACTTTGCCATGTTTGCATTCTAATTGCGAATTGCCCACACACACAAGCAACACACACAGATACAGATCAATGTGCGTGTGTGTGTGTGAGCTACTCATGTGGTTAATTTGAAATGCTCAACATATGAAGAGTCATTGTTGAAATTTGAGTATTATTAGCAATTTTACCGCAAAATCTATAAATAGCGTACAACAATTAATTGATACACAGACAGTTGCAGCAAAAAAGTCGCATATTTGCTTGAATTTATCATATTTATAGAGCGGGTGAGTGACAACAGCAACAATAACAACAATAACTTAACCAATTAATGCGGAAACCCAAAGATCTATAGAGAGACTGAGACATTCCACACAAAATCACATCACAGTTGACAAGGGAAGAAACAAAACGTTTTCCAAACAATTTTCGGTGTTTTTTGTGTGTTGTTGGTTTCTTGTGCAATTATTTTGTTCGACGAAAGTTAATCAAGTAACGTATAAAAATGTTTTCGAAACCGGATTTATTGATTGGAAGATGAGCACAGTCCCAAGGCAGCAACCTCACAGCCTCGACGGCGATTGTAGCTGTAAACAATTTTAGAAACACAGCCAGAGAGACAACAACAACAACAAGAAAAAAAGAAGACAACAAATTAGACGATATATGGGAATTCCAACGTGTGACGCGACAAACCCGAATTTGTTTTTTTTTTGTGTGTGTGCTGATGCCTCTTCTCTTGTTTATATTATTCGCGAGCCGCTTCTGGCACATTTGTTTAATGACAATGCACAAAAGCGGCAGCTCTTTAAAATATGCACAAAAATGTCAGAAAACTGATCGAATAGAATAGCGAGAAATTGTCTAGAAACAATTCCCGATATACTATCGATATTTATTTGGCATTTCGCCGAAGATGGTGACACAGAAAAAATAAGAAATATTTTTTGGTTTTTCTTATTTATTATACCCTGGAGAGGCGCACAGCTAATGCAAAGTCCAATTAGATTCCCGTTGGAACTGCCTAAAATCCTTGAGATACCATAAAGATGTTAATGTTTATAGTACAAGTGCTGTGTATGAGAACTGTGCTCTGTCGAGGGTACCTACTAATCGATTACGCCTTATCGGCTTGTTCTCTTTAAAGCTGTGACGTCGACATATCTCGATATCTATATATTATTCAACAATCAAAATGGTTTTCACAGTCAAATTTATTGATTAACACGCAAATGCGAATTGTTTGCATATTTTCGTTTTGTGTTCCACAAGACAAACAACATCGCAGCCAGAGGGAGAGAGAGAGAGAGAGAGGGAGGGAGGCAGAGGGAGATACAGATACAGCTGGAGATACGCGTGTACTACAGACACTGGATAATGGATCGGGCAACGGGTGTGTTCTATGTTTTGTTTTGTTTTGTTTGTCTGAAATTCGATATGCCATAAAATGTTGCTTATACTCGTAAGTATGCTAAGCGTGGTCTATTCGAAATTCCAATGGAATGATTCAGTTCAGTTTGCCACACTTCCGTTTCGCAATGCCGGGTTCAAAGTGCAGCTATGCATGGCAAGGGGGGGAAGTAGGGAAGCCTTCCCTCACCTGTTGCATGTGTTGCTCGTGTGTTCGTTGTCAGAGTCTTTCGTTTCGTTCTCGAGCTGTCGTCGTCGTTGTCGTCGTCTCGTGGTCTTGTCGTGGTCTCGTGTTTAGTGGGGTAGACGACTCCAAGACGACAAGATCGGTATCGCTTAATGTGTCTGTTAATTCACGTTGATGTGCTCATATATCTTGGACTGCTGCTGCTGCTGCTGCTGCGATTTCATGTTCGTCGTTTGGACTTCGACAGGCAGTGTGCGGAGTCAGCAGAAGTTACAGCCAGAGGGAGAGAGACGGACACTGAGACTGACACAGAGGGAGGTACAGAGGGAGGCATAGAGAGAGACACAGAGATAGAGAGAGACAGACAGTCCGAAAGACACAGAGAGACCGCACTGCTGACCACTTTGAGGGGCCATGTGAGAAACGTGCTGCAGTTGTTATGGCAATTCTTGCCGTTGTTCTTGTTGTTGTTGGTGCTGTCTAACTGCAACTGGAGGGCTGCGTGACGTTGAACCTGCCACAGGCAGTAGCAGTATTTGTTTTATTTGCGTGATCATGTTGGTATCCCTTGAAAGTGTTAATTCAATTACAGCTAAGCGCGGCAATTGTCACGTAAATATTGTGCGTGCGCTCTAAATTGTTGGCAAATAAACAGGTGATATACAAAAGGCATATATAAAGCATGGAATCTGACTATTTTGGTAGATTTAGACCTACAGCTAGTCTATTTATAGAGCACTCTTTACTTATTTGTAGGCAAACAAATGAATCTATTGATTTTACTTGTTCTCCATATCTGATTCATGTTGAAATTCCTTCTATTTCTTGTTGATTTCTTGCATCAACATTTATACAAATAATAATCGTCAAATCATCATAAAATTACTTAAATTAATTAACCAATTAGTTCCAATCATGCGCAGCAATTACTTAAGTATTAAAAAAACAGAACGACATACTTTTTCTTTCGTTTTTTATGTAGATCGCGCTGCGTTGACTGCCTTGACACTTAATGGGGCAATACGTGGAAATAAAAATGCCTCATATTCTGCCTGACTGAAATATGAATATATACTCCATATATATGTATATACATATGTATGTATGTATATTTGTGTTTTATAGGGCGCACATAGATACATAATTTAGTTTGTTTATGGCAGCTGTTGGCGTTGCAGAGCGTTGATTTGAAATTAACATATGATTATCACAAAGATTTTGCTTCCATTTCGAATGTTATTTTTTTTTCTTTAGTTTTATCAGGAATACGCAGACACACGCACACACATTTAGCATAAGAAATACATAAATGGCCATTAATACATTTACATACAAATAGCACAACAGTTGCCAGTTGATAGCAGGCAACAAACTAACATATGAAGACTGTCTCTCTCGCTGATAATCTGATCATCAGCTGGACAGCCTTACAAATTTGTAATTTGTTTAGTGTTTTCTTTCTGGCAGAGTTTCCCCAAAACTCTTTTTGGACTTTGGAATGACAGAGAAAGACGTAACTGCCTTTTATGTAAGTTACTCGTGCTTTCTTTACTTGGAAAACTGAGCCATGTAACTCTATAAGTATGGCGTGGTTTATAGCGCATCATGTTAAGGTTTATAGCAGCCATGTTGCTGTGAGTATTACGTGCTTTAAAGGGTATCCTTACTTAGCATATAGGATATCCTATCATGCCTTATAGTGCATTATACAGTATGCAGAAGTACAAAGGAACCTCAGCTCCCCTTCTAGCTGCTGCATTCTCTATTTGCATAGTCAATGTAACTGCTTGTTTAATGTTTACAGGGTATGGCAGAGCAGCTTGTAATGAATTGAAATTTGTTTACTTCAGTTACTTAATTCTATTGCATGCGTACGCAAATTAATAAATGCATAAATATTGTAAACAAATGTGCTTGTTTGCATTGCACATGAGTTGCTGCTGTTGCTGCTCTTGCTGCTCTTGTTGTTTTTGTTGTTGTTGCTGTAACAGATGAGCTTGTCAACTCTAAACTGCCACACACACATACAGACTAGAGCATCAGTTTGTGCTCTGTGTGCGCTCAACTGTTGCCGCCATTTTGTCTGGGGCGCGCGCCGTAAATAAGAAATGCAATGTGCATTCATGCAACACGCGGCGTATGCGTAATCCTAATCAAGCTTCGCTACGCAAGTTGTAAAAGCAATGGCCATACAGATAACGGTATATTTACAAGAGTTGGCAACAAGCAGAGAGGGGGGGGGGGCAGAGCGACTAGAACTTTTATCTACTACAAGCAGATTGGCGCTGCGCAAAGAGAGAGAGGGATGCAGGTAAGGCCGTCGTCAGAGGAGGCGCCCGCGCACACACACCCACGCAATCAATTTACTACGCGCTTTGCTGCTGCACGCCGCACAGTCTGCCACAGCCACAGGCAGGCAGGCAGGCAGGCAAGCTATTTTTAGGCTTATCTGCGCCGAGCGTCGGGAATTTTCATAGACCTTTTTATATTGTTTTGTAAATATTAATTAGTTTGCCTCTTTGATTGCAGCTGAAACACAAAGCAAAGCCAGGCAAATTGCTACACTTTTGCGTGTCATGGCGAAATTAACGCACTGCCAGTGTGTGAGTGTGTGCGAGTGTGTGTAGTGTACGTTAGTTGTAAATGACGCAGACGACGTTGTCTGAATGGAAGCAGCCTGGTGAAATTGCAGCAGACGTTGCCATCGTCGACGTCGACAACCTGCCTGATGACGCATGCCTGTCTGTGTGTGTGCGAGTGTGTGTGTGTGCGTGTGTGTTGTGGAGGCATATGGCGACAAAGCTGACGTCATCAGGCTGAGGATGACTGGCAGAAAACTACCCCCCGTCTAGCGGAGTACAAGTTGTGCCCCATTTGCGCTGTTGCTGCTGCTGCAACACTGTGGCAACTAATAGAAGCCAAAGCAAGCGAACTGTCCCACCGTCCATTGCCAAATAACCAAGCTGGCTATCAAGCCAGGCAATTACAGCAGCCCAGAGCAGCTACAAATGAGTGGCACTGAGAGAAAATGGGGGACAACTTAAAGGAACAAGGAAAGAAAGAAACTTAAGAAAAATATGTATATAAAAACATATAGAAAACTTATAGAACAAAAAAAATAAGGAAATTAAAGTAAAAAAAACTAAAATAAAATTAAATTGAACAAAAAATTTGCTAGATAAAGGTTATGCATATGCAAATATCTATAACAGATAGAAACATATATAGAATATATGGGAAAACAAACAACATAACTTATATAACACATATAACTTACTACACTGAGCACAAACAGGAAAAGGAAACTGCAGCAACGGATAGTTACATTTTAAGTGAAAATTAAGTTCTTGACTGCCATGAAAATCAGAAGAAAACTAGCAAAAGGTTTTAAATAAGCCAACATGAATAGCAGAGCAGGAATATCTATAGTTCATGTCGAGTAACAAGATCTATTTAAGTAAGAAAACAGAAATTTCTTATAAAAGTAGGAGTAAACAGGAAAAAGAAACTGAAGCAATGAAGTGAATAAGTTTAGGATTGATATTGATACAAAAATTTCATAGAAACTATACAACTTTTAAATATGAAAACATCAGTAATGCTGCAAGAATGTATATATTGCAGATCACATATTATAGTGTAGCTAAGCCCTTGCAGTTCGTATATTAATTTTGGCCAGAAGTTTGCAAAGTGTGTTTATTTTATATGTTATAAAAAGTCTCTACGAATTCTAAGCTGCTTTCTCTCAGTGCAGCTTCTCCCAGCACGTCTACATTAGCCTGTCCCTCGTCTGCCCCTCGCAACAGTTGCATCCCCCTGCACAGTCACAGCGACAGCCAAGAGTGAACAGTGAACAGTGAACAGTCACATCCCACGCAGTCAATTAAGAGCGCGCCTCGGCTATTGGGTTACACTTGGACTCGCGCCTGCACTGGCCTGGCAAAGGCTTTAGTTGTTTTTTTTTGGGCAGCATTTAAAATTATTTATTAGAAGCAACAGTCAGACAACAGCTGGACAAGACTGGACAGTGGGACAGACAATGGGACAATAGACAGTGGGAGGTAACAGTTGTTGGAACAGTCTGCTGCAGAGCAGAGCAGAGCGAACTCAAGTTGGGGCGTATCAAATGTTTGTGGTTCGCTTTGCACTGTTTCTTTCTTTCTTTCTATTGCTGTTTCTTTCACCTACTCATTTTGCGTTTTTGTCTAGTTGTTGTTTTGTTATTTGTTTGTTTTTGAGCTGAGGAGCTCCAGCTAGCATCGTTGTTGGGTTTTGCCAGTCAAACGAGCCAAGCAGGCCCAGGCGAACGCGTTTTCAAGCGCGACGAGCGGCGCTTGGCGACAGCAATTTACCTTTAAGCGAATGCAAAAGTATGCGTAAAAAAAGTAGTCAACAGCAGGAGGAGCAACAGAAACAACAGCAACAGGAACAACAACAACAGCACAATTACCCCAGAGAGCAAGCCGAGTCGAGCCGAGGCGAGCCGAGTCTATAAATAAGCCAAAAGCCAAAAGCTGCGCCATAAATCATAGGAAGACACACGAGTGTCGAGTTATTATGCGATCATATTTTAATTGCCGGATTATTATTATGCTGAGGACTCTGTGGACACTGTCGCAGAGAGTCAGCAGAGAGTCGTGAGACACTCGAGTCTGCAAGGCGAGACCGAGATCGGAGATCGAGTCCAAGTTTGCACCCGAACCCAAAGCCGAATCCGACCCAGCTAGCGAGGCAAACCAAACAAAACACCTGCAGACCGCCTGTCTCTGGACATGTCTGTGCTTGGACAGGTGCGTGCACCAAAAAAAAAACAACGACAACAACAAGTAGCAAGTCCAGTTGGCAGCCAGACGAAGTTTCAATACTCTATACTGTATTAATTGAGGGGAATTTGTTGCATAAACTGAACAGTTCTTGAGGCTGCGCTACGGTTAATGATATTTAATAAAATTGAGGTATAAGTAAATATATAATATCTAGTATATAGTATATAGTGTAAATAATTATTTCTTATTTTCTGTCATTTATTTCTGGCATAGTTAAAGAGAAATAAACTAAAAACTGTCTACAATTGAATTTGAAAAACTGCATGAAGTTAAAAATCTGTAAGAATTGTTTTAGTTTTCTTTTAAAAAGTTTCTTATCATTTGGAACTAGTTCTTTTAAGACAACAGTTAGAGATATATCAAAAATATATCATTAATATATCTAGGTATCTATCTAAACCTATATATATTAAAGACTATATAATATTAACAGCATGCTTACTTTACGCGATTCAGTTTCAGAAATCTAAATTTCTCTGACTAGATAGCTCTAACTTCCCATAATTAACATTGTTAATCAAGCATATTTATAGCACGTTTTATAGCTGGCAACGAAGCATTACAAATTGCCTGACAAACTGATGATACCCTTGGCACAAAAAAGAGCGACTAAAATGCAGTTGCAGTTGCAGTTGCACTGGCCTGGAGGAGCCTGCAACACAACTGCAACTGAGCAAACGAGTTGAGTTGTTGTTGTCCGTGTACTTCCTCTCTCTCCTCTCTCCAGCTACCCCTGTGTGTGTGTTGGCAAAACAGGTATGGTTGCATTTTTACCATAAAGCGAACAACACCTCAGAGAGTGAGAGAGAGAGAGAGGGAGAGGGAGACTGCCACGACGATTGTTGTCTAAGCCGCAGTGACTGTCATCCAACTCTGCCTACTGTCCGGCCAGCAATGCGGCCTTTATATGTCTGCCGTCCGTCTGACTGCCCGACGAGGTGTCTCTCTGTCTCCCCGTCTTTCTGTCTGAATGTCTCTCTGTCTGTCTGTTCAGTCAACATTCATATTTAGCCCCCCTACTCGCAGTTATTACCAACATTTCTTGCAGTTCTTTTTTATTACAATTGTTTGTAATTCTTTTCGTTGCGTTGTGGAAATATTTCTACTCCTACTGTGTTGCCCTGTAATGAATGCATTGTGATTCCTTCTGATCGAGAGAACAGGAGGAGCAGGAGGAGGAGGACAGGAAATGGTTATAGCAATATGATCTATCTAAATGTGGTCTGGACTTGCCTCGATCGCGATCGGTCGCATAGTAATTGCATTTTCGAACGTGATATTTAGTCATTTACTCAGTTCGCTAGGGAGGGTGGCATGCTAAATTTGACACATCGTTACTAATGAGATAAACAATATAGTGGGGTGATTCATAGCGAGCGCCTCTCTCGCCGATTCTCAGAAGTGCACACAATACGCGAGTATTCAGCTCTGATTGTGTCTGATTGAGCTATAGCTAACATACTATATTGCACACCTTCCTCGCCTTCGCCTTTGTATTTGCTTAGTCTATCTGACACCAAGAGCTCTTTAGTTTAATTGCGAAATACGTGAAACACACACGCACATATACATATGTCTGTATTCGCATGTATATATTGCAATACGAGCGTACTACAGACTGTCGTACGACCGATCTAGATAAGCCCCATATGGTGAGTATCAGAATTCACTATCAAAACTATTTGGATTCTACGCGTCACAATTGAACTTTGCACAGGAAACTTTTGGCGTATAATGAACGAATTACTTGGAAAAATTTCGAGACCCCTGTAATATTTATTGTCTGATAAGGCATTGAGGGAAGCCAATGTGATTTTGATTTTTGGCTAACTCATCCAGACATTGACAGTTTTATGTCCCTCTCCGTCTATAATCTAATTTTATGTCGCTCAATTGAATGAGAATGTGAAATTTGATTTAGCTTTTTATGTTCTGCAACTGTAGAGGGTTCTTCTAGCAGTAAAGACTTCGGGGAATTAGCTTGGACAGTTATAAACATTAAAAGGAAACGCGGCTTTTGTCATATAATATAGAAAAATATAAAAATTATGGGAAATAATTACATAGGAGCTCGGTCCTAGGTTTATAGTATATTATATAATATAATATATATTATATAATTTACATTTTCTGCTTGAAATATTATATTATTATATTATCAAATATTCCAGGCAATGTTTAATCAATTGTCTTCAATAATTGCACTCAATTTAATTTATATTATTATAGTGCAAAAAATTTAACCTATTTTACGTTTAATTTATTTAGGTTGAATTGCATTTTCTGCTTGCTAATTCTATTGAAATGTCTTAGCTTTATATCTGACTAATTAGATGATCCTTCGCACTCATTAATTAATCAATTATCTTAAAATAATTCCATTCAATTTAATTGATATTATTACAGTGCAAATGTTTTAACCTATTTTAGGTTGAATTTCATTTTTTCATTCATTTTCTGCTTGCAAATTCTATTGAAATATCTTAGCTTTACATCTGACTAATTAGATAATACCTTCACACTCATTAATTAATCAATTATCTTCAATAATTTCACTCAATTTAAATTCTATTTAAAGCGCACTTGCCTTATGGAGAGTCCCAAAAAGGGTTAACACTTCGTCGACAATTACAACAATGTCTCTTCAACTGTAAATTCTTCCGCCTTATAAGCAGATGTGCCATGCAGAGCTTCTTAATCAAACGTAAAGTACTCAGACATATGTTTGAATAATTCGAAGCTGCTTTTGATTTCTCAACTCATTCAACTCATTTCGCAATTGAATACACGACGTACATTCATAAATTCTACAAGCGCGAGGGGCAGCAAGAGGGCGGGTGCGGGAGGGCAGAGTGGGAGTGGCAGTGAGTAAAGAGAAGCGACAACTATTCTCGCTCTCTTTTGCTACCATAAAATGTGATAATAGTATTCAAACAATTAAACAATTTTCGCAAAATGTTGAAACAACTCGACAAGGCAAGAGTGGGAGAGGGAGAGTAAGAGGAAGGCGAAGCGGTACGGGGGCGGGGACAGCGGCAGCGTGTACGCGGTAGGCAGATAGCAAAACGTTTATATGTTCTCATTATAATAAAACAAAATCGCGCTCTACACGTACTTATTGTCAGACAATAACAACAACAAAGCTAAAGATTAATTACAAAAGAAAAGTAGAAACAGAGAGAGAGAGGGAGTGGAAGAGGAAGGGGCTGGGGCAGGGGCAGTTGTAGTTGTAGGGATAGAGACAGAGTTCATCCATACCGTAGCACTTGGAGACTTCCAGTCGACGTACTCTCTTTCTTTCAGCACAAGTACAACACACTGGAGGCGCACGAGGAGGAGATGAAGGTGGAGCTGGTGCTGGTGCTGGTGCTGCTGCTGCTGGCGTTGAAGACGTCGACGAAGTTGGACTGGCAGAATCGAAAATTAATTATGCTTGACATGTTGCCTCGACTCCAACAAAGATGACGACGACGAAGACGAGGAGGAGGAGAAGATGAAGGCGTAGGTGGAGTAGAAGGTGTAGCACATGTGGCAGTTGCTCTGGAATTGGGCCTGGGCCTAGGCTTGTTTTCTTATTTCGCTTGTTATTGTTATTGTTGTTGTCGCATTTTCAATTTGCTCTTTCAATTGCAATCGCTCTGCCTGCTGCTGTCGTTGTTGTTGTAGTTGTTATTGTTTGTTGATTGGCCACGCGCCTCCATTTGGCACTTTTCCACCACTTTTGGGGCAATTAATTAAACACCTTCGTTTAATTATTTACATTCGCGAGCGCCACACGCCGCGCTACACTTGCCACGTGCCACACAGGATGATAGATTACGCATACGCCACGTTGCCGTCGGTTTAGAGCACAACTTGACTTGGCTTGGCTTTGCCTTGGCTTAACTCGAGTCCGGCCTGGCTCTCAGCTCATCCGCTGCTCTCTTCCCTCTTCCCTGTTGTCTTCTCTATTGTTACTATTCCTATCGAGTGCAATTTATGTAAAGCGCAACCGCGCAAAGGTGCAGCCCATTGGCAATTGCCAATTGCGCGCCAATTTATAATTTGTTTGTTTGTTTTGCTGCTGTTGTTGCTTTTGTTGTTGCTGTTTTTGTTATTGTTTTGCTTTTTTTGCTCGTCAGGTTTTCCCCTCAGCTCAGAAACTTGTAAAACAAATGCAGCGAAATTTTTAATAAATTTATTTCGATTATTTTAAAATTTGTTTATGTTTTTTTGTTTTTGTTAAACATTAATAAATGCACACACACACACACGCATACACAGAGACGCAACACACACACACACGAAGCTTCTAAAACCGCGATAACAATTTTGCGGCTCAGCTCGGCTCGGAAGCTGCGCGGGGGAAGTGAGATCTGCCTCTGCCTCTGCTAAAGTTAGTTAATAAATTTAATTTAGATTCGCCTTTTATTATTACTTTATTAATTTTCCGATCTGCGACTTTGATGCGCGCGCGTTTTCACCTCGACTTGACGCTTTTCCTGGCTGCGCAGGCAGTTTTCTTAGCTCGCAATCGCTTCGCTCACTCTTTCACACTCACTCGCTCTCTCTTTCGCTTTCTTTCTCTCTGCGAAAACGTCCGTTCGCCGGCGCTGTTGAACGAGAACTGAAACGAAACGAAGCGACGCGATGCGAGAGCAGCAGCAGCAGCACAGCCGAAGCAACACGAGCCAGCGCACGAGCGACGCCGAGCCGAGGCCGAGTTCGTTGCCGAGCAGAGCCGAAGCAGTTCGCGAGCTGCTGCTGCTGCGGATTGGCTTTTCCTTCTCAGTTTTTGGGGGCCCGTTAGGCAGCGATAGCGACAGCGACAGCGCCAGCAAATGGTTTGGGGTCAAGTTGAACCAAAGCTGACCACAACTACTTACTGCCATCATCATCATCTCATCTGGCGCAGAGTCTTTCAATCAGTGTCAATGCTCAATTTCAATCTCGCTTTCAATCGTCTTGAAGTTTGATGTGATTTGCCACAATTGCGGGCATGCCACACTTGTTACAAGGTGGCCTACGGGCCCAGTTCACAGTGCCCTCATCACAGTGCCTTATTCCCAGTACCCTCTTCCCAGTACCCACTTCCCATTACCCTCTTCACAGTGCCTACCTCACGCTCCCTCATCTCACACACACCCCTTCACCTTGGCTAATAACGTTATCTCTGCACTCTCAATTTTTGAATGCTTTCTGTGAATTCTACTTTGGAATTCTGCGCAGAAAATTAGAATTTGCCACTGGAATGTCGCGGCGCTGGTGCAGGAAATACCCTGCCAAAATAAAAACAGTACCTACTACTACAACTTCGACTTCGGCCCCTTTGAGGCAGATAAAGCTGCTTGCCCTATGAATGGGAACGTGAAGAACGCGTTGAACGTGTGTGTGAGTTGAATTGAAGTTGAAGGCAATTTACGACATCTTTTTGGCGGTAGATTAGAGACAGAAACAGAGAGAGAGAGAGAGGGAGTTGGGTACAGACAGCAGATAAAGAAGACAATGGAATTTACATACTCATTTATTAGCTGCTATAGGAAAACTAGTGTACTGTGCCTACTACACTTGAGGTTGATTACATTGAGAGTTTCTACATGGCATTTCATTGCATTTTTGTTTGAGTGAAATAAAAGTATCTGCTGTTTATGCGACAGTTCTCAGTTTAAGTAAAGATCTAAGCAGAGGCTACTGTTTACAGAGTTAAAAAAAACTAGCATTTCGCAAAACTTCAATAGTTCAGTAGAGTATCCAAGTGATGCTTCAGAAAATGACACTTCATTGTATTACTTGTTCATTTCATTGATGGTTTCAGAGCATTCTGACAACGCACAAAGCAGTTTCGTGTGTTTAATTAAAATGACAACATGCAATACTATCATGTATAAACATTTATGATATAGAAACATCGATGTTGCATAGAATTAACATCAATGTTTATAAGAAAACTCTCAGCAGACATCTATGCGTCTTCAGCTCAACTTAACATGATGATTTCTTTTGTTGCTGCACTGTCAAATTCGCTTCAAATGCTTAATCGTCATTCAATAACTGCGTACCGATTTGAAGTAGTATTTTAATGGAGCAAAAAGAAAAGTGAACTTGAAGTAACACAAATCGCACAGATTGCCAGTCTTTGCCACACACTTTTGCTCCATTCCGAAATAATTTAATAATTAATAATCAATCAATCTGAGTAGACAACATATTTTTTGTAATTGTAAACAATCTGAATGCAAAGAGTTTTCAATTAGAAGCACGCACTAAAACATGGTCTCTTTCTCCGTTCTCCCTGCATAATCTTCACAATATGTGCTATCAGTGGAGACTCTTCATGCCATACATAATAGAATAATATGTGCCTTGTCTAGAACCATTTAACTAACACTTGAGTTAAATATTTAATAACATTTCGCGTTGGGTTCTCGCTCAACGGAGTTTCCCACAGCAAGTTGGCCCAAACAAATTGCTTTGGCCGTTTACAAGCCTCATAACATTTTAAATCATGCATTAACTAAATGCTGCAGCCAACAACAGCAATAACAACAACAACAACAAGAATAACAGCTGCATTTACAGTTAAATGAGTTGAAACAGCGAAGCAAGTGGGAAGAGGGTTAGGGGAGAGGGAAAGGGGCAAGGAAAACAGCAAGCTGCACTTAGTCGCACTTGTTCAAAAGCCACAAATCTTTTATGGCATTTGTTTCGAATGCGATAATAACACTTAAGTTTCTAAATTGTTGGCTTAAACGCAAATTAAAGACAACTTTTTAGTAGTGGAAGCACAATGGTAAGGGGGGGGGTGAGTGGGCACAGGTAGGCGGGCAGGTTAAGCTTGGGCAGCCAAGGCAGGTGTTTGCCTGGCATAATTTATACTTAACCAAACGCCAAATCAAATTGGCAAAGCATTTGACATTTATGCTGAGAGGCTGGAAAAGCTGCAGCTCAAATGGCAAGAGAGAGAGAGAGAGAGAGCAGGAGAGCAGGAGAGAGGGAGAAGGAGTGAGCGAGAGAGGGAGAGATGATTTATGCACTCATTGTATCGCAGCGAGTGGAAAATTTGCAGTTATCACGAATGCGCGGCAGCCTGTTGCAAGTTTTTTTTTTTTTGGTTGGTATTTTTCATCGGGTTTTCGTTGGTTTTCCCAGGCCGCACATTTTGTCACAAGACGTTTGGCATTATTTATGGTAGAGCGCGGAAAACATTTGCAAATGCCGTCGTCGTCGTCGTTGTTGTTGTCGTTGTCGTAGTTGGAGTCATGTGGGAAACCGTGACGCTGATCTACTCGAGCGGGCTCAATAATTGCCCTGCATAGGGACCGAGGTATTTGCATAGTTCTTTGGCCCAACTACGACAGCAATTTGGCATAAACGTCATCCCACCTACCCCTCCTTCTACTCCTCCTGCTTCACCTGCACCTCCCTCACTTCCTTCCCTATTGGGAGGCCCGTTGTAGCCACAATTTTCCACGCCACTTGAGCGTAATTAGCCGTTGAGCTTCTAAGCGCTATGCAAATAGCAGTAGCAGCAACCCCAGCCACGCCTCCCTCCCTCCTCCTGCCCGAGGTGGGGGAGGTGCTTAACAGTCTGCGAATAGTTTTGTTGCCTTTATTCGGTCTATATATAAACGTAGTTTGCGCAACGCATCGATGCTATTTTGATATCTGTAAATATTTGCAATCCCCTCTATTTGCCATACTTACCTGTGCCTGCCTACGCCTCTGTCTGCATGTGTGTGTATCTGTGTGTGTGTGTGTACCCTAACAATTTGTGCCTGACTGGGGGCTGCTTGCGTGTTTTGGAGTCGCAGATCACGGCGCCCTGAGCGAAGCAAATCCCCAGGCAAATAGGCATAAAGCATCCTCTAGCCTCTGGCCAAAAAAAGAATACAATAGTGTCAACACAACAACGGTTTCTGGGCATTTTCCATAAGCTTTCCACGCGCACAGCCCACGACAGTGTGGCAAAAGCGACAAACAAACCGATCGAATTTCTAATGGCCATAGAGTGAGAGAGGAGAGTTCATTTGCCTGTCTGCACTTGGCACTGCAAAACAGTAAGCGATAGCATCGACCAGGCATGGCCAGAGGGGGGGCGTGGCACAGCAGCCGGCGTCAGGTCTAAGTAAGGCTAAGTACTACGTCTGCCTGTCATGTTGGAAGAGATCAAAGCGCTGCTTGCTGACTTGTTGTTTACACAGGCGGCGAAGCTCTCATGCTGTAATTACATAGAAGTGTGTGTGTGTGTGTGTGCTGCCAGACAACAGCAACAACAACAACAGCAGTAACATCTACAACAATAGCCGAGCAGAGTTGTAACAGCATAAGTCTGGCCAGTTGACTGTCAACTTGGCTAATTGAAACTGGACACACGCTGAGCGCCAGCTGGGCAGGGGATGAGAGGGGGGCATGGCAAAAGGGCTTGTCTGTTATGGGCGTGGCACTGCTGGCTGTGTGTAAACAACTAACAATAGTCAGTGCTAATAACAATTGATGTACCACACTGCGTATGCGTTACAGTTTGTTTTAGCAGTGCCTCTCAAACTGTGCACAACGTGTTTCTGTTTTATTTTAAATACGAATCTGCCTTAATTGAATGCCTAATTAAAACGCATCGAATTACACGCAACCCCTCAACATTGGCCATGGCAATTAAATCGAACATCGAGCGACGCATCGCGGCCTCTTCTCCAGTTCGTGCTCTGTTCGCTCTCTCTCTCGTGCCTCTCTTGCCCCGTGTCTCGTGTTGTCGATGCAATGTTGCTGATTATTTCGGAACTGCCAATCAGATGAAAGACCCACATAACGTACGAAGCAAGCAAGACAATCGTTCCCTGTCCCCCCATCCTCCTCCCTCTGCCTTTCTTGACTTCGTTTGTCGTCATCTGCGCTGATTACAGTCTGCAGTGAGTCTGCAACGGGTGAGTCAATCCTCAGCCAGCACAGGGCACTGAGCACAGAGCACGCTGTCAAGTTTGCCCAATTATTTTTGGCATCTAGACACAAAAAAGCAAAACACACAGCAGGGCATGGGTTAAAATTCCTCGTTCTATTGGCAACAATTTGATTATGTGCGTATTTACAATGGGCTACCCTACTACTCGCTAGTTTAACAAACAATTCTTTGAACTTACAGGCTACAGAGCTAGAGCTAAAGCTAATCATACTATCGTTAACAGTCGTTGCCTTGGTATAGTCAGCTATATAACGCAATCAGCTAACACACACACTTCTCTCTCTCCTTTGAGCATCATCACTAATTCGACTCGCTGTTCTAGAAGTTCTACACCAACTGTTGGCTAAGTTGGCATCGTCGTTGAATGGTTTGTTCATTATTGCATGCAGTGGAGCTGATTGCAGTAACGGTACGTGGTATTGTCGCTGCGCACAATGTGTATGCCGGCTCCATAGTACGCTGTGAGCAAGATCAAAGATGAGGGTATAATATTAGCCTTGATTATGTAAAGGAAACATATATTTATGCTGTACATACGTATTACATAGGCGGAACCATCGGCAGGCCATACTACCTGCAGTGCAATGAGTATTATATCAATCAATTGGCCCAGGAACATGCCCCCCAATGTGCAGAACTTGAGCAGACCGATTCCCGGATAGCCCAAGTAGAACCGATCCACGCCAAACATGCCCAAGAACACGGAGAGCAGCAACGTGGTGTCCAAATGGTAGCCGTTTCTGAAATTGATAAGGAAGTCTAAATCGAGATTTCTAGAAGGAAACGACGTCTCTAGTACTCACGTCCATTGACAGGGCATTTCCCGCGTGAACGTGGAGTTGCCCGTTTCTGTACAATTGATTTCATTGGCAGCAATGCACCAAACACGCGCTCGATTCTCTTTGGTGCAGCCTCGCAGCTGCTGTGTCTTTGGATCTATGTGATTCTTGGAGGGATCCGGGCACATGAACTGTCCCATCAGCAGCTCGTCGCAGTTCACAGTCACGGGCTCTGTGGGCGCCGCAAAAAGCAGCAGTAGCAGTGATACGATTAGCCAAAGCATTGATTATTCTACTTTTTAAATTGTTTAATAATTTGTTATGATTTTACGCGATTCGGCGTTAACTTTGTCATTAGTGTTAACTTTTGTTTTGTTTGATTGTTCTGCTTCTTATGTTTTGTGGTGGCGGGTCGATAGCAGGAGTGTTGGTAAACGATACATTTGCGCCAGCTGCAAGTGCTAACAAAAACCCAACAGAGGACGCTGGTGTGCATTGCCGCGAAGAAATGTGAATTTTGAATGTAAAAGAAACTATTTTGTTATTGAAACAGGCCCGCCTGTTTATTGAATATATATTTCTTGCAGTGCAGTGTTTTTCCGCTATCTACGTGCCCCAGGAGGCCAACATTGAAATTTCTTGGCATTGTGATTAAGCAGAGAATCAGATTTGCGCTATTTTTAAATATTTTGCTTGTTTGTTTACAAATTAAAAGTTAGTTCGTCTACAGCTGTTTGAAAACGAGTGTGGTAAAACGATCAGTTATCGATAGTTTGTTGATTTTATTACATTCCCTCCAGATGGCGCTTGAGTTAAATTATTTGGTTTAATAATAAATAACTGACATTAATTATATTAGCAAATGCTCAATTTATTCAGCGGAACCTTAGTAAAGCTAAGTTCTCTATACAAATATCGGGGAGATTGCGATTATGTCATGTGCATACATTATTATTGACAGTATAACTGCACCTAATCGTGTGAGGGCAAACGATCTATTGTATCGTGTGTGAGCTACACAAAGAATGTGCCTAATAAGAATGCAGTTGACTATTTTAAAGTGCGCCTGTATTAAATGCTAATTAAGTGTTGTGTAAATAATAAACTAAAATTGTACAGTAAATTAACACAATATTTATTTTGAAAGGTGATTGAGTGAAGTTGCAATAACTGTGCCATGTAAATAAACAACCTTAACCTACCCGAACCAACGTAAATAAACATAAACGTATCCACATTCACATACATACATACGTGGCATACAAATATAACTAGAGCTCTTTGAGCAACATTTGTAGTACAAATTTTGTACTCGGCTACCAAATGAGCTGAACTCGTTGCCGCTCTTATCATAACCTGAACAAGAGAGCGACAGAGAAAGAGAGCGTGAGAGAGAGAGAGAGAGCGGGAGTACAAAGTTCCATGAAACTAGGTTTTTTAAACACTTCTGTTGCGCCGATGACTTCAGTTGCGACAGGCCGCATGTGGTGACAAGTTGCACGCCGGGAATTGCAATAATATATTCAAAATGTCGTCCAGGAGCATTATACCCAGCACAGTTAATCCAGATCTGCAAAAGGAACGCGATGCAGCCACTTTCAATAGCGAAGAGTTCGCCAGTTGGTGGGCGGGGGGCGAGGAGGCACTCAAATTTAAGAGAAACATAAGTAAGTGAAATTAGCTTATCTCTGAAATGGGGGGGAACCAAAGTGCAATCAAATATTGTTTTTAAACTGATAACACTGTGTGGGGTAAAAGTTTTACAACATAATAACATAATAAAAAATACTCTCAGTATGTTTCTTGATTCATGATGACTCTGCACTTTTGTCTTTGCCTTTGTAGAGGAGTATATGTACAAGGGTTTCGATCGGGATGAGAGCGCCTTGTTGCAGTACAAATCCCATGAGGAGATCTGTGAGTTCTCCACCAAACGCAGCATTGAGGTGGCCAAGAAGCTGCGCCAGTTGCAGGCGGAGCGCAATCCTGGTGGCGAAGACTATTGGCCGTGAGTGAAGACAATTTCTTTCTGTTTGTTACTCTCTCTAGACTCTCTCCTCCCTCTCTTGCAGCACACTTCTTCGAGGCACCGGAACTATGGGGTCTGCACCTGGGCGGCAATCCCTTTAGTGTCATGTACATCATGGTGGTGAGAGCCTTAAAGTCCCAATGCAGTCCCGAACAGTACGAGGAGTTTGGCAAACGTGTGGAGCGCTTTGAAGTGTCTGCCACCTATGCACAGACAGAGCTTGGGCATGGCACCTATTTGCGTGGCCTGGAGACTCGTGCAGATTACGATCGTGCAACAGATGAGTTTGTGCTGAATACACCCAAGATTAGCTCCTACAAGTGGTGGCCAGGAGGCTGTAAGTATGAGGCACAGTATGAGGAGGTTGGGCAATCCTTATATTAATCATTCTCTCTCCTTGCAGTGGGTCACTCTTCCAATTATTGCCTGGTGATGGCGCAGCTTTATATCGATGGCCAGGCCAAGGGACCGCACATGTTCTACGTGCAGGTGCGTAAGGAGGGCACCCATGAGCCTAGTCCTGGCGTGCATATCGGAGAGATTGGCAAGAAAATGGGTTTCATTGGTGTGAACAATGGTTTCCTTGGCCTCAAGGATGTGAGGATTCCACGCACTCGCATGCTGATGCGTCATGCACAGGTGCACAGGGATGGCAGCTATGTGAAGAGTCCTGCAGACACGCTCACCTACTTCGCCATGGTCAGCACACGCTGCATCATTGCCCGCAACGTGACGCTGTCCTTGGCTTTGGCAGCCACCATTGCCACGCGCTACTCGGCTGTGCGGCGTCAAAGTCCCATCAATCCAAAGTACCCCAAACATTGTTTAATATACTTCCTTATCAAATCGGTAATATTCCCTGCTTGTAGATTACCCGAGCCCCAAATCATTGATCATGTTACGCAGCAGCTAAAACTGTTCCCGGAGATCGCCACCACTGTGGCATATCGCTTGGCCTTTGACTATCTGTGGGATCTATTCAATACGACCACACAGGACATAGATCAGGGGAAGTATGATCGCCTACCTGAGCTGCATTCCCTCTCGTGTGCCCTCAAGGTGCTGGGCTCCTTTGATGCCGCCAGTGGAGTGGAGCGACTTCGTTTGGCGTGTGGTGGTCATGGTTATCTGGGCTCATCCAATCTGGGAAACATTTATGTCAACACAACCGCTGCCTGCACCTACGAGGGAGAGAACACTGTGCTGCTGCTGCAGATTGGTCGCTTCCTGATGAAGTCCTGGCGTGCTGCTCTCAGTGGCGGCGCCTTGGCACCCACTGTGCAGTACCTGGCTGATGTGCAGCAGAATTCTGAGTTTGCTGCCTGGACTGGCAGCTGGGAGAACCTGGTGCAGGCAATGCAGTTTGTTGCTGCCAAGTGAGTGTAGGGGAATCTCTTCTAGAACTCAATCTTATGTGTGTTTTCTATGCTAGGAAAGTGGAACTGGCCTTTAAGAGTCTTGCCAAGCGCGTGGCCAGTGGCGAAACTGAAGAGGAGGCTGCTAATCACACGGGCATTGAGCTCACCCAAGCAGCTGAGGTAGGTTTGCTGAGTTCCCAGGTGTATTCCTTACTTATCTCTCTGTCTTTCCTCAACAGCTGCACAGTCGTGCCTTTGTTTTCCACTCCTTCTACACGGAGATTACCGGAGCAAAGTCCAAGAAGCGTTCTTCGGCTTTGAATCGTGTGCTGGAACAACTGCTGGAGCTATACCTTGTCAATGTGACCCTTAGGAACATGGGCGACATTCTGCGCGTGAGTTCAATGCACAGCGATTATTGTATTATTGTTTTAAACACTTTGTTTCATTTTGATTTCAAATAGTTTATCAACGTGACGGACTCTGATCTGAGCAAACTGCAAGTTCGCCTGGAGAGTGCCTTGACCAAACTGCGTCCCGATGCGGTTGCCATTGTGGATGGTTTCGACTTCTGTGATGATCAATTGAACTCCACACTGGGTTCCTTTGATGGCAATGCATATGAGCGCATGTTTGAGGCCGCACTAAAGGCGCCCATGAATCAGAAGTCTGTGCCCAGGAGTTTCCATGAGTATTTGGGACCCTTCTTGAAATCAAACATATGAAGAGCCTAAGAAATCAAAGACATGTGAAGCGCCCTAATCAAATTGATGTGAAGCAGTGTGTTAATAACTTTCAATGAGCATTTATTGTATGCAAGTGTTGTAAAGTTTCAAAATTCTAAGCCTTATTTGTTATTATTGTTCTATTGCTCGGTGTAGATTAAAATGTGTATTAAACAAACAACACACGTTTATTATGGTAAGTTGCCTCTGCCTCTCTCCCTATTCCGGCACACACAATTAAGAGCTGTCAAATAGCGCATGAGAGTGAGAGTGACACTTTGCTCTCTCCAGTTGGTGTACGATTAGAAAGAGAGATAATAAATGTTGCTATATCCGACCAAAGAGAGCGAATGAGAGTCAGAGTAAACTTTCGCTCTCGCAACCGGTTTAAGCTCTTTGAGCATGCGCAATACATTGAAAGCTTTAGTGTGTGATCGTACTTTGACCCACAAAGCTTTTCATATGAAGCATTTAATGTGGCGAGCGCTCAGTTAGTTTTTGCAGTTCGGGAAGACAAGTTGCAATTTTGCTTTCACCTGCTTAATAAAATGTCACAAATTAAGAATCTTATTCCGAAAACTGTTAATCCCGATCTGCAGAAGGAACGTGCAGGGGCGCAGTTCGATGTGGAGGAGTTTGCAGCCTGGTGGCTAGGTGGAGAGCAGAAGCTGAAGACCAAGCGGGAAATAGGTAAGTAGAGCGCAGTGCTCCCTCTCACTCTCACTCTCTCGCACTGCCTCTCGCTTTCTCCGGCGTGTGCTGATAAGAAGAAAGTGCAAGGCACTGTTTAGTCTGTGTTTGATAAGCTGCAGGGGTTTTGTTTTTACGGGGTATCAAAGAACTCCGAAGTGCCGGCAAAGTCCAGTAGATAATACTCAATATCTGATTGTGTAAATGTGATAAATGACATAAGAATTAATTTGACTATTTCCGTTAATGCCTTGTCCGCTTATCAGTTGCTGCTGTTTGTGTAGTCTCGGGGACTATCCAAAGTTTAAAGAGTATCTCTGGTTAATAACATATTATATATTATTGTTATAGAGCATGCTATCTTTGATGATCTGGAGGATGGTTATGGCCTGAACCATGAGTACATGTCGCACGAGGAGGTCTACAACTCCACCGTGAAGAAGGTTGCCGAGGCGGCGCCCAAACTGAAGGCATTGCAGAACAAACTGAATCCAGGAGGCAAAGACATTTGGCCGTAAGTGCCAGTAGACCAAAGAGTTAAGACTTAATACCCTGTATACCCTGTAATGGCAACACTTGATACCTTCTTCCACAGTGGCTGTCTGTATTCGCAGCAGTCGCATGGCCTTTTTCCCGCCAATCATCCGCTGGCCACGCACATCACCATGTTTGTGGATGTCATCAAGGGCCAGGGCACACCAGAGCAGGTGGAGAAGTGGGGCGCGGCGGCAGAGAACTGTAACATTATTGGCACCTATGCACAGACGGAGCTCGCACACGGCACCAATGTGCGGGGCATTGAGACACGAGCGGATTACGATATCAGAAAGGGGGAATTTGTGCTGAATACTCCCAATCTGGAGGCCTACAAATGGTGGCCCGGTGGCTGTAAGTAGTCTCCCTCTCACCGCCATTATATTCCCTATTAATTCCTTCTTCTTATTTCCGCACAGTGGGGCACACAGCCAACCATGCCATGGTGGTTGCCCAGCTCTACATCTCCGGCAAGCACAAGGGCATTCAAATGTTCATTGTGCCGGTGCGTGATCCTGAAACCCACATGCCACTCAAGGGAGTGGACATTGGTGAGATTGGCAAGAAACTGGGCATGGTTACCGTGAATCAGGGATTCCTGGGACTGGACAATGTGCGCATTCCTCGCAACAACATGCTGATGAAGTACGCCAAAGTAGATCGCGATGGCACCTTCACTGCCAGCCCTGCCTCCAGGGTAAACTACCTGACCATGGTCTACACACGCTGCCTGATTGTCAACTTGAATTCCATTCTGTTGCTAGAGGCTGCCACCATTGCCACACGCTACTCGGCCGTGCGTCGCCAGAGTCCCATTGAACCAGAGTAAGTAGTGGAGTAATCTAAATTCTTGCTACAGCTGTAATCCTCTTGCTCCCTTAGCCAACCTGAGCCGCAGATCATTGATCATGTGACGCAGCGTCTGAAACTCTTTCCGGAGATTGCCACGGGCATGGCATATCATCTGGCTGCGGAGCACATGTGGGAACTGTACGATCAGACAGTGAAGGATGCTAACAATGGCAAGTTCGATAGACTGTCCGATATGCATATTCTGTCGTGTGCCCTGAAGGTGCTAGGCACCACCGATGGCTGTGCTGGCATTGAGCGACTGCGTCTGTCCACAGGCGGACATGGCTATCACATTGCAGCCAATCTGAGCAACATCTATGGCAATGCGGTTGCCTCGTACACGTATGAGGGTGAGAATACAGTGCTGCTACTGCAAATTGGACGTGCTTTGGTCAAGGCCTGGGCTGGCTTCACACAGGGAAAGCCTCTCTCCTCATCCTATGCCTACTTTGAGTCTTCTTTGGCATTGAAAGAGTTCCCCAAGTGGGATAACTCCTGGCAGTGCATTGTCAAGGCGCTGCAATACACAGCAACGCAGTGAGTAACCTAATTGAATGCCCCTTTGCTGAGGATTAATCTCATTTAATCTCTTTCTGTTTGGCTTGCAGCAAGACCCGCATTGCCTTTGAGAACCTTTCGGAGAGGATTGCCTCAGGCCAATCGCAGGCTGTGGCTGCCAGCAACACGGGCATTGAGCTGACCCGTGCTGCCGAGGTGAGTAGTTGTTTGCCCCACAGCTTTCTATCTCACTCTATCTAATTAATCCCCCCTTTGTGCTTTCTGCTTTTCTAGCTCCATGGCCGTCAGTTTGTCTGCCAAACATTTATCGAACAGCTTACCGGGCCCAAGGCACAGCAACGTTCCCAGGCATTGAATGCGGTGCTGGAGAATGTGTTGGAACTGTTCCTGGTGCAGACTGTGCTCAACAATCTAAGCGAAATACTGAGAGTGGGTGCAGGATATAATCTCTTACTATATATCTAACTAACTCGTTTCATTCCCCTCTTCACAGTTCATTCCCCTGAGCGAAGCTGATCTGCGTTTGCTGCAGCAGCGTCTGGAGCTGTCGCTGGAGAAATTCCGTCCCAATGCGGTGGCTATTTGTGATGGCTTCGATTTCCATGATCGTGTGCTCAACTCGGTGCTGGGCAGCTACGATGGCAATGTCTATCCACGCATATTCGACGCGGCCAAGCGCAGCACCATGAACCAGAAACCAGTGCAGAGATCTTTTGAACAATACCTGAAACCCCTGATGAAGGCTAGGCTATAAGCAAGGAATTCTATACTGTACTCGTATAAGTAAAGAAATATATAGAAATATATAAACACACTTAGAGACATTGTTTAAATTAGTTTTATACCGTTTTTATTTAGCAAATCAAAACCAATGTTCTCAGTACATTCAGCGCATTTAAAAAACTAACAAACTAACCGCTTACATAATAGCAATAAAAAAACGCATTATGTAAACCTTGTTGAGAGTGTGTGTGTGTGTGAGAGAGAGATAGAAAATTACAAATCATAATAATAATCATAATAAAAGTAGAATGTACTCATCTCCGTATGTGTGTGTGTGTGTGATAGAGAAACAAACGTATAAGAAGTTTGCAGTTGCGTTTTTTACAGTGTAGAGAAAGGTTGTATTCAGTTGTTGCTGCTCTTGTTGTGTGAATCGATCGAGAGAGATAAAACATTTGCTGCCTTTGCTGTTGTTGTAGTAGAATGTTGTATGTATGTATTTGTATCGTATGTATATCATTAGTTATTATATTAATTATATATGCATTATAGATGATCATTACACACACTCAATTGATTTAGTTCGCTTAACTTTATGCTATTATTATTATAATTATTATTATAACTCTTCGTTTTCATATATAGTGAAAATATGGCATAATATGAGAGCGTTCAATTCTGAAATCAGGCTAATTTAATGTTCCCAATTCGTTTCTGTCTGTGTGTTTGTGTGTGTTTTAGCAGGAGAAATTGTAAACTTAACAATAATAAATTTTTACTATTGCATTTTTATTTTGTTAGTTCATTTGTTTCTTGCGTTTGTTCTTGAAAAAGATCTGGTAAAAACAGCGAAAGACGAACGTAAAGCTAAATAAATGCACAATTGCTGCCTTTCCTTTTTTGATTTTGATTTATTAGCCATGAAGTGGAAGCAGTATAAAATTGATAATGATATAGGTAATTCCCATAAATGAATTTCATTTAAGCAGCCAAAACTTAATTAAATCATTTGAAAATTGCTTTTGTTTTTGTGGAACCACTTTGCAATAAGTATTTCATTATTGTTTTTTTTCCTTGTTTTGGTTTTCAGTTTTTAGAAAATAGTAGAAATTTATTTTAATTAGGTTTTCTTCTTCATCTTCTTCTGCATCTTCATCTTCTTCTTGTTCTTGTTTGTGTGTTGCCAGGAAAGTATTTTGTTTTTACGCTTGTTTTCGTTTTAGTTTTTATTCTCATACTTTTTGTTTTTCTTTTTGTTTTTTTTGTCATTTTTTTTCTTTATGTTTTTCTTCTTTTTTATTTTTGTTTTTAGGAATTACACTAATAATTACATAGTTAGCTTATGTATAATATATAAACTTAAAAACATTTATGCATCGATTTCAAGTTCTTTTTTTCTTTCAGTGTGTTTTCTGTTGTTGTTGTGGATCTACTTGTTGTTGCTGTTGTGTTTTTTTGTGGTAATTCGATTCGATTTAGTTTGGGGAAATTAACATTCATGTGGTTTACGGATTGGCGCTTGTTATCTATGTAAATGTATTCATAATATATTCGCTTTATTTACTCTCAAGTGACATCCAATTATGTGTCTTGTGTGTGTATCTGTGTATCTGTTTAGTGTATTCAGCTAACATGTATTATAATATTCAATATGCACGAAAAGTTGTCAATTGTCCATTTTTTATTTTCCACTTTTTTATAACTTTGCGTTTACAACTATGTAGTTTTGTGTGTGTGTTTGTATGTGTGTATGTTTGGGTGTTGTTGTTGTATTATATTATTTTTATTATTCTGTTGTTTTCTCTACGCATTATATTCATAATTAATTCGCTTAATTTGCCCGCCCTTATATTGGTTTTGTTTTCTTCTTCTTTTTTCACTATTTATATATATAATTTTATTTGTTATATATTAAATTTCGCATGATTTAATTTGCAATTTTTTATTTTTGATATTTTGTTTTTTTGTTTTCGATTTCCGTTTTTCTTGTTGTTGTTGTTCTTGTTGTCGTATTACACAATTTACTTAAAACTTACTTAATTAGAAAAGTTTGCACACCCACACACGCACAGACAGACAGACTCAGTGTGTGTGTGTGTGTGCCGCTTTTGACTTACAGGTAAGTTTGAAAATTTACTTTTGTTTTCATTATTTTTTTGTTTTTCTTTATGTGTTTTTTTCTTTTGTGTTGTTGTTATTGACCCCTCGCGAAAAATTGTGTGTGTTCTCAAGTGTTGTTTGCTGTCTCTGTTGTGTTGTCAACTGTTGTAGATGTTCTTGTTGTTGTTGTAGATGTTCTTGTTCTTCTTGTTCTTGTTCATCTTCTCCTTCTGTCGTTTGTCGCGCAGTGTATTCGAGCTGAGCTTATAGAGCATTATCCTTCTTCAACGTTGCTTGTCAATGTTTTGTTGTCATGACTTTGCTCCCG
This sequence comes from Zaprionus nigranus, assembly GCA_018903425.1. Classification (NCBI taxonomy): domain Eukaryota; kingdom Metazoa; phylum Arthropoda; class Insecta; order Diptera; family Drosophilidae; genus Zaprionus; species Zaprionus nigranus. Next base: position 109,995 of record JAEIGD010000010.1, read on the forward strand.
TTTTCTTTGTTTGTCTAACTGCCACGCCCCCTTTTTAACTCAGCCAGCTAGCTAGCTGCTTAATACCTGCGCGCTGTGCCATTATCTCAGGCGTAGAATTCACGATTATTCGCATTTTTCGCATAGGAATTATTGGCAGGCGAACGCTTTGGCTCGTCCAGCGCATAGGAGCCCTCGTCCTTTTTCCGCATGCGATAAACAATAAACATGACGACGAGTATGGCGCACAAGAGGCCCACAACAGCGCCGCCAATGACAGCTACAAATATAAGGGAAATAGTTCAGTAATGCCATAAAGTAAGGGGTATCTGTATGCCAAACACTTACCCGCCAAAATGCCTGGCTGTGCAAAGAAACTGGTCGTGCGATCGTCCTCGCTCATGATGACGACCTCGTTATTGATTCCGGGCCGCTCAACGGTCTTTGTATCTGTGGGCTGGCTATTTACGTTGGTGTTGGGATCCAAGTGGTGCACACCGCCGCTGCTGCTGCCACCACCCGCTGCAGAAAGACAAAGAAGGGAACTTGCGTTTTAATAAGCATTTAAAATGGTTTACACAGACTGCGTGGGGGAGAGGGTGCAAAACGTACAAAAAAACACAAATTCATATTACGTATACATAGTTAAACCAGTGTCCACAGTAGTTTGTGTGCGTGTGAGTGTGTGTGTATTGAGTATGCATGTTAATGAGCTGGTGTGTGTGTGTGTGAGTGTGAGTGATATATTTACAAGGCTTTTGGTGCTAAGTACGTTGTTTGGGTTAGTACAACTTCAACTTCAACTTACTAATGCAATTAATTCTAACAGAACATTTTCGGCCAAACTTATTTCTGCAGCGACAGTAAAGTTTACCCCCCTACCTTCCGCCCCTTCGCCACCACCCTCTGCTACACTCCTTATCAAATTTGCAGCTCATTTTTCTTGGCGCTGCGAACTTTTGCATTGTGACATTTGTTGACCCACTTTTGCATAACTCAACTTGAAGTTTCTTTCGCCTTTTCGCTTTCCCCTGCCTACCCCACCCCCTGCTTGCCTGTTTTTCCCGCTCGTAAACACATGTCTAAGGAAATTTAATGCCAATTTGCGCTCAAACAAATGATTTTTAATTAATTTAATTGGCATTTGCCACTCACTGTGAAAGGGGAATGGGCGGGCAGAAAGTTAAAGCAATTTCTGCTTTGTTCTTGCTGTTTGTTTGCCACGCCTTCCTTGCCTTCCCTGCCTGCGCCCCCCTGTTAACTGTTGAAATGAGCTTAATGCGAACATATTGCTTATTTAGCCCTTGTACTTGCCTTCTTTGCTCAGGCAAACAAATATATGGCAAACAAGCGTGGAATATGCTAAAGCCTGTGTGTCTGTGTGTGAGTGTGTTTATGTGCGTGCGAGGGCAGTTACACGAGTTGCAGCTGTGCTTGCGTTGAAGTAAAGAGAGCTTTACTGACTAATTGAGATGGTAGATGGTTAAGCTGTAGAAATAAGTCTTTATTGACTGATTAATATTAGTTTCGATGAGCAAACTTGCTGCATAAAGTCTTTATTTTATGGTTGACTATTTCGCTTCATTTAAGAATAGAATTTATTGATGCTTAAAGTCGGGATTCATTGGAATATCCTCAACATGAAACGATTATTATTAATAATAGTATAAAGAAGTCTCGTACAGGAGCAAAAGTTCGGTACTGTGATCAGAGTCGGTCTTTTGTACCTGTAAGTTCCTTCCCCAGCCTGACAAAAGCTGTTCTGTTTCCCAAATGAAACAACGCAGATCTTTCCTACAGAAGTCAGCAAGTGCTGGGACTTGGGGACATTGCTGGGACATATCCATGTACATACGCTTTCTCCTCGTCTATGCTAAGGCTCAGAACTGCCCAAGTCTACAAAGAATGTTCTTTGTAGTTTCGTTTACTTCTTTGCGAAGTCTGCACTCTGCATCGGAAAAAGGACGCATTTAAACTAAGTGATAATTCACCTTGTAGTAACCTCTGAGGTATCCATCAAATAGCTGATGATTTGCTGCTAGAGAGCAAACAGCTTTTTTGTTCATCCCGAGGATTTATAAGCTCCTTAACCTATCACATCCCTGGTCTGAAAAGCCACTAATTACTATTATTTTTTATCATAAATATCTATACCACTTTAAGCTTGAAAACAGCTTAACAATTGTCTACTTTAACTACTTATAGATATACCCGAAGCCCACTACAAACTTTCTCAACTTTCCTCTATCACAAACTACTTAAACTACCCTCGCCTGTTTGCACACATGCGCTGTTTGTGTGTGTACACATTCTCAACTCTAACTGCTTTGACTGCTGCTACTTATATCCTTATAGCTGCTACTGAAGACCCCCATTGAAGTCAAATTTGGCATATTAATTAGGATAAACAAAGCCAGCGGCATCAGCGTCGGCATTTGTGTAAGCCGAGACTCAAATAGTCTTTCAATAAGTCCTTCTATTGTCTATATACCCACTATCGTATCTACAATTGCGTCTGCTGTGTCTATAGAAACACGAGAGCAACGTTTACAAAGCGCAACAAAGCGCGTTCAAGTGCAGCAGCAGCTTCTTGCAGCTTCTATTGTAAACTGGGCGTGGCATTGCTGGCTGAGCGGACTATAAATATATTTGCAGGGGGGCAACTCTTTCACTGTTGCTGCTGCACATTTTGCTGGCTGATTGAAAAATGCACTTAGCACATACTGCCAAAGGCGAATGAGGAGAGAGAGAGTGGCAAAGGCAAAAGCAAATACGAAATACGAAATTAGATGCCTGGCAGCCAGTCAGTATATTGATGTGGGCGTGGCCTGCAGGCGCTTTAAAATCACTGATTGTCAAAGCCAAGTTGTACAACGCACTAAACGCCAACGCGTCGTATGAGCAACAAACAATGTGGCAGCTGACACAGAGAGAGAGAGAGTGAGAGAGAAAGGGGGGTTTGAGTTAGGGCTTATGGGTTTGGGATGGGTTGGGTTGCTTTGCTGCTTGCTGGATCGTTTTATACGCTTGCTTTGCCAGCGCCAAGTGCCGCCGCCGTCGCTGCCATTGCCGTTGCCAGTGTTCAGTGATTTTTCATGTGAAGTGCGCTGTGAAGTGTTTTCCACTCTCTCTCCAGCGATGCCAGCGTCAAATCAGTGCACAGCTTAGCGAGTTTTTTCTTACAAAACACTAAATCTAATGCCAAGGGCGGGCAAACCAGCTATGCATGTGTGTGTGTGTACACAGTTCCATTAACACAAATATACTCGCTCGAACCTGGCAATCGTTGATTGAGTGCGCAGCGCCTTGAAACTAAATCGATTGTTTGTTTGCTGCTTTGCTGCTTTACTTCTCTGTTCTGTTCTGTTTGTTTGTTTGTTAGTCAGTTCTGTCGACTTATCTAGGCTTTAGCCGACAGCTCACAGTATCATTAATTAATTCCCAAGTTCTTGACTTTAAAATAAAACCCCCAGCACGTGCTGCCAAAAGTCTGTATAGAGTGCATGGAAAGAGGGGGGCGAGAATGATGCATGATTGGAATGATGAGAAAGATATGTTTGAACATTTGCTTTAAGGAGATTTGTCGCGTTATCCAGTTAGCAGAACGACCCACGTAGAACGAGAGAGACAGAGAGACACAGAGAGTGAGAAAGAGAGAGAGCTGGTTCACTCGTCGCGACAGAACTTAAGTCAATTTGTACTAAAATAAAATGGGCAATGTATAAATCAAAGCACTTAATATAATACTTATAATTAATGGGTTAATTTAATACTGCAACAATAAATACCAATTAAACTTAAAATACTAGTAAAAATACTTGTAAAACTACATAATGTAAACCGTTAACCGTGGCAACAATAAGCACGAAACACACACAAAATCAGCAATTCAATTGTCAATTCTGCAGCGCGTGCCTGGAGTTGCCATAGCAAGGGAGATAATTGATAACCCTAAAGGGAAACCAATAAAATAACCTACAGTATAACAAATATTTCTTGCAGTGTAAAGCAAAAGCAGTAAAGATAAAAAAACACATGCCACACTGAAAGCATAAAATGTGCAAAACAAAGAATGGTAAACATAAAAAACAAATACAAAGAAGACAAGTAAACAGTAGGAAATAATAAAAGTAAAGCAAAGAGAACAAAGACAATAAAAGAGACAGGGAAACACAATACAAATAATACAATATAGAGACAATACAAAGACAGTATACAAAGCAAAAGCAAAGAACGAACGCATAAACAGAATAAAGAACATAATGAAAGAAAGAAAGAAAGAATACGAAAACCACTGACATCTGAAGGTCGATTCCTCCGTTTTCCTCTCAACCTCTTCCTCATTTTCATTGCCACCATCCACATCGATAGTGCCATCGTCATCGGTATCGATATCGTGATCGTTATCGTTATCGAATTCATCAATGGAATGTCCAGGTTTCTTCTCTCCACCCACTGCCCCGTGAGTGATAGTTGGCTCAATTTCTGGCTCATGAATCTCTTTCTCAATGCCAGAATCATCATCGTCATCGTCATCGTCGTTATCATCATCGCCATCTTCGTTATCGTTATCGTTGTTGCCGCCACCGCCGCCGCCGCCTGCGTTGTGATCCAGACTGCCATAGCCGCTACCCTCGCCATGTATAGTCTCATCCAGATCAAGATCATCATCATCTTCATCGTAGTGCGATGGAATCGTTGACGTTGTTGTGGTTGTTGAGGAGGATGTAGAGGAGGATGAAGAGGAGGAGGATGATGAGGATGATGATGTTGGTGTTGCTATTGTTGTTGTATTGTATTGTATTGTTGTTGTACTGTATGCGACTGTTGTTGGTGTTGCTGTTGTTGTTGTTGTTGTTGTTGCTGGTGCTGGTGTTGTTGTTGTTGTTGTTGTTGTTGTGTGGGGTATATGAGCTGCTGTTGGATATAAAGATGTTGTTGTTGTTTTGTTTGAATTGAAATCATTATAAATAATATTAAACATGTAGTTGTTCTTGTTGTTGTTGTTGTCTAAGTTGCTGTCGTGCCTATTGTTGTTGTTGTTGTTATTAGAACTAAGCTTAATCAACGTTTTGTTGTTGCGCGTTTTATCTGAAATATGTATTGAAATAATGGTGGATTCTATTGTGGATGCTAATGTGGATACTATTGTGGGCATTGTTGTGGTAGTGGTAATGTTGGTGAATGGTTTAAAAGATAAAATTGTTGTTGGTGTAACTGTGATTCTTATTGTTGGTGTAGCTGTTGTTGTTGTTGGTGGAGTTGTTGTTGTTGGAGTTGTTTTTGTTGTTGAAGTAACTTGGGCATTTACTATAGTTGTAGATAGACTAGCTTGATCTTTACCGATTGTGCTGATGTCACTACCACTGCTGATGATGCCGTTGTTGTTGTTGTTCGGGTTGTTGTTGTTGATGTTGTTGAGGTTATGATTATTCTGGACGTTGGTGCTACTACCAATGATTGTGCCACTATTCGCTTGATGAATATTATTATTATTATTATTAATATTGTTATTGAGATTGATATTGTTATTGCTGTTAATATTGTTGTTGTTGTTCTGGTTGTTGTTGTTGCTATTGCTGTTGCTGTTGATGTCGATTTGATTATGATGATTGTTGAATCTACTCGTGATGAGGTCGTTGTTGTTGTTGTTGTTGTCGTTCGTATTATGCTTACTATTTCGATTGCCGCCCTGCTGCTGATTATGCGATGAACCGTGATCGGTTATGGCGTCCTCGTCATCAGGTCCAAAACCAGAGCCAGAATAGTCCGGTTCCTTTTCTAGATCGTCGTGTATCTGCAAAAAGAAGAGAGAGTAAAAGAGAAAACAAGAATTAGATGAGTGTGTAGGGATTTATAGCAATTTAATATTTATTTTTATTGATGTTTTCTATTGGAGAATTCAATTTCTTTTTGATATGAACTGTACAATAATTATAATTAATTCTGCTAATAATAATTAAGCTTTCCAAGTATATCTTAATATTGTAGAGACTGTATACATATTATAATAAAAACTGCAATAAATTCTTCTTTAATTGTTCTTTATTTTCGCAGTTCATTCTAATTTTATGCATATAAAATTCTCGCTAGCTGCTAGATTTACATTTAAGCTTAACAATAACAACAAGTGCAGCTCAGTTTTGCTTTTATACTCCTAGAAAACTTAAGAACTCCCATTCCCCATCTCGCTTCCACGCAGTAGTTCAAGAAGTGTTGCCTGCTTTTGTACGCAACAAATGGCAACGATTTGCATTGAAAATTATGCGACTCTGTCTGTCTGAATGTCCTTGACAGCAAGTAGCGCGTACAATGGCCGCATGAGAGAGAGACAGTGTGGGTGCAGGCAGTGGGGGGGGGGGCCTGGCAGCATGTAGCATGCTTTGGGGCGTTGCCACTCCCGCCCACACTGCCACACTGGGGACACATTTATATGGCCATTGTCTGACAGCGGCCCCAGCGGTTGACTGTTGCGAGTGTGGCTTTCATGCCTTCACTGCGGTTTTTGCGGTTTATTTGGGCACACATACACCACAGAGAGAAACGGAGTAGAAGAGACACAGAGAAGACAGCTGGATAGACACACAAAGGCACAACAAACTGTGACCAATGATAATTGTCATGGGGAAAGGCAGCGAGCAAGCGAGCGAAGTCAACGCTTGTTTATTTACTTTAATTTTGTCGCCAGTTTGTGGCACACAAAGGACAAGGCAGCAAGCATCAGAAGAAAAAGTGACAGAGAGAGAGAAAGCGAGAAAAAGGAGGACAGAGAAAGAGAGAGGGGCAGCAGTCGTCGACTTAATTGAATTTGTTCACGCGTTATGAAATGCCAACATGTTTATGGAAGTCGGCTACGCCGGGACATTTTTGTCTGGACACGCCCACGCCTCTGACTCCCCTCCTATATACGCCCCCGAACTTTAGCTGTTATTGAGCATTAACAAAGTGGTAATAAGCACGCGTTAGTTGCAGCTGCTTAACAACAAGCTGAGAAACAAGTGGCCAAGGCCAAGACTTGCCCCCACCTCACCCCCTTGCGGCAAAGTTCCATTACCTGAGAAGAATTTGTGCCTACATCACCAACGTTATTATCATCAACGTAATCAACATTATCCGTTGCCTGATGGACCCGAACAGCAAACAAATTGAAAGCATTTGCTCTGTTAATGACCACTTTGCCAGGAATTGTATGACCCACGTGCCCTGAGGGGGAGCAGGGAAGAGAGGATAACTCAAATTCTCTGCCCCTACTCTCTGTCTAGCTGCCCTTTCTCCCGGCTCACAGACTGTACCCAATTTCTGAGAATAATCCAGGCTGATACCCGTCCATGTGCGCTGTGCAAATCTCAGGTAAGTCAAGTGAAGCTTTTCTTCGGGCCAAAAAGAACTTAAACCTGTAAGTGTGCTACAGATTTGCAGCATTTCAATTGTGTTTTAACCCGAAGAAAATATTTATAAAAATATGTAAAAAATATGAAAAGGGAAAAAGGGAAATATCTTATATAGATTCTGTACATATTAAATTCACAGACAGCAAGCAATAAGTAGGCAGAGTAATATTACTGACAGAGTAAAGAGAAAACTTGACTGACAGGCAGAGCTGAAGGAACATCGATGTTTGCTGAGGTTTTTTATATAAAACAGCAATGTTTATTCAGCTATAATGACAGGATAAGTTTCAAGTGTCATTTAAAGTTGCTTAATGACAATTTTAAGGACAGAACTTATCTTTATCTTATCATGTATAAAGAATAAAGACTGTCTATAAATTTGACATTTCAAAGCAGCAACCTTTAACGAAGTTATCAAAATGTAATTGACAAAGTCAGTTTCAACTGCAGGGATTGCTGTCAAATTCAGTACAGAAAATGAAATGTATTTGTGTGTGTATGTGAAGGAGTGTGTGTGTCTGAGTGTGTTACCTGTCATAAACTCAAGCCACAAAATGTAGCTCATTAATAAAACATTGTCTTCAAGCCAATTTACGAGAGGCTTTTAGAGAGATGCAGAGGAAAACAGAGAAGAAAGAGAGAGGAGGGAGGGATACAGCGAAAGGGAAAGAGAAGGGAGAGAAGAGAGAGCAGAAAGAGGGAGAAGAAGGGGGAGACCAGAGAGTGGGCAAGACGACGAGCAAGCAGAGGCACATTTAATTAAATGCAATTTATTTCTGGAGACCAGTCAAGCGCCAAAGCACATGTATTGTAATTTGTTTTGGACACCCACAAGCACAGACACACACACAGACACTTACATACACAGACAGAAACTCACTTGCACTTCCACACACTCATGTCAAAACACACACACACACACTCAACAGCGCACACACTTATAGTAAATTGAAAGCACACAAGCCGCCGGCTCTAAAACTCTCTGGCAATCTAAAATGAAAACAATAACACAAAAAAAAAAACAAAAAAACAGCAAAAACAGAGAAAAAAGTGCGAGAGAAAAACGGAAAAATGAAAATTGCTCGTTTAACACGCTCGTTATGGGCGAAAATTTGTAACGGTTTTCACTTTACTTCAGTGAGTTTTTTTTGTTCGCTGCGAAATTTAATTAAAATATTTTTCAACAAATTTTTATTATTGCGTATACGCAGCGTACGCTGCGGACTGCCATTTTATGGCGTACATAAATCGAGCAGTGCGTAAGCGTAAGTGTGTGTGAGTGCGCGTGTCAGTGTGCGAGTGTAGCAAGCAAATTTGGTCAAATGCGGCCTCACACATAAAGCATAACAAAATGTTTTGTCCGCAATTCACGCAGTTTATTTAAAATGTTTTTTCAAACGCCGCTTGATTTATGCAGCAATTAGCAACAGCAGGGGAGAGCAGGCAGCTAGCAGCAGGAGGCGTGGCAAGACTTTTGCTGCAACTTTAATTGCCTTGTTGCCTGCCTGCCTGCCTGGCTGCCTGCACACTTTGCCGGGCGCTTGGCCTTAAAAATGAACTCGTCGTGTTGGCCAAGTTACCCGAATTGCACTTTCATAGTTGCGGTTACGCTTACTTAGACAGGCAGTGGGAAAGGAGGAAGAGGGGGGTTCTAGAGGGGTGAGAGGGTATTGGTAGGGGGTGCACTTTTTCTCTCTTTTTGGCCATGGCTCTTGGCTCTTGACTGCCTGCCTTGCCTTGCCTGCCTGCCTGGCCTGGCCTCATTAAACGTGCCCCGAAAAAGTTTTACGATCGATAAACCGAGGCAGCTTTTTGCTTCTGCTTCTGCGGCGCAGGCTGCAACTGTAAATTTTATGCAATAAATTGCTTTGTTAATAAAACATGAGCTCAACGACGATGCTGGGAACTGATGCTGCTGCTGCCGCTGCTGCTGCTGATGCTGCTGCTGCTGCCGTTGCTATATGGGTCATGCATGAATTTAAATGATGTCATTTGAACGTTGCCACTTGCTGCCAGTTGCTGCCACCTGCTGCAACAGTCGCAGCGGCAGCAGCAGCTGCTGCAGTTTGCCCCTTTTAGTGGCACCCTTAATGGCGTTGACTTTAATATTTTGCGCATTAAATTTGCATTTGCAGCCAGTGCAACGTGGCGTATGCTTAACACCGGCAAATGCACCGCAAACGTTATGCAAAGTCGGCATATATAGTTCACTATCTGCAGCTAATATCAAAAGAAAAGAACGTCGTAAAAACTTTCAAAATTGCATTACATGTTTTATCCAAAAATTTTTTTTCTTTAATGAAAATTGTGAAAACTGAGGCGCGTACAAAAGAAAACTGGCAAGAAAAGAAAAAGAGCTTCGAGCATAATGAGCGCAAAAATTGTGTCAGTTTGGTGATAGAAGAAGAAGAGAGACAGGAAGAGGGGGTTGCCTGGGAGGATGGGGGGTGTACATGAGGTAGGCACACGTCTTATGCATAAACAACAAGTTCTGCAGTGCAACAGCAGCGGCAGCAAAACGGAAGGGCATCAAAATGTTGCAGCTCTTGATTTATGAAATTTACAGCGCAGATGTTAGTGCATGAAATTATAAACTGCAGGAATATATTAACATAAAGTCTTATGATGTGAGTCTTATAGTATATATATCTTCCTAGATTATCTTTGCTGCTACAGCGCATCTGCTAGTCGTGTATACCCTGTGTGCGTTTGCAAATTTACTTTAGCGTTTCTTTGCCAAGCGCAAACATCAACGAAGCTCTTGTCGTGCTTATATAACATACCTCCCCCCTCCCCTTGCACTCCCACTTCTCACGACCCTGCTCAGGTTCCTCTACACTTCCCTTGCCATCTCACCCCCATCCCCACTCCCACGCCCTTTGGGGCAAGTTGTTTCTGCTGCATAATTAATGCATGCGAAATTCAATTTTGAGTGTGTTTTTTTTTACATTTCTCTTTCTCTTCCTTTCTCCCTCCACTCATAAATAGACAAACAGCGCAATACTGTCCCAATTGGTCCCAAAGATCGGGATATATGTGCTGTATATATCTGCCAAAATTTAGCACAGTAAGGGATTTGGCATTAGCTTTGCCACATTGCAGTTTAGGAAGACCTAAGAATCATAAGAAAACTCCATTCTACTTTCTCAACTGGAATAGAAACGGTTTAGATAAATTAATAGTTTGAATTTCTATTAGAGCTGCCATTTTACACTTTAGGAAGACCATATATTCCTGTAAAAACTTCTTACTGCTTTCCTAACTTTCCAAATTGAAACGGCTTAAAGAGCTAAACCTTCTCAAAATTTAATTTTACATCATTTAAAATTTGATTTGCCATTAAAGTTGCCATTTTTCAGATTAGGAAGACCATATATTTATGAAAACTTTTTAGTGCTTTCCTAACTCAAATTGCAACTGTTCCCAATGCTTTAAATATCTAAAAAGTTGAAGTTTCGTTGGGTAATTTTTCAAAATTCCCTTTGATGTCTTTCCAAATACAAATAAAGTTAGAAATTTAATTGAACCTTTGCCTTAATTGCTCAATTATAATATTAAGGTACTTATAATCCTTATTCCCTGTCTCCCTCCAATCATAAATAGACAAACAGCGTAATGCTGCCTTAACTGGTCCCCAATATCGTGATATATATTCTGTCTATATTTGCCAAAAGTTAGCTTAGGTTGTCTCTGCTGCTCTGTCTGTTGCCGAGGCATAAAAAATGTTTTGCACAAATCATTTTTTTTTCTGCCTGGTTAAGAAAACTTTTGCTGTCCATGGCGAGTTTTGAGTTGCTTCCCCTGCTTCCCTTAACCTTTTCCCATTCTTCTATTTGCTATAACGAGTAAATTGTCGCTTTGACAAGCTGCCTAGCGTGTTGCAACATCGTTCTCTCTGTGTTTGTTTGTGCAACTTGTGCGTGTGTGTGTATCTGTGTGTTCACATACTCACAAAACAACAACAAACAGAATAACAACACAACATTTTTTGTAGTTATTTCAGTTTTTCAGTTTTTTCCTTGCCTTCGTCCTACCCTCCTCTGGCTTCCCCCTTTGTTTGTCTTGCTGCTGGTCAGTTTTTCAGTTTGTGTGCAGTTCTTGTTGTTGTTCTCGTTGTTGCTGCAGGAAATGCTTTTTTGCGAAAAGTTTTGTGCATTTTGTGTAGTTTTGCAAATGTGGTCAAATGTGCCACGCCCCTTGCCTGGCCACAAACTGTAGCTGCATGCCACAGTCTCCTCACTGTCTTCCTTTAGCTCTCTCTCGACATTATCCGACTGCATTGGGCAATTCAATTATAGCCAAGTTGCGAGCCATCAAATTCAAATTTATTTACATGCAGCAACTCTCGAGCAACGTGCAACACACACAGAGTGAGAGAGAGAGACAGGCAGGCGGCAGATGAGGCAGCTGCACCGCATTTGCGGCAAGGATAACTAGGTGTTCGAAGCTTCTCTCTTATTTGTTCAACGAAATTGCGTTCTTGAGTTTTCAGTTTTCGATTCCATTCAATTCGACTCGTTTCGCTTGTTGTCCCCAGTTTGGCTAGCTTTTTTTTTATTTTTTTTTCAACTGCTGCTGATGCTCATATTCAGCTTGAATTGCCCATTTACATTTAAATTGAGGCGTAATGCAATCAAATGACCAGAAGGAATATTATATGTATGCTGTGTGTATGTGTGTGTATTTGTGGTTGTATTCGTGTGTGTTTGTGTGTGTGTATAGGTGTATGTTTGTATGTGTATTGGTGTGTATTTGGGTGTGTGCCAGCTTAGCCAGACCTAACCCATTTTTTGCAAGTCTTTTTTAGTTTGCCTCATTTGGCTTACTTTAAATTTGCATTATGCTGACCTCTCTCTTCCTCTCTCTTTCTCCCTCTCTCCCTCTCTCCCTTTCTCACTCTCTTTCCACACTATGCTAATAATTGCCTCCTTCTTGAAATGTGCGCAGTAAATTGAAAAAGTTTTGGGGCCAAGAAAATACACCCAAATATCAGTTGCATGTTACAACAACTGAGCGAAAACTTTTACTTTTCCTGCCTTACTAGCGATAACAATACACACTGAGTGTGTTTGTGTGTGTATGTGGCAAGTGCCTGTTGTCGCGGCCTTGCAACTGCTACAATAGTTGTCTGACATACTTCTAAGTCTCCCCTCCCTCCCTTCCTCCCTCTCCTTTCTCACAAACAGTTTGCAAGCTCTTACACCCTGTACTCAAGGGATAAAGCGCTGTATAATGAGACTAAATGGACGTGCAGCGAGCAGCAGGCAAAGAGGGGGAGGAAGGGAGGGGAAAGGGAGACGAAACAAAACAGTAGAATAATCGTTTATCTAAACTAGCTGAAAACTTGCTAATTTATATCATGCTTCGCCGTTTACGCTAAGTAAACGAAATAGTTAAATATTATTATCCATAATAGTAAGGGATTTGGGATTAGAGTTGCCACATTGCAGTTTAGGAAGACCATATAATCATAAGAAAGCTCCATTCTACTTTCTCAACTCAAATTGAAACGATTTTAAGAGCTTCCAAAGTATTCCAAATGTACTTTGCAATTAGATCTACCATTTGACACATTAGGAAGACCATATATTCATCTAGAAACTGCTTACTGCTTTTCTAACTTTCAAAATTGAGCGGGTTGAAGAGCTAAACCTTCTCAAATATTAATTGAAATCATTTCCAATTTAATTTGTCATTAGAGTTGCCATTTATCACATTAGGAAGACCATATATTTATCATAAAACTTCTTTCTTCTTTCCCAACTTAAATTGTATAAGTTTAGAATGCTCAAAATTTCATTTGCAATCATTTCAAATTTGATTTGCCATTAGAGTTGCCATCTTACTCATTAGGAATACCATATATTCATTTAATAACTTCTTACTGCTTTCCTAACTCAAATTGCAACTGCTGCAAAAGCTTTAAAGAGCCAAACAGTCGAGTTTCGTTAGTTAATTTCTTAAAACTCCCTTTGATGTCTTTTCAAATACAAATACAGTTCGAAATTGAACTGCCCTTTGCTTTAATTGCTCAATTATATAGGTACTTATAACCCCTATGAGTGTCGAATTTCTTTCTATAACAGTCCATACACTCTACTGGGTATCTTTGTAGTCAAGTGGCAATTGTTACTGCAGTAGGTTTTGTTCCTATGCTCTCCCCATTCTTGTGTTGTTGCTGCTTCCATTTTATATTGTGTTGTTGGCATAATTTGGCACTTAATTGGCAGTTGGGTTGCCTTTGCCTTTGGTTTTGCTCTGTTGCTATTGCTGTTGTTGTGTTGTTGTTGTTGTTGTTTTGCATTTGCATTGCCAGCGTCAGCTCCATCGCAACCCATTGCAGCTCAACCATGAACATTTATCAAGCTCAGCATGTCTTCTGCTGTCATCGTCGTTGTTCTTGTTGTTATTGTTGTTGTTATTGTCTCCCTTTCTTCCTTTTTTTCCTGCTCCTGCCGCTGCTTCTTCGCTTGTTTGGTCTGTTGGCGCTGTTTCCGTTTCTGTGTAACGCTTTGTTCTGTTTTCAGTTGTTGTTTGTGTCTGGTTGTTGCTTCAGTTATTGTTGTTGTTGTCTGAGTTGTTGCTGCTGTGCGTTGGTAAATTTCAGCACACACCATTGCATTATATTTTGGCGTGCACGTCAACCGGAAAACGGAAATACGCAAATTTGCGCATTCGATGCCACTTTCTTTTTTATTTGTGTGCTGTCTCCCACTGACACTGCCTGGCTTTGCCTCAGCCTCTGCCTTGCTGTGCCTCTTCCTCTGCCTTGTTCTGCCTCTCTCCCTCTCTGTCCATCTCTCTCCTGGTTTCCCTATCTCTTGTTCCTTCTCTTGCTCTGTACTTTTATCACGTGCAGTCAGCCCGCTTGGCTTATTGCTGATGAGCTGCGGACTTGATTTATCTGCCTGTCTATCTCTGTTGCTGTCTCTGTTTCTACCCTGCTCTCTCCCTGTTTCTCTCTCTCTCTCTATCTCTCTCACTGCACTGCAATGCGGCAACTTGAGCTGCGGCTTTAATCGCTTGCTTTAAGCTTTTAATGCGCTTTTCGTGTTGCCCCACGCAATTTTGTCCGTTGAGCGAGTTTTTGACACAAATTTGTTGCCATCCACCTAACGCCCTCCCCCTTCTACAGACAAAAAAATCGCCAACGCAGCATCGTCATCATCAGTAGCAGTAACATCATCATCAGCATCATCATCATCATGATGAGCTGCTTGGCTCTGGCGCACAGAAAATCAATAACCGCACCCAGGCAGCACTCGGCATTTTCTTGTGTTTTTTTTCTGCCTGCTGCCATTGCCTCGGCCCCATTGCCCATTGCCCATTGCCCATTTCGCCTATTACCCTCGCACCTCTCTGCCCCTACCCCTTGCTCCTCTCCGTCTTCCTCTCACGCTGACTGTCAGTTATTTTCCTTTTTCATTTTTATGCGTCGCAGCAGCAGCAAATTATGTGCGCAAATTGCGGGCCAAAGCTCCTCCACAGACAAACAAAACCTCAACCTCAATTTCCACTTCAACTCCAGTTGCCACACACACACACACACACCCATACACATACACACAGGCATAGAGAAACCACAGAATCCTCCACACAGCATCCACAATTGTGTCGCAGCTAATTTTTATAGCAGCGCCTAAAAGGAGGCAATGCAATTTTGCCTATTTTCGCCTCGGCTGCGCGAAGAAAAGCTTTCAACTTCTTAGCTCAGTTAAAACTAATTGCGGCAGCAGCAGCAGCTGGTGGCAGACATACAGATAGCAGACACTGTATAGACAGCAGACAGCTTGCAACTTGTGGCATAATTAATCCGCTTTTAAAGGCCGTTGCCGTTGCTGTTGCTGTTGCTAATCAAAAATAATCAAAGGCGTGTCAAAGTTTGCGGCTTTGCGTTAATCGATAAATGTTGCTGAACGAGCGACGATGATGACGACGACGACGACGAGGTTAAGTGCAGCTTAGCAGCAACTTAGAGTCGTCTCCCCTCTGCCCCCCTCTACCTCCCTTGGGGTAATTTGCATGAGCTGTTGCAGCTTAGAACACTTTGCAGCTAATAAGACAACATTTTTATTACACGTTGCCACGACGCTGCTGCTGCTCCCTGATGAGCTCAGCCAAGTAATAAACTCTGTCAACTTATGGGCGTGGCAGGGACTTGTTAAAGTTGCGCTGCAGCTGCACCTTTCTACTGTCGCTGCTGCTGCATTTTAATTGCAACATCAGAGACACGACGCGACGCAGCTTCAAGTGAACTAGCAAGACAGGCACACACACACACTAAGCATACGTGTCTGTGTGTGTGGCACATCATTAAAATTTTAATGGCCACCTCGCCTTGGTGACAATGCGCAATGGGCGTGGCACGTGGCAAGTGCACAGAAATGGTTGCTGCTGCTGCTGATTCGACTGCGCAATGAGCTGTAAATAATTACGCAAAATAGCTCATTGCTATGCCAGCAAATGCAGCTAAAGTGTCTCCTCTCCCTTCACCTCCCCGCGCTGTTAAAATGTCAACTGTGCATAGAAACAACAGGTGTAGAATTCAATTAGAATAATTACAAAATTTGCAGCAATGCATCAGTTTAATTGATATATTTTCGTTGTTAACACTCTTAAAATTCGTACCCATAAATTGCAGCTAGAAAATACTTTAGCTTGCAGCCAAAAACCGCAGCAGATAAAGCTAAACTTTCACCTAGTTTCCAGCAATGGAATAGTTGGCATTGCGGGCAGCAGCAACAACATTTTTGGTTTTACCTAAATTCATTTGCAGCTGCTACTGCCATTGCCACTTGCTGCAAGACTGCAGTGTTGTAGGCTGCAGGTTGCAGCTTGCCACAAGGACAGGTTCGTTAGGAAACCTGTGCAAGGCTCGTAAATGAATGCAAATCACGATGATGCTCCCCTTCCCCCTCTGCCACACATCGAACTACTGAAATATTCATAATTAAAATTGAAATTGCTATTGATGCATTTAATATGTGCCACACACATACACACAGACAATGCTGCTATCATTTATACGAGTAAATATTTTGACAGCGCATTGTTTGACTGATGAATGCGAACCGCACTGTTGTGGCAGGCTATATATGTATATGTGTGTGTGTGTGTGCATGAAAACCAAAATAAATGGTCTTGTGTACTCTCAGTTCCCCTCTCCGGTTTCTCCCTCTCTCTGCTCTGCGGTTGCATTCAAATAGAATGCCACAAAGCAGCAGAGCAGCAGTATAGCAGAGAAGCTGCAGCAGCCTGTGCCGCAGAAGGTGCATGCCCCAACGCAATCAACGCTCGTTGCACGTATGCAACAAATGTAATTAACTTGCAAGACAGAAAGATATACAGACAGAGAGCTGGAGTGAGAGAGAGAGCGCTGCAACATTTTGTGGCATGTTGCAGCTGAGCAAACTGTGCTGAATTATTCATGGCATTAAGACAAGTTGCTTGACCCAGCGCAGCTGCCACAACTGCCACCAAGACTTTAAGACGAGCAGAGCGCAAGCGAGATGCTAAAAGCAGGTTCAACAAACTGCGTCACGTTGCACGCCTAAAAGCATGCAACGTACACTCAAGTGTGCGGTTACAAGTCAAATTGCAACGTGGCAGCCAAGACGACGACGACGACGTAGACGACGCTGACAAACGACAAATGCCAGTTGCCAGTTGGCAGTCGGAAAGAAGCAAAGAAAGCAGGCATGAAATAAAGCACAAGACATGGCATCCGGGAGGGGAAGGAAGGGAGGGGGGGCAAAGAAATGGAGACTATTTTACAGGGAGCCTGAGAAATAGTCATCGTCGAGGGAGCTGAGCTAAAGAGTCCCCATAGAACGAGTGAGAGCGCGCATCAACATCAAGGCGAAGCATTGACTAACGAGCGCCTGTCCAAGGCTGTAAGCAAGGCAAATGCCTTACTTAGATAGAAAAGGCAAGACTAAGTAATACCCTGTAGACTGGTAGTTAAGGCATGAACACTCTTTTGCTTACTTTCTTTTTATTTCAAGGAATTTCTTTCATTACTTTTCAACTCGTCTGCAATTTGTTGTTCTTTTGTAGCATACTTTGCTGCGCTTTTGCAAAAGCTGCTCAAAACTCGGTCAAGCATTTCTCTACATTTTCCATTGCGTCCATTCATATTTCAATTTAAAACACATTTAAATTTCATGCATCAATCAAAGTACTCTCTAAGCTGCTTAACGTCTTCTCTCCCTCCCCTAACAGGGTGCGTCGTGCTTGGCATTTTGAACTTTTAAATTGTTGCTGCCACCACACACCGCAAACTGAAGCAGCTTGTACCGACCCAACCACAGGCGACTTGCTTCAACTTAGCTCGAACTGCACTCGAGTTCAAGTCGAAGACGAAGACGAAGTCGAAGTCGAAGTCCATGGCAAACTCCAAGTCGAAGTTGCTGTCAGAGCGAGGCATAATTGAAGTTCCGCATGGATACTGCATCCATACCTGGCTGCCTGTTTGTACCTGTCTCTATCCGTCTTTCTCTTCTTCTCTCTCTCTGCCTAGCTGTCTGCCTCTTCTCTCTCTCCCTACCTGTCATGCTTGCCTCTGGCATTTGCAATTCAAAACCTTGTCGGAGCTTTGAAGTGCAGACTGCAATGCGAGTTTTGGCTGCTTCAAGTACACGTTCCTCGCTGTTGCTACAGCTGCCACAAAACGTTGCACTAATTGAAGTGGCAGCCGCATCAATGCGGCCATTCAACAAGCGTAAACACATTGTGCCACGTTTGTTTTTAATTAAACGCGCAGCCCAATGTAAATACCCTGTAACTAAACAAATTTTGATGCTAATCGGCAAATTAACAAGCCACAGCAGAGCAGAGAGAAAAGGAGAGGGGAAGGGAAAGAAGAGTAGAAAGAGAAAGAACGAGAGAGAGGGGTCTCTGCCTGTTGTTCTGTCTGCCTTACATGGCAAATCAATTTTTCGTGCGATACCAAAATCAAATTATGGCTGCTTATGGTCGCTGTATACGCCAGTGTCTGTGTGTCTCTGTGTGTGTGAATGTGGCACACACTTTATGGCACACTTTGCAGCAACAAATTGTCGTAAAGTTAAGCGAATTTATTGCCATAAATTATGCAGCAGTAGAAGTCCACGAAAAGGAACCCACAACAAGTCGAAAAGGGGCCAAAGCGTTGCGCATAAAAAACAGAACACAGCAGAAATGCCGAGTGAGACAAAGAGAGAGAGAGAGACAGATAAAGAGAGCCGACAGACACAAACAACACAAACAAAATGGCGGCAACACAAAGCACAGAAACAACAACAACAACACGTTGACAATGACTTTTCGCTTGACTTAAAAAATGATATGGCCCTTTCGCGCGGTTGTCCTTGTCGTTGTTGTCTTTGTTGTTGTTGTTGTTGCTGTTGCTGTGTCTTTAATTCAATCTACATGCTTGTCGCAACATCTTTACTTGCGCAATAAGCCACATGACACAGACAACAGGCCCACACACGCACACACATACAGAGAAGCAGGCCAAAAAATCCCGTTTTGCTAATGTTATCTTTCTGTGTAGTCTCATTTGGATTAGTGTTACCCCAGCCTGTGTGTGTTTGTGAGTGTGTGCTTAGGAATTAGGATTGTGATATAATGCAGTAAACCATTTGTTTACAGTCGCGGCGGAAGAGAAGAGGAAGAGGGTATGAGGGGACTAGGGACAAGCCAGCTAGACATTGAGTAATGAATGCAGGCGGCTGGCAGCAGGCAGCTTTGTGTCAAGTCTAGATCAACATATAACTCGTTGTGGCATTGCAAAAAAAAGGGGCAAAAGGGGCACAGAAGAGCACAACAAACAGCAAGTTTAAGGAGCCAGCAAATACCCTGTAAAAAAAACATATTTATGATCAACCCTCACAAACAATTTGCCCACGCAGTCTATTTTTGCTGCTGATTCTTGTCAGCGCTAACTTTTGCGCTAAAAAAGCATGCTAAAAAAAATGTTAAAACTCAAAGTGAGTCAAGCAGCTGCTGCAACTTTTTGTGCCTGTTTTTACAGAGGGTATGCAAAAAGTCAGCTCGCTAAAACCCTTCCCCCCACATACACACACAGAGACACACTGTTGGCCGAACGGAAAGCCAACATATGCTCGGCTGTGCGGGCCTGCCATAAACTCATTTCGTTTTTGCTGAGCTGCTTTGGTTAACATTACAATCACAATAAATTTCAATGTCTATCGAATGTAGAGCTTCTAAAACACACACACACAGACAACAGAGTGTGCTGTGCTGGCTGTGTATAAGCCTCTGTCTCTGTGTGCGTGTGTGTGTGTGTCTGTGGGAGAGTGTTCGTAAGCCATGCATTATGTATTATGTGCGCTGTCACCAATAAATTCCCATGTAAGCAAGTGATATTGACAGCCTGAGTAGAAGAGCCAGCGACAGCAACAGCAACAACGACAGTGTTGAAAATTATATGCACGTACTTAAAAGCAGCCGTAGCCAGGACTCAGAACTCACAGACTCCTGTGTACGGGATTCAGCATGCCAAGCATTCAACGGATTTGCTGGATTCAAAGAATTCAGTTTCGAAAAGTAGCGCGAGGACAGAGGCAGGGACAGAGGCAGAGACAGAGGAAACATACACAGACAGGGAGAACCATTCACACCGTCAATACAAAACAGATGCCCGCTGTTTACATAAACACGTTGGGTCAACACACATACACACGCACAGGCACACGCAACAGTAGGTGATGTGGGTGCAGGCACATCTGTAGGTGTACTATATATAGTTGTGCACTGAGAGAAATTTCATAGACGAGCTTAGAGAGACTGAAGCTACACATAGAAAGGTATAGATTTTATTTATAAGTCAATATTATTAGCGAGTTGCCTGGCAGTCTATTTTTGCTGCTGGTTTAAATTCTGGCTAACAATTGCTCTAAAAAGTTTGCTGTAATTGAAATTAAAATTGCTGCAAACTTAGATATGCAACTTTAGAGTCTCTCTCTTTCTCTTTCTATTTGCATATTTATCACTTCCACTCTTTCTGTTTCTTTCAGTGCATACACTCAGCTCGCGTTAGCTCTATTGGATGCTAATGCTTTGCCTGTGTTAGCCGTGTCAATCGATGTTAATTTATTGTCAATGCGTATTTACCAAATGTGTGTGTGGAATGTGTGACAAACAAATACCAATCGCATGCGAAATACATGTGTGCGAGTGTGAGAGAGAGGTAGCTAGTATGTATGCGTGTTGCGGGTATTTGGGTATAATTGTGTGTTATGCAAACAGTCGCCGGCTTTGCCGAAACACGTGCGACATGTGCACGTTATTAATCAACAACGCAACGACATATACAGCATGCTGCATGCAACCAGCCCGCTCCCGCTTGCCACATGCTGCTCCACCAACAGCAGCAGTAACCTCCTTTGTTCATGCAACGTGCTGCGTGCAACGTGCCACCAATGTTGCTGCCGCTGTGGCTATAAATGCAATGCAATGTGGCTTATTACGCCAACAAGTACAGCAGCAGCAACAACAACAGCAACTACAATCAGAGCAACAACAACAACAACGATGAACAATAGAGTTGATCCCAGTACCTACAGCTGTGTACTGAGCTTGGTTATGTGTTGCAGGTTGGCTTTGGGTTGCGTAGCTGCAACCACATTTGCATATTTGCTTAGCTACAGCACTAGGGGGTGGCAATAAGGAGGCTGCCCCTGCTGCCGGCTGCAACAAGCAAATCTCATTATCTTGTTGACACGCCCACTAAAAATGGCCAACAGCCTCTGAAAACGTTGCCATGTTGTGCACAGGTTTGCCTCAATGTCAAAGCGAAACATGTGTTAAATGCGGCAAGTGAGGCATGTGTGGCAAGGCAAGCAGAAAGGCATGTGGCATGCAATGTCGCCAAGCACACGCTGCCATAAATCATATGCGACATATGCGTTGATTAACTCAGCTTCGTCTGTGATTAATATAGAACAAGCAGCAGCAGCATGACGCATTAGGCATACACAGAATTCATCATAATTTATAAGGACGCACGAGAGAGACGCGAAGGGAATGTGCCAAGGACAAAGGACAAAGGGGCGACAGCAGCATTTCATTGCGAGTCATTAATAATTCACTTAGTGCTCTCGTAAATGACATTGCGCGATACGAGTGACAAACGTGAAGTGGGTTAAGTATTTAGTAGAACAGTAAGTTAGAACAAAAGCTGTTTAAAGTCAGCTAAATGAAAGTTGCAAGTTCTTTAAACTTTATATCCTACAGTGTATATGCCTCTCAATAAGCTTTCCTTGTGTAAAACTGCTAAATGTGCTTGGAAAGGTCTAATGAGCTTACAGTCTCATTAATAAGGCTTGTGCTTTTTGTAAACTGCTATAAGAACGCTTCATTAAGCTGAAATTGTTTGTTGTTTACATAGAACAAACTTCAGTTAAGCAAATGCTGATCGTACGCTTTTAGAACCGTTGAAAGCTGTTGAAAGTATGCTTAATATATATAGCCATAGTTGTTTAGAGTTTCGTTAATTATCCACAATAAATTTGACATATTTAACTCCCAGAAAGTTTCCAAACGCTTAACTTCAATTACATATATGCTGATCTTGTCAATTATGAAGCTTTGAAAGCTACTGAAAGCTTTTTTATATACTTAGCTTCAGTTGACAGCAGTTTCGTAGATTATTTTTATAAAATTAGGCTTATTTCAAACCTTAAAAACTAAGTGAAAGCTGCTGTACGTTTCGAACAGAGCTTAAAGCATATTATTAATGACTTTAAGCTCTTGAAAGTTCCAACATAGTTGAATTTTTTCCCAACTTTAATCTTATTTACAGCACGTCTCATTTGACATAAATTGAGTGCCAGCGGTTTCCGTTTGACATTCAAGACGTTGTCGTCATATTTCCATATTTGCGCAGGCATAATGTCACGACGTTGAGGTCTATTTGCTCCATTGTAGAAGATAGTTTAATCAGTTTAAAGCGAGACGAGAGATGCTGTGGCGGCGCCTGCTCAAGTTGTGTCGAGTACGGAATGCAACGGAGTGTATAATAAATTGCATTTGCTTGAATGTAATTTAGAAGTTGCACACAGAAAGAGAGGGGCGAAGGGAGAGAGAGAGAAGGAGAGAGGGAGACAGGAAGAGAGATGGTGGCAGGGCAATAGCTCATATACAGACATGAGTAGCGACGTTGGCGTTTGTCAGTTGCATAAAAATGCCAACTCATACGTAGCAGGACATGCCAACTCAGTCCAGGACATGCAGCGTCGTCGCAACGGAAATGGCGCAGAAAGAAAACGTCAGTGGCAGCGCACGGAAGGGTAGTCAGGCAAAGTGGGCAAGGGGAAATTAGAAAATGGCACAGCACAGGAAGAGAGGGAGGGAGAGAGAGAGAGAGACAGACAACAGGCAGATGGACAGGCAAGAAAAACAACAACAAAGTTGGCAACAATTTGAGGCAAAGCTTTCTGGCCTTCTCCCACCACAATCTCAGCTAAATATGCAACACAGACGCACACACACAGAGACACACATAGACAGAGACATATGTATTTTAGCTCCTTTTTTTGAGTGTGTGGGTCTTTTGGCTTATGCAAATTGAAAAGAAAGGACATTCGCATTCGTTGTTGATTTAGTAACTCGAGTGGCGCACAAAAGTATGCAACGTGCCCCGCATTGCTGACAGATTGAATTACGCGTGCCACGTTTTCCTATATCCCTACGCCTCCCTCTCTCTCTTCCTATACCTTTGCCCCCTCTCTCTCCTTCTCCCCCACCTCTTCTACCATTTCTATTTGCACTTTATTTGCTCTTGCTACTACGCTTTTTCTTTTGCTCACTTTATTTGTATTCCTTGTCGGCGTTTTCTTTGAGTTTCACTGAGTTGAGTTGAGTTGAGTTGAGTGTGTAAATAAAAATGGCAAAAGCAGCTACGCTGGCGACATTGGCGAAATGTTTAATTAAATCGCACGCAAGTAATAGAAAAAGGAAATCGAAAACCAACCAAAAAAAAAAACAAAAACAAAGCCAACAGCAAAAACCAAAAAAAAAAGAAGCTCGTAGAATTTAATTAAACTTTATTTTTTTGCTGTAATAGAAGGGAGCAAGGCAATGGGAGAGGGAGAGGTAGAAGAGCGCACAACAATGTCAGCGCAACGCATTTTAATTAGTTTTTTTGAAGTGTGTGTGAAGCGCGGGTGTGTGTGTGTGTGGAACTGTGCGCGCTAAAAACAAATCAAAAAGTCTGCGCCAACAATTGATGCAGCGGTTGCGAGTGTCGGTGTGTTATGTATGGTGTGTGTGAGTGTGATGTGTGGTGTGTGTGTCTGTTTTAGTGTGTGTGTGAGTGTGTCCCGGTGTGTGAGTGTGATGTGTGGTATGTGTGTGTTTTCAATGCATGTTGAGCAGCGGCTGTCAAAAAACTTTCAAACAAATGTCGCTCACATGCCAAACTCACTCACACAGACACACACACACACGCAGTTACACGCACAAAACAAGTGCCAGCCTGTCCAACAACAACAACAAAAGGTGTGCCAATGTCTGTGTGTGTGCGTGTGTGTGCAGCATTAACATTTCATGCACATAAACAAATGAGTTTTCAACGCCAACTTTTGATTATATAAGCTGCCATTTCAGGCCAAAACGTGCTGATTTTTTTGCTCTCCCCCTCCCTCCACCACTCCCTACTGCTCCTGCCCTCTTGCTCGAGAACTTGGCATGGGGCATCACGAGTTTGTTGCCTAACTTTGTTAAGTATAAAGGGAAATAAGTCAGGAACATAAGGAAGCGAGATATAGTCTGTTATGACTCTCGTTTATCTACTGTGTTCTCTTCACTTCCCCTACAGTTTCCTTTCCCTTTCTCCATCTCTCTCTCCCTCAATCTTTCCCTCTCTTTCTCTCAGTCTCTCTCTCCTTCTCTGTTGATTTGAATGTGCCATGTGCCGCTTTGTGGCACATTGACAACGTTTTGAAAAGTTGCGGAATTGAAAATAGATTTTTCATCAATGTTGAAGAGTAGAAAAAGGGGGGGACAGACGGAGAGGAATGTCTTGATAACATAGAGAGAGATAGAGAGAGAGAGGTAAGTGTTGATAAGACAGAGAGAGAGAGAGAAGAAAGTGTTGATAACATAAAGTGAAAGATAGAAGGAACCATGAAGTATAGGCAGAGGTTTATAGCAAGGATCTAACAAGAAAGCAGATGTGAATGTAGAAAGATAAATGTACGGAAAGAGAGCGAGAAAGCAAGAGAAGGTATAGAAAATGTGAGTAAGGTGTACTATATTTAGACAGGCAAGGAAGGTAGGAATAGGCAGAGGTTTGTGTGCAAGATTTCAAAGCGCAAAGATAATGGAAAGAGAGAAGGACAAGAGATACCTTAAAAGAGCCACAGGGAAAAGTATATTTAGGCACAGAATTGTGAAGGTTTCTCCAAAGACGGAGATGTTTGTTCATATGCAAAAACAGATCTATTATTTCTGCTATTATAGACCCTTAAAAAATCTCAAGCGCTCTAAAACAATAGACCGAGGCTAGTGTGCTGTTGGACAAAGAAGTTTTTGACTTCATTAAATCGATAAGTTTAGCCCCTCTATCATAATTTGTACATTGAAACAAATTGAGTTCTTGACAAATCAATTGCTTCAATTACTTTGTTAACATTTGTATATAGAAAGAGACAGATTGACCTAAAAACAAAACGTTACAGATCACATTTCCCACCTCAATTATTTCCATTCAAAATACTCATTGCATTTACTAGAATTTCAACCACAAACTGCTAAAAAAAATCGAGTGAATACTCACAAATTTCTTTGCAGCATTTGCATAATTAAAATTCCAATTGTTTTTCCACAGCAAATATTTCTATTCCATTGTTTGCTATGAAAGAACATTCCAAACGATACTTTTTTGCTCCCCCCCAATTTGCTGCACATCACTTTGCAGAGCTTCCGCTTGAACATTGTGTTTTTTCCAGCGAAAACTGACCCATAGCAATAAGTTTTTCATGGCTGTCTACAAATGGGATTTTAATATGCACACAAAACTCCATGAAATATGCAAATGGCAGTAAAAAAGAGAGTGAGAGAGAAACCAAAAACAAAGTGGAGCAGGGGGAGGGGGAGGAGGAAAAATCAACATGGAAAAACAAGCTTAAAAACCCGAGTTCAAATCACACAAACTGCTTTTAACTTTTAATCATTAGCTTATCACAGGACAGATACATAGTCAGTGTGTGTATCTCTGCATATGTATGTATTAGTGTGTGTAATTTTATATGTGTATGTGCGTGTGCGTGCTGCAGTCCGAAACTTCTGGACTTTTGGCTGAATCAGCAAAAAATTCTCTTATGCTGTTTCTGATTCTTATTCAGATTCACATTCAGATTCGTCGTCTCTCGTTCGTCTCTCAGTTTGTCTCTTTGGTCAAAAAAAGACTCATGACTCATGAGTTTTTCATATTCAATTAATTTAAATTTGCATTTGAATGAACGGAATTCAAGATTGAAGATTGCTTCACACGACTTCAGCACTTACCCCACCACGTCCGCCGGATCCTTCGGTGCCTTCGTCATCGATATAAATTTCATCTGTTTTTCCCAAGGGCGCTGTCGCTGAAGGTTTCACAGATTTCTGTAAAGTAGAAAGAAGAGAAAGATGAGTAAAATCAGTCAGAATATATACATAAATCATATATTTATATATATAGTGTATATCTGTGCTTGATGCAAACTTTTTTAATTTGCTGCAAATGCAAAGTTTTTTTGACTCATCGCAAATATGCAAATATTTTCATTTCATTAATTAGAGCTAAATTGGAAATGAAATACGTAGAAATATAACCAAATTTTGTAGGGGAAATAAAGAGAGATTATATTTTTCATTTCTTTTTTAATTTTATTCACAAACTTATAACGTCATCCCAATGCGGATAACCGCAAACAATTTGCATGCCATTGGGTCGTAAAACAATTAATTAAGAATTTTGCAAATGTAAGAGAAAGAGACAAAAAGCAACAATAACAACAACAATTATGTGTACAACAAATTCAATTTTAATGATGCAATTGCAAAAATCAATGAATGATTCAAAAGCGCATATAGGGAGGTAGTACTGGTCGACTGGAAGGTACCCTGGACAGCGAAACCTCGCAGTAATTTCTTAATTTGTGTTTTAGTATATGTCATAATTGTTTAAGGATTATAGCTATAGCTAAAAGTCAAGTTTATAGCTGTATTTTATAGCTAATGACTTCTACTTCTTTACGATTACAGGGTATTGGCGACCATTAACAGCTGCTGTTGCTGCTGCCTGCATAATTAATGCCAGTGCCGGGCTAAGTCCTGTGCAACCTCATTAGGGTCACGACTGCAGCAGTTTGGTTTACGAGCCAAAGCTGAAGGAAAGGCAAAAGTAGAAGATGAAGAGGAGCAGAGAAGAGTATAGCAGAAGGAGAAGTAATGGGAAGAAAAGTAGAAGATGAAGAAGAGTATAGAAGAAGCAGAAGTAAAGGGAAGCGATTTTTAGCCTGCCATAAACCAATTTTTATAATCCCCTTTTCTGCCACAGCTCAAACATTTGCAGTGCGCGTTCGTTCGCTCTGCAGATTAGCAAAAGTCAAAGTTTGTGCAAGTTTTTAACCGCAACAAGGCGCAGTGCCCCTGCTCACCTCCCAATTTCCTCCACCTGTCACTTTTATTCTCCCCCTGAGCTGCCCTCTGACCTTACTTACTGCCTGCTGCCTGCTCCGTTGACATTGTCATTTATTCTGAATTTTTTTTTCTTCTTTTTGCTCATAGGTGTGAATAACCGCGCTAGCGTAAAAGAAAAAGGTAGAGAAGGAAGAAGGCAAAAAGCAGAGGGGGGAAAAACATGAAGAAAAACCTCAGATAAACACTTCATCTTCTGCTGCTGCTGCCTCGGCTGCTGCTGCTGCTTCAGCTTTGTGGTTGGCTGAGCCTCAGTTGAGTTGCCAAGTTTTGCATTTGTGGCAGCCGCGGGACAGCTCAGCCAGAGCTCAGGCCCAGGACACGGCATCTTTTTGCATTAATATGTACACGAATATGCACGAGTGTGTGTGTGTGTGCAAAAGTTGAATGCCTTGCAAAATGCATTTACCGTGCGTCTTTGGCCGCATAACGAACTGCACTCTGCATTTACATATATTATTATTATTATTATGATTATTATTATGTTTATGATTATTGTGTGTGTTGGCAGAGGCTTTGATGAAGCGAGAAAGACGCCATCATACAGCATTATATCTGTATGCATACCATATAGAGTAACTGTGCCGATATAGACAGACTAAATGCATAACAAAGGTGTAGATAACTTGGTTTGTCTAGGGTAGCTAGCAAAACATTTAGCTGAGTGAGTTGCATAGCAAGCAGCTTTTAAAGATAAGGAGAAGAAATGCGAGAAATGCGTAAAACTTGCTTTTGGGAATTCTGATTAAAAACTGCGAAAATTAAGTTTGTTTGCACTTCCATTTCTAATATATTTAATAATGTTTAACGAGTTTAATGTTTGTCTCTCAATTTTATGCATATTTTATTAAATTTTTCTATTTTTCTTTTTGCTTTCTACTAATCGCGTTTGCTTTTTATTTCCTTTTACACGGCAATTGCACGCAGTTTGTTTTGGTTTTAGCATAAATACATTTTCCACAATTTTCCACAATTTTCTCCCAACAAAAATATTCTTAATTTCACGCAAGAAAAGGCGCACTTGAAATGAGAAATATGAGAGTAAAAGGAACTTTTGAGGGAAATTGTTTTGGCAGTAAAATTTGTCAAACAATTTGGAAATTTGCAACGTTTATGCAGTGACACGACACATTTTTATTTACCATAAAAGAGACAGAGAGAGAGGGAGGGAGAGAGAGAGGAAGGGAGGGAGGTAGGGGAGCACGGGCTTTCTTTTGAAAGTGCTGCCAAACATATTTCACGTATATTTTTCTATCATCGTTCGTTTCGTTTTTAACTGGCAACAATTTGACAAAGTGGATAGGGCAGGAAGCAGGTGAAAAAGATTGCCAGGTGAGAGAGGAGGAGCGAAGGGGGGGGAAGAGGGAAATTTGAATGGAATTGTGCAGCAGCAGCAACAAATTTCGTGTGGCACTTTGGCGACAAACGGTAAAAATGAAAAACTGTTTTTATGCCCGTTTTTGCAGCTGATAAAACCAACTCAAGTGGAACTCCCCTCCCCCACTACATTGTCCCTGCACTGCACTCCATAAATCAATATAAATATTGACAGTTTATGCGCCCAGGGGCGTGGCTGGGGGCGTGAATCTATATGCAAATAAATTTATATACTATACGTGCTTTTTTTTCGTGCTTGTTGTTGTTTTTTCATTGACCAACAAATAAATTTAATTCGAACATCGAAAATATTTTCCGACTTTGTTTTCATTTTGGCTTTTATTTTGTTAGTTCCTTTTTCCTTTGGCAAATATTTGAAAACATTTGCCAGACTTTGACTTATTGTCCTTTTGTATTTGTGTAAGGAAAATGGTGCCAAGGAATTAAGTTAATTCACACTTTATGCCAGCGATTTAACAGCCTCAAATCCGATTATGTCCGACGCGGAGGCTATAGAAATACCTTCTGGTATATACCATTATATATGTAAGAATAAATAGAAATAAAGGGGATACTGCAGAGGCATGTGCTCTCAACTGGCATCTGGGGGATTTCAGCTTATGCTGTGTATTTGCATACCCTGTAAGCTTGTAGCAGTTGCAAGGGATATGCAAAGTTTAAGCTTGTGTATTTATTATGAGAAAAATATGATATAATACCGATATTATTCACCATTCCACTTGGAAACTTCTTAAAGGCTGATTTTTGTACTAACTTTAAGTTGTCTAATCGAGTTAGCCAAAAAACTGAAGCTTTTAATTTGCATAACAATTTTAAATATTACGCTTTCTTTTTGCAACCATTTAAAGCAACATGTCAAAGGTATAAATATTTCAGAAATGTTGGTTAATATTGCAATATTACAATTAGGATCATTTTCAACATATACAGAACAGTAGCAAATAATGTTTACTATGTTTAATATTTCAATATGAAGTATTTGCACAATATAAATAAAGCATCATTAGAACACTAGCTGGCAGTCCAGTTCCACATGAAAATACACTGATTTTTATAGAAGTACATTTTGTAATTCTATACAAATACCACCCCTTTTCACGTTCTACATCTGTTTATGAGCGATGTCTATTTTAATGCTGTTTTCCATTGAAACATTGATAATCTGCATGCTCCACATTTCACAGCTCATGTCACAAAAACATAAAGTATATGTTCATGTATTTATTCAATTAGTAACATAATATTTACATTTAAAATTAATTAACCCATTTCGATTTGCATTTAAATGAACATTTTAAATATTTATTTGCGCTTTAATAGACAAAACTCGTTATAATTAATTGCATAAATAATAAATTAAACTGTATAATAGCGCCTGTCCACGTCGAAATGCGCAGCAACACTGCGAGGCTAAGTGGGGTAGAAGGCGCTTGAGAGCCGTGACAACTGTCAGTTGAAAACTAAAAGTGCCACCCATTGAAGCTGTTTCAAGGCAAAGAGCTACGGACAGACGAACAAACAGATTGATAGGCAGGCAGGCAGGCAGACGGAGAAACAGATTGGAGTGACTGACAGGGAACGGGCTGAACGGAAGCGTGCGCCGCAAAGTAGGCAATGCAATTGCCAACGATGCCAATGCAATTTGCAGGCTAGCAACAAGCATCGCGTATACGCACCGTGTGCACAGCAGCAACACATACTTGAAAATGCCAATGAAATTCGAACAGGTCCCTCGATAACGATTGATCGATGAACGATGAAAGTTGTGAGTGTGTGTATATATGTATTTATTAAATACCTATTCAAGTCGAACGACTGTCTGTCAGTCAGAGTGTCTGCCACAGTTTAGCTGGCAGTCATTGAAGCATGTGCCATATGCCAGGGAAAGAAACATGAATAATATATAAATGCGTTGACACTTCACAAACTCGTTATACATTTTCATTAGGCAGCTGTCTGAGAGTCTACATGTCTCGATGTTTCTTCAGTCTGTCTGTCTGTCTATCTATCTATCCTAACCTAGCCTTTTTCTACTCAAATTTCTTTCTCTAGCGTTGCTTAGCCATGCGTGCGTCTTGGCCATTAAGGTGTCAAGCAGTTGCTTGTGCGTGTGTGTGTGTGTGCGTGTCTGTGTTGGGGCAACAGTTTTGGCCTTTGGGCTTCGACAAATAAAACCAAATCAAAACTTATTATGCTAGGCACACACACACACGCACACCCAGCCAAATCTGAGGTCCCTACTTTATTGCGTATTGCGTGCGAGTGTGTGTGCGTGTGCGCACAGGGGAAAACTTTTATGTTTATAGTAGCCATAAAAACAACAAGCAGAGTGCAAAGAGAAAACAACAACGCAACAACGTAGAACCAAAAAAATGAGAGGAAAATACCTCTTGATAGCCATTTTCCGCTCGAATTTGTGCATAAAACTAATTGAACAGCAAAATTATTGCACACACATACGCCCCCAAGAGGCGAATAAACATGCCTCCATGCAACATTCCCCCATGCCACATGCCCCATGCAACAATAACAATTTACACATTGCTAATGAGCGTCAAATATTTAAAATACAATCCAAACAATGCAATTAGAACGAACGAACTGCAATAGGAACGCACTCATATGTATGCAAATAAGGATAGAAGGTAGTCCCTGTGTGTGTGCGAGTGCGTGTGTGGCCCTGAGTGTTTGACTGCCAAGACTTGACATAAAGCCAAAGGCGGAAATTGTTTACACATACACATGCAGTCCCACACACACACACACACTCACCTACACACTGGGGTGGCAAAAGCTGCCACAATATAAGCCGAATTGACAGTTGGCAGGCTAAACGACTGCAGAGACAGGAGACAGAGACAGAGACGCCTCGAAAGTATGCCACAAATATGAAGCGCACACACACGCACCTCCACACACACACACACCTACACGGAAAACCGTATGCAAACTGCTGTGTGTAACACTGACCTACAGAGTTGCCAGGTGACCAGTTTTGCTTACAATTCAAATTGTTTTCTCTCTCTGATTTTCTTCTTTTTTCGTTTTTTGCTAACTTACATGCCAAGTGGTTGTGCTCCGTGCTACGTTTTAAATGCGCGCCTAAAAGCAGGCAACGCTTGTTTTTTGCGCCTTTTATATGCGTACTTAATGTCTGCAGTTCGCTGAGTTTATCACAACAATAACGATGTGCACACACACACAAAGAGACAAGCTCACGCATACACACAGACACACGTAAGGTTAACGCTAACTGTCACTGTAAAACTGTAGTAGAAATGACTCGCGCCTTATGCGCTACACACTTGTCAAGCAACCGCACACTTCACCAGATTGTTTCAAACTGAACCAGTACTGGCGCCGCTATCTTTAAGCCGCTTGCGAGCAGTGTTGTGATAAAGACACACACACACACGCAGCAGTATAGATATGCGCTGCTGGGGTTGCCCAAAAATGCTTTTGGTCCAGTGAATTGGGTCGCTTTCAGATGCTGCAAACGCAGTGCGCTCTCTGCGCATGGCAAGTACGAGTATAGTTAGCTTTGCAGTGAATGCACAAACCATACAGCTTGTACACACACCAAACAGCAGAAAGGAGCAGTGCTAAGTTTAAGGACAGTCAGCTGTTATGCAGCTGATAACAGTCAGCTTTTGTCAGTGTGCAGCTTTTAGTCAAGTTCACAAGAGTGTTTTGGTTCTTACCAGCAGATGGCGCTGCATATTACAGAAGGACAGATGTTATATTTTTTAAACAACAGGTGTCGTTTCTACACGCTGTTAATAACATTGCGCTGCAGGACTCGCGCTGTAAACGTTTTAGTTGATTAGCAAAGCATTATGTTAAACGTAACAGAGCTCTGTTCATTTCTCTGTTAGCAAACGGCACTTTCATTTTCAAATTGCGGGAAAACTAAACAGGATATCGCGATGCGGTTTTTTTTAAATTTATCTATATTTTATTATTCTTTCAGTCTGTGTCTGGACAAGCTCTTAAAGTTTGTGTGGAGACAACGAGAAGAATTCAAATTATTGGCCAGTTCATTAAAGTTTTCAAACTTATAAAGAAGTTTGTAAACAGTTCGAGAGGATTTTCCCAAAAGTTCGCAATAGCATCCGCATAGGGGGCATATATGTACATTATCAATCAATCAATAACTGATCATGATTTAAAGTATTAATCGATTCGAAAATGATTCTTTTCCGAAGTAAAACTTTCTCAAATTAACACGCAAAATACTCACAACAAATTTCGAGTATAAAGACAAATGTGAAAAATCAAGAGCAATAAGCAACAACTTAACAAGAGCAATTGGATGCGTGGATTGGATTATCCTTGTGGAGGATGTGCAAAAAGTTGCCTCGTTGCCATCTTATTTCCGTTTATTCAGCTTTGTGTCGACGATAGGCGAACAACGCAGAATGAATTACAAGTGTCCATCTTCATAAAACAAGGCGACGACGAGGAAGGCAACTGCGACGTCGGATGGTGCCTGTCAAAAGGACAACGAGATGGACGAACTTTAGGAAAACGGCCACGGATTCAGCGAGAGGAAAAGAGAGAGAGAGAGAGAGAGTGGGGGGCAGAGGCGCGAATCTGCCTGGCTTTTCCTATTAGTTTCGTTTAATTTGGGCCATAAATTACATTTTTCATCTACTTAATACTTTTAATGATTTTCTTCTCTCTCTCTCTTTCTCTCTCTCTCTCTGTCTCACGTCGTTTTTTTAAACTTTGTCACTGCTCATATATAATCTAGCCGTGAGGGGGCGTGGTAGCTGACAGGTGCGAGATGCATAATAAGAAACAGAGCTTAAGGTTAAGCAGCTTTAAGTAGGCGCTGGGAGCGGGGAGTGGGCTCTATTTAAAGTACAGTTAATTGTAATTAAAAAGTAAATGCCAAAGGGACACACAAAGACGAAAACGAAACACATTTGCCTTAGGCTGGGTGTAATAAAAATAAATTATGCCATCTAATTAGCGACTAGAGAGAAACCGTTGACAGCCACAAAAGTTACTGATAAATTTCTCTGCACAATTCTCACATGTGTGAGAGGGGAAGAAGGAGTGAGAGAGGAAGAGAGGGAGAAAGCGAAAGTCGAGTACTGTCTGCGCTGGACGACGAGTGAGATATATGACCGCTGGCGAAGTGCATTTAACTGTTACTGGCGCCTCTGTCTCGACGGCATAAATCAATTTTAATTGCTGTGCAATGTGCAGAAATGGACAAAAATAAAATGCTAACAACTTCAGGCAAGGCTTGAGGGATAGAAGGCGAGAAAAAGGAAGAGGAGAACAGGAAAAAGAGATAAGGAGAGCCATAAAGCGTTGCACAATTCGATTGCACATGTTCAACTCGAACAAAGCAAAACTAATGAGCCGCAATTGCATTTGGGGGGCCACAAATTGTTTTTCGCTTCCCAATTCAATCAACGCGTACAATTTTCATAAATTCAGCATAAATTGTGGGCGTGGCATATACATATATAGAGTAACTACAACTGGCAAACTGATATTGGCTGGCAGCAAAACTAATTTGCAATAAATGTTACAAATGAAAATTGGGCAAACACAGACAGAGGCGCATAAATAGTTAAGCAACTCTTTACACCGACATTAAGTTGACTGTCTGACGGGAGTGTGTGTGTGTGTCTGTGTGGGACAGTGTGTGTGTCAGTGTATGCCAGTATGTGTGTCTGTGTGTATGTATTGCCAGTCTGCGTGTGCATTTCGCAATGAATAAGCCTTACTGCATGATAAATGCTTCGCTTGCATTATTCGTTTCAAAAGCCAGCAGACTGCGCGACTAATAGATACGCTGTAATTTAAATTAAGAGAAAAACAAGCACGAAAGCTATAGTCAACTGTGCTATACCCGTTACCATCCTGACCAATACAATTTCTTAAATATATAACTTCATTTTAAGTCTATTTTCTGATGTATACTTTAGGAAGCAGTTTAGAAATCAGTAAGTCTTAAACTTATGGTTTAAATAACTTCTATATTAATTATCCGATCGTAATCAAATTTTCAGGAATATTAGGCCGTAGATTGTTAGTGTGTTTATCAAAAATGCACTGTCTTGCTTGGAATTTACGCTTGGTTGCAGATATAATGAGATATGTATTTATATTCAAACTGATATGCCCCCAAATGAAATATTCAATGATTTGTTTATCGTTTTCAAATCAAATTCAACTCTTTCTGCTCTCCTCCTCTTCCTCTCCCTGTCTTTTTATAGTTCTACATATCACACAAATAATTTCCCATTTAGAATATGCTGTGCTGGGTTCAACCTCATCCTATACAAAAGCCAAAGATTAAATTGGCTTTTACCAACGCCACTAAACGTTATTCATATTCTGCTGCTGACAGCAGAGAGAGAGAGAGAGAGAGAGAGAGAGAGAGAGAGAGGGGGAGCGAGAGAGTGATGAGCTTCACCTGCAACTGTGTTTAGAATTCGTCTAATTTAAATTCTGCATACTTCCATAAAGCATATTTCCCTAATAGGCGCAGAGAAAGTGAGCAAGGCAGACAGAGAGAGGGAGAGGGAGTTATACAGGAAGATAGACAGAAAGGGAGTTATACAGGAAGACAAGGAGAGAGGGAGTTATACAGGAAGAGAGACAGAGAGGGAGTTATACAGGAAGACAGGGAGAGAGCATTCTCACAGCTGGCGGATTAATTAAGTCAGTTTCTTGTGAGTAATTAGTATTATAGGTATGTCTGGAATGGTTTGCCCTCAACCCGTTGGGAGAATTTGCTGACAATTTCAAATAATTTCCCAAGTGATTTCAATGGAATTCTCTCCCAGTCCCCACTAAATATTTCAGTTTCTATTTAGTCAAGTTTCAATTGCATATTTAAAATAGTTTTCTGGTTTCTGGTGTCAAACTGATTTGTGTAAATCTAAAATAACAAACAAATAATTACAGAAAAACAAAAAAACAATTACATTGCACGTGCGCGCGTGTCGTATTATACAAATGAATGTCATAAACCCGTTCAGTAAAAGTTCAGCATTTAATTAGTTGCCGCCATTTGTTGTATACACTTTTTTTGTTATTGTTGTGTTATTTAAACATAGAGCAGCGCAAAAAGCTAGAGAATTGAATGCTCGACTAAGGGAATATGCTGGAAAGGTTGTGGGAATTTAATTTACTACTTTAATATAATTTAAAATAAGCGTGGACTAGGTGTTTGGACATGGAAATTTTATGTTAGGTATGTCTTCTTTTCCCTTTATCTTTGATGCTTTAGTTATGCGATAGAATCTATGTATGAGAAAACTGTTATACATATATTAAGCTTTCAATAATCATTTAAATAAGAGACACCTTTATATAAACAAATAAATGGTACCTATGATTTTTCCTTCAATCTATAAAGATCTTATGGCAATAGACTCTATATCAGACGTATAATCTATAAATCTCTTCCATTTTCTGTGTACCCCTTCTTACAGAACTTCCCTTTAATTACAGGGTATTAATAATGATTAAACTGCAAAATTTTGCATAAACAAAAATCCAATTAAAATGTATAATAAGTTATTTAATTAAATTGATATGCATAAATCGTACTCTATGCCCTTTTGCTGCTCTGTGGCGCACATGGCGTATAATAATAACACAAGTAATTAATTTCCCATCTGTATTTTTTACCACCTTCCTCCCCCTATCCTGCTACCCTCCCTTGTCTCATTTATTTGTACGGCTACTTGTTTTTTTTCGTTTAAAAATTGAACTATTTGCCTGTGCAATTGATGCGTCAGGCTGGGCCAACGTGGCGTATGCGCACTGCGGCAATGTACGCAATGAACTTGTGCAAAATACGAGCGTTAGACGCACAACGACTGCGACTGCTGCTGCTGCTACGGCTGCTTCTGCTTCTACTCCTGGCCAAAACCAACTGGCGCCGGGCATAAACAACAAACGAAATTTTACAACTTGCAACGAATTGCAAATATTTTCATGGCAAAATATGTGAAGCATCTACCACCCGCAAAAACACACGCATGCCACACGGTACCAGCTACGTTCCACAGCCCTCCCCTCCTTCTCCTATTTCTGATATTTGTGAGTTTGGGCTGTTTGCCACACCCCCCGTCCCTCCGCTACGGTCTGTGTGTGCGCCTCTATTTGCTCTACTCATGGTCGGGCTACAAATGCGATATAAACGTTACGCGCCTTGCTGCGTTTTCGCATAGAATGTCATTTTTAATTAAGTTAAGCGCGCTTGTTCAGTTCGCTGGTTTAAGTTCATTATGCCCCATGCCACGCCTCCGCATCCCTACGTCGGAACATACGCACAACAATCAACGCCCACGCTTTTATTAGGTGTACTCCGGGTGTGTGAGGCTGCAATGGCATCGTCTAATGCGAATTTATAAAGCCCAAAACCCTCAACACGTTGCCAACCCAGAGCACAGGAGAGAGAGAGAGATGGGATGATATCAGTAATTAATGCAAGCG
Source organism: Zaprionus nigranus (assembly GCA_018903425.1). Lineage (NCBI taxonomy): Eukaryota > Metazoa > Arthropoda > Insecta > Diptera > Drosophilidae > Zaprionus > Zaprionus nigranus. The sequence continues at coordinate 146,921 of JAEIGD010000010.1, forward strand.
TGCAAAAATGTGAGAGGGCCGCGCGTATAACGGTATTTGTTTAACAGCATTTTAAACTTTGTTAGTGCTGTTTGGAGCTGCGCCAAAAATGACATTGGCCTGAAACATGAGCACCGCTTACAGCGGTTTGTTAGTTGTTAGACAGAGCAGCCCACGCAAATAGTTTGGAGCTTTTAATGAGCTTTAAAATTTAAGTGAGCTTTGCGTAAAGTGACGAATTTAATAGCTTGTTGAGCTAATGAACTTGGCTGTTCTGTTATAAAGTGCGTTAAGGTTCATACTCCGAATGTTTATAGCAATTGTTTGGAGTGGGATTTGGGTTTGAAATAAAGATTTTATTGCCACTTAATTAATGATGAATGTTAAGCAAGGGATACAAGATAAACTTCTGTATAACAAGTGTTGTATCTCTGCTCGATTGAAAAAGTTTTAGTTGCATGAAAAATATAATACGTATATCTCTTCTCAATATTCGAATTGTACCGATTTTAATGTATGTTGTGGGTATCAAGAATACTTTAATAATGATCTACTCCAACAGGCTTTCATATTTACAAGTTCTTTATAGCATCCAAATGTTACTATTAATGCCTAAGCTGTCATCCTTAAACTAAGTTTTCTTCTGCCAAACACTTCTTCATCACAAATAACTTTTTCGCTTCAATATGAGAAGTAAAAGCTCTTTACTCTGCACCCGCATGATTAATTTAAACATTTAAGCTTATGTCCTTGAGTTTGCTCCAAAAAATATGTCTATGCGCATTTGTTGAGGTTAAGAGCTTTCACTTTTAATCGTAAATAACTGCTTAGTATCTGTGTGTGTGTGTGTGTGTCCTTTTGCTGCGCCATTTCTTGCTAGCCTGCTTCCTTTTTTCCGTGATAATGACACACTTCAAAGTGGCTAACAAAAACACGCACTCACAGTGCAGAGAGAGAGGAAGAGAGAGAGAGAGAGAGACAGTGAGAGATAGCTAACTTTAAGGCCCATAAGGTTTGGTTTGGTTTGGTTTGGTTCAACTTTAGAAGCCACAAAACATGCGGGCCGCACTCGCTCGCATAAATTTATAAAACGATTATAGAAGATGTTCCCCAACTTGAGTTGGGGGTAAAAAGGGGGCAGAAGGTGCTCTATAACCCCTTTATATATACTACATATACGCCTGGTTGAGTGTTTGTTTTTGTTTTGATAAGGCTTAGGCATAAATAATGTAACTGTTAAGCCTTTTGGGCATTTACGCTGCTGTTGTTAACAAAGTTTTATGCCAACGGCAATGCCAGCTTACCTGCAATGAAAAAGAAAGAGAGAGAAAGCATTAGTACAAATTGTAACAGAGTGAGAGGGGGAGAACAGGTACAAATTAGTTGGTGTTGTCATTTGGTAACAAGTTTTTTAAGCAGTTCTGCTGTCATTGCACTGCGCACTGGCAACTTTTGCTTGGCTAAAATAATATTTGGCCACAACAAAGTGCATTTAATTAAGCAAGAATGAAATGCAGACAAAAACAACAACAACAACCACCAGGAGAAGGCGGCAATAAAAAAGCAGAACTGGTTAGAGTAGTAAACTAGCTGGACAACGCAGGAAATACCCTGTAAGGGGCACTGAGAAGGAATTAACAAAGTAAGACAAATTTGAAGAGCCTTTTACTAATGCAATTGTTTAGATAAAAATATAAGCATATGTATAAGTAGTTTCAGTCGAATTCCCTAGCTATATATACCCCACAAACTATAGTTGTACAGAGTATACGTTGTAAATAAGACAATGCACTGACAGTTGGCAACGAGGAAGATTCTTCTTCCTGTTTCGCTTGACGTTGGATATTGCTTTAGCCTTCGTGGTTGTTGTTACTGTTGTTGTTGCTGTTGTTTTGTTGGCTCATTATTTAGCAGCCTGATTAAATTAGAATGCGCACGCACACAGCAATACACACATACAGGCAACAACAACGACACCGACACCAGGACACAGACACAGACAGAGACCGGCAGAGGCTTTATTTGCATGTAAATGCAGTGCATACACACGCCAAGCCAGAGACACAAGATGAGACGAGTGAGACAGCAATAGTTGGAGTGGAGTACATTCACTCTCCCACACACACACACACAATGATATATACGTATTTGTATATGTTCATAGTGCGAGAGCTCTCAGTCGACATGAAGACGAAGCTGTTTTAATGAGTTGGCAATTAGCATATCACAGCACACACACACACACAGCACAGAGCAACATTCACTCAACCACACACACTCCCACACACAATCAACAGACAAACATTTGTATATCTTGTGAGTCTTGCTTTATTTTGATTATTATTATTATTATTTTTGCGCCGTTTGTTTGTTTTGTATTTATGGCATACGTTTTAAAGTTTATAGTACATGCACAAAAAAAGTTACTCAACAACAGCAACAAATCAGACACAATAAACAAACTTTAAACATCGTTTTTTGTCCCTCTTTCTCTTTTGGGCGCACAAATGTGTGCTACAAAAAGTTAACATTCGCCGCATTCAAGCGGCAACTGCTGCACGAGTGTATGTTTGAGTATTTGTGCGTGTGTATGTGTGTGTGAGTATTCTCTCTTTCTATGAGTGTGTGTGTGTGTGGGTGTGCATCTGCAGCTTTATTTTTCAAGCGTCTTAACCTCAAAAGTTTTGCACTTGTAAATGCATGTGAGATGTGCGTACAACTTTCAGCGTCATATTATACTAAATTTGTGATTGTTTACACACGCACACACACACACACATGCACACTGCCACAAGCGCACATTTGCAAAGGAACAATAAAGAGCATTTAACACTTGCATTTGCTGTGCAGCTGAGAAAACGTCGATGAAAGGAACAATATTGTTAAAGATATTAATTTTGTTTTAATTCATTTGAAATTCTTTTTTTAATTATTTGCTATATTTTTGTAAAGACAACTATCTCAGTAGGCATATAAATAGCTATTAGCCAACAATATACAACCATTTTCATTTTAATTGCATGACTAATATAGAAGCTATGCAAGTTCTATACGAGTTACTCCTAATTTTAAATAGACTGGATAGAGCTTGATCATTATAGATCATAATAGTGTCGTTCTACCGTTACTCACAATAATTTTGGATTGATTTCAATTATCAATATGCTTAAACAATTGATAACCCCTCTAACAAATCGACTTAAATGGATTTTCCTAATATAACCATAAATCAACCCAAAAAAGTATGCTATAAATTTAATACACACTATAGATTCAACAGCAAAACCCTTTGCAGAGCTCTGCAGCCCTACATTGTTTATATTTACACGGTAGGCGACACACCCACATTTATTTTAAGCCGGATGTGTTTAGTCCTTTATTAGAAAAGTTTGCGCTTTTTGGTCCCGCACATTCATTGCCAAAGGGTCGCCAGGTATCAAATGAAAATTCCACTCTGTTAGTGTTTTTGCATATGCAAACATTCAGATATAAATATATACTATACAGATTATATTTATTGTTGAATAAAAGTCAAAAGTTATGAATTATTTACATGAATTGATTGACATTTCAAAGGAAACAATTGAGCTGCAAAAACACAAATGGAATTTCAAATATTGCCATAAATTCCACACGGAAACCAATATGATGTAGGCACACCCGAAAGACATACACACACAAATATAGAGAGAAACCTTCCCGCATACACGCACAACGCTTGTGGTAGTTAACATCGTAATTTAGCCAATTCTAATTCTAACCAAACACAATTCACCTTTGATTATCGCGAGTGTCAATTTGTCTAAAGGTCATGAATTTGCGTTTAGCTAATTAATAGTCATGCCAGAAATGCTCAGGAATGTGTGGATGTGTCTCTCTGTGTGTGTATGTGTGTGCGCGAGAGTGTTGAGACATCAGGCAGGTACAAGCTCACACGTCTGCCATTTGGTTTTTTGGAGTAGGGGCGTTGCGAGTAGAGGGTTGGGTTAACAATTTAATTAGAGAACGAGATGTACGCGAGCAACAGTCGAGAGTTTGGCAAAGGAGCTAAGTGAGACACGTTTACACGGCGACAATTACTTGAACTTGTGTATGAATGAAATTCAAGAGAGTTTAATAAGTTAGCCAGACTATTTCAAGTGAGGATAAGCACTGATAGTCACGTGAATTCTTGTATAGCTGAATTGCTTATGTCCTTTAAGAGTTGTTACTATTTTAATTGTAGAAGCGGAAATACTCAAGACCTTTAAGAGTTGTTAGTATTTAAACTCTGGATATTTCATTTCCAATGTAAACTTTTCACCGCATAAACCATTCCATTCACATTGCCTTTGGGGAATTTTTGGTGGAATTTAATTAAAAGTTTTAAAGCGTACGTGCCATTTTTTTCTTGCACTTCTCAAGCATAATAAATTTATGTAAATTATGACACAGTTGACTAATTAAAAGTAAAGTTTACAGGCGCAACATGACAGGATTAAAGCTGCCCAGATAAATATATATAACTTTTATTTGATGAATTTCACAGTTTACTTTCGCTCTGGCATTGCTTGTGATTTCTTTTGCTATTTATCGCATCATCAAACATTTTGATGTTGATTTATGGTAAATATATTTCTTGGAATCGCCAGCAACAACAACTAGCAGAGAAGTGTCTGCTGCAGAGCCGAGGGCAAACAGAAATCCCAAACAAACACAAGTGAATTGTTCAATCTTCCCTCACTCTTCTCTCTCTCTGCCTCTTTCCCTCCTTGATTGAACTATGTATTCTCGCGCAGTGTGAGGAATACTCTCTCTAGATTATTTTACGTATTTATTTTATTTTTCATTTTCGTTTTCATTTCGTTTTGGGAACGCATGATTTGCAAACGCTCCACTGGCCTCAGCCAGCCATCTCCGTCGCGTCTTTCCTTCGTCATCATCATCAGGATTTAGTTCATTATGCTGCAAAAACTGCGTAGTTTATATTACAAAAGTTTTCTATAATTTATTTTCATTGCGTTTGCATTTTCTTTTCGTTTTTTTTTTCGTGTTCTTTTTTGGTTATTTATTCATTTGAAATTTGATTTTTATTTGACATGTTGACAGGCTAAGGGAATTCGAATGGCAAATGAATGGTCCGCTCCGCTCAGCTTGGCTAAGCTCGCCTTTGAATTCGCAAAAAGAAATCTGAATCTGAATCAGAATCGGAATCAAAATCAGAAATGGAATCACAATTTACCCTTCGTTCGAGTAGCAGCAGCATCAACTGTCAAATGGGACTGGGAAAAAACTTTTGCTGCAACTTTTTGCTCATTAAGAGAAGAGAGAGAAAGGAAAAAAAAAAAAAAAAAAACAGAAGGGAAAATATTTATGAACTTTCGCATATGAAAAACTAATTAATATGTTGAGCAGGTAAATTGATGGTGAGAAATAAGCGAAGGTAGGGAACAAGTTAGGAAAGGGGACGGTGGAAGAAAATGAGCATTGAGAATATCACATGCACATTTTTGCATTAATTATGTGAAAACTTTTGGCCGCACATTTTCACTTTCCCCTGTGTGTGTGTGAGTGTGTGTGTCTTAGCGCGTGATATGTTAATTTGGTATACCCTGTAGTTGTGTTAAGAGGTGGTTGGGTATTTGTAATATAAATTAAGTAGATACTAGTCAGATTGTTTGTGATATGCTGTTTATCGATTTTTTCGATTGATAATAATTAATGATTGACTATGTAGGTTTATCGGTATATTCTCTATTGTATTAATTTTAATTCTCTGGCATGAATTCGAAATATATTAACAAACTTTTTAAAGAAACGTTCGTAAAACGATTAAATATCGATCATTTGTATGGGTTTTCAATAATTTATATATAATATCGATACTTATCGATAAGTGAGATTACTCTTTCCATGCAATACAAGTTTCTTAACTTTAATTAATAGTTATCGGGCTTTATCGATATATTATCGATTGTTTCAATGTATGGCAATTATTTAACAGATGTGTGTAAGAATCTATTATGAATTATCGATAAATAACATAGAATATCGATAATTATCGATAAGTTAAACTTTCTCCCAAAACATTAACCTGCATATTATATATATTATTTCCATATTTTATTATTCATTACTCCAATTAATTTACTATAGTCTCTACCATACCCGACACAATCGATACTTCTAACAAAGCCCTGCAGTAATCGATATCCAATACGCTTCCTAAAAACCACATATTCTTATTTTCCCTCGAGCTGCCAATAGTCTAAACCGCAATCGATAACACCTCGTCTAATACACACACACACCTGTCAGTTTAGACACCACACAAGCCAGTCGAGTCGAGTGTGGGTGTGTGTGTTTACCCAGGAGAATGTGCCTCAGTGTATGTGTGTGTGTGGGTGTTTTAGGGCTTATTGGATTTCATTAATTAAAATTGGGCTCGCTTTCTGTTTGGATTGTTAACGCGTCAAGGCGTGTGTGTGGGCGTGTACACCGTCATGTGTGTGTGAGAGTGTGTGCCAATAAATTGCACACGTAATTAAATTCAAGTATAAATTTCCGGCTGACTGCAAAACAAGTACTCAATATTTAATGAGTTGTGTCTAGAAATTATATTTCGCTGCCACAAAATGAACTGTATTTATGCTTGCAACAGGAACTTGCCACATCACTCCTCTTCACTCTCTCTCTCTCTCTTTCTGTCTCCGTCTCTGCTCTGCTTCTTTGCGGTTACTGGCTGAGCAAGCAAAGCGTGCCGAAGGACATTTATCACAATCAATACACGACTGCAGCTTCATCCTGTGGGCCATGGCCACAACCATAGCACAGACATTGACTGACTGTGGGGAGGAAGAGGGTAAGGGCATGTCGAGGAGTCACTGCTGTAGACAGTGAACGAGAGTACGTTCTCGTATTTCTATATCTGTTTTTCTCTGGTTTCCCGTGCAGTTTTCTGTGCTTACACGGATCATTGAGCAATGCGGATGCGGAAAACGCGCTCGCAATAGCTGCGCGCACTTCACACACAACTTGTCTCTCTCTCTCTCTGCCTCTCTCTCCCTCTCTCTTTCTCCTACTGTATTATTGCATGTGGCAATTCTAGCATAATGAAGTTATGCGTGCAACAGCAGCAGCAGAGCTTAGAAAAATTGTTATTAGCAGCAACTGAAGTGGCGCCCAGAGTTGCTCCGGCTCTGCCCGAATATGTTATGAAAACTGGCAATGATTGGCTTTATTCCTAATGCTCATGACCACGACGGCAACGAGAATAAGCCATGTTAGTTAAGTAATGCTATGGTTAGATAATGCATAGAGGGAGGGAGGATAGAGACAAGAGACAGAGAAGAGAAGAGAGGAGAAACATGGGTAGAGAGTTAGTCAGCTAATGCAGTTAAGGCTGCAGATGGAGTTGACTGTCGCAGCAATGAGAGAGAGTAAAGTATTGAAGCAGGAAGACCGAATAAGAGAAAGAGACAGAGAGAGAAGACGGTAAAGAGAGAGAAGTAGAGGAAGATAAGTAGCAGGCACAAAGCACACCAAAAGTAAGAGAGAAAGAAAAGTGAGGGGAAACAGAAAAAGAGATCGAAAGAAGATAGACTGAGAAACATAGAAAGGCAGTGAATAAAGAGGAAGAGGGAAATATATATTTGTTATATACCCTACAATATTTAAACTAGAAGAACTCCTGTACAGTTCTTGATAGTACTTGTCTACATAATTCCAAGTCTACATTTATTTCTAAATCAAAGTCAACTATCAAATACTTCTTATCCCTTCATTCATTCTTTCCTACCTTATCCACAGTCTAGTGCACTTCTAAACAGTGCTCACTGTACTGTCATAACACTGTCTGACATGTCTAAGTGAACTAAAGCTTTAATAACGTATTCTGTCTGCTCTTGGCTTGCCTTGATTGACCCACCACGAACTTACGTTACGTTTTTGGCACATTTAAAGCTCTGCGCCGACAGCAGACAATAAGTTGACAGACAGGCAGGCTTGCAACGTGCCTCGTGCCTCGCACTAAACTTGACCTACGTTGTTGTCTCCTTCTCTTCATCTATCGCTATCTCCTTCTGTTCTGTACTATGTGTCTCGCTTTAATATGTTGGCCAAGTTGCACTCTCACTTGTAATTATGGCAAAGTTCGCCGCCTGTCGCTTTCAATAAGCCTTCGACAATGTTTCTCGCCTGTCTGCGTTGGGTTCGCTCTCTGCCTCTGCCTCTACCTCAGTCTCTGCTGCTGCTCTGCTTCTGTCTGCTGCTGCTCTGCTCTGTGCTTGCTCTGCTCTAGACTGACTGCGCTGTGCTTGGCGTGCAGCAAAGCTGAAAATTTCATTAAAAACGGCTTTGGCAGAGGCAGAAGCGTAGGGTCCGTTGCTGGCGCTGAGGCTGACGCTGATGATTTAGCCAGCCACACACAAACATGACAGGGGCCATAAAATTGCAACGTTGTGTGTGGCATGACACGACAACGAACACACACACACACACACGCATACACACAACAACGCACATTGCGTAAAATTCAATTTGATTTTGCGAAATTTGGAAATTCCTTCAAGTGAGATCGCAGTGCAGAAAGGGGGGACAGAAAGAAGCAACACTGGGGATGTGCTGCAAGAGAAAGTGCATTGAATTTCACGTGTTGTTGGCGCGCAGCATAAATAAACTGAGTTTTAGAGAACGGGGCCAAACATTGCTCATACGACATTGTGACCCCAAAGAGCACAAAATCGCAATTGAATTGGCGAACAAACAGCAGCAGCAGCAACAACAGCAGCAGCGTCAGCCCCTGCAGGTTAAGGCGGGTCGCGAACAGTTTAGTCAATTGTTGAGCTGCAGAAGAAAAGTGCAAGCACAGGGCAGGAATGAGGGGGCGGGGCAGGGGTTAGTGGCAGCCTCTGCTACACATTTTTCATTCACTTTTCCCAAACGCAGCACACGCGGGGTGTAATGGTAATTGTAATTGTAATTGAATATTGATCGATTACCAAGCGACGACGACGACGACGACGAAGCTGCTGCTGTAGCTGACACTCGAGCCATGACTGATGATCAAGCGCTTGCTCAGTCACTCACTCTATCTCACTTTTCTGCTTCTCTCTCCCTCCCTCAGTGTTTGCTGCTTGCAAATTTCATTTGCGACCCTTCTTTGCCACACATTTTATCTGGCTGCCAAGCACTTAAAGCACACACTACACCCCCCTATTCTTCCCTCTCTATCACACTGCCCTCTTTCATACTCTAGCCTCTCTGTCACACTCCCCTTTCTGACTTTCCCTTGGTCCCCCTTCTAGATCAATTTCAGTCTTGCATGTTGTGTGAAATTTACATATGAAAATTCACTTTTTTGCAATTTTCTGCTAGAGCTGGCAAATATTTTGACGATGCGTAACAAAAGGCGCAGAGACACCCTGCTGCAAGTACTGCGGTTGCAACACCGTGGGGCACACACACACATAGGGAAAGAGAACGGGAGAGGGAGGTGCATAAGGCAGGAGTGACATTGATGGCGAGGCAGAGCTCGAAAGATAACTGCAACTGGACTCAACTGCAGCAGCAGCTGCACTGCAGGTGCAAGTACAGCATGCCACATACCACACGTGCCACAGCAGCAGCAGCTGAGCCTGTTAGGCAATTGGACACGCACTCAAGCTGAGCCAGTTACGCCGCTTAAGGGTGCACGCGTGTGCGTCTGCCTGTGTCTGTGTGTGTGTGTGTGCAACGAGATCGACAACGAGTTGATGAGCATATGTTGTCACACACAACGCGGATAATATTTGTCAGTGCAAGACAATGCGAAAAGTGGCACAACACAAGATGAGCAGCGCGAGAAAGTGGAGCAGCAGGAGGAAGAGAAGAGATGCAAGAGATGCAGCAGAAGTGGGAGGAACTATGGAAAACAAGAGAAGGAGAGGAGAATGTGCAGAAGGAGAAGCAAGAGCATGTGTAGGAGAAGGAGAAGAAGGTGCAGGAGAAAAAGGAGGTGCAGGAGGAAAAGAAGGTGCAGGAGAAAAGGATGGTGCAGGAGAAAGAGGAGGTGCAGGAGGTAGAGGAGCTGCAGGAGAAGAAAAAGTAGAAGGAATAGAAGCAGAAAGAGGCTAAGAAGAAGCAAGAGTAGAATCAGGAGCAGCAAAAGAAGGGTTAAAAGGAACAACAAGCAGCAGTAGCAGGTGCAGGAGCAGGAGCAGCAGCAGCAGCACCACCACCATAAGTAGCTTGTGTAATGCCACCTGCAGCAGCATGTGGCAGCTGCCTCAACGTGTTGTTAGCATTGCAACTGGCAGTTGCACTCAATGTAAAGTCAGCCGCATTAACGCACATACCCTGTAGCTATCTTCCCTCTATATATACCTTCCTCTCTCTCTTCCTCTCTTTCCTTCATACTACCTCCCTCTCTCTCCTTCCTCTCCTCTATCTGCCTTCACTGCTGTCAATGGCATTTCTTATGTTTCTTATCATTTGATGTCAAGCAGCATTTTGGAAAATTTTGCAACTAATTGACATGAAAATGTCAGCAGCGCAGCATACACTGTGTGTATGTGTGTGTGCCTGCTGTATGTGTGTGCTTGCTGTGTGTGTGTGCCTGGTGTATGTGTGTGCCTGTGTAGGTATGCCTGGGTTGAGTATGCTAAACAAATGCTGCCATAGCTGGCACAAAATATGCTCGAGCATTTTTCCAATGTGTGGCTTATATTTCCTGCTACATGCAGCAAGCTCTCTTGCACTAATGTGCTTGCCACACACACGCACATGCCACACACATACATACAAACACAACCGTGCTGCACACATTTGTATTTGTCATGGCGCAAATGTTGCGAAATATGCAAATAAAATAAGCATTTCTTCTTGCTATTTGTCAGGCCCTCAACGCCGCCGCCGGAGTGCCACATGTTGCAACTACAACAGAAGAAGGGGGCACATACACATTAGAGACTGCCACAGGCAGCTGGCTGGATGTCTTTTGCATAGCAGTAGTAGTAGTAGTAATAGAACAATGGAACTGCCATATCAAACTGGCTTAAGGGATTGTCATGCGGAAGAAGAAGCAGCAGCATTTTCTAAAATGAAAATAGTATGGAAAATGATAGAGGTTGCTCTGGTAATTAAGCTGCAGTTGAGGAGTGATATATACATCTTATATATACATATTTTACTTATAAATATTTACAGTTATTTACTTTAAATGAGCTCTACTTTAACTTCACTTTATTGCCTTCTTTCTCTGCTCAATTCTGAATATTTTTCCAACTTACAGGGTATTAGCTAGTGCATCAGCTGCAGCTACCTTATGCTGCCTTTACTTTTTTCTTATATTTCGCTATTGCTGTCAACAAATGCTTGTTGTGTGTGTGTGTGTGTGTGTATATATTTGTGTGCGTGTTAGACTGTGTTTACATTTGATTTGCTCGATTCCCCATGCGCGCATCCGCTTACATGTGTGTGTGTGCACGTGTGTGTGTGTGTGCATTGGGTTGTTGACTCTTTTGCCATTTTATTTCTGCCAACTTGCGTCTGCTTTCCTCACTCTTCCCCCTCGTCTGCATCTTCGTCTTCTTGCACTGTCTCCGCGTTATTTGTCTGCGATTTTGTTGATGTTTGTTTATTGAAATAGCAGAGCGTAGCTGGTTATCATATTTAAGCGATTACTTTAAACACGATCCCTTTGAGAACTCATCATCCCCCTGCTCTCAACCTCTCTACACATTTTCAATTAGTTATCAAAGCATTTGTCTTAGCCAATTAAATGTCAAGCTGAACACAAAAATGACAAATTTTAATTGTTAGTAGCGCAAATTTGCACGGGCAAAGGGGGAGGGAAGCGGAAGGTGCAGGGGGAGGGAAGGAGGGAGCAGGAGTTGAGTGTGTGGCAGCATAATTTCTCATTAATTTGTGCTGGCTTAGCACACACAGCCAGAAATATATGTCAAACATTTATTTAAATCGTGCTTTTCCCTGCACGGGCAAAACATGCGATAAGCTGCAGCAATGCAGCGTTGCATGTGGCAGGCAACACAAATAGGGACAAGAGAGGGGCTAAGCATATGCAATGGAATGCCAGGTGAGCTGGCAAACAACTAAGCTGCAGCTACAGTTAAGACTGTTAAGAACATAGGTAGAAAGTTGAGAGAGAAAAAAGTCAACATGGGAAACGAAAAACAAGGATATGTTAAAGAGCATTAAGATCATTTTCAGTGCCATATGGCAAGCAATATATGAAGAAAAAGCAATGCAGCATCAATATAGAAAATATATATGATTATTGCATGCAGCTTATGCCAAAAAGATACCCTGTTGGAATAGAAAGAAAAGTAGAAAGTAAACAGAGAAAAAGTCATCAGAGGAAAGAGAAAGAAGGTGATATTGAAGTGCTATAAGATCATATTCAGTGGTATATGGCACGCTATATATGAAGATAAAGCAATGCAGAATAAATATATGATAAATTAAAGCGCCTAATGCCACAAAAGGATACCCTCTAAAAGAAGCAAGTACCACAATTCTTTCTTAATCTGCTCGTAGCAATCTTTGTCTTGCCATTATAAAATTGTATTTCTTTTACCCCCTAAACCGGAAGATATATAATACCTATGTATATAGCACGTATAATGTCTAAAAGCACAAATCCTTGTCTTGCACACGGCGACGAAAAGCTTAAACGATTGTTGCACGTCTAAATCAGAGTTAACGCGTCGCGTTTTGCTGCCGCACCTGAAAAGTATGCTACATTAAATTTGCAACAAAGCTGGGGGTTGAGGCGAGGAAGCTAAGCATACACACATGCCACAAACACATACGCAGAGAGAGGGAGAGAGAGAGAGAGAGAATGAGAATTAAGCAATTTTGCTTGTTTTTTGAACTGGTCACAACGCACAACACACACAAGCAACAAGAAACAAGGCAATTTTGCGCTGCACTGCACCGTGAAAGACAGAGCAAGAGAAAGAGAGAGAGAGAGGAAATGAGAGTTGCATAGAAAATGCTGAAAATGCCGTTCTAGGCAAGCGCTATAGTTGACCCAAATTTGTGGCAAGCTACTTGGCATTGCAACAGCTAAAAAATTCATAAAGCATGCCTGGGGTTGAGCCTCAGCCTTAGCCAGAGCATGAGCCTGGCAACCTGTTCAGAGAGGTTGCTACTCCTGCTCCTGCTGCATAACTAAGCCCCATGGCGACAGCTAATGAGTTTAAGTTCTCGACTCGCTGCCACACAATTGACAGTTGCCACACGCCCCCTCCCCCCCTTCTGATGCTGCTGCTCCTGCTACTGGCAGACAGAGTGCGAGAATGCGAGAGTGCGAGGGAGGCTGGAATGGAGGTTGACAATCACAAGTGCCACAGCCCATGCACAGCATTTACACCTTGAAAGCGGCCAGCGGGAGGCGTCGTCACACAATTGTGCCTGAGGGAATGCGTGTGTGGCAACGTTGCACTGGCAACTGCATCAGGTGGTTGCAGGAACTGACTTCGATTGTGTGAGCTGTTTTCTTCTTCTTTATTTCTGCCAGCAATTTGCCGTAATTAAAGATATATGTGTACAGCATGTTCGCCCATGCACAGTCATCGTGTCCGCGTATCCGTGTGTCCACTTGTCCGTTGTGTGCGCTGTCGCTTCGCCTTAATGAAATTACATTACACAAAATGGCGCGACGAAGAACGTTGCGAAAAACAAAAGAAATCTGCGAAATGACATAAAAATACACAGGGAAAGGCAGATAAAGAAAGAGAGGGAGAGAGGGAAAGTGAGTAATGAAGGGACAGAGACTGAGAGAAAGGGAGAAGGAAAGGGAGAGAAAGGGGGACAGACTGAATAAAAAAGAGGGGAAGACACGACGACGACGACGACGACTTCGACTTCAACTCGCTGTCTGTGCCAGCGGCATGTCTTTGTTAATAGAGCGCAAGAGAGAAGCAGGTGGCAAGGGAGACAGAGAGAGAGAGAGCGAGGGAGACAGCTGCCAATGGTATTCTGCTGCCGCTGCGCGACACATTCAAATTGAATTAAAATTCCATTTGCTTAACAATTTTATTTGCCAGTTGGCAGTTTCTCCTGTTCGCATTCCGCCAACGCCAACTTCGATTATTCTTTCGCACTGACTGATTGCGGACTGACGAAGAACTTCAATCGAATGTTGCAATATAATTACAAAGCTGTGCGACAGTCGAACACACACACACACAAGCTCTTATACACGCGATATACAATTTACAGATTGCAACATTTTCTTAATTAAAGCGAGCGAGCGCACAAAACTTTCCACGCAAAGAACAACATTCTTGCCAGCAAGTTGCTTAGTTTGTCATGTTTATGTTATTTGTGCGACTGTGTGTGTGTGCGTGTATTTATTTAAAACTTTAACTTGGTCAAGGCAAAATGCTAATGGCATTTTTCGGCGCAAAACTTTGCGCTAGCTGCAAAGCCACGCAGCTGCTGTCAAGAAGCTGCGAAAAACGAAGGCGTCTAAGTAGCCTCCACACAGTGCGGACGGAACTCATTAAAATGAGAAGCGACGCAGCCACGCAGCGTTGGCTGTCAATAAACAAGGCAGGGAATAGGAAAGGGTTAAGTAGTCACTGCAGAGATACCCTTTAAAAAGGCGTAAATGTTAAGCACTGGCAATATGACATTTAACTGACGCTGATTAGTAGGCAAACATTTTAAGCTATAGAAATTGGTTGCCCTTTTTACGTGCTCTTAAAATTATGCAGTGAATTTGGAAACGGAAGTAGGTCAGAAGAATTTTTAAACTTTGATTGTATAGGTAAATATGCATAATAACACTTCCCATAAAGTCAAACTCTTCCATATATAAATATTTCCTAGTTAATTAATAAATTTATACTATATAAACAATACCAAAACCCTGTTAAAACTGCACAAACAAAGCTCTCAACTGGATTTAAAAATCATCGCACTTTGCATATGCTTAAAATATTATTCACTTCCAGCGCAAACTGACAGATCCCCAAGAACAATTTAAAAATATCTACGCAGTTTGCCCTTCAATAAGCAATTTGCTGAAACAGTTTCCCAAAGAAAACATTAACGCTTAGCGTGGCCTTTTTTATCGTTGTTGCTGTTGTTGTTGTTGCTGCTGCTGCTGTTGTCTATGCTGTGACCAGTCGTGGAGTTGATAATTAAAACGCACAAAACGCCGTCGCTGTCTTAACAAGACAAACAGCGCGTGCGATGCCCGTGGGGGAGAAGCTGCCAAACGAGGCAAAGAAACGTGTCAAAATAGACAGGCAAAGCAGAAAAAGAAACCCGGACTACACCAAAAAAAGAAAAGTATCCACAAGAAACCCAACCCAACCCAACCCAATTCCAAACGAAGGCAAACCATGCCAGCAGGAATGAGACAAAAAATAGAGAAACAAGGAGAACAACAAGAACAAGCAAGGCAATACTTAGTTGCTTGACAAATTGATGCTGATGAATTCTTGAGTTTCCATTTTGTGCTGGCGCTGCCTAATTAAGCGCAAAAGTGTTGCATAATTTTTGGGGCAGGCTAAATTAAAAGCATAGGCAGGCAAACCCTCCTCTGATATGCATGGGGATTAGATAATTTTAATTAATATAAATGGTAATAATTCCTTAAATTTACAATTTATTTAACATTTTTAAAAGTTTTACTTGCATTCTGCAAATCTTTCTTTAGTTAAGTTCGGCATAATTGGCATGTTTCAAACAAATAAATTTGTACAATAAATACGAAAGCATTTTTATTTGATTCGCTGAGTCTTTACAGTTTAGTTGAACGGCAAAACTATCGACAGTACTATCGTTAAAAATTAAGAGGCAAACTAAAAACTAATCTCCCAATACATTTCTTATTTGCGTTTCCAGATTCTGTTCAAGACTATTTAATAATCACCATTATTTATCAGATTCGTCAAGCTGATGGCGAGTGTTTCAAGCGGGCCCGGCCCCGGAGGGGAAGGGTTCGTTCCACCTCCTTGTAGACGAGAGAATTGAGACCGTCGGAGTGTATGCGCTGTGAAGCGGATCGCAGGAGTGCCGAACGATTCTTATTGGGAACTGCGTGTTTGTGCTTAAGCATTGTGTACTCGCTGTATGCTGGCTCGAAGCGACAGATAGCGATGCCAACAACTTTTAGGCGTTCATAGAGATCATCATCCTCACCACCCCAGCCGTGATACAAATTTGACATGCCGTTGATCAAGTTAAACTGTGACATACTTTTGGCCACGACCCCACCGAAAAGTGTCCGGTACGGCAAATGGAAGCGCCAAATGTCCAGGGCGGAGCTCATGTGCCGCGGCAGAGTTGTGCAGGCGTAGATTTGACCCGAGTTCACTGATAACCATAGCTGCCGGCAACCTTGGCTCCAATATTAAAGAGCATGGCGCGATTAAAGGGTTTCCTATCGCTCTGCTCGATCACAAATATGCGATAATGGATAAGCTGAAGACGCAGATAATTGTGCATGTAGTTGAGGAACTCTGTCAACTGCTCCTGTCGATCCCGATATGGCACAATGACGGCCGTACTGAATCGTGCACGGCATTCCTTCGGCTGAAACTCTCCGCCCTGGTGTATTTCCTCACCACGGTGTATTCTATCCCGATGAAACGCATTGTACACAAATTTGCTTTCGGCTATCACCTCTTTGTAGCTACAATCAATCAACTGCAGCTGCGACGAGATATTGGAGGTGGTGTCGGCCAGCAGAGCCTCTTCCATGTGCTCCCTATCGATGTAATCATAGCGTAGTGCAAATCGATAAGACACATAAAGATAAAGGTATACAAAAAGGGTTAAGGCGCTGCTTAGAAAAAGCAAGTTGTATATATTAAAACTGTGCTGACACAGTCTTATTAACATTATTTACGATTGTGTATTAATAACGAAGAACAAAGGCAACGACTCATATCTGGCTTTTACGATTTATTAAGATTGCTTAAACATGAACCCGTAAAAAAGTAAATAGTTCCCACAACAAAATAAACACGAGTAGTTTTTTTATCTTTAGAATTTTGTTAATTTTGATAATTTTACTAGACCGAATACTTTGATTTAAAAATCTTTTACATTTTGTAGAGAGAATATTTGGGTTTACAATTTCATACGTTTCATAGAGCGACTACTTTAATTGAAAATTCTTTTTGTAATTTCTAGTGACAATACTTTAAGAGTGGAGTCTGTAAAATAAATTGAGTATAGTGCTGGCATAAAATGTCTTTAATTTGCAACTGTCAATTGCACATAAGCCTATTAGATGTTTAAGATGATTTTGCCCTCACCTCGCCTTCGTCTTTTGTTCGCCAACAGCGTTCAACTAAAATCTCATCAAAATGCCTTTCAATTAAACTAAATCGCACAGTTTGCGCACGGTGTGTGTGCGTGCCTGTGTGTGTGTTGCGTGTGCAGCGCGCTAAATAATGAAAGTAATGAAAGTCTCTCTCGCCGCAATCCACAACCCACAGCGCCAGCTCTAATGCACAATCCCCTCTCCCGCTCTCGCTATCCCTCCACCTACCTCAGCTTACTCCCCCCACGCCTCATTCTCATTGAATGAGCGTGCGCTTGGTTTAACCATTTAGATAAAGTTTTATGGCACACCAACGGCAACAGTTTGAAGGGTGTGCGAGCTAGAGGTTTAGGTGTGGTTCCCCGTGTGTGGCAAAGAGGGTGCGCCGGGTGTGTGTGTGTGTGCGCGCTACTTAACTGTCACATCAACTGAGCCGTTATCCTTTGCCGCCTTCGATTGACAAACTTTTGTTAGAGCTATACAAAAAGGAAAAGCTTAGCGTGTGCGCAGCATATTGAAAACACACGGCCGGGAAAAGCATCACATTTTCACCTGATGGCAGGGCAATCGATAATAAGTACCCCAGTACCCAGTAGCCTCTACTGAGTATACCTGAGAGTCTTGGGGTAGTGCTCACTGCACACACACACACACGTCGTCTCTCTCTTTCTCAACTTATGCCCCAAGCGAGGCTCGTTGAGGTTGAGGCCAAAAAAGTTTTCATTCTCAAAATAATAAATGAAAATTTTTCGGTTTTCTTTTTCAGTTTTTGTCTCTTTCTCTCTCCCCCGCACAGATGACACGCTCTCCATTTACGTGGAGCCAGCTGAGATGCTCTTAAGTAGGCGGAACTTTCGACTAAAGACGACACTTAATGGTTAAATGGCAGCCTCACAGGCGTGTGCAATGAGTACCCGAAAGCGTGTGTACTCACTCGTCTGCCGTGTACTTACTGTCTGCCGTAATGTCTAGCCACTTAGCTCTGCTCGAACGGACTTTGCTAAACTTCTGGGCCATTTATTAAACTTTAATGCGACTCGAAAGGTAGAGCAAAATTTTAGACGAGTGAGAAATCGTTGAGTTGTTGAAACAATAAGAGCGTGTGAATTGAGTATCTTATATAAAATATTTTAAATATATTCAGTTTTGAATCATTGTGCATACTTTGATAATTTACACAACAATCATTAAGCTTTATGAACAACTGTGAATAAAAGTTTCTATGTATACTAATTTGAATAGAACAACGCCGCTAAAAAGCAAGCTATAATAGTTTACTACAAATTTCCTGATAAACCTTTGGCAATTAAAGTTCTTAACTGTATTTCAAAATTCAACCTTGTCACCCTCCATATACTCTATACGATATGAAGAAAGTTGCTTTAGTTAAAAACCTTTTGCACACGACGTTTTCGCTTCGTTTACAGGTTGTTAAACGATTTCTTGGCTATCATAAATATTTTGGCTAAAAGTTAGACAGCTTTATAAACACACACACATACACGCCACATACCAGCAGCTACGCACCGCACACACTCCGACAGCTGTGCAAAGTTTTTGAGCTTTTTTTCGGTTGGCTGGATTTACGCATTTGTTGATAACGAAAGTTTTAAGCTTTCACAAATAACTGTGCAACATACTCGCACACACACACACCCCCGCATAACCCACACATACCTGTGTGTGTGAGAGTATGTGGGCAAATGTAACTGCAGCAAGTATAGCATAGTTTTTGGCTTAAATAAATTTCGACGCTTAGTGTTGAAGAAACTCAACAACATTTGTGCGCACACACAACATACACTCACACTCGGCGCGCAACTGCAAAAACGATGTCAAAAGTTTTGCGCGCGGCTGACCAACTAATCAAAAAGTTGTTAATTGCAAGCTGCCAGGTGGGAATGAAGGGGGAACGGTAGCAATAACTGGGCGCCAGTCTAGCCAGGTAGCTTAGTACACATTATGATTGAAGCATGACGAGAATGGGAGGCAGGGTGAGAATTAGAGGGGAGTGAAATGGAGTTACCCACTTTTTATGCAAATGAGCAACGTACAACGAACAGAACGCAGGTGAGTTGCAATTTAAATAGTTTTGCGCGCACATAAAATTTGAGCCAAGTGCGGTTTATAACGCACCAGCTGTTGTTTATGTCTTTGCCCCAACTTCGAATACTTCTTCTCGATCCCCACATACGTCTTCCTCTTTCCGGTCTCCTATTCTCTGCCTTCTCTTCTCTTCCTTCTCTTGTTTCTCTCTCTCTCTCTTTCCAGCCTCCTCTACTTCATCTCTCTCTCTCAACTGTCTCTTCTACTTCCTCTCTCATCTGCCTGCCCACTCAAATTGTAATTTATGTCCAAGCGACACCTGAAATTGACTCCACGTGGTTGTCAGCGACTCTCCACGTTCACTCCCGCAGTTGCTACTCCCGCTGCTGTTGCTGTCGCTCTTATCTAAACTTGGCCTGCAACCAGCTGCCAAACAAATGACACTTGTCGTCTGCATTCAATTCCAGCCTCCTCCTGGGCAGGCAGCAACATAACAAAATTTACAGCCAACAATTTGTTTGGCTTGCATATTGTTTCAAGTTCCCGCATATTTCCGAAATTGGCCCGCATGACTGTGTTGACATTTGTCTGTCTCCTCTTCCTGCCTGCGCTGTCTGCCTACTCCTGTCTGCCTGCCTACTCCGGCTGTCTGGCAACTGTAAATATTGCTGCAGATTAAGTACTGTATTGTAGATTATAATATTGTATTTGTTAAAGTGGGGTTATCATTTAAATGCAGACACTTTAAATACCTTATACCTTATACTATGGTGTATATATTTTCACAATTTAGACAGACACTTTCAATATTACAAACCCTATAACATATACCCATACCATATGTTGGTAATTTCATTTATATATATAGATTTTTCACTGTCTTCTAACTTCTGCATTATAAATTCCACTCAGGCAAATGACAGAAATATTTTTAGTTCATTCATTTGCTTTGCCAGCTCATTCATTTCTCTGTTTCACACACACCACACACACACACACACACGTTAACATTCCCCAACACTAACACTCAATAACCATAGTTATTTCTCATAGTCGAACCCGTCGAAAAATCGTCTGTCAAACTGTCACAGAAATGCGATTGCAATCAAGCTTTCCAGCAAGAGGCCTTTCGCCAAGCTGCCGTGCTCTGCCTCTCTCTATCTGCCTCTCTCTATCTCCCTCTCTTCCCTCCCTCCCTTCCCACTCTTTCTATCTCCCTCTGTTTGTAAGTTTGTGCATTGTATCGCAATGACAAAATATTTGACATTTAGCAGCATCACGTAAATTTCACATAGTTCCGGGCCATTATATATAGCGGAGAGTTGTCGTCGACGTTGCCGTCGTCGTCAACGCGAATATGTCGGACTAGTTTCAAGTATTTTTGCCAGTTTTCTCTCGATATATAAACGAGCTAAAAATCACCGCAAAATGTTTTCACACAAACAGTGAGAAAGAGAGGGAGAAGGAGAGGGAGACACGCGCGTTGCTTTTGCACGTGAGCGTAACAAAATGTCGCACAAAATGGCGTCGTTTCTCGAGCATTTCCTGTCACCAACATCGACGCCATTTTGTTGTTGTGTCGCTACGACTCCGGCTGTTGCTTGTGGCCGGAAGCCATCGGTAACTAGTGCTGCGAGTAGATTTAGTTACGACTTTTGGCTGCTAACCGACATCAATCACATCATCTCTCCCTAACTATGCCCCCTCTCTCCCTCCCCCCTCTCTTACTCTCCCCCTCCCTCTGGTTGTCACTGTCAGCTGCTGCTCGTTTCAAAATTGCATAGTAGCAAAGCGGAACCGCAGCAGACGCCTGATTATCGATAGTTCCAGCAGCGTCCAATTCTTAAATGCACAAAAACTGTGTATGTGTGTGTGTGTACAATTATTGATTGGCCGCTCGTCAGAGTTATCGTGGTTGCATGTGGCCCACAGCAAAGTGCAAATTAACAGAGCAGAAGGCCCCTCATTAATGCTGCACCGTCGCAACAACCGCAAATGCCAAAAATGGTAACATGAAATGTCGATTCTTATTTACGACAGGCAACCGCTATA
This sequence comes from Zaprionus nigranus, assembly GCA_018903425.1. NCBI lineage: Eukaryota > Metazoa > Arthropoda > Insecta > Diptera > Drosophilidae > Zaprionus > Zaprionus nigranus. The sequence goes on from JAEIGD010000010.1 coordinate 168,261, forward strand.
GCAGCCAGCAATTCATGATAACTGACAGACAGAGAGAGAGAGAGAGGGAGAAAGAGTGTGGTGTGCGGCTTATAATTATGTTTACGTTCGTATGTTGCATACTTTGCAGCGCTCAAATTGGCTTTAAAACGCATTAATTGCAGACACAGCAATGCACTGCAAGAAATTGTGCGACAGTTTTATGTTTATTTACAGTTGTTGCTGTTATTAAATTGCATGACATTAAATGAAATGGCAGAGGAAAAAGCAAAGGGAAAACCATATAAAATTAAAGGTAAAGAGGGGAAGCGAGAAAATGTAGAGTGAGATAAACAGAGCAAAGGTTTGTGAGACTGAAAGAGAGAGAGAGATGATTATAGACAAGAGCAGATACAGAACAAGGCAGAGAGAACGAGGGAGCTATAGAGCAAGTGAGGTAGATAAAAAGACAGTGTGTTCTACTTCTGCCTTTGTGGTCAACTCATTTTTTGACTTGCCAAAACTTGACACAGACACAGAAACACGCACATGGCACATGGTACACCTCGTTATGCCAGCATCACATGTCATATACCTTGGCTAATATTCATTTACAACAGACTCGCATAAATCTTGCTAACACTGCAGTTATTCATCTCACATGTTGCTGCCCCCAGTCCACTTACACTCTGCCTACCTTAGCTTACTTAAATCACGCACATCGTAAGACATACACTTACAGCCACATGACCTACATCAGGCCAAACTAATATATACACCACATACATATATGTTACATATTATATATATTTATATATGTATGTTTATATAGCACGCCTTCCACTTGCTTAACTTTAATAAGTTTTGTACGTAATTCATCTAGCGTATTTGCCTTGCCTTGTATTAAAAATCGTTGCCAGTTCTGCCTTCTCGGCTTGGCCCCGAAGGTCCACACAGCATTTCATTAAAAATATGACATGTGTGGGTGTGTGTGTGTGGCAGACGAATCTTATGAGCTGCCATTTATTTGAGCATGCCTACTACACACATATACATGCACACGCATATGTACGTCCATTTGCGTAAGTCAAATAAATGAGCATCGTCCTTTATCTTTTTCGACCATCGTATGGACAACGCAACATTTTATGATTGTGTACCAGCGAGAGGAAGATAAAGGGTAAGGGGGAAGGGAGGAAAGAGAGAGCAGAGGACCATAAAAGTGGTGTCAGAAATCGCATATTAAATATGGCACTATATGTACGCTCTTGCCGTTCATGACTAATAATAAATGCGTGCAGGGCAGTGTGTGTACAGTGTGTGTGTGTGTACAGAGTGAGTGTGATGTGTGTGTGCTGTGTGTATGTGTGTGTCAGTTGCTTGTGACTTGCTTAATTACATTGGGCATCGGTCATGTTCCGCAGCTTGTAGAACGCTGTTGTAATGCATTACTCGTGGTCAAAGCGAAAAGCCGCAACAGAAAGTCGCAAAAAAAATATATATATATAAATAAATATATAGAGTGGGTCGCCCCCTCACACATTTCTCCTCTCGTCCCTTCCCCGCACTAACCAGCGAGAGAGCATCTGAAAAGTTTTTGCTTTAATTCAATTTTAGTTGCAATAGTTTTGGTTGCACACTCAGTGCAGCGCTGCCTCTGTCTCTGCCTCTTCCTCTCTCAGTCTCTCTCTCGCTCTCCCACTTACTCCTTCTCTATCTCTTTCTAATGCACTTTGCTTGTAGTGCGTGTGGTTTTCTCAGCAGCTACACTACGCTGTAGGGCAGAGTACATTAACCAGCAAAGTAAACTAAGTTAGCTAATTGAATGGGATTGCAAGTTTGCAGTTACTTTTCTATTTTTAGTTATATTTGTAGCGCATTGCATAGTCGACTTGATTCAATGTCTTTTGTCAATTGCTGTAGTGCACTTTGTCAGTGTTTGTTACTGGTCCTGTTGACCAAAACTTACGCTGACAATTGGCAGCCGCAGTTGCATTTGCGACACACACAAAATATTTATGGCAAATCCTTGACTTGCCCAGAGCCCTCATCCCTTCTGCCCCACACCCTCCTTTAGCCTCTGTCACGCTGTTGAAATGGTGCAACAAAAATGTCATTAAAAGTAAAGTGTGTACACACAAATTGCTGAACTTTCACTAAGGCAGCAAAACTTTACTATGACATTTTCGTCGTTGTTTTAGTTGCATTTGCTATTGTTGTTGTCGTTGTTGTTGTTGTTGCTGCTGACGTTGCCTGCACCTTATAAATTTCAAATGCAATGACTCAGTTCGTATGGCGTTTTATGCAAAACAGTTTTGAAACCAGTTTTTAAAGCTTATAAAAATGACAAAAACAGCGCGCCACACACACACACTAAAACACTCACACACTGAGCAACTGACAACAATGGCCGAAAGGGCTGCATAGTCATGTAAACTTTTGTAATAAAATGCCAACACACCCTACACCTTGTGCCGGACTAGGGAACTTTCCCTTCCGACAAATTTTTTGGCTTTTTGTGGCTGGCAAAGGCAAAGAAATTTGCGCAACTTGCTTGCATATCGTATGCCCTGTAAATGAGAGCACAGGGGGGCAAGCAGTTCAAGTTGAAGTCAGGGGAAATTACATTTTAATATGATATTACGGGGTATTTCCCTTTCTACAGCTTATTTCCTTGTTAAAGAGTTGTTCATGGAAATTATATGAAACCCTCTTTAAGTATGCCTTAACACAGTCTGTATTCTATACAGGGTATTTCCACGCATAGCACACTTTACTAGCAGCAAGTGAGTCGTCTTTGTTGTCGCTTGTTTTTAGCAAAATTGTTATTTTATTTTATTTTATTTATTTATTTACATTTTTTGCTACACTGTCGTAGCTTCTATGCTGTGAGTGTGTAAGGGGGTGTGTGTGTTTGTAACGTGTGTGTGTGCTGGTGTGATGTCTTGTGTATCCTCTGTAAACAGTTTGACAATTTGTGCAGAATAAACCCAGCACCTTTTTCCTAGAATTTTGTGAGTAGGTCAACAAATTTTGGAAAGGCTTTGCCCGTGTGTCATTTGCAAAATAATTGCTCTGGCTTATGCTTTGTGTGTGTCTGTGTGCCTGTCAGTTAGTGTATGTGTGCATGTCAAAGTGTGTTAGTGTATGTGTGGAGAAGAGTATCAGCTTTCCTCAAAGACTGCAAATGCAAATTAGACGGTGAACCAGCAACAAGAATATCATCTATCATTTTCAACTATTGATAAAAGTCAGCACAAAATTCCCATAGAAAAATCTTCCAATTACTAAAGCTCTTTATAAATGAAGCTATAATAACCCCAAGAGCAATTACTATTGTGTAAAATTTGGTGAGCACTTAATTTGATTTTCTAGATGAACGCATTCGAATTGAGAGAGAGAGAGAGAGCAACATTTTAAGTTGTTCTATTTATTCATCTACTGCATTCATTGGAAATCAATTTCGCATGCAATTTAAAGCTGCTGCAGCCATCACAGGAAGCAGTCGCAGAATACAGACAGACTTTATAGTATATATAATAGTATATACATATACATAAAAGAACTCTCTGCACTGTACAATGTACTCTCTGTACTTGGCACATTTCCTTATGCAACCGCAGGCACGTGCACGTACAAGGAATCGCATTCATTGGTCATCGCAGTGGTCACAACAAAAGGAACTCGACAGCAGCAGAAACCGGACGGCAGTCATTATACCGATCACCATCATCAACGTCATCATCATCATCATCGTCAGTTACGAAAGAGCGACGACTGACTGACTGTACGGTAGATTGAGATAACCATCACGATATATGAATGAAAAGCAAAATCACTTAAATGCTGCTACGTCGCCTGGTTATTGTTATGTCTGTCTCGCCCACACACACACACACACACTACACTCTCTCCCTCTGTCCCTTTCTTTGTGTCCCTTGCCTTTGTCCTGGCTGGCGAGTGCAAAAGAAGCAGTTTCAGTTAAATTAAATGAGAAGCGCTTTAGCTGTTGTTGTTTTTTTGTCCCTCTCTGTTGTTGCCTTGGCACTGATTGAAATCCTCCGAAAAGCAAACAGTGCCGCCCCACGTTGGGCGCCCCTCATCGCCCTCTTGTTTGCTGCTACAATGATGACAATGCGAAAAATCATCAAAAATGTTGTGTGTATGTTTTTAATTAAAAAGAGAGAAGCAGCACACAAACATAAACCGAACAGAGCGCCAACATAAATATTTGCAATACGTTCAACTTTATGAACGTTTCACGTATTATTATTATTATTATTATTATGGTATTTTGAGTTATAATGTTGGCTCAAAGAAAGCTTCACTTCAGCTGCAAATACGAGTTTTAATTAAAAAACTTTTCCATATTTGGTATACTATTTATAAATCGTTTATGCAAATGATGCAATTAAAACTTTTGTTTAAGGTCAAGCGGAGGGGAAACAACAACAACAACAACAACAACAACCCAGGAAAAGCTGGAAAACAATGAAAAAGTTGGCTTGTTTGTTCTTCTGGCCGTTTTTTTTCCACTTCATCAAACAAATCAAATTGGGGATTGGGTTTAAAATGTGCAGAGCATGCAGAGAATTATACTTTCTTACTTCCCTAACTCTCTATATCTCTATCTCTCTTTAGTTCTTTCTTTCTCTCGCTCCCTCTCTCTTCCTCTTTTTTCTGCTCTTTCTTTTTCCCTATGATTTATCTGTCTTTCCCTCTCGCCCTCTCCCTTTCAGTTCTTGGCAACGAGCTGCTAAAGATTCTCACTAAATGGTTGTCATGGCTGCCAATTGTGGGATTTAAATATTGAAAATGCTCCCTTCTGTTCCTCCCTCTGTTCCCTACTCCTCCCCCAAAGAACCGCAAAGCGGATGAAACAATAGCTTAACCCCCAACCCGAGCACCAAAAAACGTTTGGTATTGTGAGGCGCTGAAGTGCAAAATAACGAAATATCCAAATGGGAATTGCGAAAAGTTGATTGTAATTTATTGCCAGAGTTGAGAAATGAAATAGTACTTCACGCTGCGCGAGAGTGTGTGTATGTGTGTGTGTGTGTTGTAGAACATTTCAATCTAGCCGTAAATTTAATTTTAATTAACACAATCAATGTCACAATCGAAAATCACACACACAACAGGGAAAACAAATTCTCTCTTCGACTCACAGATGGAGCAACTACCCTAGAAAAGTGTACAACAAATATTTGAAACTTTCTCCTATACTATATATAGGGAGGGCATGCCACATATGTGGCAAGCAGCAAGGCAATTTGGCCTTTGTCCATTCAAATTATGTTTGCAGCATTTGCCATGACAAATTGAATAACTTTGATTTTGATTTTTCTTCTTGTGAAATTCGTAAATGGAATTTGATTTGAAATCAATTCTACGTGTAATCAGATTAGAAAATGGTATTAAGTGTTGCATGTGCTTGCTGCATGCATATGTTGCATGTTGTTGTTCTGTGTGTGCAATCAATTTTTTGCACAATTTTGCCCAATGGCAAATGGAGCGCACTTAATGCGCTTTAATGCAAACAGAACTTTTTGGGTTGCCAACAATATTTTAGACAGAGAAGGAGATAGAGAGAGTGAATGTGAGAGAAACATAGTGTTATAGAGTATTACTTGGCGGTCTTTTGCGCTCACGCCTCCTTCACCGCTGCTGCCTCTTCGGCCCCGCGAGACACTTATCATTTGTCGTGCAATTAATTATGCTCAAGTGTTAATTATTTTCACATTTTACCATTTTGCCATTTTGCTTTTACCCTAATTACATCTTCCGCCCAGTGGCAACACTTCCTTGTCTGCTCAGCAAGGCCAACGTTGGGCGCCCTACCGTTCACAGTTCGCCTTTGCGCTTGGCTCCCATGATAATTTCGTCTGCCAAGCACATTTCCGTTTCCGGCTACATCTTTTTTGGTACACCACAGGGAGCGGAGTTGAGGATTTTTGGAATGCAAAGCGTAAAGCGCAAAGCGCCAAAGCAAAATCCTGAATGAGTGCGCCATGAATGCGATGAATGCTAATTTGCAGCAGCCGCCTGTGATTGTGAAACTTTTGCGGCCTTTCATAATGCGAGACAAGGCGCAAATCCAACTACACACACATACAGATACATAAATATATATTCGGTTCAATCTAGGCATAATGATATGGGTAGCAAGTTTTGATTATTTGCTGCCAACTGCAGACCGAATCTCTCGTGCTCCCCCTCTCTGTCCGTGGCTCTCTTACTCGCCCGCATGTCCAGCCAACAACATGTTAACCCCAATTCCTTGTCGTCTTTCTCTGCTTCACTGGCATCTCTCTCTCTCTCTCTCTTGATCTGTGCACAGCTGCAACTTTTGGCAAGGCACCAACGCCATCTTCATCTCCGACTACATTGCCGTCTCCATCTCCGTCTCTTTTTGCAACTCGGTCTGGCCGACAGACACTTGACACTTGACAGCAAACTGAATGATGAAAACTTTCTCAACGATGATGATGACGACGACGACGACGACGTAGTGCAACCAGTAGAAGAAACCAGATAGGGTGTAGGGGTTGCCACCACCACCACCACCATGTTTGTGGACAAGTTTTGAAGTTAGTAATTAAAAATTTACGTCATTTACCTGCAAGTAGAAGAGAAGATAAAAGTTTTTTAATACAAAACTTCGCTTACAAACGCCCTACCATACAGTCGCCCTCCAATGAAATGAACAGTGGAAAAACTGCTCAAAAAAACTGTTTTGTAACTAACTTAAGCCAATACCGCAACAACAGCAACAGCACTACAAAAGCTATCAGAATATACTGTATATATTTATATATATATATGTATATAGTAGTAACACAACCCGTCGGGCAATATCAAAGTGTGCAACACACTTTGCCAACTGCAATCACAATTTGTACGTCGATTGCGCATTTTGCTCAAGTTTTTCTTCATTAACTGAGGCTCCTCATGGTAGCTATACATCCCTGGCACACTCCTTGCTTGCTAACTTCCCCTCTTCAGATACATCTGGTTTACCCTCTCCTATTGGTAAGCTTCCCTCTCGCTAGTCTGCTTTCTCCTTGTTGCTACCTCGTTGCCAACTGTTGAGCATTGCTTTGCCTCTGCGCGCCGTGTCTGAGTGCGCGTACGTGGGTGTATATAAAGTCTCATTAATTTGTGCAACGTCTGCGCACACACACGCGTGGCACGGAGTAAGTGCCGCAAATGTCGCCTTAATATATGCTAAACATAATTTTATTGCACCATGGGGCAAGAGAGTCAGTTCCAACTATCACTTTGTGTGTGCCATTTCATTCAAACACAATTAAATTGTTTAAATAGCCGCACAGCAGGTGCAGTACCAACCGCAACCAGCAGCAGTAGCAGCATCAGCAGTGCCGCCGCAGCAAATTCGGGTAATAATTTATGGACAAACTTTGACAGCAAAGTTTGCGAAAAGCTGCGCGAAATCTAATCAGTTAAAACGGCTTAATGTAAATAATCCGCAGCAGCAACGAGTAGCGAGTACAGACGAGAGTCGAGGCAAGCAGACAATGTCAAGTCCGGAACTAGCTAAAGTTCTTTGGCGGGGGAAGAATGTTTCTTGTGGCTTGACCGACCATGGCAAGGCGGCAGTCTAATCCCCTGACAGAAAGAAGTTTGTGTTTGAGTGTTGATTAAACGTTTAAGCAGGCAGTTGAAAAGGGAAATAGGAAAATAAAGAGTTGGGATAAGGCAATGGGACGATAGAGACTATATCTAGATATGTAGAAAATGCAGACTTCGCTAAGCTCTTCTAAAAATGTTACTCTCCCATCGAATCCTTTCTTCATCATCAAACGAAGCGCAGCTAACTAAAAATGCAAGCAAGATGAAATAACTCTACATTTCTTGGTCTCATTCTCTCTGTTCCCGCGCTTTCCCACGCAAACCCGTATAAAACACTTCGTTTATTATTTAAGTCATTGCTAATCTGCTCTATAAGTAGAAACCGCAGCAAGAATGTTCAGCTACACTTTCAATACTCCTTCATATCCATTTCACTTTATTCTCTTATGCACATTTCATCTTCAACTCCAGCTCCAGTTTCCCTTGCCCCCTCTTTCTCTATTTGTGACTTCTCTCTTGCTCATCATTTGCACAAACGTTCTTTGCTTTTGGCTGACAACTCTTTCCACTTTCATGTGGCTTGGGCTAACCAGCAAATCAGCTTAGCTACTGCTTCTACTGCTGCTGCTGCTGCAGCTTTAGCTATGCGTTAATTTCCAGCTCAATTGGACAAAGTAACAACAGGTGAGGCATGATGTGGGGGCTCCCTCCCTCTCTCTTGGTGTCCCTCTTCAACTCACTTCTTTCTGTGCCACACAATTTCCTGTGCGAGTGTCAAAGTATATTTGAAGTACATTAGTCACGGTTCCACACACACTCCCACACACACTCCCGTACGTACACCTGCGCAACTACACTGTCCAGCAGCTTATTGAGTTTGCAATTTGGCCCAAGTTAAACTATGAAATTCCTTTCATTTTCTGTCGTTAGCCACAAACTCAACGAGCCAGCGAGCGAACGCTTCGCGTGCAATCTCTCTCTCTCCCCGTCTCCTCTCTCTCTGTCTCTTTCTCCGTGATTTATCAACTTCTTAATGAACAAAAGAATTATCGATTGGCAGGGTATGAAAAATGGCATCGGTAAGGGTCGAATGGGTGAGCAAGGTAGCGTGGCATGTTTCGATGTCTGTTTCCTGCCTTGCCTTGCCTGGTCTGTTTTACATTGCGCACAATGCGGAGTATGAGCAATGCCGTGTGTCTACCAAGAGTCGAGTTGAGCTTGCCACTGTTGCCGTCTGCGGCGAGCACTTAATTTGATATATGCAGATCCATTAAAATTACCCACAACCAACCTCCTTCTCACTTTCCACCTCACTGTGACTACTTTTGACTTTACTTTTACTTTACGTTGATGTCATAAAGCTTGACATTTTATTTATACAATTTGAATTGTAAAATGACGATGAACTCGACGGAAAAAAATGCTAGTCCGTTGCTATCGAAGCTGCCATACCCTGGAATTGCATTTATGATTAAAACTTATACTATATATGAGGAAGATAAGAACAGTGCATGCAGTCGAGCATGGTAAGCCTTTCTGGTATTTCATTTTATTATTTGCTATTTCAGTTTTTTATTATTACTTTTTGCTCTTCTTTTTACGCTGCTTTATGTCCTTCATTTCGTAAACCTCTTACCGCGAATGACATGTTCATAATTAAATGTTGAAATTCACTCAACATGCAGCGAGATGGAAGCGTCAAGTGCAGCAACAGACTTAGCAGAGAGAGAGTGAGTGAGTGCAACACAAAATGACAAAGTTTTGCCGCAAAACGAAGCCATTTCTCATGCTTTTGTGGGGCAAAGAGCAAGAGCTGCCTCCCCCAGCAGCATGCAACTTGCAACTGACACAAGTAAATAGACGTAGCAAGTACTGGACAAAAGCTGGCATTAAATTATATATATATATATATATGCCCTGCCAGTCTTCTCATCCTGATTGCACAAGTTACAAAATCGTATTTCTTGCCAGTGCAGATTCTTCTACTTCACTCACACACATACACAAACACACATCTATCACATTTATGTGCGCATTTTTGTGGCACTCGAGGCACTGTGTGGCAATTGACCCCTTTTTTCGGTAAAGTCCAGACTTTGCTTTCGTTTCGGTTCTGGCTCAACAGCTTTACACTTTCATTATGTTTTATTGTTTGCTTAAGCGCTGCACAAAATGGCTGCATGAAAGCCACTTACACTAGTATTAGTAGTGAGGCAGCATTTCGGTGAAAACATGAGCAGTTAAAACAGGAGACGGGCTGAAGTGCCTGTCTAACTAATCAGTTATCAACTGCAGGGATACCCTGCACAGCAACGCACTACCAATATTGATTTCAGCACGAAAGTATGCTATGAAAATTTGCAAAACATTTACCACAATAATCTTGGCCATTATATATCTGCTTTACAGCTAAAATACCCCTGCAGGCATTCAATTCCATTAGCCCAGCATACAACTTAATACTCTAGTTACAGGATATTACAAGAAAAACTTACACAACCACTAAGAGCATGTGTGTGTGTGGTGTGTGTACAAAGCTAAGCTGCGTTGCCTGTGGCTGCCATAGAACTGTCTACTGCTGCCCCCAATGCAGCACAACCTCTGCTGTCAGTCGCTGCAGGAGCTGATGCTGCTGCTGCTGCTCCTCCTGCTCCTTCTCCTGCTGGTCATTTGAAAAGGCTTAGCATAATGCGCACAGCCATTGAATGTCCTTCAAGCCGAACATGTGCGACATGCGGCCAGAGCGAGAGTGACACGCAAACACACACACATACACTTGACTGCACACACACACATACACAGCATCACTCTCCCTACATTTCCCTTTGCTTCTTTTCTACTTTCGCCTGCTTTTTATTGTCCCTTTGTTTCTCTCTGGGCACCAAAGTGTTGTAAAAATCAAAGCCCCTAAAAGCATTTCAAATGAAAGTGACATTTAACAAAACTTTACCATGTTCGACAGCGTAAAATTTGGCTTTAAAAAAGCGTGACAAGTGCAGGCTAAAAAAAGGCTAGTTGAATTTTAAACTTTCAATTTAAATTTGCTGGCTTTGAATTTGATAGTAAATTAAATTTGAATTGTTGTCATAAATTATGAAAAGACACACACACACAGACAATAATACATACGCACACACATACATAAATTCATTCACACACATACATAAACATACATTCAGCTTGTGCATTTCACATTTCATGTGTTTGTTGAGCATTGAAATTGATTTATGCCTTTGGCTGCGCATTGTGACTGCGATGGAGGAGCAACGCAAAAAAAATAGCTAGAAAATTATGAGCTATTTTTGCCCAGTTATTTCCAGCTTGAGCGTGAGCGCTAAAGCTAATGTTGCACCATGCAACGCCCACGCGCGCATGTTGCAATCAAATTTATCATCGCTCGCACATGTTATAACTTTTCATGCAGCGCACACAAAGTTAGCTTAAGGTTTGCAGCAGTAGATCTGGAATTATGTGCGAAAATGAAGGGAAAGGGACAGAGAGAAAGACAGGGGCAGCTATATCAAGCGTCAGCACATTCATATAGGGTGTTTATTTGGCATCAATATGATGCTTCATATATCTATGAAGGAGGTGCTCAAGTTGCTCACTTGAAACCAATCTGGTGCCTAATTAATGAACGCACTTTTCTACGTTTAATAAAGCAGCAAGACAACTGAAATTAAAAGCGAATGAAGAGGGAAAATATCCATACAGGGTGCTCATTTAGTGCGTGCGTGACGCAGTCCAATTTGTCTTCTAATTAAGCAACAAAATGTACCAAATTTTAATATTTAACTTTTAATTAGTGCAAACTTTGCAAGTTATCAATAGTCAAGAGTATCTCCCTTCATTCATTGTGTGTGTGTGTATGTGTGTGTGTGAACCCCTGCTGGCAACCCTGGCTACTTGGTTAGTGGCAAAGACGGCAAAAGACTTTGCAACACCTACATAAATAAGTAAGGGATTTTCTAAGGTTGCCCGCTCCGCACGACTCAACACAACTAAACTAAACTCTACACGACACGACACGACTCGACTCGACTCGGCTCGACTCTTTGCCCGGACAGAGCAAGCTGAGCACTTTGCTAGTGTGCCCTGAAACAATTTGTCATGTTATTGTTGGAATTATTGTTGTCTGCTTTATTGTTTGACTTCTGTCTGCCACCTGCCACCACTGCCGCAGTGCCCTCCCACGCCCCTCTACCCATCTCTATCCCTTTTGCCAGCGACAGTTGCGAGTTGTCGTCGTCGTCGTCGTCGTCGTTGTGTCTCCGGTTGCCTTAAGTAAAATGTTGTTTAAGGTTTTGTGTTTTTAATTATAAATGCCTTGCAGTGTTTTTCTCTTCTTCTTCTTTTTCCTTTCTTGCTTTCCTTACTCGTTCTTCGTTTTTAACCAACTGCCTTTTTGTGTCTGTCTGTCTGTCTTTCTGCCTGTGTGTCGTTGGGTTCGTTATGTAGTTGTCGCTTTGTCGGGTTTCTGTTGCACAGTAAGCATTTTCTTAAAGGTAAATTGCTTTTTAGCGCCTTCTTTCTGTGGGGTAAGCTGCCTTAAAGAAAGTGTTGCTGATATTTGGTTTAATACGTGAACATATGATAAAGATATAGTTACTAAATTTATTTTGACATAGTTATATATAGTTCTCTTATCTATAAACTTCCTTCAACTTATTTGTCTTCTTGCTATGCTGTATATACTTGTAATTGCTGCTTTCTGCTTTCCTTCTTATATAAGTTCCCCATTTCCCTTCAATTTCCTGCAGAGTATACCTTATTCGACAGTTAAAAACTCCCTTTGTCGTTTCTTTCATTTCATTTTGGCTTATTTTTAGTATGCCCTCAGTTTATTAGCCACGTCGTGCGCACAATTTTATAAACCCTTTTTCAGTGACTTCTCTCCCAGCACTGCAGCATGGGCAGGTGAACCGAAAAGCCTTCTAAGCCGCTTTACGCACCACCCAAAGCATTTGCTTATTCTTTTTTGCGCCGTTCCCCAAACCGCCTCTCGCCATCCTCAACTGTTTCTCTTTCATGTCGAAAAACTTTGCTTTGCATTGCAAAGTGTTCTTCCTTTTTTACCTCTTTGTTGTTGGTAGGTAAAGCAAAAGAAAAAAATGAACCCTTTCCGTATAATTGACAATGCTAAACGTGCAGCCTGACATCAAGTTCGCAGTGACCCCCTTGTGCCCATTTCGCTGGCAATTGTTTTATAATTTAAATATTTACCAATATGTTTTTCTCTCTTTTTCATGGAAAGATTCTACGTACGTGCGCTGCACTTCAAATAAGTTCGAGGAGTTCAATGCACATGCCCCATTAAGGGGTCAGGTACTGTGGGTATTGTCGTCAATGGTTCATTGTCTTTACATTTCGATTAGCTTCACATGCCCACGCAGTGCGCAAACTCAAACTCAAACTGGGCACAGCACATGCTAAATATGGGAGGCAGTAATACCCTGTAGTCTTTGGCAGAGTGTAGGGCTGATGTTGTGTACATGTTGAAGAGCTTTTCTTTATTTAGTTTAGGGTATTTTGCCTGGCAGCACAACATAAGAAAATATTTGGATTTTGTTTTTTTTTGTTCTCTTTTTTTATCAATAAAATAAAAAGGTGCTGGCAGCGCTGGCTGCTGTGCTCTGCAGCTGCTGCTGCTACTGCCACCGAGCTGTCAAAATGTCGCGACTGTTTTCATTTCCCTTGACAAATATGTCAAATGACACAGTTACCAACATGGCGTATGTGTAATATTGCTTGTCATTGCTTCTTATGCACTCTCTCTCTACGCTAAGCAACTTACAGAAATAAATAAAAAAACAGCGAATTATGTCATAAATAAATTATAAATAATACATATTGAATATTCAACTGAGTCATTCAATGATTCGTTGATATTTTCAATACGATATCGATTTCTTTCTCTCATTCTCAGCGCAAATGCGATTAACTTACAAAGTTGCAATGTTGCTATTGTTGCTGTGGCTATGGTTGGTGATATTGTTGTTGCTATTGTTGTTGTAGTTAGTGGAGGAGTAACTTCATTATGTTGCAGATTGCTTGTCTGTCCAACTAAATTGTTTCATTTGCTCGAAAATGCTTCAATTATAAAAAAGCTTTTAGGCTGATTTACATGGCAGACCCGCCCACAATTGTTCTTCATTTGGGTGCGACAGTCTGTGTGTGTGTGTGTGTAGCTTGAAAGGAAATCAGAAACTTCTTTGCGAACAATTCAATTTGTGAAAACAAAAGGGCATACGCACGATATATACGCACAGAACAACAACAGCAACAACAAAAAAATGAGAAGGAAATGAAATGAATTGAAAAAATAGAGAAATTCTATTTCCTACAAGTCTGGCTCTCCCTCTCTTCTGTTCCCTGTCTCCCCGTTTCTCTCTTCCCTTCACAGATTGTTTTGTTGCTGTGTGGCAAGGTGGAAAAAGGCAGCTGCAAGTTGCTGCAACTTCAAGCGGAAATGGAAATGGCAAAGATCTCGTGCTGTTCTAGCAACGGAAACGAAATAAAAATCCATGCAGAGGTGTGTGTCCCATGCAGAACAGTGTAGATAGAAGAACACTTTACTTAAGGGACAGAAAACTCAGAGAAACCCTTGCCAACGGATTGTGAATCGTGTCAGGCCGATTTTCTTTTGCACAAGCTGTTGCTACCTCTGGTTTTTTTTTTTCTATTATTCTTCTTTGCATGTTTCCCTAATGAAATGCCATTTCTTTACTCTCCTTTCTACTAATCGAAACAGCAGGCACAGCTTAACAATCTGTTGCTATGTTTGTTTCCATTCTCCTTCACTCTCTCTCCCCCTCTCTCTTTTGTTTTTTGGGCTACATTTTTCAAGTATTTCCAAACCTGTCCCTTACGCTTCTTTTTTTGCGTACCTGAAAGATGTTAAAAACTGCATAGCAAATTTGTTGCATGTAGAGCACTTAAAACCAGTTGAGCGTGGACAGATCAATTTGGCTTTGCAAATGGCATGAGCACCCGAAAGTATGCTATATTTTCTTGGTTTTTTTTACAATTTCAATGGAAAATTGAATAAATTTCGTTGTTTATGTTTAATTTGATTTACCTAAGCGTTCATTGAAAGAAATAATGATCAATGATGTTTTATATTATGTGTTCCAAAGTTATGGCCCTAATTAATGCAAGAGTATAAAGATAAATCTCATGATAATTGTTAAAGTTTTGACTGTTTTCTATATTAGTATAAACCAATCCGAAATGACTCTATTTAGTAGCTGCAAAAACTAAATTTAGGGCATATTGAACACTGCGTGTGTTATTTAAGTCGCGCAGCACTTAAGTCAGCAGCTGATGAATAACTCATGAGGAAGAACGGGGGACGGGGACGGTGGGGTGCGCATTACGTGTATTCTCATTAAAAGCAAAACTAATCAGAGAGCCTGCAAGAACCTTTGGCATGTAGCATGCAGGATAATGACCAGAATAAGCCATAATTGTGCTTCATGCATGTATTAGTGTTGCTTTATGTTTGTGTGTGTGTTACTCTCCCACTCTAACGCTCTCTCTCTCTCCCACACTCTATCTCTCTCCCTTTCTAATCATTGGGCCATGTTCTAATGGCTTTTGTGTTCATGTTCATGCACAATCCTTGTAAATCCATTTTGCCAAGCCAAAGCTCATTTACTGCGGGTCAAGTAAAACATAATACACTAACGAAAGAGAAAGGGAGAGACAGAGAGAGAGCAAGTGAGCAAAGCCAGCAACTTTTTGACAGTGTTGAACAACACTATTTAAAGTCCAATCATAAAGTTAAAGTTGTTAATTGCATGCGCGATGCGGCGCTGCCGAAGCGTGGGCAACTCATTCAGCCAGAAAAAGCAGCGCTGCGGCAGCGCGTCAAATGCCGCAAGCCTTTTGCTAATTTGCATGATTCGCACACACATACACACCTGTTTGTATATACCAATTTATGCAATTAACATCGCAATTGATATGCACTCACACACACGCAAGCACGTCACTCATACGCCACGTAGCGCACTCGCGCTGCCGCACATTAAAAATGCTTTCGCGTATTTCAAGTACTTTCCTGCTGTGCACTGTAATTAAAACTAACCTCAATGCATTTTAGAAATTTCACATGAAAATATTTATACACACAACATGAGCTCAAACATTTGCATAATCAACAACTACAACAAAATCGATTGACTGCGCAAAAAAGCGATAACTAATCAACGAGTCAACGTAATTAACATTTGAATCGATTTGAAATCGCATTCCTTGCTCATTCTCATTCTCTTCCTTTCTCTTGGCGACCCCAATTTGTTGCCAAACTTAATTGTTGCACCTTCTGCGACTGCATTCAAATTTTCAGCTCATTTTATCAGTCTATATCTTTATTTTTGCATCTCTGTCTCTTATCACTTTGACTTTCAGTTGAAAAGTGCCAAAAGCAATTTATAATTGTCAGCTGTGAGAATGCAATTAGCAATTTTACTTGTACTAATGGTCAATTAAGATGTACACACTGCACCAAGGCAGCCAAGGAGACAAAAGCCTTGGCCCAAAACCAAAACCAACAACAACAACAACTACAAGACTGTACAGGGTGACAGGGGGTCGAAAAAGTACGTGTCAGGACTTTGGTAAATTGCACAATTTGCCACTGTCACACAGGGCGCGCCTGGCCTTCAAAAACATTTTGAGAAATTACAATGTACACGTATCTCACTAATCTCTCCTTAAGTTCTTCGAACAATAGTTGCTGTGAGTTGACTTTTATGGCTTTATACTTTATTTAAATAAAATTAATTGAGGCAGAGCAATTTGAGGTTATGTTGCTCATGAAATCTTTAAGTTTATAATGCAGACAGCTATTGAGGTAGAGCAAAATGAGGTTTTCTTTCTCTTAAATCATTGACAAAATGTTGTGAAGGCCAGAGAATTGAAGTAAAGTCTCTCTTTGATTTGTTAAGATGAAAAAGAGAATAATGATGCAGGTAAAAACTATTGTTAGATCATTACTACACCCATAATTTGACTCCAAGTTTGTTTAATGAGTTTCTCATCATTCTTTAGCTCATTTTCTCCACCTTTAATCTCTCACTCTGTAGCTCTTTTATCTTCATATCGACTACAATCTCATCCAATCTCAACTCTTCACATCTCTGCTCAATATCTCCTTAGTAATCTTTGCCTCATTTCCCCATGTGGATACCTTTTAATTGCGCTGCTTATTTTCTCATTTCCCCTTATCTTCTTCTTCCCACTTCAACCCTATTTCCCGCTAATCGCCTCTTGTAGAGGTTTTTCGCTGCTAATGTGAGTGGAGTATATGAAACACTTTTCACTAGAAATTGTACATTCGCTTTAAACATTTTGCCCGCATGCTTCCATAACAACAAAGCACAAAGCACTTGCAATTCGTTTGTACCTTCCTCTACACCGCTCCCATTCTACCACTCTCCCTCTCTTCTCTTCTTTTTCACCCCTACGTTTTTTTAGAGTGCTCGTTAAAAGAAATATGGAAATATTTTCGTGTTTCCTTTCTCTGTATTTTTTTGTAAACTTTATTTGATTTAAGTTTTGAAATGGGCACTCGCTCCACACACACGCGCGAAATAGCTAAGTAAATCAAGCATGGAAATATTCCCTATTCCCTATTCGGCATATTTGGCAGTCCGATTTTAATTAGCAGGCTCTCTCACTGAGCTCCAAAAGCAGGCTTGCATGGGGGTTATACTCTATAGTATATGTATGTGTGTATATGCATAAATATTTGCATATTTGAGTGCGCACATTGCAAAATATTTACGCGTGGCAAAGGCTGATGGAATGCCAAGAGAGGAGGCAGGAGAAGGAGTGGAACGAAGAGAGGGGAGCAACAAAAATGGCACAACTGATAGAGAGAAAGAGGGTTACGGAACTCTTGAACAATGCTGGCCGATAAACTGCTACACATGTTAACAAAGTTAACAATTGCCAGCGAGTGAGAAGGATATAGAAAGAAGAGGAAAGGGTGCTGGCAACATCAAATATGAAAACAAAAGAGCTAATGCTTACCGTGTGTGTTCCCTTGTCGTTTTCCCCGTCTCTGGAAAATTGTTGCAAACTGCAACTAACCAAACAAAGCGGAAACTGAACGAGAGCGGCCATTTTTGTTATCGCACGCCATTTGCAATAACTGCAAAATGCGATGGCGAGTGGCAAATGCAGCCAAATGCTCTGCCAAATGCGTTGCATCTGCAGTTTGACACGCACACACATCGCACACCCCTGTGTGTGTGTGCAAACCAACGGAAGTGATACATTTTGTTATTTACATTGAGTGAGAGAACGAAAAAATATCAACAAAGGCAACAGCAACAACAACAGCAACAACAGCAACAACGATGACAATGACAACAACAAGTTAAGCAGTGGCAAAAACGGAAGCGGAAACAGCCCAGCCCAGCGCACACAAACAACAGCAGCAACGGCGCATCAGCTTCGACAAGCAAATTAAAAATGGCGGCTGTTGCATGTTGCATGTGCCTGACACGCAATCAACCCCGCACTTTACAGCACTATAACTGCCCTTGCCATGTATCACTCTCCCTCTTCTCCCTCACTCTCCCTTACTCTTGCTCTATCAACAGCCACCGACGTATTTCAGGATTTTGGTTTTGACTTTTGGCAAAACGCAGCTGCTAAACACTCGAAATAGTTTCACATGAGCAAGTTGCCCTGCCTCCCTGCCTCCATCACAAATAAACACACAGAATGGCAAGACATAAAATGGCCCCAATGCCGCCATTTTGCAAGACATTTGCGGCAGCTGACACGTACCACGCGCCAGTTGAACGCGTCGTCATCCTTCGTCTTTAAGTTTCACTTTACGACATGAAGAAATTTCACACACACACAAAGTACAGACGGACAGACAGACAGAGACAGAAATACAGAGAGAGAGAAAGAGGGAGAGAGAGAGAGGGGAGCACACACTCAGTGCCAATATTGAAACTTACGTGCTGCGGTTTTATGTCAAATATTTTGTTCGCTTTCGACTTCGTGTGCGTGTTGCGTGATTTTCACGACAATGGCTCAGCGAACATTTATCAATCTGCTAGCCTTCCCTTCCCCCCCTCCAATACACCCTACTCACTTCAGTCCCTTCTCTTTCCCCCCCTGTCTACCCTTTCCCATCCTTACTTAAGCTGAAAATTCGACAGCGAAAAGTTTTCAACAATCGCCGTTCACTTTTCAGCAATTGCATTACATCAAATCTCTTCCCCCGCCCTTGTCCTGTCTCCCTTCACTTCCCCTAACGTTACTTAGGCTTTTCTTTTGCCAACTTTTCCAAAAAGATTTCGATTGAGAGTCAAGAGCATATGAAAATGATATATGAACGGCAACTAGATAAAAAAACATTGAAACTTTTCAACTTGTATATCTCTCTTAGCTGTTGTAAGCAATTGCGCTGAAATTTGTTAATAGCACAGAGATTTTATTAAACAGACTTTATGATCATCTTTGTTTTAAATATTTGCTGTATTTTTTTTATTTGTTTTTTAATTTAAAATCAGATTTTAACTTGCACTTAACAAAGTTATTAATTTCAACATGTTTATTTTGCTGCAACGATAAACTTAACATAATTTGCTCATTTTCTGTGATGGCAAAAAAATATAGACAGACAGCTGTAGTACATTGTAAATATATATATAGTAAACGAGTATAATGTTTGCTGAAATTGTGCGAACTGAACATAAATTCAAGTACAATTGCATTTTATTTATTTTGATTGCACTTGTAACAGTCCCAGCAGCAGTCCGTATATAGAGGGGGATATATATATATATGTATATATGTATAAAAGTAATATAATAATAGTAAAATGCGGCAGTTTAAATATGTTGCTGGCTTAAATCACAGCGAGACGCAATGCATGCGTTTCTTTTTCCCCGCGCGCAAAAGTATGCTAAAAAAAATGCGTAGAGAGAAACCGAGTGCGTGTGCGACGGTATGCTTGTGTGTGCCTGCCTTTGCCTGTGTGTATGTATGTGTGTGTTTGACATGTAAACCAAAAGCCTCGAGTGCTTGTGGGCTGTCCAAAGTGCGAAATTATGTGACACCGAGAGCAGCAGCAGCACCAGCAGCAGCAGCAACAACAGGAACAACAGATGCTGCTGCAGCTGCTGCAGACTCTGCTGCATTTCCAGTGCATTTCATGTGCGTTTGCTATTTAAGCCAAGTGCCACTCGCTTTTTACAACAGCCCCAAACAACAACAACAACAACAGCAATAATTGCACACGCACAACAAATTTCATTTTAATGAGCAGCTCATTGGACAAGGGGAAGAAGAGGGGGGAGCCAGCGTCATCCATGCCAAGCTCAGTCATTAATAGCGCACAATTAAATCCACAATAATTCACGTGCCAAAGCATTTAAACATTCATTATATGCCCAACAGGCAACAGACATTGCCCCCAGGCTCCCCCACACACACAGCATACGCCCCATTTGAGAGTACAAGTGTAGCCGCAGTGTAGACAACTTGCCAATTGAGGCAATGGCAACTGCAGCTGCAGGATGACAACGCTCAAGGTATTAAACCATGTTGGATTTGCATTTTTGACATGCGGTCAGATAGCAATCAGAGTGGGCAAAGGAGACGGTTGGCAGGATGAAGAGAGAAAGGAATAGAGAAGAAGAAAGACATAGAGAGAGAGAGGGAAGTAAGCAGAGTAGCTGCAGCATTTAACACTTGCCCGCAGCATACGCAATACAGCGCAGCCATTGGCAACTCTCATCAACATTGGCATCCGCTTCCGGTTGATCAACTATTGATTCTCAATTATGCCACAGCTTCAACAGCAGCAGGAGAGGCAGCAGCAATGGCAGCTTCATCTTCAGCCAAGACTAAGTGCTTCAAATCAAAAGCAATTGACCAAAATGTCCAGAGTGTTCTTACGTGGCAGGCATACACACACACAGACACACCCATACACAGCAACAGAGACACTCTCACGCACACACAGATACTACCAGACACTCACACACAGACACACACTCACTAATGCATCTATGCACGCGCTGTTGTATTTTCCACATGCTGATTGCAACCGCAAATGGCAAAATTGTTGCCAGTTGAATTGGTCTACCTCTCTCCCTCCCTCTTCCCCTTCTCCTTCTCTCTCCTACTCATTCCCTCTCTCTACACTAATTTCCACAATTTGGCAACAGTTGCAGTTGCAATCTTTACTCCTATTTGGATACAACTAATTGTGAAATATTCCACACTATTTTGTTGTTGTTTTAAACACGCTCACAGAAAAAAACTTCTCTCGTACTAAGCTTAAACTTGAAATTTAATTAAAAAGTTCAAGGCATAAAGTAGTAAGCGCTGCGTAAGCTGCAACACCAACAACAATAACAACAACAGTGAGCAACAAGCAGCAGCAACAACAAAAGCTGCAGCAAGCAAACGAATTTCATAAATTCAGTTGCTCTGCTCACTGTTAATTAAAAGTTGTATAAATTTATGCACACATGTGTATTTGTGTATGCTATGTGTTTGTGTGTGCTGTGTGTGTGTGTCTGTGTGTATTGTGTACATTAGGCAACATATTGCAGCATATTAGACAGACAGCTTGTATATCATTTTTGCAACAAATCTCTTGTTGCACATACGAATTTTTCGTATTAGAAGTAAACAAAATTATTTATGCTTCATTTATTTATATAATAAATATTGGTTTCATATTTGTAAAGATAACTTTAATAAAATTTCTTAAATTCTAAGTAAATTGTTTTATCAAATTTAAAACAATTCTTTGTATATTTACTATATATTCCAAATAAATCATACAATAATCTGGAGACACTGAAATTGTTTCTGAGATATTTATACCCGCTATTCATAGGCTAAAAGGGTATTAAGACTTTGTGTCAATCGACAATTTATGTAACAGGCAGAGGGAGGTGTAGCTGACCACAAAAACTGTATATATTCAATCAACATCAACAGCCAAGTCTGTCTTGCTGTTAGTCTGTCTGTTTGTCTGTTTAAAAACATAGATCTCAGAGACTATAATACCTAGGGCTACCATGATGATGTAAATTTGATGTGCTATTAGTTTAATTGCGATCGCATTATTAACATTGAAGTTATTTAAGTAAGTATTTAAGTAATTTCAAGAGTTACTGATATCCAAACCGCTCCCTAAAGTATGCAACACATATATTCAGGTAGATAGCGAGTATACCACAGCAGAGCACACTCAACTATTGCTTTAATGTTTGTTTCAATTACTTTGCTATTGCAGCTTAGATAGATAGCAATTTAATTACAAAATTGAATAGCAAAAACATTCAATACTATAGATATTAATATCAATATCAAAGATATTAAATATCAATCAATCACAGTTGTCTAACTAAAACAAATACCAAAACAAATACTTCAATTTCAATTGATCCTTTTGGAAATTGTTTCAAGTCAAATTAATCCAGAGATAATAAACTCAATTATTTGTGCAGTTCTTCTTGCATACAATGGAATAAGCAATAATTGCTTTTAGATATATAACTTTAGTTAGTATTTAAGCTATTTTGTGTGTGAGGATGCAGCTGGTAGCAGCTTTTAGAGTGCACTGTACATTGTGCACTCGTCTCCCTTTCTCTCTCTCTCTGAACCTGTTTTGAATTCAAATTATAGCAAAATATATAAATGCGATTTGTTATTGCATTTGATTCAATTGAGCTTAGTCTTTTGCAACATGCGCATTTCTGGTCTATCTGTGGGGGAAGAGTGGAGGGGAAGAGGAAGGCAGGTAACCTTTCCAATCCCTGCCTGGCGGTGTGACAACGCTAAGCAGCCGCAAAGTATCACAGAAGCCGTTGTTGATAGCAGGCGCTCAACTACCTCTTTCTCGCACTTCCTACCCCCCTCTTCCTCTCACTCGCACTACTCATCCCTCTTTACTGCCCCGTTACACGCCTCCTCTTGCCCCTCGCCCTCAGCTTCCTTCCTTCCTCCTTCAATCAAGCAACGACGCGCTTAAAATATATTTTTATAAAAAAAATTTCCGATCTGCTGCCGTCGAGACGTGGCAGCGACTGTCGCGAGTGTGTTTGTGTGCCTGGTTGTGTGTGTGCCTGGTTGTGTGTGTGTGTTTGCCTGGCTGTGTGTGTGGGTGCCTGCCTGTGGCTGTCGTCGACGCCGAGCGGGGTAAATTTCCTTTACACTTTTACATTTTATGCTCAAAGCGACTTCAGCTGCTGCTGTTTTTTCTTTTTTTCATTTTGCAGTTGCCTCCTCCTCTTTCTCCTCCTCTTCCTCCTGCTCTTTCTTCTTCCCATCTTTGCTTTTTTTCTGTTTTTTGTTGACGTCTCAGCTCAGCCATATAAAAAATGCAAATAATTTGCTACCGCTTTACGCCAACAGAGCCCAAGCCCGAGAGAGAGCACGAGCCTGATCCGGCCACGCTACCGGTCGCGGCCTGACTCCCAATCCTACCCCTCTCCCCCCTTCCCCTTTCCCTACACACTCTACACTCAACCGAGCTAACCTCGAGGCAAAGGCACAACGCGTAAAGTCAAAACGTTTTAATATTTATGGCACATTATATGGCTTGTGGGCTTATTTCAAGACTCCCCCGCTCTCTCTCCTATCCAACGACCACAGAGTCTTCATCGCCGTCTCCAATCTCTCAGCAACAAATGATGATATTCAGGGACAGGCACATCGTATATATATTTAGCTATATAGCTGACTATATTTCGATGCATAAATATGTGTGGGCAATTTGAATGAGCTGAGCGCATGATAAATGTACTTTGAGAAAGCTATAGCTACAAACAACACACACACAATACATATACACATACATACGTACATAAACATCGTGTACACTTTATGCTAAACATCTGAAATCTTTGGCAAATCAAATAAGTGTGTCATAAATATAATTACATATATTGCAGGCAATAAAAGAAGAGAATGAAAACCTTTCTGGGCAAATAAAAAACAAAATAATGCTTTAAAATAATAAACCCTTCCCCCCTCTGCACACTCTGGCAATGTGTTGAGCAACGCATAAAAATGAAAGAAGGTTTTCCTTCCCCCTTTACTGCCACTCGCTTGCGCTGTAAGTAGCTGCCACAGATAGATAGCACTGCTACTTGTAGACAATGTTATGCGCTGCTTGCGTTTTTACGTCTTCCGCTGCTGCTGCTGCGTTGCAGTGTCATTAGCTGAAGCCTCGAAGGATGCGGCGGCAAGCAGCAAACTCGTAAAATTGAGTGAGAGTGAAAGAGAAAAGGAGTTGCCACACACATTGCAAACAATGCAGACAATTTGTATACCCTACAGAACCCAACAGGGAGTATGTGTAAGGCAGAGTATGCAGTAAACTTGATATGAACACGAATCAATAAAGAAGAGCTTTGAAAGTAATTGAAAGCTTCAATTGCACTGTAAGATCTTTAAAAATATATTAATATTTAAAAATATATGAAGTATATAGTACATTAAGTATATAGTTTTTATAACAAATTAAAGGTTTAATTACAGTTCAAGAGCTTTGAAAACACAGTTGTGAGGATACCAAATCAAAATCAATCAAAAGAGCTTTCAAAGCACATAAATTTACTTTAGTCAGCATCATAATCAACTCACACGCATAGTAAAGCTCTTAGTTGATCAAAAGAAAGCACATTTAAGATGTTAACCATGCTAATTCCTTTCCATTCTCTACCCACTTTCGATTCCCATTCATGAAATGGAAATAAGAAAACAAATTCCTTTCTTTTCTTCCTTCACAAAGCTTTTCCTTATCAAAGCACTTGAAATTTACAATTCTTTTGCAAATCTAGGATATCTTCAAGTTGGGCATTCATGAGGCGTTTTGAATTTTCAAGAACCGCCAAGTTGAAACACTTCAAAACGAAGACAGCGACACCGAAGCATCCGTTATAGCACCATAGCCACTGAGGTGCAGACTGAAGTTGCACTGGAAAAAAGATGAAGGAGCAGAAAGAGAGAGACAGGAAGAGGGAGAGAGAGAGAGAAAAAAACGCTGCTTAGTGCGCTGGCTAAGTACCGTAATCAAAGTTTAATTACACGGCCATTGAGGCGTTGGGGCATTTGGGGCAGAGGCGTCGTCAGTGGCATCAGTAGAAAGAGAGAGATAGAGAGGAGAGGCGTCTAAGGCTTCTAAGGCGTTGTCAGTGGAGGGAGAGAGGCTGCTGCTGCAGCAATTGCCTTGAAGTTCGTGCTTTATCTGTGCGCGCTTTTGAGTAATTATGGGTTCAAAAAGTCCTTGCACAGCGTTCAACTGCTTAATTAGGCTCCAAAGAGATACAGTGTGAGGAAGAAAGAAGTGAAGGGGAACGGGGGAGAAAGCGAGTGTGGTGTGCCTGCGTATTAGTAATATGTGTTGCCTTGGCATATTAATTGAAAATTTACAAAATAACAGCTACATATATGTACTATATATACTTGTATAATGTGCGTGTTATCTGGGAGACAAAATAAACAAGTCATAAAATTAAATTGCAAAGCAATTCGAGCAGCAACTGAAGGAGATGGAGATGGTGAGTAAAATATTCGTATCATGCACATATACAATTTGGTATGTGTATGTCTATGTGTGTGTGTGTGTGTCAGCCATTGTATGCAACGTAATTTGTGGCACAGCCGCATGTTACACACATTGCAAGCTGACAATTTCATTTAAATTGCAGACAAGACAAGCGGACAAACACGTAAGAAACATTGGCAAGTGGACATGATATGCGACTGGTGTATACCCTGTAAGATATGTAATAATATAGGGTAAACTTGTCTAACTACTGGTGTATATAAGTAAGGCATAAACTGCAGTGTTCTTATTAATATTAATTAATATGCGTTGACTTGTTTTATTAGTCTGCAAATTAGTATCAATCAATAAAGAGTAGACAAGATATGCAACTACTAAATACCTTGTAATATGTATAGCATAAATGTAAATTAACCTATGTAGCACTGGCTGACTTTTGCATGTACAAGACTATTTAATACCCGATAGAATACATAGTAATAAATATTAATTTATTTATCAAACTTCAATTTGAATTTAGCCTTTTATTGCATGGCAAATCAATGAACTAATTGAAAATTATTGCAGACATAATCTATATATATTTATATATATATCCTTATATGCCTTTTCAGCCCTTCCCAAGCAGCTGCTGCTGCCCTGTGGCACGTCGCACAGTTATCTTTAATGTCCCCCCTCTCTTTGACCCGGCTGGCATTTGCCTGGCTAACCGACTAAACATGACAGCATTTTGAAACATTACGTGATTTATTATGTAAAATGTACACACAGCATGCAGCACACAAACACACACACATATCATACACATACCATACACGTGCTAACAAATACTTGGGGGCTGACCACACAGAACATTTGACCAGTGATTAGGGCTACTTGCAGCACACACACATGACCCGTTTATATAATTGAAATGCAATTTAATGAACAACAAATATGCTTGATAATTCAGTATAAATTAATGGCAGCACCAGACTGGCAGCTGTAACAAATAAACAAGAACAACAGCAACAGCAGCAGAAGCAGCAATAACAACAATACAAACAATTGCAATATTTGCAACAACGATTGTTAATGCCTGAGGTCAAATTTCAACAACTTTCGATGCTTGGCCACAAAATTGTCAATTGAGATCAGAGAGATACTGAACGTAGAGGATGAGGTTAGCAAAACCACAACAAAACAACAACTAAAACTAGAACTGGCAGCAACAGTCAATGAAAATGCGACCCGAAAATGCTAATCAATGAAATGAAAGAAAACTTTGCAATTGAAATGCAGTAGAGAGGAAAATGCATGAATGCGTAGAGCAAAATCTATGGAATTTTGATGGTCTCAAATATTTCAAAATTTATATAGATATACAGGTTATAGTATATATATACAAACTAAGCAAAAACAACAAGTTTATTTAGTTTAATAAAATTGCTTAATTACTAAAGTGCTTTAAAGACATTATTTGGAAAATATTTTATAAGTTAAAAAAATGAATATAACTCAAAGCAGGCTGCAATTTTAGTAAGGTTCTAATGCACACATCTCCCTCTCCCTTTATCCATCTTCTCTCTCCCTCTCTTTACAATTTGTTAAGCATTCAAATGAAATGCAGTGAGGCAACAACAACAACAGCAACAACAAAAAATCAATGTGCATTGCTTTGCAAGGTATAAATAAATTGCACAGCACTCATACGACCCGTGTGCGCCAAGCGTCGGCCATTGACCAATAAAGTGTTGGGCTAGCATACTCTTACCACACCCCCTCCCTCCACCCTGCACCAGCACTCCCTCCCTTTATCGTAATGGTCTGCTTGGCATTTGACTTTCGGCCAGGACCAAAACTGTAATTGGCAGCCAATGCAGATCAAGCACAGACCGCACCACAGGCCCAGAGGGGTGAAGAAGGAAGAGAGGGGGGGTTGTAAGGGGCTAAGGTTACTAACTGCTGGGGCAAAAAGTGCATTTGTAAGCGCGCACAAAAGGCGCATAAAGAGAGAGAGGGAGAGAGGAAGAGGGAGAGAGTTGGAATCGTGCAACCAAACATGATTCAATTGCCAATCTGTATGTTTGCAACTATAAAATGTGTGTGTGTGTGTGTGTGTGTGTGGGTGCATGTGAATGGGAATGAATGCTGCAGCGACTGCTTGTAATCGAATATTGATTAAGTGCACACACACACTCACACACAGATATACATAGACTAACACACACGGCAAACGCTTCACTGATATTGCAGTTAAACGTTGATAATGCACAAGATTCTTCCTTCTCTCTACCCTCTCTCTCTCTCTGCACGCTGCGGCAAGTTGGCAGGGCGGAAAATTGAAGCATTTGCTTGAATTTCTCTTGTGTGCAGGGGCGTAGAGAGAGAGGAGGGGCGAGGGGAAAGGTTAGGGGTAAGTGAGGTCTACCGGGGCACTGTCCCGACGGCTTGTTGCATTGAAAGAACTCTGGCAAACACACGACTGGCCAGCAACAACAACAACAACCTCTGCAGCAGCCTTAGCTTTCTTTTTTGCTATATTTTTTTTGCCTTTTTTAGCTTGTTTTCTTTTTTCTCATTTTGTGTACCGTTTTTACTCGTTTTGGCAATGAGTTTTGATTGCTTTTGCCTGAGCATTTGGGTGCACTGACCCCATTTCCGCTTGTTATCGATTTGACGCCCGTTGCCACTTCTCGTGAAGTCCGCCGCTACCCCTTCCACACCTCCTCCTTCCATTGCTACTCTCCTCTTTCTTCATTCTTGAGGCTGAAGCTGAAGCTGCTGCCAGGCAATTGCCATGTCGCCTTTTTATGCCTGCCGGCTGGCGGCACTTGACAGCCAGCCTGAATTTTCTTTTCTCTACATTCCCTCTCTCTCTCTCTCCGTCTCTCTCATAATGCCTTGTTGTTTGGGGGCGCCGAGCATTAAGTTCACAGCAATTTCATTTGTGCAGCCCCCGAAAAAAGCGTACAGAAAACATAAAGCTTTAGACTGCTAAGTACTGCTACGTGTATTCCCCCAAGCAGGACTCCAAAAGTGGCATTAATTGATATGCATTTATAACTTTATGAACTCAAGAAAACTGTGCAACTTTAAGACAACTGACAGGCAATTGATTCAAACAGATCTTGACTGGTTAAAAGACCAGTTTATAGTGATAGAACTTGATGAAATACTAAAAAATCTTGGCAAGCTTAAAGAACGTTTAAAGTGACAGAACTTGATAAGTTGAAAGAGCGTTTATTGGGATACAACTTGCTGAATTGAAAGCATATTTGCATTGAAAGATCTTGACTAGATGAAAGATATTTGAAAGCAAAAGTTTTTGAGTAATGTGCAAAAGATCTTAAAGAGTTTAAAGACATTTAAGAGCAAAAGATCTGAGCACAAAAAGTTGAGTAATTAGCAACAGATCTCAACAACTGGCAAGACTATTTAAAGCAGAAGATCTTAGGTAGTTTCTATAAACAATTGATGATATATCTAAAGAAAAAAATGAGTTGAAATACTATTTAAAGTAAGAAATCTAGAATACTTAGAAAGACTATTTATAACAAAATATCTATAGAAGTTTCCATAAACATTTGATTAGATATGCTTAACAAACAGTCATGTCAATCTCTGTGTGAATGTCTTGAGTAGTTTCCATAAACATTTAGTGAAATTTAACATATATATTTGAGTATATGAAAACTGTTGAAACATGCTTTATAACTAAAGATCTTAAGTAATTTTCATGAACATTTCATTGTTCAACTTAACTGAAAGTACTAGTATATGTCTTTGTCCTTCCCTCTCTCTCTTCCTACTTTGCTTAGAACACTTCAAATTACATATAAAATTAAGTTTCGAATTTTTGCTAGCTCTTAAGTGCTTGCAACATTTTGTTGCACGCACATAAATATTCCACACAACCAGACACATACATTCCCAATGAGTTAAGTGCTACGTAGTGAGTGATAAGAACTTTAGGAAGTGCAGGGAGAGGGAACTAGACTAGTCACTAATTCAATTAATTAGTTGCCTGCTCTATGCTTGCTGTTGCTCTTGTTGCTTGTTGTTGTCGACAAACAATTGAAATTGAAATTCAAAGAACCTGAGAGCAGAGCGAGAGCTGAGCTTGTTCAGTACTGCGAGCTTGTTTAGTGGCACTTCAGCAATTTTCCCAGTTTCAATTCAATTTATTTACTCAACATTTTGTTTGCCCCACACACACACCCCCAAATATATTTGGCATGTAGGTAAAGGGGGCGTGGAGTAGGGGGTGAAGTCGCCCTCC
Source organism: Zaprionus nigranus (assembly GCA_018903425.1). Lineage (NCBI taxonomy): Eukaryota > Metazoa > Arthropoda > Insecta > Diptera > Drosophilidae > Zaprionus > Zaprionus nigranus. Next base: position 197,636 of record JAEIGD010000010.1, read on the forward strand.
TCCCCCAATTGGACAATCTGGCTCTTGAGCACGCAGTAAACCGAAAATGCAGCAACGGAACAATTTTTTTTGTTGCAGATTTTATGCAAAATTAATAAAATATGCAAGTAGCTCTCGTTGTTGTTGTTGCTGCAGTTGTTGTTGTTGTTGCCTTGGTACTTGCTTATATTGTTGTTGTTGTTTTGGTTGCTGCTTTGTTGTTGCCACAGCGACAAGCAAACTTCGACACGATGCCGCAACTGCTGATGGCGTTGACATCACAAGTGCCTGTTGCAGCTGACGTTGTTCTTACTGTGTTGTTGTTGCTACTGTTGTTGTTGCCCCGAAGCTGCTGCCAGCATTAGAAGCGACGGCTGCTGTTCCTGCTGCTGCTTTTGCTGCACTTGAGCGTGCGCTTGTTGTTGCGGCTTTTAGATTTTCCAAGCCACTTTCGCCTAATATTCTCTGCTGCCTCTTCTGCTTCTACATCTACTTCTGCTTCTGCTTCAGTTAAATCAAAACAACAAAGAACTTTTACTGGCAAAACTATTGAGCTTAAGTTGTTGTTGTTGTTGTTGTTACTGCTGCTGCTGCTGCTGCTGGTGCTGCTGCTGGTGCTTCATGTTATCATTGCATTTTAATGCATGCAACTGACAATGACAAGAGCCAACGCCAAGGCCTGAAGAGTCAAGGAAGGGGGGACAGAGAGAGCTGAAGGAGACAACTTTGCCTGACGACAGTTCCAGTCGGAGCGGAGTCGAGTCGACATATGGTGTCAAGTGACATTTGAAAATGCTCTTATTTTCATTTTGTTTATTTATGATATGCCACACAGCGTCGCCTTCGTCGTCGTCGTCGTCGCTGTCGTCGACGACAAGTTGTAAAGCTCGAGAACTTTTTATTGCATTTGCATATTTTCGCACATGATCTTCAGTTTTTAATGGATGTCTACACACAGCACACATATAGCAAATGTTCCTAAGTGCACAATATAATGCTCAATTGATTTAACTCAACTAGTTGGACAGTTGAAATAAAAGACGAGACTCGATTGAAACAGAAAAGATTAAGTTTATGACTATAAGAATCAATCATATTGTATCATGATAAAGAGACATAAAAAACATACAGAAAAAACATCTCATAGTTCAAATACTTTAAACACATTTAAAATAGGTAAAATATAAGTAAAAAACCATGAAAAAAACGCTTAACAAACACATAAGAATTTAGAAAGATATAAGAAATATTACAATTCTAAGAAACCTTAAGAAATCTCACTTTGCACCACTATAAAAATCTAGCAAAATATAATAATAATATATACACAACCTTAAGAGAACCTAAGCCTGCCTATGCATTACATAAATCAAGCTTGAAGCTTTCAAACAGAGCTCCTACCTTGTGAGCTTAGCATGCTTTCTTCTCATATTGCAGAGCACAATAAATTTTAAATATTTCATAGCATACTTTTGGGCACAATGAGGCGGTTGTATAGGGCTGTTGCTCTATAATCTCTTGTGGGGATTGTAAATGAAAGAAATAACAAAAACAAGTTAAATAAAAAAGAAAACAAATGAGAAAGGGACAGCAAAAGAGATCAAGAGAGGGAGAGGTAGAGAGGGAGTTGTAATTAATTGTACTGTCATTTTGTCAACTGCATGCAAACATAAATGCAAATATAGTGCATAATGCAAACAGATCAACGTGAGAAGGGAGAGAGAACAGAGAGAGAAAGGGAAATATGGAAATTAAAATTAAAAACCATTTGCCAAAGGGCGACACAGTCAAAATGAGCGCAATGAATATGAAATGCAGCTGAGCTCAGCACGACACTGAAATCAACAACAATAATAACAAGTTCAACAACAAATATAACAAGAACAACAACAACTGTAATTACTACAATAACAACAGCAACAAGAGTAACAACAACTAGAGTAGCTACGACACCAACTCGCTCAATTAAAATGAAATTTTCATAATAAAGTTTGGACACGGCAGAGCGACAGCGCGCCAAGTAGAGAGAGAGAGAGGAAAGAGGGGATGTAGGGGAGTAGCGAGCAGGGGTAGTGCAGTGCGGCAGAGTTGCAAGTTGCGCCGCACATTGCCTGCACTTTTGAACCTGAGCGCTTGTTACCGCAGACATGCGCTGCAATTAACCCAAACTCAAATTGCAGACTGACCTAAGCACGAGTGAGGCAGGCACAATTAAGTCACCAAGCTGATGAGGTATTCTACACGAAATTCACATAAATATTATAGCAACAGTTATCAGTTATGATACTGTACAATTGCAACATTTTCTAGGATATCTTCAAGTTGTGCTGCCGGCAAAATATACTTTTATTTGCTTACGTCGCGACGACTCTGACAGCCGCCTGTGGGTGTTGAATATGTCTAGCCATGGCTGAGGGTTTCTCTGTCTGTGTGTGTGTGTGTACTGTGGCACGTGGCGTGTGGTAGCACCAATAGCACAGCACAGCACAGCACAAATTTCATTCAACACATCGCATCAGCAATCGCATGCACTGACATTTTAATACAATTTTAATTTGTTTACAACTTCGAGACAAAGTTCAGTTAAAAAGTTTCGAATGCGAGGCTGATAATGTACAACAACAACAACAACAACAACGAGGACAAAAAATGGTTTATGGCAAACCAATTTCAAGTACCAAAAATCAAAACGCACACACACACACACCGATACACAGTAAGACAGACACATCGCAACTTCAAACAGAAGTTTCAAAGTTTTTTTCTTGTTGCTAACAAAATGTAACACAAATCCTCCAAAGTAGAAAATAGAATGAAAACTTTTCAGTTTTATCTGCAACGCCAGCTGTGCGTGTATGTGTATGTGTGTGTTTGTTTGTGTATGTGGGTAAACTCATCATCAAACAAGATTATTTGATCAGAGCTGCCAGCAGCAGCCAAGAAAGCACAGAACTCCCCAGCCATCTCCAATTGCTTCCCTGCCCCTTCTGCCACCTCCCTCCTCATGCTGCCACAACAACAACAGCAGCGAATAGCAACGCGAAACTTTTGGCCAAACAACGCACTCATTTGCTTTTAGCCTGAAAACGGCCTGGCCTAAACCGCAGCGAGTGCTGGAACTTAATACAAATGAGCCAAGTTTCAAGTTAAATCAAGCGGCAAGCGGCCCAAAAAAAAAAAGCTAAAAAGAAATACACAAAAAAACATGCCAAAAACTTTTCCAAGCAATTTAGAAGAGATAGGAATTGCTTGACTTGATTTTTATTTTATGTAGTGAGCGAGGTGTACTTAAAAAGTTGTTGCAAATTAATTCATTTGCAAATTTAGCAATTTTCAACAGTTTAAGTTGGCTATTAAAATGCTAAATAATGCTAAAACGCAAGCTAAATTGATAAAAGGTGCTAGATATTTGCTGATGCCTTGCAAAAATATAGCATACTTTTCGGGGCAGCATTAAAAATGCAACAGTCGAGGCTGCAGCAGCAGCAGCAGCGGCATTTGAAAAACTTTGTTAAATTTTAATTTATTGCCAGCATATAATTTATTCATCAAGCGCAAACACACACGGAGTGCTCTCCCTCTCTCATTGTTGCCATCTCCCTTGCTCGCTGGGCGTGTGTGTGTATTAATGCGAGTGTGGAGTGTGTGCGACAAGCGCGTCAAGGTTGAATCACTTTACGGTTCGTTAAATTTTTGCCCGTTTTTCTACACACACACACATACATATATATAGTATATCTGTATATAGTATATACGCGTATATCGTATATCGCTGCTGTTGCCTACTTCGTGGCCTCCATCGACTTTTACTTTTGTTTCTACTCTCATACTTTGCCGTTTACGGATCGTCAGCATTAATTTTCATTACGCGTCGCCGTAACGATTCGGTTTGTTGACCATCATAGCATAGCAGAGCATAGCAGAGCATAGCATGAAGGCATAAGAGTGAGAGTGAGGATGTGCCATGGCAAATTGCTACATAAGAAGACCCTTTTGCCTTTATGGCTTTTGCAGGCCTCCTCAGCCTATTCTACTTCGGCCCAATAATGGACCATTCCCTTTAAGTAAATCTAACCCACAAAAGGTTCAACAAACTGCCTAACTGACGGCTGTCATAAAAATAAAAAGCCATTTCTACTTTTGAAGAGTTAATTGAACCACAAGGCTATTTGCCAACAAAATTTATATCTTCTTCTTCCAGAGAATTCATCAATATTTTTGGGTGGGGATCATGTATTTACCTGCAAGTAAAGAGAGAGAGAGAGAAAGAAATTAGATGAGTAAGCGTTCAATTTACAATTTTTTAGAGTTCAATGATTTGATGACATTGATTGAAAGTGTTTAGAATTGTTTTGAAAGAAGATTTTAAGTGCGTTTTCTACTGATTAGCCACGAAATTATTTGTAGTCAGATATTAAATGAATTTCAGCAATGTTCTTAGAGTGTTTTCTTAGTTGTGTAAGTTCTTGAAGAGTTATTTTTATGTAAACCTGTAAGAAACCCCTTTAAAAGTCTAGATACAACATTTCAGCTTAGTTTCTTGAACACTCTCATACATATTTCTCTTCAAAATATCTTCAGCAACATAGCTAGTAAATTTCAACTCAATTTATCCATTCTTCACTGAGTTATGGCGCTGCAATATGATATCTTGGCAATATATATTTCACCATCTCATCACATGCCTCCATCTGCATAGCAAACGCATAAATGCATAAATCCTTTCAAAGCAATTCCAAAGTCGAAGACTCTTGGAAATGCCCATAAACAATCATTGATTTCTCATATTCTCACGTTCGATACATCTCATAACTCATGCCTATCATCTCACACACCCCCCTCCAACCCTCTCTCCAAGCTGTCAAGAAGTCAAAGCAGATTTCTAAAAAAGAGGAAGAAAGTTGAGTAGGAAAAAAGCAAGAAAGCAAGGAATCCCAAATATTGCTGCATACAATTTGCACGTCATAAATCATATTGAAATGCGAATGGAATCAACACAAAAGAAAAAGAAAACTAAAGGAAAAAACTATTTTCAGCGTATTTGCAACGTGCACGACTGCAGCTGCAACTGCACCTGCAACTCGCGTGCACACACCCACAGCCATACACACCCACACCCCTCCGCATACACAAAACACAAACTCAACCCAACCCGCATGCAAACTCAACTAACCCAATTTAGTTGAGTGTGAAAATTGGCTTTCGCCCATTTTGAAATTCTGAGCTGTTCACACACACACACACACACACATATGCATACACATGTAAGCCGACACACACACACACACACACACACACACATGCTAAACGAACTGTGCGCAGCCTTTTTGATATAAAAGCGAAGAGCAGATGAAAAAACACAAATACCTAATCGTTATATACTCACTCACACTACCTCACACACTCACACTTCCTCACACTCACACTCCCTCACACACACACCCATTCATTCACTCAGCCAGTCAGTCAATGTGCTGGGCGTACTCTCATGTAAAACGCACGGGGATTAGATGAAAAATCAAACGCAAAAGAAGGATGAGAAGCAGTAGTAGAAGAAAAGAAAAAAAAGAGAAAAAGCCATAGAGCACATGCAAATGAATTCTGTTTAGTTTGCTGGGGGGCTGCGGGCATGAAAAGCTACTACATTGTGCATGGGAATAGTAACTTCTACCCACGCCACTCCCCCTCTTAAACCACTTGGCTTTTCTCAACCAACTAAAACAGCACACAAATCGCTTTAGCATTTTACAATTACTTAAGCCCGATAACATTTCTGTGTATCGGTTTGCTGACTTTCAAATTGATTTGAGCTGTTGAATATCTAAACGAAGTATTCGATTGAAAAGTTAATAAAAACACATCAATCTCAATCTCTATCTGTATCTGTATCAGTATATGTATGTGCAGCAAATGTGGGTCACAACCAACATACGAACACACACATGACGCGTTCATTGAACCACCAAAAAATGGTTAATTGATTCGCCGTTCGGCAATTGTAGAATGCAGAAGAAATACAAGAAAGAGAAGCTGAATGGAAAACCAATTAAATAAATGTATATCATATCATATGTCAAATGCAAATGTCGCTACGATTTCGTGTCAAATGAAACGAAACCCAATGAATGAATACACGGAGTCGAAACGAATAATAATCAAGGCAACAATGGATGTACTCAAACGCATAAAATACAAATAAAATTAATAATAAATGAAAAAGTTTTCGAAATATAATTCAAGACAAAGAGAGAGAGAGACAGCACAATGTTGCATTCAAATTGGCAAAAAGTCAATTAAACTTTTGCCAATGCACGCATTTAAGCACCTGTAATCCGTAACGTGTCATGACACATGCAGTCAGAGAGAAAAGTAAGCGCGAGAGCGCGACAGAAAGAGAGAGATATAACACGCGCAAACTGTGAGAAAAAGATAGTCGCAACATACACGCACACACACACAGACGGGATATGTCATTAATGAGCGCAGAGAGAGAAAAAATACTAGCGGAAAAACTACCATTGATTGAACTGCAGTAAGTGATACCCTGTACACTGCATGAGGAACGAGGTATATGCTCTTAAGCTAAGCATTAAATGTACGTCAATTTTTAAATATTCAACGATAGTTTGTGTTACATTTGTACAGCTTAACGATTGTACATCGATGCCTCAAAAGTTAAACTGAGAACTACTATCTAATTTATTTAAATTGTTCAAATTGTTCCATAATGTTAAGTAGTCAACGATAGTTGGCTTTACTATCATTATTATCGATACATTTTTACAGTTTTTAAATAATTTATTGATTTTTTACAATAATATATGGATGTCTCTGTAGTTTAACTGGATAATACTGTTTAATTTTCTCAGTTTATTATTATAGAGAGAAAATCTCTATAATGCTAAGTAGCCGTAGATAGTTTGCTTAACTATCGATAGATTGTTTGACTATACACTAAGCATATAGCTAATATGCTTTATAAACTATACACACATAGGGCAACAGGGAGTTAAACGCCATTGCTGTCATATGTGTGCACAAAATGGCTGCTATTGCTGCTGCTGCTGTTGCTCCTGATGCTATCGATGCGACTGATACCACCTGAAGTTGCTGTTGCTGGGTTTGCTGTCTTGTTGCCTGTCATTGTAGCTGTCTTTGTTGTTGTTGTTGTTTCTGTTGCTGCTGTTACTACTGCTGTTGCTGTCCATGTTGTTGCTAATTTGTAACGCATTTTCTTATCAATTGTCGCAATGCATACGATTTCTGACTGTTGTCGTTACAGTTGAGTGCAAAATGCTCAGCTTGACACTCAGCTGCAGGCGTGGCAAACTACCACAGCTACGCACTGTTGTTGTTGTTGTTGTAGTAGTTATTGTTGCTGTATTGTAAGCAATGCTTGCACAACACCAGCAGCAGCTAACGAGCAGCAGCAACAGCAGCAGCAGCAGCAGCAACATTAACCCGCAGGGAAACACACCGCTGCAAGTATCTTTGACTGTAGATGTTTCTGTTTGTGTATCTGTGTGTGTGTGTGTTCGTGTTTGTGTGAATATGTGTATGTATGCGTGTGTTGCTGTGCAAGTGTCTGGTGTCGGCTTTTAAGTGTCATAAATGAGAATTTATTCGGCCTGGCATTGTCATTGTAGCAGGCAATGTTGTCATTGTAGTTCGTTCTAGCGTAGTTGTTGTTGCTGCTGCCATTGCTGGTGTTGTTGTTGTTGCTGCTGCTGCTGCCATTGCGTTTTCTGCTGTCGTCTGCTATTCACACCGTGTTCAGGTGGCAAAATTTTCCAGATTGTCAGGCAGGCCAGACAACATGGCAGCAGCAGATTCAGGCCGGGCCAAGCCAAGCCAGGCCAGGCCAGGCCACTTTAGCCATCGTTTGTGCGGGTTCATGAACTCGGCACATAAATTTCATTAACAGCTGTGCGTTGTTGCTGTTGTTGTTGGCACTGCGACAAATTAGAGATTAGCTGTGGGGATAATATAAATTATAATTAGACATACGCTGCGTTGTTCGTGAACGAGCTGTCATTATGTTGATTTACTCGTTTCTTTAATATATCACAAGTATATATATAACATATATAGATATATATAGTATATGCATGCTCATTTCTAAATGGCTTGCAACAGATTTGTGGCACAGTTTAGCACACAGTTAACAATAGCTTAGCTTGCCTCAGCACACATACAATACTTAAACTAGTGCATGCATGTTGTGTTGTGTTGTGTGTGTGTGTGTGTGTGGCACGTTGCATGTTGTTGGCCAAAGCAACCACACAGCCAGGCCAGCTCAGGCTACAGGTCACTCAACGTCGCACACACAATGACGCGACACGACACGAGGGCAACAACAACAACAACAACGACCTCAAACAACTACAACTACTACAATCTAACAATGCGCACGTTAACGCTTAACGATTTTCTAGTGCAGAACAACAACAACAAACGACAACAAATACACAATAGTGTATGTACAGTATATACTAACATACATACATATGTATATATAGTAGTATATCTGGTATATATATCCCAGCATATCCTACATGTGTTTACTGCCAGCGCGCAAAGCTCGAACAAATCCAATTAAACTGAGCACTAAAACTGCCACGCCACGCCCCCTTCCCACATCGCCCGTTGTGATTGTAATTTGATTTTCATCATATTAAAAATGTATTATGACTATCCGTGCGTTCCTTGTCTGAACTTTGACCTTTTCTATACGTTTAGTTTATTGACAACGGCAACTCAATAAATATTAATAAATTTATAGCATACTTTTTGGGGCAATTTTTATTTGAAATCTAAAAACTCCGATTATCATTTATACTGCTCTTGTTTATGCTGATTTATACGATTTTATTAAAACATATTTTCCAAATTGGACTCAACGCAAATAATTCATTTACTTTATTTATTGTTTTTTGTAAAAATTTCCTATTTTTAATCCTCAATCGTACTAAAATCCATGCCGGCCCCTAAGCACGAAACTGATTCGAAACAATGACAACAGTAACAACTGGCAACACACTTGAAACACACACGCAGAGCCACAGACAAACACACACACAGAGTAACACTAACACGTAGTACCGACAAACAATCAAATCAAATATTTATATGCGGGCAAGAAGCGGCAGTCAAGAGCCAAGAGAAACAGATATAGACAAGGGAAGCGGGGGGGAGAGAGAAGGAAAGGGAGAGAAGAAGAAATAGAGACGAAACTAGGGATAGTGCGGGCAATGAAAACGGCAGCAAATAAATGCGGCACACAGTGGCACAAGGAAAACTAAAACAGATTTTAGTTTCTTTCCCCTTTCTTTCTCTCCCTCTCTTCCTACTCCTTTGTTGGATTTTTGCCTTTTGGCCACCGCGTTGCAACTTGAAAAACTTTTGGCCCCAGAAAAATATCAGCTAACGCAGCAAGTTGCTGTGGGTAGAAAAGAAAGAAGCAGCAAAGCATATAAGGGCCACACTATCTAAAAAGAACACGCAGCTTAAGTGCAGATTGCGAGGGCTACCAAAATAAAGATATGAGATTAGTAATGCCATGAGATCATATTATAAACAAAATATCTATATACATTTTAGATATAAATAGTCTTTTGTAAAGTTTCTATCAAAATAAACTTTTCAAATTTTGAAATTTCCAATAGGAAAACTCAAGAATTTGAAGAATTCGATGAGCAATTTCGTAAATATCTTCAGCACATTGTTTAATTGAAAAGAAAACTAATTAAGGCAGTTCAAAGCATAACATTAGTTTCCTCCACAAAGTTTTCGCACACAGTTTCCGCGAAGTACAACAAAACAAGAACATTTATTTAGCATAATTTATTTAAGCAATGCTAGAGCGAGTGCCTAGAAGCATAAATGAACTCATTTACTTTGGTAACGACCCTCGTAAAACTTCTGCCTAGTATTGCTCTGCCTGCTTAGAAACATTTTGGGTACATTCGCAAAATTAAAAAAGATTTTATGCCAGACGCGTTTTTGGGCCAACGACGTAGTACAAGGGTAGACGCACTTCACCCTCACTCCCTTCCACATATATGTTTATACAAGTATTTACAAATACAACTTGCAAGAACAAGGCCAAGCAAAATGGCCAAGTAAAACAATCAAATGCTGAATCACATTCACACAAACACACAGAGAGTCGCACACGTAGTATTGAAATTGTAACAGAAAATCAATTTAACCAAAAACTTGAAATGGCATAAATGCTGGTGGTAGCTGGTAGCCTGCCAGAGCAATAGGCAAAATCTACACCAGCTCACACACACACACACACTCGCGCATAGAAGGACATATACGTAACACGTGCTTGGCATTTGTGGGTATTGTGTGTGCTGTCTGCATGTAAATGTTCTGTGTATGTGTAGACACAGAGAATACTATAAACAACGCGGCAAAGCGGAAAACTTTCTTCCTCGCCAGGAGAAGGCAGGCAGGCAGACAGGCAATACAATCAAATCTTCGACATGTCGAATGCAAAAGACTTGAATAAAATGAAATTTATTTGCGTGTTCCCGCCATCCTGCCTTCCTCCCTTTCTGCCATGCAATTTGAGTTAAGACGAGGCGCGATGGAAGACAGTTTTTTATCGGGAGATGATGCACTGTGAATACCCTAAAATAATATGTTAAGTAGTTAACGGGTTTGTGTAATAAATGCATAGTATAAATGTTTGTATCTTCCACCTTATAAGGTTTTTAGAAAGATCAGAGTACTACATTTATAGATATGTTTCTTGGAAATTTCTGGTTACACTTCAAGTTTGTATATGAATTTTGATTATACCTCATATTTAATTTTTAGTCCACTAAAATAAGTTCCTGCACAAAGTTTTGCCTAAGAAATTGTCTATAAGAAATTAATGTATCAAGTATAACATAAATAATTCTTGTTCTTCAGTATATTGAAAACATTTTACCCTCTAAGGCATATCCAAGATGTAGCACACGTAATTGGGGGGCTGGCAATTTGTTTTAACGCACTCAGATAGACATATCATAAACGCGCTCAGCTCAGCTGCCTTTCCCCTGCTTCCACAACTCTCCACCTTTCTACTCTGTCTTAATCTGCCCCTTCTTTTCTCTCTCCTTCCCTGTCTCCCTCTCTGCTTAACCTCCCACCTCGCCCACTTATTGTTTAGCATGCTACTTAAGCTATTTACGAATCCTTGCACTGAGTCACAAAAGTTTCGACTGACATTACTTGGCGCACTTGGCTCAAGCATTTTAAGTTTTATCTCTTTCCCTCCCCCTCCTCTTTACTTGCTATTCTCTTTCGCACGCGTGTGCGTGTGTGTTTCTGTCTGCCCTGCCTGTCTGTCTGTTTGTGCGAAAACTAAGTCGGGCAAGTTTGTAAGCAGGGGATAAGCAAGCTGAGCAAAGTCAGAGCATAATGTAAGCGCTGCCAAAGCTGCACTTAAACTTTTGATATCAATAAAGAAAAATACGCCCAGCCGAGAATGCAGCAACAACAATAACAACAACAACAACAACAACAGCGACTGCATGAAAGTGAATTGAGAAAGGAAGGAAGGGGAAAAAAACTGATATTCTTTGCACAACTTTTTCGGCAAGTTTTGTAACAAAAATCTAATGCAAAACTGTCATTTAGAGTCTCTTCACTCTCTCTCTCTTTCTCTTTTTTATTTTGATGTCAGCTGCACGTGCGACACACACACTGGCCACGGAAATCATCAGGAAAAACGCAGAGAAAGAGAGAGAGGAAATGGTACAGAGGAGAAAAAAAAATTGAAATAAAAAATGGCGACATGACAGGCGCACGTTTTGCCCACGTTGAAAACGAGGGCAAGCTCAGGCGACAGGAAACCGAACAGACAGAGGGACAGAAGGACAGAGAGAAGGACAGACAGAGGGACAGAGGGACAGACAGACAGTTATAGAGAAGCCAAAGCAGAAGTGGAAGACAGCCGGTAACTGAGTGAATGAGTGGGTGCAACAGAAGCTTAGGCAATTTATGACAGGCGCCTGGCACCAATGGCGACTCACTCTGCCACCCCCTCTCTCTCGCTCTCTCTCTCTCCTCCTGTCTCTCTGTCCTTATGCATGTGCACGCACAAGTTTGTGGCACACAGAACTGCGTCAAGCATGTATCACACTTGAAGTGATTCGATGTAGCATCATGATTGGTTGGGCAGCCAGCAACTCAAATGGGATTTCATTTTCAATAATTCAGTGTGATAATAATTCATATGTGACTTACTTACAGTTAGCAAGAGAAACACGAGCATACTAAGCAGAATATTTAGTAGAAAAGTTTATTGAAACTAAAAGTGAGCAGAAGTTATGCTTCTTTGTGTATGAAAGGCAGGGAGATATAAGATAAAGGACTTTAAAATATACACAGCCAATTGCAATTGAGACAACTGTTTGAAAAAATAGATATAGTGACTATAATAGGGCTACCAAACTTGGTGTCTATATTTGTTATTACTCCATGCAGAATAAATAATATAAACCGCATTCCAAGAATATAGCTTTCGTGCTTGTTTAATCATCATTCTCTTTGTTTTTATTTACAGAAATCTAATTACATTTCTGACTCTTACAAAAGCCTTGCCTACTTCCTACTTCAACAGTCACTTCTTGCGGTCTAAACAGTGACTACACTCACTCAATATGGTGACTGTTCATATTAGTCAATAAGGTGACTCTTCACATCACTCATCATGCACGACAGCTGCTGTTGTCACTTTAATTTGACGCAAAGTGAGGAACTGTTTTTGGTTCATAACAGCAGCGCGTGACATGAAACATGCAAATATGACACAGAAACAAAGAGAAGAGGGAGTGAAGGAGGGAAAGGGCAGTGAATGAGGCAAGAGCAGAGAGGGAAAGAGAGAGGGAGTGAGCACACTAAAGGAGTAGTTGACAATGAAATTCTATAACTCTCTGTCTCCCTTACCGTGTCCGTGTGTAGGCAGCATATCAGTTTGACAGTTGGCTTTGAGTAGGGAGCGCCTCAAAGTTTTGTGGCAATAAGCAGCAACAACATGAACAAGAGCAACAACAACACCAACATGAGCAATAGCAACAATCAAGTACACGCCACTGGAGACGCTCGGGAAAACAGTTTTGGTTGATTGAATTGAATTGTACTCGGCCTAAAGAGGGGCAGCAGGCAAAACGGCTGTGGCAGACAGATGTGGCAAGAAGCACAATCCACTAAGCCCGCTCTGCTGCTTGCTACAACTGTCACAAAATCAATAAAAAGGCCAAAACTTTTGCACAAACAAAACACTGAGAGAGAGAGAAGAGCAACAACCACAGCTGAGACTGCGACTGAGCTGAAGGAGGAGACTGAGCTGTAGGGGGAGACTGAGCTGTAGACATAGACTGAGCTGGAAAGGACGTTGCACAAACTGACCGTCCTCTGTAATTTCGATACAAGTCTCAGCGGGCACATTAGCAACATGTGTTGCCCTCCAGCAGCAGCAACAAATTTGTAACCAAGTTGCGCTGCCCCATTCCTTGCCTTCGCTTGTTACTACATAAAATAGATATAAATAGCTTTATATATAGAATAGCTAATACAAGCACAACTAAGCCAAGCACCTACAGGTGCCCCCACCATCAGGCTTCCCCCATGCTACACCGCAGACATTTGCGATAAATGTCAAGCGAAATATCGCTGGGTATACGAGATTTATGTGTGAGTGCTCTGCAAATAATTGGGTGTTGCCAGCTCCATGGATTTATAGAGATTGTACCCACCACTCGACTCGATTGCACTCTCTCTCTCTCTCTCTGCACTATCAGCTTGCCACGCCATTCATCAAATGTGCGCACATAAAACTCTATCTCTCTCCTTCTCTTCCAAGATAAGCTCAGCTCAAGACAAATTTGCATTTGACCAGAAGCAGCAGCTATGATATAAGCCGCGGCAGCTTGGCTAAAAGGATTAGATTCGCAATTTAAAACCACCAACGCGAATGCTAACTAAATATTTGCTAAGAAAATACGAATTTTTGGGTTGGATTTTGTTGACTTGTTAAGCAACTGTGCGCGCACAGTGCGTATGCGCAATGCAATTGGTAAATTGCGAAACGCCAAAACGCAATCAGTAACAAATTTTGCGCGCCAGACACAAAAGGCGAAAAGGCGGAAACAGAACAAGGCAAAAAAGTGGGCGAAAAAAGGGAAAGAAAGAATGAACGCAAAAACCTCGCACAGCGTACAAGGAAATAAAAAATTGAGTAGCGCCAAAGTGTCCTTGATGAGCGCGATTTGGCTGGCAAATGGGGAGAAAGGGGTGAGGTTCACAGAGGGGGGAATTTTATAGCAACGATTTACAGAGATACTCAGCAGTGTTTGGACTTCATTTGAAAAATGCCTAATAAAACAAAAGTGATAAATAGATTTAGAATTTAAATTAAAATTGATTTAATTTACTTTAAATATATATTTTATTCTAATAAAAGTGAAATCGAAACTACTATTTCTAATTTATTGTGTTTCATTATTATACCCGCTGCACATAAGGTATGTGACACCCCTTTCCGCTTCCGTTAAGCGATATAAACCGAGTTCCTAGCGTAATTTAATTGCAGCACAGTTCATTTTGGGTAAACACAATAACTAATAGCGCACAATTGCTTGCTGAAAATTTGGTTGCAATCGGATAATTAATATAGAAGATATTTTAGAACACATTTTAAGAGTTACTATTTTCCAAACCGCTCTCTAAAGTATGTAACACAAAATACAAAATAAAAATCATGCAAACTTGTGCTTTTTTTTTTTATAGAATATTCAAAATATTCTACACAAATCTAGTTTAATATGCTGAGCTTTAATAACATGGAAATATTTGTCTATTCCCCCTTGTTTCTCTCACTTCCTCTCTCTCTCTCATGCTTCCTTTGTCTGCAATTAAACAGGTTAAATTGTTCCCCCTTCCCTGCACAGTCAACTTTCACAACTTCTACTCTATTTACAAAGCAATAGAAAAATTCGTTGAACGTAATATACCCTGTGCATAAATAACTAAAGACCTCAAAAAAAAGAAGAAAAAAACCAAACAAAATGAAACGAAACGAAGCAATGCAGCCACACCAAGAGCGCAGCAAAAAAGGGTGCAAAAGAAAGACAGAGGAAAAAGAGAGAGACTGTGGGGGGGAAAAGGGCACAGCATGTGGAGGAATTGCGAACAAAAGGATTCATTAACAAAGTAAAAGATGGAAAAGTGCGCAAAGAGCATTGAAATGAAATGAATGAACGTAGCGAGAGTCAAGACACACAATACGATATGAAGATGGAAATCGAGCTGAGCTTAAGGCTGCAGATGGAGCACGACTTCTTTCCTGCCCCTCCCCCCCTCTCATTCTTCAGATAAGGGTGGGCAACCAAGCGGAAGTTTATGACGGTGAAAAAGCGTATGAAGACACGTTAAGGACGACGACGACGACGACAAGTGCAAGAGGCGCTTCAATTGTTGCTGCCGGTGACGATGCTGCAGCACCTCCCCCACCCTCATCCTTCACTCCTACTTGACTGGGCTCACATATCCGACGAGGAAATAATAAAAAAGCGTGTCAAGTGCTGCCAATGTTGTTAGTGTTGTTGCTGGAGGTAGCAGGGAACGGGTCTAAAGGGAATGCGGATGAATTACTATGCCAACCAGGACTTAACAAAGGAGCATCAGCTTTATGCGTATGTCTATGTGTGTGTGTGTGTTTGCCAAGTCAAATGAAATTTAATTTTGCATAATAAATGACTAAAACATATGCACAATGTCGTTGCACACACACACACATAGAGAGGCAGACGCATTTATTAACTTGGCCAACAAGCGACGCCGCAGGTTATGCTACCAAAAAAATATAAAACATAGAGGGAAGGAGAGCATGAGAAAGAGTTCGTTTTGCAAATGACATTAACGCTTTGCACATGTACGTAACCATTCACACACACACACATACACATACGCCGGTAACCACAGAGCACGAGTAAGGGATAGAGAGAAAGAGAGAGGGAGCAGGGGTAGGAGAACGAGTTAGCCGCAAAATGATTATCTAATGTTTGCCCAGTAAAAACGAAATTATTTTTGTGGTCATAAAAACATCCATCTAAACATATGTATCAGACACAAACACACACGCACACAGACACACACACATATACATATTTATATATATATATATATATTACAGATTCTATATATCTGCAGTTGGAATGAGTAAGTGCCGAGTGTATCCGGAGCTCGCATTCATCAAACCGCGCTACACCATCTCTTATATTTGCATTTACATTTTAGCCACTGCACAGTGGTACAAGCTCTATTTACTTGAGTTGGCTTAAGCTCTTTAGAACACTATATAAAGCATTAACCAACAGCTTACACTTTGTATACCTAATGACAAGCCTTGGAAGTCATTCAGTTCCTCAATTTAAATTCTTCTCCTCTATAAATTCATTTATTTACAACTTTGAGACTTTAATATTCCTCAATAACCACTGTGCCAGCCATTGTAAATATGCCTGTGTACATTTATCTAGGCAAACCACAATAAAGTTGACCGTATTTACGTATTTTCCATGTCGGAATTTTTCACATTCATATGGTTGCCATAAAATTATAGCTTGTTGAAAACTTTTGACGTGACTTTGGACACCACTTCCAGTACATAATACACAGAGCTATTCAAACATATACTCGTATTTCATCTGAATGATTTTTGCGGGCTTTTTCTACAATCTGAACAAAGCGTAGGCGCAATAAAATTGGCCTTGGAAGTGTAAAATTCCATAAATAAAACCCAAAAATATGAACATTGGCGCTTTTCCACATTCCCCAACAATTTATTTCGGCAACAAATTTATAACTTACATTTTTCGCAGGTCAAGGATGAGTACAATATGTATTTTCCAAAATAATACGATTTTACATACCTGTAAATAGCAGAGAGAGAGAGAGAGAAAGTGAGAAATTTTGTACATAAAGTTCGACAGAAGATTTTTAAAAGGAATGTGGCAATATCAAAAGGCCGTCAAACAATTAAGAACAAAGTACAAGTGCAAGGAGGAGAAAAATGTTGAAGAGATAAAGGAGAGAGGGAGAGAGACAGACAGAGAAAACATAAAGTAGACAAACAGTACAACATTTACAAAGGACTCTCATTGATCTACTAAACATCCACTGTATTAATATTTCAAATTCCACATTCATTCATTCCATTTCAAACATATTTATAATTCCAGAATTTCTGCACAAAGTTGATGGATTAGACAAGGTCACAGCGACCGCAGTTACCTCCTTCTATCAAGTTGTTTCAGTTATCAAAATAAAACAAATATTGATGGGCCCAATAAAAACCAATTGCAGGCAACCTCAATACATCTTGCTAATGTTGTGGGCGCAGCTTTTTTCAATATACAAATAAAGGTAAGGCAAAACAGGCAAACAGACAGACAAACAGAGAGACAGATGGAGAGACAGTAGGATTGCCAGACAGACGACATTGTTTTAGACAAATTGATGCGGCAAAAGGGCAACAAACAAAGCAGCACTCACACTCACACACGATACGGCACACTTTGTGTGTCCATTGTTATCACATTTACTGAACTTGATCCTTTCTGAACCGCACACACACACACACACTAAACAAAAGCTGCTCATTTGTCATTGTCCTTGATTATTGTACAAATGAAGCCTATGAATTTGTCCATTTCAAAGTGTTCTCCCTCCAAGTTTATTATACGTAATTGTCGACAAAAAATACAAAATAATAATAATAAAACGTAGACACAAGATATTTACCCAGTACTATCCCCCTAGGCTAATATAAAGCACTTTAAAGTCGAACTTTATTTGATTTTATTGCTGGAATGTGCGTACATTCAAACATATGTACAGTATGTATGTCTCTCTCTCTATGTAAAAGTTCACCCGTGGGCACATGAAATACGTGGTAGGTAAATGGAATATTTATGATGGCATTTGGCATTTTAATTAAATTCTACACCGTTTGGGGCCATCGTAAACATTTATTATAATATTCTACTATGACTACTACGACTAACAACGCGTAATTTGTTGTTAAATTAATGTCGATTCTATTATAAACATTCTCGTGGAATGTATTATTATTGTTGCAAATGGACACGCTTTAAATTAATTGGTTTATTTTGGTAACTCATGATGGGACTCCGTTAACTTTCAAAGTGTCAATTTGCTGTTAATAACAGAGAGAGACATTATTGTAGTATATATACTGTATATTATAGTACAATATTTGTAAATTAGCGCGCTGTCAGCTATTGGTAGATTTCTAATTATAAACAATGGAATGTTCAACATTATTCTTGGCATATAATTAGCAACATTTTGTTGGGTAATCAAACCGCAAAATGTGATTAATATAAAGGCAAAATGTAAGGCAAAAATGTTTAGTAACCACAAGGCGCATACTATATATACAAATCCAGGCATATAGTGACCACTATGTGAAATAAGATCGATTTACTTTGCCATAATCAACAAAAAAACTTTTAAATTGCAATTTACATACGATAATAAACTCTTTAAAACGTCACCCTATCATCCTATTATTCTGCGTTGTATATCCCTCAATTATAAATGACTTTTATTTTTGAATCTTCTCTGGCATATCATGTACATAAGCTTGTTATTGCAAAACATATTGACGCGTTTGCGGTAATTACAGCTTCCACTTCTGGTATGCAATTATTTTGCAACCCTCCTCAACGCCCTTTCGAACAACAAAAACAGCAGATAAACAAAGCTTTTCATTGTCCAAAACTTCACTCACTCCTTGTCTGGCTATCTCCCCTTCCTCCCTCCCTTTATGAGCCCAAGCGCAACCCTTTCAAACTAATTGCAAGACAAAACAAACCATTTACAAAATGCTTAAGTGACACAACCGCAAACATGAGAATATGAGACGATAGTCTCCCCTCTCTCACACATCCCTCTTCTCAATCCTTTCTCCCTCTATATGCCGTCTTCCCTCAGGTCAGTCCCTCAATGACTCTGTGTGGC
The DNA here is from genome assembly GCA_018903425.1 of Zaprionus nigranus. NCBI lineage: Eukaryota > Metazoa > Arthropoda > Insecta > Diptera > Drosophilidae > Zaprionus > Zaprionus nigranus. The sequence continues at coordinate 216,662 of JAEIGD010000010.1, forward strand.
TCGTGTTCTTCGTGTGTGTGTGTGTGTGTCTGTGCCACATTATGTCGTATGTATTATCTAAGCTTATTTCCTCATTAACTTGAGACTGCAAGGGGAGGTGGCAGGGAGGGGGGAGAGGTTGATGTAACCCAGCAGAGAAGTCTTTGGGCTTTTGTAATCTTATTCGCAGTTTTCTTGTCTCGTGCGCGTCTCAGTTTGACTGTATTTTTCATGGTCAGTGCACTTGCAGAAAACGAGAGACAAGAAAAAAGTAGAAAACTACAACAGGAACAGACTTAAAGATACCCTGTTGAAGTAAGGAATGGAAATACTATAACAGAAACAACTCTTGAACTCTATAATTTATAGTTTTAAGTTTTTCTTATTGAATATGTAACAAAAATAATATAAATTCTGCATTATCTTTCAGTTGCATGTATTTGACTTGTCTTAAATACCCTGCCACATATATTTGCAGGGTATCAAATGCAAAAATTATGACACACGCGATAGTCTGTGGTGCAGCGCATAGTTAAAGCAGAGCTCTGCTAACAAGCAGCTTAAAATGCACGAGCAGTTGGTTTGCTTTCCCGCTCCCCCCTGGGAATTATCTTCCAGACAAGTTGCAGGACAAGAGACAGAGACAGAGTGAGAGAGAGATTGAGGACGGGGGGAGACAGAGATAGGCAATGCGAGAGACAGTCAGACACAGAGAGTGCGCCGCACTGGGCTCATTAGCATATGCCACAAGTCAGTCTATTGCTGCTCTAACTGACGCTCGGGGACGCAACTGACGGCGTTGGCGAGGGTGGCAACAGAAAGGGACAGAGAGAGAGAGCGAGAGGGAGAGAGAGAGAGCGCGCGAGCAGAAGAGTGCAACATTTTTTACATTTCTGTACAGCCCTAAAGCTCTACGTTTTTTTTCCACCAACTTCTGTGAATGGAATTTCTTTTTTTCACTATTTTTTTCCTTTTGCCTATTTTTGCTGGCATTTTCGTGTTTAATTTAGCCAGCAACCCCACGCACAATTAAAATGTTTTGCTCATTATTCGTCGTGTTTAATTTGTTTACCTGAAATTTAAATTGCACTCGCCACTCTCGACACTCAGCACTAACAATTGTTCGTGCCATTTATTGACAGAGAGAGAGAGAGAAAAAATGTGCGCTGGGTAAATTGCGAATTCACGCACAGCAGCTGCTTTAAATTATCGACAATTAATTGGATGAACACGTTAACAAATACGAGCAAGTGAGAGAAAAACAGTTGAGCCTATATTAAATCAAATAAATAAAATGGAAATCAAAATCAAATACCAAACAAAAAAAAGAATTAGTCAGCAAATAATATATACAGCAAATATCTATACAGGCTTTTGCATAGCGCACTGAAAAGTATGCAACGATTTTCGGACCCAAAACAGATGCGACGTCCATTAAATGTTCAGCAACAAGAACAACAACTAGCAAATAAATAGCTACAACCACTATTAAATAGGTGCATTCAGTTATGTATAATGTCAAATTAAAGTTGGAATACTAAAATCAAATGCTAATTTCGCTAGAGTACACATGCTTGACGGCAGTTTATTAAAATTAGCATTAGAATTGCAGCTATAAATATTTAGCTAATTTTAAATAAATCACATTCTATATGTGCAATATTGACTAAACAAATATGCATAATTTAAAAAATCTATAATTTAATCAAATTGAAGTTAAAAATGTACAAAATAAGGTGCATTATTACGCTCGATATTGACTAATTAAAAATGCACAGATGCAAGAAGTACAGAATAATAAAACAACAACTTTTCCCTTTAATAGACTACATACTACTCTTAAATTAATCTAATCAACTATATGATATATACAAAAATATATTTTCAAATTCTAGTTGCAATACTAAAAACTACAACTGCTGTTTCTATACCCCTTCTCTCTTGAGTTCATCAGTCTGCAATATTTCACAGTTCTCATACCTGTTTGGACCGCATTCAATCTATTCACGACTACAAAGTGTACAGAATATCAAAGAATTCTTTTCACATTTTGCATTCAAAAATGTACATTTTGGCAAATCAAATCACGTCATTCACAGAAAAAACTGCCAAAAATTGGGTCAGCTATTGATGACTGTGGTGGTCTGGCCGCAAATCGTTAATTTTTATTATTTGCCGCAATATATAATTGGATACATCGAGGGTCACACACACACACACACACACGCACACATACAGTAAATTGGGAATATCCGACACGACCTGCACTTCACCCCTTAACTACCCTTAATGTGCGTTGTGCACGATATGAAAAACCCCCGGAGAAAATCCATTTTAACAACATCGATTTTCTGCACCTTTTCAGACCGCGTCAGTTGGGTTTTTCTTCTTCCTTCTGCTTCTTTTCCTTGTCTGCCCTTACTTCTCATTGGATTTTTCCGCCATGTGTGTGTGTGTGAGAAAGGTAATCGAAATTGAATCATTGGAAAATTTACATGGTAATATGGCGAAAGCAGTCAAGTAGCTTGTTAAATGTTTCTTCAGCGTGATACAAAATGAATAATTTGAGAGTGCATTGCACAATTGTTGGAAAATTTTGTGCAAATTCACACACACACACACACAGATATGCACAGCATACATACATATATACTATATATCCTCGCATTTGTCTGTGTGTTTGTATGTATAAATTGTCATTTTGCGGCAGTAATTAAAAGCAAGCGGGAAAACGTTTTTCCGGGCATACCTATTAAATATTGAACAGTGTGTTTAGTGCCTGCTAAAAAGGATGCAAAATGGCAACTAGCTAGTGTAATGTTGGGTATAGAGAGAGCCTTACACACTTTGTTGCTTGTTGATATTATAATGAGTAGTTAGAGCTTTAAGCTCTATTAAATTAGATACATTTTAGGTTTTAATAAAGTTTAATGGCTTAATGCGCTATTAAATAATTGTTATTCCAATTAACAATTGAATTTCCATTTTAATGCGCTTTTTCAGCATTTGACAATTACTTTTTAATTTCGCTTGCTTTCACTTTACTTGCAAACATTTCAAAAGCTTTAATGCGGTTTTGCTGTGACTTTCCAGCAACTTACAGGGTATTAAGCAACAAGCCCTCTACTTGCAATTATATTTTAATTATTTCGTTTGCGTTGAACGGATTTTTTTCGCACAACTTTTGCAATTTTACAGCGTTTTCTGTCAGCACCGACAACGAAATAATAAGCCCCAAATACAAACAATTTGCTTTATCAATATTCATGATTTGCCATCGTTGGCTTGTTGCTGTTACTGTTGCTGTCCTGTCTCCTATCTACGCTGTCGCTTGCCTATCTCTCGTTTCGTTGTTGCTGCTGGCATTGCCACAATGTTCATGAATATGCAATCAAGGTGAGCCAATGCGATTTGCAGGTGAATCAAAATGCATTTCACCAAGTCAACATGCGGCTAATTTCGACTGGTTTTAGTACGCAAAATAGCCAAAAAAAAACAAATATTTATACAAATTATAATATGTTAAAACTGATTTGTAATAAAACAATGCACAAAACTTTAACAACACAGTGGAAGTTTGCAAAATTTAAACTTCCTTCAGTTGATGCAGCTGCTGCAGTTGCACATGCAAAGTTGCAAATTGATTTGTTGCCATCAAAGTTTCCTTTGGCACTGTGGAAGAAATCGAAGTTTTATAGAGACTGCGAAGCTTTGAGCTTTTAATACTGCTTTGAAGCTGCTGCTAGTTTATCAAGTTGTAACTGATTTGTAAACTGTTCGACTTCAAAATCAAAGCAACTTTAGTTCTAACTTTTGCTGCTGCCCACATCGATTTATTGCTTTTAGCTAAGCAAAACAATTTCCAAAGTTGTTGCAAAGTTTTGTGCCAAGAAAGCTTTTGCTATGCTCCAATGACAGCTGCCCACTGTGTCTGTGTGTGTGTGTGTCTTGGCCCACTGTGCTGTAGTAAACTTTAGCCTTAAAGACATTTCCCAAGCAGCTACAAGCAGCAGAAATATATACTTAAATATACTTTGTGTTGGCAGGAGAGAGTGAAGAAGGAAGACAGAGAGAGAGAGAGAGAGAGAAGAGGACAGAGAGAAAAGGAGGAAGACAGAGAGAGAGAGAGGGAGACTTTAAGTGAATGTTTGTGTGTTTTTAGTGCAATGCAGGCCCCACATAAGTAGTAGAAACAAAGCCTGATGTCGATAGTGAAAGGTCCTGGGCATAAAGTAGACCGACTGCAGATTGCCAGCCTGCCTGCCCACACACAGTGTTGCTGCCGCTGTCGCGCTATGCTTTCTATGGCAGCTGCAGCAAAAGTTCTACGAACTCTACGACTGTTCTACATCTCTCTTAACTTTCTATGGGCAACGACAACAGCAGCAACAACAGCAATGAGGACGACAACTCGACGACGTTGGCTGTCAAAAAATCTTCAATTAAAGGCACAAGCACAAAAGCTGTTGCAGCAACAACAACAGCAGCAGCAACGGCAAAAAATGCAGCCGGAGAGCAGAAAAAAGGGCAAAATGGGTTGAAAAATGTGTAAAATGAAGAAAATGGGGGCATTCCGATAGGCAGGAAGAAGCAACGACGACGACGACGACGGCGACGACGACTGTGACTGCTCTGCAGCCACCACACGCCACACACACGTATCAGCAGTTGGCGGACAATTCCTCAATGCACTTCCCACCCCCTTCTTCAGCCTAGCCTGACTGCTTCCCCCTATCGACCCTTTTTTACAGTTATGCAGTCGCCTCTCAAATGAGCGCAGCAGCGCATTGCATTGCAAGACAATGATGTCAGCCACAGCAGCAGCAGCAGCAGAAGCAGCGGGCCGGGCCGGGCCTCATCATCAGCCAAAGCATCCGCCAGCCAGATATATCCATAGCAAGTCCAAAAAGTTGTCCAGATGTTTGTGGATATATTCACATTGTATTCACATTCACTCATTGCTGATTGTCATATGAAATGAATGAGCGTGGGAGTTTGTGAGTGTGTGTGCCTGCGTGTGTGTGTTTGTGTGTGTGTGTCTCTCTGCTTGTTTGTGCAAGTGTGTCAGTCAATGCAAAGTTTGCCAGCTGCTGATAAGCAATGGGAATTAACTGCTGAACGGGCTTTGCTGTTCCTGCTCCTCCTCCTCCTCCTGCTCTCCTCCTCTCCTCTCTCTCTCTCTTGCTTTCTAACTCTTTTCCTTTCTTCTGCTTTGCATTTTGACTGTAAAATGTTAAGCCTGGAACAGTCAAAGTTCCTCACAATGTTTTCTTTTTGCTTTTTTAGCAATGTTTTTTTTGCACTTGCACCTCAAAGGCGCAACGACGACTTTTAACGCAGCTTTGAAGTTCCGCTCTAAAGCACAAAGTCCAGCCTCAAAGAGCACACACACACATGTGTGTGAGTGTGTAGAGAGCATAAATGTTCAAAAAAGAAGGGCACACAAGGGTTAATATGCAGTGGAATGTCAATTTTTGACGGCGCAAAACTCCTGAGGCGCAAATGGCTGAGATAAAACGTGAAAGAAAGCAGAAGATGATAAGGCAGGAACTTAAGAAGAGAAAGAAGAGGGAGAAGCCGTTCTGCATTGAAAATTCAGCTAAAAAAGTTGTTGATAATGTCAAACAATTTAGGCTTGTAATCCTCTAACAATTCTTAACTCTACACACACCTCAGTCAAAGTGATTTGCATTGAAAAGTAACTGTAAATTTAGCATTTTATATTCAACACATATCAAAATATACATGACATGTGCAAATACTCTCTCTCTATATAGGTTATGTATGCATATAATACTTGCATAACTGTGACATATCTCGCATATATATACCATATACACATATCGCCTTCAGGTTAAACATACGACGCAATTTATGAAAATAGAGTGCAGAAAAATACGTAAACAAACAAACAAACACAAACTGTAAGCAATGCGATGATATTCAAACACGTGCACACACACACAGACACAAACAGACATTGCACATGGGGCGTATACGTATTCGCATTTGAATTTTACTTCCTATTCTCTGCTGTTTACACAACGTTCCAACGTTGGGCGTGATGTGACCGTATAAATACTCTAGTTGTAAAGCCAACTCGGCACCCAGCCACGCCCCCCCCCCCCTCTTGCCCAACACATCCTAGCCAACGCCTAAAACTATGCACTGACATTTCTGAAATTAGAAATTGCTGCATGCAACAACAATAACAACTACAATAGCAGGAAGTACAATAAAAGTAAATAAGTCGAAAGTGGCACAGAACGTGCTAAAAATGAAATATAGTACTCATCCGCCTCAGCAAAAGAACAGTCCACACTTGCACAAGGTGCAACCCTTCTAGCCCCTCTCCCCCCCCCATCTAGTGGCTACTACTCTTGTGGAAACTGCTGTTTCTAATTGAACATACAATCGATATACAATGGGACACAGTCGTTGACATTGAATTCCAAGTGTCAAATTTGCACATTTTTACGAGACTTTACTGTACCTGCACTTCCGTTCAGTTCCGACAAACAAACACACACTCACACAAATGCACGTGCGTCTGTTTATGTGTGTATGTGTGTGTAGTCGTATATGGCAACGGTTATGTGTGCCTCGCATGGCAATGTATACTTGCCCAGCTACGCTTCGGGGGCGCATTTAGCACATTAAAAGCGGCAAAGAAATTTCCAATTTGCATTAGCAACGACTAGTGAATACCCTAATAGAATGTGCGTGTTAGTGAACTTGAACTAGAGTTAAAGGTATCGTACTCTTACTCCTTGTATACCTTCCCTTCGTTCTCCCTTTTTAAACCATCGATAATTGACTCCATTGCGGGTTTCCTTAGTGATGGTTTAGTTCATTAATGGCATCGATATTTTAATCTTAACTTAATTACGCACTAACTTTTATAAAACCCTATAAACTACCTTTCTTCCTTATTCTTATTCCTATGTTAAATGTCATATAAACTTCCTTTCTTTCCTCATCTTAAACGTTTCACTGCCTGCCAAAGATGTTCCACATTAAACCAAACACTTTTTCAAATTATTACTTAATATACAATCATAAAGTATTACATGTTATGTTCGAAATGTACAATAAATGCAACACTGCCCGCCACATGGTCAGGGTAGTCCCATAAAAAATGCTCGTGTGCACACAAAGAATTAGCAACTAAGTACGTGGGGCACATTGCGCTATTCCCAAATGGGCCTGGCCTATAACAACGTTGGACTCACGCCGTAAGTAGGCAAGCACATGATTAAAAATGCACACACACACACACTGGCAAGACTGCCCGACAGCTGGACAGATAAATGGACAGTCAAAGAAACAGAGAGAGAGAGTAAGAGGGAGAGCGAGAGGGGCATGCTACTCACATTGTTGCAATGAAATGAACGCCTTCATTGGGCTTTGTAATTTACCCAGTTCAGCATGTCGAACACGACAGACAGCAAGAGAGAGAGAGAGAGAGAATACGAAACTTGGCTAGCTTAGGGGGAGATATATGATGGGAAGGTATCGGAAGGGATCTGGTCATTAAACTCGAAACATAACTAAACGCTGTGGCAGCACAAATAGAAGCCGCTGGAATGCTGAAAGCACTAAGGTGCCGCGGAATTGGCTTGCTTCGATTCAGATTCGCAAGCGCCCCCTATATATATATACGTCAAATACCATATATATACCTCCATATATGTATATATACATACCCACACAGTACAGTACTGTAATCCTAAGCCCTGCGCTCAATCTGAGGCAAACAGTGACAATTTCAATAAACGAAAATTCTTAAATTCGACGCTGATAAGGAATGTTTGCATAATAGTGTAGACGATTAGGGTATTATATGGGTTGGGTTCTACACGTGTGCGAGAGATCAGCTACAAATTGAAATACATATGTATATATACACACGCCAAGGCCTCCCAAAAGACATAATTCTCACATGAATTCAAATTACTCAAATGGCGCCCAACAATGGCCATATATACAGAACTCGCATTACATAATACTTTGCGCTCTCTCCAAGGATTCTCTTCGAGCGTATCAAAATAACGACTAAGCACAACAATATTTTCTCTCTTCTTTCCTTTAAACACTTGCAGAGGGTATGTACATTTTCTCCAGGAGTTTGCAACTTTTCTGATTTTAGAAATATCTTAACTTATCAATGCCAATCAAAGTATTGAATAATATTGTATATACACAATAGTCTACAATTCTGCACAGTTATATATAACTAATAAAGGAACAATAGAAGGACATAACAACCTGCAAAGGGTATACAACTTTCAGCATGCCGAATGTAGCCTTTCTTCCTCGTTTTTTTTCCAGTTGGCCTTCAGTTTTCGCAAACATTTTATGTTGCACGCTCTTGGGGGACCAACTGCTTAAAACTATTCCCCAACAACAACAGCAGAACACAAAATATAATAATAATAATACAAACAAGAAGAAGTAGTAGAAGCAGAAGCAGAAGAGAGAGAAGGATGAGGAGTTGGAACAACATCAACAAACACGCAAATGCATAATGCTTATTATATATACTGTGCCAAAATGAAACTCCAACACATTTATGCTAATTTCGTTGTCGTTGTCGTCATCGTCAACGTCGTCACCAGTTTTTCCCCATTCACTGCCTCTACTTCTCTCTTTCTCTCTCTCTTTCTCCTGCTTTTTCCCTCTTTCTCTTACTTATTTAGTGTGTTTTTTTTTTGCGTACCTCTCTCTCGCATGTTATTTTGGCCCAGTGTTTGTCCCGGTCCAGTCTGCAGTAATTTATGTAAATTTTTCATCAGCCTCTGTGGCTAGCCAGGGGAGCAGGTGGAGGGAGGAGAGACGGAGGTAGTGTAGGGATCTGGGGAGTTTGGGTTACTGCCTGGACAGGCCGCAAAGTATGCAGACAGAGACAGAGAGAGAGAGAGAGAACGAGAGCGAGAGCAGCACTGAGAGTTCACATTTGTTATGCACTTTGACTCGTGCTGACCCAACGCTGACCCAACGCTGCCTCTCCCTACCTCCCTCCCACCGTCCCTTAACCACGACTCTGCTGTCTGCGCTTGCATGTATTTAAATACGTAATTAGTTAGGGGCAAGATCAAATGTGGATTTAAGGGTTTTATTTAGCTTAAAACCCACACTACACTGCGTATACGTAATACATTTATATCTCAACCTAAACCCGAATCGCTGCAATTGACTTTGTTATTGCATCAACTTTAACATGACCCTGTCAGTCATCAATCAGTGTGCGTGCAACAGAGACAGACAGACAGAGAGAAAGAGAGACAGAGGCAATGAGATTCATTTAATTCAACAGCTGCACAAATGCAACACATCTGCCATCGATTACTGTAGAGGATTTCAATTCTGTTCCAATTTGCATATATCATCATCATCATCAACAAGACGATAACAACAACATTACAAGCACACAGCATCCAAAATATATACAACAGCTTGACCCAAATACGCACTGCGGGCATGTGGGGTACTCAGAAGCTATAAGATATTGTATCTAGCACGCACTTGGGCTTGAAATAATTAAAACAACAAAGAGATTGTTCATATTATGCAAAAAAACATATTTGGTATGCAAGGCGGTAAATCGCTTAGTTATAGAGGGGTAAATATACAAGAAATGTTATATATAATATTTTAATCTAAGAGACTATGACAAGTTTAGGAAATTTATGGAACATCAAGTTAATCAGCTAAGTAATCTAGACATTATAATATAGCAAGTATACAATCAAAGTTAAAATGAATCTGTAGTAAGTTTAGAGCTTGGGAAATGCCTTTTATAATATTATAGAAAACTTCCTTAAAGATCTTCTTAACATCTGCCTAATTGACGTGCAATTTGCTAGTATAAGAAATTAAGAAAACACGTATAGTTTGTTTGGTAATCTTGTATAACTGATAGATAGAATTTAAGTGAAGGTGTTTCGAGATAAGTTTAGTTTGATTGCTAAAAAAATGAGACAGAATTAAAAGTTTTAATAAAGCTACAGAGTTATTGTTAGATACGATAAAGTAAAGTTTGTTGTAGTCCGAACACAACACCCTGAGAGGCAATGTTATAAAGTTGTATCCACAGTTAGCTCATCAAATTCTATTGTTAATTGAATATACCCCGACACTTATTGTAGCGCACAACTGAACTGAGCAACCGTTGAGAATTGAATTGATTGTGTAGTGTTGTGTTCTGCTTTTGTTTATTGGACCATTGCGAATCAACATGTGTTACTTATGTCGTTGCCTTGCTCTCTTCCAGACTGGACTTGAAACTTTATCAAATCTAATTAGTTGCGGCATAAAACTGTCAACGTCTGCGTTGCCAATTGGCATATGCAGAAAGTAGACAGAAAAAAGAGAACAAGAAACCAAGAAGCCAACTTAAAGAGAAGAAAAAGGAGACGAGGGGCAGTTGTAGAAGGAGCACAGCAGGAAGTGGGAGCAAGGCAGCGCAGCGCAGCAACACACACACACACAGTCCATTGGCCCATGGGTAATTTAGAATGCAAACACTTGCAGGGAAGCAGCAATAGAGGAATTTGTCGCCAGGGGAGTAGGGAGTACGGGCGACGGGGGGGCACGCTATAGAGGACAACTTCCTTTTGGCAGGCGGTGAGAATTGTTGGGCAGCAGAGAAAAAAAAAAGGAGCAAAGAAAATATCACATAAAAAAAATAATGAAAATGTAAGCAACACAAAGACTCGCATACAACTGTAGTGTGTAGCATGTTGCGTGTGTGTGCGCGGGTGTGCGTGTGTGAATGTGTGTGGTATCATCAGCGACGACAACAAAGCGAACGTGGAAAATTGAAAAATGTGAAAAGGCAGGCACGCAGCGAGCGCGCCAGGCAAAAATTGTATGCAGGGCAAAAGCAAACAACATTTGAAAAATATTACAAGTATTTGCATATGATAGAGAGAGAGGGAACAAGAGGGAGAGAGGGGGCAGACCCCATGGAGTCGTGGCGCTAACGGCGTTTGGTTGGGTGCGCTCTATGCCATGCGAGATGCGGTGCGATTTCATGTAGTTTGTGTGTAAATAATACAACAGCATTTGCCAAAGCGCTGCAGAGTTCGCTATACGCACACACACACACTACCAGATACACACACACACACACGCACCGTGGATTCGTAGCAAAATTGAAGGCGAATCTCATCATGCTCATTTCAGGCGTAAATGAAAATGTAAATTCGCTTAAAGGCGTGTGCGGCTAAAGAGATAGAAATAGCAAGCGGAAGAAGCACAAAGAGGGGGGGAGCAGTAGGTAGAGAAAGACAGAGAGAGAGAGAGAGTGGAGAGAGAAGAGAGAGAGAGAGAGAGCGAGGAGTATCCCCAACAGCAGTAAAAACTATTCTCGTTTCAATATTTCTTATGCACATAGACTTGCTTTTTTTGTTTCCTTTCTCCCTTTCCTTCTCCTAATCCCACGCATTTTATTTTTGCAAAAATTCTCTCGCCATCGGAAGTAAATTTGAAATGCAAGTGAGCAAAAATATTTGAACAAAAGTCAATGGCTAAAGACCAAATGGACACAAACAACAACATGCCAAGTGTGCGCAGTGTAGCAAGGTCAATGGAAATGGGGGAATGAATCAATTGCCAGATAAACTAAAAAGAAAACAGCACGATGGAATAGAAAGTGCCTCATTTTCTTAAATAAAAAAAATAAACAGAGCCAAAGACATAAACAAAACTTTTAGAATATTTAGTATATTTCTAAATTTAGATTTACTGAATTTTCATTATTCAACAGTTGAACAGTGTTAAGGCAATGAATCATCATGATGAGATCAGTAGATGCATCAAGCTCAATCACAGCTGTGATTCATTTGAGACAGACTCATAAATAATTAGAAACTATGCGTAGTTCTCTCTATTTGAATGAATGTAACAGGCAGGAGTAGGCGTGGCAGACCACACAAACTATATAAACTCTTAATCAGCATTAATAGCCGAGTCGATATAGGCATGTTATCAAATTTGTTTACAATCGGGTCCTTAATATAGAAGTTATTCTAGAAATAATTTAAGGAGTTACCAATCGCTCCCAAATTGCGCAATTAACCACTAAAAAACGATAAGAATTTATTTCAATAACATATTAATAATACATTAAACTCAATTTAAATGAGATTAAGATTTGAATTTGACGCATACCTTAAAATATATAATATATTATATATTTCTTATCATGTGAAACAAACAACAAATCAAATAATATTTGTATAAATCTTTGTAAAATATGGAATTTTTTGTTTTATAGGTATATTCCCCAGAGCTTTATTGAACAGCACGTTTAACGATTACATTTGAAAGACTTCTAAATTCTTAAGTAGCCAAAAATGTTGATACTTTAACGACTTTTCAAGATTGCCAATTAACGATATTACGATACAACGATACGATATTTGACTGCATTGTTTACGATGCCTGGTTCTGCGATGCCTGAGATACTTTTACGAGTATACAATTTATGCACAAAACACAATTTACATTATCAAGTCGTTTTCCCAATTCGTAGTTCTTCTTCTCCCCCTCTCAAAATTCAGGCCCCACTTGACTTGAGTCATATTTCCGCCATATACTGACAGAGGGACAGATGGGACGTGGGGAAACTCGTATATCTGCATGCGTAATAAAGTCAAGAGCATACTCGATACACAGACACACACACAAAGATATATTCGATATAATATCAATCTACGACTCTGGAGAGTCTCTCTCATGTCTCTCAGCGGCGTCTCTTTGTCTCCCTCTCTCTCTTTAGTCTCTCTGTCTCTGTCTTTCTGAGTCACAATCGGAAATATAAACCGTTTTAGACAACAGAGCCCCCAAGACGTGTACGTGACATATTTAAAGCTCAACGCAGACGTTCAGATTGAATGGGTCAGAGAAAGAGATAGAAATAGCATAGAAAGAGCTACAAAAAGCTAAAGCCAAACCGAAATTGGTTGAACGGAATTATTTAATATGATATATAAGCATAATTTAAGGCAAATATTTACAAAAATGGCTAAAATGCCTAAAAAAAATGTTGCGTTATTTTCTGCGTGGCTTTTTTTTTTATTTCTTTCTTTTATTTCCCAACAAGTAAAGCCTCAATGTCGAGGGCAATAGACAGCATAAGCGACAGCGACACTGACAGAGACAACCACAACAACAAGAAAGAGAAGAAAAACCAACAACAAATAAACCAACAACAACAACAACAAAAGGCAACCAATGGCAGCCGCTACAAAGTGAGGGAAACGAATTATGCATAAATTTTCAACGGATTTGCACAAAATTTATGTTGACGGCACAAAGAGGCGTGGCAAAGGCAACAACAAAAACAGCAACAACAACAACAAGAGTAAAGCAAACACACACACGCAAAATATGTTGAAATATGCGACATTTGAAATATTTAGCACGTGCGTTCATCACACAAAAGAGATCCCCCAGAGAGATAAAAGAAAAAGGCCTTAAATATATACAATATATGCTGATATATTCTCGATTGCATTAGATATATATTAAATCTGTTCCATATGTTCTAAACTGCATTATTTATATATGATATATTAAATCTGTTCTATATATTATATTTTCTTTTTTTCCTGAGAATTATTTTGTATTATTTACGATTGTTTTTATTATTTCTGCATTTGATGGCAACATTTATTGGCAGAGATTTTTCCAATTTGAAAACGTTTTCAGTTTTTCATTTCTTTCTTTTTCTTTTTTTGTTTCTTTTGTTTTTATTTGCACTTTTCTGTGTTATTTTGTTAATGATTTCTGGAATACTTTTCATTTGTGCCAATGAAATAGAAATGACTAATAAAGTCAAGCGAAATTTGTGCGAAATTGATTTAGTTGCATTTGTTACCCCATTCACATTTGTTGTGTGCCACAATTTCCAAAGAATTTAATTGTTATTGTGTGCCACACACACACACACACATGTGAATCATATTTTCCATTTTCAAACGCATTCTGCATATTTTATTTAGTTGGCATTGTTTGGCACTTCTCTGCTGATAAGCTTTTCAAGCAGGCTTCTCAACTTCATCGCAATTTGGCGAACGAAAAAATTTAATAATGAAATTCGATTCGATGCCAATGCAGATCAATGACCGCGCCACACAAAATGAAGGCAAGGCAATGGCAACAACAACGACAACGACAACAAGAACAAGAGCAACACAAGAACAACACGAACGAGCAGCGGAGGCAGCACAGCACAGAGGCACAGCATCTGTCACGCATGCAACACACCATAGGCCACACGTAGCACGATGTAGAAGCCAAACTTTTGTGCTGCAATCTGTTGCAGACTTTGTTTGCCATCCCCCCCCCCTCCTTGTTCCCCTTCCCCTTCCCTACTGCCTTCGCTCAAACAGCTGCAGCAAACACGTCCTCGCCCTGTTGCACTGATAATTGTTTTTGTTTTACGAGATACCCTGTAAAGTAGTGCAAAGGGAGGATGTTTGGGATGTTTGCGATGTTTGTGGGTCTGTTATTATAGGGTATTTACTGTAACGTATAAATTAAGTGAAAATTTGAGTTTAGTTGGGGTTCTTTCTGGAGTTTAGTTACGAAATTCAAGAATTATTTCAATATTTCCAAATACCCTGTAAATATTGAACATTTTCTTTGATCTAGTGAATTTTACCTTTTTAAATTAATTATTTCTTTAGTGCAGGGTATACACTGGTGAGCACAGGTACCCTGTAAATGCTCATAGCTTGTAATTATCACGCAGTTTATTTTCTTTAACAAATTCCTTATTTATAAATGGTTTTATTTTGCATTACAGGGTATTTATAGCACAGCATACACTACCGCTGCCCTCGTATTGCTGTTGCCATATGAATGTAATGAGTATTTGGTTAGTTAAAAGCGCAGTTCGCTGAGGTCGAAGATGTTGTTGACGACGTCGCTGAGAAAACCCACATTGCTCTCTCTCTCTCTCTCTTATCGATAGGGCACACACGTGCCTGATTCGACCTCGTCTACGTTCGGTTCTCCCCTGCCCACTTTCCTCACCACCCCGTGCACTGTTCCGGCCCCTTTTGCCGGTCGTCATCATCAGTCGCCGAACTGCAGGAATGACAGGAATATTCCACTCTATATGCAAACATGCCGGGCCAGTCTGCCCTTCCCCTCCCTCTTCTCCCTCTCTACCTATCCCTCAACTTTCCCTAGAGTCCAAAGGGAACGCGTTTTGTGGGCGTTTTCCATAGTGCGCGATATTTAAACAGCGAAAATTGCAATTCCAATTGAAATGTCTATGTGTGAGTGAATGAGTGAGTCAGTATGTGTGTGTGAGTGTGTGTACTCATTCATGTGTGTGTGTGTTTGTAATCGGAAGTTGGCTACGAATCGGAGGAAATGGTAAACAAACCGTTTGCAGCTCATCTCACAGTTCTTTAGAGACAGAAAGAGAGAGAGAGAATCGTTTTACGTGGCTTTTTGGCTATTTTAAGCGCCGATAAACAGCAGATAAAAGAAAGCATCAACTAAAGCTGAAAAGTAATTCACATAAAATACACAAGTATTTTCTTGCAGTGCAGTTAATCTATCGATGATAACAACAAGCAGACTGGCAAGCAGAGATGATCTCATTTTACTTGAGAATAAACAGCAAATTAATCATTTGTTTTTATTCATTTCGTTATTTTAATTAAGTGCGCACATTTATGATTATTCTTAATTCATATACTTGTATATGTATTTATAAATCGCAAGTACCGATCATCTTTGACCTTAACACACAATATTAAATTCTCGTTCTTATTTGTCGTTATCTCTTTGTTTTTTAAAGATTAATCACATCGCAATTATAATGCCTCCTATATATTCAACCGGGATTCTTTGCTCGCTCTGTGCAGTATTCAATTGACTTCAAAATAATTAGCTTATCTTTGGTATAATACCAGTTTCTAAAAAATACCAGAGATACCAGAACAAAAAACGATATTTCCAGTTTCAAAAGCGAGCTACGCAAAAGATTTAACAAATATTTAATTGTAAACTCACTTAAAATCTTGTTAAATGCCTAAAAAAATATCAATAAATATTGATCAGGAATATATATAGTATGTTTAGAATAAGAAAAACATTTTAGGTTCATTAAAAAACTGGTAGTAATTGTTAAAAACAGTCAATTAAGAACTGCTACATTGAGTAAGTTAAAAGTTGTATACCCTTGGATGTTTTTATCTTCTCATGATCGTTCCAATACTAGCTGTATATAATGGTGCAGAATTGAATGTAATTGTCTATATTCTATATTATGTCTCTTAGTGGCGTTAAAAGAGATGCAGACACGCGGACAAGGACACGGACAGTTCGAGTCCTCCGTTGATGCTGACATAATGTGAATATATGTACATATATACTTTATAGGGTCGGACATATTTCCTAAGCTACGTTGCAAGTGTATAATAATCAATTCAAAACTTGTTTGCTTAAACCTTCTGAAATTGAGTTGAAATAAGTCCCAATTTATTTATCAGAAATATAGAAAATTTGCAGATATAGAAAAACATTCCAAGTACATTCAAAATCTTTTTAAATTGCAAAATATACATTACCAAAAATATACCGTACAAACATTGCAAGTACATTAAAAATCAACATGTACAGCGTGAAATATTGTTTATGATGAACCACAGGCTTCTCTTCGCCCAAAAATGAAAAACTGCAAGGCAGGAAAATTTTAAAATAATTTTTTTTTTATTTTTAAAAATTTTTGAATGTGTAAACAAAATGCAGGGGCGCCTATGTTTGAGGTGAGAAATTTGCGTATGTGGGTGTATACGTGGTTGTGTGGGCAACAATAGATGCGAGAAAAATACCATAAAAAGTGCAGCAAGCAAGAAGAATTGGGGAAAACTCAAGAAAAACAAAAGAAATCTATAGAAAATATGTGTAAATTTTTTATTGAGAATGCATCGAAAATATTGAGCACACACTGAGAAAAAACATGTATCTGTCATATATGCAGCATATAATTATGAAAGTATGCAGTGTGCGTGGGCAGTGCATGTGTGCGTGTGTGTGTGTGTGTGTGCAGAGTCGACTGCAGCTGCCTCCGCTGCTGTGGCAGCGTGGGCTGCTAACTCTTTTTGTTGCCATTGTCGTCATTGTTGTTGTTGTTGTTTGCGGCTTACGTTTTCCATGTTAATGATATGCAAACACAAACATAAAGCCCAAAAGTCAAAATGCACAGGAAATACGCGTCATATACAACAGAGACAACGATGGCAAGTTGCAGAGAGACAAAGAGAGAGAGAGAGAAGTGAGAAGGAGTGTGTGTGGGAGAGTGGGAGCGAAGCGGGACACAGATGCGTGATAGGAAAGGCAACAGAAATCAACAAAATTTTGCGCGCAATTTACGTCAATGAAAAGAAGGAGTGACAGAGGAAAAAAGAAGTGAGGGAGACACACAATCTGTAGCTGCTGTGCGTGGACGTGTGCATGTGTGTGTGCCTGTTTATGCGTGTGCTGCTATTTTTTTCTTTTTTGCAATTAAAAGACGAGTATAAAACCAACGCACACAGTAAACAAATCAAGTGTAAATTATCAAGAAGTGGCAGACAATAAGTGTACGCATACACACACACACAGAGACACGCGTGTGACCCTCCAACAACAAAGAAAATTGCAGTTAATGTTAATAATGAAAAACAAGCCGAAAAACAGATAAAACGCACACGCACAATGGCAGAGAGCAAAGAAGTAAGAACAAGAAAGGTGTAAGATAGGGAGTGAGGTGTGAGAGAGCAAGATAGGAACAAGCTATTAAATTCAAACAGTGGGTTCACAATGTAAAAACCAATAAAAAACATAAGAAATACAGGGACGTACCACAAAAAGAGGGGGAGAATGGGAGAGACTAAGAGAGCGTGCCTTGAGAGCAAGAAGAAGAGTACCCCAAACAGAGATACAACTTGTCCGTAAGCAGACCGCAAAATGAAACAAGCCCAAGTCGAGCGAACGAACATATGAAACAAGCAACAACAACAGATCCGGCAACAACAGCAACAACAACACACAACCCAACACGACAATGAAAAGCGGCAACAACGCCTGATTATTGACATTGCGTTACCCTTCTTGCAGGCAGCGGCGGCGTCATCGTCGTCGGCGTCGGTTCAATCTGCTTGTTTGGGTCTGCTGTGCATGTTGTTTACCTCAGCAGAAACTGAAATTCAAGCAAAGCAAACGAGCCAACACAGCAACAACAACAAACAACAGCCCTCTCAATGATAGCCAACTTTGCTGCCGGCGTCGCTGCCCGCCTGCTGCTTGCTGTTGGAGCTTCTCTTCACGGAACAACTCCACCACGTCGCGACGTCGCTGTCGTTTGTCGCTGTCTTCTTTTCTTCAACTTTGTCTGCCTACCAACACACACACACTTATACAGACACGCGTGCTCGCAGGCACACTCACACATACATTCACATACTTACACTTACATACGTTAACATTTTATGCTCGTTTGCTGTTACTGCTGATGTTGTTGTTATTATTTCGCCGCCTGCACACACATTTTATGCTCTGTTCTCTCTCGCTCTGCTGCTACGCGCCGCAAATGTTTTTACTTTTGGTTTATTTGTGGCAACCCTTTGGGTTTTGTTGCAATTGCCTTTGCTTTTATGTTGTCTTGACATGTAAAAATTTACTAATTGGATTTGGTTTTTATACACACAGACGCACACATGTCTGACGAACATGTGTAATTGATGCGCGCTCTCTTACCCTCGTTCTCTTTGTCAGGTGCTCTCTTTAGTTCTCTATCTCCCTCTCTCTTCACTGACATTTGCAATGTGATCTTGTTTTTCAGTTACTATGCACACACGTATACTATGTTAGTTTGTGTATGTGTGTGTCCGTGCAAGTGCTTACTACGCTTTTTGTAATTAGCTCGTGTGTATAAACATTTCCATCACACTGTAATTTGTGCTGATTACTCGTGCGGGGATTTTCAATTGAATTCAGATTACATTGCACTGCACGTAGTACTTTTCTTTCTGAGCGAGCGTGTGGGTGTGTGTATGTGTGCGGAGACGTTGACATTTGCAAAAGACTCAACTGTTGATAACATCTCGACATCAACAGTGTCGATGGCGTCGACGGCGACAGCGACGTCTGCTGCGTTAAGTGAAGGTGAGAGCCAGAGAGCAGAGTGCAAGCAGACAAGAGAATAACAACGACAACAACAACTCATTAAATGCAAGCTAAATCAAAAAGACAAATGGCCCTAGCAACACACACAGACACGCACACATACAGACAAAAACGCACGCGTGAGTAATAGAAACGAGTGTGCGAGCAAGACAGACTCACTAAAAACGTGTGTAAAATGTATATAAATGAGTTGCGCTCTCCCGCTCGATCGAGAACAAACAAAAAAAGAAAATGAACATAGAAATATGACAAGTGCAGCAATGACGTCACACCAGAAACGTAGAGCTGAATGAATGCGATTTGATATGAAATACAAATAAAATATTCAACAGCTGATGCTGTTTACCTGCTGCTTACCTACCCAATCGCACGTTTTTCCCCCCGTCTCTCTCTCTCCCTCTGTGTGCACATAAAAAAACACACAATATTGTGTCTAGCCGAAAACATAGAGCCTCTTCTGCCTTTTGCCTTTTTTCCCCGGAAATCCGACTATAAATATAAACAGTCCCATTGTACACACACATAGGCACAGACACAGCACGTGAAGATGGGACAAAGATGAGCTCAATTCGCATTATGCGACTCTGGTCACCTTTAAACAACGTATGCTCCTCTCACGCCACACTCTCCCGCTCTCTCTCAATGTCACGAACACGACACATGCCAATAATGCTAATGAGCGCAAATGCGTAAACGAGCCGCAAAACAAAAAGTCAAGAGAGTGAGTGTGTGGGGGAGGCGATAGACGAGAGAGCAAGCACAGCACATGTGCCTGTCTGTGTCTGTGTGTGCAATCATTACATTATCCTGCACACTCAAAACTGAGCGCCTCTGGCCTGCCGTCTCCTTCTCACTCATCAGTTTGCTGTGCACGTTCTTAAAACGTGAAGAGAAAGAGGAGCAGTAAGAGTAGGAGAAGCAGCAGTAGAAGGCAAAAGGAGTTAAAGGAGGAGCAACATGAAAGCCATAACCACAAGTGAGCAAAAGAGTAAAGCCAATTTTGGCAAAAACAAGTGACAAACAGACAAAGAGGATGGAACGGAATGGACCAGAGTGGACCGGAACGATAAACAAGACAGCAACAACAACAGCAGCAGGAGCGACTTGTGATAGGGCGCTTAACAGGCCAATGTACTATGCATGTGTGTGGTGTTTGTGCGTGTGTGTGTGTGCACATTTTGGGCCAATAAGTCACAAACAAGCAAACAAACAAACAAACTGGCTACTGAAATTGGCAACAGCCGGATGCCTTTTTCCATCACTTTGGCAAGCGATCAACGCGCTGCAGCCGACGCAGCAGCACATGTGAGAGAGAGGAGGAGCAGAAAAGACGAAGGCAACAGATGAGAGAGGAGGCGGCGCTGCAGCAGAGGCGTCAACGGAGGCACAGCACAAGTTGAAGTTGGTTATGGGCAATGCCTCCACTCGTTGCGGAGTGCAACATTCATCACATATGCGTATGCGTGTGTGTGCATGTATGTGTGCGAGTGTCTGTGTGAATGCGCCTTGTCTGTCTGTGCCTATGTCTGCGTATTTATGTATTCTTGTTGCCATATTTATGCGTTCTCGGGCAATGCAGACATTTTTAATGTCTTTCTACAACAACTCTTCACTTCATTATGGCCACAGCAACAGCAACAACAACCAGAAACAATATCAATTGCATTGCAGCATTGCCAGAGGCACAAAGTTTTCACTGTAACTAAGTCTGAAGAGCTACAGCAGCAGAGCAGCATCCGAGCAGCGCAGCAGCAGAGCACATAAATGTGTAAGTAATTGCATTGATTAGTTTGCATCTCTCGTTTAGAGAGAGACAGAGAGAGAGAGAGAGAGAGAGAGAGAGAAAAGTGCAAGAGCGCACGAGGTGAGAAAAAGTGGACAGCATAATGGATGATGGGCTGAGGTTAGAGGAACACACACACACAGTTAAAATTAAATTGAATCTATTGACATTGAGCGAGTTTCATAGCAATCAACTATGCCAGGGGGAGAAGCAAGAATAGCAGAGTCGCATGGTAAATACCCTCTTTAATTGCATTTAACTATGTAATTGTAATGTAAGTTATTATATATATTTCTCCATTTTCATGGAACCAATATAATACGCAGTTGAGACACAGAAATTCCTAACTAAATCAAGTGAGACTGTTTCTAATTGCCCCACATACATTTCCAATTTCAAGAATCAACACAAAGAGAACTCAAAAGTGTTTCATTTTCACTGCATTCCCATGAAATTGCCGCAAGTGTTTCATTCTCACTTGATTATCTTCTTTGTTTCGCTTCGATCTTCTCTGATCTTTACCCCTTTGATTTCATTCCCCTTCCCCGCACTTACCTCATCAGCTGCTTGTGTGGCGGCCACCAGCAGAACTAACAGCAGCGACGACACCAACATCCATTTACCGTTACCAGACGGCAACGTCGCAACTTTCAGCTTTGATTTCATTTTCGTTGTTGTTGTTGGTGTTGCGTGGGCGGCGGTTGTGCTGTTGTTGTTCTTCTTCTTCCTCTTCGTGTTGTTGTTGCAGAAGTTGTTGAGAAATTTATTATCCAGATTCCCTGAATTTGTTTATGGCAGCATAAAGAGCACTATATATATTTTTGCGTGTTACGTTTTCTATATATATATATTTTATTTATTTACAATTTAGATTTCTTTTTGTGTAAATGCACTAAAAATCGCTAAAGAAACGAGGGAAATGAATTAAATAAGCACGTGATTTTATTTTTAAGGGGGTAGCCACTTAACGAGAGAGTGAAACATTTTTTTCAACAACATTCGCGATGATTTTCACATAAATTTATCAATTGAATTTCAAATAAAACGCGTACAACAACAATTGAATTGCGCCACGGTACGTGTGTGTGTGAGTGTGCGTGTTAAAGAGATAAATCGTTGCAGAAAGAGAATGGGATAGTGAGAGAGGGGACGATAAATTACACATTTATTCATTTAATTTTGATAATTAACAACAATTTGTTGGTTTGCGCGCGCGGCTAAAATCAAAGCAACTATCAAAGAGAGAGAGAGAGCGAGAGATATAATACACGGCGGCGGTGGGCGGCGCGCGAGTGTAAAAGAGAATAAACAAAGCGATTACTGCACGACGAAGCAAAACAAAAAGCAGCAGCAGAGAGACTCAGCAGCAACAAAACAAAAATGATAAAATGAGACAGAGGAGCAAGAAGAGCGCAACCGAACACCAAAAGGTGCCAGTGACTACACTCTGCGTGTATTAGTGTCTGTCTTTGCGTCGCTCTCTGTATGTGTGTGTGTGCATGTGTTTCCCTCCGCTGCTGTTGCTGTTACTAGAATTTTGTTTGTGTAGAACCAAAGTAAAATTAAATGCATAATGAACAATGAACAGTGGTAAATAAAAATGTATTAGTAATTTGGCATTTAACTGAAAGAATATTAAATATAATTCAACTTGATTTTACGCCCACCACTACCTACGCACACAGACAACGCACACATGCACTCTCTCACCAACACACACACACACAGTTAGTTCGTAACGGTGGCGGCTTCTTTCTGTTTTTCTTCATTTACTTTTCGCTGCTGTTGTTTGCGTTTTGTGCTTCCACTACGCGAATTATTTATTTCTTGTATTGCTTGTACTTCTTTTTTGTGAGCTAAATTGCACTTGTTGCACCTTGATTGAATTAAATGCACGTTGCGTTGTGCATTTTTATTGCAATTACAACAACAAACGTTGTAATAAATTGTTAAATTTCTTTACACTTCAGAATGCCAACGAGCACTAACCCCGCGTCCGACTCGTTCGACGGTTATAATTCGACTAATGTTAAGCGCCTCTGTTAACTAACAGCGTCCGCAATGAGATAGGGAGACCGTACAACATTTAACATTTAGCCGATCAGAAATTCACTAAAAATGGACTGCGCTTAGGAGTTGAATAAAATGTTAAATATTTTAAGCATTTTAGTCGATTTTAGATATTTAAATGTTTGTCCATTAATTCCAACAGCAAATACACTTAATATATGTTAATCGATATACACATATACATCGATTTCTACTGCAGCTGTTAACAGATAAATTGCCCAACGTGCGATTAGTTGGAATTTTCACCTTGTCACGCTACGGTCACACTGCATTTCCACTTCCAACATATTTTGCAAGAAATTAAACAAAAAAGAAGTGAGTAAATAAGGTAATTTTCGATAATTAACAGACGAAAATAGATGTGCA
Organism: Zaprionus nigranus; assembly: GCA_018903425.1. Classification (NCBI taxonomy): domain Eukaryota; kingdom Metazoa; phylum Arthropoda; class Insecta; order Diptera; family Drosophilidae; genus Zaprionus; species Zaprionus nigranus. The sequence goes on from JAEIGD010000010.1 coordinate 240,054, forward strand.
GTGCAAACGGCTGATAAGACAACAAAATTGATAGGCACCATCTGTGTGTGCAGCATCTAATTAACGCAATGAATCATAATTTTCATTGTTGTCTAACAACGTTTTTGCGTCTCGTCTTTTGAACGAACGTCGACCCCCGGCCCCTGCTCGCATCACCGCTGCTTGACGTTTCCCCCCCTTGGTGTGAAAATTTTTCAACCAAACAACTGAAAGCTGCTGTTCTCAATCGCCCCCAAACCTATTACGTCTTTCATTTCAGGCTTAATGCGAGACCAATAGTCGATATGGATCTGGTGGACATCGATCAGGTCCTGGACAATCTGGAAGCTGAGCTTAAAGGTAGGCAGAGCCTAAGTATGTGTGCCTGTGTGCATGTGTATGTGTGTCTGTTTGTTGTGTATAACAGTGTCGTATAACAATTATAACTTTATTTTTCTTCTTGCACAGCGGACGAGCAGCTGAGCCGCAATGCAGCAAACGCTCATGGCGTAGGCGTTGTGGAGACACGCCCACTGGGCGATGGCAGCAGTGCAGGCGCCGCTGCCAAAAACTTTGTAGGCGTCTCGCAGGTGTTCAACAGTCTCAACGATTATAGCAACAATGTGAAATCGTTAGAATCACATGACAGTTATGACTGGACGGCACAGGCAGAGGTGGAGGTGCAGACACAGCCAGAGGAGGAAGAGGAGGAGGTGGCAGCTAGTGGTGCTGTTGGTCACGCTCTAGAGTTGGATGACGATGCGCATGAGGATATCAAAAAATTCAGTGAGGCGCATGCAAAACAATCAAAATCAGGCGAAGATGGCGACATTACCATCTCCTCTTCGGAATCGCTGACCACATCTTCTTGTTCCACCTTCTCTTCGGGTCCCTCGCCTGGCAATGTGAGCAACTCTGAGGAAGCGGAGGAGCAGGAGGAGGAAGGGCAGGCACTGGTGCAAGCTGCAGCCAAGGTGGACTCGGAGTCGCTGTCGCAGCCACAGCCCGAGCAGAAGCAACAGCAGCTAGAGGATTTGGCAGTGGGTCTGTCCTCCATCTCCATAAGCAACACAGAATCGCAGTCAATTTTACCCTGTGAGGTCACAGCCTCCTCGGCGCTGGGGCGTGTGCTCAATGAGCTGTCGGAGGAGACCAGTACGGAGCTGGAGATGCAGAGTCAGCCACAGCCGGTGGAGGTGAGTAGCAACAGTGGGCAAATTCATACTTCTACTAAACATAAATCCCAATTCTGCAGCAAGCCGCGCCCGCTGCACAGCAGCAGCTCAAAGCAGAGCAGGCACAGGCTGTGGAGCAGCTGAGAACAGCGGAGCAGCAGCAAGCGCAGCTGGAGGGTGTGGCGCCTCTCAAGCGCAGTCAGCCGCTTACCTTCTGCTCCACCATGGACGAAATCTCTGACACTGAGCTGGACAGCATGTTGCAGGAGGTGGAGGTGGACATAGAGGAGCAGCAACAGCATGTGGAGCTGGAGCAGACCAGCGCCATGGAAGACGACGATGCTGAGGAGGAGGAGGAAGGCGCCACAGCCTCTCCTGCCACAGAAGAGGAATCTGTGCGCATACTCTCGGAGCAGGAGACCACATCAGCGGATCAAATGAATGTGGACAACTTCTCGCAAGCATCAACAGTGGAATTTGCCGAGTTGCGGCCACAGGAGGTAACAACGCCGCCACCGCCGCCTGCAGTTGAGGAGGCGCTGAGCAGCGTCAGTGCCAGCGAGGACACAGAGGATTCCCTCTCCGGGCGCAAGCTAGAAGACGAAGATGAAGAGGAGCAGCAGCAGTTGCAAGAGCTGGAGGATGATAGCATTGCCACGGATGCACTAGAGACGCAGGAGCAGCGTCCACAACGTCCACAGACATTGGACTTGAATGGCGGCTGTCCAACGTTGGCAGGACAAACGCCACCAGAGGCGCCACAGGGCGAAGGACATGAGATTCAATTGGAGCAAGAGGAGCTGCCAGCCGGAGCAGAGGCCAGTGCACCTCCTGCTGGCGAACTGGAGACCGAGGACGATGACAGTCCCATCTATGAGGCCGTTGGCTACAGTGATCCCCATGCCAATCTGGGCAAGGTGCCGCCCATCTGGGTGCCCGACAACATGGCGGGACAGTGCATGCAGTGTCAGCAGAAATTCACCATGATCAAGCGACGTCATCATTGCCGTGCCTGTGGCAAGGTGCTCTGCTCCGTTTGCTGCTCGCAACGTTTCCATTTGCAGTTCGCCAACGAGCCAGAGTCGCGTGTCTGTGTGCAATGCTTCATGATACTGACAGAGAGGCAGCAGAATGGCGGCGCTGCTAGCGTCTCTGATGTATACACGGGCACAGCGCCTGCTGCACTGCCTCCGACACCAATGCGTTCCCCCAATCCCAATAATCCCATGGAGTATTGCTCAACTATACCGCCGCATTGTCAGGTAGCATCTGCGGGTGCACCACAGCCACCCAGCGTCATTGTGCCCGTGGGTGTGTTGAAGAAAACCGATGGCAGCTCCTCCAACTCGTCCAGTTCGGATGGCAAGAAGGGACGCAAGCGAAAGAGTGTCATGTTCAGTGATGGCATTGCCCCCGGCAGCGAGTTGGCTGTGGCCATGGAGCAGCAATGGGGCGAGGCCAAACAGGCCAGGCGTGGCGTGCAGCGCAGTAATAGTGGCGCCAAGTTGCCCACACCAGGTGCCGGAAGTAGTGGAGATGCTGGCGGTGGCAGTGGCAGCAGCAGCAGCAGCAGTGGCAGTGGCAGCAGTATTGACAATAGCACCACCATGGGCCTGGTGGCGCAGCTCTTTCGCGGCTCTATACCGCCCAGTGCAGCAGCTGCCACACTGGCTGCGGTGGGTGGACATGGCAGGGAGGAATCTAGTGGTAAGTGAGCTGTCATAATGTAATTGCTATGTGCGGATGTCTAATGTGGTTTCTCCTTCGTCTATGCTTGCTGCTGCTTCTCTTGATCCTTCTCCATCTACTTCTACTTGTCTTACTCATATTCTTCCACTTCCTCCTAATCCTAATCCCTCTTCTCATTTTTTCCTGCTCCTCTTTTTCCTTCTGCTGCTTCTTCTCTTCCTCCTATTCCTGCTCTTCCTCCTCGCCTTTCTTTTCTTCTCTTTTCTCGCTCTCCTCAACCTCCTTCCTCTCTTCCTGCTCCTACTCATCCTCACTGCTTCACTTTATCCTCATTATCGCCCTGCTTCCCCTCTTCAACCTGAAATTCATTATCCATCACTTCCTTTTGCTCTTTCTCCTCCTCCATTACTTCCTTCTACTCTTTCTCCTCCTCCATCACTTTCTGCTGCTTATACACATATTAATCCTGCGTCTCCCCTTCCTGCCCCTCTTCCTTTACCTCCCCTTCCTCCTCTAGCTGGTCGCAACACCGCACAGAGCTCACCGCGTCGCAAAGCAGAACCACAGCGTGTACGCAAGCTGCCACCAAGTGATGCACAAGGTTGTTTCATACCCTACGAGGAGCCAGCACTGCCCCCCATCTGTGTGAGCCGAGTTGAAGGTGGCGATGTGGAGTACAAGGAGGTGCGCAACGATGCGGAGCTACTCGAACGTCTACAACGTGATACACTCAAGTTTATAATCAAGAACAATTTCTTTGTGCTCGTCAAGGTGGTCAACAGTAAGTAGACCCCTTCTGCTCTCAAGAATCCCACACTAATCCGTGTTCTTATGCCTTCCCCCCAGTGAGCTGCTGCATGAATCGTTGGGTGCTAAACTTTACCACATCTGGACTGCATCATGTGGGCAACGATGAGTTGATTATATTGCTGGAGATTAAGCCACCAACGTCGGGTAGTAATGCTGGTCCCGCGGTGCCACGTGATATATTCCAGCATTTGTATGAGATCTATGTGGAGGCAGAGCAGGCACGTTCCATCACACAGGAACTATCGTTTAGTTCGCCACGTAATGTGAACTTTTTGGGTTCACGCGAGCATGGAGGATTCATATACATACGACCTACGTATCAATGTCTACAGGGTGTCATAGTGCCCGAAAGTCCTTATCTGGTGGGTGTGCTCATTCATCGTCATGAGGTACCATGGGCTAAGGTACTTCCCTTGCGTTTAATCTTACGCCTTGGCGCACAGTATCGTTACTATCCATGCCCATTAATCTCAGTGCGTCAACGTGAGTCCGTATATGGCGAGATTGCCCAAACGATTATCAATTTCTTGGTTGATTTTCGCAATTATACATACTCTCTGCCCGCTATACGTGGCCTATATATACATATGGAGGATCGACAGACAACGGTGATAATACCACGCTATCGCCAATCGGATGTCATTAAGGCAATCAATAATGCCACCGATCATATACTGGCATTTGCCGGTAATTTCTCAAAAGTCGCTGATGGTCATTTGGTTTGTATGCAAAACATCAACGATGATCGATCGGAGATGTATGCATACTCCACGCAAGCAATTAATATCCAGGGACAACCACGTAAGATCACTGGAGCCAGTTTCTTTGTGCTCAACGAGGCGCTGAAGAGCAGCAGTGGACTCTCTGGCAAGTGTAGCATTGTTGAGGATGGGCTAATGGTGCAGATAATGCCGGCCAAGATGGAGGAAGTGCGTCAGGCATTGCGTAATCAAACAGATGTTGATATCGTCTGTGGTCCCATTGCCGCCAGTGATGAGCAGAGTGAAATTGTCAGCATCAAGTGGGTGGACAACGATCGGGATATCAATGTGGGGTAAGTAAGAAAGATGCTGTTGTTATGTGTGTGTATGTTATATGTTTAGTTTATTTTGTATTGTATATTTTAAGTAAGAAAGTTGCAGTTGATAGTGTGTGTATCTTCTAAGTTAAATGTATTTTGTAGTGCATATTGTAAGTAGGAATGATGCAGTTGATAGTGTGTGTATTTTCTATGCTAAGCTTATTTTGTGATGCCTACTTACAAGCGCCTTGCAAATCAGTAGGTGCATTAAAATGATTTCTTCAATAACTTCTATATTAATTATACGTTCGCAACCAAATTTTCTATAATCATTTGGACTGTAATAAATATTCTGCATGTCAAAAATTAACGTTGTAGATCTAAAATAACGCCTGCAACTTGAGAATTATCGATTGAAGAGGCCGTAAGTTGGCGTGGCCACATTCTAAAACAAAATGAAATACCAAGGCACATTATCCTAAAATAGAAAAGTCTTAACTCTGATAGTTCCTGAAATTAAAGTGTTCATACGGACAGACAGGGCTATATCAACTTGACTTTTGCCACTAATCATGAATCTATATGCTATGTGTGTATTAAAGCCACTCTTCTACCTTATATAAACACTGAATATCAAAGTTATTATACCCATTACTCCATAAATACGTAATGTCATACTAATCTATACTCTTTGCAGTGTAAAGTCGCCCATTGATGACAAACCCATGGATGGTCTGGCCAATATGCGTGTGCATGCCAACTTGAACTATTCCAATACCAATTATGCCCTGCGCCTGACAGATATATACATTGTTAAGGTAAGTAAAGGCTTTGCTAATCTATAACTCTGTTTTACTACCTTCTCTCTTTACAGTGCGAGGATTGGTATGCCACCAATGGCGCTAACTATGCTGACATTACACGCATTGCCGAGCAACTGGCCAGAAGTGCCTCCATGGCGTTAATACCATTCCTAGATCTGCTGGCTGCAGCTGGCATACAAAAGCTGGCACTGCGTGCCACACTGGACCAGGAGAACGTAAGAGATTGTACAAAATACTCGAGTAACTTTTGCATTAATAAACATTCCCCTTTCAGGTCTGTTACGAGGCAGGTGCAAAGGGTTCCAAGCTGCCGCCGCTGTATATGAATGCGCTCGATAATCATCTGATTGCCACGCTGCATGGCGAATCCTCTGGTATACAGGATCCTATAATATTGGAACTGGTTTTCTATATACTAAATGCCTAAGGCTTAGTGCAATTGGCTGCCCACACCCAGCTGCCGCTGACCTACTCCCTGCTGTCCTAGCCAAAGGAAGAATAGAATATTCAAATAACCTACGCATAGCTTAGTAATCCCTACAATGTGATGCAGCTTTATACATTCTCAATCCTCCCCACATAAAAATCACAAACCCACGACGCTGGGAGCAGATAAGGCGCAGTTATTGTATATAATTAGTACATGATGATAATGATAATGATGATGATGATGTTGATGATGATGATGATATACATATATTATCGGTGTTTTGTTTGTTTTCTTTTTCTCTTTTACTTATTTTCCAATCATCTCTTGACCAACGCAGACATTTGTAATTCTAAATGTTTTCTCTTTATTTTCGACAGCGTTGGTTATAGCTTTAATTGCCGATATCGAAAAGTTTTTTCGACTTTGTCTTTGTAAATTGTCAACATTTTTACTATATTGTTTACAATTTGCCCTGAAAAAACAAAAGCAACTTGAAATAATTGTATTGTGATGTTCTTTACTATATATATCTCTATATATTTTCAATTTGAATATAAATAATGACTATATAACTGTTAAAATTGTGTTTGTATTGGGCACGATAAGGTAGCAACTTCAAGGAATCTCCAGTAAGATAAGGAAAGATTAAAAAACACATTTAATTATTATATAGAATTGTGATAATTGTTTATTTACTGTTTCTCGGTTTCGACACAACACAAATAAGTTACAAACTTTATTATAACAACCTATAAATGTATATAAAAAAGATATAACGCATATTTTACCCTTCTTTCTATATGTTTTTGTGTGTTATAACTACGTCGTCTAGAAGAGGGGAAATCCAGACACAAAATCGAAGTGGAAATGTTTCGAGATGATACATTTTTGTTTTTTATCTTAACTTCCTATACAAATACTCTATGCTATACACATAATTCATGTATATATACAGATATGAATGATATAAGGGCTAGATGCTTCAGTCCACTCGCTCTTTCCTCTCTCTCTCTCTCCCTCTCTTTGTTCTCCTGGTTTGCCTGGGAATATGTGTTGTTGTTGATGTGTCGCTGTTTGTCTGATTTGTTTATGTGTTTTCTGGTTTCTGTTTTTATTGTATATTATACATAGATAGTTATAGTTAGTTATAACTTAAGCACACTTGTCCTAGTCTGAGGCGACTCTACAGCTCGTCGTGTTTGGGACCGGAGAATTCATCGTGCGAGATGAAACCGTTCTTGTCCTTGTCCTCATGCTGGAAGATCTCCTCAACGAGCTTATCATTCTCCTGCAGCATGTTCTTCAGCTCATCAGAGTCCTGACCCTCAACGGCGGTCATCTGTTTCTTCAGATATTCACTGACCTATCAAGGAAAATATAGATATCATATTAGAGAGATCATTTAGAAGAGTTTCGCAGATGTATATGAAGCATGGAGGTTAGTAACGAACCGATACCCACGGATATATCACATATAGAGTGTAGGAGAAATAATAAAAAATGATAAAAGTGCGATCCATACATAGACGATTACCTCTTCGCGGCTCAGCTGCTTGTCGGCATTCTCATCGATCTCCTTGAACACATTTGTGGTTGCGGGCGCATTGCCAATGTTGATTAGTTCCACATCGAAGAGGAGAGTGGCCTTGGGTGGGATGACATTGCCAGCACCCTGATCACCATAACCCAACTGTGGGGGAATTGTCAGCTTACGTTTCTCACCTAAAGAAGGATGCGTATATTCAATTAATTTATTTATACAATTAGTGGAGGAAGTTGAAACTTACCCACGCACATGTTGAGCAGACCCTGATCCCAGCCCTTGATGACCTGTTGAATTGAGAGAGTGGATAGTGTGGAAGATATAGTCATTATGTTTTAAGTTTTCTCAAAAAGAAACTCAGTATGATAACTAAACATCCTCATGATTACAATACTGAAGTAACCTTTCTAAATTTCGCTTTAATATTTGAGTTATTCTCAAGAACATTTCACACATTTGTCCCTGGAATTTGACAACGTTTAACTCACCTGTCCGGCGCCCAATTGGAATGTGAAGGGCTGGTCGCGGTCGAAGCTGCAAAAAAAAAAGAAGAGAGAGAGATGAGAATGAGACATGAGAAGAGAGTAGGGGAAATTGTTAGGCGCTTGTTAGTCGCAAAGTTTCAAGTGCAGCGCGCGCAGGGGAAGATTGAGAGGGTGCTAGACGCTCTACACACACACACATTTATCACCCCGTGCAGTTCGCACATAATCAAGAGACAGCCCACAAAAAAAGTAAAAAAGAACAACAACATTTTAAAACAATACATCATTTTTTATGTCTGCTTTACGCGGAGAGTTAAGGGATGAGTCTGGAAAGTAGCTGGGAGTACCGGGAGTTGGTAAGCAGCAGCGGTGTTGGGTTGATGCTATAAAAAAGCTCTTGAAATTATTTATTTGATAGCCTTGTTTAAGCGAATTACTTTAATTTGTAACACCGCGTATAAGTATATCTAGAATGTCATGCCAGTAGGGCGGGGCAGGACCTTGAAGAGCCACCCTTCTCTGCTATAAACAGCTGTTCAGGTATGCATGAAACCCCCCGTCGAGTTGCAGACACAGACTTTGAGCACGATGTATGATGTGGCACAGTTGCAGCGAAGTAGGCATATAATTTGATGATTATTATACGCTTTACAATGTGTGTTTGTAATATGAATGAGCGCTTTAATGGCGCTTTAAAAATATGAGGAGAGGGGGAAATTTAATAGAGTATATTGATAAGGTGTCGAAGGGGAAAATTGAAGAGGAGTTTGACATGTAAAATACATTTTTAATTATTTTTTAGTAAGGTACCTATATGCGACTTCCAATTTAATTTTGAAGATTCATATTATTCTTTTAAAATCTTCTAAAACTAAAAAAAAATCACTAAGTTAATAACCTAAACCCTTCAACAGTGTACAGCATTGTACCTACATTGAAAAAGGTATAACTTTTTTTAAAAATCATTGCATTTTCGTTTGGAATAAAATTTTATTTATCGTTTTGATTCTAAATTGTCATAAGACTAAAAAGTTTGAGTTTGAACTTGAGAAAATGCAATTTTCAGGATTTTTTGCTTGCTACCCCCTTCAGTTTTTGTCTTAAGTTCATTAGGCAAGTGAAAATAACCATTAAAAACAATTTTGAAACAGTTTACAAGTCAAACTAGTAAAAAGAAACCAAATAAGGTACAATTTCAAGTGAATACTTTAGATATACTGGCTTAGTTTTCGTACTTCAACTTTGATTCCACTTTGCTTGTTGTCATTACAAACTCTACTAATTCCTGCCTTAGGGGAATTCCCCGACACAATTGAAAATGTGTCACTTGGGTATGCCTAAGAAATTTCCAAAGTTTGTAGTCGATATACAAAGTTTTCAAAACTTTGCCGTTTAACTCCCACGTTGGCGATCATTTTTTAATGAGTGCAAGCGACACGCTCAGACAGAAATGATTGCAACAAGGCTAACAAATGATTAACAAGACTAACAAGGGGCAGGGGGCGTGGAAGACACCCCACAGGACACTCACATGAAGCGTTGCTGACGACACTTTTGAGCCGACTCGGTGGAAAGTTCAGCAGAAACACGTAAGCGCTGCGCGCCTGTTAAATATTTTATGCACCTCTCTGGGGCATTTTGCAAAACATTTTTACATTTTTTTACATGCTAACTTGTTTGCCCAAGTTGTTTTGCCGGCTCATGATGATGGCATGCGGATTGTGGATTGCGGATTGTATGCGATTGCCTCCCCCCTCCAACACAACACCACACTCACACACACACATCTCGCGAAATAATCCAGCCAAGCGAAAAAGTGCTACCTCTCAAGTGCGCCAAGGAGTTGGAGCGTAACCAAAGTGTCGTCGTCCTCCTCTACTCAGGCACCACACGCTACGGCGTTTTGTGGCTTTCGCTGCTCAAGTGCTGCAAATCTCTTGATGAAATAAAAAAAACACTACAAAATTTGTCTGGCCAAAAAAAAAAAAACAGCGGAAACAACAAGCTTTGTCATTTGAAAAAAAAAGGTCGACGCTTGAATGAACTAATAAAGCTGGGGACAATGTACTGATATGAAGAGATATATGTAAGATATATATATATTTAAGATACTATATAAGGATAGTGTGAAATATCATACATAATTATAGTATTTACAAGCTCAAGATGATCAAAATTTAGTTCTGTCTTTTATATTTTTTTAAATATAATCCCTCTTCCTTAAATTTCATGAAATTTAGAAACTTTAAGTTAGATAATCTTATATAAACTGATAAATTATATGCTAATATTAGTAAATTATAGTTCTGGAAACTGGAAAACTATTCAGACCAGACTTTTATTTAAGTATCCTTATATAAACTGATAAAGTAAGCTTTACATTAATAAGTTATAGTTCAAAGAGCTGGAAAACTACTCTAACAGTCTCTTATGCCTCATATCTTTTTGCGTATCCTAAATAAAATATGCTTAAATATAGTAAAATATAATAATGTATAGAGTAGTTATTAATAATTGACTGCATTTTAGCATAGTTTAACAATAAACAAGTCACACTCTCTCATAACATCCATCTCTTTTATTCATCTCCAACATTATTCCCCTTTGATTCGCACACTTTCTTAAACAAACCATATAACCCTCCTAGTCTAGAGTACATAAGGAAAAACAAATGTCATCTCTAAACACAGCATGCAGCAACATGTCGAGTCTTGTGTGTGTGTGTATATTTGTTTCATGCTGGGGATTACGAGGCCTTTAAGACACAGTTGTAGCCCCAGAGTCGCGTCTCAATAGCGCGCGCACTGTGTGCTCGCTGTGAATTTTTATTGCATTATTTTCCATGAATTTCTAGTAATATGTGAAAATTTTATAGCTTCTCACATGTGTCTGTCGGTCTCCTAGGTCTGGGTTTGCTTGGGTTTGTTTGCTGTTTGTTTGCCCTGATGTTGTATCTGTTTGACTGCGAGTCTATTTCCCAGCACGCACAGGTGATTGGAGGGTTTGGCAAGTGCCTTTCTTTCCCAACTCGCTGGCTGCTTCTCACTTCCCCCACTTCCTTTCCTAAAGCTGTGCTATATTTTCAGCTAATTTATGCGATTTACAGCTCTAACTGTAAAGCCTGCAAAACCCTCGTCTTGTGTTTATTTATACCCTTGATCAATGTTAATTGTTATGGATATGCAGGGAAAGAAAGGAGAAGAAGGAAGATAAAGCTTCTTCTTTTTCTGAAGAAAGTAAGAAGGATTTGTAAGTAGAACTTGAACTTCATACTATAGTTTTCACACTATCTTCTCATGAGTTCTCAGTCTATATTTAAACTTCTATATTTCCCCTTTCCCCATATCTTACTTCGTCTCTCCTAGTTCATCTCTTTTATACTTATTCTGACTATTCTCTTTCTTTTCGTCCTTGTTGTAGCTTCTTAAACCATTCTTAACCTCACTTCAGTTCAAACTTAACCAACTTTAGTAACCTTAAACTCATTTAGATCAATCCTAACCTCACTTTAGTACATTCATTACCTACTTTAGTTCATTTCTAACTAGACTTTAGTTCATTTCTACCCTGTTTATTTCTAATATTACTTAGGTTCCTTCCTAACCTCACTATAATTCATTCCTAACCTCACTTTGCTCCATTCATAACCTCACTTTAGTTCCTCAATAGACTTGTTTAACTTTACAGCTTCATAAACATCCCCAAAATACAACTCAACTATATTACAATACTCCCGTACTGAGCGACCTTAAAGCTCCTTCACGTACGTGCCAAGCAATTAAGCACCAATTAAACCGCTTTAACACAAAAAACACGCTGAATAAATTAACAAAATCGTTTAAAAATGTGTTGATTGTTTCAGTCAACTACACTGAACGTACACAGGTATTCCCCACATCCATATGCAGGTATCGAGACGGTTTTACAGTCAGTTCCGTATCCCTTTTGTCCCCATGAGCATTAAATATTGATGATGCAATGCAACGGGGCAAACAAAAGGTCAGCCGAACATTTGGTCAGGCCAGGTATGAACAACAACAACAATACAACAACTTGGACTGCCTTTGCATGTACTACGTACAGGTGTTTTATAAGCTGGACAAACAGGCCAAAACTTGCGCAACTAACGCAACTTGGCAATGTGCGGGCACAGTTGCTGCTGCTGCTCCTCCATCTCCATCTCCTCTCCTCCATTCCCCCCTTCGCCTTCTCCCTCTCGCATTATCATAAAGTCAAACAAGAAATGTAAACTCATTTTTTTTGCGCCCAGCCATTGCTAAATATTTGATAAGTTTCGATTTCATTCGACTGCGAATTTTTATGCAGCCGGAGGAGCATTTAAAATGCAGCTCAATGGTCGACAAATAAAGGAGAAAGGGCAGAGGAAGATAACATCCGTTACACACCCGTTGCCCATTACGTGATTCCCAATCCGATTTTTTCCAGTGGGGGGGAGGGGAGTGCCACCCTTCGCCTGGTAAATCATATACACACATATTCCACTTGCTTCAATCCAATCAAATTGAATCCTTTGCTTGCTTCAACTGCGTCTGTCTGTCCGTCTGTCTGTCTGTCTGGCAGGCCGTCTGTGCTGCTTGATGACCTGCTTTTATGTGCGTCGTTGTCCGAAGTTATAAAATCAAATATGCGTCCGTCTTCCAAAACCACAAAAAAAAAACCTCAACGGTAAAGCGACAAGTTGCCATCGACACAAGACGAGCAAAACCAACTACGATTAACGTGCACCAAGGCGCAGTTGTCAGTTGAGGCTATGCCCCAAGTGCCACGCCCCCCCCACTCTGGTCAACGTGCGAACAATTCGCAGCTGGCAAAGAGTTTGGTTTTTTTTATATTCGGGAATTTATGCAGCGCGCCCTGCTGTGCGGCATCGCATCACGTGCCACCTCGAAGAATTGTTGCAGGCAGGAAGCAGCGCTTGCTGTAAATTTTAAGCAATATTTTGCAGCAAAGCACATTAATTATTTAAACTATCTACGAATGTAGCAAGTGGCAAGAGATTTTCTATCTCTTTTTTCTGCCTTTTTTGGCAATTTTTTAGCAGTGCCAGACGAACATTTTCTGGGGGGCAACTAAATGGCTGCACTGTGGTGTGTATTCTAAGCTAATTTATGGCATACTTAGCTAAGCTTTCAAAGCACTTGGAAGCTATTGAACTCTCATCAAGCTGAAAGCCTCTAAAGACTTGCTTATTGTGCTGATTAACAGATTTAAGAGGTCTAACGAAGTACTTACTTTATGAGTTATAAAAAGCTCATTAAAGCTTTATAAGAAATTAAAGCTTTTGAAGAGTAAGTAAGTGATTGAAGAAGTATTTATTTTATGATTAAAAAAACCCATTTAAGCTCAGGAATAGTTTTCAAAGTATATGAAAGTTTTAAAATCCTCTTGGGAATGGGGACTTATATATTTTAAAGCACATTAAAGCTTTGAAATTCACATTAATTGAAAGCTTCGACTGTCTAATATTATAGTAATATTTTTGAATACACAATAAAGCTTACATTGGCTTAGAACTTTACATTAAATGAAAGCTTCTACTGTTTAATCTTTTTTATTTTATTTCCAAGCACCTCAAAGCTTCCACTACGCTTTGCAGCTCATATAAAATGTATACTCAATATTGCCACAATATTTTCGGAATGTTTACAATCAGTTTTGTGCCACTGTGCTTGTACAATTGCACATTTGCTACGCTTCAACTTGTAACTGATTGCTTCATATGGTAATGAGCTTTTGATTTACTGGCCTCTAGTTCAAGTCGTTACACACACAGACATTCTCCTCTCAAACACCCAGGCCACTCACACACAGACACACACACACACAGAAACAGACAACCAACACACCGGGCAACACTGATCATCTGTTCATTAGGCACTCATAAATGTTTCCTCTGCAGAAAATTGTGCCAAGGCATTCAAATCGAGTCGCCACTCAAGCCTGACGCCTGACGCAAAAAAGACGCTACAAATTATCATGGCTATTGCATCTCTGCGTTGCCTCTTCCCTTTCCGGCAAAGAGAGCAAAAAGAGAAGAAGAGAAAAACAAGCTCAGAGCTGAGCTGAGCTCAAAACTGGTGACAGTCAAGGTTGTCTGACTTGGCTAATGGCTCCACGGTATGCCTAAAACTTTCACTTTGCTGCGTTTCATTTTGTATCTTTACTTACTCGTACTCCTTTTTTTACTTCATCTTGCTACGCTTTTGGGCATTAAATTGCACTTGACGCAGCCGACGCGACGCGCTGGTAGCACATACAAATCATGCGAAGCACAGCGCGTAAGATATGACTATGAGAGATTGGCTAGAGGGAGGAGGCAAGGCATAGAGCAATGGGAGGCAGGTGGCTGGGGCAAGGGCAGTTGCCGGTGTTTGCCTGGCGGACTGTCTGCGTGTTGTCAAAAATTTGTTCATGCAACATGCTGTTGCAAGTTGGCGGTGCAAGCTTCGTTCCTTCCGCTGTGCCGCTTACAAATTGCAATTTTAATGGTCTACAAGAGGTGAAGTTGAAGTTGTAGTGGTATATCTTGCTCTCTTTTCCTCATTCTCTCTCTCTGTTCCCCTTCTTTCTGTGCCTTTTCACCTGGCGTATGCGTAATAAAAATGCTCGCTCTGTTACTGCACTTTGGGCTGCCTCAAACTATTGTTTGAACCTTTCAACTTTAACTTTTGCTTGGAAAAGCTTTCTTTTTGAACTTGGAGTTAAGTCGAAAGCTCAAAGCTTATTAAATCTTAATAAACTAAATTATTTTGGATTTGACAAAGTGCAAAACTCATGATATATATTTAAAGTTCTATTTATATCTTATCAAAGCTCATTAAAGCTCAATTTACTATTTTACTTTTGAATTAAGTCAAAATCTCTTCAGATTAATTTACTTTAAATTTGCAAAGTTCATTAAAGTTCAACTTACTAATTAAGCTTTAAATTGCTCATAATAAAGCTATATAAGGCTTTGTATTTATCAGTTTGCTTCAAATAATATCTTCTCAGTTTCCTCAGTCAGTTTTCCTTTCAGCTTTTCCTACTTTCCCTCCCCCTTCCTAGGTTGACTTGAACTTTAAGAAAGTATCAAATTTAGCATACACTGGCTAACAAATTAATTTTTCGTACACAATGACAACACAGTCTCGCGGGGCTTAGGGGCATAGGCGTGGCATATAAGCGCATATATCATAAGGCGAAACAGGAGTAGCAGCAGTAACTTGGAGCCTCAGCCAGAGCTCATGTTTCGCGTCAGACTGATTAGAATATAGCGGCACGGCTACATTATTTATACCAGCCAAATGAAGGTTTGCGGGTCAAAGACTTTGTCTACTTGTTGCCAGCAGCAGAAATAGGAGTAGAAGCAGCAGCAGTTAGCTGTACTGTAGTTTATACTGTTGACAAACTGTGAGCGCACGTGACAAGGCTCTGCTGGCAATGACAGGTGAACGAGGATGAGGACGATGATGAGTGTAACTGGTGGTCCGGAGGCCACAGAACAATGAACATAAAAGGAGCAAGGCACGTGACGGGACTCGCTTCGCGTTCATTATTGAATAACTTATTGAGTAGACTTCACTTCCACCTCCAACTTCAACTCTAACTCAACTCATTGCTCTGCCCTTTCCTTTTTAATTGGGGAAAGCAGGCTGCACTTGAAGCTCGCGGTACGAAATTAGTTGGAGCAGCCCTTGGGTACCTTCCTTGTAATCCTTTTTACGCTCCAAGCGTCACGTATGCAATGAGGCAAACACAGACTGCACTGGCTACAATTATTTTCCATCTAATTGAATATCGTTTGTGGACAGTTTCATTTATTTTTATAGTTCTCTCGATGCGAATTAAACAAACGAGAATTAATTAAAATGTAGTTTCGGCTAAGGGAAGTGCTCTTGCAAGTGGTTAAACAGCAAAATGGTTCTAAGAAGATACAATTCTGTATGCAGACTATATAAATACTATAGCGCATTTCTTAATTAAACAATACCCAGAGTGTACTTCGTAAGTCTTAATCTTATTTTTGAAGCAGTTCACAAGTGGTTCAACTCTGTAATCTGGAAAATTATTGTGATATGAAGTTAAAATACTCAAAAAATTACTCTTTGAACCGGTTCACAAGTGGTTCAATAGCATAGTACTAAAATTAATAGTGCTACAAACCAGTAACCTTGTAGAAAGTAAAAGAGATAATCTCTTTTTGTCTCTGCTTTTTTCTTTTCTCTTAAAAATACCTTCCGATCCTAATTCTTTGAAAAATTTTATCATATTTTCAAAAGGAGCAAAAGAAAGAAACCATGAAGCACTGCCTGCCGATGACACTTCAATAGGCAATTGAGCTGCCACTTAGAGAGACTGTCAAATGCAAAAGGCAAGAGAGATGCTGCTCCCTTCTCCCGCTCCTGCTGTGGCACCTGCTGCAGCACTTAAGCCTTTCATTTGGGTTAGCTACAGCTTAATTACCAGAAAGATACACGAAGAATAAACACTGAACAAGCTACAGGCGGGTACGCAGCTAATTTCCGGTGTAGGCAAAAAATAAAAGAAACTCAGAGTAGCGTATACGGCGTATTCATTGCTCAAGGCAGCGAAGAAGCCAACAAGGCATCCTTGCCTACACAAAGTGCCCGTCGTCACCGTCGTCCTCCTCCTTCTGCTCCTCTTTCTCTTCGTGGTTAAGTGCGGCCAGGCATTTAAGCTCAGAGAATGAAGGCATTAAGCAATGTTGAAAGAGCAACAAGTGGCTAAAAGGAAGGTAAGGAGCTGGGGGCAGAGGTCACATCTTTTTTAGGCTGTGCTCGGTGCACTGATTGAGTTACGAGGAGTAGTTGAAGCTGGAACTGGAGCTAAAACTGGAGGTTTGTCCCCAATGTTGGCAGCACGCTAAATTTAACAGCAATTGCAAACTTTCAGCACAAACTTTCAGATAATTTGTGACTCTCTTCAGGTACGACAAGAGTGTGAGTGTGTGTGTCTGTGTGTGTGTTTACCAGGTGCAGACCGACCTAGACAGTCCTTTGTGTGTGCAGATTTTGTTTAGCATATGCTCGAAAATTATATTAGAAAAACGATTTCCTACACAGGAGACACAATTTGTTTTTGACCTTGTTAGGCAATCAAAATAAATATAATTAAGCTCAAAACAAATACAAATTTAGGGGCACCAAATGAAGATAACTGCATTTTGTATTCTAATAAAGCTTTAGCTATACTTTAACTAATTATTTTTAAAGTACAAATGGTTTAAAAATAACTAAAATTCTCTATGATATCAACAGAAGGAAAACAATTATTTTTTCTTAATTTCCATTTTGTTGGATGTTTATTTTGATATATAGTATAGTTGTATATATAGTCGTATTTCATATTTATAATACTCGACTACAAATTCATTGAACTGTCAACAATTGTCAAACTCTCTATGCGCTTATCTCTATCCACGACTTCACTACTATGCCATATATTTGTGTATGTTATTTTAGTGTATTAATAATAAGTTTGTATAATTTATGTTCTTTTTTTTTACTCATGATAAGAATAAAATTGATAATGAAGCGATTGCAGCACTACTAACCAAATTGCTTATATTCTTTATATACAGAGCTCAAAGGTTGCGGGAGGGCAGGAAAATGATAGCAGAGGACTGTGTGCTATAAGGTTAGGTATCTCCGATGCCGCTCAACATGTGAGAAATTTAATACTCTATAACGAGTTGTGCTTTAATTGGCTGTGCCCATGGGGCGGGAAATCAGGCTGTAGCTTGATGAGGCAATTAAAGGAAAATGTTTTATAATAATTGAAAGCAAAAGCTTGGAATTCTAATAAGAAGCTAGATTGTAAGGCGGAGTAATGCCGAATTATCAGTGAAGGTTTTCGTGACTTCTTTCCTATTGAATGATTAATTTTATTGCATTTTTGTAGAGTGCTTATGGTAGTTCTAGAAATTATGAGTAGGAAACTTCGTGTCTTCTTTTATATTAAATTTTTGAACAATTCTTTTAATTAACTTGAAAATAAGACAGAAATCAGGCTTTTCATAGGTTTATTTTTAAGGATCTTATTCAATTTCATTGGATTTTGGGACTTCCATGAGTCTCTGATGATATAGACAGACGGCACGAAGAAAGAGCAAAGTATTAAATAGAAAACATACAAAATACGAGTTTATAAATAGAATTTCGAATTGATAAATGAACTATGCTTTTAAAATAACCCAGCCGAGTCTAGAGAAGCCACCGAAAATGCACTCTTAATATTTATACGGCAAATCTTTCAACGTGTCTATCAATATAATACATCATACAGCAATATTGATTCTTGTCTCGTAGGGAAACTGAAAATTGAAGCAGCTGTGGCAACAACTGCAGCCATGGCAACAATTGACGTGGCTGGCCGCCGCTGCTGCCTGTGGTGGCTGCATTGAAAAGGCCATGGAAAATGCTGTGGCCAACAACAACAATTGAGATCGCTTATCAGTTGGCGTCTAATTTACGACAATGAGAGCTGACGCGTCCACCAAGCCTATGCGACACATGTGTGTGCTTAATCCCCACTGTACATGCGTCTGTGTGTGTGTGTGAGAGTGTATGCAAATATCACGCAATATAAACAGCTTTAATGACATTTTCAACTTACCTCGAATCGAACTTTTTGCCATCAGCTGCCAGTGTGCCCGTATAGTGCATGGTCAGTGAATCTCCATTCTTTGTTTTCTGATCGCAAATCTCTGGTGTGAAGACGACATCCACTTTCAGATCTTCACACTGTACACTGCTGAAGGCCACCAGAAGGCAGGAAAAAACAAGAATTGACTTCAACATGGCTGTAAGAAAGAGAAAAGAAAGTTGAACATTATCAAATTTAATTGAAAGCTCATTAAAGTGCGTCTAGCAAAATCTTTAAGTTTTGTAAAAACCCAATTAAACGTTAAACAAGTTGGTAAATTTAAGAAGAAATTAAAAGTTGAACTTCAAATGATTGCAAGCTCATTAAAGCTCTCTAAGCTACTACAAGGGAAAGCATCTTCAACCGAAAACCTTATAAAATGTTATAAAGGTTCGACAATAAAAAGAAAAATTGCAAAGCTGAACTCCAAAACGAACTAACATATGATCGAAAGTTCATTAAAACTCCTGTATAGTATAAAGAGCGTCTTCACATGTGTACCAAATAAAAACTACTTATTAAATGTTACACAAGTTGACCAATTAAAGAAGAGGTGCAAAGTTGAAGCAAGAAAATGAAAAACCGGACAAAAAATTGGTCATTATGCAAATCTACATTTCATTTACGCGAGAGAGAGAGGGAGATGAGCAGGTTTAAGCCATCTGCAAGAGGATTATGTAATGCCAAAATTGCAAATTATTGCAGCTATGTACGTGGTGTATGAGTGTGTGTGCGAGTGTGTCTGTTACGGTGCGTATGCGCAATGTCCGCTAACGCAAAAGGTGACGATGACCATCATTGGTGAAGGCAGCTACGTTTCAAATTCCTCGAAAAAAAACTTAATTATGATTTTAGTTTGGGGGTTTTTATCTGTTATGGTTTTGTGTGGGCGTTTTGCCAATGAAAGTTTTTTAGTTGTTGGATTGTATGTTTTTTTCGAAACTCGGTCAGATTTTCAATAGGCTATTCGAAAGATTTATGCGTTTTGAAAGAAAGCGTTTGAAAATGAAAATGATTTGCAATAAATAAACTCAAATATGAATAAGATGACAACAGCAACAGCCGCATCAGCATCATCATCAACAATGGCTTTAAGAAAGGAAACTTTCACTAATGGAAAGACAGTTACAGTAATGGGACGGCACCTGGCAATTGGTAACGGCACAATTACGTGAAAACGACATTAACATCTTGACATCGAGTGATCTTCATTGAGTTACGATGCAATTAATCACACTGTGGATGCCCTATGCGATGCGTTACACTGACTTTGTGTGGTATGAATACAAAATGTATAGTTTCTGTTTTGATAAAATGTTTTTGAATAGATATACTTGCAAACTTGTAAGGAAAGTATTTAAAGTTCAAGATTTAATGCAATTTAAGACAAGTAGTAAAGAAATGCGGAATTTGTATATCCTTGGGTATAAAATTATAAAAAGATATACAGAAATGCATATTTACTTTATCATATTTATCTACCAACTAATTTAAGCATAACTGACCACTGTAGATCTGTCTTTAATTGTATATCAACTGTATTCTTAAGTTTTGATAGTTTAAAGGATAGAAACATCTTTTGTAGTGCGAAAAAATAAAGTTAGATCAGCAATTTCGTATATAAAACAGTTGAAAACTATTTATAATATAATCTTAACTCTTATCAACAAACTAATTTAACCATGACTGCCCACTGTCGATCTCACAGTTAAGTTCCAACTGTATTTTTAGTTATGGTTTAGATAAGATAAAAGTTAAGCCGATTTGCTGAAGAAGAGTCTGAAATAAGAAGACGATCCCAGAGTATTGAGGCCTCACATATAGACGTGACACAGACGAAGATCGTCTTTTCTTATTTCTTTTATATTTCATTTCTTTTGGGCGTCTGCAGCCAAACCAGTTGCGCGTCTTTCTGACCACCTTGTCTTACTGTCTTTATTTGTGTTGTTGTTGTTTGATTGGAGAGCTCATTGGAGGTTCAATGAACTGTCCCAAGTGAACCGTTATGAGGCCATTGCAATGACACGAAGGTTTTACAATTTGCAGCTAAATGTTAATCAAATGTAAACGAAGGTGGATAAGCAGAATGAGGAGTAGAAGACGAAGAAAAGTAGGTACACGTCATAAGTTTTCCCTTTGAAACAACACACAATTAGAAAGAGCGAAAGAGAGAGCAAACGCGATATTGTGATTAGCTTAGCACGACAAGAAGAAAGAGCCGGCAACACTTTGTTGTTGCTGTTGGCCGGCCGGGAGAGATAAGCGCGTTTCGTTTCGTTTTAACATTTCGTTTCGTTAAGTTCAGTTCAGTCTTCTTCTGGAACGACCTCTCCTTAACATAGCGTGCTCTCTTTGCTTTGCTTCGCATTCGCTGATGTGTAAAACACGATGTGAATATGAATGAACGACATGGCAAACAGTCAAAGTACACGCTTTCATTTCGTATTGTTTCAGTTTCATTTCCTCCCGCATCTTCTCCAACAACTTCCTTAATGAGCTGCATATTTGGCTGCACACGCACACACACACAACACACATTCGTGTTTATTATTTATGTTATGTTGTTTATCTACCTTTGCTTATTTGCTTTTTTCTTTGTATTTAAAGATCACGGGAATAAACACCGCGACAGAGAGAGACACAAAAAACGAAGAACGAACGACGAGTTACAACTGCTACGATCGACGTGCGAAAGGCAACTGATGGAATTGACGACGGCAGCGGCGACGTTAACTTAACAGAGCGCAAGTACACACACATACAGAGACGTACCCGACTGACAGATGAAGAGAGCGTGAGAGAGCGCAGCCAACAAACACTTGTCCACGTAATCAAAGTAACTCGCGCAGCACACGAGCGGTTCAGGCGAATTACTCAAATTTGGGCGCCGCCGTTGTATAAAAAACTTTGAGAGTAAATATAAATATAGCATTTCAAAAATAACATAGTAAATATAAATATATTGTAACTTACATTTGAAGTGTTGCTTTAACTTATTTAAGAAATCGTTTTTTTTAATTGTTTTCGAACAGGAAACAAAAATGAGAAATGTTTGAAATTAGAAAAGAGATGAAACACACAACCTGCTCGCGCCTTGTTACAATGTGAACTAAAGCAAGGAGGTCACAGTTTACAAAGGATGCTGCATGCAACATGTTGCGGGCAACATTCAATAGAATGTTGCTGAAACTCCGCATGAGATGACGCCCCCAACTGACGCATGCGTTCTGCACACAGAAGGGGCGGAGCAAAATCATTTATATATCTGACATTATTGTTAATTTAAAGCAATTTTTAGATATCAGATAAATTTTGTTTATACCGCATGCTCTTGTTAAATTAACAACATATACTAAACAACTATTTGTTTATTCGACGCACCCACGAAAAAACCCCAAAAGAAATACAACAAAAACTCTGCGAATAAAGCGTTTTACCCTTGGGGTCATTTTACACCCCAATGAATGCGATAGCTAAAATGCCAATCAATTAGAAATTCAAACTCAACTTAATTAGATTTTAGTTGTAAATGAAATCGCGTCGTCTTCGTTACAGATTAAACACGGGAAATCTACGAATCCCCAAACATGTTGCAGGAATTACCCAATCGCCCCCAGGGATATGCGCTCAAGCGCAAAGATCACAAATTTGTGGTCGAACCCATTGAGGGAATTGTAAATCCTGCCTACGAACCCGATTTGGATGGGGATGCAGCCAAGTCGGAGGCGGCGTTGGCCAATCAGCGTCTGGGCCAATCAAAATGGCGAGTATATAAAGTATAGAAAAAGAAAATTATGAATAATAACATTTAAAATAAAAAATAAGTAAGGTTAGTCTATTACATATATTGGTAATAATAATAATAATAATAAAATAAGTATAAATTGATTTTATTTCATTTTTAATAATATACAAAAAAATATATATATCATGATTGAATCTTTATATCATATTCCCTCTGCTTGACTTTAAGCTCAAGTTCCAGAATCTGTCGCTGTACTTCGAGATTCTTCAGTTCAGCTACATGTTTTTGTTCAGCGCGTATTTCCGTATTGCGAAAATAATCAAATTGAGCCTTTAAATAATCCGAACTGGAACTGGAATCCTTTATTGTCAGAAATATCTTTAATATAGCTTTTTATTGGCATATATATCATTATATTTACCAAAGAAGTACAGGGGCAAAGTTGAAGGGATCTTTCTGCATCGAAACTCTTCTTAACATCTTCCTAAAGATCAAAACAATAATTTTACCTTTTTCAAGCCCTACTGAAATCTACTTACCTCTCGACTACATATCTGCGTAGACTGACTCTTCATTTCTACCGATTTCACATTGGACTCTACAGATTCTTCGGTTTCGGATGCTTCTACTGAAAGGTTTGAAATTTCGGTTTTAATTTCAGTTTTTTGATTGATTAAAACATTCCCTTCCACATTGCATACAGAATTTCCTGCAGTATCTTTAGAGTGATTATCTGCCTCTAGCGGGATTTGATCCTCTTTCAAGCTAGATACAGTATCGAATTTGCCTTTCTTATGCATCGTTTCTATCATGTCCAGGTGAAGTTCAAACAGACTGTTAGTACGTTCTTCGCGGACTTCCTCTTTATCTGTTTTTGATTCAGAGTCCGAGTTAAGCTTTAGTCTTTTTATTGAACTCTCTAAACTTATAGATGTGCTCTTCCTATTTATTCTTGTCGCTCTCTCTACTGTAGTCTTAGGAACCATTATAACCTGCGGAATTGGATTGAGTAGTGTCGATAGAGATTTTACTACGATCTCCTTGTTTGCATTCTCATCTTCAGTCTTCACTGCCCCTTGTGATTCTTCATAAAGTTTCTTTTGATCACCAATATTTACAGGTCTCAATTTGAAATCTTTTTTCGATTTCTCTAGCTCAGCTTGAAGTTTCTGCAGAAATTGTTCCCTAGACTTTTCATTCTCCTCACAAAGCAATCGACCATTTTCTATCTGTATACCAAGCTGCTTTCTCTTCTTCATTGTTTCATACTTCGATTTCAATTTCAGAGCTGAACGTTCCATATTTGTTATGCTAAGGAAGGCGAAACTTAACTGTCTTTGAATATTATAACCTTCAAATCTTCTACGTCTCACTTGAAAAACTCTCCTGCTATGGTGGCCCAGGTCATATTCTTCATACGCCATACTCGGGCATTCGACGACTTCTCCTCGATCTCCTTGTTATATTTCGTAGCCAGTATCTTAAGAACATTCTCTTCCCTAATTGAAAAGTTCGGCATTCTCTGACGTTGACAACGAGGTTTCATATTGTGCATAACCAGATCGATCTGTTGAAAGGAATACAATCGCAATGAGATTTATGGTTTATTGTGTATGTATGTGTGTGTAGTCTAGTCTTAAGTCTACAGTATATACAGTCAATATTGTCTAAAATCCCATGGTATGTTTCATTTTCCTTCGCTTCGCTGGCGTTGGATTCGCAGGGGGACTTTTGTTCGGATGGGGATTGGAATTCCAATCATTGTTCTCGATGATCGTAAACTCATTGGGATTAAGTGTGGAACATGCGGGTCGAGAGAAGCTAATGCTTTCATTGAAGGATGTATTTGGCTCGATCTTTGGTACTATGACAGCTTCATCGATCTCTACAGTCTCCTGCAACTCCTCTCTGTACTCAGCATAGGCAGCCTGAAAGTATGTGGGTAGATCTGTGCCTGGCACCACGGCGGGTTTCTCTTCAGGCACGGGTTCCTCGGCAATCTGTTGCAGCCAGTTGGCTGTACGAACATCGACTTCCTCCTCCTCCTTCTTGTCCTTCTTTAGCTTCTCATCAATCATATCGATTTCTACATCACGTGTCTGATCGAACTCATCTATATCCCATATGCTGAGCATGCGAGTGCTAATGACATCGGTAAAGCGACTCAGATAATGCGCAGACTTTTGCCAAGGTCCGCGATTCACGCCTTTGCTCTTGACCGCATCTCCATTGAGTTCCTTGGCAGTTTGTTTGATTAGTTTCTTTTTCGTTTTTTTCTTTGGTTTCTTTTTTGTTGTTCGTTTCTCCTGTGATAAAGAGACTTCCTCTGATTCTGAGGTGGAACTATCGAAACCATAATCAATGTGTATGTCCTCGGCAACCAACGGTTTCTCCTCTTCCAGTTGAGGCTTCAAATCCATAATCACTCTCATTGCCGGCATAGATTGCATCATGGTACAGTGCAGTGGTCGCTTCACATGCTTTTCCACCAGTTCACCAAAGTATTTGATCACCTCATGTGTATGCGCTCCCGTGCGCTCTTCCCGCTGCATTTCCTGTTCATCCCGCAGGGTAACACGCTGGCAATAAACATCCCCGACGCTGTTTGAGGTGAGCAACTGTGCAAAGGCGCCATCGCTGGCATTCTCCAGCCTGTGGAACTTGAGACCTGTTGTGGAGCCCTTGATGCGCTCAGCAAGATCAGCATAGATATCTATACAGCCATTTAGACGTGCCTCCATGAGGGCCTCACTCAACTGTGGCGGCGCAAGGGGCAGAGAGGGAGAATGCATTGAAGTGAAGCTCGTGGCCATTGCTCCCTTCATTTCACAAATTCGTTGATCACTCGCCAGCACACTGCCCAGGGCAACATATTCGCTGCCCTCGTGGACTAGGGCATCCATGTAAGTGGGAGAAACCTCCATTTGATGTGTCCACGTGACGACAGAACGATCCGTTAGCTTCTTGCCCAGACAACGCATATCCAGGCAATGCAATTTATGATTGCTTGCCACATAGAGTAGATGAGGATTCCCACTGCGTGCCAGACACGAGAAACTCTCACAATGCTTGGAATAAACGCTGCTGGCGAAGCATGGATTGATTGCCTCCGTGGCGCAACGCATATCGATGGTGAGCAGCAACGATTGACAGACATAGTTGAAACAATTCTCCTGCCACGCACGCACCTGTGCCCAGTTGCTGATGCCCTTGTCGACACCTTTGAGAATGCGTACATCATGCTTGGAGATATCCCTATGTGTCTCCAGATCCATAAAGCGCAGACTGCGATCCTCGCAAGCCACAGCCAAGGTGTTGGCACGATTGATGGCCTGTGCAACACTGATGAAGGGTCCTGCCTCGCTGCTGTATTTACCCTGACAACTCAGTTCGTATTTCGGCTGTTGCTGTGATTGCTCCTCCACCTCCTCATCATCATTACTGTTCTGCTCAGGCACCGCCCCCTCCTCTTCCCTTAACTCATAAATGCAAATATCGTTGAGCAGTCGAGCTATAAACATATTGCCATGATTCACACGGAAAGTGGAGATGGGCAACAGTTCAAAGATCTCGCTGGACATGTCCTCTAGTGATGCTGTGTGAAGTGGATTCCATAGCTCTGCCTCCATGCCCACTTGTGAGACGTAGAGCTGCTGTAACTTCTTGCCCGATAAGTGCAGGGCCAATGTCTTTGCTTCTTCTCCAGCTTTGACATACTGCATCAGATTGAGGCCACCTCCCGTGTAGTAGTAATCATAGCTATCCCTAAAGTACACATTATCATGGGTGGCAATGTGCTCGGCAACATCGTATAAATGTATATTATAGATTTGTTCCTTCTGCCTTCTCTCACGCTGCTTTTGTTTCTTGGTGTGGGAGTGAAAACGAGATTTGTACACTCCCATTTGACGCATCCACTCATCATGGACTATGGGACGACGCAAGCAGGGATCAACTACAGGTGTGGTGCGATTACACACATACAAAGGCAGTGGAACTGTCAGTGCAGCACTGGGATAAAGATTCAGAGGACTTTGTGAATTTATTGCCTGTCCGAGACCCAGATTCAATGAAGGATGTGTATCGTGACGACATGCTTCGAGCACATAACGTGACCGTCCTTCATCTGTAGTTAAACTGAGATCCTTATCCTGCATATCATCGTCGTTATCCTGCACCTCCTCCTCGCCTTCCTCTTGACTACTTTCCGTATCACTTCCTTGGTGATCCTTTTGTAATTTTTTCTTCTTTTCCAATGCAGCTCGCCGCATGTTTAGGTTTAATTTTGTTTTATATTTGTATGGCATTTTGTACTGAATAAGAATTAACGTTGCTTTTTGTTTTCTATTGTGTTGTTGTGTGTAGTTCAAGTTGTTGTACGCTGTGAAAAAAAACTTTCCTTTTATTATTTGCTTCGATACGTTTTTTGTGAAAATTTTTACTCGTTAGTGCTCTCTGTAGCTTTACAGCTAGTTAACTGGCCTTTTTCCGACTCGGTTTTATTTATTTTAAACACAGTATTTAACTGACAAAATAAACCCAGGAATACTGAGCGTCGTGCTCAAAGCATGCTGTTAGTTGCTTTAGTGCTGCGCAAAAGTCGACAATAGCAGCACATGGTCGTGACTGTGAAGAACTCACTGCTTGTTTGAGTGACTGTATATAAACAATTTTAAAAGTAGCGAATATTTTATTTCAATAGGCTAGCGAAGCATATTTTAGACAATTCTATTTATAACTTATTCATTTACAAGAAAAACTTTGCTAGATTTGCATTAAAACTGTGACAACAAATCGCAGTCGCAAACTGTCAATCAATCACTTGTTTAAGCATCTCTGTTGCAGCTGATAAGCCACGAGTATCGATAGCACATGTTAGCGGCAGGTTTAACAGCGTAAATGAATAACCGATAACAAATGAAATCTTCAACAATATTAAACTCAGCAAATCCTCTAAATTACATGAAATTATTATTTTTATATTCATTATTATTTAATTTTTAATTTAAGAGTTATTACCCACATATTATTTATTAAATTAAGTAGTTCTTAAGGCAATATCTGGAATACCACTAATACCGTGGCCTTATTTATCGTTGAACCACCACAGTCGATGCTAAATTTACAAGAAATCGATTCCTTGAAAAAGTTTTCATTCTTCAGCTGCTCCGCTTTGGTCACACTGTCGCGTGTACCATCGAGTTGAGAGTTGCTTGCTGCTGAGCAATTTCGTTTAGCTGAATCTGAATTTAAATGCACAATTTATTCTTATTGTGACAAACAACAACGAAGAATTTAAGTGTTCAGCAGAGTGTTCAGAAGTAATCGAATTCAGCAAAGTGATTTGTGTGTTCGTGTGTGAGCCGAGCGCGACTGAAGTGTATTAAATTTAACACAAGTTAAAATACGCGAACAAATTTCAAAGAACCCAAACCAATATTGATTTTTTCATAGAAAGGCCTCGCGCGAACGTTTTTATTGTTGTTGTCGACGCTGCGGTTCTGTGTTGTTGTGTGTGCGCGCATAAAGGCAAGAAACTGTTTTAGAAGAGAACACAATACAACAAAAAAATAGAACAAAAAAACGAAACCGAAGAAACTGCCAAGAAAATATCTAATAACAACGACGCCGCGCAACAGCAGTAAATTTTCAGATATTCGTAATTTAGTTACTGCTGACCCCCCGCCGCGCCCGACACACCCCAACCAACAACAACAACCCCGCCGAGCCACTTAAATTGTGTTACTGGTTGCTGTTTTATTGCTGCTGTTGTTGTTGCTGTTGTTCTCACAAATACAACGACAAGTGTCGTCAGGTGAGTATTACACACACAAATACAAGTACAACAGAATTACGCACAAATGTACGCACCACACACCGATATACATGCAAAACAAAAGCAGACCAACTGATAATATCAAGAACAACAACAAAGAGACGAGCGGGGGCTGGGGAGGCAGCAAATTACATACGGAACAAACGGTGGTCAGGCGGCGCGTGATGACCCCAAAACTATCGCCGTCACTGCGTTGTGGGTGTGTGAGTGTGTTTTTGCCTTCGCCCCAGTCGGTCACTCTGCTTTGTTGTTTTTGTTATTGCTCCTGCTGCAAACTTCACTCCTCTCTCACCATTAACTACTCGACAACAACTACTCTCTATAACTATAACTATGACCTCCCGTCTCCCTCGCTCTTCTGCGTGTTTCTCTTTTCCACTCATCACTCAAACACACACTCACACCCACGCGCTGCATCATATTTATCATTTGCATCCATCTTTAATTAGCGCACTCAGCTCTCTCACAGCTGAATATTTAGCAGAGTAGTTAACAGTTGTCTGTAAGTCCATTTGCAATGTGCATGTTAATCTAATCTAGCTGTTGTAATTGTTGTTATTGCTGTTATTCTACTGTTGTTGTTTTTGTACTACTAATGCATCGCAATTTTAAGTTCTTTTCTTTTCTCTTCTACTCTTTGTTTGATTTGCTTGCTGCTGTTAATTTTGACAAGCCCCAAATGACTCTGACGTAACGCAGAACAGACTGTAAACGGCCTCTCTTCCTTTTGTTTGTTTGAATTTTATTGCTCCTGCGGCTCCGCTGGGCGGGCAGTTAACAGTTGGAGTCGACGTCGCAGTCGATAGCGGCGCCAGCGTAGCCATCATCAAATAACCGTTGCTTTTATTTGACATTCGCTGTTTAACTTGCCTGCATATTTTATGTGCGCCTAGGTCAGTTAACCTAACTTTCTTTCTCGAGTCCATTACAAATTGCCAAATTGCTTTACGTCCCAGTTCTCTCTACCTCTATCTCTCTTTTCTCTCTTTTGCTCTCCCCATTCTTGCTCCGCTTTCTGTTTTTATGTAACTCTCAAATCGATTGCAAACACGTAACAGTAAAGCAACCTGCACAGCGCCCCCAACTACGCCCGCCCACTTTGTCTCTGCACAGGATCCTATACAGGAACTACAACAACTGCGTTGTCGTTGTTGACGTTCTCGTTCTCTGTCTATATATGTATGTGTGTGTCTGTGTGTCTGTGTGTGCGAGTGTGACGTTCGCCATGTTCCACTGCGAGCCTCGCGGCATGTGGCACACACATATAGCGTGACATTTCCTTTACGGAATTTGTCGCCACCTGCCACCACCCTCTGCCTCCTCTCTCCTTCCCAGCCTTCGCCTCTGCCTGCACTTGTTCTTTCTTTTTTCACAGTGTGCGGCAATTTGAGGAAACAAACATCAGCGAGAGATCCTTGAATTTATTGATAAATTATGTTAAAATATCTGTTTGCCCTTTTGGGCCCAATTGGGCTGCCTGCCACACGGGCCAAGTGGCGCAGCCAGGCCAGCAATTTTCCGGCCAGCCCAGGCCGGAATCTCTCAACTTTCTATGGCACTGCACACGCAGTGCCTTCTGCTGTTGTTGACCTGCCAACGAGGTTGCCAAGGCGACCTGCCAAATTGTCGATATTTGCGCCATCCTCGTTACACAGCGAGAAATAACTGAGTAGCAAATAAAAACAAGCTCAAGGCAAAGAAGACCATTGAAGCTATCAAGCAATTCTGACCAATGTCCAAAGCATCTAAAGAGCTTTTTGCTAAAAAAGTTTCCCTTTATTTTTAAGTGAAAACTTTTTGCTATAAAAATTACTTGAGAAAGTGTCGTGAAATTTGTTATTCTTTTGGTGTTAGCACACATAAACTTCAATCGAAACTCTGTAAGTTTCAACTTCAAGAAACTTTAAGAGTTTTCTACAACAAAAAAATACAAACGCTACAGTCAGGAGCTGACTGTATAAGGCCATGGATTATCATAGTATACCGTAGGCAATAGGTATAGGTATGCACTTCTAGCGCGTACCAAATTTCATTACAGTTGTTTCTTCTTGATTTTAATTTTGTTGACTGTAACTTTTCTTTTAGTTTATTAGAATATAAAAAAAAAAAAAACAAAATAAGAAATAATTAATAAACGAAAATTCGCACCCACCTCAACCGGGAGTTGAACGCACGCACTCTCGCGCAGCCGTCCGCCACTCTAACCACTCGGCCATTGCCTCATTTCTTTGCGCATCGGCAAAGCTGCATTGTGAACCAATTCTGTTCCCATACAATGCAAATAAAAAGTTTAATAAAATGCTGTGTGTCTGACGCTAGATTTGAACTTCGGTATGCTTGCGTAAATTAGGTCTGCCTAATTATTATATACATGTATGTTCAAAGTGAGTTTAATTCGTATCATATCTCACTTATTTATAGTCCGATTTTAATGAAATTTTCACATAACGCCCGTGGCAAGGTATTTGTCATGTATGATATATAACTTTGGTTGTTGAGTTAATATTGTAGGTTTTAAGTAGTTATTTCTGATTTACAGAGGCGGGAAGGGGCGTGTCCAAATTTTAAAAAAACTTTGAGACACTGCAATATATATGTATGTTGTCACAAAATTTGATGACTCTAGCTCTTATAGTTTCTGAGATCCAGGTGTTCATACAGACAGACGGACAGACGGACAGACAGACATGGCTCAATCGACTCGGCTACTGATACTGATTCAGAATATATATAGTTTATGGGGTCGGAGATGCCTCCTTCTGCCTGTTACGCACATTTCCGTTCCGACAAACACAATAGACCATGAATTTTTTTAAAATCCATGGCCTAAAAAGCAACAATAAATAGATTTATACTCAGTGCTGATCAGTTTAGGTTGAAAAGCAAGGTTACAATATGATTATAAGCTAAAGAAAACTATAGAAAGCAATTTTGTACACACCTTTCCCCTAATATCTCAATTCTGTTTAATTTAAAAGCAAAGAGAACGCCTGTAAATATTTTAAAATATAAGAAAAAATGAAAACATTAAAGTTAGTACACCTCCTTTTCCTATACCTCATTCTGATTGCTTTAGATTGCATAGAAAACAAGGAAACTCTTGTAAATATTTTATAGTACAAATAAGCCAAGTGTACACACCCGTTTCTCTAAGTGTACTACTGCCCACACCTTGTTGAAAAAGTTCTTGTAGCTTGACTTGCTCTTGCTAATCTCTTACAGCGCATGCAATTGTAATTATGAATAATTCGCCATAAATGGCACTTTCCATACGCCAGTTGTTGTATCCATTGTACCCACTGTGCCTGGGGGCAATTATCGGAATTGAAATGGAAACAGAGAGAGAGAGAGAGACCCGCAGGCTTGGCCCAGTTCACAGAAGTATATGTACTACAGACGTATGCGATATATAGATGTATTTCCCTCAATTATATGCAAATGACTCTGCCACTCGTTGTGGCACTTTATGGGGCACGGGAAAACACCTTTTTGTCAACATTATATCATCGCTTTATTGTTCAAGCCAAAAGAGCATTTAAGAGCAAAGCAGACCATAATTCAGGCCAGCTTAGAGGTCAAAGTTGAGAGATAAGATTGCGTGAGAACTTTTTTTTTGCACTTTTTCATTTATCAAGCGTAATTTGTGCGAAACCAAGAGGAAGAGAATAAAAGACATAAGCTCAAAAGAGACGAGGCAAAGTAATAATGCAGTTATCTATAGAGATCAAAGAGATTAAACTACGAATTACATTAGAAACATATACAACTATAAAGATTAAAGTTTTCCATATTCCCCTGCTCCAAAAAGTATGCTATATAATGTTAATTAGCAAATCTTATATGTAAAATACATTTCATAGGGTATATCCTAGCACAGCATGCCAGACTTTATCTCAATCATATTTATCTTTCAAGACTGTAGCACGATTCGTTGCTCGAGTTAGAGATTATAATCAACATTTGCGTTTAGATTTCTTTCTTTTTCTTGCCTTTTTGCTTGACTTTAATCTGCCCCGTCCGCTTTGAGTTTATGGCAAAAGTTTATACTTTATAGCTACCTATATTATATAGAATATTATATTATAAATTTATGCAGTGCAGTGCACAGCAGGCAAATGAGAAACGACGTCGTTAGTTTTGCATAATAAATACATAACAAACTGTAAAAATCACGACATGATGGGGAGAGAAGAACGGAGACAGTCGAGACATCAAATGAGTCCGACTGTGTCCAGAGGGACATATGTATGTAATGTGAGTTTGTTTTGGACATTTGCCCAGTTCTCTGTTAGTTGATGGGTTTTACAATGCTATAATGCTATATTCCCCATACGCCCCATTTGCCAAAAGAATATTCGCAGAATTTTGTTTGATTTCTCTGCCATTACTCAACTCCATTAAGACTGCATGTGATTTACGTCACGTTGTGGTTGAGGCTTTTCGAAAGTAAAATCCAAAATTTCGTCAAACTACTTAATCAGCTTCCATCCTCGGTAGGTTGTTGCTGCCTTAAAATGCCTTACGGCTGAGAGACCCTTAAAAAAAAGTGGGGGAAAAAAAACTCAACTGGAACTGGAACTGGGTTAATGTAATGCACATGTAAGAGAAGGCGACGACGAAACCAGAGACGAGGCGCTGCGGCTGCGGTTCGTGCGTGACCTCTGCAGGTATGCGTGTGTATGCGTGTGAGTGTGTGTGGCCTGCATATCTTGTTTCAAGTACGAACTTTGACGCCAAAAACAACAATCTCTGCTTGCTCTTGTAATAGTTTATTCTTCTTCTTTTTCTGCACTCTGCTTGGCCCCCGCTTATTAACCAAATCGAAAAGAAATTTACCCCATGTCATACACACACTCATAATGTATTCATATTGCTCCCAATTCGACAGAGTGCGGTACACTGTAAGGAAATTAACATTTCAACAAGGCTTTTAACAGCGGGCTGTTAATAGTTAACAGCAACAGGATAACTGGCTTAACATGCCTTTACCTTTACCTTTTCTATCTGTTAATAGTTAACAGCAATCGGGATTAAGGCTTAACATTCTTTACCTTCACCTTTTCTATCGCCTGTTAATAGTTAACAGCAAACGGGATTAAGGCTTAACATTTTACTTTTTTCTTTCGCTTCCTTTCCTTTTGTCTCTCACATTTTATTCTTTTCTATTATCTGATTATGAAAATATAATTTATATTCATTTATTTTTCAATTTATTTGATTTATGTTATTGTGCTGCTGCTGCTGCTGCGCCTGACGAATGGATTAACATTTTGTATAATACACACCCACACACACACATACATATGTATGTGAACTGTGCCTGCGACTGCTGCCTGTGCCGATGAATCACGTGACAAACTCAACGAACCGATTATTATAATTTAACTTAACAACAACAAAATCAACTGCACGCACCCGCACACACACCCACACGCAATCACGTATACCGCGCGCGCGTCTCTTGCATGCACTTACTCTCACTTACACACACACGAACTTACGCACACTCAGCGCACTCGAATCGAATACAAAATTGAGTAGGCTAAGTATTTTGTGGGAGTAAAAAATAAAAGAAAAGAGAGTAAGCAAAGCGAAAGAAAAAACCTAAACTAATACACACATAAAATATGCCGCAGTCAGAGGGCGGCTATGTATCGCTGCCGGCAATGAACGGCACTGGCAGCGCCATCTATCAGTCCACAACAGAACCACAGTCGGCTCAATCGCCCGGTGGCTCTTCAGTCTTTGAGAGTGTTAAACGGGCCATAGGCCAGGCGATCAAATCATCGCCCGGCGATAGTGAGCAACTGGTGCGTATGGAACAGCGACAAGCCGTTATTACCATCGGTGGTGCAAGGTAAGTAAGAAAGAAAGAGACGAAAAAAACAAAACAATGGACACCAGAGAGAAGCCGAAGAAGAGAAATGAGAGTCTGTCTGCCTCTTGCATTTTCTCTGTTTTTAGTGTTCTCTTTGTCTTTCACCAACAAAAAATTAACGTTAACATAGCACAAAACTTTTAATTACGTTCTTGCATGCGTGCGTCGTGAGAGCTTTTTTGTGTTTTCATTTTGCATTGAAACTACAACAATTTGAGATTTAGTCACGCTGTTAAATCTATAAACAACTATATACCATTGTGTATAGAATATCGTATATAACAGCAAGTACAGTTCACTTTTTCTCGCTCTCACACACATCAGTTACATCAGCTTCACCCCACCCCCTTTAAGCAGCACCACGCCGAAAACATTCAATAAAACGGGGGCAACTTTCTTTAGATTTATTACTGACTAAGCCCTATATGAGTACTAGACCTGACTCAAGGTCAGCAGCCCAGCCCGCCTGCAGTTTTGTCAATATACCAAATACGATAAAGAAGAGAACTCTGATGAAGACAGTGCGACGTCGAAACATGTCGAACGAATTTTCAGTCGAGCCCCAACCAGCGATCCAGAGATATATATCACACATATTTCGTGTACTATAACTACAAGCTAAATTATTATTATTGTTGTTGTTATTATTACTGCGCGTTCAGCGCTCTCAAGTGCTTTAATTAATATTTCCGTTACGCTGACGCTGACACAGACACAGATTTATGCATTGGCTCAATTAATGCACATACTATATAGTATGCATGTGTGTGTGTGTGTCTTAAAGCTCGTCACAAGTTAAAGCTCTGTTTCCACTTCAGTTTCAGTCATTGCACTTTCTGTGTACCGTCGGTCGGTCTGTGCACCGTTTTTTCTCGAGTTCGGTTCGGGTAACACCGGTCCTAACCGGTTAGTTGCTGACCGTACCGTTTCAACTCGGCGCCGTGTGCGCTTAAGTCAATAAAAGAAGGAAATAAAATACACAAGAAATATACGAATACGAGTCGCACAAAAGAACAACAACAACAACAAACAAGTGGAAAATATTGTATGTATGTCTATCTATCATTCTGTCTGTTTGTTATATGGACACAACTGGCGATTAACGCATTTGTAGACCTGACTCCAGGAGAGCCACATCTAACTGTCTGTGTGTGTGTGTGGGTGTGCGTGTTGAAAACGGATAGCGTAGGCCAGGCGATTTTAATTGCTTTAAATTGTGTGTGTGTTGGGTTCTGGGGTAATTGAGGTTTACTATTTATATTTATATACCAACTAAGTGTTATTATTTATGTATGTATATTATGGATTACAGCCAGGAAGACCAGACCATGTGGGATTTATGAGAGCGTTAGGTGATTCATCATTGTGGTTATGGCCTTGGGGGAAATATTTAAGTGAACATCTGATTAGAATTCTTTGCCTACGCATTAAACGAAAGTTAAACACATTATATTTTGCTATTTATAGCCTGCTACAGGCGTAAATTATGTTGCTTATCAGTTTAGGTCATTCGTTCTAGGCGCAGCTTTAATGTGCTTTTAATTTAACTGAGCATAGACTTGCTAAACTTTAGGAAACTTGTTAGGCAAATAGTTCCTCCATTAAAGTATATAAAATGAAAGACTCTACCTTCCTTTAGAACCTTTAATGTGCTTTCAAAGAACCCGTTAATCAACGGGCAATTTAAAATATTACTTTTCTTTCGTAGAAATAAAGATTTTTCTAATAAAATGTGAAGTACATTAAATTTCAGCTATGTTTTTAACTAAAACTTAAGTTGGTCTAAATTGTAATATAGAATACATATAAAATTACTCTTCTGATACCCTGAAAGCTTTAAAGAGCTTTCAGAGTGTCTTAAAATAATTAGCTTAAGAAGTATTCTTTAAAATACAATCTTTTAATCATGATTTATCGTAAATTGAATGTGCTTTTATTTATACTGAACGTGCACTCAGTAAACTTAAGCTTTCACCTTTTTTCTAAAGCAAAATATCAAGCTGTTTCCCTTTCAAGAGCTTAAATAAGCTTTAAGAGTGCCCTGTAACCAACTGACTAATTAGTAAGAATTACGTTTATTACGTTACACAAGCTGCAAGTCAAGATTTAGCTAATAAAATGCTCAGTTTATTAAGAGCCTCAGTCAGTTAGTTGAAGCTTTGTAATGATTCCCTTGTTGCCAGGCCAATTAACACGTAGCTCGGCTCATTCAGAGAGGTGATAATCATAAATGATTTATATATATATTCATGAATACATATTTCTATATGCACATCCTAATAAGACCCCACAGAATTGTGTGTGGAAGAGAGACTCGCAGGAGACACATCAACTAATTGAGTTTTGAGGGCATTGACAGTGTGGCAAATTTTGTTTGCTTTTATGCTCCGGGTGTGTATGTGTGTGCCACATAATTATTCAACATGGCCAAGAGCTGTTCTAGCTAAATTACCAAGACACATGGTCTGGTCCTTTTTGCTTTAGTCGCAGAAATTAGAAGGAAAGCTGTTAGTGTGTGTGGGTGTGTGCGGGTGTGTGTGTTGAATGAAGAGTTTGTGGCAGCCATAATATTTGTGGCGCCAGAGTTGTTGTTTGTTGTTTTTCACTATCGTCCTCGTCGTCGTCGTTTTCGTCGGCGACATTTACCCCGAATGACATTGCGTGACTCATTTATTAAAGTTTACGTAACGTGGAACTGTGTTGTTTACTCTTGTACATAGACTCGTCGAGCACAAGTCCACTCCTCATTCTCATGCTCTTCATACCTCATCCGATACGATTTCATGCGATTTAGCAGCCAATCCATCCATCAATCAATCAATTCTCAGCAGCAACAGCCTAAAACTCAACTCGAATTTCAACTATCTTCGCTATACTGTCTCTCTCTCTCTCTCTGTCTCTCTTTCTGATGACTGTCTCTCACTCTTTATACACAATGTAAAAAATACAGTCGAGTGAAAAAATTGTCTCGCCTTTTTCTCGATTACCTTATTGTGAATCGGGAACAATGTGAGGAGTTTTGGGTTGTTTCACATATTTGATCTGTATCTATTTTCTAAGCGAAAATTGCCTCTCGATTTTTGTGTTTTCGGTTTTTTGCTTGCATGCTCATAGTATTTATTTCAGAGACCGCGACAAATCTGGTAAGACACTGAACACCAAGATGCCATCAGCACCAACACACACTGCCGAGGAGGCACACCTGCTGGGGTAAGAAACAAAAATAAAAGAATAAAAAAAAACATTACAAACCAATCAGAAAAGAACCTAAGCGCAAACAGCAGCTTGTAATCGTAATCGATCCGATCCGTTCCGATTCGTAGTCTCTCTCTCCGTCTTTCATGTAAGATATATGTATGTAAACTAATATATAATGCCGCGTTACGTGCCCCGCCCACATCACTAAAGCCGCCGCCTCCCCACTCTGCTCCAATCACAACAAAACAAATTAACACAAGTTTCTTTAGTTTTTCTATCGATATATTTTTAAGTTTTAGTTTAGATTTTAGGTTAAATATCACCATGGACTTGTTGCCATAATATATATTTTTATCTTTTTCGATTGCAAGTTTAAGTTGTAAAAAGAAAACCTAACCAATTTAACCAAAATTACAATATGACAAACGCATCCGCCCGTGTCTCAAACGTACCATAAATTGAATGTTGAAGACTTTTTTGCATACATACTATATAAGTACGTTATTGATTATTATTATAATTATAGTATATACTGTATGATTTATGACCTAAGTTCTGCAACTTGTAATTTAGCCTACATATACAACTATATATATATATCGTATATATTAGCCGCGTTACAACAACAAACTCATTTCTCTGTAGAGCCCCCAACAAAAAACTATATCGTAGCCTGAAACGAAGTTACCCCGCACTGAACTGCAGCCTGTCCCCCGGATGCGAACACCATTATATAAATACGTTACCATACTCTCTCTATATATAACTCATCTATCTTTGTTTAACTATGACCTATTGCCCTGTCAAACTAAACTTGATTTGCATTCATTATCTCTGTGTATATAGCACCATGCCCGTTGATCCCATGGATGACATCGAACTGCGCTCGGTGCAGCTGCAATTTCCCAATGCACGTGGCTCCATATTGGAGGCATGCGAACAGCGACGCGTGCCCACAGACAAGGGCGACATACATGTGGCCATACAGGGTGATACCTCAAAGCCGGCCATAGTGACCTATCACGATCTGGGACTCAACTGTAAGTGTACTAACCTTCATTAATATGGCAAAAGCTCTAAAGAACCTTTCCTTCTCTACCCCTTCCACAGATGCTACCAGTTTTGCTGGCTTCTTTAATTATCCCGTGATGCGGGGATTGCTGGAGAACTTTTGTGTGTATCATGTAACTGCACCGGGTCAGGAGGAGGGTGCGCCTACATTGCCAGAGGAGTGAGTAAAAAGAGATATTGTTTATTATGGATATATTTAAATACCTTCTTCATCTTCGTAGCTATGTTTATCCTACTATGGATGAACTGGCCGCACAGCTGCTCTTTGTGCTGTCGCACTTTGGCTTGAAGTCGGTGATTGGCTTTGGTGTTGGAGCTGGTGCCAATATATTGGCACGTTTCGCCCACGGACATCCGGATAAGGTGGGCGCTCTGTGCCTGATCAATTGTGTGTCGACACAGTCGGGCTGGATCGAGTGGGGCTATCAGAGTTTCAATGCACGCTTCTTGCGTACCAAGGGCATGACACAGGGCGTCATCGATTATCTGATGTGGCATCATTTCGGTCGCAATCCGGAGGAACGCAATCATGATCTGGTGCAGATGTACAAGCAGCACTTTGAGCGTGGCGTCAATCCAACTAATCTGGCGATGTTGATCAATGCGTATATACATCGCAATGATTTGCATTTGGCCCGCACACCGCCAGGTACACCCGGCACCGAGACCGCGGCAACGACATTGAAAATGCCTGTTATTAATATAACTGGATCGCTGTCGCCACATGTCGATGATACTGTGACCTTTAATGGACGCTTGGATCCGACAAACTCATCCTGGATGAAGGTTCTTTGAATGGAAATTAAATATCTATGAAGTTGATCTGTGTATATTAATTGATTTCTCTTGTTTCTTTTTTTAGATTTCGGATTGCGCCATGGTGCTGGAGGAGCAACCGGCCAAGCTGGCTGAGGCCTTTCGGCTGTTCTTGCAGGGCGAGGGCTATGGTAAGTGTTAGACACACAGCACACACAATGAACAACTGAACCTCCTCCAAAACTCTTCTCTGCTACAACTCTACAAATCTGAAAAAAATCAATCAATCTACAAAACAATCTACTTACCACCTATTTCAATCTATCTGCTACAAACTAAAAAGCCTTTATCAAATTGCATATACCACCCCTCAATTGGCACACAATTTGAACAAGTATAATGTTTACTCTATGATCTGTCCGGTCAGTTAGACCTCAGTTCCGTTCAGTTCAGTTCAATTTCAAGTACTATCTATCTAACAAGACTGCCTGCCTTGCCTGCCCTCCATCTAACCCATTCATCATAATCAAAATGCAGCTGAACCCAACGAGCAGAAACCCCATAGTGACTAACCACACCCCACACTCCCCTCTCCAAACCCCATGTAGAGTTATGCACACAGAGTCGCCTTCTATCTTACCCACTACTCGAACTATTTAGCCTAATAATGATTGCATATATATATATCGAATTAGTTGCGACAAAAGCTTTTCAACCGCTTTTCACAAAAGCAATTAACACAAAACTCAAAAAAAAAAAAAGAAAATTGAGTTTAAAAATACTGAAATTGTGCAAAATTTGATATATATTTAGTATTATATAATTGGCAAAGTATAAAATCAAAATCCAAAGACAAATTCAAATTAATGTTGTTAGTCAAACAAACAAATATTTGTACGCATTATAAAAATAAAAATAAAAAAACTGAAACAATTCGAAAAAGTTGTTGAAAATCAAGCGTTTACTTTTCTTCAAACACTCACATACCTTACCTACCTATAAAATCCTTCAAAATAAGTTTTAGTTCAGAACATAGACAGGATATTTCTAGTCTCGAGGCCCCCTTAAAAACAATACCAAAATTCTAAAGCAAAATCCCTAAAAAAAAAAAACAGAAACAACAAAATATTTCAATATGTTCATTACTTTGTTTTTCATTTCTTTTTCTTTTCTCCAAACTGCTTGTTTTTTGCTAAACAACATACAACAACAAAAACAATACAAAAAACAAACAAATATCGAATTCCTTCTCTCAAATAAATACATGACACGCCAAACAAAAAAAAATAAAAAAAA
Organism: Zaprionus nigranus; assembly: GCA_018903425.1. Lineage (NCBI taxonomy): Eukaryota > Metazoa > Arthropoda > Insecta > Diptera > Drosophilidae > Zaprionus > Zaprionus nigranus. The sequence goes on from JAEIGD010000010.1 coordinate 280,458, forward strand.
AAAAAACAAATATACAAATATCAAATCGAAAATATTGTAAAACGCCTGGCCGAACATCCTCCATGCATCCCATCTCGCCAAAAAACAAACTAACCATATGTGCACAAAATACCAACCTTGGGCGCCGAAACTAACCTCCAAAACAACCTACTTAACCTCAATCTTAACTTCGAATGTTCTCAATTTTTGCTGCATCATAAAATTCGATTTCTGAACTTTTCTTTTTCGTTTCTCAAATTGATTTCTCTTTTACAAACTTGTGCGCAACAATAAAAAAATAACAAAACAACAAAAACAAAAAACTATCTTAATATATGGTATGTATATTTGTACACACGTATTCAAAACACACACACACACATGCGTACTTCAACAACGCACCTGGCAAAATAGTCTCCGAGAAACCTCAGTAGAAACCGCAGCAGCAGCTAAAGAAACAAACAACAACAAAATCTATAGTTGAAATGCATTTAGCTAATTAATTAATACAATAATTGAAATTAACGTTATAACAACAGTAGTAAATGCTTAACACACACACACACACACATTCGCACACTAACTAAGCTACATGTAGTTTGCTTATGAGTTCCATAGAATTCTTCTTTTCCGCCCATAGTACGGCAGCAGCTGCTCCGCAGTATCTCTCTCCCCCTGTCCCAACCTCTCTTTATTTTAACTGAATTCTTAACGCCTTCTTGTGCTATCTTGCTCACACACACATACATACAGTGCGTCAAGTTTGCTCTTTGCAAGATGAGAAACGTAAATTTATTAAAATTATATATTAAATAATCATAAATGAAAGAATATTACGTTGCAATGGTATTTTTCACTGTATTTTATTTAGAATGAAGTAGAATGCATTAACTTCTGTTTAATTTTTAATGTTAATATATTTTTTAGTCACGTTTTGCAAAGAATAACTTGACACTCTGTACAAACAAATGTAATGCACTTATGTTTTACCCATACTGAGATAAACATATAATTTATTCGATGTTCTTCTTTTTATTTTGTTTATTTACACGCAAAAAATAAAAATATGTATTTGAAACCAACCAACAACAACAAAAAACAACAAAGCTGTTGGCACACTGCAAAAGTTGGCACGCAAAATCTCAATGGCCAGTCGGAGCAGTTCCACGCAAATTGAGCTTTGCGTGCAATAATCTGAGCCCACTGTGCGCCGTCCAAACGAAGAGAGTTTGGAATAATTTGAGCGTGTGAGAGCGTAACACGAGTGAGTGAGAGCAATTGGAAGAGACAAACACACACACACACAGACACACATAGAGACAGAGACAGAGATGCAAGCACAGCACGCTGAGACCAACACACTCACACACACATAGAATCTGCAACAAGTTGGAGAGCTTTCGCTTGGCGCTTTTTGTACACTGTGATTACCCCCGCTCCCGTTATCGTTTGTGCTTCTCTTCATTGTGTATTATGTTATCAATTTTTTATATATTATGCTTAGTTATTACATACATATTGTATTTGTATTGTACTCTTAGTTTCAGTTATAAGTGAATATTATTGTATTTAGTTGAACAACAAATGCAGTTGTTATTAAATAAAACAAAAAACACTTTATTTCCGTTTTCTCTTTGTTATTTCTTTTTGTCGCTGTACTTGGGCGCTTGTTGCTTTGACTCACTCACACATGCAGACAAACAAACAGACACAAACCAACACAAAGCGTAAATGTATTAAAGCAATAAGTTAATATTTATACTTAACATATACAAATATACATACATACATACATGACAATGCTATATGAGAAGAATAATAATAAAAACGACGAAAATACCAATATATAAAGATATATATACTCGGATTATATATATATAATCTTTTTATGAAGCTATGGAAAAACAAAAACAAAAGAAAATCTCACAAATGTAAGCTTTTGTTGTGTATTTGAATTCTAAATAAAAAAACTAATCGAAATTCAACGAACGATTTCAAATTTACCAAAACTCATTTGAACGCGGGGCCAATGCAACAACAGATTTGCAAGAACATCGATTCGCTCTTCGTTTGAATGCACCTCTCTTTGTGGTTTCGAGTCGCTCTCTCTCTCTCTCTCTTCACAGCGCAGGCAAACAACATGTGGTGGGGGCGCCCTCTCTCTTTCTATCTCTCTCTCTCTCTTCACTGCTCACCAATATCAAACATGTGCATGCAGCGCGCGCTCTCTTCATCGCTCGCTCAGCATCACTCATGATCGCCTCTCGCCATCATTAACATCGTTAATCGTTATCGTCATTGTCATCGTGATCAAGCTCATCAGCAGTGCTAAAACAATAACAAGAACAGCAGCAACAAAAATGGCCAAGCAAATATCATCAATGCACACACACACACACATCATACATACACTCACACATACACACACCTAGATGACACGCTACAGAAATACTTGAAAAACAGCAGCTAATCCTTAGAAAGTGTATAAAGAACACCCATCATGAATAATGAACAAGAACAACAACAACAATAACAATAAACAACAAGAACTAACATGCTCAAAAGTAACGTAACGTAAATAACAAAAGCCAAACTACTACTACCTTCCCCCTCCACAAAAAAAATATACAACTACAACAACAACACTGCAACTACAACAACAGCAACGCCACTGTCCACGCCCGCCAGCTCACCCTGTGGCACCAAGTATCACACCTATTCATCGATATTCTTTGCCAACTTTCGTGAGGAGCAACTGCAGGCAGCACAGGAGCGCGAGCGAGACAGACAACGTCAGTTAAGCCTGCGCGTTGGCAATCGACTGCGCGAGACGGCCATCAATTGCAGCGGCGTCGGCAGTGGCAGCGGCGTCGCTAGAAGCAGCGGCAGCGGTGGGGATAACAACAATGCAAACGAATCAACAGAGGAACTGGATATGGAGAATGGCAATGGTGGGAATGGCAATCGGGCATATGTGACAACTGACACATCAGGCACCCTGTATTATGGCACACAAAGCAACAAGATACGCATCACTGAGAATCCACTGCCCGAGCCGATTAGCTCTTAGATTGTTAAATACTAAAAACAAAAACACACAAAAACACTTGCATACACATCAAAAACAAAATGAGAGAAAGAGACGACACACACACACACACACATACACTGACACTCTTTCCATATGTACACACTGTTATTGTTGTTATAAACTACGTATAAAAAATACCAGCAAAATAAGAAACCCAAAAGAAATACACACACACACACACACATACAAACAACGCAGACACACTGCAATCACAGAAGCAGCAGCAGCGCAGCGCAGCAGCAGCCTCAGCAGCCGCCAACTCAAGCAAAGCTTTAGCGAAGCCAGCAACAGCGGCGACAACAACAGCGACAGTGTGACCAGAGCAGCCAAGAGCGCCGCCTGAAATTAGACTTTAGCCGAGCCGTGCTCCAAGAGACAAATTGTAAAACAAAAACAAAACATGCAAAACCAAAAAACCAAAAAAAAGAAAGAAAGAATATTGAGTAAAACGAAGACACCGCTACCTAAACGAGATATGAACTTATGTTTCTTAAACAATATACAAAAAAAACAGCAACAAAACACACTTAGTAATTGAGTTGAAATAAAACTCAAATGCCGTTCGATTTTTTCTAGTTTCTCTGTTTTATGGAAATATTAAAAAAATAACAAGAAAAACAAAAAAAATACTGCAGAATAATATTGATATATTTGTAATTTACACTTTGTGCCTGAGCGTAACATATGCGAATACACATAAATACACACACACACACGAACATATATCAATGGGTTTTAGTTAAACAATTTATTTATCAAATATACAAAAAGAACAAACTACATTAATTATATATTACAACACGTTCTTATACGCAAATTTATGGGTTCTTTTTTCTAGACATTATGCAATAAAAATACGTGTATTTTTTGGACGCAACATATTTTATTGATGAGCTTGCTTAGTTGTTGTGAGAAAACTAATGAGAAAAAAGAAGAAACCGAAGCGAAAACAAACGAAAATCAACTTTAAAATAAATTACAAGCTTAATGTTAATGAAAAACAACTTAAATACCAACATTAACTTAATCTCGAAAAACGAAAAACCCAAATGTAGCATATCAAAAAAAAGCTCTCAAAATTACATATACAATATAAATATTTAAATAGTTAATAATTTAAATAAATAATAATGAAATTCATAATGAATTGCATTGAAAAACAAAAGCGCATAAAGGCAACTTAGGTAAAAAAAAATACAACAAAAACAAAATAGTATACACAGAAAACTACCACACAAAAATACATACAAACATAAATAAAAGAGAACAAATCACACACAGCTAAATAATGAACAACTTTTTGCAAATAACTTCAAATTCAATTTAATAAAAGTTTTAGAAGCTTGAAACAAATCGCTGAATTTGTGTTTTGCATTTTTATTGCTTACTTTATAAATAAATTTGATTTAATAGGTTAAACTATGGTTTATCGAGGATCATAAATGAATAAACATGTCAAATACTAAAAATACTGGTTTAAAGCTAAGCTTGGTAAGTTATCCACAGGACGAACTATCGATTATCGATAAGAGACCATTCAAATGCAGATGCAGTAATTTTAACAGTGAGTTCACAGTGGCGCCTTGATTTGCACATCACTTTACATTTATTAATCTATGCGCTTAATAATACTCTATTATCTATCTATCTAGCATATAGCTTACTACAGTCAATATAGCCTATGCTAATTGCTCAGTCACTTGGGGTGTATTAGCTCCCTTAGCATGCGGAATGTTGCCTCACGCTCCTGCCGCATAATGTTGGACATTTCCTGCAGGAATTCTGTTTGCATCTCTCGCTGTTGACGCAGAAACGCCTCATGCGATGTGCTCAACAGGTTGAGCAATTGCTTCTGCCCCTCACTGATGCTGGTGAGCACCTCCAGCGGCGTTGGCTCTGCGGGCATTTCAAAGGTATCTTCACCCGCTTCCGCCGCCGCACGCAACAGATCGCAACTTGAGGCAGAGCTTGCAGTATCGTCGCTATCGCTCTCCATTGGATCCAATGCGGGATTGGGGGAGCTCTTCATGGCATTGGCATTGGCATTGGAACTGGTTGCTGGCAGGGAACTGGTTGCTGGCACTGACTTTGTGGTGCGTTTCTTTTGCATCAGATCGTCAAGCATTTCAAAGTGACGCGGCTGCATGCGCACATTCTTGGCCCCATCCTTGACCTCACGATAGCGTAGGGTCAGCAGGCGCAGCTTGTTCCTCAACTGATGCGGCGTTCGCTTGTAACTCTGCTTGGCCAGGCAGTTGGAGATGTAGACGAGTGTCTTGAAGTTCCGCTTTTTGGAACCGTCGAGGGCGCGAAAGAGATTTTGCTGCTTGATGATCTGCAGAAAGGCGTCGACTTCGTGATCGGTCCAGTAGTAACTGACAGGATGGCCTGAAAGACGAAGAAGAATACCCATTAAAATATACCCTACACTTAAGCATACTGTTGCCTACTTCTCTTTCTTCTGCCCCCCTCCGTATCGCCTTCGTCATCGCTGTCAACAAAGTCTGTCTCGGAGCAGCTGGATAGATTCCCCTCGGCATTTGCTTCACTGCCGCCTGCCGTCTCCTTATCTGTGGGATTCAACAGGCGATGAATGACTTCGTAGTGCTCAAAGGATTCCCCGCCTCGCTTAGCCTTGTTGTATTGTCGCCGCAGCTGTTGGAACTTAATGCGCAGCTTCTCCGGCGGCTTATCGAATGATCTCTTTGCCATCTCTTTGGAGAGCAGCTTGAAGATTTTGGCATTGCGCTTGCGCAGCAGCGCCGATTGCAATCCCATGCTGGTGATCAGCTCCAGAAACACATCCACCTCACCCTCGGCCCACTTGCAGCGCGCATTGCAAGGCATTGAAGCAACCAAAGCGCCTGGAAAGGAGGAGCAGGAGAAGAGGGTTAAGAGGGAATCTCTGCCAGGCAAGACTCCGGTGCCTACTTTCCGACTCGCTCTCTGTGCTTATGGGCGCATCGAATTCCTCCTCGCCGCTATCCAGGGAATGCGCCGAGTCCACTTCCTGTCCACCTGCTTTGCTGTCATCGAAAAGCGCCTGCAGCTCGTCTAGATGTGCTAAGGATTCACCGCTTTTGCGTGCCTTGGCATATTGCCGCCTCAGCTGGTGATACTTCAGGCGCAGCTGATCGGGCAGCTGCGAGAAGTTGCGCTTGGCCATCTCTCTGCAGAGTAGATAGAAAGCTTTGCCATTCCGCTTGCTCAACAGCGATGCCTGCAGATTGTGTGTGCTGATAATCTCAAGAAATGCCTCCAGTTCGCCCTCGGCCCATTTGCGGTTGATTGCTGGGCCGGCGTATGTGCGCCCGGCATGTTCTCCATTATCTAAGGTAGATGATGACATTAGCAGGGACTCTCATTATGATCTATTTTAACCTACAATCCATTTGCAGCGTATGCGCATATTTCTCCTCTAGATCCTCGTCGTAGTCCTCCTCCAGCTCGGGCTCCTCTAGCTCCTCCGCGTCCGCCTCTTCCTCTTCGTGCTCGTGCAACTGCTCGTTGTGCAATAAGTCTTTTAGATAATTATAATACTCACAAGATCTATTGCGATATTGTGCAGTATAATAATCATTTTTTAATTTCGCATATCTTTCTCGCAATTGGGAAATGCTGCGACAATTTCTGTTTTGTGCGCCATTGCTGTGTACAAATTCATTTGCCACACGTTGCCAGTCTATTTTGTGTGTGTTGCCGGTTGCATTCACATCCTTTCTGTGCGATTTAATAATCGTAATTAGCGCAAGTGTTTCCTCTGCTTGCCAACCGTCGCTCTCGTATGTGCTCATTTTCGCAATAAAAACTATTTGTTTATATTTGCATAGAGATGAGAGTTGTTGGCAAAGCAGTGACTTTGTAGGCGTACTTCTTAAGTCACGAGTCAGCAGTTGTGTCACAAGTATCGCAAGCAATGCAGGCATTAAAATAATAAGTAATACAAAGTTAATTAAATAATAAAAATAATAAAATATATTTGTTATTCATAGTTCATTATTTTAAATTTAATTACATTGCAAGTAGTTTAGCAGTTCAATATTGCGACCGTGTCACGCAGTCACGATAGCACTGCGTTATCGATATATCGCTACGCAGATCGACGTTATGCACATGTGGTATTTCCATCGTTGCGCGCTTACGGTCACACAGTTCTTAACTGAATCTTGTTATTGACGGTTGCTTGGCGCGGTCGCTACACGTCGGTTACGCTCGGTGATCGCTTCGGAGTAAATAAAGCAATTTTATACCAGAAAAAGAGAAAAAAAGGTTTTTCAGTGCAAAACGTAAGAAGTAATACGATAATTCAGTGGCCTTTTCGCGTGCGTAGTTAACTATCATCAACACAGCGAACAACAACAATTGTTTGTTTGTTTGTTGCACACACAAAACAAAACAACAAAGTTATCTTCCCTCTCGTTCCCACCCGTTTTGCTGTCGTCGTTTCTGTTAGCCCCGTTAACGCGATCGTCGCTTTTTATTGTAATTTCGTATATTGTATTACTTATTGTATATTATTCCGTGAATCGCGGCGACGCTTATTTATTTTTGTTGCGCAAAAAACAACAAAAAGAGCAACAACAACAAAAAATACCGAAACAGCTTTTTCAGCTAAAACAAACGAAATCAAATTGAAATTACTCGGATAACGCTTTGGGAACCGTTCGGTCAAAGCTCGGTTTACGAGATGGGGCGTTAAAGTCCGTTGCGCTTGACTAGAGAGAGAGAGAGAAAGAGAGAGAGTAGGACGATCCCCTCTCGCCCCTTAGACTGTTTGCATGTGCGATCTTGTCTAAATAAACGAATCAAATCGATCAGTAATTGTCATATTCTCCCATATGCGGTTTATGTTCTAAGCAAAATAATCAATACGAAACGCGTGTTGGATACGTTTCTTCTCCTCGTTCATCCCACACGATCGGGAGTCGCTGCTGCTGCATCATGTCTGCCATATCATCATCAACATCAAGCATTATGTTGTGCATCTATATCGCAGTTGGCATTTTGCTGATCCACAGTTGCCGCTTGTCCAATGCCTCAGCAACAGCCAATGCCGGCTACGTTGATCACGGCGATACGAAAGGTAAGCACAATTTCACAATACGATCCAACAAATAAAAACCCCCATGGTAACTGTGCCAATTCTGCGTACCATGAAATTTTTAAACATCCATCAGCAAGTAGAACAAAATATATATAAAGGAAAGTTTGCCTGCTACACGGGCAGTTACCCTGTAATAAGTAACAGGGATTGCTAAATATTTATATACATACATCGAGTTTGGTTGAATTTTTACGTAAATTGACTGTTAAATTTGTATATAAATCTGGTTTTTAAAGCTGTTTTGTGGTTTATTGCACTTGATTCATACTACGCTTTGTTTAACAGTTTTTTGTACCTTATTTTTACCTTTTTTTGTAAATTATTTATGTAAATTACTCATAAAATTTCACATGAAATTCGTAGAAACCTTTTTTAGAGTTCATTGCTTTTATATTAATCATATACATAAAATTAACTATATATAGTTAATAAATTAAATATAAATTCGAGGTTGATAGACTATAGAACAATGCAGCCAGTTATTCCTCAAAAAAATAGCATCGATTAAGATGAAATAAAGGATAATCAAGAGGAAAAAAGACGAGGACAAAACAATAGGTTTTTGATTTAAAAAAAAACAAAATTTAATAAATCTGTTAATTTATTTTTTTCTCATGCTCTATCGATAATGTTCTGATGGTTAATTATATGTTAAAATGATCCTAATCGAAATATGGCAATATTAATCAATATTTCTTAAAAATTTGTACCTTTTTATAATGGAAAATCAAATAAAATATTGGCATAATGATTTATATACAAATGTTGTCGATTTTAAGAAGAATTTCATTAAGTTAATATTACAAATATGTTTTAAAAAAGGACAGATTTCCGGACAGTAAGAATTGGTAATTTTTTTAAGCCGGAAAAAGGCTAATCTGGTAGCCCTGCCATAGAGACTGTACAAAATGCATTCCTACAGTTATTTCTCTCTCTATACTTAGAACTTTGCTTAATCTTGAGTTGCTTATGCAATTTCGTAGCCAATCTATATGCCCAAGTGTGCAGCATTTAGGTATGTAATCTGTCAGTTATAGGGTAGCAGTCGTATAGGCCATAAACTCAAGCAAACATATAATAAAATGCCAACTGAGATTGCAGTCCAGTGAGTGAGCACCCAAAGACACAGTGGGACACACAGACAATGCAAAGACAGATAGACAGACAGGCAGAGATAGATGGCGTTGAAGATGAAGAAGAAGAGGAATTCTTCTTCTTCATTTTGATAAAAGAGATTCAATTCATTGGATTTGGAGGAGGAAGTAGTGGCTGCTGTTGTTGTCTTTGCTGGTGCATCTGTTCTGTTCTGCTGATGCTCTTTCGGTTCAGTTCGTAGAGTTTTGCCCTTTGTGAACAGGTTTCGGCGATTTACAGATTTCCCATGGTTCGCAAACAACAACAACAACAACAAGGAGAGCATACTCTGGTGTCTCTCTCTCTTTGCCTACCTGTTGTTGTTTGGCTTTACTTTTACCTCTGGGTTTACCTGTGTGTGTGTGTGTGTGTGCCTCAGGTAGGTAGCCTGGCCCATTAAGCATCTTTGTCTGTGCCGGGTAAATATGAATGAAGTACAGATACAGATACGCGCAGATACGGATACAGATTGGACTCGCCCTCGCCCTCGCCCAGGGCTGTGGCTGTTGCTCTCTCTTCCTCTTTGTTTCTGACTCCTTCATTCTCCCTCTCTCTCTCTCTCTTCCTTTACAGTATTTTAGTTTTTCTATTTGAGTTTTTCTGTGTCAATTTGCCTTGCAGTATTTCGGCTAAGGGCTCCACTTGCCCCCTTTTCACAGCCGTTCTTTGCTGCTCTCTGCCTGCCGCACTCTGCTCTGCTCTCCTACTCCCCTCCCTTGTAAAAAACTGCGCCAAAAACCAGTTTTGTCTCTTGTTTTTTTGTCATGTCTTTCTTGCAAAAAAGAAACCCACATGCATCGCCTATTGCTATCTCACTCTGGTTGTGTCTCTTTGCCTCTCTTTCTGCCTGCGCGCCTGCGCCAATGTTCAGTTCGGTTCGCTTCGGGTATCGTTTCTTTTTTTTTTTTGGTGTTTTTTTTGCTCTGTTTTGTTGAAACTTCCTACCACCTGCCCCCCGGTTGAACGGCTGCTTGCCTCAACTGTCTCTCACCTGTTCCCCTTCCCTCCCCTGCCCCTGCCCCGCGTCGCTTTGCTTTGTCTTTGTGCCAACTTTATACGCATCTGAACCGTGAGATTTTATTTCATGCAAAAAAGTAGAAGTACTTGGACGCTTCTTGCTGTCGTTGTCGCTGCCCCTGTCTTCCCCTCTTTTATTGTCTCTGTCTGTCTCTCTCTGTTGCTGGTGCTTACTTGCAGGTGTTTTGCACGTACACACACATATATACACACACGCAACTTATGCGAATTGGCAACAAGGAAAAACGCAGGCAGCTTGTAAATTATAAGTTTCGCTCAGTTTTTTGGCTTGTTTTTTGGCTGTTTTCAGCTTTTTGCGTTGCCTATTTGCATAAATTAGCAGCACAACTAATGGGTATCATTTAGTGCAGCATTTAAGTAGCTCATTTAAGTTGCTTTAGTTACTTTGTAAGACATTTTATGGCTCAAGAAGACAGAGAGGCAGAGAGAGAGACAAATACTAAAGAGATTGATATTCAGAGAGCTGGCATTATAGCTAACTTTATAGTAGTTATCATGCTACTTATCAGTTGCAATGCATTATCGATTTGCAACACAAACGTGCCACAAAGCTGATGAAATGCTCAGTGAAGCCAATAGGGCACCCTGATCCCAATATCAAAGTCACTGCGAGTGCAAATGAATCAACCTATTCATGCATATATGTAACTAAAACTACTACACGAGTCTTATCACATTTGATAAGGCGCAAATGAGGGGGAAAAGTACACGAAGAAGAAGAAGAAGTAGTGGAAGAAACAGAGGTAAGAAACAGTGGTTACTCATCATAATTAAGGTTGCAATACATACAGCAAAAACAGAATTTGATATGGCATAAGATTAGCTAGAAAATAAAATTCTAAACAAGGCAACAGCTGTCGCATGCAAAGAGATACGACAAGAGATGGCAAGAAAGAGAGAGAGAGAGAGGGAGAGCAGCGGAAAAGAACAACAGCTACAAACACATTAGATCAAGTGCCGTTAAGTGTTTCCAGTGAAAAAAAGAAGAGAGTAAGAGAGGAAGAGGAACCTAACTAAGTGTGTAGACAGGATCAAATCACGCGACAGTCCTGCTGGGTAGCAGGTAGCGTAGGTAGTGCGTGCAGAAGTACCCAGCAAGTATCGAATTTCATAAGGACATGCTTTGCTTTTTTTTCTTTCACAAAGAAAAATATGATTTTTTGTGCAGGAAAAACACTTGAGATGCCCAGACGCGTCTCATATGCATGTCTTCAATTATTGAAGTGCTCGAGAGCCCACTTGAGAGAGTTCCCTGAGTTCCCTGAGTTCCTAGAGAGCGCATGGCATATGCATTATGCAGTCTATGCCGCTCACTCCCCCGCTTCCTTTGAGTGCAACAACGTCTCAATGGGGCATATGTTACATTTGTTGTACGGTATCTGTCTGCCTTTTGTTCTGTCTTGGAAATCTGTTCAATTGTTTCAATAACGAAAACGAAACGAAACGAAACGCTTTCTCACGTATGCAAAGCATTTGTTCTTCTTATTGTTCTTGTTGTAATCATAAATAATAATCAATTTCCTGTGTGTGTATGGCGCAAGAAGAAATGTTTCCCATCGTTCCGCACTTGGGTGAGAAAAGCGCCATGAAAAACTGACAGCACAAAGATGGAAATTTTTGTAATGAAAATGAAATTGAGAGGGAGGCCAGCCTCCATCCATCCCCCTGCAGAACATGCTGTGCTGCTTTTCCTCTTCTGTTTCCCCTCTTCTTCCACTTCCTCTCTTTCTTTGTATTTGTTTCCTTTGCTCTGTTTTGTTTGCAGTGTTTCGCCCAAAAAAACATTTGTGCACATTTGGCTGAGGCGCATTTGCATTTTATTTTTACTACGCACACAGTTTGACAGCAACTGAGCAAGGGAGGGAGAGAGAATGAGAGCGAGTGTGTGGGAGAGTGGGGGAGAGAGCGCAGCGCAGCCAATGGCAGGCGACTCTCAATTGATGATTGCCTTGCAGCCGCACGAGGGGAGCCGAGGCTGCCAGAGCCGAAGTGAGGTTAAACGTCGGCCCAATCAACGTGCCCCCACAACATTTATAGTTGTTGCTGCTCTTGTTGCTGCTGACGCATGCGTCGCTTCACACATTTCTCCCTCTGCCTCTGCCTCGCTGAAGTTCTTCTTTGGGGGATTTTGTTTGGTTTATGAGTTGGCCAAATAATAATAATAATCATAATACCCCGAGCTGTGTGCAGCTGTCGCCTTGCAATCTCAACGAGTTGCCTGCCCTCCCCTCTCTTCCCTCTTCCTTCTCCTCTCTCCTCCCCTGCTTGTTTGCTACATTAAAACGTCTGTCGCCACATTGCAAGGCAGCAACAGCAACAGCAGCAGCAGATCAGGCGCAGATAAACACATTGTAATTAGTGAAGGGTCTTCGGGCAGCATTATCATCATCACGATCATCACGATCATCGTCTCAGCTGTGCTGGCGGGGGCGATGCGTGGCAGCTGCACCATATGTCATTGCAGCATGGTAAACTGAGCCGGGGCACAGCGCATCGGATTACCCAGAGAATTGTGAGGGAAACTTGGAAACTGTAAGCCATATTTCAAAATCCCTCAAAGAAGTTGAAGACAAGTTTCTGCGCTAATTTGGCAGAAATTAATGTAGGAAAAACAGTAGCAGCTAAAAGTACTTTTTTATTCCGATCGGAAGTAGCTTGGCTATTATTACTAAATGTGTTTAGCTTCTTTTTGATGATTTTCTGTTGATTTTTATGGCATCGGAAACAGTTTGAACCTGTTATACCCTCTAGGTATAGATTAGAAGACATTTGCGACACATTAAAGTGTATATTATAATGTATATATTCTTTAGTATATATTCCAAATATATTCCTTATCAGCTTAAATACCCGGGTCAAAATAGCCAATCTTGTCTGTATGAACGCCTTAATCTCAGAGACTACAAGAGCTAAGGTTACCAAATTTGATAACAGTGTGTCTTATCAATGCACCAAGCTAAAGCTTTATACAGCATTGAAGAACGCTCACTGTAGGTACCCTGAATCAAAAAAAAAACGAATTGCAAGCTCTAATTTTAAAGCTAGGAAACTGATTTTTGGTGTGTATAATAATGAGCACCTTTCAAATGATTTCTGTATTTATACCCTTCGACCATTGAAAATGGTCAAAAAGGGTATACTAACTTTGTGCAAAATGCAAATGTATGTAACAGGCAGAAGGAGGCGTGGCAGACCCCACAAAGTATATATATTCTTGCTCAGGATCACTAGCCGAGTCGATTGAGCCATGTCTGTCTGTCTGTCCGTCTGTCCGTCTGTCCGTCTGTCCGTCTGTCCGTCTGTATGAACGCACAGATCTCAGCTATTATAAAAGCTAGAGTTACCAAATTTGGCAGGAAGACTCCTGTGTGGATCAAGCAGATCAAGTTTATTTCAAATGTTAGGTGCCACGCCCACCGCCCCCACAAATCATAATTTAATTTTTGAACTCAATTTGTAAGCGCTGTTTAAAAAGATAGAACTTTCTGACTTAACATATACTAAGCTTAATGAAATATCTACGTAGTCTCCAAATTTCAGTCCGATCGGACAATAAACACAAAAGTTATTTAAGAAAGTATGAGCAACCAAGTGCTTCTGTCAGCTAACAAGGGAGGCGGGCGAGCGCGAAGCGCGAGCGCCATCTGTCGGGATTAATTTCAAAGCATGTGCATATGCATACATATGTGTATGAATTTAACAAATTAAACTACACGGGAACATAGGTCGAAGGGTATCCCACTGTCGCGTGCTGCGCGACTGTTGCTTTTCTTACTGGTTTTTTTTATTGGAATATAATAACAAACAGAAAAGTTATAAAGGAAACAGATGAAGATTTGCATACAAATAATAAAAAGAGAATTTATTATGTTATATTTAAGAAAACAGATGAATATAGTAGGTAATAGGGTATATATTCGTCCAGCACATTTCACTGTAGCTTCCCTTACTTGTTTCAACATCTTTTTAATGATCTTTTGAAAGTTTTTAGCTATGGCAAGTTTTTCTGTTAATTTTTATGGGATCGGAAACAGTTTAAACTTGTTTTCCATATAGGCAAATTAGTCGAATTTTGATTATTTTATAAGGGAACTTGCCAGCAACAGTTATGTCTATAAATTAAAGCAACAGTTTAACAGTTGCTTGTAGTATTTCCTGCTGAATTGCCAAGATTACCATATGATATAGTGGGGTATCTTGCTGTCTCTCTTTCTCACTCTGTTGTTATATATCCTGTAGTCACTTTGCTTTATCTAGATGGGGCTTTGTTTCCCGAAAATTAGCATTTAAAATGGTTCTGCCTTTACTTCTTCTTCTTCCTCTTGTTGTTCTCAAGCGCGGCCCAAGCCGGACGAGAGCAAGAGAGAGAGTGAGAGACAGAGAAGAAAGAGGCAGATAGAAGATTCTGTTGCTTTGGGCCGGAAAACGTTTGGGCACATAATAAGGCAAGTACGGGGGAAGAGCAGGAGTGGGGAGAGAGAGGGTCAGCTGGTGATGACAGGCAAAGGTCAACGGCGTCTGGCAATGATCTTGCATAATTATAAGACAGCGCGTACGACACTGGCAGAGAAAAAGCAAAGATAGAAGAGGAGGGAGGAGGAACGAGAGGCGAGAGGGAAGTGGAGGAAGGGCAATGCAAAAGCAAAGAAAGGTTTGGCCCCAACGGCGACAATGGACAAAAGCACGCATTCAGTCAGCCCTGCCACTATGAGGGCGCACTGCAGTGGATTGGGGAGGGGGTAGGGGGTAAGGAGGGTACTGTGTGTGCGTTTGTTTAACCCTACGATGACTGCGGGTCAAATCGAGTAATGAATAACAACAACAATGTGAATCATTCACAGTTTTTATGAAGCGCCGCATGCATCACTCAACAGAGGCTCAAGAAGTTGCCGCACTCATAAATACATACAGATGTGAGTGCTTCTATATGTGTATGTGTGTGAGTGCTTCTATATATGTGTATGTGTGTGTGTGTGTGGCCGCACCCCACTTTGCCTGCGCGCAGCTTTCAAAATCATTTCAAATTCAATACGAAAAGTCAAACGATGACGAAAGTTGTGCAAGATGTAAGATCAGTAGATAGAGAGGGGGGGAGAGAGAGGGAAGGGGGGCACACATATTGAAAATTGGAATGTGGCGAGTCAAAGGCAAAGGCAAAGCGTTTGCGTTAATTAAAAACAATTAAGGCAGCACAAGGAGAGGGAGCAGCAGCAGCAGCAATATCACTCGCAGTCGCAGTCGCAGTCGCAGTCGACGCAGCAGCAGCAGGCGCAGTCAGGGCGGCACTCAAAACGGCACCAAATGGAGTCGATTGTACCTCTCTCCCTCCCTCTCTCTCACGCACGGCCAAAAGGTTTCGACTTTAGACTCAGCCAAATGTGGGTCGTGTGAAGTGCGCATAGGGAGAGAGAGGCAGAGAGAGAGTAAAGATGACAGCGTGAGTTTGGCAGATCAGCAGCAACAGCAGCAGCACATGTGAGTAGTTGTTGTAGTTGTAGGGTTTATACTGAAATTGTATAATATATTAATTGCGGTTAATTGGGATTAACAGCTGCGCCAAAATGCCGACGCGCTCAACTGCAAATTGATGAGGGGGAAAACAAAAGAGAGTGAGTAAGGAGTGAGTGTAAAAAGAGAGCGAGGGAGCTTTTTGCAGCAGTTGCAGTTGCTGCAAGGAAGAGGCACAGCTGCTGGGCAGCACTGGCAGGAGCAGCGCTGCTTTGCGAGAGCAACTGCAGGCTGTGCAGGCGTGGGCAGAGGACGAAAGAGTCATCAAGCAGTGCAAATAGAGCAACTTGACAAACAGGAGCAGCGCAGCCTTGAGCGATATGAAAAGTTAGAGAGCAACTGCAAGCAGAGCGAAGCTGTACGGCAGACCTAGCAGAAGAGAGTATGTAATCACTAATTCAGCCTATCAAGCAGTTCAAAATGCAGGCGTAGGTGGCAGAGTGAGGAGTCACTTTAATGTGTATCAATGTCAGGCAGTGCAAATAAAGAGCAGCTGGCTTAAGCAGTGCAAAACGGACTGACCAGCAGCAGCATCGACAGCTGAGAGAGGCGCACTCAAAATGGCGCACCGTGAAAGCTTGCACTAAAATTGATTTACACTGAGTGCCTGCTGCTGCAGTGGCTGCTGTTGCCATTGTTGTTGCCACTGTTGTTGTTGTCGGACAGGTTTGCCTGTTTGTTGTTGTTGTTGTTGCTGTCTTCGCTCCCTACGCTTTCTTTCTTTCTGTCTTTCAGCGCTTGCTTCGCAGCCGGTTCGATTTCCTGTCCATTCTTTCTTTCTCACTTTGCGGCCTGGCGTCGTGTGCCTGCTGCCAAAGTGATAAGAAGAACTTTTCGAATTGCCGCCTTGGCGACAAAATAGCCAAAGAAATAGCTAGTAAAAAATAGCCAAAGCTGCTCTGCGGCTGCTGCTGTTGGCCAATACCCGCGGCAGCAGAGGCCGTCCCATCCGGTGCTGTTGTTGGCCATCATCCGGTGTTGGTAACTGGTTCTGCTGCCAGGATTGCCAGTCAAGCGATAATTAAGCTGAAAATCAAATCGTTATGCCCCCCCCTTCATCAACTGTGCATGCAAGGGGAGTCTGGAAAAGGGGGGAGGGGTACTTTGCTGACATTACAATTTTCCTGCCTGGAATTTCCGCTGCGCTTGCGCGCGTTGCGGCGTTAATTACACCTGATGATGGAATATGGCGACACAGGCGCGGATCATGCACTTGTTTGTACCTGCAACACGTTGCAGCAGCAGCAGCAGCAGAGGCAGCAATAGAGATTGGTTGCATAGATTACACACGCACCCATCTCTCTGCATGTGTGTGTGTGTTGAGTAATTGTTCTAGCTGTGTGCGTGCAGCGGAAGTAATTTGAGGTTAGAGCTGATGATCTGTGATGCTGCTGCTGCTGCAAGGGGTTAATAAGTGCGCTTGTTCCACAAGGGTTAATAGCTCGTTTGGGTCAGCGCCAAAATGTTAAAAGTCAAGAGCGGCTCTTTCTTTTGTTTGTTCCAAGAAGTCATTCATTAACTAAACACACACATACACACACACAGGCACACACACACAGACACTCTTTGTGGCACGTCGGACTTTCTCGAGTGCATTTTTTTCTAGCCGAGTTTTGGAACTGCACCCATAAAGCCTCATGTTGAAACAACCTCAAAGCGTGCGACGTGTGCATACGTAAGCCACAAATAGCAACAACAACAACAGCAACAACATTAACAAGCAATGCGCATTAGTTCCATGGCAACAACAACAGCAACAAAAGGTTGACAGCCACAATTCAAATTGTATACAAATGTGTTTTCAATTTCAAAAAATAGCTAGAAAGAGACAGCAGCAAACTCGTTGAGATCGTCACACTGCGATAAATAGTCGAGCATATTCATAGACACCATACACAGACAGAGAGATACACTCACATATTCACACTGGTATTCATTGCGTTTTGTGGCTTTAACGTTTTCGGGCCTTGTGGTTTATTCACACTTTTATCTAACTCCATTAATCTGAGAGAACCCTTTAATCGATCTAGTGGGAATTTCATTCAGTTTCTTGAGAGAGAAACGATTAAGCAGCAATCATGAATGAGAATTCTCATTGTTAATTCATTCATTCATTCATAAAATATTCAACTTGTAGATTGTATCGAAATTGAGGCACGATTTGTACTTTAAACAGGTTTAGCATAAATAACAGACATGATTTCGTTTTGAAATGGATTATTACTTAAAAAGAACAGAGACAAATAGGTCTAATATAAGTGGAATTAATTAAAGAGGTCTACTATAAGTGGAATTCATTATAATAAATAGCTGGAAGAACTTGAGAAATAGGTTCAATAAAACTGGAATATATTATGCATAAATAAAATACAGAAGTTGATTAATAAGTTCAATAAAAGTGGAATTCATTATAATAATCATCGATCTAGAGGTGTAGAAATCTTTATAAATATAGAAATTTTTATAATACAGACAACCTTTTTAATCTGAGCTCTAGAACAGGCTTTCATTGTAATTCAGTCTTCAGTAGCTAAGGAATAGGTCTAATACAATAGGTCAAATACAACTAGCAGACATTATAATTTAAGTCTTTAAAGACTTGAGTAGTTATCTTAATAGAGTATGTTCCTTTGGATTTCAGCTCGAATCAAACTGTCATAGATTATAATACAAATGTTTTAAGAAATATAAAAATCTTTATAATATATACGATAGACAGCTTTTCGATCTCAACTCTTCAACAGTTGTTGACATTATTAATGAATTTTTACAGACTTGTCTATAGAGACAACTAGATAGAGAGAAAAGGAGATATAGAGGATAGAGGGAGGAAGGAGAGAGAGAGAGAGAAGGAAAGAGTAATAATACTGCCTCTAATCGGAAATTGTCATTTGATTGCGAACCAGTTCATTAACATAAATCTGTATCTTTACATCTCTCTAACTACCTCTTCCTTCTCTCTTGCCACCCTCTGTCTCTCCCTCTGCCATTAAGCTACGAAATGCCCAAATAAATCGAAGTCGACGCTATTAGAATCACAGAGAAACACAAAACAAAACAAAAATAGCAACAATTGTCGTAATGTCACAATTATTTTACATTCTACATGAACCAAATAACAAAATTTCAGGGAGTGTCCCACGACGACGCTGCTCCAATGAAAATTCTACACACAAACACACTCATAGAGAATTATATACACACATACTATGACACGATCAGACGCTTGAATGCCAACCAATATTTTACTCAATAAAAATACAATTGAGAAATTGCCATGGTGATCACGTAGCAACAACGACAGCAGCAACAACAAGAGAAACAACAGCAACAACAACAGCTACAACAACAAGTCGAAGCTGGGCGCCCAATTGGCATTGGTTGCATGCAACAGTTTCTTGTGAAGAAGACGCAAGCAGACGCCGTTGTTGCTGTCGCATTTCCAACGGGGTCGCAGTTCTCTCTCTCTCTCTCTGTCTGTCCCTCAATTGTTGCTGCAATTCTTGCTGTTGCTGCAGTTGTCATTGAGCTTGTTACAATCTCTGTTTACATGTTAACTAAGTACAGCTAAGTCAATCGCCCCTAGTCGGCGCAATCTCTCTCTCTCTCTCCCTCCCCTACCCGTGTCACCTTAGGCGACCTTTGTGTGTTGACTTGTGCTGATTGCAGCGTTAAAATCACCTCAAAATGCCGACGACAACAGCGACAACGACAGCAACTTTGTGCGACTACAACGTGTACACATGTAGCCAAAGAACACACAGAGCACCCCTTAAACCCCGCACACCCCGTTAGACTCCGCATACCCCGTAAAACCCAAAAAAAAACCCTCGAAAAAAGAACTTACAACAAACATTTTTTGTTAGGCTCAGCACGTTTAGCTCGGGTTGCTGCGAGAGCATACGAAATGAAATTGAGAAATAACCAAGCAACATATTCATATATAACACATTTATGCATATGGTATATATATATATATACTACATACATCAGCAGATCAGCAAAGTCGTCGAACCAATATGAATTTCATTATATGGCATACGCAACTGATTGGCAATATTCAGTTCAGCTCATTGAATTCTGATTAACACCCGCTGTGAAAAACCTTTTTGCTGCCCTGGAAGGCCTCTCTGTGAAACCGGTATGTAGTGCGGGCGCTGAAGCTAAAGCTTGTGCCGAGCCACAGTCGCAGTCTCAGCCCCAGCCAGCTACAGTCTTAGCCACAGTCTCCGTCTCAGTTCCCTACTCAGCCCCTGCTCAGCCCCAGCTTCAGTCCCAGCCCCAGCTTCAGTCTCAGCCCCAGCTTCAGTCTCTGCTTGAGCTCAGGCATTTTCTGTTTGCTCCGGAAGTAATTAATGCCCTTTTTTCTCTACTCTCTGCCTTTTTTTGGGTGTAAAAAGAAGCCGAGGCAGAAATAGAGGCAGAGGCAGAGGAGGAGGAGGAGCAGTGGAGAGCAAAACAGAATCTATGCATTAGACGCGAGTTAAAGTTGACTTTTTCGGGGCGGCAAACTTTCACCAAGAGTTGGCAACAACAAACAGCAACAATAGTTGCCAGCAACAGTTGGCAAAGGCAGCAGCAACGACAGCAGCAACGACTGTGGCAACGGCAACTTCACTCCCATCTTTGCCACATTCGATTTGACCGAATTGCTGACTGCCACAAAACGTTTGTCAGGCCCGTCATCAGAAAATGATGTGGATTTTCCCAATGCGGGCGGCTTGGCCATAAACCTCTTGGCCAGACCCGCTCGATGTTGCTGCTTTTATGGTCAATTGCAACTGCAACCTGAGAGGGGCGGTCCAAAAATGGTCAATGCGACATAATTGATCAATTGGCAGCTTGGCAGCATCAGCAGCAGCATCGCCATCAGCATCGGCATCAGCCTGCAGCGCATCCTATGCCAGCCTGTTTTGCTTGGCCCATAGTTGGTCATCTGCCTGGTCAGGTCTGCGCTTCATTATGGTCACGACGGGCAGGCAGGCGAGAGCAGCGAGTGACGAGTGCATTGCCACAGTCTGTCTGTCTTCCCTTCGGCTTTGGCTGCGTTTTAATTAAGCCAAGTTGCTTGACTTGGCTGGCTGCCTTAAGTGGAGACTGCTGCATGGCCATAACGAGCGTTTATGTGTGCCACCAGCTGGGGTAGTCCTGTTAGTTGACAACAGTCAGTCAGTACGTAATGTGCAGCTTGGGTTAGGTTAGGTTTTGGTTTGAAGAGCTAGAGATGGTTGAAGAGAAGAAGGGAAGTAACGAGTGGCGAGTGGAGTGTAGCGAGAGGGCAATAGATAAGCAGAATGAACTGGAATTGAGTTGAGAAAAGGGTAACGAGTAGCATGACAACGAGTAGACAGTAAGGCACAGCGAGTAGCGAGAGTTAGAGTAAGTTAAAGGGTAATGACTAGGTAAATAAAGAGTTATTGACTGTAAATAATGTACAGATCTTAGTCTACATCGAGAAATGGTTGAAGAGAAAAGGAGATGTAACGAGTAGCGAGTAGAGTGTAGCATGAGGGGAGCAGATGAGCACAATGAACTGGAATTGCGCACAGAAAAGAGTAACGAGTAGCAAGACAACGAGTAGCGATTAACCCACAACGAAAAGCGAGTAACTGAATGAGTAGTGAATGATAATGAGTCGTGAAATAACAAGTATTAAGCAGTATGGGTTGAAATGAGACAGAGTAGAGTAAAGAATAACGAGAAGCAAAGACAACAAGCTACAACGTGTAACTCACATAGAGGGAGAGTGAGAGCTTTGCTACAACGAGATACAAAGCAGAAAAGTAACGAGTAGACCAAGAGCGAGTGGCAACTTGTTAACGAGTAGACAACGCGTGGGAGTAAACGAGTAACGAGTAGTAAAACGAGTAAAAACTTGTAAGTTAAGAGTAGATCTTCAGTTACAGCGAGTGACAACTTAGCTAAGTGTTATATTAGCTTCAATTGATTGTCTTGTTGGGTTAAATAACCATTAAGCGACTGCACAAAAACGAATTGCAATTGAGAAAGTTCATTAGCGAGTGCGATAAACGACAAATCAAAAGGCTACTTTTCATCATGTTGTAATAATTGTTGGGAATTGTGAACGAGCAACTGTTTAGCTATCCCTCTCCTTAACACACAAGGGAACATTTCCCTGACTTTAATTAAAACAAACTGTAGCGTTTCCCAGTCCCCGCCATATAGGGCAGCAATTGCAGAGAGGCTTCACCCAACTACATATGATGCCACGAGCTGCGTCTCGCCTCGCCTCGCCTCAACTGAACTGAACTCTACCAACTTCGAAGACAAGTCAACGATACGCCCTGAAAGTTTTTGATTAATTTCTATAGCTGCCTGGTTTGTTTAGGTCAATGTGCGCTCCATCAGTCTTCAGTTACTCCGTTCTCTGTCTGTCAGTCAGTCCGGCTCGGCTCGGCTAGCTCAGTGAGCCATGCCCTGTCCAGTGGTGGTCAGAGCACCATGCCATATACCATCCTCTACATAGTTATATTGGGGAGACGCGGAGCGGCGCTGTTCTCTTTTACAGATAATAATAATAACAATTTTTAGCTTTTTTCCCTCTCTATCTCTCTCTGTGTTTTCATTAATTGCCAACGCTTCATATTTTATTTCAGCATTATTTTCTCTGCGCTGCTCTGTATTATTTTTTCTGTTTCTTTTTTTTCTGGTATTGTTTGTGTGTTTTTAATTTGTTTTTCAATTATTTTTGTGGCTGGTTTTTTCATTGGAATCGGGCACGCTTGTTGTCGCCATGTTTTTTAGCTGAATTACCAGTACACCAGGCCACTGTCGCCGGCTCTGTCCGGGGTCTCTGTCTCCGTCTCTGGCTCCGTCCGAGCAACACGAGCTCACGAGCTACCCGAGCCAACAAGTTTCCCCCATAGATCAGCACTTTTTTTGTGTGTATATTTCATTTCTTCAGCGCGATAACTTCTGACACGGCGATCTGTTTACGAATACGAAACGGAGAATTTCAAGTTGATAACAGCAGCCACTGACTGCGTGCTGCTGCTGCTTATCAAATACATCCCGGACTTTGTCTGTGTTCATCTCTCATCGCTTTCGTAATTAGCTGCTGGCTAGTTAACTAATCTCTGTGCTTTTCGATTTACAGCGTGTTAAGTTTAGTATTGTATACTTTAAATACGTAAAGCAGTAAAAACTGAATAACATGTGTATATAGATTCCGAGAATCAGCGTCGAATTGTCTGTTGCTTAGTTGGAACTCACCTCATTTGTTATTTTAATAACAATTTGTCAATGACGTTCTGGGAATTTTGCAAATGTTAACAATGTTTTTTTATTATAAGCTACAAGGTGTTATCAGCATTATAAAGAAAGTGATAATTAAGGTTGCTATGCATTTATATTTGTACTTTTCGCAGCACAAGATATCGTCATGATTCCCTTTTGCTGGCCATAAATACACTGAAAATATGGCAAACATTACAATATATACAACGACCCTCGCACACTCATTTACCATATAATTCCATATAGAGAGATCAAGTCTCAAGCTGTGCATTGTCAGTTATCGTAGGAAAATGCCAGACAACAAATTTTTGCATACTGGCAGAATTCGGCATCGGAATCGGCATCGGAATCGGAATGTATCTCATTTATATATAGAGCAGAACCAACCTCATCATCCATATATCCACATCCACATCGCATTGATGATGGAAACAATATGCCAAAGCTGCAGTAGCCACAACAACAGCAGCAACAACAACAAGAGAGATATAGTAATAATATAGCATGAAGAGCAAATATTTTGAATGGCACATCAAATCAAATTTCATGCAACACACACATCCGCCCACGTTGATCGTTATATTTATAATTCCTAGATGCGAATATTATTATTATTATTGTTTAAGCAGAAATTCCCCATCCACAATTGTTTATGGCACATCAAAACACTTA
Organism: Zaprionus nigranus; assembly: GCA_018903425.1. Lineage (NCBI taxonomy): Eukaryota > Metazoa > Arthropoda > Insecta > Diptera > Drosophilidae > Zaprionus > Zaprionus nigranus. The sequence continues at coordinate 304,241 of JAEIGD010000010.1, forward strand.
AACCACGATTTTCAGAGAGCAGAAGAGATCAGCAGTTAAAACTTTATTATCATTAGCGGTGGCTTTGATTTATTATTATGTTGCAAAGCCGGACTCGGATGTACGATGGCCAAGACTCGGGTTAGGTTTGGGTTTTATAGCTGCAAATTAACACAATGTATATAGGAGAGAAGTATTTCATGAAGCGTGACCCAAATAGATGATGCGATGAGGTGCGCAGAAGTCGGTAGCGTAGCAGGAGAGAAGTGAATATGGTATAGAATATAGAAATGGATAAATATGGCATGGGATGGATGTATAGAGTATAGGGTAGATGTTAGATTACATTCAGAATTGGTATAATATAAAGTATAAAGCAAAATTCATGGCTTAGCTTGAGTTCATAGTTAAAGTATTAAGATTTGTGATTAAACAGACACTTTGAACTAAAGATCACTCCTAAAGTATTGAAACTGCAAGAAGAGGGAGAGGAAAATCAACTGCGGCTATACGTGCTTTCTTTTCAGTTTTTAACAATGGCAAGATTAGAACAAGATTGATAAGACTTCAGCTTAAATAATGTATACTGGAAATACTAGAAACTTCGACTTAAGTTTGGCACCTTCAATTGACTTTCATAGTTCAAGAGCATAAGACTAGACGTAGATTGATTAGAAACTTCAGCATAAGTTTAGTATAAAAGAATTTCATAATATTACATATAGAATTGGTACAATATGAGTATATAGAGATGTGTATGGATTGGCTTACGATCTGAGTTGAAATGTGGAAACTTTTACAACAAAGTGTAGCATACAAAGAAGAGACTGAGAAAACTTTTGTTAGGGTTTTCATTTAAAGTTTTTCGAAGTTGCTTTTCATTTCTTAACAATGAAGAGATTAGAGCAAGATTGATTACAAACTCAAATTGAATATTAGAGCTGGATTGATTAGAAATTTCAGCTGAAATAAAGTGCAACAAAACCTTAAATTTAATTTCACAATGCCAAAAGTATTAGACTAGACAAAGATAGAGAAGAAACTCTTGTGTGTATAATCATTTGCTGCTCTTCCTGCTTTCTTTTCAGTTAGTTAACAATGAGAGGATTAGAGCAAGATTGATCGAGTTCAACTTCACAGGCCTAGACTTAGAGAATATGACTAGACATTGATTAATTATCAACTTCAGCTAGAGCTTAGTACAACAGAATCCAAAATTGAATTCCATTATCTCAGTGCAAAAAGATCTTTCATTCTACGTTGAAAGTGTTACAATTTACAGTTACATGGCAAGTAGCGTAAGTAGTGCAAATACCATATATCATAGATATACTATATATGTATCTGTAGGTTTCGTGGAACACATTCCGGGCTGCACGATATCATCTTCAACTGTCGCTGAGTCACAACAGCTTCTACACTAATGTCTCCCATTGACCTCTGGCTAAGTGGCACAGTGGGCACACACAGCCAGCACAGCAAATGTGGCACAGTGTGAAGTGCAGCAGCAGCGCAATGAGATGCGAAATGGTAACCCACAATTAGCCAAAAGGCCGCCACATGTTGCAAGTTGTTGTTGTTGTTGTCGTTGTTCTTTTACATGTGTCGCAGTTGCAACTGCAACTGAGGCAGATTGGGGAAAACACGCCGAAAAAAAAGTGAGTGAGTGGGGCAAAGACAGAGAGAGAGAGAGAGGCAGAGGGGGGAGAGTGGAGAGTGAGAAGGGGAAGAGAGTGAGAGAGCGAGAGGAAGCGAGAGAGTGCAGAAAAAAACGTCAATTGCTGCCGCATGTGGCAGAGTCTGGCATCATTTTGAAGCGGCTGTCTTGGTTTGATGTTGTTGCTGTTGTTCCAAGTGTTGCTAGTGTTGCTGTTGTTGTTGATAGTGTTGTTGTTGCTAGTGTTGTTGTTGCCTCAGTGTCGTGAGAATTTTTCGCGTTTGGTCGCACAGCGTGTGAAATTGAAAAGTCGCAGCGCCACTCCCAATGAAAGAGAGAGAGGGGAGAGGGAAAGAGGGAGATGGGGCTGTGGCTGTGGCTGGGATTAAGTAAAGCGAAAGTGTTGCAAGCTGCTTGCTGCTGGCGATAACGAGGCAAATAACTGTGAAATTGCGGCACATTGACCGGCATTTTGCAATAGATGCTCCCCCTTCCCTCCACACCTCCCCCTGCTTCCCATGATTTCTGCATGTGTAAACGTAATTTGAGGCTGACTCAAGGCCTTCTCGCAATTGAACCAAACATCAAATATCCATTAACATCATTCTTTCTCTCTCTCTCTTTTGCAGGTGAGTCTGACGTTTAATTCTATAAATTCGATAATTAAAGCTGTATACCAGGTATGTACTTATGTGTGTATGTGTCCGCAATTAGGCAGCTGTGCCCCACATTGGGGCAACGTTGCAGGTGCAGAACCACGCGTCAAAAGTAAATCACGTTGTGTTTTAGAGCCATGAAAAAACAATGAGAAATTCATTAAGTGCCGCCCTCTCTCAGTGTGTGCTGCATTCAACTTTCAACTGCTGCCTGCTGCAGCTGAGCTGCAACAAGCGTAACGCAGCGCTGTGGCTGTTGCAGTTGCAAGTCTCTGAACCAGGGTTCTGCTTCAAGTGTTTTATGGCCAAGCGAATGCAAGAACTGCCATGCAACAGATACAAATGCAGATACAGATACAGATACACATTGGCAGCTACAGATACTACTACACTACTGGTACTTGCAACCAATTGTTGCACACACACACCAACACATACCAACACACCCCCCGCCATGGCGACAGCGACACGCATGCGTTTCATTTTCAGTTAAACTGCCCGTTGTGTCTCTGTCTGTCTCTCCCTCTCTCTCCCTCTCTCTCTCCCTCTCTCCCTCTCAACGACAACAACAAAAAGAAAAGCAAAACAAAGCACAGTCGAAAATGAAGTTGGAAAACTTCACGGAACGCTGCACGCGACTCCGGCTCGCATCGGGTGTTCTACACCAACCCCTGCCTCTCCTGCCTCCTCCCTCCCACACACAGTGTTCCTCCCTGCGATACAATCGAGTGCGCATGTGCCAACGCGCCACACACACACAGAGTCACACACACGTGTAGTTGGCCTGTTGACCTGTGCTAGCGGCACATAAGGGTTAAAGTATTAATGCCAATACATTTGCCATTATTTTGAGAGGCACACACACACACAACAGGCACATGCGTGGCTGTGGCAACAATGCCTAGTACTTGTTTTAACTGCCCGCTTACTTATCCATTATTTATTTAGTTTGTCTATATTCGGACAATAGGAATTCCGCAGATGCGGCTAACAATCCACGTGCGTTGTGCTGTGACCGTTATAATGAGTTCAGCTCAATTTGCGCCAAGATATATACATGTACTATATATATTTGTCATTCATGTTCGTCGTGTTATTTATTAATCAGTGTTGGGGTTTTCTCAATGAACTTTGTTGGCTGCTTGGCCACTTGGCAGTATGAAAGACACCAAGAGGCGGGCAGAAAGAAGGACATGGCTCAATCAACTCGGCTTAGTATGATCCTTAGTAAGAACATATGGATGTAATTACTTTGTGGAGTCTCCCACGCCTCCTTCTGCGATTTATCGATTTATCGATAGTGTTTTTCGTCAAAAAAAATGCGCGAGTGCAGTTTGCGACCAAGTGCCGTTAAAGCAGATTTGACCTGCATGGTCTATGATTGCCTTTAGCCGGGACACAAACGGGATCGTGTCTTGGGAAACGTACTCTGTTAGCGAAAAGCAGGTTTTCCTTTGGAATAACGGCAGTTTTTTCCATTTTCAATTCGAAATTGCGGGAAAACTAAGAAAGCTAGCGACATGTTAAAAAAAACTGTTTTTTAAATCGAAAACCGTTTGGAAAAACCGTGGCGGAAAAACCGCTTTTAGCCGTTCACTGTAAACAAGTATTTCCCTGCATGTACATGTCTTTGCTAATTTCCCAGTTCCCAGTGTGGCAATCTAACTATTTCCCATTGTAGAGAAACTTGGATAAGCTCTGTTGAGCGCAACTTGGGTGTCTTAGCTGAGTCGAAAACCAGGTAACTGAACGAGTATCTGCAACTTAACGAGTGTCGTTAGCAAGACCACAAACTGCGAGTATCGTTAGCTAAGACACGCACCTATTTAGTCAACTCAGCCATGACACCCACCATATGGATGCTCTGCAATCGCTAATGGAGGCACATGCAATCCACACAGGTTAGCCATTATCGAGCATCGTAATTACTTGTGGAAGCTAAGTTGTGAGTTCGATATTTGTGTCTATATGTGTGTGTCTGTGTAGTATGTGTGTGTGTGTGTATTTCATCTGACAAGCCCTACGTACCTTTGCCCGATTTTAGTCATCATTCTCTCCGCATTTTTCTCAACCCCTTTTCCTTGTTCCCCTCTCTGTGGATGCTGTGTGTGCTGTATTTTTCATAGGAAATTTACACACACAGCTGCAATAAAAATGAGCAGCATATGCTGCGCTCCCTCTCTCTGTCTCTCTCCGTTGCTCTCGCTCTCTATTTAGCTGCGAGCTTTAGTAACGGCCATCGTTATGCCTTGTTGTTGTTGTTGTTGCGGCAAACCGGTTTAAGTTCGTAGCGAGAGAAGCAGAAAAAACAGCAATAACAACAACAAATGAGATCCGTAAGACAAAAACACGACAGAAAAAAAAAAAACAAAACAGAAAACCCAAATTAATACAGCTATTGGCATTTTGATAATTTTCCTTTGAAACAGAGAAGAAACAAGAAGAAGAAGAACAAATGATGTGTAGGGAGATGAAGAGCTGCTATGAGATCTAAGGTGGAATGCTTAAATTAATTATAATGCGATTATACGAATGTCTTTTGTTTAAAACTAATAAGTATGCACACGTTCCACAGAGAGAGAGAGAGAGACAGAAAGAGAGACGTAGCTCGTGTCTATTGTGTGTGTTGACCAAGTATGGTTTGTACCAAGTTGCAGGCAGCAACATCTGCAGCATCTGCGGTGACCTTAGCTGGCAAAGTGTTGACCTTGCTGCGCCACAGCAGCAGCAGCAGCATCGATTGGCTGAAGCAGAGAATCCTTACATTATTGGAATGCGGCTGTGGTTCCACTGCTGCTGAATGCCCCCCTTCCCCCATGGCCTCCTGCCTGCCTGTCCTACCCTACTCCCAACGAACTGACTTCGATCTGAGTGCAGCTCGTTGCAGCTTCCCTGCTGCTCTTTCTCCTGCTCCTTCTCTCGTGTCTCTCGTGTCTGTCTGTCTGACTCTCTGTCTGCCTGTCGCCGCACGTACGCGGCTTTAACAACCAACTTACATAGCCGCCGATTAGCCAAGGCAACGTCCAGACTCGACTTCAAACTACAACAACTTCAGCTTCGACTTTGAGCCCAGAAGACTGAGAGAAAAAGAGGGGAAGAGAGAGGAGAAGGAGGCGCAGGAGAACTGGCTTAAGTCCAAAATGAGCTATCTCACTGTGCAAATCTCACTGCAGTCGCCAGTCTCAGTCTCCGTCGCAGTCTCAGTCTCGGGCTTGGGCTTTTAAGGGCCCGTCCTCTTCTGTGGCTCCTCTGCACTTATCGCACAAATGCATTGTGGCAGGCCCGCAGCGCGCTTGCCACTCTCCACACAGCCTCAGTTGGCTCGTCTTTTGTTTCATGCTTCATGGGGCTAATGGCGGCTCCACAGGTTGTTGTCGAGTGTTGTTGCAACACGATGTCGCTGGGCGCCCTGGACACGTGTGCGTTGCTAAAACGTCCGCTCTGCCAGCAATGCCCCCCCTTCCTCCCTATCCCCTGGCTGCTTTATCTGCTTCTGCTTTTTAATTCCCTTTTTCGACTCTTTTGCCTTTGCTTTGCTTTGCGTTGTGCTTTATGCTTGGATTAAATTTAGCAAATCGAAGCGCGCAGACAACCTAAGCGCTAATTGAACTTGCTGTAGTTGTTGTTGTAGTTGTTGTTGTTGCACTGTTTGTTGTAGTTGCTGTTGCTGCTGCCTCTTGTTGACAAAATGGCCGCCTTGGCTTACATATTTTACGTGTCGCATCGCAAATATTTATATGCGCATGAAATGTTTTTTTTTTTTTTCTTGTGTGTATTTTTAAACCCAAAATGAATGTCTGATAATTGTGGCCACTCCCCCCTCCCCTCCCTGTGCGCCCCTTTTTAAAAAAAGAATAGCCCTGGGCAGCGCTGCGAAATCTCCCCAGAGAGACTCTCCTCGCCTCTCGGGGGCATCGGGCTCTGCTCATATTTCACACTTCACGACAAAGCGATTAAAGTCGCGCAAACAATCTGTTATTGGAGTTGTTGCAATTATGTTTACAAAGACATTAAAAAAAGCCCAAGCAACAACACGAAAAAGCACCAACACTACACACATACACATACAATACACACACACACAGACTTAGTCGAACTTCAACTCGAATCGAACAACCCAAACAGACGCAGCCGTTTTTGAATCTTGAACTGAAACGTGAATCGTGCGCGGCGACAGCGACAACAACAACAAAAACAACAACAACATCAAGTAGAAATGTTAATGCCAAATGCCATCAGGGATACGACTCGGATATGCCCTGTAGCTGCGTTAATAACTGCCTTGGCTCATAATTAAATTAAGCCTGGATTACGAACTAAGAGATGCGAGAGAGAGAGAAACTTGATTTTTACGCTTAGATGCGGCTTAGGTTCTTAATTAGTATAGGACGAGGAACAACTTGGAACCAGAGGAGGAGATAAGAGGCAAAGAGAAAGAGAGAGAAAGAGAGCGAGAGAGAGAGAGAGTGCTAAAGGTGTCTTAAAATTGCGTTGAGAATGGATTACAACTGAAGATTAAAATAGGTTTGCATTATGGACAAAGAAAGCAGAAGAGATAGAAAGAAACAGAAACTAAGAAACTAACTAGCCCTAATAAGCACCTTCTCCTAAAGGCTGTACAATTGATCGCAGTATATCTTTCCCACAACAAATATTAACAATACAAACAAGTCAGTCAAATGTAGAAATATAGAAACTCGCAAATAACTTAAGACGTTAAAAAAAGCTCAAACAGGAATGTAATTTGTAAAGATCAACGATTAATGAAAAGTATATGTTATGGATTGAAGTATAGAGTATATATTTGTGTTGTATTAAACTATATTTTATACAATCAAGTATGCATAGTGTTTCATTAAGAGATTTAAATTACTTATGCCAAATCTGCAAATATGCTATGCCAAATGTGCAAGCCTCAACAAGTTACCTGTAGTCAGACACACTTCCCCTTTAAGCTCTTGCAACGATAAGTGACAAATGTCAAAGCCTCCTTCAGTCATAATCTACCCGTCTACAGGGTATGCCACTGCGCTGGCAAGCGACGGCGACAACCAATAAAATTCACAAAAAGAAAAGTAAAACACAAAACTTATGCGACTTGGCAGTTAAATGTGAATTTGAGTGGAAGCTCAAACGCTGCTCTGACGCAGGCCCAGACGCAGTCAGACATTGATGAAGTCAAAGCCTCGTCGTCAGCGCGTCTTCAAATGAAGCGTGATATTTGCATGTTTTGTTTGGGGTTAGAGGTAAACCGCGTGATTACAAACGGCCCAAGTATCGCTCAGAGTCGAAGTCAGAGTCTGCCTGCCTAGGCCTGAAATGTGCTGCATCATGATTGAAAGCCCTGGCAATTAGCTTTAATTCTAAGCCGATTTTCTAGCTCTCAGACTCGAGACACCACAACACGAAACGTGTGACAGCAGGCAGCTGTTGCAGTTGCTGATGCTGATGAAGCAATTTGTTGACCGATCTATCCTAACTACTTAGTGCGCACTGCGCAGTCAGCCCAGCAAAGGTATCAAAGGGCTCGGACAATCCAATCAAGTGTGAGGTTTGGCATTAGCACGTGCTAAGTAGTTACTAAAATTGGACGGGTATGTTTTAAAGTAGAGTGTTGTATAGTGCAGTCTATATATAGATGATGACAGTATTTGATATTCTATAGCTCAATTTGGTATGGAAGTGGGATAGTTAAGAGGGAATTGAGGGGAACTTTGGTTGGAATAAGGGTTGGCATAGTTGGGGGGAATTTTCAAGAGAAAGAGTTAAGAAGAAGAGTAGGGAAGAAGGTATAAGTAAGACATATGAAAGTCAAGGTATGAAAGAATGGTGCAGGAGATAAGTCTCGAATAAAACTGAACAGAAAATTGCATTGCAATTGATAGTGAAATTAGGTATAGTATTAGTGTGGAATATGTAGTGTGGAAAGACTATAGTATTGAGAGTATCTTTGGATTTACTAAGCGCAACTATAGTAAAGGAGAGAAGTATAGTATACAGAAGGTATGGTATAGATCCTTGTCATCTTAAAGTTTGCTACAATATGGGAATTCATGGTACCTTACTGTTGGAATGCATACAAACGGTTGGCATATTAAAGAAAATAATGTTGTAGAATGAGGAGATTCCTAAAGATATTGACAGATGGAGAACAATAAATTGAAGTAAAGATTCCAATCATGCTATAGTTCTCTATAATATGGGTTTATATGGTGTCTATAGGTGTAGTAAAGATCCCCTAATATCATATTACATACCTTAATTTGATATATCACTGTATAAAATAGTTTACAAATGACTAGAACATATAGAATAGTACTTCAGGCGTAGTTAAGTATAGTTATATAATGATCTAAGGTTTAAAAACTGCAACTAGGCTGGCGCCAGACTGTACGTAGTCGGTTTGGGCCCAGGCCCACATGCTGTTAGGCCCTATTCAGCTGTCAAAATGTGCAAAACGCCTCACACGTTTTGTTTTCCGATTTGGGTTTTGTTACATTTTCGTTACGGACACTTGAGAAATGGCGCTGAGAATGTGCGCTTCAGACTTAGGAGAGACTCAGGACTGAGGATCAGCAAAGCGAAGCGCACTTGAATCTCGAGTCGTCTTTTGTTACCATTAATCCACCTCCAGCCACGGCCGCAGTCAGGCGCAAAGTCATCCTCCTTATGTCGATGACGATGATCATCATGAGTAGAAGGTGCACAACAACAGCAGGAGACGATCGTTGATCGTTGGTCTCTTGTTGTTGAGGGTCGTGTCAGGCTTTCTTTTGAACGAGGGTGCAGCTAGAGGGAAGCTGAGAGATTTTCCTTGCATTTTGTACGCTTCATGGAAAATGTTTTGTAACCGATTTCTTACACCTTCGTTTACCTGTTGTCTTCTGCTGTGTTTCAACGAGTGCAGTTCGAGTGGAGTTGGGCAAAGACAAGGGGAAGGGTGTGGGGGGATGCTCTGTGTGCTGGAGTATGATGAACTGAGTGTGGCTTGAAGTGGTTTTTTGTCGAGTTCCATGTCAGTTTCATCTTCGCATGTTCTTCGATTTTTGACAGATGACTTATTGTGTGTGTGTGTGTGGGTGTGTGTGTGTGCTTGGGGCCTCTGATTGAGGTCTGCGATACTCGCGTGGCCATTAATATGTTTGATTACGGACATCAATTTCAAGTTTGAGAAACCTCAGACAGTTCAAGAAATATATAGAGAGGGTAGAGAGAGGGAGGGGGAGGGAGGAAGGGAGTGCGCGCAACTCTTGAAAAGCTTTGAACTACAAATTGAAAATGCTTTTCGTATCTAAAACGTATTTTCTTATGCTCAGCCGCGCAGTCTTGAGACAATGCAACGCGCCTCTCGAGATTGCAGCGTGGGATTTGTTGCAGCTGCGACTAGGTTGCGCTTTTCGATCCACAGTTCGGTGTACGGTCTTTTGTCTGTGCCACCTCCTGTAAAATATTTATGTTTTATGGCCATTGTGCGCTCTGAAGTATGCGCCTGCACTGCGCTGGGTTTTACCTGCAGGACCTGATGTCCTGCTGCCAACTGTTGTCTGTGTCTGCGTTGCCAGTGCCTGGGCAGGCGTAAATACCCAGCGCTATTCTCTCGGCTGGTGGCTGTGGCATGCAACAGGTGAGAAACGTTTTTCGGCAATGCCAAACAAAATGTTGACATCGCTGTTCGACACAAATCTTTTGGCCAAAAGACAAAAGACAAGAGCCACAGCGCCGTAGATACGTTCGATGCCCACGCAGATCAACCACACACTCTCACACACACACACATGCACGCATACACTGACATGTACAAACACACACTCACATAGTTGCGCTAGACAGGCGGCGAACTTGAGTGCTTATAAGGCAGCATTTGCCCAGGCCACAACTCTCTCAGACACACACACAGAGAGAGAGAGAGCCACAGGTGAGAGAGAGCGCCAGAGTGAGAGCAAGAGAGGGGCAGAGAGCGGGGGACTGAGAGAGAGAGCGCAACTGTGCGCTTACCTGAGCTGCCACAACAACTGTTTAAATGCCTGAGTCGAGCGAATTCGCCGCAAAAGAAGAAGCAGAAGCAGCTACAATTTTCGGTACACACACACAGACAAATACACAGACATACCAAGCAAATCGAACCGAGCCGAACTGAGCCGAGCTGAGACGAATCTTACCTGTGTGTAGCGCAACAATGCGCATTCGCAACGAACTGGCAAAGCCGCTGCAAAATGTTGAAAAAGGGAAACAAAGTCAAGAGGGTATTAGGATTAACTGTTGTTGATAAGGTACAACAAGGTACTTACTGTAACTGGCAGAAGGGTCTCCTCTCTATGCAACTCTATCAGCTGCCAGTTGATAGGGATTTTATGGAGTGTGTGTAACTAACTGCAGTGCAAACTCATTTGGGGAGAGATACTTGAAAGATACTAATTTATTATGCAGTTATTAGGCAATGAATATATACATTATAATTATATCTGACTTGGTGTATTTTACTTAATTTATGTCTTTATATAAAGTGAATGGAAATAATGATGATATGAGTAAAGAAGAAGTTTATTTGGACTTGCTGGTATCTCTAAGATATTAAAGAAAAGAACATAGAATAAGAACTATGTGTTACTATATAGGTACATAGTTGAATAGGTATCTATTGCGTTGAAGTTGCATTTCAATTGTTATTGATATCTCTGCCTTATGATGTAGTCGCTTTTGAATCAATATTGGCAAGAGTTTTGATTGCATTTTTCTTAGTCAGTTCATAACCTGGAAAGAATATTTAAAATAATAATGTATTCTTCTTATAAATTTATTTATAAAACAAATGAAAATTATATAACACAATATGTCTTGGTTGCTGTAATTTAGTAATATAATATGTGTATTTTAAACTAACTTGCGGTCAATTGTTCTGTTGGAATTCCCATTGAAACTTATCATCTAACCAAAATGTTCTGCCAAAAAACCTCTAGTTATACTCATATCACACAAATAGGTCGTTTAGTAATTTTCATAATTAATATATTGCCTATATATCGATTGTGTATATAGTATCATTATAGTAATATGATGTAGTGCTTTGGGAAATGAGTTTACCTTGTTATTATATTCTCTTAGAAGGTTAATTTCTCTTGCTATGGTAAAAGTATTTGGCAATAATACATCAAAGATCTTAAAGGAAAGTGCAGTTCTGCTATACTACTATAATGTAATAACTATATATCGATCGTGTATATAAGATATATTAGTTTGTACCTGAACTATGCAACCTGCGCTGTTATTGCTGTTATTACTGTTGCTGTTTCTGTTACTTGATACAACAAATGTCTATAGATTAAATTGATATTAAATATGATCTATAAATATCATTATAATTTCCTATAAACAAATTTATATTAAATAGATCACTATAATTTGTCATAATCTAATAGCAAACTCATTACTGCTTAACTGCACTTCTACTTTTACCCTGTAACTTGAGTACTGTAGGGTATATGCTTGCAATTGCAGCGGAGCCACTCATTTCATGTATGTAGTTTCATATTACGCTGACTTTTTTGGTTCCCCCTCTATCCCCTGCCCCTGCTCAAAAAGTGCCTTGCGTAGCGTTTTAGGTTTTACCTGTGCCTCCTGTGCCAGTCTAACTGTCTGTCGTACTTACCACTGCGTGCCTATGTGTGTGTGTGTGCAAGTGTGCATGTGTGTGTGTATCTGCTGCCTGTTGAATCTATTGTGCAGCTGCACAAGCAAGCAACAGGCAGTCGGGTCTGGCTTTGCTTTAGTTTTATTTCTTCTTTGAGATCTTTGCAGCGAGCTAGCGATCTTCGCCGTGCGCCGTTCACGTTCACCTTTTACCAGCGTTTACCTGTATTTTATGCCAGCTCTTTACCTACCCAAACTCGCCGTAAGCAACAGAGTGAGAGAGCGTGTCTCTGTCTGTGTGTGTCTGTGTGTGTTTGCTCACTCGTTGCTTGTGCATTGCACGACATCGAAGTCGGCTTCAGTTTCGAATTCAACGTGACGCTGCGCAGACGCGAATTGTGAGAGTCGAGTGAAGAAGAAGAAAAACAATATAAAGCAGGATCGTATCGACTCTCGATAAGCTTGCACAGATCGTATCGCCTTCAACCTCCCACTTTACGCGCTCTCCCTCTCACCCTCTCGCTCGCTCGACTTGCCGCTAATTTAGTGTTAATCGAATGTAAAATACGAAAAGGAAAAAAGAGTTTTGCGCTTGTTTAGCAAGTGCCTGCTGAGTGGAAGAAGCAGCAGCAGAAAGAAGAAGAAAAGTTTAACAGAAATATATTAAGATTATTTTGTGATTTCATTGCTAATTGGCGGGACAGGGACAGCAGATAGAAGTGCATGTGTATGTGTTTGTGTTTGTGTATGTCTGCCACAAGATGGCCAAGTGTTTGTGCAAAATAACAACAAGAAAAGCGACAACAACAACAACAACTGCAGCTTGAGCTACTATTGAAAAGCTGCGCCTGCGCGCGCGCCCTAACCTCAAAAAAAACACACAACACACACACATACAGACAGAGACAGAGGCGTAAAAGCTGCGCGACTCTCGAACTCGAAAATAACATCAAAAAAGAGAACTGAGAAAAAGCCAAAGCCAAAGCAAAGCGAAAACAACACAAAACCAAACCAACAACAACAACAAAAGCCTTCGTAATGTGAAACTGGTTCCTATACACACACAAATACACACACTCACGCACACACACACACTCGCACAGCAATTGCAGCGACAACAACAGCAACAACAACAAAACGCAGTGAAAGAGCTCCGGGAAGAAGAAAAAAATTTGTATTTTGGCACGCAAAACGTAGCAGAAATTGAATTGTTGTTGGTGCTGCTGACAAAGCGAAAAACAACACGCGCGCGAGTGTACAAAAAAATACCGCTAAACAACAAAATTCAAGCCAGAAATTCAGCTCGAAAACTTTGCAACATCAAAACTAAAACGCACTCATGACGTCACGACGCGACTCCTGATTGACAACGACACAGTTGAGGAGGAGGAGTAGGAGCAACTACAACAAAAACAACAGGCGATACATACTCGCACACACACACACCCTTGAACACACACACAACGACGCCATGTGGCTGTTCCAACTATTCAGGCTACGCGGTAACGGGCTGTGCCTGCCACTGCTGCTGCTACTGCTGGCGCACTGCATCTGCGTCTGGCCTGCGTCGGCGGCACGGGATCGCTATGCGCGACAGAATCTCAAGCAGCGACAGCAACAGTCAGCGGAAGGATCTCGCAATGGACAGGGACGTGGACGTAATCGCAATGGCAACCATGCGGTCGTGGCGCCCACGTCCCTCCTCGTCCCTGGCCCAGGCAGCTATGCGGACAACAGCAAGGATACATTTCCCAAGGGCAAGAGTAAGTTGAGGAGAATATATAGGATAATACATTATACCTTGTTGATGAAACTATGCTGTGGACGTTAAGATCTTAAAGGAATACGAAAATACAGGGAAGACAAAGTATACAAAAGATCGCAAGTGTTTAAGATCTTAAACTGCCTAGCATGACCTAACAACTTTGAATTTAAGGAAATACGATACGAAACTATATTAAATACAATCAAACCGTAAAGAATTCAGAACCGAAACTACGTAGAATTCATGCAAACTTGGAATCCTATAGTATAATATCTGAAACTGTAGAATAATGTAGAATTTACTTAAAACTTGAAGGTCTCAGGGGCATTCAGATCTGAGTATACTTACAATTCATGCAAACTTGGAAATAAATAGTATTTATAAGATTTAGAACTATGTAGAATCCTCTAAAAACTTCGCTTTCAAGGAAATACGATTCAAAACTATATTAACTCTAATCAAAACTTGTTGATCTCAAGGGATTCGCATCTAAAAACGTAGAATTCATGCAAACTTGGAATGCAATAGTATAAGATCTAAAAACCATAAAGAATCCAATCAAGACTTGAAGATCTCAAGGAATTCTGAAACTGAAACTATGTAGAATTTATGCAAACTTGGATTTCAATAATACTTACATCTGAAACAATGTAGAATCTAATCATAACCTATAATCTATAAACCTACTCTATAGTAATTCAATGCTAACCTAAGCAATCAAACCTATTCAATGTTATAGCTACAATATCAACAATATCATATACATACCTTTCTTTGTATATTTATAAATATTTCTCTATATATATTCGACGAGAATGTTTTTCCTCATAACCTCAAAACTATTTCAACATATGGTATTCACCAAAACTTGCACTGCAGAATTCAGAACTTTATCGTGATAAGTGAAAATACAAATACGAAAATAACAAAAGTATTTCCCAGAAATCATATATGATAAAGCTGCAACCCGTAGACAGTTGATTACGCATTGATATTCAAATTGTTCTACTGAAAATACACTTTTTATCGCATTTGATATAGTTTCAGTAGTTTCTAAAGTGTAAAACACAATTTAAAAGTCAACGAAAATGATTTATAGCGCTTTTAATTGTTTCATATGGATTTTCTTTGAATTTATTGTTTTGTGCGTGAATAATTGGTAGCTCCTTGGAGGGAGGTACTTCTTTAGGAAAGTACTTAAGGAGGTACTCTCTCCCACATCAGTCAAGAGCTCAAACAAACGAGCATCCATCATGATGTTTATGTAAATTTGCGTGCCCGTATATCATAATCATTTCAAGACATTTGTTTCGAATTAAGTGCAATACACACCGCAAGAGAGAGAGAGAGAGAGGGTACCAAAAGGTGTTCACTTGGTGGGTACTTTGCTGTACCCGCAGCGTATCTGTATCTGTATCTGTATTTGATATGCAGCCGCTTATCTTATCGTACGTGCTGCAGTGCAGCGTGTTTGGTTTTCGTTTTTTGTTTCGGTTATGGTTTTGGGGTCTCTCGGTTGATTTCGGGTTGCATTGTTGGCATTTAGCTTTAGCTTTTTTTACCACTACCTTTTCTTACCTGCCCTCTTGACTTGGGCACTCGCGCCTTGCTGCCCCCTGCCCTGCCCTGCCCGCCCCCCACCTGTTGTTGTTTTCAGGTGTTGCTGGCGTTAACTTGTTATTGTTTGTTGGTCGTCGTCATTGTCGTTGTTGTTTTTGTTATTATCTGTAAGAATTTACCCCCTCCCTCCTCTCTCTCTCTCTCTCTTTCTCTGCTCTGCTGTGTTTGTGCGCCCATTTCGTAATTTCAATTCGAAACTGAGTTGGTTAACTGCCTCAACTCGTTGTTGCTGTTGTTGCTGCTGCACTTTCAAGCAAATTTTCCATTTCTCTTTGTCAGCAACAACAGCAACACCAACAGCAACAGCAGCAACAACAACGAGGCGACACAATTTCCAGCTAATATGGCGACTTAATTTGTTGACATCGCAAGTATCGTGAAGCGAGTATCGCATTTGCTTTTTGCGCTTACTTCGAAAATTAATGAGAATCCATAAAGCCAACACACTCGAGGGCAGCTCAATAGTTACGCGAGTAAAGTTGAACTTAAATTTAGTTTAATTGAATAAAGCTAAACTGAAGGAAGTTTAGAAAAGTTTGACAAGAATAATAAATCTATAATATTCGTTACTACAGACTGAGTTATCCTTTCTGATGTCTTCAAGTATTATAAACCTCTTTCAATATCTCGACTATATATACTTTATGAACTCCCCATGTTTGCTGTATCTTGAAAATTAATAAAAAACATCTACTGTAGAATATCTTTAGGCAAAACATTTGTTTGCACAAAACTTTGGGGGCAAATATTTACCTTAAAGCCGTGCAAATAATAATGTAAGTTCCACGTATCGCAGTGTTGCTGTTCCTGTTGTTGTTGTTGTCGATATTCAGTGATCTTGTAGCTGCAAATTAATAAATGTTGTCCATTCTCTCTCTCGGTCTCTCCCCACTCGACCCAATCTCTACCCCAGTTGTGCAAATGTTTGTCTAGCAAGCGAGCTTGGTCTATGCTAATGGAATATCTACCTACCTCTATAATGGTGTTACGTACGGTACGGCACGGCACGGTACGTAGTCTCTTTGCCGGATATAATGAGATAAGAAATCGGCCAGAAATATACATATATATAATAATATTAATGCTGATAAGACCTATTCAATAAAGCATTCCCCCGATTGCCAATTCAGTTTCCCCCCAGGGGTCGCTAGACTCGAAATACGTATACATATGTATGTATGGTATATATAATTATCGTGTCTTTCGCATTCAGTCAGAGTTGTTTAGGATTTTATGACATGTCGTTGGCTGTAAACAAGCGCAGCTGCAACAATAATATGCAAATATAAATGTCGCACGTGCAAAGGCAGCACAGCGGAGAAGCCGCATAGACAAGGGGATGAAGGCGGTGCTGCGGGTAATACTCGTACAATTGCTACAATTGTTGAAATGTCTGAAATGCCTGAAATTAATGAATTTTAGATTACAGTGGGAAAGTACCTTCAAAATTCCTTTAACTACAAAGAGCGTTCTTAGATTTCCTAATTAGTTAAACTCAAGCATTTTTATCATTCAATTTTGTAAAGTATTTTAAACTATTTTTATATATACATATGTACAAGTATATATTTTGATAATGTTAACTATACAGTCTGAGTCAGTTGTTCTAAGAAACCAAAGCTGCTTGGTATTTGTGTTGTTTTCCCCAGGTTGTTCTGGTTTTAAAACTGCTAGGTCGAATAGGTCGAATAGGTTTAATACGTTGAATAGAGAACTGCTGTAACAATACTCTAACTACTACCTAACTATACCTTTTACTACACTATACCTACTATTATTTCATTCTGTTTACTACCTGGTTATAGTTCCAAAGTATTCATAAACTCCACAGCAAAATACTACCTTTAACATATGGTACCTTCTTCATATCCATTTAAAACAGTTTAAAACTAAATATCGCACATGTTTTCTACCTGTTTTGTGGCTAGTAATATTATAATTATGCTATTTTAAAACACGCAAGCAGTGGCAACATTGTAAAGGCCTTCATTTGTTTTTGGTCAGCACATTTTCCGCCTTTTAAAGAGAGAAAAGCAGAAGGAGGAGAGAGAGAGAGAGAGGGAGAGCAAGACCTAGACAAAGATTTGATAGCCCAAGCGCCTATTCTGGCTACAGCTTTGCCTCTAACTGTTGAGCGTGTATCTGTGTGTGTGTGTGTGTGCATGTGTATCTGTGTTAGCGCTTGAAAAACCACATTCCATAGTGTGCCTGGCTAACAGCAGCAACAACAACAACAGCAGCAACAACTCGATAGAGCAACAGCATCCACTGAGAGTTGCTCCGCGCACACTCATAAAATGCTGTAAGCTCAGGCTAATTACAGCGACGCAGGCACGCGCTCACTGCACTCATCTGTGTGTGTCTGTGTGTGAGTGAGAGAGTGTGTGTGTCACAAGCTTAGTTAGCATAGCATTTCTATAATTCCTGATTAAGACATCATATGCATATAGCAAAGGCAACGGCAGCAACAGTTGCTGCTGTGCAGAGTTGCCAGTTTTGTTGAACTTTAAGGCCTGTTTGGCATTGCCTTTTGTTGTTGTTGTACTTAGTTTTAGCACAGCAGCTCTACACAGTATTTATAAAATACTGGTTTTCTAAACCCACACACACATGCGCACACACATACACACACAGAGAGACTGCAATGCGCAGTTGCAGTGGCAATTGCAGCTGAGACTGAGGCTGTGCTGGAGCTGCTGAGACTGCGCTCTCTGCTCTGTGTGTGCCTCTCTCTGTCAGTCACTTTATCTCTGCCTCTCTCTGTATCCCCTCTCTGTGTCTACTTCTCTCACTGTATCTCCCTCTCTCTCTGCCTTCCTCTCCCCCCTGTCACACACAAATAAACTTGTATTTACACACATTTTACGACACTTTTTCTTAACAACTTTTTGTTGCCTGCGCACTTTTTGGGTTCTGTTTTTATTGCACTGTGCACAGTGTGACCATGTGCAGACCCTACAGTTTTCACCTTAGCTTCAGCTTGGCTCCACTGTGCCCTGTTGTGTCTGTGCGTCTTCTCTCTTGCGCCTCACGGCGTGGGCGTTTTTGATTTCGAAACTTGCAGCAGCAGCTTCCGCAGCTTCGGTTTGTGCGGCCCACGTTACTTTGTTGTTGTTGTAGGTTGTTCGTGTGTGTTGCTGTGGCTGTGGCTGCTGTGCTTTGCTGTGAGTTCTATGCCTAAAAATAGCTGAAAATGCTTATGGTCCGAATTGAATGTGGCAACCAAAAATGGCGCCAGGGCGTGCTCATTAAACTGGGCAGCGCCGTCTCGTTGTGGTGGCACGCCTGGCCTGCTCTGCTCCCTCTCTGTCCTTCTGCTACTCTCTCACTGCTTGCCCCTTCTCTCTCACTGTCTCTCTCTGCTTGCCCCTTCCTCTCTCTCCCTCGCTTTCCCTTCTCATTCTCTATATCTGCTGCTGCAGTTTGGACTTTGCACAAGGCGCAATCACAGACTTATCTAATGGCTGGCATTGTTTACTTGTTGTTGCTGCTGCTGTTGCTTCATCTTCAGTTGTTGTTGTTGCTGTTGTTGTGCTTGTCGTGAGGCACGACCTGCGCCCAATTGTTGTACACAAGCTAAGTAAATGGACGCGCATCGAACACGAAATGGGCAAATGGCAAAGCGAAGCCAAGCGCGCAAAACCAGGGCCAACATTGTTGCTGCTGTGCTGTGCTTTGTTGTTCCTGTTGTTGCTTACCTGATCTTGCTATAGTGCCCGCCCCTCCTCAAACGCCCCTTTCTCTCTCTGTGTGGAGACTTGAGCTTCAATTTGTTGAAGAAGATGCGCGCGCGCTTGCAGCGTTTTCTGCGAAAGATTTGCGGCGCGGCTCGTTGCGCTTATTTGCCTTTGTCTTCGTGACGCCACGACAAAGAATAGCAGAGAGAAGCAGCAACAACAACAACAAGCAGAGAAGCAGCAACAACAAGCAGAGAAGCAACAGCAACAAGAGAAGCAGCAACAACAACAACAACAACAGCAACAACAGGCTTAGCCTTATGAAAGAAAGTTAGCCGCAGAATTTTTTGCAAAATCCGCGCACGTAAAGAAGCGCAAGACAGGCCTGGTCAGCAGTAAGAGGGGGGCGCTGTGAGAGGGGGGCGTGGCTAATCCAGGCTACAGTGAGAGGGGGGCAGCGTAATGAGCTGTGTGCACTTAATAAAGCAGCCGCAAATGAATTTATTAAGCGCGTTTTACACAATTTAATTGTAAATTGAACGCGTGCCGCGACTGAATTGTCGCAAAACAGTTATGAATTATTTATGTGGCGTTGTCGTGTGACAACAACAACAACTGCAACTGCACTTGCAGCACACTTGGGGCCAGCAATGCACGCAGACAGACACAGAAAGAGACACACACACACACACGGTGAGACTGAGACTGACCAAGCTAAGCACAAAGATAATTAAGCTGCCTCATCTGCATGTGCCTCAATACGATGCGATATATATGTGATATATGCTGATATATAATAAGATATATGTATGGTGCAATATGATATATATATACATATATATTATATATGAAACCATGTGATATATATGTTATATATGTTACTGTTTACAATCTGCTGACGAACTTTCACCGCCAGAGATCAATGTACTGTGCCTCAAATTGTGGCAACTCTGGACTCTGTCTGTGTGCCTGGCGGGCGATTAACGGACGACGCCTTATAATTTCGATCTCGGAACTGCCCACTTCGATTTGATATCAGGGCAGGGGTTGGGGGGAACAAACATAGAATCTACACTTGAGTGAGGTAAAAAACAAAGCATGCTTAATGCCCTTTTTAAATCTTTTGTTATTTTACAACAAAATCTATGCTTTTCATCTTGTTGCTGTTGTTGTTGTTGCCCGCAGGCAAAACGTACACAGCAGAAGAGTAGAAGAGAGAGAGGGAGAGAGAGAGAGAGAGGGTGAACTCAACCTGGGCCTATCCAGATGGTTCGGCAACAGAGTTAAAAAATCTTTTCCACGAAATGAAAACACACACAGCAAACCAAGAAAGGTAAAGGTAAAGACGGACAGAGCCAGAGGGAAGAATGATGATGGTGATGAAGAGAGCGCGACACACAGACACGAGACAGGGAGGAGGGGAAGGGAACAGCAAACACATAAACATGAGCGAGCAATGGCAACTCAGAACCGGCTAAGCGAGTCTCAAGATCGTAACTGAGAACTGAGACGAGAGTCTGCAAGAGAGAGAGAGAGAGAGAGAGATAGATGGGGGAGAGAGCCTGAACTATGCCTAGGTTCTAGCTGCAGTTGCAGTTGTATACAGCATTCAAATCGATTATATGCTAACCCCCCTCTACACCCCCTGGTGCGTCGTGCTTTCTTCACTTTGCCTTCACTCTTTGGCCTTTTCACCAGGCAGAGATCGAACAGGCACAAGACATAGACAATATTTAGAAAGTCAGCATGAAGCGTAGAGCTTTGGAATGCGGTTGGGTCTATTAATCAGCGTGTCAGCGGCTCTGAAGCGGAGGGAGGGTGGAGTGAGGAGTGAGCTGAGGGGGAGCCCATGTTGCTAGGGCCTTCACAGAGGGCGAAGTTGAGTCGTGTTGCTGCTGCCGCTGCTGCTGATGATGGCTGAACAAATACAATCGATAAACAAATATGTGTGAGAGCAGCTGTTTGCCGCTCCCCCCCTCTCTTAGCTCTCCCTTCAGTTCTAGCTCGCAGTTCGTTGCCTAAGTCATTTGTTTTAATGAGCACATCGCTTGAGTTATGACTTTGATTTGTTGTGCGACAGCAACGGCGACAAAGATAGAGCCAAAGTGGTGGACAGTCGTCGCTCATTAGCGTCGAGACACTTAGCCTAAGGATTACAAATTAGCCTTTTTGCCACAGCAGCCACAGCAGCCTCTCCTCGCAGGCAATGCGGGCGTGTCTGTGCGGAAGGTTGAAGAAAAATCGCATATGCAACATGGCCAGGCATTTCACAAGAATCTCTCTCATACCTCACTGCCTGCCTGCCTGTAGCTCCTTATGGCCTCAGCTCCATCCTCTTCTACTGCTTGTTGCCTTCTACTGTTCGTGTCTTGAGTTACAGCCGAGACAGAGAGAGAGAGAGAAGGAAGAACATGAAAAACGCTGCTGATAAATTGTGCGCGATAAAGCCGCAGCCCATTGGCTTGAAAAGGGTTTCGTGCGATGCGATGCGATGCGCAGCGTGGCGCGTCGCAACTTGCCTCGACTTGCCTCCGCTTTGCCATGAAAATTGGTAGAGAGCGCTGCTGCAACTGGCCAGCGGCTGTGCTGGCCTTCGTGCCAGCATCATCATCAGCGACGACAAAAACAAAGCCAAAGAATTTGTACGAAAATTTTTGCGCTTCGATTGCCAGCAGCAGCAGCAGCAGCCGCTTTTGATCAATGTCCGACCAGGTCGAGGATCGCTAAGCTGTGCAGGGGCAGGCAGAGGGGAAGAGAAGGCTGAGTAGTGGGACAGAGGCCAAGTCAAGAGGGAGGAGGCTGAGTAGTGGGGGACAGAGGCCAGGCCAAGTGGAGCCAGCGCCCAAGAGTACACAGCGTCCAATGTCAACTGCAGCCTCACCTTTTCCTCAATACACTTTGACGACAGGGTGTGCTCGAACGGGTGACTAAGTTGGTAGTCATTGTGATTGAGAATATATATGTATACACTATATAGGTATATAATATATTGAGAATATATATGTATATGAGAATATATATGTATTGACTATAAAGGTATATAAAGTATGTTGACTAGAAGTGAAGAAAGGTTAATTGAAAATTTAAATTATTTTGTATATTTAGGATTATAATATAAACTGTTGATTGGAAGAAGTAACTTTAAAGCTAAGGAAAACCCTTATACCATTTTGTTTAAGATCTTGCAGCGATGTCAGCCTTGTGCCATATACATTCTGATTAAGAAGATCTACATAATGTGTTAGTTATTTAAGAAACAGAAGTTGAAACTGAGAACTTAAGAAATTGTTTTGAATACATATGATTACAAGTATAATATAAACAAAGAACCTAATGGATGATAGGAAACATATATTATATTCCTTGTGGATCTGTTGTTCATTTATATATCAGTTTATACATTCCACACCTACATTCCCTGTGCAGCTGCTTGCAGAGAGAGTATTTCTCTTATATATTTTTAATATCCAATATTTCCGTATATGTATCAGTTTATACATTCCCACACCTATATACCCCGTACAACTCTATTCACAGACAGAGTATTTTCCCTTCGAATAATTCCAATATACCCAAAAATCGCTTGTTTCTTTCCCTCACCCCGCCCGAGTACCTTCGGTATGCATTGCCTCGCATAACTGCAGACAATTTCAAGCTCTGTTCGTTGCTGTTTTTATGTTTCCCAAGCAACTTAAGAATTTTTGCGAGAATTTCTGGCGACAAACGAAACATTTTTGTATCCCATAATTCTTGCAATCTCCTCCACCTCCTCCAGCTTCTCCTTCTCCTCCTTCTCCTCCTGCTGCTCTTTCTCTGTCGACCTCATAATTATTTCTGTTTGTTTTGTGTGCATTTCCACGAAATGAAATCAATAAAAATGCGCAATATTTATGGCCGCAGATATTTATCGTTTCTGTTTTCGATAATTAGCTGCGCTAAGTGGTGGGTGTAGCCTCCGCCTCGCTGCCCGCTCGTGGGCTGCAGCCCCACCACCAAGTGGGTGTCTATGTCTCTCTCTCCCTCTTCTCTATTCTGTGACTTCAACTCCGCTTACAATATCAATACCGAGACATGGCACACTTTTGCAGCCCACACACTATGGGATCCGCGACCCACGTAGCCCTTTTCCAGTAGAATCTCTCACACACACAGACACAGATGCACACATACGCACGCATATGCAATCATCTAGTAGGCCATGCAAATCAATGGAAGATGTACTCATAGCTTGCTTGACTCTGTGCTTGGCTTAGCTTGACTGGCTAAAACAGGTCGCTGACTAATGATAACACACACATATACACACACACATACATACACACTGAGAGGTCTCTGCTGTCGCCGTCTCGCTCCCTAGCCTGCGTGGGCTGCTAATTATTGAAAACGCCAACTGAGACTGAGACTTGAACGCGCCCACTTCGAGCTTCATTTATGTATATTTTTCACTCTTCTTCTTCTGCTGCTCAAGTTTGTTGTTTAAGTCGTTTGCATTGCTTCCGAAGCGAATTGAACATACAAAAGACTTAGGCAACGAACTACGCTATTTCCGTTGATAATTTTCAAGTTAAATTTCTTTACATTTGCATTCACCTGTGTGTGTAGCACATAATTCAACACCTACCTAAGGCGTTTAATTAGACGGAGATATACCAATATCCCCTGCCCACAGAGCGAGCGTACAGTGATCGTATTGATTGTTTACTTTCGCTCTGTTCCCATTTCAAGATTTAATCGGAGTTGACAATTTCATTATATACTAACTTATTCTTGTATTCTTCTCTGCTTACAGTTTGCATTGGCACCAAGAGTCGCCTGTCTGTGCCCTCGAATCGGGAGCATCATTATCGCAATCTCCGTGATCGCTACACGAATTGCACTTATGTCGATGGCAATCTGGAGCTAACCTGGCTGCAGGATGCCAATCTGGATCTCAGTTTCTTGGCCAACATACGCGAGGTGACGGGCTACATACTGATCAGTCATGTGGATGTCACCAAAGTAATATTCCCAAAGTAAGTAGCCACCATCAATGATCAATATATCAATATACATATATCAATATATGAATATCACAATATATCAATATATATTAAATATATCAATAAAACAATATATCAATGTATCAATATATCAATAAATATCAATATATCACTATATTAATATATCAATATATCAATATGTCATTATGTCAATATATCGATATACAAATATATCACTATATATTAAATATATCAATATATTAATATGTCAATATATCAATGTGTCAATATATCAATATGTTAATACAAATATAACAAATATATCAATAAAACAATACAAGTATATCAATATATCAATATAGCAATATATCAATATATCAATGTATCAATATATCAATATATAAATATTTATATATATTAATACATATAAAATAATATTAATATATTGTAATAATGATATATTAATATAGTTTTATATGTATTAATATATGTATATAAATATTTATATATTGATATATCAAAATAGATAGATCGTACTTGACTTAACATCTACTTTCCCTCTTCCCCTCCTAGACTTCAAATCATACGCGGCCGCACACTGTTCAGCCTCACTGTGGAGGAGGAGAAGTACGCCCTGTTTGCCACATACTCGAAGATGAACACACTGGAGATGCCCGAACTGCGTGACATTCTGCAAGGTTGGGTGGGCTTCTTCAACAACTACAACCTGTGTCACACGCGATCGATTGTCTGGCGTGAGATCCTCTCGGGTCTGCACGATAACTACAACTACACATACAACTTCACCGCCTTAGAGCGCACGTGCCCCAAGTGCGATCCGTCGTGCGAGCGCAATGCCTGCTGGGGTGAGGGTCCTCACAATTGCCAGAAGTTCAGCAAGATCACCTGCGCCCCACAGTGCGCCCAGGGTCGTTGCTTTGGCCCCGGGCCACGCGACTGTTGCCATCTGTTCTGTGCCGGAGGCTGTACGGGACCCACGCAACAGGATTGCATTGCATGCAAGAATTTCTTCGACGATGGTGTCTGCAAGGAGGAGTGCCCTCCCATGCGCAAGTACAACCCAACCAGCTATGAACTGGAAGCGAACCCAGAGGGCAAGTACGCCTATGGTGCGACCTGTGTGCGTGAGTGTCCCGGACATCTGTTGAAGGACAATGGCGCCTGTGTGCGCAGTTGTCCCTCAGACAAAATGGCCAAGGAAGGCGAGTGCGTGGCCTGCAATGGACCTTGCCCCAAGACGTGTCCCGGCATTGCAGTGTTGCACTCGGGTAACATTGATTCCTTTAAGAATTGTACAGTGATCGAGGGTAATATACGTGTACTGGATCAGACCTTCTCGGGCTATCAGGATATCTACACGAACTATACAATGGGTCCAAGGTATATTCCCATGCATCCGGATCGCTTGGAAGTCTTCTCCACGGTGCGTGAGATTACCGGGTTCCTAAACATCGAGGGAGTGCATCCACAGTTCAAGAACCTTTCGTATTTCCGCAATCTTGAAGTCATACACGGACGTCAACTGATGGAGAACTTCTTTGCCGCCTTGTCCATTGTAAAATCTTCGCTATCGAGTCTGCAGATGAGGAACCTCAAGCGCATCAACTCGGGCAGCATAGTTATACAGCAGAATAGTCAGCTCTGCTATGTGGCCGGAATACGTTGGAGCACGGTGCAGAAGTCCAACGATCAAAAGCAACTGATCAACGATAATCTGAATACATCCGAATGCCGTAAGTACATAAAGAAATTGAAGACAGAAGAGTTGTTTATCTTTTACTCCTTTTCTCTTTACTCCTTTTATCTCTTCTCCAGGCAAAGCTGGCCAGGTGTGCTCGGATCAGTGCAACGAGGATGGCTGCTGGGGCGCTGGACCGGATCAGTGTTTGAACTGCAAGAACTTTAACTACAACGGCACCTGCATTGCCGACTGTCGCAATGTGTCCAAGTAAGTCCCTTACTCCCTTACATACTGAGCTCTGCTAATCTTCATCCTTCTTCCCATCAGCACATACCAGTTCGACTCGAAGACCTGCAAGATATGCCATCCGGAGTGCCTCACCTGCTCGGGGCCCGGCGCAGAGCACTGTGACGTTTGTGTGCATGTGCGGGATGAGCAACATTGTGTGCCTGTCTGTCCAGAGGATAAGTACGCTGACTTCGGCACCTGCCGCAAATGCCACGAGACCTGTGAGGGCTGCACTGGACCGAATAATACCATTGGCCCCGGGGGCTGCAACACGTGCAGCTTGGCCATGATGGATGGCAATGTGGAGCGTTGCTTGCGCAAGAACGACAAATGCCCCGATGGTTACTACTGGGAATATTTGAGTCCAAAAGTGCAGGGCAATCTCAAGCCTCTAGCGGGCAAGGCCATCTGTCGCAAGTGTCATCCACGCTGTGAACTCTGCTCCAACTATGGCTTCCACGAGGCGGTCTGCTCCAAGTGTGTTGACTACAAAAAAGGCGAGCAATGCGAGGAGGAATGCCCAGCGGATTACTATGCCGATGAGGAGAAACGTGAGTGCTTTGCATGTCATCCCGAGTGCAAGGGCTGCACGGGACCTGGCTCCGATGATTGCTTGGCATGTCGCAACTTCAAATTGTTCGATGAGAACGAGATCTACAACAATTCAACAATGTTCAATTGCACCTACCGTTGTCCCAACGAGATGCCACATATCAACTATCATGACTTCATTGGACCCCATTGTGTCTCCACACCACCCAAGGGACCCAGGGGACAGTTGGGCAATCTCAGTGCGAATATGATTATGATCATTGCCGCTGTCATTATCATTCCTGTGATTTGCGTGCTCTCTGTGATCATCTACATCTGTCGCCAGAAACAGCAGGAGAAGAAGGAAACCGATGATCTTGCCAAGGTATTCTTTGGCTGTGAGGATTCGGAGCCGTTGCGTCCCTCGAATATTGGCGCCAATTTGAGTAAGCTGCGCATTGTCAAGGATGCTGAGCTGCGCAAGGGAGGCGTGCTCGGCATGGGCGCCTTTGGTCGTGTCTACAAGGGAGTCTGGGTGCCAGAGGGAGAGAATGTCAAGATTCCTGTTGCCATCAAGGAACTGCTGAAGACGTCGGGTGCCGAATCGAGCCAGGAGTTCCTCAACGAAGCCTACGCCATGGCCACTGTGGAACATGGTAATCTTCTCAAGTTGCTCGCCGTCTGCATGTCCTCACAAATGATGCTGATCACACAACTGATGCCACTCGGCTGCCTGCTCGACTATGTGCGCAACAATCGCGATAAGATCGGCTCCAAGGCGCTGCTCAATTGGTCCACACAGATTGCCAAAGGCATGTCCTATCTAGAGGAGCGTCGACTCGTCCATCGTGATCTGGCAGCACGCAATGTCCTGGTGCAGACACCTTCCCTCGTGAAGATCACTGACTTTGGACTGGCCAAACTGCTGAGCTTCGAATCGAATGAATATAAGGCTGCTGGTGGCAAGATGCCCATCAAGTGGTTGGCCCTCGAGTGCATCCGTCATCGTGTCTTCTCCAGCAAATCAGATGTCTGGGCCTTTGGCGTAACCATCTGGGAACTGTTGACATTCGGCCAGCGACCCCATGAGAATATCTTGGCCAAGGATATACCCGATCTCATTGAAATGGGCCTGAAACTGGAGCAACCAGAGATCTGTTCGCTGGACATTTACTGCACATTGCTCTCGTGCTGGCAACTGGATGCGGACTTGCGTCCACCCTTTAAGCAGTTGACGCAGGTGTTCGCTGAGTTCGCACGCGATCCTGGTCGTTATCTGGCCATACCCGGAGACAAGTTCACTCGTCTGCCCGCCTATACCAGTCAAGATGAAAAGGATCTCATCAGAAAGTTGGCACCCACCACAGATGACTCTGAACCAATGGTCGAAGCTGATAATTATCTACAGCCCAAGGCAGCAGGACCAGGTCCCAGTCATCGTACCGATGGCACCGATGAAATACCTAAACTGAATCGTTATTGCAAAGATCCCAGCAACAAGAACTCGGGAGGCAGTGGAGGTGATGATGAAACCGATTCAAATGCACGTGAAGTTGGTGTGGGCAATCTGCGACTGGATTTACCAGTGGATGAGGATGACTATCTGATGCCCACGGGTCAGACCAATGGCATTGCTGGCAGCAGCAACAACAACAACAACAGCAACAATCCCAACAACAACATGGCAGCAGCAGCCACAGGCTACATCGATGTCATTGGGGTAAGTACGAGCAGGAGGATGAAAGAGAGAGAGAGATGGAGTTGAGACTAATACTTTATTCCCTTCTACAGGTGCCCGTTAGCGTGGACAATCCCGAGTATCTGCTGAATGCACTCAGTGCCGGGGAGGCGCCCATACCCACACAGACCATTGGCATACCCGTTGCTGCTGTGCCTGGCACCATGGAGGTGAAGGTTAACGGAGGCGTCGTGGGGGTAGCAGAATCAACGGGCGGCTCCGATCACGAGTACTACAACGATACACAGCGCGAATTGCAACCGCTGCAGTTGCTGCGCAACGGAGGACGCAACACAGAGACGCGCGTGTAGCCTTCAATGTCCCCAAATAGTTATTAGATAAAGATCTTGCCACGTAGTACCCAAGTGCCTTGCCCCCCATATACGGTTGATAGTGCCTTTGTATGCTGTTATCATAGATAAACCTTCCGTACTCCCCCTTGAGAACTTTCCCTACTATACTACCTTAGCATAGTTGTGTAAATTACTATCGATATTATGTACTCTCAGTAGCGTACTTAGCCAGCATCCAATCATCTTCTCTATATATATATATTTCTTTTATCTATCGATAACTCTATATATAGTAGAACTAGATATTCTAGAGATCCTGCTTGTAATTACGAGAACAAAAGAACACACCGATAGTGCATTTCGAAGACGCCTGCAGCACGCGGCCAGTTGAACGACTCATAGATACCCAGCTATCTATCGAGTCGTGTTGTGTTGTGGGGCGCACACTAAGCTAAAGTTACTTCTAGTTCATCCAACAACTTCTTATATATATATATATGTATCTACTTATACAATCTAAATAGAGTTATAGGCTTCGTAGCGACTAGTTTCCAACTGTGATATAGCGATAATTGATTAAACATTTAACATATATGTATATTTAACTTGCTTGTGAACAAAATGCGAAGGACAAACAAACAACAAACAAACAAAACAGTCTCGATTGTAGCCACACAGATCTTATGCACCTTTAGGCCTAGTTTCAAATTCAATTCAAGAAAAGAAAATAATCCCGAGCGTGCCATGCATCGATTATGCAATTCTCCTAAAGATTTCGAATATATATTTGTTGGCACAATAAGGTTGAAACTGAAACTTAAACTTAAGACTTAGTCTAATATCTACAATATATACATTGATCAAAGATATGTGTAAATACTACTATACCATACACCATACTATATATTGTAATACTTGCTATACATCTAATGACAATCTTAACTATTAACAACTCTTTTACAACTCTTATCAAAACAACTCTTTTGTAGAACTGTAGCTTACACACACACTTATACAATTTGCATAATAAATACGTGTATTTTAATTTAATTCTATATAATTTAATTGCAATTAGTTTACGTGTACCAACGCAAAGATATAAGCATATACGAGTGAATAAAACGATTCTTAAATAAATTATCAAGAACTTTGAATGGGAACCTTCAATTCGGGATTTTAGAAATGCAGAATTCAAAATGGTAATGAGAAAATAGAGAGATATAAAGCGATGTTCCTTTCGAAAGCAGCTGCATCTCAATTGTGTTGCATAATCTATATTATTCCAGTCAAATCTAGGATTTATCAAAGTGCCAGAAGGAGATCTAGCTTTTCTTCTGGCAGATCTAGCTTTCTTCAGCAGGGCCCTAGCATTCCTAGCTTCCCCAATTTATTTTCAACCAGAGAAACGCAACGGCTACACTTTATGGGGTCTCCCACGCCTCCTTCTGGCTGTTACACACAAAGTTAGTATCCCCTTTTTTGCCCATTTTCAATGGTCGAAGGGGTATAAAAAGAACTCCATGCATCCATCAATCAAACCAGCGATTTATCGATTGCGTGAGTGCAACTGCGCATCGATAGCCAAGACGCAACTGGGATCGTGTCTTGGGAAAAACTTGGAAACTCGCCCACCACCCTTTTTTGTTTTCCCAAAGGGGGTGGGTGGGGCGACACACTGCGCATGCAGGTATCGATAAAGCAGATTGACGTTAGCCGGGACAGAACTGAGTTCATGTCTTGGGAAACTGTTAGCCATTTCCTCTATCAGCTCGAAAGTATGCTGCAAGTAAATGCCAACTGCAGCATGCGCCCTCTTTTGGCCAAGCAAGCAACTGTAAGTTGTGTTATCTTACGCTAAACGGCGCTAGATGGCTGCTGTGCCGTTACAATTCAAACGCAATTAAATTTTTATTACATTTGTTTTTGTTTTTATTTTTATATTTTATTTTGAAATACGCAATTAGACAATTTAATGGATTTTGCTAAAATTTGCCGTTAGTTTGTTCACGTTTTACTGTTGAGTATTTAGATTACCTTGCACACGTAGTGCGTGTGGAAGTGTGTTTCGGGTATGTTTGTATGCATGTGTGTGTGTGTTTCTGTGTGTGTGTGTGTATATTGAAAAGTTAATCCATAGTTTACATTCATAAAAGTTCAATTACATCGATTTATGTACTACAAAACTATTGCTGTGGAGTTAATTATCGTAGTTTGCATTTATTTGCTTTGCTTTGCTTTTGTTTGTCATTTTATGTTTATGTTTTAATGTTTCTTCTTGTTTTCGTTTTCGTTTTCGATAGCTACACGTTATTGTATATATGTATATATATATATATATATATATATTTATTATATAAGTTATGCGCCTTGCAAGACAATCGTCTGTCTGTCTTCCTGGCTAGTTTTATGCAATTAAATAACCGAAAGTACACCTATATATATGTCTGATATATCCGTGTGTGTGTTTGTGTATGTATATGTATGTATCAGTATCAGTATCGTATTGTATTTATAATTATTATCGTAAATAAACAAAGACACAAGCTAAACTGAGGCCATAAAACAAATCAGTGCTGGGGGCCCTGGGCTCAACCTAGTACATATATAGTACCATATATAGTACCATATATAGTACTATATATAGTATAGTACGAGTATATATGGTATACTACTAATCGAAATATGCTAAAGAATACGTTGAATCCACGCTCACGCTGTGCTCGTGTGCCTTGCCTCGCCTCGTGTCACGTCGTGTCTCTCTCTGTCGTGCTAATTGATATAAACATTAAATAACATTTTGGATTCATGGTGAACACGCACAGACACGTCCATGGTTGGGTGGCAGGGAGGGAGGTTGGTAGGGGGGGCTAAGCAATTAGTGCGCAACCCGCACATAGATGACGATTACACATTGCCCACATTGCTGAGGAGCAGAAGGAGGAGAAGGAGCAGGAGCTGACCTCCATGGAGCATCGTCGTTTTGGCGGAGGCATCGATATGGACATGGGCATAATGAACATGGATGAGCCTATCACATTGGAACGCGACGCACTAGCAAATATTCAGAGAACTGTTGCCCCTCAACACCGCCTCCGGTGCTGGCCTCGATGGTGAAGCCGGCATTCAGTAGACGCGTCAGCACCTGCACCGAATTCAACTTGCAGTAGCCGTTGAGGGGGAATCGGATGATTTGCCGCCAGTCTCCCTGGTTCCATGAGACGCCGCCGCTGCCTGCTCGACTCGATTGTGTGGTTGCCTGGTTGGCCTCCGGGAAGAGCTCGTCGAGCAGCGCCCGTTCGGCCGAGAGCATTATGCGCTCGCCCAGATCCGGTGAGATGTGCAGGGCGACCACCTCATAGTTGCAATCGGGCGCTTGACTGGTCCTTGGGCTGCTCTTAATGTGCCTGGCCGGTGGTGTGGGTGGTGCCACCAGATAGTTGCCATTGCGTACACGCTCCTTACGCATGCTCTCCAGCTGCTTGACCATTGCTGCCGTGGGCCAAAGAGTAGAGAAGAGAAACGAGATGAGGAAGAGAAAGAGGAAAAGCAAAGCAAAATTAGTTGCAAGTTAGTTAGAGAGGGAGAGACAAATGGGGATGTGGGGTAGGTAAAGGGGTAAGGTATATGAGAGGGAAGGGATAGCGATGGTGTAGAGGAAGATAGGAGGAAGAGGGAGAGGAGCAGGGGCAGGGATACTGGCAGGGGCAGGGATAGTTTCGAGGAGAGGTACAAGAACAGGGACAGCACCAGGAATAGATGCAGGAACAGTGCCAAGCATAGATTGCCAAGCAGAGGCATGTGGAAGGTGGATGGGTAGGAACAGAGAGAATGGAAGGGCAGGGGAAGAAACAGAGAGAGGGATAAGGATATGGCCTAGAGCTGAGGCTGGAACAGTGACAAGGGCAGGAACACTGGAAAGGCATAGACATGTACTCGCGAGCTAGGTACTCGGGTGTTAGGTACTGCGGGATAGGTCCCGGGGTACTAAGAGGATAGGTACTGAGAGGTAAGGTACTGAGGGATAAGGTACTGAAGGGTAAGGTACGGGGAGCTACGTACTAAGGGATAGGGTACTGGGGTTAGGTACTGGGGATTAGGCACTGAGAGTTTAGGTACTGCGGGTTAGGTCATGGGGTACTAAAGTACTAAGAGGATAGGTAGTGAGGGATAAGATACTGAGGGGTAAGCTACTGGGAGCTACATACTGAGGAATAGGTTACTGGGGTTAGGTACTAGGGGTAAGGTACTGGGGGTAAGCTACTGGGGGTTAAGCACTGTTAATTAGGTACTAGGAGCTAGGTACTCGGGTGTTATGTACCGCGCGTTAGGTGTTCGGGTACTAAGGTACTGAGAGGATAGGTACTGAGGGGTAAGGTACTGGGAGCTACGTACTGAGGGATAGGGTACTGGGGTTAGGTACTGGGGGTTAGGCACTAAGGGTTAGGTACTAAGGGGTTGATACTCGGGGGCTGGGTACTTGGGGTCAGGTACAGGGGGGTAAGGTACTGGGGGTTAAGCACTGTTGATTAGACACCAGGGGCTAGGTACTCGGAACTAAGGTAGTCGGGGGTAAGGAACTCAGAAATAAGGTACTGGCAGGTTAGTTACTAGTCTTAAGAAGGTTAAATACTTACGCTCCACTTCATAGTAACGCGCCTCCTCCAGCAGCAGCTCCAGATCGGGAAAATCATCGGCAATCAGAAGTCTTGAGTTTCTCATAAAGTTCAGAATGTGACGAAACATTCCCCCGTCGCGATCGATGAAGTAGTGCTGCTTCAGCGAGTCCAGCACAATGGGTATCTGGCCGTTGAAGAGCTTGGCCAGCTTGGACTCGGAATATTTGGTGAGCGTCTCCAGGGAGCTGGTGTAGATGGTGCCACCCACATCGATGTGCACGGGCGCCGTGTAGCGCGAGGCTGCTGCCACACAGGGTATGCCTGAAATGGGCTTGTGGTTGTGCAAATAGGAACTGGCCCCAGTTCCTCCTGCTGAACCGACGCCGCCAGCGCCGGCGCCTGCAGCCGCGGCTGCTGCTGCAGCGGCCACAGCTGCTGCTGCCGCTGCGCCGGGCAGGCCCAGCGGCGTCACTGAGGAGCTGGCGGGCGGTGTCGGTGTGGGCGATGAGGAGTTTGAGATCGTTGGCGAAACGGTGGGCGAAGCGCTGCAGGCGAGAGGAGGGAGAGAGGGAGAGAGAGAGAGAGAAAGAGTGTGAGGCAGGGCATTTGAAAACGCAAATGATTTGAGTTGCCCCCAAGGGCACAGCGAGGGGGAGGGGGAGGCGTGGCAAACTTACCTGATTTTAATATCGCTGCGAGCATAAATGCGGCCAGTGGAGGACAAGTCGCGCGGCTCGAGGCCCTTTGCATCTCTTTCGCGCTCTCGATCCATATCGCATTTTTTTCTGCAGCAAGAAAGAGAGAGAGGGAGAGGAGAGAGAGAGAGAGGGAAGATTAGTGGAGGCTTGACAAGTTGATGAAGCAAGTTATGTAAGACGCTGCATGAGAACCAATTTGAGCAGCGATAAATTAACGAGCGGAAGGGAGAGACAGACAGAGACAAAGGCAAAGAGAGAGAGAGAGAGTGGGGAGAGAAGAGATGGAGAGACACAGACACAGGCACAGGCAGGCAGAGGGCGGGAGGTAAGAGAGGCAGGCAACAGGACAAACGTGACAAAGCAAAAGGCAAGAAAGGGGCGACCGCGGGGTGCACAGCGTCGTCGTCTGCTAAGAGTTTTGTATAAAAGCTATAAACGTAAAGTATTTCATATGATTGTGTGGGAATATTTGACTTTTCAATGCGTTCAACTCACTTACACACACAGCTAGAGGGAGAGGGACAGATAGAGAGAGAGAGAGGGAGAGGGAGAGAGGTGCAGCACACACACGAGCAGCGCCTGCAGCTGCAATTGCAGCCACGACAAGACAAAATCGCCAACATACAACGACTGAGAGGGGGTGTGGGAGGGAGGTAGCAGGTAGAGGTGAGCAGGGAAAGAGGGGAGAGGAGGCGGGGGGGTCAGCTCGACTGGCAGACAGACTTTACAGCCAATTGACCACGGGCGATGCGCCTCGATTTTCACACGAAAATCACGTTGATTTGAGCATCGTTACGGCAACAAACTGCGTCGCCGTCGACGGAGCGTGGAGCATGCAACAACTACAACAGCAACAACAGCAACAACTACAACAGCAACAACAGCAACAGCAACAAATACAACAATAACAACAGCAACAACTGAGACTGAGTCTGCGAGCGGAGCGCATCATGCACGCTAATTGTGACATGTCAAGCTGTGTGTGTCCAGCATGACGTATACGCAATGTAAACCAAGCCAATGTGGCTAAGCGGCCAACGCCATTTATGCTCGATTATGGCATCATCTCTTGGCTATCCCCTCGCTGCCCTCACTTCCCTCCACCACATCAACATCATTGCTTTGCCTTAATCCTCTGCGTCGTCATGGACAACAAATTAATAAAACTCAATCAGCCAAGGCAAGTGTGGGTGAGGGGCAAGGGCGAGGGCTGTGTGCGATTCCTATAGCTATTTATCTCTCCTCTCCTGCCTTCCCTATCCTACCCTATTCTTCTCTCCCTCCTCCTCCTGCATTTACCTCTTCCGCGCTGTCTGCGACTGACAAATGTTTCGTTTTCTTTAAAGGTTTCGCTTTTCCTTTGTTTTTCTCTCGCTGTGCCGTATGCGCATTAGGCCACAGTACACTGAGAGAAACTGGCTTGTAGTTTGAAGTGATTGGTTAAATTGTAAATAAATATTTGTATATATTAACAAATGTTTATTGCAATTATTCGATTGCCCTAAGCTTAACTGTGGAAAGATTCGAAGCATTAAGATAACTAAATGAAGTGCATAATATACGTAATTATATTTTTCTTAATAGACAACCAAAAAGAAGGGTACCTTCAACATGCCGAAGCTTCTTTACCTTTGCAGGTTTTTATATCCCTTAATGATTCCAATATTAGTGATATTTTATGGTGTAGAATTTAATAGTATTGTGTATATTCAATAAAACGCTCACTTTAATTGGAACTGATAAGTAAAGTCATTAATAAAATCAAAACTGGTCTTCATGCTAAATTAAACTTATAGTTTGAATGGCAGGATTACGATATATTGTTTCGATCTGACTCGTTATGACATATTTAGAGCGTATAGCAATAAGAAGCATGTATTCTAAATTTAATAAAGATAACTTTAAAACAGAGGAGGGACAGATACAGATAGCTAGATCGACTTTCCTGGTGATACTGATGCAGAATATATAATGTGTAGGGGTCGGAAATGTCTCTTAAGGTGCATTGCAAACTTCTGACTAAAATGAGTATCAAGAGTATCTTATAATGATATCTTAAATTTCCCCAATCCTCTGCAACAAATGTTGGATCGGCTCTTTCATTTTTTTTTATCCCAGAGTCAAATTCAATTTAATTAATTTCTTTTGTCTTTCTTTTCTCACAGTTAAGATTTTACTTTTAATTTAAAATTTTTAATTATAACTATTAATTGTTTTTTTTTTTACTTTGAAACAGTCTACTGACCTTAGTCCGACTATAAACTAAACTAATTAAATAAATCGGATTTATATACTGAACTTGCTTTCTTCTGTTTTGCAGCCTCTTCTTTCTTCCAGTGCACTCGCAGCTGTCCCACCTTTGCAGCTGTCTTTCCCCCCTTGCCCCTCCCTTCTCTCTCTTCCTCTCTGCCCACATTCGTTCTGCATATTTACTAAACAAGTTTGCTTTTTAAAATGTTTTAAGCCCGCGGGGTATATGGCTCGGGTAATTACGATTTGATTAACTTTAACTACATGAGCATTCGCAGTCGCATTCGTATTCGTATTCGTATTCGCCAACGTATTCAGACTCATTCACACAGAGAGATGGGGATGAGGGTCAAGAGAGGAGCAGAGAGAGAGACGAAAAAATGCCAAAGAGACGAGACTAAATACGTTGCAGCAAATAGGATTAAAAAAAAAAAGAAACGCTAAAGAAAATGGCCGCAGGGCGATTCTCATGGCGACCAGTGATAGCTGTCAGTGTGTGTGTGCTCTGTGTGCTGTGTGTGTGCTGTATGTGTGTGCTGTGTGTGTGTGTGTGCAGCTGTGACGCGTTTGGGGTTTCACATTTTTATTAATTTACAACAATTATAAAAGCGTAAGCAATGCGCTCAATAAAACATGTGCAAGCCAGCGTGGGGCATGTGGCAGCTGGCTTAAATGTCAGCAGGGGCAGGCAAGGGGGGAAGTGGTCAAGAGGGGCATACCTCGAGGTTTGTGCCATACAAAACAATTCAATTTCAATTGCTTTGCGGTCCACTTGAGGCAGCAGAGGCAGCAGCAGCTCGCAAGCAGCAGCAGGTGCAGGCAGCAGTCGCAGTCGCAGTCGCAGCCACAAATAGTCGCAAATACACACACACAGGCATGCACCTGCTAACGGTATTGTATATAAGCAGGCAGGCCTGCTGCAAGCACACACACACACACACACCCAGAGAGAGGGAGAGAGAGGTGGAAAGAGGGAGAGAGGGAGAGAGAGAGGGAGACGGACTGCAGACTGCAGTTTTGCAACCTATTCTAGTCCAATAGACCCGCTGGCGTTATCTTTTCTATGCGCCCGAGCGGGGACAGTTAGTGTGAGAGAGACAGAGACAGAGAGTGGGGGTGTTGGTGACGAAGAGAGCGGGAGTGGTAGAGGGGCTGTGACAGTTGTAGGGGGGCAGGGGAGTTGTTCGCAGCGCCTTTGGTTACACTTCAGTTTAGCATGAAATTTTGAAGAGTTGCCGTTGCCAAAGTTGCTGTTGTTGTTATAGTTGTTGTAGTTGTTGTAGGCCATATTGTTGTAGTTGTTGTTGTTACTCTAGTTGTTGCTGTTATTGTTGTTGTTGTTATGCCTGTTGTTATTGCTGTTGCACAGGCCTGTGTCTTGCCTTGCCTTGCCTTGCCTGCAATTTGCATTTGCAGTGCGCTTTTATTGTGTTGTTCTTGTTGCTATTGCTGGCTACCATAATACGCCTACACTCAGCTCTCCTACACCCATCTCTTCCACACCCACCTCTTCTGCACTCTCTTCCTCTACACCCCCCTCTCCTATATCCTCCCCACTCCCACTTAACTGACATCATTGGTTTGCCTTTAAATGGCATTGCCATTAACTCGAGCCAGAGCTGCAGTCCACTTGACTCTCTCTCCCTATCTCTCTCTCTCTCTCTCTCTCTGGGCTGCAATTGTAGATTGCTTAGCATTTTGCCCATTATTGAGTTTATTTTACACACACACACACACACATAAGAGAGAGAGAGCTGCAGCTTATTAGTTGGCATTGTTCAGATTTTCAGGCCAAAACTATCGAGTTGCAGTTGTTGCTGCCACACAGCTGGGCCCAGCTGCAGCTGCTGCTTGCCCCATGGCCAAAATAATTTTGCAGAGTCCTTTACTCAGACTAGGCAGAAAGAGAGAGACAGTAAGGGAAAGAGGGGGGGGGGTGGCAGGGGTAGACAAGTTGAGCCGCTGGCCACAAAGGCAGAGGACGAACCTGAACGGGATAAACCGCTTGCTCTCGCTGCTGCTCAATCTCAATGTGACACAGCCTCTTTCCCTGCCCCTCTACACACTCCCCTCACTTGCCTTGCCCCTCAGGCAACCCTCTGCCTCCTTTTCCCCCCCTCTGCCTCCCTCTTTACCCCCTCTTGCCTTCCATACAAAAGCGATAACAAAAGCCAAGAAATGAGCTAAAGTGCACAGCACAACACACGCACACAGAGGCACACACACACACACACAGAGGGACACTTATACACACAGGCACACACAGGGTATCCTCACACACCCACACACACCCATACACTCGCACACACTGCCATAGATCAACACACAGTTAGTTGATACACACCTCAGCCAAGCTTGACGACGTTGAGGACGTCGCAGAGAACGCTGACGACGCTGACGACGACGACGCTGACGACGTTGACGTTGACGTTGACGCTGACGTTGACGCTGACTATGTAACCCCCTACAAAATGTCCTGCGGCCAGGCAACCTTCCGCACACAAAGGCCAGCCAGACAGTCTCCAGTTGCCAGTCTCCGTTCCCAGGCCCAGAAACAGCCCACTGTATCTAGCCTCGTCCTGCTGCTGCTGCTGCTGCTCTGCTCCCGGCTCCAACCTCGTGCTCGTGCATGGCACGAAAAAGGGCAAAACGCTCCACTTAGCCAGGGGCGATCGTTTGGAATTAGTGCGGAAATCATGGATGGATACGAAACGAAACCAAAACCGAACCGACGCAGGCGATCCCACGACGACGGCCCAAGCCGGTACCCAGTCAAGGCAAGGCAGGAGCAGGAGGAGCAGGAGCAGGTGAAGAAGGAGCAGGAGTAGCAGGTGCAGGAAAGGGAGCAGTTGTAGGAGCAGCAGCAGGAGCAGGTGAAGGACGAGCAGGTGAAGGAGGAACGAGGCGAAGTTGACGCGTTCCAGCGCACGGTGAAAGGTGCTCGGAGATTGGGTTTGAGTTTGGGTATTGCCAACGCGCTCCTACGGCTCTGCTACCTCCTGCTGCACGTTGCTATCTATCTGCGTGTGTGTGTGTGTGTGCGCCTCCTTATTCATTTATCCTTGCAGCGCTGAAGGCAACAACAACAACAGCAACAGCAACAACAACAACAGCAACAACAAAAGAGCATGAAGCATTGGCAGCAACCACGACAAGGCGACTCCAGCTGGCCCTGTGCCTGCCCCCTGTCCCCCTCCCCTTGTCAGCCCCTTCTCTCCTCTCTCCTACCCCTGTATATTGCCCCAAAACAATACACATCCCCTCTCCGCCCTCCCCCTCAGCCCTTGCACACCTACAGCAAAGTTTAAGTTCTGCTTCGCGCTGAGTTGTTCGTCCGTTTTGACTTGCACACATATGGCTCTGTCTCTGTGTGTGTGTGCATGTGCGTGTGTGTGTGTGTGTGTGTGTCTGCATTTAAAGATATCATACCTAAGTTGCTGCCCCCTTAGGCAGCATAAAACAACGCATAAAACAGAGAGATGAACACAAAAACCAAACAGAACCAAGAAGAAGAAGAAAAACCAAAGCCCGCAAACCACAAAACCCTGCACCGCCCCCCTCACTCTCTCTTGACCATGCCTGTAGCCTCTGCCCCACTCTCTCGTAGCCCTCCCCCCCTTTTGCCAGGGCATATTCTGAGCCAGTTTCCATGGCCAGCAAACGAAAGTTTTGCGCGCCGGC
This sequence comes from Zaprionus nigranus, assembly GCA_018903425.1. NCBI lineage: Eukaryota > Metazoa > Arthropoda > Insecta > Diptera > Drosophilidae > Zaprionus > Zaprionus nigranus. The sequence continues at coordinate 343,998 of JAEIGD010000010.1, forward strand.
AAAAACCTTATCGCAATTTTAAAATGCCGCCAGCTAAGCAACCTTAGGGCGCTGCTGGCAGGAGGGGGTACTGAAGTTAGCTGGCCAGGTTGGCGCAGCTGTGTCTCATATGTTTACAAGCCAGATTTTTTAGCGGGGCAAGTTGCAGCTGCGACTTTGCCACAATTAGCCAAGTTGCAGTTGGAGATGCAGAAAGAAAAAAGAGGAGTGTGAGAAAAGGAGTTAGAGTGGGAGTAGAGGGAGAAGTAGGAGCAGGGGAACAGGGGGAACATGCCAAGTTAGTTTAGAGAGAGTTAGGGTTGCTGGGTCGTGGGGACTAGGGCTGCGCAGGGTTGCCAGGTTTGTGTAAGTTGGCAAGACAAACACAAAGTGCTGCTGCTGCTTCTACTCGTATATGCTTCACTGCAAACACACACAGACACAGGAAAGAGACCCTCACACACACACAGTGAAACCTCTCACACACACACACTGAAACCCCTCACACACACAGAGACTTCTCACACATACATAGCGTGCCCCTGCTGCCTCTAGAAATCACGCAAAGTGCTTGCGGGCTGCTTTAAGAGGAATCCAAATGCCTCAAGTGACTCAAGGCGCAGCAAGTCGCGTGGGGGCGGGGTGGGGAAGAGGGGAGCGGCAACTGGCGACTGCCAACTGGCAAGAGGGTACTGCCGACTGCCTACTGCCTACTGCCAACTGTAGATGGCGGCCAAAATCAAAACGCTGATGAGCAGGCAAATGAAAAAGTTTTCTGCTTCTTTTTTTTGCCGCTGCCAGCAAAGGCGGCGACGGCGGCGGCGGCAACAGGCAGCAGGACGCAGTTTGTTGCACACACAAACATACACCCACACACACGCATACATATGGGAAAAGTTTGCGTTCTACTTGTTAGCCAGCAGCAGCAGCAAAGCCAGTTACAAAACGCCACGAAAAACTGAAGCCGCCGTCGCCGTCGCTGTCGCTGTCGACGCTGCAAGGAGTCGCATATGGGAAATCAGTCGCAAGTCCTATGAAAATTGGCTAGCAAAAGTTGCACAGCGTGTGTGTGTGCCAAATTGTACAAATATATGCGCTATATACACACCAACACACACATATGCATAGAAATGTGTGTGTGTGCCAGGCAAAAGTTGAGTTGGAGTCGAGGCGAGGCAAGGCGAGTCTGGAGTCGCTGTTGGCAGAGGGAGAAGGGAAGGAGAGTGAGCAGAGGCAGCGGAGCAGCGAGAAGAGAAGAGGAGCGAGAGGAGTCGGGAGACGAGCGGGCAAGTCTGGACTGGGACTGTGGAGTCGTGAGTGTAGCAGATATTAAAACGCTGCAAGGCTTTCAAAAATAAACTTTGAAAAATTTATTAGAAAATATTAAATAAAAACGACGATTGCGCTGCATATGCCAAAAGCTGCAAGAGCAATGGATGAATGACGTGCCACACAGAGAGAGAGAGGGAGAGAAGAAGAGAAAGAGGGGGAAACAGAAAGAGAAGCAGGCAAAACGAGAAACGTTCTATGGGAATTGCTGGCAACATTGCCAGCGACTCCTTGGGCTGAAGTTGCAGAGTAAACATTACACAAAACTCACACACAGACACACACGCACACAGACACACACACGCACAGTGCTAGACTACACACATGCTGCAGCTAACTGTTTTTATTGCTAAATCCTCAAAAATTGAATTCGCAAGTCAAGAAGAGAGCAACAAACACAAAAATTGCGCATACGCCGCATGGAAAGGAAGCAAAGCTTTATGAAGGGAAAGAGCTACAGGAAGGTGCAGAGCAGAGAGAGGGGAGGGAAGAGAGCAGGGAAGTGTGCAGAGTTGTGGCAGTAAGTGCAGGGGGTACTGCAGGGGGTGTGGCAGTGGGGGGCATGGCAAATTACCTTCCGTTTGCCGTGGCTAATCAAGTGCAAATAATAATTAAAGGCTCCACTTTCGCTTGAGTGCGGCACAAACGGAATTTGCGTCGATTGCAGCAGCAGCAACAGCAGCAGCAGCCGCAGCAGTTCCCGTTGCAGTTGCAGTTACAGCCTGTGCAATCATTCAAGTGGCAAATGCTGCTGCTGCTTGCAACGCGACTGTGCCCCCGCTGCTACAACTGGCAACTGGCAGGCAATGCGCATTGCCTAATTGGCGCAATTTGCGTGTGCATATTGCAATTACAACAACAACAACAGCAACAGCAACAACAGCAACAACAACTTGCAACAACTGTAACTGCAACTGCAACTGGCAACAAAGCGAATCGACAGCAAGTGCAACGAATGCTCATGCAGTTGCAGATGCAGCAGACGCAGGTGCTGCAACAGCAACACCAGCAGCAACAGTAGCCACAGCAACAGCAACAACAGCAACAGCAGCAAGAGTAGCAGCAGCAATTGCCTCTTTGCTTATACCCTGTGCATTGATTACTCTAAGGGGTAGCTAGACTGTGCTAGTGCAACAACGCAGTGTGGATGGCGGAGAAATGTCTTGTGAGTAGTTTAAAGAACTTTTCTTTTAAGAAAACTGAATTGGCTTGATCAATTAGACTTGAAAGGGGAGGCTTAAAAGTATTTTTTCTATAATATGCATCTATTTATTTAACATATAAATGTTGTATATATGATAAATAAAATTCCAAGGTTTAATCTTATATTATAATTATAATACTCTTGGAAATTATACAAATATGTTACTGGGGAGTTATATGATATGTAAATTTTGCAATTAATATTTATTTCTAGCAGATTTGCACCAGAAATATAAAAGTAAATCTATTTCCTGATTTCGCATAGATGCATCTTCCGTATACTAAATAAAATGCATCTTTATAAACTTATATTAGTGCTATTTATAACAAATCAATTAGCTAATCTATTGTATTTGAGAAGTATGGCAACGAACCATGAATAGAACTGATCGTAAGCCTTATGTCGCTTGATGTTCTATACAACTGTCATTGGGAATATTGTCAGTATATTTTAGAGAGTAAATAAAAAAGGCATAGCTACCATATATGGAATACTTATTCATCGATCTCTTAAAGTATATAAACTATAAACTATATCTGCATTTAAATGTTCTAATTTTTCTACCTATAAAACTGTCTAACTATCTACCTATTCTATCTATTCTATCTATTCTATCTATTCTATCTATTCTATCTATTCTATCTATTCTATCTATTCTATCTATTCTATCTATTCTATCTATTCTATCTATTCTATCTATTCTATCTATTCTATCTATTCTATCTGTTCTATCTATATATCTACATACCTACCTCATCCATCATATACCAATCCATTTATATACCAATTTAATACTGTATATACTCTAAATATTTTACTCTATACACCTATCCATTTATCCACCTCTAAACCCATTCATAACCCAAATCAAAAGAGCATTATTTATTCCACTAGTCTCTCCACATAAGTCGCTGCATTCTGCTGCTGCTGCTTCTTTCGACTGGCAATTGCCACGTTGCACGTTGTACGTTGCCAGTTTGCCAGTTTCCTTCTCCGTTTGCCAGTTGTTGCCACCGTTTGCCCCTGTTCAGCCTGTGTGCCTCTCAATGTTGCCAATGTTGGCCATGTTGATGCTGGTAATGATGCCGAATTGCAGCTTAATTAACACACAGCGCGTTAAGCGCTTTTGTGTGTGCAGCGCGTGCAACGCTCAATGGGCATTCATAGGCGCCAAGTTGCTGCTGCCGCCGACGCTGCCGCCTACGCCCATTGGCAGTTGCCTCTGACACGCCCCCTCCCCGTACTGCCTTTGACTGCTGGCCTGTGAAGGGAGAAAATCACTTGGATTGCGGCGCAAATGAAAATGTATTTTAAATACGCGCACGCAAATTGCCAATTGCGGGCAAATTAGAGGCGCCTCAATGTGTGGCAGGCAGCCGTGGCAGCACGTGTGGCAGGCACGCGTTAAGTGTAGCAAGGCGAAGCGGGGCAGCAACAACAACAGCGGGAGACGACTTTGACTTTGTGTTTGGACTCCGCCTTCGCTGGAGTAAAACCAGTTGCACAGCGAGTGAGAGAGAAGGAGAAAGAGTGAGTGAGAGAGAGGAAGAGAGAGAGAGAGGGACACAGCTGCTGCCAATGCGAACAGTTGTCGCGAAGGTCGTGTCCCCCCCCGCTCCCCTGCTGCGCTCCCTTGCTGATTTTGAATGCAATTCGAGATTTTTTTTTTTTGTGGGCCAAAATCGCTTGCAACACGCTTTGAACTTTGCCACAGCGACTTGGCAAGAAAAAACATTTGCTAGTTGTTGTTGCTGTGTTGCTGTGTTTGGCCAGCTGTTGTTGTTGTTGTAGTTGTTAGTGTTGTGACTGTTTTTGCAGTATTTGTTGCTGTATTTGTTGCCGTGTTTGTTGCTGTGTTTGCCATTGTATTTGTTGTTGCTGTGTTGTGATATGTGGGCTGTCTGTGCCACAGGGCATTTTGGCTTAGTTTTGGCTGGCAAACGAAAGAGGCAGCGAGAGCATGAGGAGCAGAGAGAGGGAGGGAGAGAGGGGGAGAAAGAGGTGGGCAGTGGGAGAGGGACAACAATCACAACAAGCGGTCAATCGGCTCCCTGCTCTTGGCCAACGTATTTTATAGCCTTTAAGGTAAGAAAAAATAATGCGACCCTGCTCAACCCCTCTCTGCCAGTATGCCCCTCTCTCCCCTCTGTCTGTGCCCCTCTCCCTTTGCCCCTGTGCCCCTTGTGCCCCTTGTGCTCCCTGCAGCTGAACTGTTCTCGTTTTGTCGTCGCTCGTCTTTTGCCGCCTCCATTGCACACACACAACAAACACACACACACAGCTCACACACACAGCACACACGCACACAGCACACACACAGCATACCCAGCACTCACACACACACACCCAGCACACACATACACATAAAGAGAGCACACATAACTCAGCTGCAGGCGAAGTTTGTCCAAAAATGCCCGCGGCCTGGTACAATTTTTATTTCTCTCTCCTTCTCCTTCTCCCTTGCCTTCTCTCTCTCCCTCTCTCGCACTCTTTCTGTTTTGTTCTTCGTACTTTTGTTTATTTCTCCTTTGGTGCGGGCCGACTGCGTTGTCAAGAGGGGGGCGGGCGGGGGCAACACTTGAGGCGCATCAAATTTTAAACAGTCTGCGTTTATGGCACACAATTTTCGGACTCGAACTCGGACATGGACAGCGACTTGGACTTGGACTTGGCATGTGCATGATGGGGGAGAGACAGAGACAGGGTGAGAGAAAGAAAGAGAGGGGGGAGAGACGAAAATCAGTTGAGCCTGCGGCGTATTTGGCCCAAGCGAACGAGAGCTGAGCAAAAACAAAGCAGGGCAGAAAGAGGTTGCAACTGGGTTCGGTTATATGCTCAAAAATTCGTTTATTACAGAATCTTTTGCCAACTAATTTATTGGCTTAGTGTGGAGAGAGAGTGTAGAGATTTGTGCCTGGTTGGCCACACTTACCGTTTGGGGCAGGAGGACTCCACCGTCAATGGTGATCGTTGATCCAATGCAACAAATGGAGTTCTAGAAAAGCAGAGAAATGATAAGGATTAGACTGTGTTATATTTTGTATTTATAGATATAGTACATAATTAATGGGATATATATATATTAAAATAATTAATTGAACTATAAATTATGTATTAAAGCGAATACTTTATGTAGTAATAATAATATATACAGTTGCTATCAATAACATTTCAATTCCCTCAACTGTTCTTTTAAATTATTTCTGATTTCAACAGACACAATTATTTTAATTTATACTATAGTATATTTAAACTCTTTGCCTAATCAGCCTATAGCTAATTTTCTCTGCAGCTTAAGATCATTAACAAATTGTAACAAACTACGGGGAACCCCCATAGCGCCCGCATAAATTTTGATTTTTTTTTGAAATGCCTCAGAGACAGCGAAATATAAGAAAACTTTCCCAAACATAAAATAACATATATATAAATGAATGAGTATAAAAAATAAATTATATATTTTTTTATTACAATATATACTTCTGTATTATATATAATTAATATATTTATCTATAGATTTTTATACAACAAAACGTTTAGTAAACAAATTCCGTAAGTTGGCAAAATCAAAATAAACTGTTGCGTCTTGAGAACGCGCGGCAATGTGGGGAAAAGATAGAAGGAATAACTGTTAACTGAAGGCGGCACACACAGACTGGCACACACACACAGGCACACACATACAATGCAATTGAGAGGGGGGGGAACTCACAAAAAAGTCGGTATATTTAGGAAATGCACTTTAACTATTTTATGTAAACAAGCTCGTGTAGATACAACAAATTCGCAATGTGTTTTTTTTTTGGTTTTGTTTGTTTATATTTGTATTCTTTGTATTTAGTTTAATATCCGTTTCCGCTAAATGTAACTGATTAGTTTTAATTGCAACGCACGCGAGAACACAGAGAGAGAAAATCACTTAAAATGTTTACTTCCGTTTCCGGTTGTTGTCGCGCCCGCCGTTTGTTGCCTACTAACACGAAATAATGATGCGTCTCACAATATTACTGCTATTGCTATCACTCTTGTTCGCTATCGCTGTCTCTCTCTCCTCGTTTACCTGACTTGCATTCGCGTCGAGTGTTCGCTGTGAACTGCGCCAGGCCAAGGCGAGCCAGTTGGTTTTTACTACACGTCGAACACGTTCGTTGGTTCGTTGCGCGCTGGCCGCAGCGATCGGCATCTGAGCCGAACAGTTCTTTACAGGGGAAATATGTACAAAGTGACAAAGAATTTAATGCAAATCGATTATTTAATCGATTAACTTTTTTTTTTATAATTTTTGGCATTTTTTAATAAACATTTTACAATTAATTTTCATTTTAATTGCGGCGCTTGCAAATGTAAACAATGCGCGCTTGGTTCGAGCATGTTCGATTGCCTAACAAGTTGTGTGGTTGCCGGTTCGTTGCGAGCGACGTTTGACGTTTGACGTCTTCAGCAAATGGCGACACGACCTTGGAGAGAGCAGAGCAGCAGCAGCAGCAGCAGCAGGAGAGAGAGAGTAGTAACAACAACAACCAGAACAGCGATTGTTTAGTTGCTTCTGACTTTCCCACCATGTGATTGTCTGCGTGTGTGTGAGTGTTGGTGTGTGTGCGACGAGTGTGTTTGCGTGTGAACGTTTAATAGTCTATTTCCGGTTTAAGTGCTGTTGTTGCCGCTGCCATTGTTGCAGTTGCAGTTGCAAGCTAAGCTGCTGCAATTAACTTTGTAACTGGACTTGCGTGTGTTGCGTGTGAAATGGCGACAGTTCTGATGGGTAATCAATGCATAGGCAACACACACTCAAACACACCAGCACACATGTTGCTAATGAGTTCGCGTGTCAGTGTTTGAGTGTGAGTGCAAGCAAGTTGTAAGTGCCAAAGTCAGCTTGAGCTTACTTTTTGCACTGTGTATGTGCAGTGTGGGGGGGAGACACTCTCTTCCCTCTCTTGTGTGTGTGTGTGTTTGTGTTAATGACAAAGCATAGAATGCTGCTGTAGCCGCCGGGAGGCGCAAACGAAATGAAACTTTGTGCGCAGAGGCAGCGGCGCAGCAGCGCATTCGCTTGGAGCGCCAGCGTCGCCAGAGACTTTGACGCGGGCGCTGGCAAAAGAAGCAGGCAACGTCGCTGGCAACAACGCCGCCGGCGAACCAGTTCCAGTTCCAGACAACGACGGCGACGACGACGACGACGAAGGCGACGTCGGGCAGCTGAAATATTTCGTAGTTGCCTTGCGGCTGTGCAAAGAAAAACTTGTGATAAATACGCCGCAAGGCGTGTTTCAAAAACAGCAAAGGGGGAGACGAGAGAAGCAGATAGAGAGAGAAAGAAGAGGCGCGCTAGATTGAGTGGGAGAGTGAGAATGTGAGAGAGAGAGAGAGTGCGTCAATTGGGTCTGCAGTTAGGCAGCTGTAATTAAAATGAGTGCCAACTTTGTGCCCCCCACCCCCCACACATACATATGCACCCTCCTCTACACACACACAGAGAGAGGGCGTACACGCATTGGTGTCACATCATTTTTCATTTGGCAATTGTTAGCGAGCTGCAACTGAGCCGGGGGCGAAATTAATTTTGTACATACTTCATATTATTGCGCTATTTGCATACAAGTGGCCATTGTTGCAAGCTGCAACTACTACACACACACACACACACCATACATGTCTCTCTGTGTGTGTGTGTGTGGCATGTGAATGTTGCCAATGATTGTTGCACGCTGCTGCCCAGTGACATTTCAATTTTTCATATTTTATCAGAGCACCACACTCCCCCCTCCCCTGACCACTGCTGTGCCCTGTTCCCACAAACGACACTAGCGACGACGTCGACGTTGGCAGCACCAACTGCAGCCAGTTGAAAATTGTTGTAATTTTATCGCTCATTTCACTCATTGTGGCAGAGAGCGTAGGCGGCCGACGGAAGCGTCCATTTATTGTGCATACCCTGCAAAAGGCAGCAGCCACATGTGTGTGCATGGGGTATGCAAGTGTATGTGTGTGCCGGCTGCTCTCAGTGACAAGCAGTCTTTCGCACTCTCTCAATCAAACTCAAACGTCTGTGGCTGCGTAGTCGACTTACGCATCACGTAAGCTGAGGCCGAACGTGATCGACTTACAGCAGTGACCGAGGGCTCTCTCATTTTGTGCTCCACTTAGAGATGCGAAAGAATGCGCTCTCCTATTTTGCTCGTGTTGAGTTTGAACTTCTGCTACAGCGCAGTCGACTTACGCACAACGTTGGCTTAATCTCTCAGCAGTCATCAGTCTCTCTCTTCTGCCGTAGGTCGTGTGCATAGATCTCAAACCTCTGCCATAGCACAGTCGGCTCACGCACAACGTAGGCTTAGCTCGTGTGCTGCCCGAACGCGGTCGTGCCCTAGCCGAGCAGGCATAAGAGAGAGCGAACTTTGCCAACGAGAGAGTAAAATCTCATGTCCTTCTCCACTGCTACTTCAAACAGATCAGTTGCTGTGCAGCCTTCACTGAGGTGGGCTGCTATGCGGATGTAGGCGAAATACACTTGCAAAAATTAGGGAAATATAAATTATATTTTATTAAATAATAATAAGAAATAAATTATTATACAGGGTATACCAACGTCGAGCAGCTACGCTCAGCTGGCCATTTATTACTTCTTTCAGTTTCAGTTTCGGCCAAAGCTTACACACACTCGCTCACACACACATGGCAACAGCGCGCTTTCGTTTTGTGTGTGAGTGTGTTTTTTTTTTGCAGCTCGTGCTGCGATGACGTCGCTTTGGGTTTTGCCATTTTAAATATTTTTTTAATCACAAGCTCACGCACACAGTCGTACTCAGAGAGTGGTCGAGGAAGAGGGGGGATGGAGGAGGGGGTATGCTGAAGAGAGCTCATACATATGGCAATACCAATATTTCAAGCCAATTTGCTGCAGTTAGCCGGAAGCAACTGGCAACAAAATAATTCGACAAAATGTGCGCGGCGCGCTTTATGCTTTATTGTTTGGAACGCTGCAGGCCGTGGGGAGAGGGGAAGGGGAGAGCGGTGTGCAGGAGGAGGAGAGGGACAGCACTGAGCAATTGGGAGCATGTGTGGTTGTATAAGTGTGTGTGTGTGTGTGTGGATGCAAGTCTACAAAATCAGCGTCGACAGCCCGAGCTGTATATGTATCTCTCTCAATCGCTCTCTCTCTGTCTCCCCCTCTGCCTCTCCCTCTCCCACCCTCTCCCTCCCTCTCTCTCTTTCACCCCATATCTCCTACTCTTTCGCTCTCACTGTAATAATTGTTGATGGGTTTTTAAAGTAGCCACAATCCACACACAATCCTCACCCCCCTTTCTGTGGCCACGCCCTGCCAGCCACGCCTGCCCCGCCTGCATGTTTATTCAAGTATGTAGTTTTTTCCACAGTTTGTGCATTTTGCGTGTTAATCAATATATAATAACAAACAGCAGAGACCTCGCAACGAGAAGGCCTGAAAGGCCGCGACCCCCACGCCACATATGTTTTTCCACAGAATTTCCGCACTTTTTTACGCATCATTATTATTATTATTTATATATGGCACACACACATACACATACACTCACACTCGCACGCACAACAGTCGCATATTTTCGTACATGCATCAACTGTTTTTTGTTCGCCATTTTTTTTCTGTTTTCTGTTTTTTTTTTGTATTATTAACGACACAAAAAAAGGCTCATAAAATTTACAATGCTTGCCCTGGAGCGTTTTACTTAATGATGCCATTTTTGCGCTGCCAACACGGCCGCAAAAATTCGCGTTTAATTTTTAACGCACGACTGAATGCAACAACAAATAAAACCCCAACAACAACAACAGAAACAACAACAGCAACACGTTGAACAAATTGAAACAGCAAAAAGCAATACTCATATTTCACATTACATTTCAGCAATTTTTTTTGTAAATATTATTAATATATTATTATAATGGCAGCTGAAATGACAGAAGGGATTTCACACTGATCGACAGGGTATTCTAAAATACATGTATATAATATAATATAATTAAATTCCTCATTCTCTTAATTTCATCATTTAATTACGGTTCATACTTTCTCACTCACTATATTAAAAAACTTCAAAAACTTACAAAGAACTCAATTGATAACAATTAAAAAATAAAAATAAATAATGTTAAAAATAAGTTATTCAAAAAATAGATTACATTAAACGTATATGCTTGAAACCTTTCGGAACGTTCCTTTATATTATTACTTTATCTTAATTAATAATCATAATGCGATCGTTCATCATTTCTAAAGATGAATCATTTCTATTAAAGTTTTATTTTACCGTTTCCTTTAAGAAGAAAGACATTTGTCTGAACAAACAGAAGAAACAATTTTTGTAGGCGAACTGGTGAAGTTTTGGATAGTGCATATACCCCAGTCCAACACGCCGACTATATCTTTCTAAATGCAATCGAACGTAGTATCTATGATTCTGCTTGCACTGATCAGCAGGACTGTTTGTATTTTATTTGTTTTTCACTTTTATTAATCGATAAAATGTAGACGAAGTCAATTCAGAAGCAGAAAACTTGACAACACATTGAATTGGCAGCATCATCATCATCTCAAGCATCATAAGAGATGGTGGTGGCAACAGGGAATGGAACTTGCAGCACCTCAGCAACTCCTCATTATTTGAGTTGGACGTGGTCGATGCTAGTGCGTGACATTTGCCATTAAGCTGCATAATTCCTAACCAGTTTTCATTGTCATTCGGTGACTAAAACTTCTCGCAAAACTGTTCGATTCAACACACACACACAGAGATACGGAAAGAAGAGAAAAAGAGGGAATGAGAGAGAGCGAGAGAGACAGAGATGTGTCTCCATGTGTGTGTGCATAATTTTTAATGATTTACAAACTTGTCCGCCGGCATTTTGAGCTCGAAAACTGACAGTTGATATGCGGCAAAGAGAGGGAGAGAGAGAGGAAGATGTAGAGAAAGAAAGAACGAATGGGAATGAGAATGCGAAACTGAGAGCTGCAAACTGCCAACTGAGAACTGCAAGGGGAAATGGGGAAAGAGGGGAAAGGGGGTACTATAATGCAAAATGCAAAATTGCCGCGAGTTATGAGTGAGACCAGTTTCTTTATTTGCTGCACAGCAAAGGATTGCAGCGTCGAACATGCAACTAAGAATGCCCCAAGGTGCTGCAAGCAAGAAAAATGAAAAAAAAAAAAACCAGTGAGCAAATTTATATGTGGAAGTTAAAAATAAGTTAAACTTAAGTAGCTTCGGGCCGCATTTGGCATTTTTGCATATAATGAGGGTACGACGGCGATTCCTCGCCTCGAAGGACTTGTCACCTGACAGCGACAGCAACTGTGGCAGCTGCCCGACACCACAACAGCAACAGCAACAGCAACAACAACTAGAGGCAGACTGGCCTGCATTTTGGGGACAGTTATGAGAGCTGTGATTGTGTGTGCCACAGTCCGGTGCATAATTATAGCCCCGCATATGCAGGGCTGTAGTTTTTTGTTATTTTTAAATTACTCGTATGTTTTATGTGTGTGTAGAGTACACTGTAATTTTGGAAGCTGCAGCAGCTGCTGCTACTCCTACTTCCTCTGCTGCTGCTGTTGCTGTTGCTGCTGCTACTGTGCAACATGTGCTGTCTGCTGCAAGTTTTTGTTACCGATAAGCTTGCGCCTTGTTGTTGCTGTCGTTCTCTAATTTTCGCATGTGTGGCAAGCTCTTTTTTTTGTTGCTGTGGCATCCAGCTCGATGTCTGCCACACTTGTACAAACAACAACAACAGCTACAACAAAAAGTGTGACTGCTTTTATTGCCACGCCCACACGCGCGCATAAGTGCAACAAGTTAGTGGCAAAAACAACAAACAGCATAAGAAGGTGCGACTAGCAGATATCCTATTTATGACTGTAGCGATTTTACACTGGGAAAAATAAGTACACATCCTTTCTCATTAAATGAATTGGCAAAATAAACTTAAAATGCCTAAATAGGTCGAGAAACTTATATAAACCATTTGTAGATCAAGCAAATAACTTGACAATGCCCCTAAATTATTTAATAATTATTATAATAATAATAAATTAACTTTAATATTATTAAAAGTGCTTATCGAACTGCGATTTATCAATTCTTTTAATATATTCATAAATTTGATTGGTTTTATTAGGACTTTCTATACATAACCTCAACAATACGTTAACTTATTTGCAAAAATACTCCAAAATTGTTTAAAAATTGCATTAAATGAATTATAGTAATATTAAATTGCTATACATTTCATTAAAATTCTTAATCAACTCTTGCATTAACAATGACTTTGATATTTATATAAATTTAAGTGATTTTATTCGATTTTTTAATAAATAACCTCAAAAATGCCTTAACTTATGCTCTGAAATACTCTAAAAATTGCATTATAATTAATATAGAAATACAAAATTATTATATATTTTTTTATAAGTATTAATCAATACTTCAATTAACATTTTTCTTAATATCTTCATAAATTTAAGTGAGAGTGTTCTATTTACCAATACATAACCTCAAAAATGCTTAACCTTAAATTTCATAACCTTCAAATTTACTTAAACTTAACTGCTTTAACTATAGTGCAGTACATTGCTCCACATACCCCTTTTCTCACTTATTTACGGGGTATTTTAACTACCCACTAGTCGCACATAATACAAGAGCGCGCAAACACAAAAAACATCTACCGCAAAAAAAGATTGCAGTGCATGTTATTCACCTGCTTCCCGTGCAACGCCGTCACCAGGCGAGCAAACAAAACACAAGCACACACACACACAGCAACAACAACAACAGCACAGGCAGTAACAATTAAGCACACACACACACACAGACAAAGTGGACAAGGACAATGTCTAGCATTGCGCTCGAGTTGCACTGCAACATGTTGCGCTCGAACATGCTCGAGCTGTGCCCAGCGGCAACAGGAGGCTGCTGCCTCAGCCACAACGTAAACACAACCAGGCAACAAGCGAACAACTAACAATCGAGCAGAGGCTGAGATGGCGGCAGAGACACGGGCAGAGGCGGCAGCGGCAGCGGCAACTGTGGCAGCAACTAAGTATCCATATCCGCAGCTCTGTTGTGCCTCAGCGCAGTTAGATAGAGATACAGCGACAGAGACTGTCAGAGAGGGGGAGGGAAAGACAGACGGAGAGACAGGGAGATGAAGAGAGAGAGAGACAGAGACAGAGACAGACACGCGATGGCAACGCTCGCAACGTTTTGTTGCCGCTTGCCGTTGCTCGGCCTCACCTCTCCTTGCCCTGGGGGCATTCGCTTGTAATTATAATATTTCAACCCAAATGTTGCCGCCGGCCATGCGCCAATGATGGATTTCAACTCTCTGCCCCGCACTGCTGCTGCCGCTGCCTCTGCCACATAATATACCACACATACACATTAGTGTCTGTGTGTGTGTGTGTGTGTACAGACATTCCCAGCTGGTTTTGGCCTGGGATCGACGACGCTGGCAACGAGGTGCGCCTCGTCGTCGTTCCGGGGTTGCTCTGTGCGCTGTGCAATTTGTGGCCGTGGGGCAAAACGGATTGGCCCCGGGCGATACATGTGAATAAAATTACATTCACTATTTTATACGCTATATATAAGTATATATACACACGTCTGTAGGTGTGCGACTGTGTGTGTGTTTTGCCTTGCGGCATTTGTCTCTTTCATATACAACTCTGTCTTTCTTGCTGTCTCTATCTCTCTCTCGCTCTCTTGGCCAAGCAACAGATTCATATAACATAAACATAACGCGCTTTTATGGATGAAATAATTGAATCGCTCGCCGGCGTCCAACAAGATTAGAAGATTAGATCATAGACCAAACTCACACAGCAAATACAACACAAGCAAGCAACAACAAACAGCAGCAACAACAAGAGAAGCAGCAACAACAATAACCTCAACCTGAACAACAAACTTAACATCAGCTGCGCGCTGCCTTTGGCACTCAACCGCATAGAAAAGGGTAGAAAGACGTTGCCTCTGTCTTCTGCCTCTGCCTCCGCTGCTGCCTCTGCCGCTAACAAGCTTCTCCCGTCCGAGGCTAATCTCGCCAAGTTTCCACACAGTGTGTCCAGCTCAACTCGTTTGCAGTCGAAACATTAATCAGACAAACAACCAAATAACTTATAAGTCGAGCTAATAGAGACGTAGCCCGACGCAACCCAGCTCGTCGTGTAAATGATATGACGAATGACAGACGAATGAATGGATGGATGAGTGGAGAGGGAGCATGATTAAGAGACACTGTGACGCACAGACAGACAGCTGGCAGTTTGAAATTTTGGGCAGAGAAAGTATTTAATAAGCTATGGGAAATCAACATATGCGATAAAGTTTTACTTTCAGCATATCTTAAAGCAGGCAAAGCTGCTTAGGTATTGTATATTGTCTATCTGTAGAAGGTTGCTAAGTATTGAAATATGTTAGGAGTGCTTGCAAGTGTTTATTGGAGACTTTTTTAAAAGGAACATGATGCAGGACGTTCATTGGAGTATTGTGCGCTCTATAAAGTATATAAAGTGTATGTATTGGAATGTAACTTCCCAATTTCGGGTAAATAGAAGAGTATAGAATACGGCAAACACATATGGTCTTATATTCCTAGTTTATATCAGGCACTTCTAATTAGCATATACCGCATTATAGTGCATATATACATATATGTACATATATTCTTAGTCACAATCAGAAATTAGCAGTTACTGAGTCAGCAGAGCTATAGTATCCGAGTGACAGCAAGAAGCATTTTTCCTGGTAGATATTTTGTATAGTCTAATGAATATATGTATATATATTCCTAATCCAAATCCGCTGTTTAGATAATTTCATTTTTGAGTCAAAGTAATAGTAACAATGTTCAAGGAAAACCTTCTTAGCAGGAATATTTTTAATTACAACATACAATATATATAAAATACATCATAATGGGTATTTGCATATATATTCCTCATCCCGATCAGCAGTTTTTCCAATTTCATAGTCAGCAGATTCACAAAGCCTAAGTACAAGTCAGAGCATTTCACAGAAAATCTTCTTAACACAATTTTACTACAACATAATACATATATACATTATAATGGGTATATATTCCCAATCCAAATCAGTATTTCATACGATTGCAGACGAAGCAACTGACTTACAATTATTGATGTTGACCGCAAATCTCTCTTTGCAACAGCAGACAACAGGCCGTTGCAACTGCCTTCAAGTGTTGCCTCTGCGCTGTAATAAATGTCCAGTAATCCTCACACACACACACACACAGATATATATTCATGCATGTCTGCATGTTGCGTGTAAAACTTGTGGCACAGAGATGGCGCAGGTATTGGTGTAATTAAATTGACATTAATTAAGCCGACGCATCCTGTTGCTGCGGTTGCTCTGGCTGCGGTTTTTTTTTGCGTCTGCTGCTGTTGCTGTCGTGGCTGTTGCTGTTGTGGCTGCTGCTGATGTTGCTGTTGTGGCGGCTGCTGTTGCTGCTCAAGTGCTGCTCATTAAACAATTAAGGGATAATTATCAGCGGCGTTGCCTTTTTGCAATTTTCATGCGCAAAGTGTTAAAATCACTTAATAGGCCGCCCATGATGTCCTGGCCCGTCAGCCGCGCCCCCCAGTGACGCCCCTTTTGGCGGCAAGGCAGGGCGACCATATGGCAATAAAGTTGCTCGCTCGAGTGTGCAGCTGTGTGTGTGTGTGTGAGTGTGTGTGTGTGCAAGTTTGAGCGTGTGTGTCTGTGTGTTTATGTTACACGCCGCTGTTTGTTTAATTGTTGCGTTAAACGGTAACTGGCGAGCTCACTGGCACTCACACACACACACACACACACACACATAAAAAGCTACATAGCCAGGCAGTTGTCTGTAATGTTGTGCCAACAACAACAGCAACAACAACAGCAACAACAACAGTAACAACAGTCAACACTATTGTAGACTGAGGCCAACTCGACGAAGCATAAGCTCACATTAATGCAGTTATACACACACACAAACACACACAGACACACCTTTGCCACTGCTCGACACTTTGGCAGACACAAACCAAACAGCGGCAGCAACAGCAACAATTACAACAGCTACAACTACAACAGCAACAGCAGCAACTCCGGCGACAGCAGCAACAGCCAAAACTGTCGATTCAGTCAGCAGTCGCAGTCAGTCAGTCAGTTAGTAAAGCAATTTGCAAACATGTGTTGCACACACAGGCACACACAGTCACATACACACGTACACACACATACACGCACAGTCAGTCGCAAAAAATTCGCACGCTGAAAAATTGTGCAAATGCATTTTAGGCACCTGTCAACGGCCGCCAGCAGCAGCAACAGCAGCAACTAAAAATCAAACAACAAAAACAAATAGCAACAAAAAAACGAAAAGTAGAAGCAGAAGGAAAGCATGAAAAGTGTGTGTGAAAAACGAGTTGCGGGTTTTACAATTAAACAGTAGCCAAAACTTACCAAAGCGTTAAGTGCGTTGAGAAATGGGAGTCAAACTGCCTTGAGAGCCTGGGAAAATGGAAATTAGAGGCAAAATGTGAGTAGTGAGGGGGAGGAGAAGAAAAAGAGGGAATATGTAGTAAATATAGTAGGAAATGTAGTAGATATAGTAAGAAATGTAGTAGATATTGTACTAAATGTATTAAATATAGTATTAAATATTAAATGTAGTAGATACACCACTAAATAAATGGATACATATAATACAAACAGGGATTGATCACTACAATGTTAATATAATATAAATCTACTGGGAATATTAGCAACAAACTTATATATCATATGAAAATCTTTAAAATTTTTAAATTAGTTTATATTTATATACGAAATATCTGAAAGATAGAAGAGAAATAAACTAAATACGTAGATAGTAGCGAAAAATTGAAGATTGTAAGCCAATAAGATCTTAAAAAATTATGAATCTCCTACAATCAAACGATTTGTATGTATATTAAGTCATATATTTGGGTTTTACAAGGAGAACTTATTATGAAAATGATAATCCAAACAAAAACTGCATGATTTTTGAAACATTCGAAGTCCCAGAAGGAAATCGGCATTAAATACTTTAAAAAATCGAATTAACTTTCATTTGAATTCAGTTTAAAAGCAAAAACTGAAAAGAAAGATTTCTAAACTTGTGATTATCGAGTGATTGTGGATAAGTTAAGGCAGTTAATATAAAGGCAATCAAGAAAATAGTGCTGAACTAATGGTAAACCTATCTTACAAAGTATCTCCAATGCAGAACATTCAGAAAAACTAACTAGAGATTCTGATCAGGTATATATATAGTATATCCCATTGTAGGATTTCCCATGCAAAAGTTAGTATACCCTTTTCAAAATTTCCAATGATCGAAGGGTTTAAGAGCCCTGCAAACATTTCTGTAACTTAGCCACATTTGTTTCTACTGTCAAGTTGTAGAAGATAGATATAGGAGAGTAAGATAGATCTTGTATAGAAGTTAGAAATACACAAATGCAGCCTGTGCTGCTCTGGAGGCTGCTGCTGCTGCTGATGCTGCAATGTGCCTTGGTTCTGACCAGAAGGGATCCCTCTCCGACTTTTACTATACCCAAGGATCCGAATTGTCTATCTGATGGTTATGCTACATATATTTGCGTTCGGCAACCACCACTATGCACATCAATGCGGGAGCATTTTGATCTGCGCAAAATGGAGTTTAAGGCTGAGCGCAGGTATCTCATCTACGGGCATAATGGGCTGCGTAATCGATTGGCACAAAAGCTGAACACGTGCGACATGTTGCACATGACGTGGGATGATACTCTGGCGGAAGTGGCCAATCGCCATCACAGGCACTGTCAACGTGTGACTTACGAGACGGAGCATTATATGATAGATATACCTGACCATAAACACGAGGTCTTCCGCAGAACCTACCAGGGCTCAACAGGAGTCTTTTCGCGCAACGCTTTCTTCTGCCCGAATATCTATTTGCATAACTTCATAGAGTTCGCTGTTGGTAAATGGTACAGTCTTCATCAGAAACTGATGCCACCAACTCTCTTAATTCATAAGAAAAATACGTATCTTAAGCTATTTGGTGATAATGCATTTACGCACATTATCTATCCGCAAACGTTTCGCGTGGGCTGTTCGTATGCACAGTAAGAGAGACTACTATATCTAAAGATATACATATATTTACACTCGCTACCCGTAGAACAGTATACTAACTTTATATTATAATTTCTATATATAATGAATCAGCAGCAAAACTCAGTCGATATAGCCATGTCTGTCAGTCCGTCTGTCAGATATTAGAGCCACGCTCCTTTTCCTTTCCGTAAATCAATAAAAAACGTATTTCAAGCGTAATTTTAATGCAGGATAATTCATTTTTTGTAAAAACAATAACTATTAACGGCCAAATCATATCTGAAAGTTAAGTTGAGATTGAGAAATTAACATAGAAGTTATTTAAGAACTAAATTTTAGAGCTACTGATTTCCAAACAGCTCCCTAAGGTGTGCAACAGAAAATATGCTGAAAATATTAGTTATGTATTTGAGAAATCGTTTTGATCAGTTGGGTAGCGGGTATATCACAGTCGAGTAGATTGTTTTATATGAATATATATATGTATATCCCTCTAATGCTTTCTTTCTTTCTCATTCTCTCTCTCTTCTAGCTTTGCGGAGGGCATCAGCTTAATTTGCTATTACTTTCCCTATATACGCTCCAATCGCAGCATTTTCTTGCGCGTGCGTCCGAAGGATTATCAATGTCCCCATAAATTTCCAGTTTCAGATCCGATTTTCCCGTATATCTGTAGATTTGCTCGATATAAGTTACAGAACTGAAGTTTGGCAAATTAACAATGGGGTATGGTGCAAATCCAGGCTCGAGATTAAACATGCTTTCTCGCTGTGGAAGTGGGGGTAACTAGCCTGCTCATAATCACATGACCCTTATCATATTTTACCAGACTAACCACATCCCAGAGCGCACACTTTCGCCTCCAAGCAAATACCATAAGAGAGTGGGCAGTGTAGCGTTGGTGGACTGACAAATACCCTGTAGTAAGTAGAGTTGATTGAGATTTTGTATGATTACCAGGAATTATATTTTGTGTGAAGAGTATTTATGTGAAATTTAATTAAGTTAGTATAAAATTGTAAAGAAATAATAAAATTTCCCTTAGTTATCTGTTTTAATACCTAACTACCTAACGTAACCTCACTTTATGTACTATAAATTATAACTATGTACCTAACCTAACCTCACTTTATGTACTAAACGATTTACACCTTACTTCGCCCCAGTGCTGGGTATGTTGCGTCCATATTTATTCCTGTTTCTTGTCGCTTGTGGCCTTCTTTCGTACGACTCCAGCTACAGAGACTCGACGCTGGTTCCGACTCTGGTTGTGCCTCATGAACGGAGTGGCAGCGGCGTAGCTGCCCCCAAGGTGTAAAACTTGTTGGTGTGTTATTGTGTTGTTGTTGTTGTTGTTGTGTTGTTGCTGTTGCACACTTTTCAAAACTGCCTGTCAATGCGTGACATTTCATATTTAAGTTATAATCTGCATGCATTACTTTTGGGATCGCCGGGCAGGCAAGCAGACACACACACACACTCGCACACACACAGTGAAAGGGGTGTCTGGTGGTAGGTGGGAGGGGACATGTATACATTTAATGGTATACAAAATTAACTGCAGGCTAATTTTCAATAAAACTGACAGCTATGTAAAATGAGGAAAACACTCGCACACACACACAGACATAGGATGCTGCTGTCTCTGTGTGCGTGCGTGTGTGTGTGTATTCTTTTGTGCTTGACGTGCAGCAAATTGAAATGGAGAAACGAGTGAAATGCAAAAACAAAAACAAACATGACGCACACACACACACATGCTTATGCACAAATAATAATAATAATGTGCACACAGATGTCCGCCTTATAAATTAAACAAAAACTTAATAAATAGCTGCCAGCAATTAGGTTGCAATTAATAACGGCATTTGTGTCTTAGCCGGGCGACACAAACACAAACGAGACCAGAGCCAACCAATCGAGCCAACCTGCCAACCATTCCACTCTCTTTGTCCCCCTCCGTCTTACACTCACGCTTGCCATGCTCTGGCAACGAACCTGTCGAACTGCAGTCGAACATGCTGCGGCCGCACATCAAACCAGTTTCAAGGCTTATCACTGCAAACGCATCTAAATTATCATGAATGCCGGCAGCAGCACACACACACACACAAGCACACTTACACATCGCTCTCTCTCTCTCTGTGTTCGACTGCGCACGAACATGTTGCGCGCAAGCCGCAGGGCATACTCAACGCGCTGCAGCAGCAGCTGAGTTCGAGGTTGGAGTTGGGTTTGATTTGGCGCTGTACAGTTCTGATGTTGTGTTGTTGTTGTTGCTTGCCTGACGACGACGACTGCCGTCTGCCGTCGCTGCCTGTCTCTCTCTCTCTCCTGCTCCTCCTTGGCCTGAGGCTATTCGCTTGTAATTATAATATTTCATCCCAAAAGTGGCTGCCGGGCATCAGTCAGTTTCGTTTGCGGCTTGTTGCAGGGTGAGCTGCGAAGCTGAAGGAAGCAACTGTGCAGGGACAGGGACAGGGGCAGGGGAAGGGAGGGGCAACAAAGGGGCAACAATGCAGCCAGAGCCAACAATGATGAATTTTTGAACTTGCCGTGTGGGTTACAGTGATGTCTGCCACATAAGCGCCAACAACGCGCAGCAGCAACAACAATGTGAGTTGCAATTGTTGTTGCTGCCCCAAGGATCTCATTCTTCTTGGAATGTTTACACAGAAATGTTGCTGCAAAAAATTAAATACGAGATGGTAACAAATTTGTGCTTGTGTTGTGGCACATTGTGTGTTGCATGTGCCCCAAATTAGGCAACGCGCAACGCGAAGCTGACAACACAAATCCAATTGCACTCTCTCTCTCTCTCTCTCTCTCTCGCTCTATCTCTGTCTCTCGCATTGGCAGCAGCACAAAATGGTATTAAGTGTGCAATCGCCACACGCTTGACATGTGCAACCTGCCACAGGCCAGGGGTGCGGGTGGCAGCCAGGCGTGGCAAGGTGAGCGTGGCCTAGCGAGGTGTGTTGGCGTTCTCTCTGCGTGTGTGTGTGTGTGTGTGTGAGATAAATTGAGTCGCCTCGCCGCCAGCCAAAATCATTTTCATATTGAATGCTAATATAATGCTTACTGCAAATGCAACAATAACAACAACAAGAACTGTGGCAAGAACAACAACTAGAACTGCTGCTACTACTCCTCCTCTCTGCCTGTCTGCCTGCCTGCCTGCCTCCCTGCCCGTCTGTCTGTCTGTCCTTGGATGCGACTCGTATTACCGCATCGTTTGCGGCGACATTTAATTAAAATTTTCTTTTAGGCAGCAACGAGAAAACATATCTAGCTCGTTTCTAGCCAACTTTTCTGGCTGCTGCCTCTATCGGGGGCAACAATTTAGTGGCTCGAAGATAACTCGCTGTGGCACTTAATGCCCCGTTGCCGACTCGGGACCATAAAACGAGGCTTAATGACCTGCACTAACGGGCTACATTGCCTCCTCTCCCCTGCCTCTCTTACTCCCTCTCTCTCTTCCTACTACCCCCATTGTTATTTGTGTCTGTTATCAGTGCCGACTGCTCATAATTGCAGACAGCAGTAGCAGCAGCAGCAGCAAGCGGCAACAATTGCTTCTGCAACAACAGCAACAACTGCCGTTTGCATTGTGCCAATAATATTACACATACGCCGCATTGACAACGACAAAACGACAAGCAGCACTTCAACTTCAAAACCACAATGCGACGCGCGACGCCGCAACGTTTAATTTCCCGTTGCCACATGCACGCCGCAGCTGTTGTTCACGCGCCGCGCGTCGCATTGAAGTAGTTTTCCTGACGGCGCGGATGCCATGCCGGCATTTCCGTGCACCATTCTTTGCACCAAAGATGCTGCATAGCGCAGTAGTTGCGCCTTAAACTGTCCCATGTGCGACTTGGACATACCCTGTAAATAAAATAGAAATATATAATTGTAATATATATATATATAGCTATAATTTATGTTGAATTTATCGTACAAATTTACAAGTTATCGCAGATTTTCTTTCATTGAAACTTCACTTCACTTCATTAACTAGCATACAGTGTTCGTGTTATACCCTGTATATTTTTCTTACTAGGCTTACACCTATCACTCCCAAACACTTTAGAGTAGAACTTACAGCTGTCCCTTTATGCAGCTGCTGACAACGACTTTGTGATACCCATTAAATTACACTTACTTAAGAGAAACTCAACTTAGGTTCCACATCAAGAGATGTCTTCTTTTCTTAGACAAATCAACTTCCTCCACGCTCCGTCCACCCTCCCTCTAGCATCCACAAACTTTTTATGCACTTGCCAAATAAACGCATAATCAATTTTCCATTTCCATTTCAATTTTCAATGCAATTATGCGGTTCATTGAACAAGCGCAGAGTGCAGAGAGCGCGAATGATGACGGCTAACCGTTTAGACACAATTTAATTAACAGGCAGTTCCCCCCCCCCCACCTCTCTCAATCTCTGTCAGTGAGAGACACAACAAACGAAATTCTAGTGTGTGTGTGTGTGTGTGTGCAGTGAATTCGAAAGTGGCATTCATGCAGAAATTATGCAACTGTCAGTTGCACAACAAAATCAAATTGTTTGTGCCGCATAGAGAAGCTAAATAATTGCCGCACGCTGATTGAGTGCAGCAGCGCAGCATATCTTTGCTGTGTGTGTGTGTATGTTAAATTTATTTTATGTATTTTTGGCATAAGTTTAAAGTCAATTAAAGAAAGAGAAGCAACTCAAAGTCAAAGCAGAAGTCAGTCAGCTGCAGCCAAGGCAGGCTCTCTGCCACTGCCCTCTGCCGCTGCTGCTGCTGCTGCTCGCTGCCATTGCCTGTGGCACGCACATTTCAGCCTCAAATAGCCACGAGCAGTGGCAAAGCAATGGCTAAGCAGCAGCAACAAAAAAGCAAGCAGCAGCAGCAACAACAACAACAACAAGTTGCATTTAGTTGCGCCGCACGAAAAGGCCGCAGGCAACACACAGAATAGTCGCACACACACACACAGAGCGAGACTGTATACAAAGGCTTATGTACTGTACCCTTCCCCCTCTCCTCAGCCTCTCTGTAGCCACCCCCCTTGCGCTTGCAGGCTTGAAGGAGCTGCGGATGTTAGCAACGGGCGTTGACTGTTCGGCGAAAAAGCGTCGCTGCGTGAAAAACTCAACCCGCCTGAGGGCGGCAGCAGCGCCGCAGTGGCGCAGAGCAGAGCGACGCAACGCAACGCAGCGCAGCGCAGCGTCGCCGTTCGCTTCGCTTCGGTTTGCTAATGTTGCCGCAGGACCTTACCGCTTTGATGACCGAGGACAGAACAGCAGCAGCAGCAGTGGCAGTGGCAGTGGCAAGGACAATACTAGATCGCAAAAAGGAACAGGACGCAAAGGAACGTGCACTTGCTCCCTCTACCCCTCTCTCTCTCTCAGTCTCTCCCCCTCTGCAAATGGCCTGCGGTTTTGCGGCTGCGCACCTCAGAAAATTAACAAACAACAGCAGCAGCAACAACAACAACAACAACTAGGCCCTTCTGCTTGGCCCAACAACTGGCAACATTTCAATCTCAGCTCAGTTATTTGGCATCTGCAGAGGGCACCCAAGGGTTAAAGTGCGCTTTGTGTGGCGCAGAATAAATAAAACCTTATGATCAGGTAGGGTCAACAGCTCATTAAAGGTAGCTGAGGTCGTTGTTGTGGAGTGACAGTTCAAGTAAGAACTCTGTAAACTGTTTTGACTGCTTTAACAGTGATTTAACATTATGCAGTTAACATAATTCAAGTTAACATTTCTTAACATATCTGAGATTGATTGATGATGGTTAAAAATTACTTAAGAAGATTGAAGCTCAGCATTAACAGCTTGAGCTGCTGTTAAATGCCTTAACAGAGAGTTAACATTTTGTGAATAACATTAATTTTCTCATGTTAGACTTTAAAACTACTCTACATTGAAGAGCTGCATTGCTTTTTGCCCCAGAGATTCCCTGTCTTTATAAACTACTTCATCTGCAACTCAGTTTCCCTTCTCTTTCCTTTCTCTCTCTCTCTTTTAACATGTATGCTTTTATTAAGCTGTCAAGCCAGTTGAGCATTGGAATTTCTTTAGACTGGTTGGCATTGATCGTATACGTGTACAAGTATAGACTATAAATTTCTCTATGATTTATATATTTTGGTATAGTTGCCTAGCTTTAAAATACATTTTTTCATATATTTTTTATAAATTTCTCTATACATACGTTAGTGTGCAGTATGTCTAATATAAAGAGGTAAGTATCACCTCAACGGGTGCTCAAGAAGAAACTGTAGAATCCTTTGACTTGCAGAAAGCACATAAAAACGCGAGGTGTGCAACCTGAAGTTGTTGAATTGTACAAGAATAAAGAGTTTATAACCGATTCGTAAGTGATGAGCGAGCGAACTAATAAGGTTGCACTTTTTTAATACACTGTTCCACAGTTTGTCGACAATATCTGTCAGCTCTATCAGATTCTCGGCCGACGGGCAGAGGACGACACATGTGCTGGGCAATATATGCGATGCTGGTAATTTGCAGGCAGAACTGAAGCTGCCCGAGCTGCAAGAACGTTGTGCGATTGCCACGAACAAGAATCTTTATGAGCTGTCGCAACAGTTGGCAGATCCTGAACCGACTAAAAGTGGCAACGATACAGAAGTGCCTACGCTGGAGGAAGCCCACGAAGCGAAGGTGCAGCGCAAGTTGCACAAGATGCCGTGGCGTAGGAATGAACACACTGAGAGCGATCATCGAAGGAAACTAAAGAAGAAGGCATCGCGTAAGCTGCAATCGATCCTATTTATGCAGACGCAAACATCGCGTGATCTGCCATCGATCCTAGCTATGGAGTCGCAAGAGATTGGGGATGCCGCGTCGTCGCGTTCGAAAAAAGAAACCTAAACGAAAGAAAGTGCCAACAAAATCAAGCGATAGTGAATTTGCGACGTCTACGATGACTGTTATAGATGAGGTACCAACACCCCCAACAACACCACCACCACCACCACCATACCCCGAGGAATGCAGAGCCGAGGTAAGTCCAACGGAGCTGCAGTCGATGTATTGTGCTGAAATGCAGCAACTCATATCGGACTGGTCGGAGTTATCGGAGCCGCAGACAACGCCACAATATAACGTCGCTTCGATAACATATCAATTTCTTCACGATAAATATCAAGAAGAGTTGCAATTCATAAAAGAGGCGATTAAAACAATCGGTAAGTCGAACACGCGGGGTATACGCAATGCTTTACTTTCTCTCTCACTCTCTGCTCTTCCTCAAAGATCACTGGCACGCCTTCAGTCTGCTACTCTTCATGGGCACCTTCTGCTATCTGCTCTATATACTGTTGTACGATATCAACGAATATATCAACGAGGAGGTTCGTTATAGGCAAAAAATGATGAATGCCGGATTTGTATTAAGATGTTTTTACTATGTAATGCGCCTTCTAAAAGTTCCCATATTTTAAATTCATTTCAAGTTATTCAACAATAAACAATATAATATCAACAAATTTCAGCCAGCCTTGTTTTTGCTGTAAAACTCTCGCGTATATCAAATATTTATAAATGTTATATATTTTATTTTAGCATAAGTGTTGAAATCTACACGCACTCGAACGCCTCTGCAAAGGGGGGAGGTGGGAGCCCAGGTACAGCTCTGCCAGCCTCCATCAGTCATAGAGTAACTTCACATTCCACTGTCCGCTGTCTGTCGCTTGACCAAATGAAAAACAAACAATTCGCTTTTGTTGTTATCCCAAATAACACGAAAACCTACAGCAGAAATAACAGCATCAGCAGCAACGGTGGCGATAATAAAAACGACAGCGCCAAAATAAACCGAAATTGTAAAGTGTTAAAAATAATAAATTATTTCTGTTATTCTAAATGGTATTAGAGAGCGTTCATGCATAAATTTAGACGCCTACACTCGCCTCGCTCACTTGCCGGAGTGTTAGACAAATATTTCTGGCCAAAAACGCGAATTTCAAATGCCGCCAAAAAAGTAGAACTAAACACACGAGGACCAGCGAACAAATATTTTTACAAAGGACAGCAGCAATTTTTCGAGAATAAAACTAACTGAATGATGATGGTAAACAAATGAGTTCAGCATATGGCAGTACAGCTTGTTTCAAATGGAAAGGAACTCTTGAATAAAATTCATTAAAAGGGGGGCAGGACTAACGGCATTACCAGAAACATAACATATCAGTTTATTTATTTATTTCATTACTAAATATTAACAGGAAGTGTTCTACTTCAAATTTATGTTTATATTTGCTAAGGTTCACACGGTAATTTTTTTTTTTTTTTTTTTTTTTTTTTTTTGGTTTTTCTCTTCTACCTTAGCTTCTACGAGAACGAGACACATCAAATTTGCTGTACAGTTTACCATTAACTAAATACAGCTAAATTTACTTAGCATAAACAATAGCTTAAGTATTTTAACCCATTTCTCCATTCCAATTTCTCAATTTCAGTGCAAAATCTCAACCTCAACTGACACTTGATTTTTTTGTTAATTTTTTGCAATTGCTTTGCCTTTTCGTTTAATTAAGTTGCGTCTTTGATGTCGTGCTTAAGCTGCATAGACATTATGCTAAATACACAACCACGTAACCCCTTACCTAGCCCTCCAGCTCAACCCTTGTGCTGTGTGGGGGAGAGGACAAGAGCTTAACAGCAAATTGGCCTGGCAGCGCCCCGAGGCGAGCTAATCCTTTAGCCGACGGCGCACTTGACTGTGTTTATATATGCCACAATTTGTATAATTTGAACTTATTTGCGCGAGACGAGAGTGGCAATAAATCAAGGTTAACAGAGAGGCAGCAAGAAGAAGGGGGAGTAGAGAAGAGGGAGAGAGAGAGGGAGAGAGTGAGAAAGGCGCAAAGAAGCCAAAGCCAATTTCACATCGAACTTGTTCGTGCAGTTTTTTGACTAGCACACAGAGGAATACTTTGTGTCTATGTGTGTGTCTGTGTGTGTGTGTGTGTGTGAGTGTATGAGTGTGTGCGTGTATTGTTATCACAACAACAGCATCTAAATTATCATGGCCAACAGCGAAACGCACAGCAACAGCTTACAACGCAAACACAGCAACAACAGCAGCAACAACAGCAACACCAAAACAGAAGAAATGCGACGCGCAGACGCCAAAACACGAAACATTTTTTACTAATAAATCCCCCCAGGGAATTTTCCCATTGCCGTGTTCCTCTTTATAATACATATTTCACATGAACAGCACAGCCGATGGCAAGATAAAGGCTGCAAACCAAAGACGAATAAAGCTTAAAACAAATTTCGTTGCAGCCGATCGAAATTGCTAACTCTTCATTTAATCTAAGAAATAAATAAATATAATATAACAATAAATAGTTAGGATCCCGCGCGACTTATAGCGATGCTTTGGGTATGTAAGGTAGATGAAACATTTCTTTGGCCTCATGGCGCATCAGTTTGCCGTTTTGATTGACTGGAATACGATCCACAAAGCGTACACCCGCATGCAGCTGCTTGTAATCTACAGGAATACGACGAGAAACATGATCGATCACATCTTGTTCGGTTAGGGTACTCTGCGGCTTACACTCGATCAAGGCACCCGCTGCATCGCCTTGGAACTTATCCCAAATGCCAACAACACACACTTCCTGCACATCAGGCAGCTCGTAAATAATACTTTCGATCTCATTGGGAGTGTAGTGCATGGATTTGTACTTGAGAAGGTCCTTCTTGCGATCCACCACATAGAGCTGACCCTCCTCATCGAAATAACCGAGATCTCCCATGTGAAACCAGCTCTGTGGATCGAGAGTTCGTGCTGTTTGCTCCGGATTGTTGTAGTATCCATTCCAATGTTGATTCGTCTTGATCAGTATCTCTCCTAACTCATTGGGACCCAAGGGGGTGCCCTGTTCGTTGACGATTTGTACCATTCTACCCGGTACTATACAACCCGCATGATTCTCCTTATCTGGATTCATGGCAATTGTTATAATATCCGTCTCAGTGGTGCCATATGAGACAAAGATGAGTGCCGACTCAAGAATTTCCTTAGCTGCTCGCATAACTACCGACGATACCCAACCGCCGCCAACAACAAATATCTGAATAGTGCAGAGTGCCTCCGATGTAGCCAGGGGACTGTTAAAGAGCGTATGGAACTCCCAACTAGAGATGAAGCAAGCTGTGACTTTATGCTTCTGTATAATGTCGACAAAGTGTTGAGGACTAAAGGAATCCCGTGACACGATACGAGGTGCTGCACTCACTAGACTAATGAGTACAGCCTTTACTCCGCTAAGCCAGTGGAGACCTGAGGGAATATAGATCACGTCAGCAGTACCTCCAGAGCTAAGGGAGAAAAAGAGAGAGAGAGAGTCAAGCACTACCAGGGTTAGAAAGCTGTCTTAGGCTACTTACGTTACCACCATCACGAGTTGAGCATTGCTTAGGGTTGTCGCCTTGGGCAATCCCGTTGTGCCTGAGGTGCAAAGGATTCCCATTATTTGCTTGGCACCACGAACAAGCCGCACTGGTCTGCAAAGGAGGTTAGTGAAATCCAGATATGAATTCTTTACCTACTTACCTATAATCGTTTTCTGTGCTCTTTGAACTCGTGAAAAGTTCTTCTACTTGCATTGCATTCTTCACATGATTATCGAGTGTGATGATCAGCGGATGCCAATCTGCAGCTCCCCTCTTGATCAGCGTATAATCGCGACCATCGCAAAATATGACTTTCGGTTTTGTTATTGCATATATCGCATTGATGGCCCCCGCTTCCAATTGAGCAGTGACTGTGTGAAAGGGAGTCGTGTTGAAGAGGCAAGCAAAGACTACTTGACTCTCATAGGGATTATTGCGTGTCAGAATGCCAACAACATCGTTGGATGTGAGTCCCTTCCCCTGCAGGAACAGTGCCAGGCGTACGGATCTTGTGAGTACCTCAGAGTAGGTGAGAATATTGCCATCGGCATGGGATATCTAAGGGATATTTACACCATTGCGAAAATTATTTTTAATTTTAATTCTTAATTTTTATTGTAAACTCCTTTCCCAGTCGACTGCCATTAGTCAACATTAAATAAATAAATAAAATAAAAATAAAAACTCTATTATATCCAGAATATCTCTAGAATTTAATAAGCTGCACTACCTCAAATGCTTTCGTTGAGTGCTCCTTGAGTGCGTCGAGCACCACGTCGCCTATGGTTACTTCGGGATCGATGAACAACTGATTTTCAGCTCCACTCCACAATTTCTCTTCCTCATTATATGTGGTCTCGAAAATCAACATTTTAGTTAAAGAATTTAATACCAGACGCGACGACAGCTACAACTGAACTGAGCTAATCCAACACAGTTCAGCACTTTCTATGCTTAGGCAAATACATATATACCTCGTTATCAAAGAAAAATAAGAAAAGCAACAGTCGCGCAACACGCGACAGTGGGATACCCTTCGACCTAGTATGTTCCCGTGTAGTTTAATTTCTTAAATTCATACACATATGCAAATGCACATGCTTTGAAATTAATCCCGACAGATGGCGCTCGTGCTACGCGCTCGCCCGCCTCCCTTGTTGGCTGACGGAGCACTTGGTTTTATGCTCATACTTTCTTAAATAACTTTTGTGTTTATTGTCCGATCGGACTGAAATATGGAGACTACGTAGATATTTCATTAAGCTTAGTATATGTAAAGTCAGAAAGTTCTATCTTTTAAACAGCGCTTAAAAATTGAGTTCAAAATTTAAATTATTGATTTGTGGGGGGGGGGGGGGGGGCACCTAACATTTGAAATAAACTTGATCTGCTTGATCCACACAGGAGTCTTCCTGCCAAATTTGCTAACTCTAGCTTTTATAATAGCTGAGATCTGTGCGTTCATACAGACAGACAGACGGACAGACGAACAGACGGACAGACGGACAGACAGACAGACATGGCTCAATCGACTCGGCTTGTGATCCTGAGCAAGAATATATATACTTTATGGGTTCTCCGACGCCTCCTTCTGCCTGTACAGAAGTACAAATGTAACATACATTTGCACAAAGTTAGTATACCCTTTTTTGACCATTTCCAATGGTCGAAGGGTATAAATAGGGTATATTTGTTGATAAGAACTTTGAAATCTTCATAGCTCTATAAAATAAGTAGTGCTCACCTCTAGTTCACATTTAGTAAATTATATGTAAAGTATACATACCAAGAAACTATGGCAAAGGAAGTTCTTTACAATATCGTTTAATGATGATCCTCTAAATAGCATGCAAAGGTATTTAGCCAGTCATACTTCAATGACAAATTCAAACTTGAACATTCACCTGATTGGCGATTTAACTCAAGTATTTATTATTTCCTGATATGAAGTCTATTTATTAAATATACAGCACTTTGATAAAGACTGTTTACCCCATACTTTAAAATATCTCGCGTGCTATTTATACCCTTCGACCATTGAAAATGGTCAAAAAGGGTATACTAACTTTGTGCAAAATGAAAATGTATGTAACAGGCAGAAGGAGGCGTCGGAGACCCCATAAAGTATATATATTCTTGCTCAGGATCACAAGCCGAGTCGATTGAGCCATGTCTGTCTGTCTGTCCGTCTGTCCCCGTCTGTCCGTCTGTCCGTCTGTATGAACGCACAGATCTCAGCTATTAAAAAAGCTAGAGTTACCAAATTTGGCAGGAAGACTCCTGTGTGGATCAAGCAGATCAAGTTTATTTCAAATGTTAGGTGCCACGCCCACCCCCCCCACAAATCAATAATTTAATTTTTGAACTCAATTTTTAAGCGCTGTTTAAAAGATAGAACTTTCTGACTTAACATATACTAAGCTTAATGAAATATCTACGTAGTCTCCAAATTTCAGTCCGATCGGACAATAAACACAAAAGTTATTTAAGAAAGTATGAGCATAAAACCAAGTGCGTCAGCTAACAAGGGAGGCGGGCGAGCGCGTAGCACGAGCGCCATCTGTCGGGATTAATTTCAAAGCATGTGCATATGCATATGTGTATGAATTTAAGAAATTAAACTACACGGGAACATACTAGGTCGAAGGGTATCCCACTGTCGCGTGTTGCGCGACTGTTGCTTTTCTTACTGGTTTAATTTCGACATTTGCAATGTAGATTTGTAAACAATAAGATTATAACTTTGTTAGCTTATCGTAGAAAACGTCAAAGGAATCTTCATATTGTGCAATTTTTAGCCTGTGTGCTTGTTCTTTCCCTTGATTGATAAGGATAAGTTTGAACTCATGCCAAGTATAAACTGAGGTCAACTGTACGCGCGCTGCCTTCTCGTCTGTCTTTGCGCAGACGCAGAGCGCTGTCAGTGCTCGAAGGGTCTCATTGAACTTTAGGGCATTCCCCACACACACTCACACACACACTTACACACACACCCACAAGCAGCTAAATACACAGACACAGAGTAGATATACCAATATGAAATGTGGGAACTTTTTGGCTCTTAATCAGTTTGCCTTGAAGACGAAACCACAGCACACAACAAACACACACACAGAGGGGCCCCACACACACACACACACACACACACTGACAAATTGAAACCTATCTTTGGTATTTTGTTTTTCTTTGGCGCAACAATGCGCCAACAATAGCCCCGAGGCGATCCTTAGTACGACTACGACGCTCATTTATTTCACAGTCGTGGACAAGATAATCGCCAATGTCCGCTTAGAGGTAGACCCAGCAGAGCCAAGAGAGACACACACACACAGCTGTGGTGGGAGGGAGAGACAGTGTGTGTGAGAGAGTGAGAGGGCAGAGCCAAATCGCCTAGTTGCCCTGGCCAGCTCTCGTATGGGGAATCGTCTCCGACTCTGAGCTCTGACTGTGAGCTCTGTTTCTCTTGACTCATTTTATGTAGCTTTAGGAATTGTATTTCAATAATTTTCACACGAAAATCACTTGAATGAAGTCGTTTATATTGCTGTCTCTCTCTCTCTCTCTCTCTTGCTGTCTCTCTATTTTGCTGTCTGTCTGTCTGGCTTTGTTTTCCAACGTTTTCTTCTTTGGGTTTGGGCTATAAAGTCATTTATATGTCTTTTAAGTCTTAATTTGTGCTGGGTAACTGAGTGTGCCTCACTCTGTGCCCTCTCCCTGTCTACCTCTTCCGTCTCTCTCTCTCTCTTTCCCCTCTTCGCTCCTCTAACTCTCTCCCTCTCTCTCTTGGCTTGCCTGGCCATCAGTCAGAGCTCAACTAGCTTCAGTTGCAGTAGCTGGCAGCACATGCTGCAACTGGCTTACACACGCACACCCCATAAACACACACACACACACACACACGCATACAGTGACAGGCCTTGCCTGGGCAAGGGAAAAAGCGGAACTGTCACAACGTCGTCAGTCACCGTCGCCGTCGCCGTCGTTGTTGCTGCCACCTTTGGGGCACCTTCTACGGCTCCAGCTCTGTTTCCAGCTGCAGCTTCCATTTGGGGTATCGCAGTCGTTGGCATCGCTGGCAACGTTGTCAGGGGCAACACACGAGGGACTGGCAGTGGGTAAAAGGGAGGGGGGGTCTGCTCTGGCACCTCTGGGGCCTGTTTCGCTTGTAATTATAATATTCCAGCCAACCCAAAATGTTGCCGCGAGCAGCCAAGGCAGGAAGATGGAAGCGGCGTCGTCGTCGTCGTCGTCGTCATTCGGGGCCGCAGCCACATGGAACTTTTGTTGTTGTTGCTGACGCTGCTGCTGCTGCTGCTATAGAACGTTGTGCTGTGCTGTGCCGCATGCAACACGATGTCGCCCCAAGACATTGCGGATGACCTCGAGCGCCACAAATGCTGATTACGTAGCCGCCTCCCTTCTCCATTTCCTCAAAAACAGGCGAAACTGGCGCGCGAGCAGAGAGACAGCGACGAATGAATACACTGCGTCAAAAAGGGGGTAAGAATGTGGCACAATATACTACACATATACAATATATAGAACAATAAATAGAACAATATATAGAACAATATACATATATAACAATATATATCAAATTCAATTCAATTAATTTCTTTTTTTCTTTCTTTTCTCACAGTTAAGATTTTACTTTTAATTTAAAATTATTAATTATAACTATTAATTGTTTTTTTTTTTACTTTTAAACAGTCCACTGACCTTAGTCGGACTATAAACTAATTAAATAAATATACAAGTATATATATTAATATATATACGAATATATAATAGTTGATATTTAGCAGCGATCACTGATGTGGTTTGGAACTCAGTTGGAGTCACTGATATATTGTGGAGAGGCCTGCACAGGGCTGCCTCTGTGTAGCTAGCTTCGATACCAACTCCAACTGCGACTGCAACTGCGACTGAGCTGCAAACAAGAGTCCTCTCTGATATGCAGCCTCTGGGTACCACATGGAGGATGACGACGACGACGACGGCGACCCTGCAAATGGAGGAGCAGTAAAGCTGAAGGAGGAAGGCGAAGAGGAGCCGTAGGTGCAGGACTAACAAGAGGAGCAGCAGCAGGAGGAGGGGCAGCAGTGGGAGTAGCAACTGGAGGAGAAGTAGGAGCACCAGAGGAGTCAAAGAGGAAGAGGAACGGGGGGTCAGCAGGCGAGCAACCTTTTTTTTGCAGCGTCACTTGCCGCCAGCGTTGCTGCTGCTGCTTCTCGCTGTTATTGTTGTCTCTCTGCACACACACTCTACATAGGTGTAGGCGTATGTGAGCGGGGTATGCGCTCTACATGTGTGTATGTGTGTGTGTGTATGCGACTGTCCATTTACATAGCTTGAGGTATTCCAATTTATTTCATTGTGATTTTCATATTATTGTATTTGCAATTTTGATTGCAGTTTTGCCTTTTGACCATAGACGACGCGAATCTGAATCCGATTCCGCTGCCATATGCAAAAATATATCGATATCCAGCACACACACACACACACCCTCTTCCCTAGTGCTGCATATCGAACTGATTAACAAGCAGCACGTGGGGAATGTGGCATGAAAAAATTGAAAAATTTCATTTGATGCTGCCAAGAATCTGTACAAAAATGTGGCATTAAGTAAATGGTGCGAGAGAGGGAGGGGGACAGACATACAGAGTTATTTCGATAAATGTCAGTTGAATTCGCCGTAGGGCGAGGGGGATTTGGAATTTGTATATGCAACTCAAATGCGACTTGGACTATCGAAAATTGTGCAATTGAGCGATAAATTGTGCAAGGAAGTCAGCAAAATCAATGCCAGAAAATGCAGACATGTATACATATATATATTTCTGTCTTTCTCCCCCTCTCTTTCCCTTTCTCTGGCACTGACAAGCTGTCAAATAAATGCAAAATCTCTAGAGATAGATGAGGAATTGTTGAGGGCATTAATTACATTGCAGGCAAAGAACATCAGTACATATATGCACTGTATCTCTCTCTCTCACTAACTACCCCTCTCTCTAACTCTCTTCTCTCCTCTCCCTGTCTTGCTCTGCAAAACAATTTGGGCCTGGCAGGCCTGGCATCATTGAGCTGAGCTCAACTGCAGCTTGCAACTTCAGCATTTTGACAATGACAGCAACTACTCCTCGTCTGGCAATATAAACTACAATATAAATGGCTGTAACTGAACAAAAGAATAGCATATTGTATTGCCCACTTCTCCCCTCTCTCACTCTCTCTCCCTTTCTCACTCTGTCTCCTGCTTCATTAGCAGCTTTAAGCCGAATGTCATGTTCAATTTCGGACAGCATATTTCATATTGTTGTCTCGTATTTTGTTTCTAATTGCGCTTTATTCATCAGCCAGTTTGTACAAACTGTTGTGGCAGTAAGTAAACAGAGTAGTGGCAGTGGCAGGGGGCAGCACAAGTGGCAGAGGGGGGGGCAAGGCAAGCAAATACGATCTTAACTTCACGAAGGATTTGCGCTCATTTGCATGTGGCAACACCCACAATGGCTAACACTCTCTATTCTTCTGCATCTCTCCCTTCCCCTCTCGAACTATGCCTCTCCTTCACTCTCTCCACTTCCCCTCTACCTATACAATAAATCAGTTACTTGACCAAAACTCACACATGCAACACGAGGCAAGCGCAGGCAAGCCATGCCTCGTTTTGCGAGTGTATTGCGAGCATAAATTGCAAACAATAAATAACCGAAAAATTGTAAATAAAGTTGCTTGCAAATATTTCATAAAGTAACAATCAGCTTAGGGCCAAGGAGCAGATGCCAAAAAGCAGCAGCAGCAACAACAACAACAACAACAGCCAGAGCAACAACAACAGCAACGAGAGCAACAACAAGTCGGCAAGGCTTGAAGGCAACGACGGTAAGGCACCGACACCCAGCGAGGCCAAAAGTATTTGCGACCAACTTAACACACACACACATACGTACACACACACAAACATACACACACTCACAACGAATGCAGCACGTTCCCCTCTCCCTGCCCCCACGCTCTCCCTCACCTTATCCAGTCGGCTCTCGTATCGAAAAACCAAAAGTAAAAAGGCCCGCAGCGCATGTTGCAAGCAGCGCCAGATAAGCGGCCAAACCAGCGACTGAGGTTCAAGCCGTAGCTGAACAGACGCAGAGCAGCAGCAGAAGGCAGCAGGCAGGGGGAGGGGGAGTAGAAGGCAACGACTGTGTCTGGTGGCAACTTAACATTTTTGGTATGCAAACAAATTTCATACTTGGCCAATGTTTAAACTCTTCAATTGGCTAAAAGCGTTTTTTGTTTTTGCGCCTTCTCTTTGCCTCCACTTCTCTCTCTCTCTCTCTCTCTCTCTCTCTCTCTCTACTTCTGTTACTTTGTGCGCTATCTAAATGTGGCACGATTATTGTTATTATTGTTGCACAGGCCGCAGCATTATTTGCATATGAAAACGCGAACGCGAATGCGGAATGCAATGAGGATTAGACTAAGCTGGATGCGGCACAGTTTGTTGCAGCTTCCTTGCCCTCTGTACCTGAGTACATGCCCCTGCCCCTCTCCCTTTTGCTTCATCATCATTGCCTTTTCCATTTTCGTTAGGCTTATAAATAGCGGCCAAGACTTTTGTCAACGCGTCGCTCAAATGCGGCGCTGAAAATAAACAAAAAATAAGATGAGCTGATTGAGATGATTGACTACCAGATGCCCTGTAAAAATATGATTGGAAAAATATAAATATATAAAAACCTTATCATTTTTCAAGTCATTTTTTAAATACACTCGTAGTTACCCTGCATAAATGCCATAAACCTCTCTTAGACGGACACTTTTGTTCTTTTGTTCAGCTTGTCAGTCAAAAATAACCAATTTGTTTTATATATACGTGAACTTCTTTGAAAAAGTGTTCATTTGAAAGAGTTATCTGCATATAATGAGTGTCCGCTTAACAGGGTTTTGCTTTAAGGAAGTTTGCATAGTTTATGACTGCCACTGACTGCCACAAAAAGTCTGCGAACTAAATCCTATACATATAATATACTCTACCTAAACTCTTTTGGCCGGACACTTAACATTGTCTTTTGTACGATTTGTAGAAGTGTAGGTCAAAAATAACCTAATTATTTTATATATACATGAACTTCTTTGAAAAAGTGTCCATTTGAAAGGTGTCTGCTTAAATAAACTGTCCGCTTTACAGAGGTTTGCATTAAGGGTTAAGAGTTTCTACAATTTATAACATTGTATATACCTACCCACAACTACACTATTGCTCTTACTTCCTCTTAACACCTTCCCATCTTCTTCCCCTTCTACGCACATCATACCCCACTGCAGTAGACCACACCTACAGAGGGCATAACAAGAACTGGCTACAATAACTTCACAGCGGTCATATAAGAACACCCAAGAACGCTGCCTCCCCTACCTCCCTCCCTCCCGCCTGCCTACCCCTATCATACTTTTGCTACCCCTCTGGGGCCAACCCCCTCTAACTGCACCCCCAACAGAAGTAGACAAAAGCAAAGTAACTACCTCTGGCTAAAAAGGGAATAAGAAGAGACCGACAACAACAGCAACAACAACAGCAACAGTAGCTGAGGCAGAGGCAGCAGCGGCAACGGCAGCAACAACAACAAATTGGAATATATAGCTGCTGGCCATAACGGTGTTCATAATAATGACGACGTGGCTCCTCTCACTGAAAAGAAGCATAACGACGGGGGGAGGGACTGAGGGAGACGAGCCGAGAGAGAGAGAGAGAGAGCATGAGGCAAGGACATAGCCGCAACATAATGAAAACGAAGGGAATTTTCAGTTGACGCTGCTGCCGTTGCTTCTGCTGCGATGCGATGCGATGTGACACACGAGACCGCAAAATGGCCGACGGCCATTGCAAGTTCTCAAGTGCTTCCGGCTGAGAGGTTGCCTACCGAGACTAAGGGAAGAAGCTGACTAAGGAGAGGGAGAATGGATAGGGTTGGGGTAGGGGTAGCGCAGCTCGGCCGCCAAGCAACCAATATTGTCATGTGGTTTTCTTTGCACTGCTGCTGCTGCTGCCGTCGCCTCTGCTGCCACTAACCATTGAGGAGGCTTCATCAGCGACTGGGGCAACTCTGCGGCAGCGGCGGCGGTGGCGGTGGCGGTGGCACCGGCAACGTCATGGGACGGAAATGAGTCAAGCGTGACATTTGCTCGACGCTGGCGGTTGTCACGCTACGCTGCGCCGCTCCTTGCCCTTTATATCTGTATCCTTTCCTCGCACACACACACACACATGCCACATGTGAACGTATGTGTGTGTGCACTTGTGCCGCAGGCTACGCAAAAGGAAACTCCTCGTATAACGCAAATTAAAAAATCCAACTGCCAGAGCCGACGACGAGTGCGACGAGAGCCAAAGAAAATGTCAAGTAATGGGAAACTAACGGGTAAATATGTGAGTGCATAAATACCAGTGCACCCTCTACCCCCCTTCATCTTCACTC
Organism: Zaprionus nigranus; assembly: GCA_018903425.1. Lineage (NCBI taxonomy): Eukaryota > Metazoa > Arthropoda > Insecta > Diptera > Drosophilidae > Zaprionus > Zaprionus nigranus. The sequence continues at coordinate 382,582 of JAEIGD010000010.1, forward strand.
TCCCACATACTATCCATGTGTGCGTCTAAAAGTATGCTACTCTTTTTGCGCAACTAGCAGCCAATTTTAATTAGCCGCAGCGACGCGAACAATATGTCTATTGGCTTTAACTGGCAGTCAGCGAGTGGTATAAATGCGCAGAACTCAGGCAGAACTCTTTAAGTTATTGCAAATAATATAAGTAAGCAATAGAAATAGCCGGGCACGACTGTAAGTTTCCCTGTAATGAGCAGAAGAATGTTGAACGATTTTGAACAGTATTTTTAATGTATATGAAAATTAAAATAAATAAAATTATTGTAAACAGGGTATATAACATCAATTTCAATTAATTTTCAGTTTTAGGTAATACTAAATAATTAACAAAAAATACTAAATAATTAATTAGTAATTAAATAACAGCTGCATAAGTTTAAATAGCTAAACAAATTATTTTACAGATACAAAATATTAAAATAAATTAATGAAATATAAATAATGCATATAAAATTATGCATATTCAATTTTCATACTTACAAAATATTCAAACATTAAAATTAATTACCAAGATATTAATTAATAATTAAATAACAGCTTTAGCTATAAGAAAAACCTAACCAATACTTACCGTAATCAAGCACTTTGGGCTACAACTGAAGCTTCCCTGGGCACAGCACTTCCCTTACAGGGCATTCCAATGGTGGCCAGAACACTTGAAGCAACTTATGCCCCACGCAACTGAGAGGAGCACCGGCAAAATGGCTGCCAGCGGGCTACATTTCAACATCAAAACAAATGCATAACAAAAGGTGTAGCACATATCATGCATATTTCAAGAGCAAAATTGCCGCCAACGACGGCGGCGACGGCGACGGCGACCCAGGCCCAGTCAATGGCAATGGGCATGACTCCCCCTCTCCTCCTCTTGCTTGGCCCCCGCCCACGCTACGTGCCTCGCTTAGCGAACCGCAATCAACCTTTGGCAGCGGCTCGCGTTTTTGGCATCCCGGCGGCCAAATATCGATGTAAAGAATTAAAAACATAGGTACACGCATAGCACAGGGCGGGGGCAGGGGCAGGGGCGTGGCAGGGGTCGAGGGCGGAGGGCCTAAACTGAGAGCAGATACAATAAAACATGCAAATATGCGCCCAAGGACATTGCAACAGGAACAACAACAATGAGAAACAACAAAAACAGCAACAGACACCGTGAAAACACAACGCGCCGAAGAACGCAGGCCGAACATCAAACACACACACACTCACGCACGGGCACACATACGCACGCGTTGTCCTCTGGTGGCGGCATGACCGCAGGTGTATATGAGAGAGAAAGGTAGAGAGGAGGAGGGCGTGGAGAGGAGGGTGTTGTGGGAGACAGAGAGATACCAAAGGGTACAAAGTTTATTTAGCTTTAGTTGAAATTAAAGGCCTTTGTATATTAAGTAACCACGCGGCACACACGCATACATAAATGCAGTGCGATAACACACACACAGACACATATGAATACTTACAGTGTTGAAGTTGTACATAAAATATGCCTGTGGGCATACGGGGAAACCTCTAAACATACCAAAAATGAAATTTATACAACAAAAAATAAAAATGTATTTCAACGGTGGAGCCAGAAAGAGAAAGGATGCCCCAGGACACACGTTGCGTACCTCAAAAACGAGCTGTAAAGTTTTCCGGGGCGTTGTATCTGTGTGTGTGCGAACTGTTTGCATGTATGTGTGACCCTCTGTGTGCCCCGTGTGCCCTCCCCTGCACTGTATGCTTTGCGTCTGGTTGGCAAAATACTTCGGCCGTATTTTGATTTCATCAAAGCTTTTGTACATATTACTGGACAGGACACATTTTGCGACAATAAAATATGACATGAAAAACGGAAAACGGATGACATTAAAAATGGGGCTACACAGTACAAACACAAACACACACACACAGTTACATGCATACTCACACTCGCAGCAAGGCAAATAGACCGAGCTAAGCTTATAAACTGTAAATTGCCAGTTGAGTTTTATAGAAAATGCTGATGAAAATGTTTATTTTCGGTACGTTAAAGCACTTGGGTGCCATAAGAAAAATGATATGTGGCATCTTGAGTCAGTATCTGTATGCAAGCACACGAGTTATTGCCTCCTTTAAGCGCTTCAAAACAAAGACAAAGATTAAAGTTATAAATTACACAAAGACAAAACGATTCTATTAAGGGGAAGTTTATTTACATTTTGTAGAATTTTTGCAGAAAATTAAAGCTATATATTTGTAGAATATGTATGCAAATGGATATTTTGATACGATGGTTAGTTTTTAAATGAGAGCAACTTGAATGCACACCTCCAATCGTCAAATGAGGCGAATTTAGATTTTTTTCATTTATATATGACCGCCTGAAAGTATGCAATGACTGTTGTTCGCAAGTTCTCTGAGCGTAGCAATGGCGATTTAATTAAGAAATTCAATAAGTTTTCAATTAAAATAATAAGATAAATCTTAATATATTATTAGTATTGTATTATATTGTTATTATTATAATATATTATTATTTAATATTATGGTATTATTTTCTCGAAAAAAAGTTAGCTTATTCACAACTGATTTGGCAAGAAAAAATCACAATTTAATTTAATAAATAATTATTTACAATGCATAGACACCTACAAAATAAACATATATATTTTACACAACTGCTAAACTTACTGAAACTGAGGGAAAACTTTGCTTTTATACCTGGAAAAGCACTCACAGTTTATTGAATATGCCATGAAAAAATTGCGAAGCAAAAATAAATATTTTTTTACATATGCAAACCGAATGCAGTTGTATTATTATTAACTGCAATCGTACTCGCGTATATTTGCAATTGCCAATATCCATGTATATTCCTGAATGAAAAGGGGTGGAAGGGGGGAATGTCTGAAATGTCACTGCAAGAGCATAAAAACTGATGACTTGTTTCGATGTCTGATCCGCTGCTGGTGCTGCTGGTCAGTTGTGCCTGTGCCTTACTGTCCCCATGGTGTCATTTTTTTGTTGCTCCACACTCGCACACACACACACGTACACATGTGCAATATGCCTGGCAACAATATTTATAAAAATGCATGAAATTGCAATGCCAATACAAATTGTAGCCCAGTGCACACATATATTTAAATGCCGTTACACTGATTGACAGTGCCAGAGTGCCCTATCAGCGCTGCAGCGGCAGGGCACACATGTCGTATGAGTAATGTAACGACCTGAAATAAAAACAAAGTACTGATATGTTACTGATTCACAATGGATTTCGCTGTCGGTCCCCCCTCCCCAATAAAAAGTGCAGCGAAATTGAACTGAATGAAGGAAAATATATAAAATATATGAAATATAGTATTGCATACAGTATATTCTATATTTTGCACAATAATTTATTCATTTCATAGAAAAGGCATAATGCCTGGCATTGTGAATGATGTGCATTAGTGTAATGAACAGTTATATTATGCATTATGCTGTTGTTGAGCTGTGAGAGACCTAAGAATATCCTGGAAATGTATTATTATATATGGGTTAGGCCGTAGAAGCTTTCAAATTAGCACTCAGGCAGCTTTTAAAGCTGCTGAGAGCTTTCAGTGCATTGAGGCATGTTAATATTGTACAGTATTGCCTGAAAGCTCTATCATTAATCAGTTGTTGAGCTTTGCAAGCTTTTAAGTGCTATTAATATTGTAAAATAGACTTTAGAATATCCTGGAAAAGTAATATACAATATGGTTTAAGTCATAAAATGTCTTTTAAGTTAATTAGTTGCTTTGTAAGCTGCTGAGAGCTTTGACTCTGTTTAGCCATTTGCCTGAAAGCTCTAGGAATAATCAGTTGTGGAGCTTTGCAAGTTTCGTTGTGCTAATTATAGAAATCAAAATGGTTTAGCTTTATAAACTTGTTTGGTAGTTATTTAAACAGCAAAAAGCTTCATTTGTTAGTAATCTTCTTTATATTTTAAGCCAAAAGCTCATTAACTTGATTTCCTACAGTAAAACGCACTTCAAATTCACTTAAAGTGCTGTCAACTCTCTGCAATTTGATATGCACAAGTTTTGTATACAACTCCCTCTTTAACTCTCTGTCCCCCCTCCCCCCCCTAACACGACCCTTTACAGACACAGAGTCGGTGCAAACAAAGCTTAGAACTGACTGCCAAAATGTTGCACCGTCAATTTTTACACATGTGGCATGTGCCTCATGCAATTTTGATTAGTTCTATACAATTTTTATTTTTGATTTTATTACAACAATATTGATAAATAAATAATTTGTAACGCGCCACAGCAAAAGGGGAGAGGGCAGGGAGAAGGGAGCGAGGAGTGTGCGTTTTTCACAGCTCACTGCATGCATTTCTAATGTTGCCACGTTGTGTGGCAACTGCTACGATTTGCATATTTGTAGGCATAACCAAACGAGCTTCATTCTCCTCTCCCCTTCACCACCTTGCTCCTTGCACTCCTTGGCATGTTGATTTTGATTGGATTAAAGCGCGCATAGTTTAGCTGTGGCCATATAATTTAGTAGTCTCACATTTTGTGCCAACTAATCTGCATTTAAATGGAATTTTTAATTATTTTCCTAACCGCCACAGCGCCAGCGAATCCTTTGACAATCAGTGCCGGCAGGGGCATGGAAGGGGAGGGGAGAATGGGTGTGTGTCCTGGTCCTGGTGCTGATCCTGGTTGCGCGTCACTAGCTGGAGGCGTTGCCAAAGCTCTGCTGCGGATCTACAAAGTGAATATAGTGGACGCTTTCCGCTTTCCGCTTAGCCAATAAAATGCAGTTCGATTATTTATATAAAGCTACGAAAACGCCGCTGTCGCCCCGCCCCTCGCCACGCCTCGTTTGCCTCACTCACAACCAGCGCATTTTAAATTGCCAATCAAAATGTGGAGCAATGGTGAGCTAGCAGGGACAGGTTTGACTAGCAGATACGCTGTAGATTTCAGTAGCAACAGCGCAAACTTTACTTGAACTTGTCAATTTACAACTACATATAGAAATATGTATACCCTGTTTTTGTATGCTCAACTGTGCAATAAATATATACCCTGTAAATAAGAAATATATTCATACCCTGTAATCAAGTGCTAATGTCTAATCCAATCCTAATCCAAACAGCGTACAAATATAGCTCAACTCATGCCCCGCTTCTCTTTACAGGGTATACAAATATTGGCAACTATCTAGTTTCAGGCAAGGGGTCTGCAAGGGTGAGGGAGGGGTGGCTCAGCATGCGGGACGCGCACAGCACCTACCAATTTGCCATCAACGGCTAAGCAAATAAGAATATTAATGGTTTTTTCCAGCCATTGCACAATATTTTCCCATGTTGCCTACACCTGAGCGCGTTTGCGATTAGAATGAGTCAACCCCACACCCCTGTGTGAGAGTATGAGTGTCTGCGTATGTGTGTGTGTGTGTGCCAGTATCATGCATAAAATTAAAATGGCGACATTTTACAAAATTGCATTTCATTTATATCACGAGGCAGCGAGTGGAAAAAAGGATTGTAAAGTTGTAATTAACATGTTAATTAATAGTTTGCCCCAAGCAAAGCGGCACACAAAAAAAACAAGCTGTTGCATAATAATTTAGGCTGACTTTATTTTTATTTCAACCTCGTTTTTTTAAACTGCTAAAAGGGTACTATAAATTTGTGACAGCCAAGGGTTAATGTTGCAGATAGCAAGCAAATAGTATATTTATTATTGATCAGTATCAACAGCCAAGGTGATATAGCCAAGTCGGTCTATCTGTGTATCTGTCTGTTTGTCTTTATGTGTCTGGTGTCTGTCTGTCTGCTTACTTTTCTAACTACCTCTTTAAATCAATAAAAACCAAATTGCAAGTGTAATTTGCGAGTTAGAAAGTTCATTATTACAACAACCCTTGCCATTCAAATCAGTTCTGCAAATTTAGTTACAAACGCATGATCAGCAAATAAGTTATTTAAGAAAAAAAAGTAGTGGGTGCACAAAAATGCACCACCCGTAAGTATGCAACACAAAACACACTAAGCATAAGAGTACCATACTTAAGCCATAATTCTGTTAACGCCTCAGCTGCTTTACAGGTATTTAACAGTCGGGCACACTCGACATTTTTCTTTCTTACATGTTTTTTTTTTGCCAGTGATATTTTAATATTAATTAGTTTTGTCTGCAGCGACAAACAATGTAAACAACAACGCAGGTTAATCATAAATTGGTTCTGTACAGGAATTTAAATGATTTGCGCAACGGGATTAAATAATCGAACACGAAACAGCAGCAGCAGAAACAGGAAAGGAGGAGGAAGAGGAATATGACGACAGACTGGACCAATACACACGGTGCTGAGACTTAGGAATTTGCCTTAGCCAGCCGCGGGCAGCGGTCCTTAGAGAGAGGCGGTAGGGGGATGGGGGAGTGGTTGGAGTGTGGCAAGGATTTTGTCCCGCCGCCGGATGTGGCTACTATGCGAGCGCATTTGGCCAACGGGGAATTTAACGCTCGCCTTTCAATTTTCACTGCTCGACGTTTTCTTGTTTGCTGCTGCTCTGCCGAGAAGGTTTCAACATTCTTGCAAGGCACCAAGCTCAGCTAGAGCCGGAGCCGGAGCTGACGCTGTAGACGGAGCTGTAGCCGGAGCTGAGTGAGTGAAGCAAATTGGCCATTGGCGTTTCCTACGAAAATTCGTCCGGCTCATGTTGTTCTTGGCAACGATGCGGGGCGGACGTCGAAACGTGAATGAACCTGAACCTGGATGAGGATGTCGATGTCGATGTCGATGTCGATGTGGATGTGGATGTTGCTGTCGATGTGGATGTGGATGTGGCTGCGGCTGTAGCTGTGGTTCTCGTTGAGAATGTGGCAACTGCAAGAAGAGTCTCTATGCCATGCTTACCTGCGCTGTGCTGCCAACTTTTGAGCCGGAGTTGAGAACGCACTAGCCGAACCGAAGGCAACGAAAACGGAAATTAAACCAGTAAGAAAAGCAACAGTCGCGCAACACGCGACAGTGGGATACCCTTCGACCTAGTATGTTCCCGTGTAGTTTAATTTCTTAAATTCATACACATATGCATATGCACATGCTTTGAAATTAATCCCGACAGATGGCGCTCGTGCTACGCGCTCGCCCGCCTCCCTTGTTAGCTGACGCACTTGGTTTTATGCTCATACTTTCTTAAATAACTTTTGTGTTTATTGTCCGATCGGACTGAAATTTGGAGACTACGTAGATATTTCATTAAGCTTAGTATATGTTAAGTCAGAAAGTTCTATCTTTTAAACAGCGCTTACAAATTGAGTTCAAAAATTAAATTATGATTTGTGGGGGCGGTGGGCGTGGCACCTAACATTTGAAATAAACTTGATCTGCTTGATCCACACAGGAGTCTTCCTGCCAAATTTGGTAACTCTAGCCTTTATAATAGCTGAGCGCTTACAAATTAAGTTCAAAAATTAAATTATGATTTGTGGGGGCGGTGGGCGTGGCACCTAACATTTGAAATAAACTTGATCTGCTTGATCCACACAGGAGTCTTCCTGCCAAATTTGGTAACTCTAGCTTTTATAATAGCTGAGATCTGTGCGTTCATACAGACGGACAGACGGACAGACGGACAGACGGACAGACGGACAGACAGACAGACATGGCTCAATCGACTCGGCTAGTGATCCTGAGCAAGAATATATATACTTTGTGGGGTCTGCCACGCCTCCTTCTGCCTGTTACATACATTTGCATTTTGCACAAAGTTAGTATACCCTTTTTGACCATTTTCAATGGTCGAAGGGTATAAAAAGTGGAAAAAGAAAACAGCAGCAGCAGAAGCAGAGGAACCTCTAAACCATAGCACGTTTCCGCCGTGGCCATAAACCTAACCAGGTCTACTTGACGGACTGAATGACGGATGGACGCAGAGAGAGAGAGAGAAGGCAGGGAGTGACAGGCAGATACAGAGTGGCTGAGTGACTAGCAAGCTGTGCTTGCAACAAGATACCTGCACATTACAATGAATCCTGCAGCTACAACTCAAACAAAACTTGCAGTTGTTGCACACACACACACAAACGCGCACACACGCGCAGACAGAGAGATGGACGCATATGGAAACACGATATCATTCGTGCACCACGGTTGACTGCATCATCGTCATCTCACGTTGACAGAGCCGTGAATCTCTCTCGCACTGTCTCTGCTTGTTGCTGTTGTTATTGCTGAGACGCAGCTTGGAGCTGGCGCCCAAGCTGGTGGTGCCGTTGCCATTGCTGTTGCCGCAGCCGGAGTCTTCGCAACGACTTAAATGCCAGGATAATGATGCCCTCTGCAAATCGGAAAAGTCGCTGCCAACAATGTTAGTTTGCCACATACTGTGACGAAAGGATTCACCACTCCCCCTACAACAACCCTTTTCCCTACCACTTACAAATGTCGCTTGTATCTCAGGGCTGTGCATTCAACCTGGCAAAAGCAGCGGGAGGGAGGAGCAAAGAGGATGAGGGCAGGCAGACAAAGGCCGCAAAGCAAGCTGACTTGTTGTAGTGATAACTAACTGTAGTTTATATCTAGATATATGCAGAGTATAAATATATTATATAGTATATATGTACTGTTGGTTTGTTAAATAAATCATTAAAGTCATAGGTTCTCGAGATCTAAAGATATTCTTGTAGTAGAAAGACTGAAACGATAAGAAAAATTCCAGTTGAAGTACAGGGTGCGGCAGCATAATTTCCTTTTGTCAGAACTTAATGAAAACTATTGTAGGCATGTGGTTGATAGTTGGTGTAGTTATACCCTTCGACCATTGAAAATGGTCAAAAAGGGTATACTAACTTTGTGCAAAATGCAAATGTATGTAACAGGCAGAAGGAGGCGTGGCAGACCCCACAAAGTATATATATTCTTGCTCAGGATCACTAGCCGAGTCGATTGAGCCATGTCTGTCTGTCTGTCCGTCTGTCCGTCTGTCCGTCTGTCCGTCTGTCCGTCTGTCCGTCTGTCCGTCTGTATGAACGCACAGATCTCAGCTATTATAAAAGCTAGAGTTACCAAATTTGGCAGGAAGACTCCTGTGTGGATCAAGCAGATCAAGTTTATTTCAAATGTTAGGTGCCACGCCCACCGCCCCCACAAATCATAATTTAATTTTTGAACTCAATTTGTAAGCGCTGTTTAAAAGATAGAACTTTCTGACTTAACATATACTAAGCTTAATGAAATATCTACGTAGTCTCCAAATTTCAGTCCGATCGGACAATAAACACAAAAGTTATTTAAGAAAGTATGAGCAACCAAGTGCTTCTGTCAGCTAACAAGGGAGGCGGGCGAGCGCGAAGCGCGAGCGCCATCTGTCCGGATTAATTTCAAAGCATGTGCATATGCATATGTGTATGAATTTAAGAAATTAAACTACACGGGAACATAGGTCGAAGGGTATCCCACTGTCGCGTGCTGCGCGACTGTTGCTTTTCTTACTGGTTTAATAGTCAGTTAAGGAAAAATTGGCAACTGCTGAGTTAATCCACACGATGGCAGAGTTTGTGTAAAACTTCGATTCCGCATTCTCAACACTGACCGTGCAGACGTAACAAGCCATTAATTCCAATTCCGATTTGTTATACTTACATAATTATAATCTTACACACACTCGATGCAATTCATTTCGTTCCAGTCATGTGAGAAGTCTAAATCATGGCTATAGTGCAAAATACTTATGTATTTACAGTGCATTTTAACTCAGCAACAGTCAAAATATTTCTCTCATACAATATATAAATAAAGTAAAGTATGGCTTTAAAAAAACACGTGTCTGCCTTTTCTATAACTGACATATATACATTTGTATTTGTTTTTATGCGAAGAAACATTCATTCTAGACTTTCAATACAAAAACGTATATAGAATTAGTCCAACAAACAGCATGTTTGTCCGTTCGAGCAGTAGGTGCCTGGCATGGGAGACGGGCAGGATGTGCATATAAACATTCGCTCATCACACTCTGTTAGTATTAACGGCACTACAATCAAGTATCCACACAAGGAGGTAGCAAAGATTGGTGAAGATGTTGGCAGGTGGGTTTAGTGCAGAAGAGAGTTTGGCAAGTGAGGTTATCGTACGGCCGCACGATCATAGTTCATATTATGTATGACAAGCAAAAACAAAACAAGGAAACAAGAGAGATTAGTGTAAGAAGTTTTACCATTCGGTCCATAATAATATCGATCAGAGTGATTACATTGTACTGCCTTTAAATCGGCACTCGACACCATTAGTGCTGACAACAGGCATACTCCAAGAAACAGTAACAGTTTTGCCATAATGACGGATATAGTTTCGATATTCACTTAAGAATTCCGTTTGTTATTAAAATGTTATTTGATTACTGCTGGTATATATAGTAATCCACACGATAGCACGGTTTGTGTACAATGAGGCAAGACGAATTACTTCTTTTACTCACACACACTATGCGATCTATTTTGCCCCAGGCATGCGAAAGAAGTATAATCGTGAGTGCATTTGAACTTAGTAACAGAAATGTCTCGTACAATTTATAAGTTAGGAATAGTTTAAAAACAAAACACATGTGTACATTTTCAATAGCTGGCATATTTATTTGTTATTTTATGCGTAGAAACATCAATAACTGAATTTCACTATCCGAAGTATCTCCAGTCTCTGACAGGGTCAAGACAGCACATTTTTCCTGACATGGGTGGACAGGACCTGTCTATGCGGTAATTGCTATCGCACCAGTGCTTGCAATCCCCAATGGTATCTTCACATACGCGTTGGGCACTCGATAGCTGCTGCACCATTAATGCTGACAACAGGCACACGACAAGAAAAAAGTCCCAATTTGGCCATAACGATGAAAATAGTTTCAATATTCACTTAAGAATTCCGTTTGATATTAAAATGTTACTTGATTACTGCTGGTATATATAGTAATCCACACGATTGCACAGTTTGTGTACAATTAGGCAAGACGAATTACTTTCTTGAAGCACGAACTTATTCCGATTCGATATACTTACATAATAATCACACACACGATCTATTTTGCCCCAGGCATGCGGAAGAAGTGCAAATCGTGAGTGCATTTAAACTCAGTAACAGTCCAAATGTCTCGTACAATTTATAAGTTAGGAATTAAAAATTAGGAATTAACGAGAGCAACAGTGGGATACCCTTCGACCTACATATGTTCCGTGTAGTTTAATTTGTTAAATTCATAAACATATGCATATGCACATGCTTTGAAATTAATCCCGTCAGATGGCGCTCGCGCTTAAATAACTTCTGAGATTATTGTCCGATCGGATTGTAATTTGGAGACTACGTAGATATTTCATGCAGCTTAGTATATGTTAAAGTCAGAAAGTTGTATCTTTTATACAGAGTTTACAAATTGAGTTCAAAAATTAAATTATTGGTTTGTGAGGGCGGTGGGCGTGGCACCTAACATTTGAAATAAACTTGATCTGCGCCAAGTACATAGGAACCTTCATTCCAAATTTGGTGTCTCTAGCATTTATAATAGCTGAGATCTGTGTGTTCATCTGGTCAGACGGACATCCGGACAGACAGACAAACATGGCTCAATCGACTCGGGTAGTGATCTTGAGTAAGAATATATATACTTTATGGGGTTTGCCACGCCTCCTTCTACCTGTTACATATATTTGCACAACTTTAGTATACCCTTTTTTGACCATTTTCAATGGTAGAAGGGTATAATAAACCCTAAAATAATACCGAAGCTATCTGAACTAATACCTGAACTTAATGGTTTTTCTTAGTACCATAATTTATAGAGTTCTTTGAATATTCTCAACTATAGTTTACATGATTTCCTCCTAGAAATCTTTAGAAAACAAAACAAGCATTGAATGTTTCCCGAGTGAAATCTCAGCAAACGCATTGATGGCTTAGCCACAGTTCAAGACACACACGCACACACACTTGCAACACACAGATATTCGCCTGATATGTTACCACAGCCTTGTCACCACCCCCTTTCACAGTTATAGAGCCCGCTTGCAGTCTCTCAAGTCAGCAGGAAAAGCAATTACTTTTTCGTTTAAAATTTTCGTACTTCGTAAACATTTAATTTCCAATTTTAATTTGCTCGAATGCATTGGCACATTGAGCACACGGAACACACACACACACACGGAGAAAGAAAGAGACTCGAATCGACACAATGTTCAATATCATTGCGAACTACAGCCTCGAATATATGAGCGTAAAACTGTATTGAACAGGTCCCCCATGCTTTCGACTCCGTTCCTCCTCTCGCCCTGCCTTGTTTGCCGTTTCTCATTTACATTAAATAAATATTGTACAATTGTATTGCGTTCTCCGGTGTCGAAGCAGGCTGCTGCTGCCAAAGGTGAAGCCATCCAAATGAGCTCCAGCTTCAGCTCCTCCTGTTCCATCATCCAGCTTGCCCCCACTGCAGGCAGCTGCACCAAAAAGTCCTCTCAACTTCGACGACTTCGAGCTTCGGCTGCGCCTTTGCGCTACCCCAAAAGAGCCTGGTCTGCCCTGCCCTGCCCTACCCTACCCAGCCCTGGGTAAATATGCAATTCAAAAAAACAGAAGAGCAGACAAAACCAGTAAGAAAAGCAACAGTCGCGCAACACGCGACAGTGGGATACCCTTCGACCTAGTATGTTCCCGTGTAGTTTAATTTGTTAAATTCATACACATATGCATATGCACATGCTTTGAAATTATTCACGACAGATGGCGCTCGCGCTTCGCGCTCGCCCGCCTCCCTTGTTAGCTGACAGAAGCACTTGGTTGCTCATACTTTCTTAAATAACTTTTGTGTTTATTGTCCGATCGAACTGAAATTTGGAGACTACGTAGATATTTCATTAAGCTTAGTATATGTTAAGTCAGAAAGTTCTATCTTTTAAACAGCGCTTACAAATTGAGTTCAAAAATTAAATTATGATTTGTGGGGGCGGTGGGCGTGGCACCTAACATTTGAAATAAACTTGATCTGCTTGATCCACACAGGAGTCTTCCTGCCAAATTTGGTAACTCTAGCCTTTATAATAGCTGAGCGCTTACAAATTAAGTTCAAAAATTAAATTATGATTTGTGGGGGCGGTGGGCGTGGCACCTAACATTTGAAATAAACTTGATCTGCTTGATCCACACAGGAGTCTTCCTGCCAAATTTGGTAACTCTAGCTTTTATAATAGCTGAGATCTGTGCGTTCATACAGACGGACAGACGGACAGACGGACAGACGGACAGACAGACAGACATGGCTCAATCGACTCGGCTAGTGATCCTGAGCAAGAATATATATACTTTGTGGGGTCTGCCACGCCTCCTTCTGCCTGTTACATACATTTGCATTTTGCACAAAGTTAGTATACCCTTTTTGACCATTTTCAATGGTCGAAGGGTATAAAAAATAAAATTGAGTACCGAATTGAAAATGAAATTGCTTGAAAAATTGCAGTACAATGAATAAAATTGGCAACATTTTGTGGCAGCGGTGCAAGCTTTATGGAAAATGCATGTTGCAAGTGGCTGTGGCGTGGTGCTCCGTTCTGCATGTTGCATGCAAATGTACAAACAATATGCATTGCATTCTTATATTGAAATTTGCAACTATCAAAATATTTTCCACAATTGCAATTCTCTTGTTGATACCTTGTAATTGACGAGAAGCAGTGCATGTTGATTTAAACTACACATCTTGGAACTAATAGCCATTAATTCAGCTGAAATTATACAGGTTGGTGCTTCTACACTTAAGCTAACGAATTGCAAGAGAGTTTAAAAAAAAATACAAATATAAACCATAAAATGACTATAAGCATCGCTGAAATTTGGCACACTGCTGCTTCTATACCTTAGCCAACTAATTGCAAAAGAGTTAACAAAAAAATAGACATATAAACTATAAAATGACTATGAATATTACTGAAATATAGCAGATAACTACTTTTATATTTACGCTAACTAATTGCAAGACAATACAAAGAAACTAAACATTATAATCGTAAAACGACTACGACTTACTGCTGCTTGTAGACATCATAGCAAACTTACAGCAAGAGAGTCAGAAAAAAATACAAATATAAACCATAAAATGACTATAAATATTGCTGAAATTTGGAGGACAACTATATTTACATCTTATCTAACTAACTGCAAGAGGGTACAAATAAACACTTAAGTTTAACCATTAAATGACTATAAATATTGCTGAAATCTGGCACACTGCTCCTCATCAACCATTTCTCAATGCAAGGGTATCTACAAGTCGTGCCACATTTGACTGCTGCTCTGAAACTATTTTCGTATGCGCACTAATAGATTTTCTTATATATTTTCCAGCATACAAATTTGCATAACGTTTTGTATAAAATTAATTTTTCGCAATGTTTTTGCAGTTGAGCACACACGCACGCACACACGGACAAAGGAACACATAGCTATATGTTTGAATATAACAAATATATACATATATATATCTATATATATGTATATGTATGTATGTCTCTTTTAATGGCTCAGTGAAATCCTGTGACTTGTGACGTGTTATCGTTATCCTGCCAGGCTCGACTGACTCTCTCGCTCTCTGTGTGTTTATAATTTACTTTACTTTCTGACAAAAGGATTTTAAAACAATTATTTTAATGTTTTCCACACACACACACACACATGCACACAGACACTCATACGGTCACGCACACACGTATTTGGAAATTGAGTTTTGCATGTTTTAAATGACTGCATTTTTGACTTTCAAATGTAATTTTTCTCTTCATTTCACATTCGGCAATGATATCTCGGACAAACAGGACACAGAAATTCTATTTAATAAAATACCATCACAAATGTAAATAAACAAATGAATAGACAGGCAGACGCACAGACAGGCAGATAGAGAGACAGACAGGGAGACAGACAAAGAGACAGTGAGACAGACAGACCGAGTGTGTTATTGTTTTTTCCGAAATTATCAAGCAAAATTGTAAACTGTAAAGGGAAAACCGTAAACGGTAAACACACGACTCGCATTTTTCCCAGCACTTTTTGGTAAACATTTTCGTAATAAATATGACAGCAAACAAATTGTTGATAAATTTTATAAATTTTATGTATATTCCTCTATCGTCTGTGGAGCGTTAAATGCAATTCGTACAATAAATTGTTATTTCTGCCTGTGCAAATTTGATTTAAAGTAATTGTCATCGTCGTGGGCCATTTACCAATAAATCATTGAGATTAGCCAGTTATTGGCTAATTAAAATCATGGTCGAAAGTACTCGTACAAAAGCGCCTTGAGAAAAAAGAATATTTACGAAATTCTCTAGTAAATGGAGAGGAAACTATAATGAGACTCTTTTACAAATTGAGTGGCAAACACTTTTCAAAACTGTTTTTATAGTTAAATTCTTAGAAAGATAAAAAACAGATTTACGAAGTTAAGAAGTAAGTAAAGTAATTTGAAAGTTAAGATTAAGCTCACTTAAGGTGTTGACAAAGTTTGATTATCAAAATCAGTTTTGATGCCGAAATTATGTAAAGGAAAACTACAAAGAAAATGTTACTTCAACTAAAAATCGACTGATATTCAGAAAACAAATGTCAGCTGAAAATCTAAAGCAAGTCTCCACTCTGTAAAGTTCTCCCTCTCCTGCTCTACCTTTTCAAATCTGCAACTGTCAAGCCAAATGACAAATGACTGCTACTATACAGAGACACCTTCACTATATCTCTATATCTATTCCTGCTCAATTAAATGATAAATGATGCAGCTAATTATGGCGTGAAACTTTCAGTCTGGTCGAGTCTGCCTATGCTAATCGGACAACAAAGCCAGCGGAATCTACGAAACAAAAAACTAGTAGAATATGTATAGAAAACAGAGCAGGAAGAGGGAGCCGTGAAGAACATCAACATCAAGATGCGGAGCAGTTGGAAAAGTAAGCAAAGTCATTAACATATCGCACCAATGAAAATGCAAATGCAACACAAATTGTCTGCGGCAGAAAGAGAGAGAGAGAGAAAGAAGAGAGTGGGAAAGAAAGAGAGAGAAGGAGAGAGAGTGTGGGTACCGTGCGCTGTCTCTTTGCAGTCCGCATTCTATTTGGTGTCCATTGTCAGTGGCAGCTACTTCAGCGACTGACCGCATGTCCTGCCGTCTCCATGCCGTGTCCTGGACGTGTTCTGGCGTGCTGGCTCATTAAAATGCGCTGCCATCTTGCGAAAGTGAAAAATTACCCAGCCCAGGGAGCAAAGCACGCAACGAAAACAAGACGGAGAACCAAAAAAAACAAGGCCAATTGAGAGTTTAAGTTGGCAGACTACGGCATACACTGTCAAATGGAAAGGGGGCTTTGCAGACATTGCCTCAATGAAATTTTACTGGTGCAAAGGAAGATTTCGCATAAAAACAGAAAAATAGAGAGATCATCCCCGTTGTTTGATCTGTTCAGGAATATATAAAGACAGTATATATGTATAAGATAAGCTGAAGAGATTCATTTGACTTAAGTACCTTATTTAATCAACTACGTCTTAATTTATTCATGAATGTATAGAACACAGATCATCCCAATTACTTAAGCTATTCACGAATATATATGTACAATATATATTGATATATGCGTAAAGATTCCAAGAGATATATGCATTAAGTAAGTACCTTGTTTAGTCAGCTTTGTCTTAATCCATTATGAGTGAATAAAATAATACTTCATACCTACGATATAACTTCTTGATCCGTTCATAAACCTAAAGGATATTCAAACACCTTTTTGCACATCATCTATACTTATCTCTAGCTCTCACCTTGAACCTATAAAGATATACAGATACCCATACCATAATATACCTCTCTTGCTCTCAGCAACTGCATCCCTCACTATGTGACACATTCATCGCCACAGCTAATATACCCTCTCGACTGGTCATTCATAAAAAACACTGCCCTACCTAGGAATGAGTGTGCAAAACGGAAAATGGAAAAACTTCTGCGGGGCAATCAGCGAGCAGCACCAACGAGCAGCAACAGTAGCGGCCAGCAAGACCGTCGTCCAGCTTGGCCTTGGCTATAAAAGGTGTTGGACTGCGTTTTCTGCTGTTAAGTGGCGCCAGCTACTGCTGCCCCTCCACTCCCCACTCCCTCTCTCTCCCACTTTTCCCCTCCCCCCTCTGTTACTGTTGTTGTTATTGTAGCTTTACGCTTTGTTAGCACTTCATAAAACTAAGCTCATGAATATTATGAGCTTATCCGAGTCGAGTCGTGTCGGGGGCGATTTGTGTTTGATTTGCTTGGATTCGTAATGCAGCATTTGCAGCTGGGCAGGTCTGGCTTGGTCTGGTCAAGCAGCAGAGACGGAATCAGAGGCATCCACGTGCAGCAGCATTATGACGCAGCTGCGTCGCTGGGGGCTGTTGCCACAGCTTAAGCAGCCGACGTTGCCGGCATCGTCGCCTTGCAACGTCGCTGCATGCAACGTGCAACTCAGCAGAGTGCAGTAAATTCGCGATTAAGCTTAATTACAGCCCGAAAAAGTCAACAAAGGCAAGGATAGCGAGCGAGCGGCAGCTCAACTTAATTGTCAGTAAGTGTTGCTTAATACTCATTATCTGTTGCCACGCCCACGTACGCCTCCCTGTCTGCTGCTGCTGGCTGCACGTCAGCCGCATAGCCGAAACTTAATTGTTAGCTTGCCAAAAACTTTTGGCAACAGCGCCAACAAAACTCAACTCAACTCAACGCTGGCAAGTCAAGTCGACGCGCGTTATTAACCCCTTTACTTTTGTTGCTAATTAAAAAACTTTTGTTGCCCCCCGCCACCCCTTCGCTTTTCTCTCCCCCTTTCGCCAAAAGAAAAGTGGCAAAAAACTGCCAAAGACATGGAAATCCTTTACCACCCCGCCTGTCGCCGTTCCGGCCGTCAGTCAGGCGCAGCGAAATGCTGTCGTTGTTTACACAAAAGCAATCATACGCCACGTTGTACGCTCTCTCACGCTCGTCTCTTCACTGTCAACAATGCTTGAAGAGCATCAAAAGTAAAAGATCTCTCCACAAACTGCTTGACATTGTGCTGAAGTTTCATTAATTAGATAAAAGTTCTACCAGTGCCCCTGCCCCTGCCCCTCAGCTCTTTCTCCCCCTCTTTCACTGTCTCTTTCTGTGTCTGGCGCACATTGTTAATGACGCAGGAAAACGAGCTGCAAATTATTTGCACACAACAAAAGTCACAGAAAAGTTGCAGAAGAAGTTTTGGACTTCTTCGAATTAAAAAATATATATACGTGTATAGCAATAATTAAATAAATATATGATCTATCAGCTAAGCAGACAAATTGCAATTATAAAAGGCGAATCCTTTAATTAAGTAGAGCTGAGCCTTAAGCACTTCCGACCCGACAAGAAAAAGGTTTGAAAAGAAATTGAGCTGTAATTGAAAACTAACTTGAATTTAGGCACAGTTGTAGAAGGAGACAGTGGCGTAGACTGTAACAGGGATTGCAAAAGAACAAGACAAACAGATATGGATAGATATGGATATTGTATTATTATTATTCATTTATTTACTTGATTTAATTTAATATAATTGTGTAATAGTACAAAGTACTTTTGTTTATGCATAGATTATAATTTGATTATTCATATTGTATAAATATACATAACTAGCTAGATTTATCGATAACTGATGTGGGAATATAAAAATAGAGAAACAGTTCAAACAATTCCACAAAATGATGTAGAACATGATGATAACTTTATAGGCTCCCCCTTAGCGACGCCTCTGCGCCCTACAACCAATCGAGCTCATGCCAAAGAACAAATATGCCAGAAAACATGATAATTAACCCCCATTTTTTACACACTTTCGTCCACTCCCATTCCCTTCTAGCTAATCAAGCTGGGAAGGTAAGTAGAAGAAAGTTGAAGAAAGACCGGAAGCAACAGAGGCAGCACCAGCTCCACACCAATCAAATTAAAAAGGGACCCAGTAGCACATCAAGAAGACGCGCTAAGCATAGATAAAAACAACAAAAAGTACCCAAAAAAAAAACAAGAAAAAAGCAAGCGAAAAATAAGGAATAGGAGGAAAAGGAGAAAAATTGTAGCTGTTCATAAAACATGAATCGTGCCGCTATCTGTGTGTGTGTGTGTGTGTGTGGGTAGGTGGGAAAGCGGAAGATGATGAATTTTTAATTTGTGATGTTGCTTCCCGTTTTAATTGTTGTTGACAGACGACTGACTGACAGCGTAATTTACAATCCTTTTTCCGTACTCCGCTGTTTCCCTTCAGATGTGGTCGGGTTGGGGGTGAAATTTTAATTAAAGAAATTGCGGTTAATCCCGTTAGCAGAGCGCAAGTGGAGTACAAAAAAAAAAGCAGAAGAAAATTATGTATATTTCTCTAGCGAAAATGGAAAGTGTGGAAGATGGGGAAGGAGCAAGGAAATACCCGTAGGCGACTCACTGAAAATGTGCTGTATGTTGGCAACGACACAACATTTTTTGCTAATTGTTAAATTTTGAACGCAACCACCCCTTATTCATCATATTCCTCAGTAGGTCTCCTATGTTGACAAGAAATCTGGAATGTCCCACCTCGTCTACACAGCATCAAAAGCCTACAAAATTTCAACACCTTGCTGATTTTGCTTTCATTTGCATGTTGTTAATGCGATTTATTGCCATGGTTAACACAGCAAAGAGGTGGCAGGGTTGCCGCATACTCCTGCATATTTGTCAAAGAAATTTAAGTAATTGCATTTCATGCCATTTGAACATCAATTTGCATCAAATTTTAAAGGCTGTTGTGGCCAGGAAATTCATTTTCAACACCTACGCCATCAATGTACAATGAATTAACCTAGAAAATATGCCAAAAAATAATTAAAAAAGCATTAGATTTAAAAACTTGCTGGCTGGTGTAAGCTGGTGCCATTCACACGTCAAAGGTAGTGCTACAATTTCAGAGAGGGGGAGAGAGAGAGAGAGAAAGCAAGTAGGAGCAGCTGTGGCTGCAGTGCAAAGAGAGAGCTTATCTGTTGCTCTCACTGCACTCTCTCTCTTCCCTGTGCACGCGTGACGTCAGCTAAAGCCAAGTGATTAACTCATCCCCGCTCTCCTTCTCTCTCCCCTCTTTCTTGGTGATCACTGCACTGCTTGCGTGACAAATAGAAAATCCTCGCAATAAAAATGTATTTTATAACATAGTTAAGCTTGCAATTAACAAATGGCGACAGCAAAGAAATGCTAAGTAAATAAACAAGTGCACAGCATTGCCAACAGCGCATGAAGTCAAACCTGTTACCAGTTGCTAATTAGAGCGAATTCAAGCGCCGCTTGCAGTCACGCACATTTGACATTCTCCTTTGACGTATCGATATTGGATGCGCTACATTGATAACGCCGTAATCGATAACAGGCACAACCTTATTTACAATCGTATTGTGTTACATTTAATGTAATTAAAAGTGTGAAATATATTAATTTATTTTATTTAAATTATCAAATATCAAAACAAATGTATTTAAAAAGTTTGTAATACTTTTCTAGCATTAATCGCACATGCAGCATGCTGACTTAAATCCTTACCGCGACGCCAGCTGAGCCAATCAGCCGTACATAGTAAGAGCTGCAGTCGAGCAGGTGTGCAGAGGGAGTGTATGTCTGTGTGTACGTGTGTTGGCCATGCTGTGGGACAACATGCTCGACACATATAAGAAATTAACTTAAAAGTCATTTCATCACACAGACAGCGAGCTAAAGAGGCTGTGTAAGAGGACAGCACGAGGCTGAGCTACAGCGAGAATGAGAAAAAAGGATTAATTGCATGAGAGAGCGAGGGAGATGGAGCGATAGCAGCTGGTGGCACGACAGCAACGCGCAGAGAATGGCAACGGTAAAGGCAACACGGTGTATGAAGCAGAGCTGAGCAGTGAATATCCTGGCTTTTCTATAAGCCATTGACTTGCACATCTGCATCCACATCCGCATCCTTTGCCAGGACAACACACACACACACACACACAGAGACTTGCCTGAGCCTGGAAGGATGCGCGACTCGCATGTGTGGAGTATTTTTTAATAGTGTTTCGTGTGCCTCTTGGCGTTAATTTATGCCACAAAATCATTTTCTTTTATACGCGCAGCCACATGCAAAATAAAAATTAAAACTGAAATGTGAAAAAGGCGAAAAAAAAGAAAAGGCAACTGCACGAAAGAGTCGCCTCTGCCTCCACTTTCCTCCTCTTGCTACGCCTCCTCTCGTACATGCAAATTGCGTTGCAGCGCCTGCGGCGATGAGACGCAGTTTATGTCAAGTGAAAAATGAGTGCGAACTATGACATGAAATATGAGCACATCCCCAAATGCAACAAGACACAACACGCCACGCCCCCTTCTCCACCCTTACACAGCCCACGCCCACGCCCTCAGCTCGCACACACTCATTTTAAACTGCACCGTTTATTAGTGTGCTTTGAAAATGACTAAAACATGTAAATAAAATACAAGAAATAAGTGAGAGACATGGTGGAGAGTGTTGCACCAGCAGATACCCTGTAAAGTAAGTGAATGCAACTTGGACAACTTAAATTCTTGTAGAGCAGGCCAAATATTAACTTTATTTTGAGTTTATTGCAAGTCTTACACTAATGAATACCCTGGAAATTAGTTGGAAAAAAGTATTTTGCTTGGATTTTTAGTTTTTTTGTAAGAAATGAACTTATTACTGCAAAGAAAAACAAAATCTCATGTTAAACAAACTGTTCAAAAGTTTTTAATTCACGAAATACCCTGTAAATGAAGTCAATACAGCATTGAAAATAGGTTTAAAGTATTTTGATAAAATATAACTAAATAATTTATTTTCTTTTAAGTAATTAGGTCTGTTTCAAAGTGTTTCAAGCAGAAAATGCACTATACAAGAATTTTTTCTTTCTCTTGCTCTCACTACTTATAACGTTTAGACTCCCTTGGCAAGCCTATCCATACTTAATGGGTATAGCCAAAGAGCTGAAGCATTGCATATTCCTAGACAATGATTAGCTCATACTGCGGGCAGGCAAAAAAAACAAAACTCAATTGAATTCGAAACCGAAAACGTAAACAAAAACACATAAATAATTTATTATGTGACACAGGCTTGATAAGCGCCCATATACAGTATGAAAATACATACATACATATATGTATGTATACAACTTACAAATAAATATTCAAATATACAAAATATACGTGTATGTATGTTTGCGTCCCTGGCATTATGTGGGTTTTGTTTTACTTACTTAATTTCTTACCAAGTTCTAGAAAAACAATTTCAAACAGTTCAAATCGCAATTGAAAAGTTCATAGTTTAGCCCTTTCCCCTTTCTCCCTCTCTCTCTCTCTCAATCTGTCTTTCTCTCTCATTCACTACGCTTCAACTTTGGAATACGCGACGGATTGCAAAAGTTATGCAATCTAAGACGCAGTTAAACGATTTGATTCAATTGAAGTCTGTTTTCATGCGCTCTATATAGCGGAATATACATTCGTATATTCATACTATATATATATAGTATGTATACATGTGTATATACGCAAATATACCTCGTAGAGCGGACTAAACATAAAGTGTTTCAATGTCCAGACAAGGCCGTCGCTATTCGCGTGTCAAAGTCATCTGCCGTTTTCACTGGCATTGCCCAAGGTTGACGCGAATTAAGAAATTGCAAGCTGTGAAGAGAGATGAGAGGAGGTAGTGGGTTACGGATTGTCTTACCTCTTATAGATAGTGACAGTAAATCACACAAGTGGGTAATGCACTCGACAAGTGCAAGTGGATTTACCAGCCCATCCCTCGACGCAATCCCAGAATAAATATTGTAGATCACGAAGGTTAATTTGCAAAAATAATGAAGTCAGAGTTTTTTTATATTCAACAACTGATAACTCTAGTGGGAATTACCTATTCTAAGAACTGTATAATTATAAGAAGGAAAGGTAATCTTTTTAAACCTTGTTGTTGTTTCAGAAAAGTCTACAATGATTCTAAGTATGTAATAATATGATGTTTTTATGAAACCAAAACGATAGATCGCCCTGATTCGGTTGTTATATTTTCCATCTTTCATACAGCTAATAAAAAACTAAGATACCAGTTTACATTGCAACAGATAGATGGACAGACTAAACAACTATTGAACTTTTTTGAATTTGTAATACTTATTTTATTCTTTCTCATTTACTTATTAAATCTCCAAAGTTTTCATTTATTTCTATACAACGAATCGTCATCATATGCTCAAACTTAACAGAGGGATTCCTTAGCTCTTCAGAGATACTCAATTGAAAACCGAATAATTCTCAAATGAAATTGCCTTGGCTCAAATCGTTAAACCCACCCGACCGAGTGAGCACGATGACATTCTGCTTGCGCCCACGTTGTGGAAACGCAGAAAGCCAACTATAAATAAATAAAATCATGGAATAAACATTCAAACATTCACAGTGAATAGCAGCAAATTAATATACACAACATAACACAAGATGCCGCAGAGATCGGAGAGAACTGTGAGGCGCCGGTGCGTGGCGTTGATGTCTGATAAATATTCCAAAGAACGAGCAAATGCTCAGCAAGGACGTTTATTTTTAAAGAATAGTGAAAAAGCTAAAGATGATATATGATGTGTATACTGACTACGTGTGTGTGAGGCTATGTGTGTGTGTGTGTGGCAATAGAAGTGCTGCGAGAAAGCTTTAACCGATTGTCAGCTTGAACCAGAGCTGAACTTGACAGTGAAACCCAAAGCTAAAGCGATACGTAGCTCTGGTATAGCGTATGTATTATAGGGTTCTATATGCAAGAAAACGAGATAACTGAAGATCTGGCCACACAACTGTACGTCAATAGCTCGACACGTGACAAGCGACAAGACAAACAGCGCATCATGAGACTAAACTGAGTTTCTCAAATACACAGAGAGTGTGTATGAGCTCAACGTTGATAAGTCCAACTGCCTGACTGACCCGGTGGACAACCTTTGTAGATCCGATCTTATTGTTGTTGTCGCTGTTTTTGTTGTTGTTATGATTCAGCAGCACTCGCAGTACAAGTACAAAAACAAACACGAATCCGATTCCGATTCGAAATACTTACATAATCAAATCATACACACACACGATGCGATCCATTTCGTTCCGGTCATGTGAGGGAAGTGTATAGTTTCAATATATTTTATTACAATGAAATGAATAAATATCTGTTGATAATATTATAATATAATAATATTTAAACAAATTTTTGTTGGTGGTATTAGTTTTGTTGCTTGAGCACACTCGCAATTCAAAGGGGTAAGCAGTTCCATGGCCAACAAGAAATCTTTCTTTCAAGCACCTTCAAATTCCGGGCTCAATGTAACCCACCTCATTCCAGTTGTGATCTACTTTGAATTTTCTTACATCAATAGTCGAAATACTTCAATCACTACCCTACAGTTTACTATAAATTTAGTCTGAATGTGTTGAGGCACAAAGAACTTTATACTTTGCTAGGTTTTTTTTATTGAATGCAGTACCTTATATATCAAACAATTGCATCCCGATCAATTCGTCAATACACAGCAGAATTCATTCGTGCCACAGTTGTTGGCAGGTAGCCGTATGTCCGGGTTACACCAGGCCATGCATTCCGCCAGACGTATATCACACTGTACTTCATCAATCGGTACTGCAATCGGGTATCCATACGAGAAGGTAGCAAAGTTTGACAAAGGAAAGTTAGGTTGACGATCGTTGTTAATATGACAAGAGAGAAACAAGAGAGATTAGTATAACATGTTTTACCCATCGATCAGCGTGATTACCATTCACTCCGGTTGTCACAACATTAGCACACGATAACTGCAGCACCAATAGTGCTGACAACAGACACAGGCCAAGAAAGGTTCTTAAATTTGACATAACGACCTATATGTATGATAGTTGGTATAGTTTGATAGTCAGTTAAGGAATAATTGGCTGCTGCTGAGTTAATCCACACGATAGCAGAGTTTGTGTAAAACTTCGATTCCACATGCTCAACACTGACCGTGCGGACGTAACAAGTCATAAATTCTAATTCAGATTTGATATACTTACATAATTATAATCTTACACACTCTCGATGCAATCCATTTCGTTCCAGTCATGTGAGAAGTCTAAATCATGGCTATAGTGCAAAATAGTTATGTATTTACTGTTAATTTTAACTCAGCAACAGTCGAAATATTTCTCTACTACACTATATAAATAAAGTAAAGTATGGCTTTAAATGGCCTTCGACCATTGAAAATGGTCAAAAAGGGTATACTAACTTTGTCCAAATGTATGTAACAGGCAGAAAGAGGCGTGGGAGACCCCATAAAGTATATATATTCTTGCTCAGGAATACAAGACGAGTCGATTTAGCCATGTCTGTTTGTCTGTCCGTCTGTCCGTCTGTCTGTCTGTCTGTCTGTGTGAACGCACAGATCTCAGCTATTATAAAAGCTACAGTTACCAAATTTGACAGGCAGACTCCTGTGTACTATAAGCAGATCAAGTTTATTTCAAATGTTAGGTGCCACGCCCACCGCCTCCACAAATCAATAATTTAATTTTTGAACTCAATTTGTAAGCGCTTTATAAAAGATACAACTTTCTGACCTTAACATATACTAAGCTGAATGAAATATCTACGTAGTCTCCAAATTACAATCCGATCGGACAATAATCACAGAAGTTATTTAAGAAAGTATGAGCATAAAACCAAACGCTTCTGTCAGCTAACAAGGGAGGCGGGCGAGCGCGTAGCACGAGCGCCATCTGTCGGGATTAATTTCAAAGCATGTGCATATGCATATGTATGTGTATGAATTTAACAAATTAAACTACACGGAACATAGGTCGAAGGGTATCCCACTGTCGCGTTTTGCGCGACTGTTGCTCTCGTTTATAGCTGGCATATGTACATTTGTATTTGTTTTTATGCGAAGAAACATTCATAATAGACTTTCACAAAACTATTCCAACAAACAGCACTGTTGTCCGTTCCGGCAGAATGTGCCTGGTATGTTAAACTGGCAGGATGTGCATTTTGCAATTCGCAGATCAGATCGAAGTACCCACACAAGGAGGTAGCAAAGATTGGTGAAGATGTTGGCAGGTGGGTTTAGTGCAGAAGAGAGTTTGGCAAGTGAGGTTGTCGTACGGCCGCACGATCATCGTTCATATTATGTATGACAAGCAAAAACAAAAGAAGGAGAGATTAGTGTAACAAGTTTTACCATTCGGTCCATGATAATATCGATCATATTGATTACGTGTTACTGCCTTTAAATCGTCACCCAAAACCATTAGTGCTGACAACAGGCACACGCCAAGAAAAAGTAACAATTTGGCCATAACGATGGATATAGTTTCGATATTCACTTAATAATTCTGTTTAATATTGATATGTTACTTGATTACTGCTGGTATATATACGAGTAGTAATCCACACGATAGCACGGTTTGTGTACAATTATGCAAGATGAATTACTTTCTTGATGCACGAACTTTTTCCGATTCGATGTAAGTATAAGTATATATATAATAGTCTATTTTGTCCCAGTAATGCGAAAGAAGTTTAAATCGTAGGTTCATTTAAACTCAGTAACAGTGCAAATGTCTCGTACAATTTATATGTCAGGGATAGTTTAAAAAGAAAACACATGTGTACCTTTTCTAAAGCTAGCATATTTATTTGTTATTTTATGCGTAGAAACATCAATACCCGAATTTCACAAGCAAAGGTATCTCTAGTCTACATAAACCGACAGCAGACCATTCCGGCCTTGCAGGAGCTGCCTGGTATGAGGAAATTGTGACGGCACCAGTGCTTGCAACTCCCCAAGAAGGTATCACATAGATATCGGTCACGTTGTGCTACAATCAAGTATCCACACAAGAGGGTAACAAAGTTTGAGGTGGCATGAATGCACAAGAGAGAGTTCGGCAATGAAATTTGAGGATGTCCGTGGGTCGCACGATCATTGTTAATATTTTGGATGACAGGAAACAACGAGAGTGATTAGTATAACAGGTTTTACCATTTGCTTCATAATAAAATCGATAGAAATTATTACATATTCCTTCGTTTGACTCGGCACTCGATAATTGCTGCACCATTAATGCTGACAACAGGCACACACCAAGAATAACTCCCAATTTTGCCATGACAATGGATATAGTTTCGATTTACACTTAAGAATTCTGTTTGTTATTGATATATTACTTGATAACAGCTGGTATATATAGTAATCTACACGATTGCACGGTTTGTGTGTAATTAGGCGAGACGAATTACTTATTTGATGGCAGAACTTATTCCAATTCGATATACTTACATAATGGTCACACACACTATGCGATCTATTTTGTCCCAGTAATGCGAAAGAAGTTTAAATCGTAGGTTCATTTAAACTCAGTAACAGTCGAAATAACTCGTACAATTTATATGTCAGGAATAGTTTAAAAAGAAAACACATGTGTACGTTTTCTAAAGCTGGCATATTTATTTGTTATTTTATGCGTAGAAACATCAATTCTTGCATTTAACAAGTAGAGGTATCTCTAGTTGCTGAAATAACGGCAGCACATCTTTCCGTCCTTGCAGAAGCTGCCTGGTAAGCGGTACTGGTCATGGCACCAGTGCTTGCAACTCCCCAAGTAGCTATCACATATGTATCGATCACGTTGTGCTACAATCAAGTATCCACGCAAAGTTTGAGGTGGCATGAATGCACAAGAGAGAGTTCAGTTGAGGATGTCCGTGGGTCGCACGATCATTGTTAATATTTTGGATGCCAGGAAAAGACAACAAGAGAGATTAGAATAACAAGTTTTACCATTTGTTCCATAATAACATTGACAGAAATTATTACATATTTTTTCATTTGACTCGGCACTCGATAATTGCTGCACCATTAATGCTGACAACAGGCACACGCCAAGAATAACTCCCAATTTTGCCATCACAATGGATATAGTGGCGATTTACACTTAAGAATTCTGTTTGATATTGATTTTTTTCTTGATAACAGCTGGTATATATAGAAATCCACACGGTTTCTGTGCAATTAGGCGAGACAATTTACTAAACCATAACGAATCCGATTTGATACTTATACATACACAATAAAAAGCGAACACACAATGCGATTCATTTAATCCCAGTTCTGCGAAGGAGTTCTAAATCATGGATATCATTTATAAATATTTACAGTGCATTTTAGCTCGACAACAGTCAGAATACCTTTTACAATATATAAGTTAAGTAAAGTATGGTTTAAAAAAAACACTTTCTACCTATTTATTTGTTAATATGTGAACAAAAATTTATTCCTGAAACGTATATAGAACTACAGCAAAGGACAACACCTTTCTCCCCGATCGCAGTAGGTGTTTGGTATAGGATACATACAGGAGTATAGGCATAGTGCAATTGTTTCATTACATCGTTTTAGGAAGAAACTTACTACAAACAAGTATCCACACGAGGGGGTAGCAAAAATACATGAAGAGGTTGACAAGCGGAATAAATGCAGAAGAGACAAGTGAGTTTGTAGTTCGGTTGCACGATCATCGTTCATATTATGGTTGACGTGCAAAAACAATAAGAAGAAAACAAGAGGGATTAGTATAATAAATATTACCTTTAGTTCCATAATAATATTGATCAGAGTGATTACATACTTGCTACCTCTGGCTCAAGATCGGCACCCGATAACTGTTGCACCATTAGTGCTGACAACAGGCACACGCCAAGAAAAAGTCCCAATTTTGCCATAATAATAGATATAGTTTCGATATTTACTTTGATATTGATATATCTACTTGATTACTGCTGGTATATATAGTAATCCAGAAATTAACACGGTTTGTGTACAATTAGGCGAGACGAATTACTTTCTTAATGCACGAGCCATAAACCTTAACGAATCTGATTCCAATTCGATATACTTACATATTAATCACACATACACTATGCGATCCAGTCATGCTCAAGAAATGTTTATCGTGAGTGCATTTTAACTCACTAACAGTCGAAATAATTATCTAGTATAATAATATAAGTCAAACAAAGTTTCAAAAAAAAGACGTTGGTTCCATTTCTATAGCTGGTATATGTAACATATTTGTTATTTTAAGCATATACACATGAATTCTTGAACTGCACAAGCAAAGGTATCGCTAGTCTAAGCCGCTCTACAGCAGTATCGTCCGTTTCCGCAGGTACCCGTGCGCTCCGATTCTCTGCAACCCCAGTCCACGGGATTGCATTATGATATTAGATCACAATCTTTTCGTTACACAATTAAATATCCACAAAATAGTAAAGTTTCGTGAAGACGTTGACAGGTGCCAAAGAACAGTGACACGGAAAGAAAACAAGAAAGATTAATATAACAGATTTTACCTTTCGTTCTATAATAAAATCGATAAGAGTGATTACATTCACTTGTCCATTGTCTATCATCGGCACTCGATAACTGTTGCACCATTAGTGCTGACAACATGCACACGCCAAGAAAAAGTCCCAATTTGGCCATAACGATGGATATAGTTTCAATATTCACTTTTCTATTGATATATCTACTTGATTACTGCTGGTATATATAGTAATCCACACGTTAGCACGGTTTGTGTGTAATTAGACAAGACGAATTACTTTCTAGATGCACAAAGCATAAACCAAAACGTATCTGATTTCAATTCGATATACTTACCAATATATATGCTTTGCTATTAGTCCAAGTCATGCGAAAGAAGTCTAAATCATGTGTATAGTTGGAAAATATTTACAGTGCATTTTATTACAGCAGCAGTCGACATATTCCACTCGTACAAGATATAAGTAAAGTATGGTTTAATAAATACATGTATGTGCCCTGTCTATAGTTGACATATTTCTTTGTTTGTTGTTTTGTTGTTTGCGCAGCAATTTTCACAAGCAATGGTATCTCTAGTCTAGATCAAAACACAGCAGACTTGTCCGTTCTCGCAGTCGGTGCCAGGTCTGTGCAGCCTCTGGTGGCACCTGTCCATGCAGGCCCCCATGTGTTGGTCACACGGTGCTGGTCTAACCGGCACTGCAGTCGGGTATATCCATGACACATGAGGGGGGGGGCAGCCACATTACGGGGTATGGGCGCGAGAGAGTTTGACGGAGGATAGTAAGGTTCGGTTGGTCGGTCGGACGATCGTTGTTAGTATTTTGGATGAAAAGGAAAGACAACAAGAGAGAGAAACGAGAACAAGATATGAGTACAACAAGTAATACCAATAGTTCGATTATTATAGGAATTGCAATTTGAAAATAAGCGAGCTTGGGAAACAGAGAGAAAATGAGAGAGCATTGGTATCTCTCTCTCCCTAGGTTTGGGATTGCGCTAAGAGTTTGGGTTTAACTGCAGGAAGTATTTGTGGATTAGCAAAACAGAGCGAACTGAACTGCAACTGTGTTCTCTACTTACACTCGTAACAGCACTCGACACCCAGATGCGCGCTGGTGGGGCAGAGACCCTTGTTCGATGTCGGCTCGGTGCAATCGCTGCTCTGCACGCACAGTCCACCCACAAGGACACACTGACGATCATTCGGATAGACACGCACGCCCTGCAGCACTGCAAGTGAAGGGGGTAAGTCGATCTCTCTCTCTCTCTTATTTGAGGATTATCATGGCGCACACTTACTATACGAATCGGAATTATCGTTCACTTCGTTTGTCACAATATCGGCAGTCGATAACTGCAACAGCATTAGTGCTGACACCAGGCATAGCCCCAGAGAGATGCTCAAATTTGACATAACGATCGATTATGTTTTTGATATATATTGATATAGAGTTTGTTCCGTTTGATATTGATATTGTTACTTGTTAGTAAGTAATCCACACGATAGCACGGTTTGTGTACAACTGAGCAACACGAATTACGTTCCAGATGCTTTTCAACGAAAATCGTTCACACAAAACTGACCGTGGCAGCGCTGTGTGTGTTTTGCACAACTCGACGAACGATCGGCAAATGAGGCGGCAGCCAGGCACAGTCCACAGAGAGCCCGGACAGGCGAGTAAGCTGTGTGTGTGGAGAGCGCAACGCATTGAAAGAGAGATAGTGAGACAGAGAGAGTGAGGGAAAAAGGAGAGAGAGAATGGGGGGGGGGGCAGCGTCGTCGAATGCGGGCGCGCTCAGTTCAATTGAAGAGCGTGAGAGCCATTAATAATATTGGCGCATTTGCACAGCCAGGAAAAACCAAACGACGGACAGACAGCGACGACAAGCGGCGCATAAAAAGATTCAGCCGGCAGCAGCAACAGCAACAGCACCAATTGAGCCAAACCCGCTCCTCTCTCTCTCTCTCTCTCTTTGTCTCTTGTGGTAGCCACTAACATAATTCATGTGATGTACTCACGCGCTCTATAAAGCACGCCAATAACTTAATGAATGGGCCAACAAATTCTTAGATTCAAGTAGTATTTATGTGCTTCTTTGTTTATTGAACAGCAGAGTTGCTGCGCAGGCAGCTCGACTAGCAGTTACCCTCTATATACGAGTATATTACATACTGTAAACAACAGTACAGTGCACACTCTGCTGCTGCTGCTGCTGCTCTACAGGGTATGCGTAGAGCCCATGAAGCCATGGCGCCATGATCGTAATCAAGCAGTAAGACAGTTCATGATTAACCGCATTTATCGAGGCGTAACATGATTTAACTGCATTTAAAAGCAATGATCTGGTTTGCTCTCCCCAACTGCCTGTGTGTGTGTGTGTGCCTGTGTGTGTGTTGCTAGAAGAACAAAGCTGCGACTGTGTGCGTTATCAGCTGCCCATTTGGGATTCGGTGTTTCCAGCTTTGTTGTGGGTATTTTTTTTTTGTTTTCGGAAAACAAATTTAATTTTAGCAAATGCTGCAAAATCCACCCAAAAACTCAAGCTAAACAGAAATAGCAACAGCTCGAGCAATTGTTATTATTCTGTCTGTCCCTGTCATGTGACGCGATTCGACAGTATGTTCTCAATTAACCAGAAACTTCTATGGAATAACGGTATTATCAATGCCATGGACAGATCACTTGATAGACCAGACAGTTCAGTTAGAAAACAAAGCAAACTAGACGATCGAGAGAGGGAAAGAGAGAGAGAGAAGACAATTCCAATATACCACTAGCAAAGAGCATTCGACTTGGACTTGGACTTGGACTTTACTCAACGCAACTATGAATGAACTTACGACAGATCTGTAGCAAACTCAAGATCACTTGCCCAATACACAATACATAATCATCATAACTATAGTCTAGAAACTACGCGGGATTCCATTGTAAATCCCCATTTGCCTCCCCTTGCCATGCTCTTTAGTCATCGTCGCTGATAACGATTTCTTTTTATGTTAAACACGTTCCAATTGACATCATTACCTTATCATCGACAGAAATATTGAGTATACTATGTTATATAGGCTTAATGCAGTTGCTTAATGCCCGTCGAACACCTGTTAAACACATCTGTTTCTTGGCTTGCTAGAGAGGGAACATACTTGTAGATTTATATTTACTATTGTTTTGGGTCAGCACTGGAAATGAGTTCATTAACAGAATTTACTATTGAATTTGACAGTCGTTTAATAGCAGCAAAGGGGGACCAACGCTAGTATGATATGCCACCCCCAATTTGGCAAGAGCCTTTTATTTCCAATAACAAATTGTGCGAAAACAAAAAGCACTGGAGGATCTGCGCAGCTCTTAAAATGTGAGGACACAACCTGGCAGCCAGGACACTAATGGGATTGTGTATTGGGAGTCCAGACAGAAGGTTTCGCAAGAAACCGCTTTTAACAGCCGTAGCATACAGTGCGGGTAACTCACTGTTATTTAACAGCGGAATACAAATGTCTTGTGTCACAGCTATCTTCGGCAAAGCTCCCACTAGCAAGGTTGCCAGACTTTAACGGCAGCTGACACAGTGATCAGAGATACAAACCATGCTAAAGTTTTGAGCTATGTTAAACTACTGTTAATTTTAAATTAACAGAACTCTCTTATTCTCTGTTAGTCAGTGCTACAGTTTTAGCTTTTTTCCCCGTCAAATATGGTTTTTTTTAAGTCCAACTGCGTAAAAAGTTGGAATTCTGAAATTTCTTCTAAAAGAAATTAGCTGCTTACGCTTTTTGATCGGTATTGCAAACATTTTTCTACAAAATTTCTATACGCATTTTATTTAATATTATTATTTTTATTAAAAGTTCGCTATAACTTGTGAAGATACTCGTGGAAATATCGCTGATTAATTTTTTCCAACAAGATGTTTTGCATTTCTAGCTTAATACGCGTTTTGGCTTCCATCTCATAAGTTGACAGCACTGCCAGTTGATGATTCATAAAGATTCTGACGAAATCTCAGATATAATGAGTTATCTTCCTTACTGGGAATTACGCACAGATGACCCGAATTGATAAGTCAGTTGTAAATTTACAAATACATATTTTCTTGAGTTTATTAACAAGTTGAAAAGGCAGAGAAAATGTTTCGATTGACTATCGCAAAATATGTGAACATATCTTCTCATTCAGTCTTTCATTTCTCAAGCATTTCATTAAAATATATATGTGGCTTAACAACTATAACGACTAATATAGATTTAGTAATAATACAATAAAAATCAATAAAAATACATTTTCACACTGCACTACAAAATGGCCGTAGTGCGGTTTGTAAGTAGAACCAAAACGACGACATCTTGAACTTGGCACTTTATAAAGATGCACGCACAGCAAATATCACAGAGAAGTTGTTGTTGTTGTTGTTATTGTTGTAGTTGTAGTTGTTGCTTGATGAGACCAAATACAGTTGTAGGAAATGATCCTTCCATTCAATTATTACTTATCCAATTTCTGTCGCTCATCAATTGTGTACACACTGGCGGGTAGAACAGAGACGGCACTCGTAATAGATTCATCAGCATTGCTAGCCTTATTCCCAGCCCCCTCGAAGGGTATCACAAAGATGCTTGTCTTGGCGTCATGTTGCATCTTGATAACAGTATCATAGCTCGGCGGCGCAAATTCACTGTACGATGGTGAAGGCGTTGGCGGTGCCCTCTGTGGCACGTTGGCTGTGCTTCCGGCTTGACGTCCGCGCATATCGCGACATCTGCGATCGGAACACGCCATCAGCATGAAGAAAGCTGCAAGCGCCAGAAATGTTGCCACATACCACACGATGGTAATCACATCCATTGCCGTCTGTGACAATTCGTTGGACTCAACAACTGCTGCAAGTAGATAAAAGTATTGCGAAACTTTAACAAACTGTTTGGCGGATTAACATATACGTAATGCAAGGAGTGAAGTGAGTATTTAGGGTGCTGAGTAAGGTACTAAATACTTAATATTAATACGAAATTGCAACTGTAAAAGGTAGTGTAATGCAAAGAATTACAAAGATCCTCACTCTGACATCATTTTGTGTTATGAATTAATTTTGGAATTTCAAGAAATTACACAAACGATAAATCATATAAAAAGATCTTTAATTTCGACAGTTTAACGAAACACTTAAACAACTATCAGTAATCCACTAAATCAGAAATATAATAGTTAACCTACGCTACCGGCAAAACCTTATCCCAACTGTACCTTTAACTTTACTATAATTAAGTCATATAGCACGCTTATATAATAACTCAATTACACAGTTGGCTATCGCTATGGAAGCGTTACTAAGTGAATGAAATGAAACCCGAAGTTGGCACGTTTCGAAGCAGATTCCCCCTCTCAACTTTGGTTGCTGGCCAAGTGAAACTGTGGCGAACTGTTGAAAACTGTGCCGCCGCCATGTGTCATTGGTGTCTCGATGACGCAAAAGTTCAATTTGTACACACCGAAAACGCGTCATCAGCTAACGGGTAGCACTCGATATAGGGCCGGGGGCGGCGGCACTTGCAGTAACGCTAATCGCTTTGATTATAACCTGTTTGCGGCAAACCAAACTTGTTATTAAGCCTGTAACTTGTGACTTTTTTCCCGAATGGTCAATAGAAATACTGAACTTGGTATTTCAAATTCTACGTAGTAATAGCGGCATTGGTTTTAGTGAGAAATTCATACTCATATGGGGGAAAGAAGATCGGACCCGAATAACAAGAGATATGACATTGCAATCAGTTAGTGTATTCGTTTTCGTTGATTAAAAGTGAACTATAAATGTACGATGATGTTATGCACACATTGAACTTTGGTAATTTCGGTATACTTACGATTCTTATACAATATAATTCTGGTATTATTATCCACCTGATCGCCAAATAAATCCGGTTCCGTTGTCCCGTTGATAGACCCTGTCAGATTGTATGGCAGTTGTTGTCGCGTAAGAACGTTCTCCAAGGTGAACAGATACGATTGACCGTGTGCAGCGGTTGCGAACACATTGAATACTGAAATGGTATGAACAGAAATTGTTATAAAATACAGCAAAAACACCAACAACAACAGAAAATAATAAATGGGGAACTGCTGATAAAAAAAAAGAACAAACAATAAAGAAATCACAACTGAATGTAGATTTTTAATACGCGCGATCGCGCTGATAACTTATCAGTCATTCGGGTAGCACACTCCCCACTATAAACCCACAGACAACTATATATAGTAAATATAACTATATAGGTATATATATACAATACACTTGAGCGTGTGCAAATTAAAAGACACAACTTGAAACCAAACTTGACGACCGATAAAAAGGTGTCGCGCATTTCTAAATATATACATACAAAGACAATATGGCTTTGGGGCATGGCTTTTATGGTTCTCATTAATCATAATATACCATTAAATAATAAATAATTAAGCAATTTCTTGTGCAAAAGATAATAAAAACATAAATAATGAGAGTATCCATTGTGCAATTGCTTAAGTGGATTGATAAGAAACTGGCGTCGGCTTGTCTGTTCCTGTTTAAATATAGCCCCTGCTAAGCACCTGATCGACGTTGGTACTTACAAAAATAGCCAGACTGAAGCAAAATATCGTTAACCTCGAACTCGAAAACAATAACAAAAGGATTTGGGTTTTATTGATCAACACCCG
This sequence comes from Zaprionus nigranus, assembly GCA_018903425.1. NCBI lineage: Eukaryota > Metazoa > Arthropoda > Insecta > Diptera > Drosophilidae > Zaprionus > Zaprionus nigranus. The sequence goes on from JAEIGD010000010.1 coordinate 418,740, forward strand.
TTTGTCGGCTGGAATATTCGATGAATAAATTTCACAACTTATCTATGCGGCGGCATGGAATAGTGCGTGTCATCGATTAGCGTAGTCAGTTTAGTATCTTTATGGTCTCTTTAACGTGGTCTCTTTAACGAAGTTTACTACCTACCTACCACTTCAGACAATCGATAATGTTATGCTGTATCTGATAATTTCCCGTTCGCAATTGGTTTCAACCTTTTTGAACATTCCTTATCAATTTCACAACGAGAAATGTGGCATATTTAATATTTGTTGTCGTAGGTTAGCGAATTGCAGCAGCAACCAGCCGCAGCAGGTGGTTTGGTTCTCTAGTTACCCTCAGCTCAACTAAAGTATACTCATATATCATGACGATTATTATTATCGTGCCGTGTTAAGTCAGTCCATAATAATTGCGGAATTGTGTCATGCAAACTTGATGTTAAATGCATCTGACAGCGTTGGAAAATCTTGACTCAGTTCCCAGATGTTGGGGAAAAACGAAGAATGACTGTACTGAGTAAAGAACACTTGTCATTGACAAATTGATAGCAAACAGATGAAAATTTGATGACTTGTTTTCTTTAAGTTGTCTCTACTTATCCACATAATTTCATAGTAATCCTTAAAGACACTTAACAGTTACAGCAGAAACAAACAACTGCCTAAAGTTTTATAAAGGGTATTTACGCGATCAACAACCAGTTTTTGGTGCAGATAAAATGTCACACAAAAATCACAGCAACACTTCGATCAGCGTGTTTGAGTTGTGAGTCATGGTAAAGTACGCAAAAAAAAGATATACGAAAATGTAAAGAGCGCCACAGCAAGGGATTTCCTTTATCAATCACTTTCCCCCTTTCTTCCATTTAAATATAAATTAATTCAATTATATAGTATATGGAATGTGAGATCGATGAACGTAAGGGAGCAAAGCAATCTGTCATATCATAAGCCAATAAAACGCAGCCCCATCGGGCTATATATAGAATGCAAATTGTATAGCGCCTGATAAGAAAAGTAAAGATGCCAAGCTACGCAGCAAATTCCTAAAACGAAAAAAGCTGAGCAATTAAATTGTTATTAGCGACTAACGGCAAATAAATGTATATCTATGCACGGACGTGCTTAAGCCAACGTAGCTGTTTGTACATGTGCCCCCCCACGCCACCCCCTCGCTTGAATTCATGTTGCAACTGTGCAAATTGTTGCGGCAGGCGGCGGCTTATCGGAGTGCCTACTGTACCTGCTGTAAGCACTACAACAGTTGTGCACGTGTCCAAATAACAGTAAAACGAGTCAAAGGTCAGTGCACCACGCGTCTGCCTCTCGCTCTCACTTGCTCTCAATTCCTCGCCATCTCTCGTGATCTTTCTGGCAGTCACGTGCCGTATACTTGATATGCCGTAATTCGCAATGTATTTATGTTGATTGCGAGTTGAGTCCAATGCCTTTTCTTCTTGATAATATCTAGTACTACTGGGTGTGTGTGGGAAAATTAGCACAAACGGTTAACCGATTCAAACTTAATTGAATTGAACTTGCCCGAAGAGTTGTCAACTTGATTTTGTGTTGATTCAATTAGCCCCCAGTCACAGATCACATGGCTGCCACGCCTGGAGCTGTTGCTGTGCCCCTCTCTCTACTTATCTAGACAATCTCATCGTGGTATAGACATCATTAACTTGTTTATGGCTGCTTTATCCGATAAGGTGTTTCAACATTCAACGATATTATAATGATAAAGCAAATGATGCCAAATGGGATGCTTGTAAAACTGACGCACCTACTGTGTCTACACATTATTAGCGGAAAAGAGAGGGGGGAGAGATGTAGGCTGTTCCCGTTGCCATACCACATCCAATATCGTTCAAATTTGCCACGATTCTATAATTAGTACTAATGTCTGCTGAATCTAACGGTTCTTATCGATTCCATTCATACGAATACAAGCGAATTTCGTCACATAACGAAGGAAGTTTGTTAGCCCCATAAATTATCACTTAACGAGTTCTTAATGGTTTCATACGATATCTGACGGAGGCCCGCCCAATGACTTTCTGTAGGTCTCCCCGAGTAAATTATACAATACGCAATTTTCAGTAATTTTCTCGTGTAATATTTTCCCCCTGACTTTTAAGTGGCGCCTCTCAACCTTTGTGTGTTACGCCAAATGCCACAGAAACTTCCCATGCATATCCAATACTCTACGATATATGTATGAATAATTTCATGTCAAGTACGAATCGTCAATAACAATAAACACATATTACAAATTATCTCAAACAATGGCGAAAGGTGCCATATAATCTGGCTAGAAACTGTTTATCTGTTAATCTTGGGAATTAGCATAGGCTGTATATTTATATAGTTGACTAGGAAGTATCTTTGCTATCTTCATTAATCATAAACTGTCAGCATTTATTGGCAATTACTCACCTGTAAAAATTAACAGCATTGTCTTTCCTTCTCCTCCTCCTCCTCTGGCGGCAACTGTCATATTGTACAAATTTATCTTGTTGAAAACTTTATTAAATACTATATTTATTGTGTGAATTTGTTGTTCTTATTCTTGTTGTTGTTGCTGCTGCTGTTGCTGTTGTTTACGATTTATGATTTTACACAAATTGCATTTAACTTTTGCCAATATGTGCGCAAATATAAATAAATAACGCGATCGCAGCGATGCTTCCGCGTTTGCTTTCAAACAAAATGCCACAATTGACTGCACAATCAATAAAAATTAAAATTGTATGGGAATTTATTGTAAATCGTTTTTGATTTTCAATTCAATTTGGCAACACGCGCAAGCGATGCACACACTGGGAATGTTAACAGCGAAGATGCTTAACAGAATGCATACAGTAACAGTAACAGTGACAGTGGCCTCCTGCTGTGTGTGTGTGAAGCCAGTGTCACCCCGCGAATTGATCTTACAGGTTCAAGTTGATATCGTCGACTGAGCGCAGCTCGCGGCAATTGTTGTCGGTGAGGCTGTTTCTGTGAACTGCTCTGCCAGCGTCGCTGCTGCTGCTACCGTTTTCTCTCTCTCTCTCTCAATGAGTCACACACGCGCGCCTACATACACACACACACACAGAAGCACGCGTGCGCAACCGGTTGGCGCTCGATCAATCGCAGGCTTCGACTCGATTTTAAGTGTGTGTGTGTGTCTGTTATTGTTGTTGTTCTCTATTATCTCTAGGCAAAAAGGTAATTTCAACAATTTTCGTTTATCGATGGGTCTGCTCTTACTTGGCAGAAGCTCTTAGGAATACAACAACAAGAAGAACAAGAACAACAGCAACAACAATAACAGCAACGTCACAAAGCAACTGCAGCAATTATCTCTGCCGGCGAACCAAAAGCAACTGCAAGCAGCGGCGAATTGCTCGACTCTTCTCTGCACACACACGCACAGCCAATGTAGGTGTGTATGCATGTAATATGCATTTATAATTATATACTCACCAGTGTGTACACCTTATATATGTACCAATATTTACGGTTCTCTTGTCGCGCTTAATTTGTTTGCCTCGCGATTCTCTGTTCTGTGTGTGTTAAAAAATAAAACGCAGCCAAAGTGTCGCCCCGCTAAAAAGGGCACGAGTACGGGCTGTGGGCGGTGTGGGGCGTGGCCCACTAGGCTGAGCGCCGAAAGCGCCCCCCTATATACACCCACAGAAACACGCTAATTGCAATATTTAACAATCATAAAAACAGTTGCGCACAGTGGGTCGCAGCGCAGATGCGCAGCCAAAAAATTATGATAATAAAATTAAATCTGTCTGTTTTTAACTGTTTGTTTTTAATAACACTTAATGCGGTTTAATATATTGCATTTGGACTTGGTACCGTTATTTTCAGTTGGTACCGTTATTTACTGACAGCTTTAATGATCAACGCTGTTTTTTTGTTGTTTACGCAGTGGGTGCGGTTTCATTGAAGGACAAGGCACGGCACGATGTGCTATATAAGACTCTTTACACTCCCTCTATTATGTTTCTTTTATGCTTCAAATGAAATTGAACCCAATTTTAATACAAGCCCCTTTTCATGGGCTCTCTAAAAAGCTACTTTTCTTGTTCTATTGTGAACTGGAATTAAATCAACAACTTTTTATAAAAAGATAATAAAAAGATTGTAGAATAGAGATGATTTCACAAGGAATTATGTAGGCTAAATAAAATCGTAAAACATTATCAAAATGACGAAGGATGACGTTGGTGGAAAAAAAATAATAATAATAGATTCCCAGTTCATTTAAAGTTCAAAGAATTAATGAAGAGCATACATAATTCTCAAGAAAAAATAGAATACAATGCTGTAACCAAGTATGTGATTTATAATGCGGAAGATTTAAGTAAGATATTTATATGTAAGTTGATGACATTTTCATAACTCATAAGTTTCTTTACAACCCCGGAAATCTAGAGGCTTCCATAGTTTCTTAAACATTCGCAATACCCGAATTTGCCCACTGTAAGCCACTTGAATTTCATCAAGTTTCACACCATTGGCATCACACAGACAGACAATCAGGTTGATAGAGAGACCGACAGACAAATAGTGTCAATTGCGGGCTTGTCACATTTTTGTTCTTATATTTATGGCTTGGAAACAGGTTGTGTGATTTGTGCTTCTTCTTCTCTCATGTGACATATGATGTCGCCGTCCAAATCTGAAGGCGACTTAATTAGCGTAAGCACAGAATTGCGTTCTAACCGAGATTATTGCCGTACTCCCCTCCATAGTATAATATATAGTGTACGATACGATACGCGCGATACGAACACCTTATCAGGCGAGACACGCTTGTTTAAGATAGCACAAAACGACAGTAAGAAGAATCCGAATTTCGATTCGCACTCAAATAAAATTAATAGCTTGATTACCGATTAATCACAAGTGGTAATTATGATCGATCACGGCAATTGCCAAAAATATAATATATACTATACATATACAGGTACTACGTAGACTAACCTTGAACTTGGGCGTTATACCTGGAGTGGCGTAGAACACGATCGTTCGTTGACTCTGCACCAACAACAGACGTTTACAATGTCTAAACGAACACGTGCGTGTCTGTGTGGAAATTAACACTCCTTGATATGTACTTAATATAATAACCGATTTACTTTTATTTTGTTTCCACCAACCAAAATGACTTTGAACTTTGCCAAGGCGAGCAAACAATCTCGAAATTTGTTTCGCTACCGTTTGGCATTGGTTGGAGATACTTTCAAATTGGATCTTAAGTACATAAGTCTGTATAGCTAGGTTCGTTGGAGTTCAAGTACCCACAAACTAATTGGGGACTACTCTTGAGTCAGTCTTTGATACAATACCGACTGCGTTGTAGATTTAAAGACAGTCGGCAATCTTAATTTGAAACAAGTTTTCTTTGGTTCAACTGGTTTGCTTTGGTTTTCTGTGAATCATCATCCGCCTGGGGCTTCTCTCGCAGTGTGTCACCATGTGATGAAAGTAACTGTAAATTGGACCCCCCCGCAGGAACTGTATTTCACATAAAATCCATTCAATTGTAACATTTAGTTGGTTTATTTATAGTTTATATACGTATAGATTGCTGTGTGTATGGTGTGAGAGACAAATTGACTATTTTCGCGATTATATTTTGGGTTTTTTTTCTTGCAGCTGTTTCGAGTACATTACAAAAGTAACCATTTAAACAATTGACCAATTGACGACCAAGGCCAGGCCAGCAGGCTCTAACATAACATTTGTGTGTTTTGTCTTTCTTCTTTTTGTGTTTCACAAAAGCGTGTTTGTTTTTCAATTGTTTTGTATACAGTAGGTAAAATATATAATATAATACAGGTACAACTAGATGGAATGTAGACACACACACCATGCAGCTAATACATAATACATAATAATAATGAGTATAATACATTAGTTTTACAATTAGTTAAACGGAATCTCTTCCACAATTTGCGCTAACTAGAGTTTTACATTGATTGATTAGCTTATAATTGATATACGATTTCGATTTGTAATTGCGTGAGATTTCATTAGTGTGTTGCATGCTAATTGAGATTTCTAATACACATCAAATACATGATGATGCTATAATTCGTTAACAAATTACACAGTGAGGCGGGGGGACTTAAACAATACGTGTATATACATAGAACGGAATGGGAGAGTTACATTCGAGTTGTCTTTCTTACTGCTTGTTGTACTTGAATTTCTGTTCGCATTTGAACACATTTTAGATAGATAGAGAGTCTTACACTTTAAATAGAGTACACTAAAGTTGGTGCCCTATAGCTAATCGAATCGAGAAAACATAAAATCATCAGTCCTAAGCGCTATAACGAGTGTGCATTATTTACATTGCGTATTGCTGCTGCTGCTGCTGCTACTTCTGTTAATTTCGCTTAATCATTGGTTAATTGGCAAATCTCATAATTAGTGTGCGCAGTTAATTATGCAATTGGCCAGTGTAATTAGTTGTAATTAGCCAACTAATACAATTACTACGATGGTGATACAATAAAGGTTTCATCTGGCACACAACGGAGTATTTGTATACGTAGTATTCGTGGATCTTCAGCCTTTATCTATCTGGAAACAGAGACTCGTAGCTGGGCGGTAAATCTTTTGGCGTTGCCGGCTGCTGCTGTTGGTGTTGCTGGTGTTCCTGCGATATGGGGGACATATCGTGTGTCAGCACACCACCGTACGGTGCGGCAGGTAATTCAATGGTCGGCACGTCGGACTGCACAACAAAACAACGTTTGTTTGATTATTTGTTTATTTATTACTTTGTATATATATTGTGTCTGTACTTACCCGTGCACGTCGCTGATTGAAGCGTGCAGCGGACGCTTCGTGGGCGTGCTGTTGCACTGTTATGCAGTTCCAGTACTTCCAACAGATCCAAACACAGAAACCCACACCGAGCATTGTGAATATCAAAGAGGTTATTGCCGATAAGGCCACATTGGTGGTATCCATTTCATCGGTGGCAATGGCATCGTGGAAACAGGTGCCCTCATCACGGCACGGATACATACAATTAGTGATATTGTCACGGACGAAATGCCGTGATATGCACGAGTATTGATCATTGGGATTGCAAAGGAAATCACCAGCAAGTTGGCACTGGGAGTGCGCAGTAAGCACCATACGCAATTCGAGGGGAACTCCGAATATATGACGATCCTTGTCGATAAAAATATGCACATGCACATCCCTATCGCGCTGATCAAAGATTAGTCTGCCCGCAGGTCCATCGATGGAAATGTCACTGCAGATGCGTTCGCTGGGCGAACGATTTCCGCTCGTGAATTGAATATAATCGATGCATTTCTTAGTCACCGGATCAACGCGAAACTTCAGGCGTGTAATAATCGTATAAATGCCCCGCGGTGGACGCTCGTTGGTCTGCACCCGGAACTGGCAGTCGTATTTGATTTTGTTCGAACCATGACCAGCCCCATGGGGCATGGTCACGTTCCAAACCTGCGTTATAATCGCGCCCGAGTCATGGTCCTCGGTAAGGCGTAGTGTTGGATCGCCACGGAAGGGCTTGGCTAGTGTGTAGATGAATTTGTCGGAGCACAGATTATCCTGCAAACGCACAATTTTGTAGGCGAGTGTTGCACTTGGTGCTGAGAACGCAATTGCAAGCGTAAATTTCACTATGGTCCAAAGGCAGCATTTCCTCATCTTGTTTGCGGACACGTCCTGCGTGCGTGCGGGTGTATGTATATTGCTTAATGCGCGCAACCTCTTACGTGCGTGCTATATGTGCGCAAATGTAAATGCAGACATGCACTCGTTCGTTTTTTCGTTTGATATTAAATGCTTAAGAAATAGGTAACTCTAAGAACTTTTGTTGTTTTGCATCTGTGCCAGGGCTAACAACTACCAAAGCTGCATGTCAGGGAAGTTTATCGCGTTCGACTAAATATGATATCGATGTATCGTTGGTTCACAAGCATCGATCTTTTGCAGGTAAAAAGTACTCGAAAACAAAATTGACCAATTAGTTTTTATTCATAGTTTGTTTTATTCCAATTTAAAGTTGAAGGCTATTTTACTTACAGCTAATTCATTTCCCTAAAGTTCGAGTGATAGGGGTTGTTTGTTTATTAAAATATATGTGCAAATAGTAGTAGAAAAACAATTTTATATATTTTAAATCATCTGAAGCAATTCCTAATACCCTTTAATGTATATTTATAATCGTATATTTAACAAATATTTTTTTTTTTAAATAGTTGTTTTGAATTATCACCAGGGCTGTGAAGTATGATAACATTTCGATTGAGTTATATCGATATTTCGATAGCGTTAGACATCAGTATCCAAACCTCTATTCGTATTACTCGCCACACCGGTCGAAATATTTAGCTTTTGCAGATTTGTTGCATTCATTCAACGCCCGATGACATCCGAGGCGTGAAGACCTTTTTATACTCCAATTGGAATCGACAGCGGCAAAGCTGTTGTAAATCTTCCAAAGGCCTCTTGCGGACCGTCTGTAGCTGTTCGTAACATGCCCCAACTGTCATTTGCGTTGTTGCGTCTCTCCTAAATCCTCCTGAGCTATTTCTAGTGTGTATAGACGTCAATGGCAACATCGGACTTTGTACTTGGCGGCCTGGCCTCTGTGGGCGCCACTTTATTTACAAATCCCATTGAGGTGATTAAGACGCGCATACAGCTTCAGGGTGAACTTGCCGCAAGGGGATCCTATGTGGAACCCTATAAAGGTATAATACAGGCCTTCATTGCCGTCGCAAAGAACGATGGCATATTGGGCCTACAGAAGGGTCTGGCGCCGGCGCTATACTTTCAGTTCATCATCAACTCCTTCAGGTGAGCACCAAGAAAAAGGTTTACAAATTTGAAGTAGTTTTGAACGCGATTCTGTGATCCAACAGGTTAAGCATTTACACAAACGCTATGGACCGACATTGGATGCATAAAGAGAATGGTGAAATTTCCTTTGGACTTGGCCTGATGTGGGGCGCCATCGGAGGCGTGGTTGGCTCCTACTTTTCTAGTCCGTTTTTCATGGTAAGCAAGAACACAGCAAACGCACCTTGCGAATTGTTACATAAAGCCTGCCATATAAACAACTTATCTATGTTCCCCGTCGAATGTCAAATTCAAATTCGTCATGTGCTTCTAATTTACATGTTTGTCTGCTCAAACAGACTGATGATTCCGTATTAGATAAGGACACAGACAGAAAGTATCTCTGATTAGAATGTTTAATCTCTGCTCCTCCACCTTCTAGTACAATTTAGATCAAGACACAACAAAGTATCTCTGATAAGAATGTTTTATTTCTGCACCTTTTACAATTTAGATCAAGACACAGTTACAATCACAAGCCACCAGTGAGATAGCTGTCGGTTATCAACACGTCCATAGATCGATGGGCGGTGCCCTCAAGGAGATCTACAGCAAGAATGGTATCGTCGGCCTGTGGCGCGGTTCATTGGCTTCCCTGCCTCGCGCCGCAGTGGGCTCTGGCGCTCAGATCGCCACCTTTGGCAAGACGAAGGCGCTGCTCATCGAGTATGATTTGGTAACGCAGCCCACATATAATTCCTTCTTCTCTGGCCTGATTGCCGGATCTCTTATGTCGGTGGCCATAACACCGCCAGATGTGATTAGCACGCGACTCTATAATCAGGGAGTCGATGCACAGGGGCGGGGACTCTATTATAGTGGTTGGCTGGATTGTTTCATCAAGATTTTCCGCACCGAGGGCATCTATGGTATGTATAAAGGATTCTGGGCAAACTATCTGCGTATTGCACCACACTCAACATTAGTTTTATTATTCTTTGACGAACTCATTGTGTTGCGCGAGAAGTATCAGAGTAAATATAAAGTATATTAGAGTGTGTACTGTACTAGTCTTTGTCCAATGTCAAGTACAAATTGTTGTATAATTGTTTTAATGCCTTTGTTCCTGATCCCAATCTCCTTTGCTAAGCCGAAGCTGTTCGTTTTATATAGTGGCAGCCTATTTGAAAAAGTGCCTTTAGTAAGCTAATAGTTTATCCATAGTAATTTAATTTAACTGTGCAATACTTTATCAAATAAAATGCGTTATTTTTGTTAAAAACTCATTATTTTATTATTTGTTTATTTAACTAATTGGTAAATTTATTACAGAATTCAAAAAGACGTTTAATTTTGAGAATGGTTGAATTGTAAATACTCTTTAATAATGCGCGAAGCGAAGTTGGCTAAAAACGCAAATTGGAGTCGCTGCGGTGTGGCGGTTGGTCGATCGCGCTATCGACAAGAGATTATTAATCGAAAGGCTGAAACAACGCTGGCGAGACTAGTCCGCGACGCACATTTAATCAATTTTAGTTTCTAAATTTATCTGTAACGAAAATATGAGCGCCCAATTCTCTTTGGTAATGAAATGGTTTGACTACTACAAGAGAATAGTTGACAAACCTCTGAAAGATTCCGCCAGGCCCTGGACAAAAGTATTTGATCTTCTGGAAGAGAAAACAGGAGTCGAGAGAGTCAAAATTTTCTTTGGTGAGTCCACGAATTCAACGATGTCCTAATTAGGACTCTCGGGCCTGACTGTGCCGCACCTAGAAATCCCTCTCCTCCATGGCTGACTTTGCATAATATGTGTCTACGCAAGCAGAATGACTAACAGGAATTTTCTTTATTCTATATATGACATTTATTAATAGCAACCGCAAGCTATTATAAACTTACTGCTGAGGCAATCATGTCATGCGGGCGCCAAATTAGGTGATTATAATAACCCCGACAACTGGCTTTATAATTTGTAGAACAGGAGGCTTACTGTTTGGGAGAGCGAATTGCAAACACATATTCATTACATAGGTCGTCGTTGTAGCACATACAAACTCACTTTGGCACTCTCACAGATACAGATATATCGGAATGTACTTGTATTTTTCTTTCTATCTTTCATTTGTTTACTTCCCATACGTTCCGAGCAGTTGTAGAGTAATTTCAACTCGTCTATTGCTCACTTGCTGTTTGTCTGGAAAAACTTATAGCTAAACTGGAAAGTTAATTTTTAATTAACTAAACTTCGACTTTGTCCCAGCTTCGAGTGCCTTCGTGGCGTTTTTGTACACGTGTGTACACGTTTGGGCAGGTGTACACATATACAAATGGGTACATCCGCGTGTGTGCCTTAGAGTGTTATGCTTTGAAGGTTGCAACGTAACTGTGATAAAAAGAAAGCCCTTAATGTGGCTTTGGGATTATATTATGCTAGTAAGACAACGGCAGGCGGCGCGTCGTAACGTCAGAGTGCCTCTAGTCTACATTGGCACAGGTGAGTCGCCACATGAATATTCACACATGTGTGTGTGCCTGCGTGTATTAGTTGTCCAGTTCCATTCGCTTTCTGTCTTTCGCCACCTTTCAACAAGAACAACAACAACAGAAACGCGGGTACAGTATCACACAGAGAAAGCGCTATACTAATTAATTCTGTGACGTCACAAAATCCAATTGAATTCGATAAGCGAGCGGATAATCGATTATATGTGTGTGTCCGCACTGTGGGACAGGTAATGCAACACTGGCCACATTGTTGTGGGAACACAACCGATCAGACGTGCAACATGCATATAATTTATAGGCGATATCTAAGTGCAACAACAACAGTTTATGACAAGAGCTAAAAGGTTAATAATAGCACCAAAGATCCGCAAGGGGCAGATGCACAGCACAGATGCTGATGCTGCCACACATTGCGTTGTCTGTGGTGTCTGGTAAAAGGGCAATTGTCTTTGATTTATCCTACATGCAACAGCTAAAATAGACGCATATAGCGATGGCGTTCGAGGCATTGGAAGCGAAGCTAATTGAGCTCTTCATTGAGAATGCCCTATTTCGTTATAGTAGAGATCGGATAGGGAATATTAAACTTACTTTAACTAAATTCTTCTCTCTCTTCCCCCTTGCAGGTGCTGTAGGACTCTGCGCGCTCTACCTGATCTTCGGCTATGGAGCACAGCTCTTGTGCAACATTATCGGCGTCCTATATCCAGCCTATATATCGATTCATGCCATCAAGTCGAGTACCAAGCAGGATGACACCAAATTGCTGACGTATTGGGTTACCTTTGGCTTCTTCACAGTTATCGAGTTCTTCTCCGGGCTCCTCACGAACTTTATCCCGTTCTACTGGCTTCTCAAGGTGAGTTTTGACTGGCTGAACAAGATGAGGCACTAAAGTTCCTTACTCCTTACAGTGTGGCTTCCTTATCTGGTGTATGCTTCCCATCGAGAACAATGGATCAGTTGTTATCTACCAAAAGCTGTTGCGGCCATACTTCCTCAAGCATCATGCTTGTAAGTAGATGTCGAGCAATGTTTATACATTAATATATATATTAAATGGAACTGTCTTGTTTTGTAGCCGTTGACAAGATTCTCGATGAGGGCATTAAGAAGGCCGGCAATGTTCTAAAGAAGGACTAAGTTGATTAACTATAATGTTAATTCACTAAACACTTACACACACACACACAGATCCTTGAGCATTTCGAAGCTTGAGCTAGAAACAAGGAAAATCGTCAAACTTTTTTGGATCACTCTCTGTCGTAGCACTTTAAAAATATTTTACTTGATTGTTATTAGGTTTTGAAAACCCCAGATTTGATGAATTATATATATATACTGTAAATGTGTGTGTTTTCATGTGAAATATCTCAGCTTGTTACACATAAATTGTATAAAAACAATGACTTTTTATTGATTAGTTAACTGGATAAATAACTGCAATTGGTAAACTACGCCTGCTCGGCGGCGGGAGAGGCTGCCGCCTCTGCCGCTGCCGTGCGACGATTGCGCCAGGCTGTCATGTAGGTGCGCGGGTGTACAGGGAGTAGACCGGCGATCCCGAGCAGCTCAGCTGCCGGATTGGACATATGGGCGCCTTTGCCCAACCAATAACGGATGCGTTCTGTGTTCAGGGCGACCAGACGTTCCTGGCTTTCATTCGGCATGGGATCATAGGAGCCTAGTTGCTCGATGACGGGCTGGTGTTGGTTCTTACGACGCTGTAAATGCACATTTTAATTACATATATATTTATACCAGTCTTGTTACACTCTACAACGCACCTCCATGACAACTATATGATAGAACGGACGATTCGTGCAGCCAAGACGCACGAAGCGTATTATTTTGGCTGAGTGCTTGTAGAAGCGGCCAATACCGCTGGCCGGTGACAGGGACATCCTCGAGGTTTATTCAAGATTTTTACTTTAAAAGAAAATGTGTTATGAAAACATAGTGCAGTGCCATCGATAGCGATATGTAATCGAAATGGTAACAATCGGATATCGGATTTCAAACGTTGCTGAAGTTGGGCAATACATTTTATTTACAATCTGGAAAATTAATTAAATACAGAACATAGTTTGCTTAACTAATTTCAATTGTTTTACTTAGCAATTCTGCATTAGCATTCTATTCTTGAAGCAGTGTGGCAATGCAACTCTGCGGTTGTGAATTGTATGTGTATACACTGGCCGCTCATACAAAATGGCGTCAGCAGCAGTCGAACACGAACACTAAGGAATTTTTCAGTGGTGTCTGTGTCTGTGAATTTATATTGGGGGTAAAAAAAAACTGTGTGCGTTATTTTGTTTATAAATTTAATTGCAAATACGGCACATTAATACAAAGCGTGTACACACACCTACACACACAAATTCAAAAGTGCGCTTATCAATGAATTGAAATCGAGGCAGCACCAGTAGCAGCAGCTAGAAGCACGCCAACGCCAACGAAGTGAATTTTCGAGGGAACGGAAAAAAATGGCGCCCGCCTCAGCCTCAGCCACAGCCACAGAAGCAAGTTGACTTTCTTTTCGGTGTGTGTAGTTCGTCGCCGTACTCGTCGCTCGTTTTCGTCGCATATTTGTCGCGATCAAAAAAAAAATAGAAATAAAAGAAAAAGTGAATAAGAAAGAAATATATTGAAAATTGCATCAAAACGCGCGACGTCGATGTACAGCAGGAGGCTAGTATTTTGTACGTGATTTTGTATAAATCCATATATATACATATAATACAAATACAAGCAACAGAAAAGTGCAATTACATTTGCGTTTGGAAATTTTGCGCTTTTTTCTCTTTCGCCTCCCCCCTTTTTCTGCTTTGCTTCATTATAATGTGCGCTGCACAGAGCAACCCGCCGCCCTTCGGCTACGCTTGGGGTTTTGCAGACAACGGCAACCGTGCCGCAGAATCAGTTTTGGAGATATCGCCAAATATTAACTACACCGTCAGTGGGGAATCGGTAAGTGCAATAAGTCTCTCTCTGTCTCTCAGTTTGTATGTATACATAGAATTTCCTTCGTTGCATATTACCAACTGCATCTATTTTTTTTGTAATCCTTTTCATTATATTTCTTTTATATCGAATGCTTTTGCAAGTGCAAGCTGCTTTACTAAATAACCAATCGACCCAACGACGAGCCAGCTAGTCGACCCAACCCCCCGCCACCGCCCACGTAATAATGTTGCTGTTGCTTTCCCACAGCGAATCGTGTTGTGTCGTTTCTCCACCTTCCCCCCCGGTCCGCCCCGTTTCGTTGTCGTTGCCCTAACAACAGCGCTACATACACACAAGCGAGCCAATTAGAGATGGTCACATGACCTAGTCGTGAGCACAAACTTTAACACGAAAAGTGGAAACCCACGATTCAAATTTATTTAAATAGAACTGCATACACTATAAACTATAAATACTTTCGGAAATGTCATCATGTACTTGTATCGCACTCACCTCACAACTATAAATATTCTTATTGTTATCAGAGAGAATAATTGTATGCGCGAGAGCGAATTCGAGCCGATAACATTCTTGTCACGTTGCCATCTCTAATACAGATACAGCTACGTCGTAGGTTCGCTCGCGCTCACTCGTTGGTTTTCAGCTCTGTGTATGTATATGTGCATCGTCTACATATCTATGTATGCGTGTGTGTGTGTATACATACGTACGCAGCGTGTGCACGCGTGTATGTATACACGTACGATATACATACATACGTGGTGGCGCAAATACAAGAAAAAACCAGCTACATATACTTTTATGTAACTGCGTTGGTCATGCGAATGCGAGCGAGTGTGTTAGAATTCTTTTTACCATACATTTATACGAAATTTTTTCGTTTCCATTTCATTCGTAAACATTCATAATTTGGTATTTGTAAAAAGTATGCGTACGTATGTACCATACATACATGCGAATATATGAATATATGTATGCATATATTTAACTACGTGTGCGATGCATGGATAGACTGTGTGTGTGGATGCAAACAAATAACAAAATACGCACGTTGTGCTATGCACGCATGCTACGGCGGCGGCGGTGGCAGCTGATTGCAACTCAATCAACCCAACTCCCACTCCCATAATTCCCATTCAATGATGATAACAGCATTCTAATTGCATAAATCAATATTAATTAACAAATGTGCGGTTAGAGTGAATATTTTAACAGTCTGGCGTTGGCAAAAGCAATCGATTTTAATCGATAAACATAACCATAATTTCGTATATTAATCTTAATATTAAGTACATTTATTGCATATTGGTTTTTCTAATGTATAATTTTTGTTTTATTTTCAATTGCGTTTTTGTTCATTTTGTGTTTTTGTATCAACAACAACAACTTTGTTATACAATTGGCAGTACAATTTTTGCTTTGGCATGGAGAGTGCAACCCTGTTTCGCTGCGTTATTGTGTGCCTGCCTCTTTGCGCACGATTGTGAATACACGCGCACGCACGCACACACGACACGAAAATACACATACACACACACAGGCACAAAACAGCGACGGCACACAAGCAGAAGTGCTTTCGTTGTGTTCGTTCGAATTCGCCGCATGCGCTGCCGACGACCATTTTGTGTGCTGTTGCGACAGTGTCGTTGAATTCGCCGTCGTTCGTTGAATTCAATTTAACACTAATACATACACACACATTCCCAACAACGCACGCACACCAAAGTCGATCTCACTCTCTTTTCTCTCTCTCTCTCTCTATCTTTTGTACGCACGCATACACGCCCAATGTGGTGTAATTGTGTGCGTGCGGTGCGTGCGTGTGTTTTGATTACACTTGCTTACGTTTTGGCGCTCAACACAGACTGTCAAAAGTCCAATTGCACAGAATGAAATGAAATGAAAAAAAAAAGCGCGCGCGTTTTGCTGTCGCGCCGTTTTTGCCTCTTCTTCTTCTCACGTTCTTCTGTCGCTGCTGCTGCTGTCGCTGCCTCTGCTGCTGCCAACAACATCGCGCTGCCACTGCTGCCTCTGCCTCTGCTGCTGCTAGCTTCTTGTTACCCTCTATCATTTGGCATTGTGTTATTATCAACTGTTGCCGCGCACCGTTGCGCAGGTGTAGCGTGTAGCGTGTTAACAACACGACAAAATGAACAACAAACCGCAACATAGAAAAATAAAAGAAAAGAAAAACAATTCTACTATGAACCAATTGCAGTGGCGACTGTACTTTTTCTACTACTAATAAATTAGCATATAGCATAGATACTATAGATACTATAACCTAACCCAACTATCAACATCAAATATAAATGTATTTTATATTGGATTAACCAATTCAATTCATCACAACAATTATGATGCTATGGTCAGTGTGTCCATACAGTGTTGTATAACGCTGAAAATACATTGCACTTGCATTTCCTGTAATTCTGTTCGGTTTTTGGGGACAAACAATCAATCAATCAATCAGGCAATCAAACAAATAAAACTAACCAAGAAAAACATCAGAAAGAAAAAACATGATAATAATAATAATCAAAATAATGTGTGAAAAGCTCTTTCATCAAATAATATCTCATAATTTGTGTGTTTGAGGAAGGAAAACAAACTGCATAACAGAGTTTTATACTGAAAACAATGTGTACACACCCATTTTAGATGCCCTATCTGTTATCCACGGATGGATCATTGACCGTACAAAAGGATGTTAAAGGTGCACTCGCCGGCAATAAGGGCAATGTCGTCCGTCGCATGTTCGTGGTGAACGATTCATTTGCGCCCGGAACACAAAGGTGCGTCATCATAAAAAAATAATAATAAACAAGAAAATAAATAAATCAATTATAAAAAAAAATCATCTACAAAAGTAAACGCTTTAATTAAGCCTCGTTTCTTCCCGTCTGCTTCGATGCTCTTTCTCTTCTCTCTCTTTCTATCTATCTCTATCCATCCACAGAGTGATTACCACAGGCGCCGCATCGACGGTGGTCAAAAAACAGGATTCTGGTCAGCAGGTGTTAAGCATAAATTCGCTCGATAAGAACTGTAAGTGGTCGAAAAGACATAAACAAAGAGAGTGAGGAAACTCTCTCTCCCACTCTCTCTGTCTCTCTCTCTCTCTTATCAAAAAAATATCAGTGTTGCACGCGTTGTTGATGTGTTGTAATCGAGAATTATCTATTGTTTAGGGGGATTTTATTGTTTTTTTTTCGCTAATTGATTGTTTTCTCTTTGTTTACTCTTTCTCTCTCTATCTCTCTATTTCTCTCTCACTCGCACTCACTACTTTCCGCTCGCTCGCTGTAATATCCAAACCACTCCCTACACCCACGAATAACTGTATAATTTCGAAATTTCTTCTCTCTCCTCTCTATCTCAATGTCTCTCTGTGTGTTTCGCTGTCTTTGCTCTCGTCTCGTATTGCTCTCATGCATAACATACAAAATCTTATTGTCACGAACACTTCCACCTCCTCCCCCACCCCCCACACCACCTTCACCTACACTCACTCACACACTCACACATATTCATACATTGTAACGGCGGCGGCGGGCGGCGGGCTGTGCGGGCGCTATAGATCTATTAGTCGATCAGGCTACAGCGGCAGCGGCTGCAGCTGCAGCAGCAGCAGGTGGAGGTGGTGATCCATCAGCGGCAGCAGCAGCGGCTGCAGCACATCATGCGGCTGCAGCACATTTAACAAATGGTGCCAGCATTGTTGATACAAAAACTGGACAAACTGTATTGACCACAAGTGCGAACGCGGCCTCAGCGGCTGCGGCCAAATCGCATTTCAATTCCATTGGTGCACTGCATCTTACACAAGAGGAGTGCAATGAGATCTTAATCAAGCGCGCCATTGCAGCCGGCCACGGCCACCACCACCAGCAGCACCACCACCACCACACAACACTCACGCACGACGGAGCGCAGCATCACACGCATCATACGACGGCGACAGGCACGACACCAAGTAAGCATCTCCAAATCTGTGTTGTGCTTTCCACTGCTCTCTCTCTCTCTCTCTCTCTCTCTCTCCTGCTATCTCCTCCTACACACGCCCTCTCTCTCTCCGTCTGTAACTCTCTCTCTCTTGTGTCTGTCTCTTTCACTGGTCACTGATCCTTCTGTCTCCTGTTGGCACTTGGGTTACACTGGGCTACAATATCTATCGGTTCTCGTTGCTTTATCCTCCTCTCCAAACCCCCCCTCCCACATAAAACCCACACATTGCGTATACGTTACGTCTAGTCTGCTGTTTTCTCTATTGGTTTTTGTTCTTGCTCTTCGTAGTTTTTTTTCCTATTCTGTTTTTGTTTACGTTTTTTTTTTTCCATTTTATTTTTGGTTTTCGTTTCGTTTTCGCTTTGTTTGAAGTTTTCTGTTCGCGCACCTTTTATTTGATTTTCTTTCTTTGTTTTTCTTCTCTTTTATTTTTTGATATCTTCCCCCGATTTGTGAATTCCATTTGGTTATTGTTCCGTTGGCGGTGCAACAACGTTCTTAGGTGACATACTTCCTGGTATTTCAGTTCAAGTACAGAAAGTAATACAAGGACTCGAAGAGAACGAGGACTCGCAGGGCGACGCACCCAACTTAAAGTTGGAGCCAGGCACATTAGAATTGTCCCCAAAGACCGAACTACAGGAATCAATGCATTTCAGCGAAGTAAGCTCAACAAAACAATCAAAACAATACAATACAAATACACACTCACATACACTGTTACACACAGACACACATACACTCATACACACACACACACTTAAACTATATTTAGTGTTAGCTTTGAAGATGTTCGTTTTAGTAATCTGTATTTTCTCTTCCCTGTGCTCTTCTCCTTCTCTCTCTCTCTTTCTTTTTCTCTCTTCTCTCTCTCTCTCTGTTCTTTTTTCTTTTTTTAGACCGACGCCACCATCAAGAAGGAGCGCCCGTACAGTTGTGACGAGTGCGGTAAATCCTTTCTGCTCAAACATCATTTGACAACACACGCACGCGTGCACACAGGTGGTTGTTCTTGTTCCTAGCACATACCCATTGATTCAATGAGCAGGTCTAACCCGCACCTTCTCTCTTTGCTACTCTGTCTCCCCCCCACGATATAAACAGGTGAACGTCCACATATTTGCACCCATTGCGGCAAGAGCTTTGCGCATAAACATTGTCTAAACACGCATCTACTGCTACACTCAACGGATCGGCCATATCAGTGTCAGGAGTGCAAGAAGAGCTTTACCCTTAAGCATCATTTGCTGACGCATTCACGTGTCCATAGCCGGGAGCGACCATTTGTTTGCCAAGAGTGCGGTCGTTCGTTTCCCTTGAAGCGTCATCTGGTGACGCATAGTAAATTTCACGCCGGCGAACGTCCCTACGTCTGCGAGGAATGCGGTGAAAGTTTTGCACAAGAGAATCATCTTATTATGCACTCGCGGTAAGTCTTTGAAAGAGATCTATACTTGTCACACCTTATCTAATATGTATATTTCTCTCTCTATATATTTTGCAGCTTTCATGGTTCATTGAATCCATTTGTTTGTGCTGATTGCGGTGCCTCGTTTCCACGTAAATTTCAACTGGTTAACCACGGTCGTATACACGGCAAAATCCCACACTCCTGCACAGTTTGCGGCAAAGAATTTCTACAGAAGCGCACACTAGTTTCCCACATGAGGTAAGTGAAGACTTGCATTTTCTTTCTAGCAAACCAAGGAGACTTATATACTCACTTTACATTTACTTATCAGGCGCGTACACACCGGCGAGCAGGCGCATCCCCTGCGTTAGCTGCGGCGAGGGTTTCCTCACCAAGGCGGAGCTGCATCAACATGTGCGTGCAGCGCACAATGGCGTCAATCCAAATACGAGCAGCGCCACAATTATAGCTAATCAACAGGTGAGACCAGAGAGAAATGCATTTACTTTGCCAGCAATTAGTTTAATTAAATTTACTATTTAAGCAGATACAACAGCCGCATCATCATCCTGGACATCCGCAGACGATCACCGTGGTCAGCAATCCGGCTAACTCAACGCTACTGACCGTGTCCACAACCGATGCCAATGGTGTAGCGCGTCCACAATTTGTTTGCCGGTTCGTTGTAGTTAAGAGTTTTGGGGTTGGGGATGGAAAGGGTTTTATGAAATACCATGATGTAGCTATGATATACATATGATGTACACAGGATATACACATGATATACGTATGATATTCCAAGATATACGTATGATGTACCATGTTATAATAATGATATACCATGTTTTACTTCAATATAACAAGATATACATATGATAGACCATGATATACCATTTTAAACACATGATATACATTGATATGCCAATAATATACCATTTTATTCATTGATATACCTATAATCAATAGGTATAATTGATAAGTCATGGTATACAAAGCTATATCCGTGATATACTCATAATATAACAAGGTATATCCATGATGTATCAATAAATACTGGGATACACCAAAATATACCAAGCTATAATCATTCTACATCAAGAAACTCTAATACCCTCTTCATTCTTTTTGCCTCTTATTGAAATATATTAACCAATTTTCTCTATTTTCTTCACCTTGCAGCGAATGTGGCAGTGCGTTTAACAGCCGCGAGGCGCTCGCCTTGCACTTGCGACTGCACACGGGCGACAAGAGCCTTATGACCGATTTGTGCGCCCTCACCGCCGCACTGCCTGGTCACTTCTTGAGCACTAGCCTTAATCCCGGCACTGTTGTAACGGCCAATCCGAATCTGGTGGGACAGAGCCCGGTGCCGGTGCAGATAATATCGTCCACCGGTCAAGTGATGTCACAGACCACGCTGGTGCAGGCCGCCAATTCGACTCATCCGCAAGCTGTTGTCACTGCAGTGCCCACAATGCCAGTGCATGGCCAGCAGCACTTGCAGCATGTGCAACAACAGCAGCAGCAGCAGCAACAACATGTTGTCACTGTATCGCCGGCAAATAAACCCAAAACGCATTTCTGTGCCAGCTGTGGCAAAGGATTCGCCGCCAAGCACGGCCTGATGCAGCACAATCGACGACATCCCAACGGCGGCTGCACGGTGCGCACCCATGTTTGCGAGTGTGGAAAGGCGTTCTTCCAAAAGAATCATCTAATGCTGCATCAGCGACAGCATTTGGAAACGAAGCCAGCCATATCGCAGCAACAGGTATGCTAAGTGTGCCCAGCCCCACCACTCCCCATATCCCATATATATATACTATATCTAAATATATACCTACCATATACAGCTGCGGTTAAAATAATAGCACTACTGCAGGTGAAAATTTGTCTTCCTAAAAAAATTTATATTTTGTCAACTTTTTTTAAAGTTTGACTTCTCGATTAATATGTACAATATGTTGTCTATATAAGATACCGATTTTTACGATCTCAATGTAACGGTTCTTTTTGTTTTTGGGTAATCAGTGCAAAAGCGCACGAAATCAGGCGGTAACAAAAATAGCACTAATCACGTTTTTGCTGAATAAAATTGTTAGAAGTGCTTACTCTCGGTTTATTGCGCCCTAATTTTAAAAAGGGAGTTGTATTAAAGATTTGGATTGAGTTTTTTCGAAAGGAAAAGGATAAATTTTCTCAGTATGGGTCACGGAAAGCATCGTACCGACGAAAAAATAAGTTTGATCAAAAACATGATCTCAGAAGGAAAACTTATACTGAAATTGTCGGATGTTTAAATAAAATGATCCACAAAGCAATATTATTCGAAAAAAACGAAGAACCACGTGGAAAAAAGCCTGCACTGACCAAATTCGAGGTCAATCGCTTGGTTGGGCAATGCAAGAAGGAGCCTTTAAAGCCGGCTACGGAGCTAAAAAAGGAGCTTCAGATAGCTGAAAACGTGGAAACAGTCCATAAACATTTGAGACTAAATAACCTGAATGCCTACAACCCAAGAAAAGTCCCGCTTTTTACAGCGAAGCATGGGTCAAAACCAATTTAGTTCGGCAAGTCACACCTGGATTGACCCGTGGAGAAATGGCGCAACATATTGTGGTCAGATGAGAGCAAAATAGTTTTGTTTGGCGGTAAAGGCTCTTGTTCTTATGTTCGGCATCCACCAAAAGCTGAATATAATCCTCGTTTAACATTTAAGTCGGTAAAACATGGAGGCTCAAATCTCATGGTGTGGGCTTGTTTTTCATACTATGAAGTAGGTCCGATATAGTGCATAAAAACGTTCATGGATCAACATGTTTACACGGACATATTAAAAAATATTATGTTGCATTATGCCGAATACGAAATGCCTTTGATCTGGGTATTCCAGCAGGATAATGATCCTAAACATACCAGCAAGAATGCTCGTAAATGGTTAGAGGATAACTTGATCAGCCTTATGGAATGGCCTGCTCAGTCACCCGATTTAAATCCTATTGAAAACCTTTGGTCAGACGTTAACTAAAAGGTTTCTGAAGCTAAACCCAAAAATAATAAGGACCTTTGGGCTGTTCTGAAGGATTCATGGGACAAAATTCCTAGAGAACGGTGCCTAGACTTGGTCGACTCCATGTGGAGCTGTGATCACCAAAAAGGCCACGCAACTAAATATTAATATTACTAAAACATATTACTATAGATATAATTAATTTCCTGAATAAATATTTTGTTTTATTATTTAGTTTTAACCAACTTTGAACAATAGTGCTATTTTTGTTACCGCCGCAATTCGAAGGTTTTCTTTTGTTTTCGCAATTATTTTAAAAACTACCAATAAGATCTGCTAACTTTTTCGTTAATTCATTGAAAAGTATATAATCATTAAATTTTAGTAAAAAAAAATAATCAAAAAGGGTCAGATAAAAAAAGAAAAACTGTGACGAACAAAAATCGTGCCAATGGTGCTATTATTTTAACCGCAACTGTATATATATATATGCATACATAATTCGGGATGAAGAAAATTAGAAGATGAAGAAGGATAAGAAGAAACAGAAGAAACAGTTTATATAAACTTGATTAGTGTTAAGAAATTAAATTTATTGAAATTAATTAAAAACATATTTGGGAGCAATTTCCGGTTAGCAGTAAGTTATGCAATCTAATTAGCTATTATAACTAACTAAGCAAATGTTAACAACAACAATAAAAAAAACAAAGCAAAAAGAAAATGAAATCATGGAAAGAGTTTAAAGGCTTTTGTGTCTGTCTGTTAAGTGAAGTTTCCTGCGGGGGTTTGTCTTTATTTCTTCTCTTTTAACTCTTCTCCCCTTCTCTTTTTTCTATCTATTCTGAACTGACATTAGTTTATAGGCTACATAGTTACAGATAAATATCATAATTCCATCCATCTTGTATGGCGTTAAATCAATGTTTCCTTGTGTGTAAATCGAAATATAAAAAACCAAACCAGAATTGATAATTGCATTACCTTTTTCTAACTTCGAATACTTGCAGCTTGTTGTACCAACTACTTCTTACTAAAAAAAAGATATAAACAAAATGATATATAAAAGATCAACTGAACCATAAAGATCAGAAAAAGAAAAGCTAAAGAAAACTACTCAAAACTCACATAGATACACACACATACACCACCCACACGCACGTACGTATGCTGACACTGAATAAGATATACCAAAATAATGGAAGTAACAAAACTATCTGTATATGTGTGTGTGTGCTTGTGTGTGTCTGTTGTATTTGTGTCAGTTTCGGTTTCGGTTCTTGTGCGCTCCAGAGAAAGAGAGAGAGAGGGAGAGATCAATCAATAAAACCCATATAAAATGCAACTATATCTTAAATAGATCAAATATAAAACAATAACTACAGTAAAAATCGTTACGAAATTTGAAAAGGCTTCGCTGTGTGCGCGCGCGCGTTTTAGGTGTGTATGAAAAACAAATCTTCAAAATTAATAATTTCAAAATTCAAAAACTATATTATTATTAGTATAATTATTATTATTATTCCTTTGATTGTCATGTGTAATTAGAGATGATAAACTTATGTATTATAATTGTTCATGTTGTTGTTTTGTGCCTGTGTCTCTCTGTATACTTTGTTTTTTTTTGTATGTGTTTTAATCTTTCAACCCACTGTGCATTCTCTCTCTTATATATTTTGAGATTAGTACACTTATTTCCTACTTGTCTTACTTTGTTGCCATCCTTCATAGTCCCCCCCCCACTCCAAATACAACAACAAAAGTTACAACTATTTAAAGAGTTCCCTATTGTTTGTTTTTTTTTTACTGCTTGAGCGTAATTTAGTTTTACTTTCTTATATAGAAAGAGAAAGCGAAAGGTCTTTGGCGCTTTTAGAATTTTGCATTGTGGATTTGTTTATGGAGCATCGTTTTGCTAAAGTTTCCGTATTTGCGATATATTTTTACAGGATGCCGAGGTGCAGCAAAGCAGCAGCAACAACAACAACAGCAGGCAGCACAAGCAGCAGCAGCAGCGGCAGCGGCGGGACAACAATCGGCACAGGTGGAGGTGCAGATACTTCCCGGGGGCCATGCCAAGGTTATCAAATATGAGATTTGTCGGAATGTGCTGCAGGAGGAGCAGGCGGGGCAACAGCAGAACTCGATGCATGCCGAATAGAGAGAATGAGACAGGAGTACGAGGAGGAAGAGGAGAAGAAGAGCAGAGGCAGAGGCAGTTGGGAATTTGGATTGGAAAATGCTGACTTTTCTGCTGATAAACGTTGATTAATTTTCTCGAGCATTTTGTTTGTAACTTTTCTTGTAAATATAGTAAGAAAAAAGAAGAAGCCAATGTGCAATGGCGATTGCCCGGCGAAAGGTTGCTGCCAGCACACACACACACACCTACACCTACATACACTTATGTACACCCACCCACGCACATACAGAAACATATAAATATATTTATATATATATATATAGAATGAGAGAGTACACTACAAGTATATGAACAGGGCAGCTTTACAGGCCACACCTACACACACACACCCATACACACCTACACACACAGTTGAAAGAGAAGAAGATGAGATCCTTGAGCATATAGCGTATAAGCGATTCCCTTAGTTTTAATGATTTAGTTTACCATCGTTAAGCTATAAATAAAGTCTACACCTAAATAGTTAACTAGCATTACAAACAAACAAACAAACAAATACATATACATATGTGCATCAAATACATTTAAACAATACAACAAAAGAAAATACACATTGCAATTGTAACTGTTCTGTTAGAATTTCTTGTGATGTGTTGGTCGCATCTAAAATCCACAACCTCTTGATATGTTACAAAAGTTTTAACCCCCCCACACTCAAAACACTATCCCCCATTTGAGAAGCCTTTTTAAACAGAGAGACACACACACACAGAAACACATACAGAAATGTTATATATAGTATATATACCATGAGAGATACGATAGTTATGTGTAGTGCTGCATGTGGCCTCAATTGTAAACTGTAAAGGATAAACAAACAAATAAATAAGCATACAGAAACAGAAACAGCAACAACAAAACAACTACAACTATGTTTAGCATTACAATTACAATACAATAATATTAATAATAATAATAATAATATGATGAAGAATACGTAAATTATAGCTAACATATAGAGAAGTATAGCGTCTCGATCGATCGGGGGCGTTTTTGTCCAACATTTCAAGCTTGTACATAACAAAAAGAAGAAGAAAAAAAGAAACAGTAACAGAACCGAATGCAACATGCAACTATAACTAGAGATAGACGCCTAAGCTAAGTAAATGAAAAACAGGTCTAAATAAAAGAGAGAGAGAGCGTGCATGCGAGGGAGGGTAACTATATCAAGTATAGCCGATTCGGTTCGGTTTGTTTCGGTTAGGAGGAGGAGGGAGGAGGAGGCGGCGCCCACGTCGCCAGCTTGGAGTCTTGGAGAGTAGGTGCCTGGCACAATAACTAAAGAATACTATATCGGACATAAATATATATAAAACAACAGCTAAAAAACAGATGATGAAAAAAAATCCACGAACAGAACGAAGGATTAAAGAATATATATATACAGATATATATATATATATATACAGATATACATATATAAAAGTAGCTGTAAGTTACGTTAGTTGTATAACAAATAATAGACAACAAACAAACATACAAAGGAAAAAGTAAAGAGCAATTAGTTTTTAGACAGACACACACACCCAAACACCAACACTACCACCTACATACACCCACACACACACACACCGTTGCAGTGTCCATCAATCAATGCACGCTTTTTGTGAATGAAAAGGGGAAGAAAGAGTATAACAAAAGCAAATTGATTATCAAATTGTATAAATAAATCAGAGGAACTTATTATTATACCTTAAACTTAGGAATGCGTTATAGTTAACGGAGTATGCAAGAAAGTAACAGTAACAGTAACAGTAAATCGATAACATAATCCGATAAATAGATGAACCTAAAGTTAAGCATATATTTTAATATGTAAGCCTTAAAGAAAATACGACTATGAATAATAAAAACCAAGAATGTGTAACTGTTAAGACAGAAATGTCGTGTTTTATTTCGAAATGAAGTTCATTAAAACAATTCTTTTTTATTCTTTTAGCTACTATTCCCATGAATTCTTTATTATCTTTCAGCTAACTCTCTACTGTTTCGATGTTCTACCTTTCTATGCCAACTTTAGCTATCGTTGCTGCACATAATCGTTAGTTATAGAAGTCGCTTTATTCTATGTATCTGATAAGAGACTCTTCAAGCGTAAAATTGTTGCCGAAATATTCCGTTTTTTCGCAACAGTTGAACGCATTTGCAAATGTATTAATAATTTATTTATAGATTTGCTGATTAAACAACAAACAACGGACCCCGCGCAACAATTATACTGTAGCGTTGTGAATCAGTCGTTTGTCTCTGTATTCTTTATGAATAATCCGCGAGTTTCCAAGTTAGGGCCTTACTAGGAAGTTGAGAATGTGTGCTCTTTTTAAACGTATCTTGTTATTGTTGTGTTGTTGGAGAACAAGTTTTGCTGGCCCGGCAAATTAACCAAGCGCAGCTAATGTTCTCAAGAATTTTAGATAGTTTGCTAATACTGCCAGAATTAGATAAGATACACACTCGCACAGATACACACATAAACACGTAAACGAGTTGAGTTTGTGCCTTGCTCGATAAAACAGAAATGTTTAGCATTTTTTATTGGCTTTGCCCATTAGCTGAGTAAATAGGGCATAATAGTAGTGCCAAGAGTTGGGCAACGGGTCGTATGAGCGATGGTAGTAGAAGTTGTTACTACCTTCAGTTTAGTTTTCCATGTTATTATATTCCTACTACCCACTTCTAGAATAGTATCTATATTCTACGTGTGGTATTGCAACTACCTACTACCTACTGCTGTTACTATTACGACCTTGGCAACAACTCTACAGCCCTTTATGATTATTACTGATACCTTTTATTACTACTGCGACCTTCTACAATGTTTATTAAAACCTTAGCTTATTTTGTATAACTACCTTATACTGCTTCCTTCTACTACCATGTCTACTACGACTATTACTATTACTACAATGACTACCTTCTGCTACTACCGTCTACTACAATTACGACCTTTTATTACTTAAATCTACTACAATGAGTACCTTCTACTACAATGAATACCTACTACTACTTCTACCTTTTTAAAAGACAACTACCATCTGCTATTATTAATACTACCACCTACTACTACAATTACTACTACTGCTACCATCTGCTTTTATTACCTAATGCTACCTTCTGCTACTGTTACTACTACCACCTTCTGCTATAATTACTGATATTAAAACCTTCTAAAACTATAACTACTACTGCTTCTTTATGCTACTGTTAATATTACTTCCTTCTGCGCATTTTACTACTACCTACGTATAACGTATACCAGGGTCTTATATTACTACTACTACCCTCATCCAATACTACTTCTGCTATTACCTTCTCTACCTTCTACTTTTACTACTACAGCCACTTCAACTGCTACTACTCTCTTCAAATAGTACCTGCTACTACTCTCTTCAAATAGTACTGCTTCTTCTACTACAACTATCTACGACTTATATAACTGGTACTGCTTACTACCTAATATTATTAATCTTCCACTACTACTACTTACTTTTTTAATACTATTTATTTATTTATTTAACTACATTACTACAATAATAATAATTCCATAACCAGCTTATAAATTTGCAATTGCTGATTCTCATATTAAACAATCTTATAATAAGTCCGACTCCAACCTCTTACAGGGTATTTGCTGGCCATGAACACATTAACTAATTGTATCTCTTTGCTACCGGTTTGCGGCATTCGTTTTTGGCCAAACACAAAAAACAATTAGTGCTGTTTTTACATGAAGTCACGAAGAGATACTGTCCCAAAACCTTATTGAGAGAGCGACGCCATATGGTCGAGCAAAACACACGGCAGCAAACCGCACGAATGATCTGAACTGTCCCTCCCAGGCACGTAGCAAGTGCTTTGGTATGCGAGGCACTCAACACACTCAGCTCAGAGCTGTCATATTGAATCGAATATAATATGTTTGCATCCGCCAATAGTCGTTACATTTCAATTCATTCATCTACTGTAAGGTTTATAATTGTTTCCACAGTAAATCAAACCATATTTTCTATATGTTTATTGCACAACAGTGATGTCACTCAAGAAAGAGAGAGACAGATAGAGAGAGAGAGGGGGAGATCGCCTTATAAAGCACTTGCAAATGAAGCCTGGCGAATTCGCCCTAAAAGTGCATTGCAGTGACAAGTGGAGCCCGAAATACTTTTATTTTTTGGGGGACATTTAGCCATAAAAGGGCTGCAAGTGGATACTTTATGCTTGCCTTGAAGTGCGACGACGACGACGACGACGATTTCTACTTGATATAAATTAAAATTAATTGAGAGTGGAGTGTCGCATAAATTACAGTACGGGTACGGTTCGTTTGGTGTTCGTGTTCGCCTTCGTCGCAGCTGAATTTCAAATTTCAATTCCAAGGAAAATCTCTGACAAGTCGCAAAGATGTCATCATCAGCTCCCCCCTCTCTCTCTCTCTCTATCTGCCATATATAGTATGGAGTCGTGTATGCGTATTCAGAATAGTCATTTGCAACAGATTCCAATTGCAATTCCCAACAGCATTTGCTGAGTTCGGATGAATTCGGGTCGAAGCTGCGTGCATTGCTAATGTGACTTTTGTTTTTCACTTTAGTTTGTTAATCTATTCGTTACTCTTTTCTATTTGTTATAGTTGCTTTTTCAGTCTCTGTTTTTCTTTTTTGTTTTCTGTTTATTTTGCATTTGTAGACTGAGGCCTTTTGCGCTCTGCTCTTTGTTGTCTTATTATCTCTCTATTTTTTGTGTGTTTTCTTTTGGGGGGGCAGCACAAACAAGTTTTGATTGCTCGCTCAGGTGACGTCATTGGGTCAGGCAACAATTGAATTTGAGTCTCTGTGTTTGTTCGTTCTTTGCAAGATTCCGATTCGGATTCGGATTCTCGAGGTCGAATTAGTTAAACTTCAACCTGAGAAATGAGAACAACAACAGAGACAACAGAGACAACTAAGGCAAATTTTCATTGACTCCCACCTAAGGTTGTTATAAATCAATTGAGCCACAGCATCAGTTTGCAGTCGCATGCTACATGAATCTATATACTATATATATATACTGTATACTGTATAGTGTATATAAATCATAGCTAGCTTAATCTTGCGCCGTTATAAGCGCGGCTGTGCGCCCACGTAGCGCCGCCAGACGAAAAAGTAAATGCAAAACACGCCGCTGACTAATCTCGCACACAGTGTCATATATACTAGATGCCATAAACCATATATACTATAAAGCTGCCATAATATATGTTCAATTTTATTACATTGTTCGGTTAATTGTGCATCTTGCCAATTTTGGCTAGTTCCAAGCTAGAGCAGATGCCGGCAGGGCAGCTGTTTGTTTGGCTTTTTTATAGCTACTTTCGAATTTGAGCGAGAATTGGCTTATTGAACTCGGCTGCGTGGCAGAAAAAGGCGTTCAGCGCTGGCCTACGCACTCGTCGCACACACACACACACACACAGACAGTCACTCACTCATGCGCTTACAGCATGCATAACTCAAATGGGGCAACCTACGCGACGGTCTCGTCTCGTCTGGCCTGGCCTGGCTTGGCTTGGCTTGGCTCTTTGCCTTTTGCGAAGGCGCAGCGCATTGTGCGTCTCACTCGCACGCACGCGCAACGTAGCGCAGCCCACGACAAACACGCTTTGCTGCTGCGCTGCGACGTCGCTGTCGACGCCGCTGCTGCTTTTTGGCTGGCAGATACGGGCCGAAAGCGCTTCCAGACAGCGCCAGCACTGATCAGTACGTTTTGAGTTGTGCTTCGCGACGGTTGTTGTTGATCTTCAAGTGAATTAAAAATAAAAACGAAAACGAGAAAACGAGCAACGAAATAGAAAATTAACAAGTAAATAAATATAAATATGAAATACGAGTTTGTCCAATTGAGCAGCATCTAAAGCGAAAACCGTCTCTGTCTCTGTCGTGTCTCTCAATCTCTGCCACTCTAGCGCGCGCTCTCTCTCCCCGTCTGTCTCTGTGTGTGTGTGTGTGCTAAGCTTTTTACGTTCGCTCACACGTATAATTGTCACCGTCACTGTCTCCGTGCCTCTCTTGGCTGTGCGTGTGTGTGTGTGTTCGTTTCATTATTTTCAACTTGAACTATGCTTGGCGCATACGTGTGTGTCTAACACCAATAAATAATACATATATTTAAAAATAAGTATTTCGACATTAGGAGACACTGCGACACCGCACAACATACAAATATATACACATAACATATATGTATATATAGTATAGGCCAGCGATAATTGTGATTAACAAGACAAAAACACAGCGAATTACTAATTAGGCACACACACATTCTTTCATCGCACACACACGTCGATTACCTCATTGGTGTGAAAATATACCTGACAAAATGGTATCAAAAAGCAATAAAAAGAAACAAGTGTCGCAGTCGCAGTCGCAGTCCGCGTCGCAGTCGACGCAACCGCCGCTAGCAACATCAAGCACAACCACATCAACATCAGCCTCGGCGACCAAACTGACCAAAAAGTTGGGGCCAAATGCGACGGCAACGTTAACAACAAACACCAGCTCAACCTCCATGGAGCACGAATCTGTCTCTTATGGTGGTGCTGGTGATGTTGATGTTGGTGCTGGTGCAACTGCCACCGACGGCGATGTCAGCTTTGTGGAAAGTCTGCCGGCTGCGGGCAAGAGCAGCTATACAAGCAGTTACAAATCTCAGTCCAAGTCGCAGACACAACAATCGTCGCAACTGTATAGCAGCATCAGCAGCAGCAGCATTGGAGGTGCCTCTCGGGATTATTCAAACGATGCTAAGATCATCTCATCGATTGATCTGCTCGAAAGTGAGAAGAAGGAACCGGTCTTATCGGTGCCCATTGAGGTGGTCGAAATCACAGTTCCTCGCGGTGCCACCACCAGCAATCTCTTGCTGTCAGCCAGTGGCAATCATTTGTATGCCTCGTCGAAGCATCAGCAGCAGCAGCAACAGTCGAGCAGCTCCAGCTCGTACTTTGAGCAGACAACCAGTTCCAGCAGCAATGCCAACGAAACGCTCATTGCAAGCGAGAGAGCGGCTACCGGTATGACATCATCGCACAGCAGTAGCAGCAAACAGGTTGCCTTCGACAGCAGCAACATCAGCAGCAGCAGCAGCAGCAACATCAACACTAACATTAGCAGCACCAGCAGCAACACCAACACCGCAATCAACAGCAACACCAACACCATCGGCGAATCTCAGAGCGTGCCAAAGTCAACTGGAACAGCTGCTGTGGGTGTCACATTTACGACTGATGATGCTACGTCATCGTCGACGTCGACAGCAACAACAACAATGACGTCGCAGCGCATTGCCGAACGCCCCGAACCGGTCGTGTCGTCGTCAACCACAAACCTGGTCGACAACGCAACGACGTCACGAGTGCGAGACGATAAGGTGGTCAGCTCAGCTGTTGACCACAGTTCTGCCTTGTCGACCAGCAAGTCTAGCAGCAGCAGCAAGCAGCAGCAGGTCAGCGAGAGTACCGTTAATCGCAGCACCAGCAGCAGCAAACAATCAACCTCCACGTCCAAGAAGGAAGTGTATGATGTGAAGACAAAGACGTGGAGTGAGTACAGCGATGGCACTACACATGGCAGCAACAAGAAGACGCCAACGTTCGAACGTTATGTGAGCAAGGAGTCCGATGGCAGCACAAAGGTCACCTATAAGAAGAAGATATACGATAGACGCAACAATAGGTGGCGCGTGGTGGATGAGCGCACCGTGGACAGCACACATGATGTGGGCTATCCCGAAATAGTCGATGATGTCATCAACACAACAACCACAACCTACACGACCAAGGTGTACGACACGAAGCTCGGCAAGTGGACGGTCGTGGATGAGAAATCGTACACTGATACGAAAGCTTTTGTGCCCAATGACATTGCTCGTGAAATCGAAAAAGATAATACCGATGTGGCAAACATAACGACCACCACTGAAGTGACAAAGGTAAGTGGGCACGGCGCGAGGGTGTGTGTCATGATTGGGGCTGGAATATTTTTACTAATGAGTTCGTTTTTTTTTTAGATATTCGATGCGAGCATTAACGACTGGCGAGTGCTGGACGAAAAGGTGCACACCGATGTGATTGAGAAAATCGTGGAGGCTCCCAAGAAGACAATCTATGTGGATGAGTTTGTGGAAATTGAGAAGAACACATCAATTTTGGAGAACAATGAGAATATCACATTGAATCTGAACGAGACATCGAAACACAAAAATATTACCGAGAATATTTATGATGAAATCGATTATGTGCGCACGGACAAGAAGCGCTTAGACGATTCACGAATCGTAAGACATAGTTTACTTAAGTATTTCAAAGAATGTGTAATGAACTTAAATATTTTACAGCGCGGAGTCGATAAGAATAAGACGACAACGACACACAACGAGAGATGCATCTGTGAGATATGCACATGCGGGTATGCAACACTTTCTATTCAATCCAAAATGATCAAATTCAAATAATTTATTTTTCAATGCTTTCTTTTAGGCGTCATCATTGCTCAACTAGCACCACTACAGAGAAAACTAATGTCACTATAGATGGTGAGTATAAGGAACTAAGAAGGTTGTGCAACTTCCTAATTGTATATATTTATACAGATAATGTTGATGAAACTTACACAAGAATACGCACAAATACTTGGTCGAAGAACGACGAGAAGACTTCGAAGACAAATGAAGATATTCTAGTAGATTATGTAGTCATTAAAAAGCCAGAGGACAATCTTCAAACCGGCGGAGAATTTACAGCACCACAAAAGGAGCCATATCGTCCAGGTGAAAGGCGGGAAAAAATTGTACACACAGACAATCTACGTTTGGATGGTGAAATTACTTTCGTGGAAAAAGAAGAATATAGATTTGCTGAACGACCAACTCAAATCAGACCAGGAGATAACCTCAAAAATGAAGGTGAATTCTACGTACCAGAGAAACCTGGGTATCGTCCCACTGAGCGTCCGGTGCAGAAGAAACCAGTGGATAATCTGAAAAACGAAGGTGAATTCTATACTCCAGAAAAGCCTGGATATAAACCCGCTGAAAAAACGGAAGTAATAATTAGGCAGGACAACCTACGAAACGAAGGCGAAATGACATTCGTCGAGAAGGAAGAGTATCAGTATGTAGTTCGACCATCACAAGTAAGGCCAACGGATAATCTGAAAAACGAAGGCGAATTCTACACTCCAGAAAAGCCACAGTTCCGACCTGCAGAACGTCCAGTTCAAAAGAAACCAGAGGATAACCTAAAGAACGAAGGCGAATTCTATGCTCCAGAAAAACCCCAGTACCGTCCGGTAGAACGACCATCTCAAGTCCGTCCGGAAGATAACTTGAAGAACGAGGGCGAGTTTTACACACCTGAAAAACCGAAGTACAGGCCAGCGGAACGTCCAGCTCAAGTAAGGCCCGAAGACAATTTAAAGAACGAAGGAGAATTCTATGCACCAGAGAAACCCGGATATAGACCAGCAGAACGCCCGGTTCAAAAGAAGCCTGAAGACAACTTAAAGAACGAAGGCGAGTTTTATGCCCCAGAGAAACCCAAGTACCTTCCTGGGGAACGACCATCTCAAGTCCGTCCGGAAGATAATTTGAAGAACAAGGGCGAGTTTTATGCTCCTGAGAAACCTAAATACACAGCCGGAGAACGCCCAACTCAAGTAAGACCAACGGATAATCTAAAAAATGAAGGTGAATTCTACACTCCAGAAAAGCCACAGTTCAGACCCGCAGAACGTCCCGTTCAAAAGAAACCAGAGGACAACCTAAAGAACGAAGGCGAGTTCTATGCTCCAGAGAAACCCCAGTATCGCCCTGGAGAACGTCCATCGCAGGTCCGACCTGAGGATAATTTGAAAAATGAAGGCGAATTCTATGCACCAGAGAAGCCTGGATATAGGCCAGCAGAACGTCCCGTTCAGAAGAAACCCGAGGACAACTTACGGAATGAGGGCGAGTTCTATGCGCCAGAGAAACCCAAGTACCAACCAGCAGAACGCCCAACCCAAGTAAGACCTGAGGACAATCTGAAGAACGAAGGCGAATTCTACACTCCAGAAAAGCCTAAGTTCAGACCGGCAGAACGTCCAGTTCAGAAGAAACCCGAGGATAACTTGAAGAACGAAGGAGAATTCTATGCCCCGGAGAAACCGAAGTACACGCCCGGTGAACGACCAACTCAAGTAAGACCTGAGGACAATCTTAAGAACGAGGGAGAGTTTTATACCCCAGAGAAAACACAATTCAGACCTGCAGAGAAAGTTCAAAGAATTATTAGAAAGGATAACTTGAAGAATGAAGGTGAAATGACGTTCACAGAGCGGGAAGAGTATCAGTTTGTTGTTCGGCCATCTCAAGTAAGACCTGAGGACAATCTCAAGAATGAAGGAGAATTCTACGCTCCAGAAAAGCCAAAGTATCGCCCAGCCGAACGTCCGAGCCAAGTGAGACCTGAAGACAATCTGAAGAACGAAGGCGAATTCTACACTCCAGAAAAGCCACAATTTAGACCTGCGGAACGTCCCGTTCAAAAGAAACCAGAGGACAATCTAAAGAACGAAGGCGAGTTTTATGCCCCAGAAAAACCCAAGTACCTTCCTGGGGAACGACCATCTCAAGTCCGTCCGGAAGACAATTTGAAGAACGAGGGCGAATTTTACACACCTGAAAAACCGAAGTACAGGCCAGCGGAACGTCCAGCTCAAGTAAGGCCTGAAGACAACTTAAAGAACGAAGGAGAGTTCTATGCTCCTGAGAAACCTAAATACACAGCCGGAGAACGCCCAACTCAAGTAAGACCAACGGATAATCTAAAAAATGAAGGTGAATTCTACACTCCAGAAAAGCCACAGTTCCGACCTGCAGAACGTCCAGTCCAGAAGAAACCAGAGGACAACCTGAAGAACGAAGGCGAGTTCTATGCTCCAGAAAAACCCCAGTATCGCCCTGGGGAACGTCCATCGCAAGTCCGACCTGAGGATAATTTGAAAAATGAAGGTGAATTCTACACACCTGAAAAACCTAAATACAGGCCAGCGGAACGTCCAACTCAAGTTAGACCGGAAGACAACTTGAAAAATGAAGGAGAATTCTATGCACCAGAGAAGCCTGGATATAGGCCAGCAGAACGTCCCGTTCAGAAGAAACCCGAGGACAACTTACGGAATGAAGGCGAGTTCTATGCTCCAGAGAAACCGAAGTACCAACCAGCTGAGCGTCCAACTCAAGTAAGGCCTGAAGATAACCTGAAGAACGAGGGAGACTTCTATACTCCAGAAAAGATACAGTTCAGACCCGCAGAGAAAGTTGAAAGAATCATCAGAAAGGATAACTTGAAGAATGAAGGTGAAATGACGTTCACGGAGAGGGAAGAATATCAGTTTGTTGTTCGGCCATCACAAGTAAGACCAACAGATAATCTGAAGAACGAAGGCGAATTCTACACTCCAGAAAAACCTAAGTTCAGACCAGCAGAACGTCCAGTTCAAAAGAAACCCGAGGATAACTTAAAGAACGAAGGCGAATTCTATGCCCCGGAGAAACCAAAGTACACGCCCGGTGAACGACCAACCCAAGTAAGACCAGAAGACAATCTTAAGAACGAGGGAGAATTCTACGCTCCAGAAAAGCCTAAGTTCAGACCAGCAGAACGTCCAGTCCAGAAGAAACCCGAGGATAACTTGAAGAACGAAGGTGAATTCTATGCCCCAGAGAAACCGAAGTATCAACCAGCTGAACGTCCAAGCCAAGTAAGACCTGAGGACAATCTCAAGAACGAGGGAGAGTTCTATACCCCCGAAAAGATACAGTTTAGACCCGCAGAGAAAGTGGAGAAAATTATCAGGAGGGATAATTTGAAGAATGAAGGTGAAATGACGTTCACAGAGAGGGAAGAGTATCAGTTTGTTGTACGGCCAGCTCAAGTAAGACCAGAAGACAATCTCAAGAATGAGGGAGAATTCTACGCTCCAGAAAAGCCTAAGTTCAGACCTGCAGAACGTCCAGTCCAGAAGAAACCCGAGGATAATCTAAAAAACGAAGGTGAATTCTATGCCCCAGAGAAACCGAAGTATCAACCAGCTGAACGTCCAAGCCAAGTAAGACCTGAGGACAATCTGAAGAACGAAGGCGAATTCTACACTCCAGAAAAGCCAAAGTTCAGACCTGCAGAGCGTCCAGTCCAGAAGAAACCCGAGGATAACTTGAAGAACGAAGGCGAATTCTATGCCCCAGAGAAACCGAAGTATCAACCAGCTGAACGTCCAAGCCAAGTAAGACCTGAGGACAATCTGAAGAACGAAGGCGAATTCTACACTCCAGAAAAGCCAAAGTTCAGACCTGCAGAACGTCCAGTTCAAAAGAAACCCGAAGATAACTTGAAGAACGAAGGCGAATTCTATGCCCCGGAGAAACCTAAGTACACGCCCGGTGAACGACCGACTCAAGTAAGACCTGAGGACAATCTCAAGAACGAGGGAGAGTTTTATGCCCCCGAAAAAATACAGTTCAGACCCGCAGAGAAAGTCGAGAAAATTATCAGAAGGGATAACTTGAAGAATGAAGGTGAAATGACGTTTACAGAGAGAGAAGAGTATCAGTTTGTTGTACGGCCAGCTCAAGTAAGACCTGAGGACAATCTGAAGAACGAAGGCGAATTCTACACTCCAGAAAAGCCAAAGTTCAGACCTGCAGAACGTCCAGTTCAAAAGAAACCCGAAGATAACTTGAAGAACGAAGGCGAATTCTATGCCCCGGAGAAACCTAAGTACACGCCCGGTGAACGACCGACTCAAGTAAGACCTGAGGACAATCTCAAGAACGAGGGAGAGTTTTATGCCCCCGAAAAAATACAGTTCAGACCCGCAGAGAAAGTCGAGAAAATTATCAGAAGGGATAACTTGAAGAATGAAGGTGAAATGACGTTTACAGAGAGAGAAGAGTATCAGTTTGTTGTACGGCCAGCTCAAGTAAGACCTGAGGACAATCTCAAGAATGAGGGACAATTCTACACTCCAGAAAAGCCAAAGTTCAGACCTGCAGAACGACCAGTCCAGAAGAAACCGGAGGATAACTTGAAGAACGAAGGCGAATTCTATGCCCCAGAGAAACCGAAGTATCAACCAGCTGAACGTCCAAGCCAAGTAAGACCTGAGGATAATCTTAAGAACGAGGGAGAGTTCTACGCCCCAGAAAAGCCAAAGTTCAGACCTGCAGAACGTCCAGTTCAGAAGAAACCCGAGGACAACTTGAAGAACGAAGGTGAATTCTATGCCCCTGAGAAACCGAAATACTTACCCGGTGAACGACCAACTCAAGTAAGACCTGAGGACAATCTTAAGAACGAAGGAGAATTCTACACTCCAGAAAAGCCTAAGTTCAGACCTGCAGAACGTCCAGTCCAGAAGAAACCCGAGGATAACTTGAAGAACGAAGGCGAATTCTATGCCCCAGAGAAACCGAAGTATCAACCAGCTGAACGTCCAAGCCAAGTAAGACCTGAGGATAATCTTAAGAACGAGGGAGAGTTCTACGCCCCAGAAAAGCCAAAGTTCAGACCTGCAGAACGTCCAGTTCAGAAGAAACCCGAGGACAACTTGAAGAACGAAGGTGAATTCTATGCCCCTGAGAAACCGAAATACTTACCCGGTGAACGACCAACTCAAGTAAGACCTGAAGACAATCTTAAGAACGAAGGCGAATTCTATACTCCAGAAAAGCCAAAGTTCAGACCTGCAGAACGTCCAGTCCAGAAGAAACCCGAGGATAACTTGAAGAACGAAGGTGAATTCTATGCCCCTGAGAAACCGAAATACTTACCCGGTGAACGACCAACTCAAGTAAGGCCCGAAGATAATCTAAGGAATGAGGGAGAGTTCTATACTCCGGAGAAAACACAATTTAGACCCGCAGAGAAGGTCGAGAAAATTATAAGAAAGGATAACTTGAAAAATGAAGGTGAAATGACGTTCACAGAGAGGGAAGAGTATCAGTATGTTGTTCGACCATCACAAGTAAGACCTGAGGACAATCTCAAGAGCGAGGGAGAATTCTACGCTCCAGAAAAGCCAAAGTATCGCCCAGCCGAACGTCCGAGCCAAGTGAGACCTGAAGACAATCTGAAGAACGAAGGCGAATTCTACACTCCAGAGAAGATACAATTTAGGCCCGCAGAAAAAGTCGAGAAAATTATCAGAAGGGATAACTTGAGGAATGAAGGTGAAATGACGTTCACACAGAGGGAAGAGTATCAGTTTGTTGTCCGACCATCACAAGTTAGACCTGAGGATAATCTTAAAAATGAAGGCGAATTCTACGCTCCAGAGAAACCGAAGTATCGTCCAGCAGAACGTCCCTCTCAAGTGAGACATGAAGATAATCTGAAGAATGAGGGTGAATTCTATGCCCCTGAAAAGCCCGAGTTCAGACCCGCTGAACGACCAGTTCAGAAGAAGCCTCAAGATAATTTGAAGAACGAAGGTGAATTCTACACTCCAGAAAAGCCACAGTTCAAACCTGCAGAACGTCCAGTTCAAAAGAAGCCTGAAGACAATTTGAAGAATGAGGGCGAATTCTATGCACCAGAAAAACCAAAGTTCCGTCCTGCGGAACGTCCATCTCAAGTAAGGCCAGAAGATAACCTTAAGAACGAAGGCGAGTTTTATGCTCCAGAGAAACCGAAGTACAAGCCCGGAGAACGTCCAGCTCAAATTAGACCTGAAGATAATTTAAAGAATGAGGGTGAATTCTATACTCCAGAGAAACCCAAATTTAGGCCAGCAGAACGACCCGTGCAAAAGAAGCCCGAAGATAACTTGAAAAATGAAGGTCAATTCTTCGCCCCAGAAAAGCCGAAATTCCAGCCAGGAGAACGTCCATCTCCGGTTAAGCCAGAAGACAATTTGAAAAACGAGGGTGAATTTTATGCACCAGAGAAACCCACATTTAGGCCAGCAGAACGCCCAGTTCAAAAGAAACCTAAGGATAACCTAAAGAATGAGGGAGAATTCTATACGCCGGAGAAGCCCAAGTTTAGGCCCGCAGAACGTCCTGTTCAAAAGAAACCAGAAGACAATTTGAAAAACGAGGGCGAATTTTACGCTCCCGTGAAGCCTGGATATAAACCTGCAGAGCGTCCTACGCAAAAGAAACCAGAAGACAACTTGAAGAATGAGGGCGAATTCTACGCTCCTGAAAAGCCGAAGTACCGTCCAGGCGAACGTCCATCTCAAGTAAGGCCGGAAGATAATCTGAAGAACGAAGGAGAATTCTATACTCCAGAGAAATCGAAGTTCAGGCCAGCAGAAAAAGTTGAACGTATCATTAGAAAGGATAACTTGAAGAACGAAGGCGAAATGACGTTTGTTGAGAAGACAGAATATCAGTATGTGGTTCGACCTGAGCAGGTGAAGCCTACAGATAATCTGAAGATGGACGGCGACTTCTATAGCCCTGAGAAACCTGGTTATCAGCCAGCTGAGAGACCGAAGCAGAAGAAACCACAAGATAATTTAAAGACACCAGAAGGTAAAATGTACATTCCGGAGAAGGAAACGTTTAAGCTAGCAGAAAAGGTTAAGACTGTAATAAGAAAAGACAATTTAACAAACGAGGGTACAATGACATTCACCAGGAAGGATGAATACCATTATACCACACGACCGGAACAAGTAAAGCCAAGCGATAATCTTAAGCTCGAAGGACCATTCTATGCACCTGAGAAGACAACATTCAAGCCTGCCGAGCGACCAACTCAGAAGAGACCTAAGGACAATTTGAAGCAGGAGGGTGAATTTTACAAGAGGACTGATAGAACAGAAACGGATAGCACAACTCTGATAGATAGGCGCGAGACTCCGAAGAGACCTGTGGACAATCTGAAGTTGGAAGGTTCTATGACTGTGACAAGGAAAGATGATTACAAGACGACAACCAACAAGTCCACTGTGGATCGAGTTCAACGCACTCAGAAGTATAAGCATAACACATCGTCCATCAGTTTGGGTAGTGACACAACAATTTTGAAAACAACCAACCAGATGAACTTCGTGTCTGGAAAGGATGCAGTTAAACAAGTCGATGCCAATAGCCAGAATCCAGTTGACGGATTGATCATTGTCTCAACCAAGAAGGTCACCACAGTTGTCGGAGGCCGTGGTAAAAAAGGAACCCGAAACCGAATATGTCAAGCGACCGGCAAAGATTAATGTTATTGAAAATGTTTCGAAAAATACGACAACCACCAACATTGAAAATACTCAAAACATACACAAAGAGACGACATCGATGCAAAGAAATCTTAACATAATCGAGAAGTCCGCAGTTAACACTGAGAAGATACAAGGATCGACAGTCGATAGTGCAATTCAGAGCTCCACGAGGACTACTAACCAAGGTGCTGTAACAGGAACTGGTGGCTCAACCGCTCATATTGTCTCGAACACTAAGAATGTTAACGGTGGCTCGACCTCACATGTCTCTGGAAGTACTTCTGTGATCAGAGGTCAAAATGTTTCGACTAGCTCCACCTCGCATGTTACCGATAGCACTTCGGTAACTAATAATATTACAGGCAGCACTACCCGCCGCGTGGTTGGCAGCAACTCTACAACCAATAACATTACTGGAGGTGGCACTACCTCGCATGTGGTTGGAGGTAACTCAGTTACCAACAATATTACAGGCGGTAGCACTACTCGCCATGTGATCGGAAGTAACTCTACAACCAATAACATTACTGGTGGTAGCTCTATTTCACATGTGATTGAAGGAAGTTCAACAAACAAAAACATTACGGGTGATAGCTCAACTTCCCGTTCGGTAACCAACAACGCGACCGGTAGTTCAACATCCCAAATGTCCTCTTCTAAGCATTTCCATCATCGCAAGAGCGAGTTCTCGTCCGAGGCCGATGTATCCAACTCAATATTCCATCGCAAGAACGTCTCGTCCGACTCGAATGCCGTCAACAGTAGCCTCACCTCAACAGGCAAAATGCAGCGCAAGAGTATTCTAAATCTAAACGAGCAACCATCGAGCGGCAACAACTATGCAAACGATCGCCAGAGCTACAGCAGCATTCATCGTCAGAATCGAGAGACCGACTCGAGCTTCTCCAATGAACGCCGCAGTTGCAGTGTGCACAAGGAGAGCAAGGAACATCAGGTGAAGAACTCTACTTCGTCCTCGTCTATGTCCCGCATCATCTCTGGTGGTGCTGATGGCGGCAATGCCAACAGATCGAACCTGGAGAGGACAACGGTTACCCGAACTGTTGTTTCGGGTGGCATAGACTACCCATCCCAGTCGCAATCTCACAGCGAACGACATGTGACACGCAATCGTGGTAATCAGCATTTGTCCAGCGGCATCGATTTCCACTCCTCACCATCCTCCTCGTACAACGCTCATGGCTATACAGAACGCACGATGACCACACGACGTGGCAACCAATCGTCAATCAGTCTGGGCAACGAGAAGTTCACCGGCTCCAGTCTCTACAAGAGCGAATATATAACTGCCCCGGCCACTACCTGTGCTGTACATAAGATTAAACAAGGTGCATTCCAGCATACCAGAGATACGCACGATCATAAGTTCTATAAAACGTCTAACTAAGTAACAGCCGACTTATGAGAGTCTTCTCTTCATTGCAACCAATCATACCATATCAGATATAGTGCCTAAGTTTCCATGACAATACCGTTTTATACAATATCTTATACTTAACTAAAAACAAAAAACCGAAATCGATTAACAAATATATGCAATATTTTTGAAAAAAAATAAACGAATCGTTTTGTTCTTTCTGGAATATATAAAATAGTTGATTGATTCGGGAGATATTTCAACGTGAGATGATGTTTTTATTGAGAATTTTTAAAAGATGCTAGTGTTGTGTTTGGTTTTTGTTAAAGGCTATTATCGTATGTATAAGTACAGTAACTGTATAATTAATCACTTAAAAAAACGCATTCAACTATGTATATAGTATATATAACTGTGTGGGTACATATATATATACTGGTGTATAAATAAACAATGAGTTCTATCTAGTCGATAATAGACTTACATACACCTCGATTTGTATAATGCTTTATTGTTGTTGTTTACATTTCGGAATTTATCGCTTTATATATAGCTATGTATATAATATGCATACAGTAAATATCAATAATCTCTTTTAAATACTCGTATATATATTTGTATATATATATATGTATATATATATTCATGCATTTGTCGTTACTTAGATTAGCTTAGGATTTGTTTGTTTGGAAGACATTTGTTCGCTTGTTTTGGAAGACTTGCGTTTCGTTTCTTAAAGACTAGGTTTACTTTGTTATTAATCGGATCGAAGTCAATTGCAATCCGACATTATTATTGTATATTAGTTTCTGGAAGACTTGAGTTGCATTGCCTGGAATGCGTTGCACAAAAACACAACAAATATATATGCGGGTACCTTGCAGTACTCGTCCGATTAGAACTTGAATATATCGTATGCGTTGCTTGTTAACAATGGGGGGAATATACAACTATAAAGTGTCTTTAGAATGGAAGACCGATTTCGAAAGCATTGATCAGGGCATTGCCAGAATCATAGATGCCGATAACGCCGAAGAGCACACCGAGCCCTATAATGAGGTAGTCTTTGGCTATTTCCTTCTGATCGAGCAGATGTCCCTTGATTTTGATGTGAAAATAGCAGGGCCAGATAAAGCTCAACATGGTGCCCGTAAAGCTGCCAATAAAGCCCATCAGGATCGAGAAGTGCGGTATGAAAATGGCCATTAGAATGGTGGACAAAATAACGCCCACCCGGAAGCCCAGGCCCCATACCTTTAACTCCCCGTCCAGATTCCAGATGGTCGGAAATTTT
This sequence comes from Zaprionus nigranus, assembly GCA_018903425.1. NCBI lineage: Eukaryota > Metazoa > Arthropoda > Insecta > Diptera > Drosophilidae > Zaprionus > Zaprionus nigranus. Next base: position 462,589 of record JAEIGD010000010.1, read on the forward strand.
GTTTTTGGCGGGCCACGGAAGAAGTTGCGCTCCAGTAACTCGCAGGCAGCATAGAATGGCAATGGATAGCTAAGGATGGCCTTGATGACCAGAAAGAAGTTCACCAATCCCTTGAAGCCCTGCGAGTGCAGATTGTTGGTGATCACCTGCTGGGTATCGTTCTGGAAGGTCAGAAAGCAAATGTACCCGAAGCCAGCCTTGAACACGGCAGCGGCAATGTGAGACCAGTCCAGCATCCAATTGAACTTAGAACGATCGATCATGTTACCTTCAAGCGTGGGCAGAAATATCTGCGAGGTGTATGAGAAGACAATGACGCCCAACGAAATAGGAAAGTTCTCCATGTCGATGCTCCAACGGACCTTGGACCAGCCCCAGTCACCAATCTGCAGCAGGCAATAGCCGAGAATGACGGCGTTTATCACAATATGTGACATGGTGCACCAGAACGAGAGGGTGGAGACCATTTTCAAGGATTTAAGGAAACCCATGGGCAGCAGAAAGATGCCAACGAAGAGCATCCAGGAGCGCGAATCGAACGAACCTTGCGGATAGGTGCCGGCCAGCAGATCCCCACAGACGACCACATAGAGGATGCAGGTCATTAGTAGTTCAATCAGTTGGGCAATGCTCACGGCACGTGCACCCAACTTGGGACCGAAGCATACCTTGGCAATGGCCACATAACTGTCGCGGACGCGTACCATCTGTCCCGTGCTCGGATCCGGCTCGTAGAGGCACTGCACCAGCACCTTGCCCGTGTAGCAACAGATGTGCGCAATGCCCACCATGGCAATGATGGCCCAGTAGCCACCGTGGAGCACAGCGAATGGCAGCGATACGATGAACATGCCCTGGATGGCATTCGTCACATTCCAGCCAGCCTGGAACTCGTCGATCTTGGAGCCGCCGCCACCTTCACCCTCGCAAACGAATGAGCTGCCCTCCGAGGCGATGCTGCCCTGCCTGAAACCATGAGAAGACCTCAATGAGCATTTGCATTCATTGTGAAGATGGTGTGAGTACTCACCTGAAGCCATCGGTTTGCTGATAACGTCCATCGTATTCATTAAACGATGTGCTCTGGTATTCGTTCTTGTAATCACCCGCACCGGCATCCCCATCCCCATCCTCTTGCGTCCAACCGCCATTGCGAAACGGATTCGAGTTCATCTCTGTCGTCTGCTGCTCGCCATCCAATCCGTCTTGTGCAGGCGGTGGAAACATGCCCTGACCCTGGCCGTGTGGATGGCTGCCGCTGCTTCCTGGTGGCTGTTGGTAATCCTTGCGCTCTGGAATTTGCTGTCTGGCCGTTTGCATGGCCACGTTCAGTATGTTCTTCAATGGGGGCAACGGAGTTGCCTTCAATTTCGTGATGAATGACATGACTGGGCGTGCGAGCGAGAGAGCAACACAAGTTGCTGCTCGTATGGTTTGTGTGGAGGGTGGTGGATGCGGTGGCAGATGCTGCTGCTGCTGCTACTATTGCCCGGTGGGTGTTGTGGGTGGTCGATTGGTGGGTGGGTGGTGGTGTATGACAACGACGGTGGCGGCGGCCCCCTCTCCCCGCTTAGGCACGAATCGTAGGCCTTGCTAGCTGATGATGCTGAATGCTGATGCAGATGCTGAAAGTGAAGCTGAAACGTTAACTAAAGCCGATGCAGATGCAGCGAATGCTGATGCAGATGCAGCTGATGCTGATGCTGTAGTTGCTGAACTTGATGCTGATGCAGAAACTTATCGATCTGAAAAATTTCGTCTGGCTGAACTAAAAACTGTACACAATGTTGGCCAAATCTGTGCTGTAATTTTCACGTAAGTTTTTCACCGTTCTATACATTTTGCGCTCACTTAGCTCTGCGGAAAAACGGGAAACTGCAACTGCATCGACGGGGAAAAGAAATAACTAATGAAAATTTTATGTAACTATTTTTCGTTCGTTCGTTTTTTTTTTTGCTGCCTTTTCCTTTCGTTTCAGCAGCGCGCACACAGCAAAGAAAAGAAGAAAATTCCCCCAAAGCAGCAGCAGATTTTCGCAGCATCAGCAGCAGCAGAGGCACCACAAACTGCGCATGTGCCGTGCTGTGTATCCAGTGTACCCAGCTCTGGTCGGACAGTGTCCTGCTGCTTGGAGCGCCCCCACAGTGACAGCTGACAGTTATCGATAGGCAGCTGTAGGGAATATTGCTCAGAATGGCCTTGAACTATTTGAATGGTCCCTCTCTTGTATTGGTTCCTTTTCAAAGTATCCCTCTTAAGCTGCTTATCGATTTTGCCTTTAATGAACACAAGCTTAAATTTATCGATTGTTAACAATTAGAAATGTCCCTAGGAATTTCACTGTTGCTTAAATATCCCTCTCAAGCAATTTCGTCGCGAATTTGTGTTTTTATTTCAATGCAAGCTAACTTACGACTAAGAACATATAACCTACATGCTATAATTGTTTATAGTACACACTTAGGAGTGGAATCGGGAAAGAGGAGGTGAAGGGGTAACGTTGCTTAGTTGTACCTAAACCAAAGCGAAGTGATATCGCGGTCAATTGCTGTAGCAGGTCTTGCGCACGCCGGCCAGAATGTTGCTAATCTCATCATCCTTGCGCTGCTGGTGCGGATGTGGCTGCTGATGCGGATCAAACAGCATCTCACCCACGCCCACGCCGACGCCCACCATGCCGGACGCCGCAGCGCCGCCTGCTGTGGTGGCAAAGTGCGCATGATGCGAGAGCGCATGATGTGCATGTGAATGGGAATGCGGATGACCATGTGGATGTTGCTGCATGACAACTGTTGGTGGTGGCGCACCCACTCCACCTGCCACCTGTGGCAACAACTGTGGCGGCGGCCCACCTCCGTTTGTCTCATAATAGTTGCCATAGTGCAGGTAGCTGCCCTGCATGGGCGGTTGCCCATAGCCCGCAGCACTTGGCGCCGTTGTCTGCTGGAACGGCACCGCCAGCTGCAGCGGGAATTGCCCGTACGGCAGCTGTGTGTAGTAGCCACTGCTGGCCGCACTCGTCGGCGGCGGTGGCGGCGCTGTCAGCAACATGGCATTGTTATAGGCCTCCGCCTCGTAGTCGTCGTAGTTCTGATTCGTATCCGGATACTTGATGCACTTGCCACCTCCACCACCTGCATCGCTGGTTGTTGTCGTTGGCGGCGTTGCGGATGACGATGTTGCTGCGGTTGCAGCATTGGCAACATCCTTGAGCTGATCGTAGTCCAGCTCGTTGCTCTGGTATCGCAGAAAATCCTCGTACTGCATGCCGTATGCGCTGGGCAGGTAATCATTGGATACGCCGGCGCCAAGTTCGTTCATGCTGAGGCGCAGACTGGCGCCGCCGCCGCTGCTGCTGCTGCAGTTGCTCTCGGCGAGGGCGATGCTGTAAGCGCTTAGCTCACTGGCGGAGGCAGTAAGTGGCATGTTGGATGCGGAGCTGCTGCAGTGCTGCGCCTGCTGCTGCTGCACTTGCTGCTGCTGTTGCTGTTGCTGCTGTTGTTGTTGCAGGTGATTGTTGCTGCTGCTGCTGCGTATATTGCTGCTGCCTCCGTCGTCATCTGCACTTGATACTGGCGGATAGAAGGTGCCCTTCACAGAGTGTCCATGATCGAGCAGCCCGCGATTGTTGCATGTCACGTACATGCCTCGTGCTGCCACCACAGCGACAGAGCTGGCCAGCGGATACGATGCATAGAGGCTCGTCTGCTGCTGCTGCTGCTGTTGCTGTTGCTGTTGCTGCTGCTGCGCCTTAGCCTTCTCCTCGGCCTTGGACAACTTGTCGCTGCGCTGCTTGCTCGCACGTCCCGGCGCTGGCTTCGTTAGCTTCTTGAGCAGCAGCGAGCTGTCATAGCTGTTGATTGCATTGGCAGCTGGCGAGGATTCTGTGTGGGAATTGGCATCCATTTGCTCCGTGCTGTCCGCATTGCTGTAGCAATCAACGGAGCTGGGGGAGTAGCTCGGCTTGAGCGGCTGCTCGTATAGCCCGGACACGTTGTGGGGCGTCGAATTGCGACTGTCGTCGGTGGGCGTGTTGGCCAGGTAGCTGCCACTGGTAGCCGTTGCCAATGGTGGCGTCGATAGCTTCGATGTTGCCTTCGCTGCTGCCAATTGCGGGGAGGCATCGCTCTGGTGCTGCTGCTCCTTGGCGCTGCCACTTGGCTGCATGGTGCGCAGCTTGGACTGCTTTCGTCGTCGAGGTCGATACTTGTAGTTCGGATGCTCGGTCATGTGTATGACGCGCAGTCGTTCCGCCTCCTCCACATACGGACGACGATCCTGCGGCGTCAGCGAGCGCCACTTTTTACCTACAATGGAGTTGGGTGAGAAGATTAACTCTGTAGCAGATTAGAGGGTAGGTGGAAGGTGCTCAACTTACCCAACATTTTGCTGAGATCCGCATTATGCAGGTCGGGATTCTCGTCGGCGAGCTTCTTGCGCTCGATCTTGGCCCACACCATGAACGCATTCATCGGCCGACGGATGCGCGACTCTTTGGCACTTTTTGACTGAGTTCCGCCTCCTGGTCTGTACTTCAGATCGCCGGGCATGGCCTTGTGCCTGTCCAGATAGCCGCAGTTCGGTGCACAAATGTCGCCCTTGTAGTCATAGCTCCACATGGACGCTGCGGCCGCCGCCGCTGCTGCTGCAGCTGCATCGATGGGTGAATCATCCTGACCGGCGCCCAACATGCCGGCGGCATGTGAATGCGACAAGAACTTGTTAAGCATCGATGTGCCACCGCTGCCTACGGTGCCACCTCCTCCTCCTCCTCCTCCTCCCAGCAGCGGTATATTGCTGTTTATTAGGGATGCAGTGCCTCCTCCTATGCTGTACGCACTGGAGACCATCGGCGAATGGCTGTGACTGTGCACCGACAGCGCTGCCTCGTTCATCGAGTGCTCGTTGTCGTAGCCGGCGCTCTGTATGGCTGGCGAGTGCAGGCTGGGCGAGCTATGCTCACTGCCCTGTCGCACATGGTAGATGCCATCGCCGGCACTCTCGTGCAGCAGACGCCCATCGCTGCTGGCCAAATAGCCAACATGCTCGGGGTAGTCGCTGCCCACCGTGGAGTGACTGTACTCGGGGGTGCGCGACACATGCGGATACTTCTTGGCGCTGCAACGAGAAGGAGCAAAGTGGAAGGAGAGAGTTGTATATAGTATGTCTGCTATATGGTAAAGTAGTCTTAAGAGAATTAAGTATTATTTATAAACACAAGAATATAGAAAACATTAATTTGTAAATATCCCATATCAAATTAAAAGAACAAAAAGTTTTTATGAACTGCAAGTTTGTAGATGTGATTATCAAAATAGTTTCTTTACTTCCTCAAGCGTCACATGACGTATACTTGTTATAGCTTCTGCTTCATACACTCAACTGGTTATACTTTAAATATGGATTGAAATATCATATACCAATTTTCTGATTTAAGATTAGAAAAAAGTTGAGTAATTAAAGTAATTGTAAAGTAATTGTAAGCTTGCTAACGATTTGTGTATTTCAATCCATTTTATCATTAGGTTTCCTCAATAGAATGATACTTGTTATAGCTTCTTCTTCATACACTCAGCTGGTTATACTTAAAATATGGATTGATAATTTTCTGATTTAAGATTAGAAAAAAGTATAATAATTAGAGTAATTGTATCGCATTCATAGTAAGCTTGCTAACGATTTGTATATTTCAATCCATTTTATCATAAGGTTTCCTCACTAGAATTTGGTTTAAAAACTTAAACATTTTCTTCTTATATCTCAACTCTAAGTGCCCTTCTATTTTTTTTGGTAGCAACTGTATATATTCCAGGCATTTCCTTTCAAAATCTTTCTTCATTTAGTTCTAATACGACTAACACGCTGAATTTTCCATTGGAACCCTTACAAATTGTCTACCTTCCACTATCACTACATTTCACTTCTAACCTTACATAAAGTGGAATATTTGTCTACCTTCCAACCATCATAACTTTGCGAATAATGATCTGATTTTGATGCAGAATGAAACTTTTTTAGGTATTTTAACTCTGAACTGCATCAAAACTATCATTATTATTATTATATTTTATATATTATTTCTGTTATAAAATAAATCCACCAAACCAATCAATTAAGACAATGAAAATATATATAAAAAAAAGTACTTCAAACAATTTCCAAGTCAAATTGTGAAAAATAACAAAAAGAATAGACATTTCTTGAGCTACTCAGCATACCCCATGCAACCGTTTAATGCTTGCAGGATATGCTAAGATATTTTCAATAGGTAGAAATCGACTTAAAATAAATTAGGCAATAAATTGCGCTAATTAATCACAGTGTGCTCAAGAAGAATTCGCCGCGAAGAATCGCCAACTTCAAAAGCTTACCGTAAAGTTGAGCCTAATTAGAGCTTGAGCATGGGTTAGGCATGGGTTAAGCATCGTTTGAGCTTGTTTCGCAGTGTTTTTATGAGCTACTGTTGAGAATTACGTAGAAGGGTAAAAGCTGTGAGGCTGATTGGACCTTATAATGATATTTAAAAGCGCAGCAGTCTTCGCAGACGCAGCTAAATACGTTGACAATTTTCACGTTGTCGACACGCAAAGCGAGCAAGGGACGGTAAGGGAGGAGTCTGCTGACTGAAACTGGACCAGATCCCGACGCGGGCAGACTGGCCCGGCTTCCCTGGCTGCCTGCAATGTTTGCGCTCCTTAATGTCAGCGGACATAAATGTAAATTGGGCGCGTGCAGCTATTGTATTATCAAAGGAGCCGAAGCACAGCGGAGCACTGAGGACAGAGGACCGCGCGACAGTAGACAACCCGACGGGGGTAAGCAAAGAAGCTGCACACAAGGAGTAGTAGCTGCAGCAGCAGCAAGAGCAGCAGGAGCAGGAGCTCTGCCTCGGAGGGCCCCCAGACCTTTATGCATAACTTTTAAAAGTTGCGCCATATCGACACATTTCAAAGTAATTCGGCTTCCAGGAATTCAAGCAGAACGACCGAAGCGGCAGCCAAACGAGACAAGTTTAAATATTACCAGACGCGGACTCCCTAAGGGACAGAGACAGGGAGAGACACCCAGATACACAGAGAGAGAGAGAGAGAGAGAGAGAGAGGGAGAGTCAGAGGAATATGTAGAGAAAGAGAGGGAGAGACAGGAAGACTGAGAGAGAGCGAGTCTTGCAGGAGACCAGTTCGACTACCGACGCCCTGACTGTGGCTTGATTTCACTTCGACGCCCGCTCCACCAACGCTTTGCTACCTCGACTCTGTGCTCTTCAGACACCCTGCTCTACAGACTCTCAACTTCTTCGACTCCCTGCTCTTCATAGCTTCACCGATCACCCGCTTTTCCGTCTACCCTCTGCATCACCTGCCTCTTCTCAGACTACTGATCTCTCTCCTCTTCTCACTCTCCAGACTACTGATCTCTTTCTTTATCCCTTCTCACCACTTCTTCGACTACTGATCCCTTGCCACTTCCCTTCTGCTTGCTCCACTAACTACTGCTTCCTTCCCCTGTTCCCCTTTCCCTGCTCTAGGGACTACTGACTCCCCTTTCTCTTCCGTTCTTCCCGCATCTACGACTTCTGATCCCTTTGCCACTGCTCGCTCCTTTGACTACTGCTGCCCATTCCTTCTTTGCCTCTCGTTTGACTACTGATCCTTCCTTCCTTCATTCCCTCTTCAGCGACTACTGCTGCCCCTTGCTTCTTTCCCTCTCCTGTGACTATTGAGCCCTTCCTTCAACCCTTCCCCATCACTCCCGCCAGCGCTGTGTACGTGTCTCTCGCTCCACGTTCGATTTGTTACCGTTTGAATTTATTGCTGCCCACTACACTTTTGGTCTATTGTCTTCTCAGTGTGCCCAGGCGTGGTCTGCCTGCCTGTCTGTCCGTCTATACTGTCCTGTCCTGGGCTCTTTTGCCTACCAACTTGGCAAGGCTGGGCTGGCAAACAAGCGCTCGGCCTAATTGTTGTTAGGCCGCTCAGCTAGGCGCTCTAGTTTTTGGCCCAAAAGGCTAAAAAGCCGCCAAAAACCCAACACAGAGAAAGAGCCAGAGAAAGAGGGAGTTGTAGGTGCAGCAGGGGGGGGGGAAGAGGCAGGCTCAAAGCAGAAGCATAGCCAAGCCGCAGTCGTCGCTTGCTTCATGGCGCAGCTGGGATAATTTATTGAGGTTTCCTGGTGACATCGTTACGTTTTTGATATTCGGTTGCGGCTGCCGCTCGCTGGCTGTGGCTGCCTCGCTCGATCTGCCGCTAAATACTTGCGGCAGGCTACACAAAATTATACCGTCCCCAGCGCGCTCTACGCTTGTCCCTCAGCCGCGCCGTCTGTCCCGCTGTCCTGCCACTGGTCCAAACTGAGTTTGGGCTTTAGGTCGGTCGGCGACTTTGGCTTTGGGTTTATCCTAAGCGCGCGCGCGCTCACGATGCACGACGACGACGACGACGGCAGCTCGGACGGCGGCTAAGCCCAGGTCCAAGCTGGAGTCCGAGTTGTGGAGTTGCCGAGTCTTAGCCATGGCCCTGATTTTAAAATAGGACACATACAGTGGCCGGTAAGTTGGCATTTTTATGCGCGCAAAATGTCAACATCTTTGCAAAATGCCACATATTCCGCATTGCAGCCGGTGCCCCCCTTCCCCGCTCCCTCCTCCTACTCCTACTGCTGCTCCTTTGCTGCCTCGTTGTCCCGTCTGTCCGTCGTCCGTCTGTCCCCGGCTGTCCACAGTGGGCAACGTTTTGTTTACGACAAGCGCAACGTCGGACGCTGCCGGTGGCTGCGGCACAACTTGCTGCCACAGCACACACAGTACAACTTGCAACGGCAACGTTGTCGTTGGCTGCCGCAAAGTAGGCAACTGGCAACTTGCAACTGGCGGCCCCCTTCGGCCTTAACAAGAGCCGGTCCCGAGAAACTTCATTCAGAAGCCGCATTGATCTGGAGAGAGTGTCAGCCCTTTAGCATATTGTGATTCATGTGTCGCTGCGCCAGGCCGAGACAGCCTTTTAAGTTGCCCCCCTCCCTGCCCCTCCCTACTCAGGAGGTATTCCTGCCTGGCAGACAATCGAATTTTATGAAAAGGCGGCGGCGTTTTGCACTCGTTGCTTTAGCTTGAATATTATCCATATTCTACCTGAATTATAAAGCATATTTACTTTATTTCTTAACTCTGCAAACCTTTATGTATTACAGCAAAGAAAGAGAGCGAGAAAGATATACACAGAGAGAGCAAGAGAGTTAGCTAAACTTAATCCGTCTTAAGACGTTTATAGTGTTGAAGATACCTAGCGAAAGTGAGCTTGATCTTAGTATTGGGGGCGCAGTTCACACGTTCCAATTATCTGGCTAACTATTTAAGCTTTCTTCTTCTTCCCCTTCTTCATTTACTACGCGTCGAAAGTTGAGAAAATTCTAACTAATTTCCATTGCATTCGTTTCTTCTATATAAATTTTATCAACTAACTGGAACGTGAGAACTTAAGTCAGACTTATATCTAAGATTTTTCATCGACATTTGCATAATTGGGCAATGTTAACTACTCAGAAATTATGATTAGGCTAATTGAAAAATTGAATATATATTTTATAATTTGCTTTAATTGCACTTATATGCAGATACACGTATATTACGATATCTCTGTTTATCTGCTGCTAATTAAACTTGTTATTAAACTAATGAAATACTTTACATATTTCTAATTAGGATTTTACTCAATAAATTAACTTTAATTATGTATAATTAAACCCAATATTAACTATGTCTCTGATAAAGATGAGGTAGATTTACTTTTATATATCTTCTTGTGGCATTTGGTGGAGTTTTCAATAATATTTGATGTTATCTTTATCTTCCCTTTTCTTATTTTCGAAGTACTATATCATTTTGCCTTACATGTTTCTTAATTTGCGTTATATTATATGTTTCTGTTTACTTCGAATCTTTTATTACCTTTACAATATCATGAACATTTTTGAAAACATGCTTAACATACTACCTTTATTTTCGTGTCTGTAATTTAAATATGTATATGAGATTAAAGAATAAAGTATTCATTAATCAGATAAATCAGGCGTAAGATTTGTGCAGGGTCCGCCATTTCTAATGTTTGTATTGTAACATTGAATAACTTGAACAACCGATTGACTTATTTTAATATGTTTGAAAATCGTATATTGAAGACAATTTTAACCATGTATCATGTAAAGCGATATATGCCGTCAGTTTACTAATATATGATAATATTATTGGAAGTTATTTCGAAAATCTAATTTATAAAACATAAATTTAAGATGGCATTAATACAATAGCAATCTTATGCAAGTTTTTGAGGAAATTTCAACTCACTTCACAACAGTCTTAGAAGACAAGTAGATATGATATGATTTCAGATACATATATATGAAGTCATATATGAGATGCCAATTATCACAAGTATTTAGGAAATTAATAGGTAAACTGCTCAATAACTTGTCTATAATCATGCATCGATATGATAGGAATTAATTTAATATGATATATTCAAATAAAACTACCTATACCTTTATAGAACCATCTATATACATATACTAGTAGAAGTATCTCATATGACATAAATGAAACTTTCTTTACTAATTTACCAATATCTTGCCTTGTCAAATTCTCTCGAATTGCTAAGAACTTAACAAATAAAATATATCTCCCTAACATATCAATATGTTGTCTATATATTTATACCTCTATCTGCCCCGATATGCAAATATATCTGCAATGATTTGCCAATAGCTGTCGCGGGCCATGGCCTGGCTGCATTTAGGCCCGACTCTGGCCGGCCATATTGAGCGCTGGTTGTAAGTAAGCGAGTGGTAATAAAAGCCATTTTGGTTTCTCTGGCCCGCCGCGTGGTGGGCGGGGCGTGGCCTGGCGCACAGCATCGGCAGCATCTGCTCTGCTCCATTTGCAGTCTATTGGCTGCCACGAAGCCTGGTGGCAGCAGCAGCAGCAACAGGCAACAACAGGCGCCCCGAGACCCGAATACATTTGTTTTCAACTCATTTCGGCCTTTTTTTACATTCCCAAAACCAGTCTGGACTGGGCGCGAGCTGGTCGAGGTTGTTGTTGCTGCTGTTGCTGCTGTTGTTGTTGTTGTTGCTGCTGCTGGTGCCAAGGCGATTGCGGCCCAGGTGTGATGTACTGGAATAACTTAACGACGCAGCCTCAACGCATACATATGCATGAGTGTGTGCGTGTATGCGTGTGTGCGTGCGTGTGTATGTAGATGCTGTCGCTGCTGTTGCTGTTGACCAATAAGCATAAACAGCCACAGCATCCGGCTCAGGTAACCGCCATCTTAGCCCGTTTGCCGCTGCTTTAATGAACCGCAAGCAGATGAGGCAAGCAGCGTGGCAAGGTGAGGCAAGCGAGACACGAGGCATGTCTTGCATGGAGCACGCTCATTGGGCACGCAGAGCCAACGTCAGTCGAGGTCTACGCATGCGGCAGATGCCACACACACACACAAGTATATATATTTATATAGTTTACTATATACATAACGATTTCTACCTGCACACACACATATATAATTAAACTAATGAAGCAAGCCGCATTGGACGCTTTGGGGCACTTTGGAGGGCACATCATGAGCATCCCAAGCGGAATCCGATGCCGAATCCGTATCCAAAATGTTGCTGCTGCTGCTGCTGCTTCTGCTGCTGTGGGGCCTCTCGGGCTAATGAGCTTTACGACCGCGTCGCTTCGTCGCCAACAAACGATACAGTGAAACAGCGAAACAACGCCAAGCTCCCCAAGACCCGACCCAGTTCTCACACACAAAGTCGTTTCGCAGCAGCAGCAGCAGCAGCTGAAGAATATGTACATATCTTGAGGAAAAATGTACTGGAACGTAATGGGTTTTATCACGCACATAGAGACACTCCTTCGCTGCCCCTCCCCCTTGAACTGTGTGCAGCATGCAATTAGTTGAAGGAGGTAAGGTACGAGCGTAACTAACTATATAGTAACTGATGTACAGAGAGTGCAAATATATGGGAAGAGAGAGTTATTACTGGGACGATATGTGAAAATACGAGTAGATATAACAGACGGAAAACTATATATAATATATTAATAAATTATACATATATTCCAACTTATATTCTATATATTCCAACTGGTCAGATACTTAAAGTAGACCTTTCTATAAATCATAGAGACTTAAAGTATATTTTTAGACCAAGAAATTGATATAAATAACTAACTGATATACATATTGTACATAAACTACAATGTAATTAATGTATTAAGAAATACAATATATCAACAAACTATCTGGAAATACTAAGTAGAGTGTGATTTATCTATTTTTAATCATGTGATTTATTTAGATCTATTCTAGCTATATATAAATTCTATATAAATGCATATAGAACGATATATCTAACTCAAAATATGTTATTCCCCCTAACTTCTTTATAGAAGGGCATGCTAAGTTTCTTTTCCAATCATAGATTTCTAGATATTGTTGTATGCAAATATATATTTTGTATTATATCTTTTATAACAACAAAGTGTCATCCAATATATAAACAAATAAATCAAAATTTTGAACTGATATCTATATTTCTTGATAAGTAGATAACAAGGTGAAAATTTTCACACCTTGCACCAAAGTTATTCATTTAATTCAACACCCACCGATAAGAATCTGACTTTCTAACAAGTTCACAGTTTTAAATAATTTATACAATAAATAATTTTCCTATTAAAATCATTACAAAGTGAAGCCCTAACTAACTTGGATATATCAATATTGTGCACAATCAATTTCTCTTTGCAATTATTGCATATCTCGACACTTTGTCATAAATAATGTTAATAACATTAAATGTGATACCTTAGCAATTACCATGGCATTAATGATATATGGGGGGGAATCTACTCGTATTACAACTATCGACTTGAGCACCAATTATAGTATCTTGTCGATAGTTGTTTTAAATATTCCGTTTAAGCAGAACTAGTAAAAGTTAATTCGAAGTAGACAGGGGAATCAACATTTATTTTCTGTTTAATTTCGATGGCGGATGTGCGATAAAGAGTTTTTTGTTGAAAACGGAACTTGCGCATCAAATCGCAATGTCGAAATCGTAAAAGAAAATGCAAATCAATCGAGTCGCCCGTTGGCAAGTTTTGGCCAAATTGATGTGTCTACCCATAGCGCGGATTGATTTATAGAGCAGAGAGGGACATAAAACCAAAGACGAAAAAAAAAAGCAATCAAGGCAATCGCATTGTTGTCATGTTGGCAAAGAGACAAACCAAAAAAGAAATACCACGAAAGGTTTTTCAACTATTTGAAGCTTGTGTTGAAATATTTAAGGTAATATTCCATTTAATTCTGTATAAGAAGAAAACCTAAGCCCCGATTCAGAACTCAAGCTAAACGTTAAGGTTTAATGCTATGCAAATATCATGCATAACTATCAAAGTGTTTAGATCAAAGACTAAATCATTTTAATGAGCGAAACCGCATGGTGACCTCTCTAGGGTATACCAACATACTATATATATATATATACTGTATACTATCTAGCCAAGTTTTATGGTTATTCTCATGGTCTGAACTTTCTTGCTGACCACGTTGGTCTCTTGGTTTACTTTCCACTTGACCAATTTCGAGTCCGAGTCTGAGACGTAGACATAGTCGGGGTCTGCGAGAGGTCTCTCTCTGTCTGTGTGTTTCGGTCTTGAGACATGGTTCTTATCTGTGTTCCACGTATTTACATATTCACACAGCACGCATACAGTGAAACGAGAAGCGGACATACGCATACAGTTGCAACTCCGGCAGGTAGGGGGAGGTTACGTCTTACACAAAAATCTAAGCGAACTTTCGTCAGCAACTAAGTATATAATCTAGGTATATATATTGTATATATAGTATATATAACAGCTGAACATCCCGTCGCTGTAGCTCTGTCGTGTTGCTGTATCTCCAGTTCCGTCTGTGTGTGTGTGTGACTAAGTCTTGAAATACCCCCGTCACTGTGGAAGTCGAAGTCGAAGTCGTAGTCGCTCTCTGTCTATGTATATTTCTCTCAGTGTATGTGTGTTTGTGTGTGTGTCTTATATAGCAGCCTAGCTAGCGACATCTAGAGAATTTCTGCACCCATACCAGCGCATTTTTCCATTTTTCATTATGGTTATTATCTTGGAAGATATGTATCTTCGCTACGGTTGGATATAATTAAACAGCGAGAGAAAAAAATAGCAGTTTTTCTTTCGCTTTTTGTTGTTGTTGCTCTTGTTGTTGTTGTTTTCTAGCATGGGAAAAATGTAAATATTACTTGTAATTTGTTAGCAGATGATGTGGATGTTCGTGATCATATGAGGGTTCCATTTTATATGCGGTTCGTGGTAACGGTGACTGCGACGGTGACGGCGGCGACGGCGACGACGATTGTTGTAGGTTGTTGTTGTTGTTGGTGTTGCTGTTGATGTTGTTGTTGTTGTTGGTTTGGGCTTTGCTTTAGCTTTAGCAGGGCCAGCAGCATTTTGCTTAATGTTGCATTATTCCGTTAGTTCTTTCCCTAACCGAGCCTGGCCTGGCCTGGCCGTGGCAGCATTTGGCCCAGCAGTGGCAGTGGCAGCGACAGCGCAGCAAGCAGCGGCAATAAATTTGCTCATTCGTTGTTGTTGTTGTTGCAGCTTTAGTTGCTTGTTGTTGTTGTTGTTGTCTTTAAACTAGCATGTGTGAATTTGTGTCTATTTGTTGTGTCGCAGAATTGTTGTGCGGGTGTGTATTGTGAGTGTGTGTGTGTGTCAGTGTGTGTGTGTGCTTTAATTTGTGCTAGTTTAGGCCCTAACCCACATTGGGCACCTGTTGCTGTTGCTGCGCCGCGAGCTGTTGCAACTTGCAACGATTTTACTTTTATTTCAATTTTTTTTCAATTTTTCATACACTTTTTTAACACTTCTTGCACTGTTTGGAGACACTTTGCTGCACTGGCAAAGACTTTGTTAAGGGTAAAGACTTTTTAAGGGTTTTGACTGAGACTAATGCACATTGTTGTTGTTGCTGCTGTTAAACATTGCTGTTGGTCAAAATCAAGGGCTGCTGCATTTCATAATTTGCAAAAAAACACAAATTTTAGTCACTTTGTTGAGGTTGTTGTTGCTGTAGATGTTGTTGCTGCCGCTGTAGATGTTGTTGCTGCTGCTGGTAGATGTTGCTGCTGTTGTTGTTTTTCTCTTATTGCTGCTGTTGTAGTTGTTGTTGTTGCTGTTGCTGCTGGCAACTTTACAATACGCTTGGGAAAATGCACGAGCACAGCAACGCATTTGGCATATATAGCCGGGCCTATATACACAACAGATACAGATAGCAATACAGATACATATACAGATATAGATATGCACAGCTACAGTTCGGATACGGATACAGCTGCACGCGGTGTATGTAGATACTATTTATGATTTTAACCGCGACCAGCGTCGAACTTAAACTGAGATTCGCTTGCCCGATCTCGTTGCCCCGATGGCGATGCCGATGCCGATGTCGATGTCGATGCCGAGACAGAGAGTCAGTTAATGCCGGAGCCAAGTTGAACCACGCCGATGACGAACAGCAAGCTAACTAACTCAGCGCTGAGCTGGCTGGCGACTTGGCTGGCAACTTGGCTTAAACAGCGAGCTGTGCCTTGTCTCTTCTCTCTGCACCTCAGCCAGCCTTGCCTCACTCTCCCACACACACACATACAGCCACTGAGGCACTCTCTCACTCTCTCTCTCTCGGCAGTGCATAAGGCCGCGCGGTGCACGAGCAAAACCTTTTGCGCAGTCTTGGCCCAACTTTGAGAGATCTCGCCGCGATCCCCCGAGCGACAGCGACTTCGCTGGCGACGCTGCGCCGACCCCGGCAGTGTCAGCTGCCCAGCAAAGCGGAACGAACGAACGAACGAGCGAGCGAACGCAGTCGCATATTCTGGGGCAAGTCCGAGCGCAGCCGAAGTCCAAGTCAACGAGAGAACGAGCGACCTCACCATTCCACCTCCTCCACCCTCTGCTCGCGCCTTGCAACAGGCGTGCGGTAAGTTCTTTTGAATCAAATGAAACAGACTTATTTAATATTCCTTCTCGCTGTCGCCGTCTTTGTACCTGTGTGTATCTGTGTCTGTAGCTGTATCTGTATCTGTGTATCTGCTAAGAGACACACACACACACAAACACACACACACGAACGCCAAAAACCTGTTCTCCGTTGTGGGAGAGACGTCTTTGCATTTGGTTTGTTTCAATTGGTGGAGGCCCCAACGTGCCTGCACTTGTATGTGTGCCAGCTCCAAATACATGACTTACACACACACACAAAAACACATACACGTGTACACATTCACACACTTGTTCACACACACCCGCTGAGCAGCGTATGCAAATATTGTAATATGCGGAACCTTCGCTTCGCTTTGTATATGAAGTTATCAGGAGGATCTAACGTTCATTTCGATAAAAGTCTTTTAGCTAATTATGTGAATTTTTATTATAAATATAAAAGTACATATATATTATATACTGCTCCATGAACTATATAAATCTATAGGGAAAACCTCGCACTTCATTTGTTTTTCCAAATTCATTTTCTAACTTGTTTGCAAGTGGCGACTGCAATCAATGAATCACTTGGAAAATATGTGTCATTCTACACAAGCGAATGGAAAATCTCTGCAACCTTGAGAGCTCAAGAAATCTTAATAAATTTGAAAATTCTTATGCAGAACTGTGGATCAACATTGATTATGAATTTAATGATTATGCAGATAAAAATACGAAATAATACGAAATAAATAATACCAAATAAATTCAAAATAAAAGAAACAAAATAACAAATAATTAATTTCAAAACTATAGTATTTAGTAGTATTTATTTATTAAATTATACTAATTATAGTATTTATTTCTCCGATATATTTCGTTTCCTTGTCTTTAGGGATTGGTTTTACACGGCTGCTCTTGAGCGCGAGGAGTTCCTAAATTTAAAATAAATAAATACAAAATAATCATTGAATTGTTAACTTGAAAACTTCATTAAAATAAATGCCAAATAAATATTAATACAAATAAATAATTTGTCGAAATCTTCACCACATTAACAAGAAATCAATAAATACTTAAGCAACTATCTGCCAATATTAACCAACTTATCCGTTAATTTCCTTCCTTATTCCCTTTGCCCTTCGTTTCGATATTCAAATAGAGCCATATTTAATGTTTATTTTTTTTCTCTCCACCCACTTTGCATGTGCAGCGAAGTCAGCTCCGACTGATCCGATTGGTATCCGAGCTGCGATAAGCTCCTAAATTGCATATTGCGGCAACCAGCGGGACCAGGCCAAGCCCAGTCAAGGCACAACGTCAGGTACTTCAGCTGATCCACCACGCGTAAAGCCAGACGAGGCAGACAGACATATACACATATATATAAATCGAAGAAATCAACTGCAGGCACAGAGTTCATAATTAAGCGCCAGAATGCCACAAGATGCTCCGCTCCGACCCGCCCTGCTATGCTCTGCTCCCTCTCGGCTCCAGCAACGTGGGTTAGATGCAAAAATATTTGTTTATCACATCGCGATAATTGCCGCCGGCGTTTTGCGGGTCCGTCGTCGTCGATTTATGCCAGGGCTCGAGCTGGGGCCAGCCCAGGCCAGAGCGCGACTGGGCAGCAAAGCAGAGAGAAGAAACAAAACGGAGAGAGAAGAAACCGAAATCCGAAAACACAACAAGCGTGTGCCGACCGCCTTTGAGTCGTAGTCGCAGTCGAAGTCGAAGTTGAAGTCTCAACTGGAGGACGATGATCAAAGCGTGCCTCATCGGCGTGGCGCATGTGCAAATGGCTTGATGAGGCAGGGCAGGCCAAGGCAACTGGGTCTCGGGGTTCAAGCAAAGGCTGCTCCAAAATTGTGGGCGTGTGACACTCTTGAGCTGCTATCGCCAGCGAATCTCCTGCCTAAATGCAGCAAAAAGGAAAACAAATTATTGATAAGCAGATCGCCGCAGTCACCCTATACACTGCAAGAAACAGGAGTGAATGACAGAATGGCCACACAACATGCTGCTTGATTGCTTGCCTCGGGATTTGGCTCAGTGTACAGTGGAGGCTCGCTCAAGTTTCGCTGTAGGTGCAGTTGCAGCTTATCAGAGATGAAGCGCGGCACACGTTGGTCCATCAGACTCGGCGGTCTCTGTTGCTGCCGCTGCGGCGTCCTCGGCTCCACGTTGAAGCTCTCCACACACATTGATGTTGATTGCTGTCTGTTTGGTTTTGCTTTCTGCCATGGTTTGGGTTATGTAAGCCTCGATGCGATGTGATGAGGTCGTTGTTGTTGTTTGCATTACCCACCCCCGCCTCTGTTCAGACGGCGCACTGGCGATGGAGACCGCTGCGGTAGGTAATAATTGCATACACATGCATAACTTAAAATGCGGAAACTGTAAGATTAAATGTGTACAATATTTATAACATGATTTATATACGCATTGTAATATCTACCCAAAAGCAATCAACCATTTGCTGCAAAACCGCAACTTGATTTATTATGATTTTCTATTTACATATGCGCGCCAAAACAATGTTGAAAAATGTATTCAACGTTCCTGTAACATAGGCCGTCACTTTACAACACTTACTGTACGCAATCGATATGTATCGTGAGTCTGTCAGTGTCACTTTTTACATCTCTATGTTGACATTGTGCAAAACGCTCAGACAGTCGCGCGCTGTTTTATGAAATATTAAAAAATAAGTCGTAACTATTAACAAATAAATTGTGAAATAAATAAGTAATAAGAAAAATAAATAAAGAACAAAATGGTTTTCGACGGCACGCAGTCGTTGAGCAACGTTTTGGGGCCGGAGGAATTGCAACTGGTGCCCGAGAAGATACAAGGAAAACTGACAACGTTTCTTGAACAATTTTCCGATGAATATTGTAAAGAACGTGCGGCTGCAAATCGTCTAAGTAAGTTCATTTATTATTAAAGTATTTGTGGTTTCATGTTGTTTGAATGTTTTGTGAGGAATTCTAAGCCGGTATAGAAAGAAAATTATCGTAAAATATTTTCAACCTGCAGCTGGATGTGTACACACTATTTCACGTGGGTACACACTTGCCAGATATTGCAATTTTCGCTCAACACGACGCGCTGTATAGATTGTTTTTTGCAATAAAATCATTAATAAAAGTGAACCAATCATAGCATTAGAATAATTAAAGCATTCCAAGCATGGATCTGAGTGGTCCAAAGTCGTTGGCAGATATATTCACGCCCATTGAGCTGGAGCAGCTGCCAACCGGCGTGCAGCAGAAATTTGAGACTTTCATAGGCAATTTCTTTAATGAATATTGCAAAGAAAGAGCCGCTGCACATCGTCTTAGTGAGTAAAGAGTTGATGGTGAAATTCAACAGTTAACAATTCGCAAAGTCAGATTTGAGCACAAAGAACTATTAAACTTACTTTATTTAATCGTATTATTCTTCTTCCCTCAAGGTGAAATTGAACAAAAGAACGAAGAGTTAAATAATCAAATACTCGATAATCAAGTAAAATTCACCAACTTTGAACAAAATGTAACTGAGCTACGCACCCAGCTGGACCAAGTGTCCGCAGAACGGGACCAACTACTGATATCTGTCAAGGATTACGATCAGAACTCCTCCTCATTGCGGAAAGAAGAAGAATGCCTTTGTGGATGAGCGTGATTCGCTGCTTAAGGTTATCGAGCGACAAAACGGTGAGCTGGAGCGACTTAAACAAGATCTGCAGACCTATCAGCAACAACTGCGAAGCGCTATCACAGCTAAATGTGAAGCTATTGCGCGTCTCGATGAGGTGCAGAGTAAGGAGGTCGCCCTTGACATCAAGGAGCGCCGGCTGGAGAGTGAGCGAGCAATGTTACAGAACGAGATTCAATTGCTAAGCAGCGATTTGAACCGTAACAATGCTGAGCTACAGAATCTGCGCCGTGATCATTCCATGAACACTATGCATCTGGAGGTGCGACTCAAGGAGAAATCCGACGAGCTGCAGATACTCCAAGGCCAGAACTCGCAGTACACCAAGACTATTGAGGAATTGAATAAGAAAATTGAGGATCTTAATGAGACAATGTTCCAACACAATGTGGCAACTGAAAAGTATGTGGATACGCTTAAGAAGGAGCTAGATACCAAGGAGAAACTCGTGGAGATATACAAGAACACCGAAACCGAGACAGTATCCGAGCGTAATGAGCTGCTCAAGGGCATTTCGGATCTGCGTCGCATGCTTGTGGAAACTACCGAACAGTATGGTGAACTGGAGGTCGAGTTCCAGTCCACCAAGCAGGCTCATGACGACGAGGTGGCAGCCTTGAACAAAACCATTGAAGATCTGAAAACAGAGATCGGTCATGCCAATGATCTGCTGAAGGAGGCCCAGGAGCAGAGTCTGGAGAGCGCAATTTGCAAGTTGGCACCTACTGCGGCTGTTTCCAGTCGCCTGATACGCTCTGATATGTCGCTCACCGAGCTGTACTCTCTGTATGCCAAGAACTCGGAAGAATTGGAAGCCAAGAATCGTGAGAACGCTCAGCTTAAACTGCAAATCAAGTCGATTGTCGAGGAGATTAATGAGCGTGCACCCTACTTCAAGAAACAAGATGCCGACTATGGCAAACTGAGCGAAGCACACAATCTGCTGCTGCAACAGCGTGATGAGCTAGTGGAGAAGAAGCTTTGCCTTGAGCAGGAGTTGGAACAGGCGCAATTCGATGTTACCCGACATGTCAAGGAAAACAAGAAACTCAAGCAATCCCAGGTTGATTTGAGTCGCCAAGTGTGTTTGCTGCTGGATGAGGTCAACTGTCTGCGTGCTGGTGTCCAGAGGCCACGCAATCAGTCGCAGCCTGGCGTCATACACAACTCTAGTGATGCCATTAGCCGTGATCTGGTCACATTTGAGTCCATTACAGAGCTGCAGGAGAAGAATGTGAAGCTGTTAGCTCTGATACGTGAACTTAGCTCTGAAATGGAGGCTAACGAATTGAAGAACAATGAGTTGCAGTTGAAGACATTCGAAGATAAGTTCGAGAAGGCCACCAAACGTTTAATCGAAATGGAGGAGACTCTTACCCAGAAGAACAATACAATTTCCACATTGATGGCTAAGTGTGAGCGTTACAAGAAGTTCTATTTCGAGGCGCAGAAGAAATTGGGTAGTCAGATAATCGATTTGGATGATTCCACCATTCTCATTGATGAGTCCCAGATGGAACAGACAAGGATAACAGAGAATAATATCAAACTTGAAGCAGAGGCTAAGTTGGAGCGTCGCATACGCAGTCTGGAGCAGCAGCTGGAGGATGAGACCAAGAAATATGCTGCCCTCAAAGAGAACTATGATTATTACACGAGCGAGAAGCGCAAGAACGATGCCCTTGTGCAGGAACAATTCGATTCAATGCGCAAGGAGGTGCGTGAATTGACCTCCATTAATTGCAAGTTAATGAACGCCTCGGAGTTCCAAAAGGAACAGATGGAGCTGCTGCAAAAAGGTATTGCCACCTATAAACAACAGATTGCTGCACTTGAGGAACGTACCAAGAACTATGAAAAGACAATCATCAAGCATGAACAGACCGTGCATATGCTTAAGGATGAGGTAATGACTGCACATCGCAAGCAAGTGACCTCCGAGACAGAGGCTCACAGTCTGCGACACGAGAATCGCGTCCTTAAGGATACCTCGTCGCGTCTGCAGGCCGAAAAAGAAGGCTTCCATCGCGAGCATCAGAGTCAGGCGCTGCTGCTGAACAACTTGGAGTTCATTAAGGCCAATCTAGAGCGTTCTGAGACTGAGGGACGCCTGCGCTTGGAGCAACGTCTAGATGATACTGTACGTGAGTTGTCTGCACAGCGACGTCACTTCCAGGAGGAGGAAGAGAAGTTCCGTGAGACGGTCAATGAATTCAAGCGTCAAACCGAAACAGCAAACAAACTGAAGGAAGAGGAGCGTCTGCAAGCCGAGAAGTGGCATCAAGAATTGATTGGTGTGCGTGAGGAACTGGCGGCAAAGGTCAGTCAGGTGAATGACTTGAGCAAGAAGCTCCAAGAGAGCCTCACCCCCTCGAAGGATGAGAACCCGATCTCAGCGGCCAACAAGAAAGCACGTGAATTCGAGTTGCGATACGAGCAGGCTCGCATTGAGATTGAATCCCTCACCAAGGAGTTAGCCAAGGCACGTGAGCACGGAGATCAATTCTACAAGATGTCGCAGAGTGCCGAAAGCGAAATTAAACGTCTGCATGATATGCATGCCGATATACTTGGCAAATCGGAACAGGAGATCAAACGTCTCAAGACAGCTGAAGCTGAACTTCAGACTCGTGTCACAGATCTGGAGGCAGAAGTGATGCTCACAAATGTAACCGAGCAGAGCAAGACAACGAGCAACTCGGATCAGCTAAAGGGTGCCCAAGAGGAGCTGAAGAATGTGCTCGAGAAGTTGACAGAATCGGGACGTACAATACGCACACTGCGTGCCGAGAACTCTGCGCTGGCTGAATCTCTTAATGCGGTGGAGGTTAAGTATGCGAATGAGATGGTGCTGCACTCTGCAGACATTCAGGAATTGACCAAGTTCAAGTCGGACTTCTTGAAGGTATGGATGGAACTGTAAACATTTGTAGAATCTTTAATTATCTCGTTACTCTCTCTCCAGGTTCAAGACGAGCTCAATAACCTCAAGTGCGGACGTGAAAACCTGCAATCTGCACACGATGAGCTGCTGAAGGCAAACGCCGAAGCACAGCGTCTATTGCAAACGGAGAAGGAGGAGTCAGAGAAGCGTGCTGCTGATCTGAATGCTTTGAACTCCAGTCTACATGATCAGATCGAGGCATTGACCACCAAGCTAGCTGCCCTAGCTCAATCGGCAAACAGTCAAAATGTTTCCACAGCTCTCAATGAGTCGCTAAATGATACAGCTGCATCCACATCGGATCTGATCAGCTCAACGGGTGTCGAAGAGATCAAGAATAGCGAGCAGCTCTTGAAGATTATCAAATTCTTGCGCAAGGAGAAGGATCTGTTTGCAGCCAAGTTGGACATATTGAAGGCCGAGAATGCTCGTCTCGTGTCGGAGCATACGATACTGCAGAAGAAGGTGGATGAGCTGAATGGTTACCTCAAACAGGAACGTTCCAAGAGCGAGACAGATGTGGTATCTGCCTCGAAGCATGAGGCTGTGCTGCGAAAGATCGAAACCCTCAATGCGATCACCGATAGCAATCGCATTCTACGCGAGGAACGCAACAATTTGACCAAACGCGTTGCGGAGCTTACCGAGCACATTAGCAGCGTGGAGAAGGAACTGTTCCCACTGCAGTGCAGCAATAAGGAGCTGACATCCAAGATTGAGGAATTAAATGTAGAGAACACATCGCTGCGTACTGAGGCAATCAAGTGGCGTCAACGTGCCAATGCTCTGGTTGAGAAGAGCAACAGGAACCCCGAAGAATTTAAGCGTTTGCAATCGGAACGCGAACATCTTGCCAAGCTCTTGACCACCGAAAAGGAGACAAACAAGAAACAGTTGGATGAGCTGACAGCGGTCAAGGCACGACTGGACAATGAGTTGCCAGCGCTGAACAAAATGTTGCAGCTGCAAGAGGAGGCACGCAAGAAGCAGCTGGAAGAGTTCACAGTACTGAAGGCAACCAGTGCACGCCAGACGCAGGACATAATGGAGCTGAAGAATCGCCTGCTGCATAAGGAAGAGGAGTTGCTAAAGGCGCAGGAGGAACTCGAGTCCAAGGATAAGGTCATACAGGACAAGGACAGCAAGGAGCTAATGCTGCGTAAGCTTGCCAAGCGCTACAAAGATTACTACATGGGATTGCAGGCTCAGACCGGTGGCACTGACACCGTTGCTGAGCTGGAGAAGGTGCGATCTGAACTGGATGAATTGAATACAACGCTGCGAAGCACCAAAGAACAACATGAGCAGCTGCAGAAGGAACACGACGAACTGAAGTCACGCTCCAATGTGTTGCAGGAGAGCAGCGAATCCAAGCAAAAGATCGATCAGCTGCTGCAGGAGTTAACGGTGACTAGGACAGAGTTGGCCAATCAGGAGACCACAATGGCAGGGACCAAGACCAGCTACGACGAGACAGTGCTGCGTCTGGAGAAGGAACTACAGGAGCATATCAACAACAACAAGGACATCAATGCACGTCTGATGCGTGAAAATGAATCCCTGCACATGCGTATCAATCAATTGCAGAGGCAGCTGGGATCCCAGCAGTCCACCAAGCCATCGACCAGTTCTGTAGGCATGGCTGAGAAGGGCAACATCTCCGAGTCATCGCCACGTACGGCAAATGTGAAACCCATGTCTGGTTCGGCCACCGTTCAGCAGTCAGCGACAGTGACACCTTGGCGTGGCGGAGAGACTCCTCTGGCCAGCATTCGTCCCATTTCTATGCAGAATAGTCGGACTGCAGCCATTTTGCCCACTAGTCAGCAGCAGCCTGGAGCCTCGACCTCATCAACTTCCACGTCTACATCAACTTCATCTTCGGCTGCCACCGCCTCGGGCAGCAGTAGCAGTAGCAGCACCAGCAGTAGCTCTGCTGTGGGCAACACAGCGCTGGTGCCACCTCAGCAGCAGGTGCACACCACAGCAGGCAGTGCTACGCTGGAATCGATGGCCTCATCATCGCCCACATCTTCGCACACCGATTACATGCCCTCGACCAGTTCGGCAGCTGTAGCCGTGGCTGCCATTCCACCAATGGGAGCCAGTGCAGCAGCCGAGAGCTCACAGGAGGCGGAGAGTGTGCAGCATCCACAGCAGAATGATTCGCAGCTCTTTGTAGGTGGTGCACAGCAACAGGTGGTAGCCCTGGTATCGCCACGTGTTGAGGGCTCCTCATCGTCATCCTCGACCAGTACCAGCACCACGTCGACTTCCACACAGAATCAGACTGTACCCAGCGCTGCGCAGGAGACTAGCAATCAACAGCAGCAGCCAAGCACATCGGGCAGCAGCAGTAGCTCCTCGACTGTGGTCAGTAGCCACAGTCGCCATACCCCGTCCAGCAGCAATGTGACCACTACACAGGCAGGCTGCTCCAAGCGACCACGAGACGTGGAAGGTGACTCCTCCACCAATGCCGAAGAGGGAGTGCCAGAGAAGATTGTCAAGCTAACGAAGCGTCTACGTGCTCCAATGCATGGTGGAGAGCTGTCTGCTGGACACATTGGTGACTCTGGCATGGATGTGGATCAGATGCCTACGTCATCGCAACGCGATCAGGAAGATGATATACAGGTGGTTGACTCCGACGATGAGGAGGAAGAGGATGTGCTGGCTGCCATTGATGGCGGTGATGCCGAACAGGAGGAGGGCTATGAGGACTCGTACGAACAGGACAACGAAATGGAGGACAACGATGGCGCCGATGCACCCGACCAGCACAACGAAGTGGACATCGAACAGGTGCAAGTGCAGGCTCAGCAGTCGGAAAGCCAACTGCTGGAGGATTCTTTACCTGCCACAGTTTCCACACAGGAGAATAATCAAAGTCAGGCTATCACCAGCGGCAGTGGAGACGCGGCAGTCGCTCAAGTGCCACAGGCCGAGGCCTCCAACTGGCAGCAGGCGGCACCGTCCACATCAACAGCAGCAGCACGTCGCACTGAGAGGTAAGAGGAGAAGGAGAGAGTTCCCTGTGGTGTTCCCTATTTCACTTATTTCAAACTCTTTTCAGTTCCGTTGAGATTGTCAGCTCCCCACAAGTTTCCAACTTTAGTGAACAGCAGCAGCCAACATGCGCTGCAGAAACTGCTGAGGTCGATGCTGCTGCTGTGGCCGAGGCAGCTGCTGCTGTAGTCGACGAGAGCGCCGGCACTAGCGTTGACTGCACCACAGCAGCCGCCGCCAGTTCGCCACAAAAGCCAAGCGAGGCAGCGGAACAGAGCAGCAGCAGCACTAGCACCAGCACCACCTCCAGCCAGCAGGCAACCAGCGAGGCAAAGGATAAGCCGAGCGAGAGTGAGACTACAACGGGAACGTCGGAGAACATCAGCGAAGCGGATGAAGCATTTGCCGAAGAAACTGTTGCTGCCCAGGCGGAGGAATCTCAGTCACAGCAGAGCAATGAAAGTGAGTAGGAGAAAGGAAGTCCATCATATCAAACTAATATTGATTCTTGTATGCATTCAGATCCCAATGTAGGCACAAGTCAGTCTGTGGAAACAGAGAACCAGGATAACCAGACTGATGGTCCTTCAGAGGACAATGAGGGAGCGGATGGTGTCTCTTCGGAGGGCGAGAAACAAGCCGTTGAGGTGGAGGTAAGCAACATCACACACACACATATCAAAGTATTATAAACTTCTTTCCCTCTTTCTCTAGGAGGAGGGTCGCGAAGCAGAGGCCACATCGCCGTCGGAAAACACACGCTTCCGCACGCTGCGCAGCGCTGTGCCCACACGTCGTGGTAGTCGTGGCTCCGTTATGCGCGGCAACAATAACAATAATCCTAATCGACCAGCGCGTATTGTGTGGCAGCGTGAAACGGCAGGCATGCGTGGCCATCCAGGTGGTCCACACGGCAACCAGGATCAACAGCATATGCCTAGCGGTTCACCCAACAGCAATCGCATATTCTCGAACCGTTCCCGCGGCCGTCGGCCCATGCGGCGTCCAGGACCAAACAACTTCAATGCCGGTGGCGGTGGTTACCCGTGAGAGGAGGCTCCGGAGGAGTCTTCTAGCACAGGCTGACTATAATCCATATACTGGTAGTTTATAAGACTCTAGGCATTTACATTCATACACTATTATTATAAACATTAAGCCGCCAACTGAAAATACATTACACACTTATTAAAATGCTCAACATCAACGATATTTTCGTTTTGTTATAGTTTTTTGTTGTTGTTTATTTAGCTTTTGTAAGACCCTAACTCTGGAAAAAGACGTATAGATGTATCATCATCTAAGATCTTGGGCGCTCCTTCTTTTCCTTGTACAGAGCCAACAGCGAGACGTTGGCTACCTTGACGACCTTGAAACGGACACCGGGAATATCACCGACGGCGTGACCCTTACGACCGAAACCGGCAACCAGAACCTCGTCGTTCTCCTCAATGTAGTTCAAGCTACCGTCACGAGGTACGAAAGCGGTAATCTTCTTGCCGTTCTTGATGAGCTGAACCCTCACGCACTTGCGGATGGCAGAGTTAGGCTGCTTGGCTTCAACACCACTGCAGAGGGGAAAGAGGACCGATATAAATTAGTAGTTGTTGTGATAAAAGAATAAATAATTGTAGGGTGCTCCTCTTGGTGTTGTAGTTACTCCTTCAACAACTCACAGTATAATCCTGTGATTTGAGTTTCGATAACCAAACAAAACACAAAAATATACTGCGAGACATCGAGAGTGGTGGTGGGGAAGGAGACTGACTGTATCTCTCTGCATTCACAACTTATTGATAAATGGCTGCTATACTTACACCTTCTCAAGCACAATACCCTTAGCGTGGGATGCACCACCGAAGGGATTGGCCTTCCATCTGGTACCCAAATGAGCCTTCTTGTAGTCC
Source organism: Zaprionus nigranus (assembly GCA_018903425.1). Taxonomy (NCBI): domain Eukaryota; kingdom Metazoa; phylum Arthropoda; class Insecta; order Diptera; family Drosophilidae; genus Zaprionus; species Zaprionus nigranus. The sequence goes on from JAEIGD010000010.1 coordinate 490,214, forward strand.
TTGTCGGCCCAACGCTGGTCGCGACGGTGGTTCACATGCTTTCTGGCAGTACGCAGACCTCTAGGTTTGCCTGTAAAATACAACAAAGCACTTTTAATATATATATATATTATACTAATGTTTCCTTAATGCGCAAATACAACAAAAACACAAATGGAATGTAAACAAATGGCGACTGCGGCGGCGGCACTTTGAGGTTAGATTGAATGCATTAAGATGAATTGCATTTGATTCGTTAATTTGCACAATATCACTTGCAATAATCAAGGTATTTAGTCTATTTTATGTAAAACATTTCTTGGTCTGATTATATTACACGATTCTTGCGATATTCATAGATTTTTAACAGCCGACAAATTGCACTTAGAATTAGCAAGTTCTGCAAGTTGCGTTATTGATTGAATTTTGTGCTACCGCGAACAACTTCACTTACATTTTCCATTGCACAGTTATTGTAATTGGATTTGCACTTTGTTTAACAACGAATTATGTGCATTTCACACAAAAGTACACTCTTTTTAACAACTCACCCATGATTTTCCAACTATCTCAGGCAATGGCGGAAATAAAAGAAAGAGGAAGAGCCGATTTCTTCTTCTTCGTTGTACTTGCAGGGCTGCATATTGTGACGAGATTAATCGATATGTTTACTTTTCATAGACGAATGTCAGTTGTCACCCTCGAAACTATCCCTGGTAAAAAGTGTTACCCATCAGTCGTTATGTGAATATAACAGTTTTGAAATGTTTACTTAAGTAACCATCAAAATAGAAAATTTATAATAAAATATTTTCTCAACTTATTTGGGTTAGGTGTGTAAATGTTAATGTAATGCATAATTTTTTGAATATATAGTTTGCCATGCTAACATAATATATCGTGCTTATATCGATTCAGTATATCGATATTTTCAAAAGCTATGCGATGTTTGTTGGGCTGCCAACTGCATTAAACTACTTTGCAACAAAGTGCTGCCCATCAACAAAGAGTGTTACATTTATTCGAACTTTATTTGCCCTACGAATATTTAAACCACATCGATTGAAACTATTTAATTTTGTATGAACTCTTATCCAAACAAAAAACTACAACACTATGTCTTAGATGAAAACATCGCACTGCACTGTGTGGTGAATATGCCGTAGCGATCGCCTTGTAGCGCAATAAAAATTCATAAACAAACAAAATTTATTTCACAAAGGCACATTCACTAAACATTAGCCAGCCCCATCATCAATATACCATTTGTATTTCCCAGTGTTCTCCGAATTCATTCGTGAATAGTTAATAAACTATAATTAATATAAAATATATTATTTAATTGGAATTGTGTCATGACTTCGATACGCAAGAAACTAGTTCTGGTCGGAGATGGAGCCTGTGGCAAGACCTGCCTGCTAACGGTATTTTTGCAAAGACAATTTCCCTTCGGATTATGTGCCCACAGTTTTCGAAACATACGTCGCCGATGTTGAAGTTGAAGGATCACAGGTGTGTCAACCTCATCCCAGATATAATGAGTAAAATGGCAAATATGCAAAAAAGAAAAACAACTATTGCACACACTTCCATATGTATTTATTCTAGTGCACACAAACACATACGCACGCAAGTACACATAGAGCTGAGATAGATGTATTGTGTGTCTGTGTGTACACAAAGATATTTAGTACACATCTTATTTTAGTGCCCATACTACGTGCTGCTGTAGCCGCCAGGGTGGGCCCCCATTTCGCTCAAGACGGAACAGGCAGGCACAGGCACAGCCATGCAACAGCAGGCATGATTCACATTGTCTTTATTCGCTTTATTCGCTTTATGCTTTTGTTTTTTGTTTTTTTTGTTCCCCACTTGGAGATGTTGTAGTTTTCTCCTCACAGGTGTTTGTACAATAATTGGTTTAATCTCTGAATCAATTGCGAACTTGCAGGTGGAACTGGCGCTATGGGATACCGCGGGGCAGGAAGACTACGATCGCTTGCGTTTACTGAGCTATCCTGATACCGATGTCATTGTTATGTGTTTCTCAATCGATCTACCCGACTCGTTGGAGAATATACAAGATAAATGGATTCCGGAAGTGAAGCATTTCTGTCCCAATGTTCCCATTATTTTGGTGGGCAATAAACGCGATCTACGCTTTGATCCCTATACCATTAAGGCAATATAGATACCACTCATGTGTAACTGCAGTTCTATGGGATATACCCAATCTGAAAGTCTTTCGTTTTGTCTTTCAGGAACTGGAGAAGACGAAACAGGAACCTGTTACCACCATGGCGGGATTCATTATGGCCGAGGTAGTCAATGCATTTGCGTATCTGGAGTGCTCGGCCAAGATGCAGGAGGGTGTACGAGAGGTATTCGAAACTGCGACCAAAGCATCGCTGCAGGTGAACAAGAAGAAAAAGAAGAGAAGATGTCAATTGCTTTAAATGAGGCCACAATCAATCGAAGCATGTTCTATACCCAAATACTCAATCTTAAAATGGTTTACCCACATAGCAATTCGTAAAACAATCTGCGCAATAAATCCGTCTACTTTTGTTAACCATTTATGATATTGTTCGTAAATTCTTATTAAAATAAATCCGTCTACTTGTGATATATCGTCCAGTTATGATATTATCAGCATGAATTTCATTCGTATTTCTTGTGACATGGGTTTTTTAGATTAAGATTGTAGTGCGGAAACTCCGCTATGGTATTAAAATGGTTTCTCCACAAACACCATACATGATTTTTTATTTATTAAAAAGTCTTGCAAGAATTTCCCAAGCGGGTATTTAACCAGTAATGATGTCGCGCAGCCCTGAGAATAAATTAATATTCTTATCTTAACAATTTTGTGGCATTTTGTCAATGCAGCTAAAAGGTTTTTATGATAGTAGTTTTATTGTTGCTGTTGTTATTGTTGTTACTGTCACTGAAGCTTATCAATCATAACGTCAAAGTAGCCGAAAAATTCCTGAACAAGTTGATAGGCTTTTCCATTGAGCCCCATGTATCACATGCTAAACTCGATATGGAATCATAGCCCATATCATAATTGAAAAGAGCCCAACGATGTGCGAAACTGAGCAATCAGTTCCCCAATTGAATTAGCCTTAACTAATCGGAACTGGGTGGAAGTAACTTAATTGATTTGTTTCATTCTGACGCAATTCCCTAAAATAATTTCTAATCTTGGAATTGATCGGGAACACAATTTTATTTTAACATTTACAGTCCACAATAAAGTTTTATATGGCAAGAAACTTCGAGAAATTAAAAAAAAAAAACGAAAATTAAAAGTATGCCATGCGATAAGCATAATGTGGAGAGCTCTTCTGGCATTCGCATACGCAGTTGTTTTTGTTGGTTGTTTTTAAAACTGCCATGAATCATTGTAAGTTCATGATACGCTTAATGGATTCCATTTTAAATTCGAATGATTTGCGCTTTTCTAACACCTTTTGTCCAATCATGTTGTTAATTTGCACGAAAGATTTTGTTGCTTTGATTGGGGGCTATTTCATAATTTCGGGCAACAGTTTCGAATTACTTTAGCCCAGTAATAAAACGTGTGTGCATCAAGTTCATGCCGGTAACCTGTTTACGGGAAAGAGAGATAAACTAGTACAGCCCGATGTTATTTACTCTTCTGCCTTGTTCTGGCATTGCCCCAAAGAAACGTGAATGGATCTCATTCAAAATTCGGTTATCTTGAGTGAGTGGAAAAAGCCAAGGCAAACATTTAAAGAGCATAATTACTAATACAAACATACAAACACTAACACAAACAGAAACATGCCTCATATCCGACAAGAAGAACAAAAATTCGAGAAAAGAAAGAAACAGAAAACAGACCAAGAGGAGCAGAAGTCAGAAGTCAAAGAGAAGAGCGTCAATGTTTACACACAAGCAAGAACAACAAACTGTTTGTGGCAAAGTGTATCGATAACGATATCGATATGACCAGCAGCTTAATCGAAATCGCATTGCGTATACGCGTTCAACATTTTTTTTCTGACTGGCCAAGGAAGATGACGAGAACGGCGGCGAAGAAGGCGAAGGCGAAAGAGTGGCACATGTCAAAATATACAAATATATTACCAGTTGGGTGTGAGTGGGAGCGAGAGCGCGCAAGTATGTGCGCTTGCTCTCTTTAACTATGTGTGCGTCTGTGTATGTGTGTGGCTGCAGTTACGCTCACACATGCGCAGAGTCTTTGGCTTTGGCAGCACGCCATGTTTTTGTACGTTTGCCGGTTGTTGTTGTAATTTTGGCTGTTGGCTCTTGACTCTCTCGCTCTCTCTACTCCTCGTGTTGTTGTTGTTATTTCATTTTCATTCACGACGCCGCATGTACGATAACAAATGGCGACGTGGGGGCCCAGCAGAAGAAGTAGAGAGAACGAAAGAGGAATAGAGAGAGAGGGAGAATTGGGGAGCTGCCTGATATTGTGCGTTTATAAGCGAACGTGCGAACAAGAACGAACAACAACAACAACAACAAGACCAATGCGCTAGCAAATACAAACACGCACACAATGACAAACAGTCAAATACAAACACAGGCGCGCCAAGCATGTGCCTTAGTGTGTATGTGTGTGTGTGAGAGTGCCTGCTGCGTGCGTACTGTGTGTGTTACTGCTGCTGCTGCTGCTAGCGCTGTCGGCGCTGTTGGTGCTGCTGCTGCTGCTGCCGTTGCTGCTTTTGCTGTTGCTGTTGCTGCTGTCCGCTTTTGTGGTTTATACTGCCAACACATTTCCATTTCCCTTTAGTTATCTTTAGTCATTCGCTCGGATCGGATCGGTCGCGGTAAACGCGCGATCATTATAAAGTCAAGCGCCGCTGACAGCTCGAAAACGTATACAACAACACCAACAGCAACAGTAATAACAACGACAACAGTAAATACAGTATAATACACTCACACACGTAAATTAAGAATCAAACGAATTTGAAATTACGGAGGCAGGTCGCACATTTCATATGCTCCACATATGTAGAGTACCTAACACCAACACCAACACACACCACAATATATATAGTATATATAGACTGAGACACACACACAGACACACAGAGAGACAGTACAAACAGCTGCTAAACCGCTACAGATAATCAGATACAGATACATATACTAGAAGTATATTTATAAGCGCCGTACGCCGTACACTCTTCCTCTCTCTCTCTGCCTCTTCTTTGCATCGCCTTCGCCGTCGCCGTCGAAGTTGCCGTTGCCTTTGCGTTTTCGGATTTCGGTTCGGTTCAGTTTCTAAAACATTTTGCGCTCTTTTTGCTACAGTTAACTTTCGCTTTTTCTTGTGCGTGTGTGTGCGTGTGTGTTCGCTCTGCTTTCGCTTTCCTCACCTCACAACACATCGGAAATTCTTTCTTGACCAGAAATAGAGTCCCCCCTTATGTAGTAGAAGTGAACAAATTGAGCAAAGAATTCAAAATACTCTCGACAAAAGCTAAAAAGCTGCAACGACAACACCAACAACAACAACAACAAGACGGCGACAGCGACAACATAAAGGTAAGCGCAAGAGGGCCAACACCAACACACAGAACACACACACACACACAGAGCAGGCCTTATGCTGCTGCCTTTGCTGCTGTCACATGACCGCGCCCCGTCTCTGTCTGCCTCAACTACCCCCCGCTCTCTCTTGACCCGCGCCCGAAACAAGTTTTTGGCTAAAAAACACACACACACACACTCACTCAGACAGACAGACAGACAGACAGACAGAGAGGCATGTCTGCTCTGCCGCCGCCAACTCCAATTGCGACTCCGACTACACGGCAACTCAATCTTAGTCACAAGAACTCCTTAATGTTCCAACTCTGTCTGGAGTTGCCTTACCTCCTTCTCTTTGCCCCGTCTGAAGTCGCGTCGCTTCGACAGTTTTAATATTTTGCTGTCGAGTCGCAAGAGTTTTTTGTGTTCATTTTATCGGAAAGAGAGTCATCAGCGCATCAGGCAATACCAGGAATCAGGAACCAGAAACACGTTAACACGTAAACGACTTGCGAGCACCTTTTATGGGCGTGTTGCCGTTGTTATTGTTTCCCTCTTTTTTTGCCCGTTTTCCGCTTTTATGTTTCGCTGCCCTGAACTTGAGAAAATTGACTTAAGCCTAGATCGATAATAAACTAAAGACCAGATACTGATACAGAATGTATCTCTATACATAAAGCGTAGCCAATTTCATTTAGCTTTTATCTTAATTGCAGCCGCAATTATCATGCAAAACTACGAAATTGTTGCGTATTTGGCAAAAATAAACAACAAAACGTAACGCAAGAAATCGAAATATAAAATGAAACAAAAATAGACAAAAAACTATACAGGACACACCCATTAAACGTATGTATGGTATCTCTGTCGTGGTTCTCTCTTCTGTGTCAGCATGACTCACTAAATCGAAAGCAATTCGCAGAAGTTAGAGTATTTCTTTTTTCTTTTTTTGACAACATTTTGACATTTGTTCAAGGCTCTTTCTGTTGTCTTTGATCTTAGCCACACACGCCCCCAACCGGTTAATCGAATGTCTTGCATAGCTCACTTGTTTCACTTGATATCAGTCGTCAATTTTGATGCGCTTTGAGAGTGGTTATACGAGTTTGGTAGAGGAGTTTTTGGGGGCAGATCGAGAATAGCAGTAACAGAACCACAGATCTGTAAAATCTTTATTAATTTTATGTATTAGCTGCAGAGATCTTCAAGTCTTAACATAAGTTCTTTAGGAGTTTTAGGGGCAGATCGAGAACATCAGTAACAGATGCATAGATCAGTGAAACCTTATTTATCTCTCTGTATTTACTGTAGAGTTCTTTAAGTTTTAAGTTATTTATGAGTTTCAGGGGCAGATCGAGAATATCAATAACAGATGTACAGATCTCTTAAATCTTTCTTAGCTACACGTATTAGCAGCACAGATCTTCAAGTTGTAAGCTCTTAACTTCTTGGAAACCTATTGAAACTTCTAATATTTAGAGTATAAACAGTAAGCATAAAGTCCACGAATATTTAGATAGTAAAACACATACACAAACATATGTAGATACAAATTAGAACATAAAAGATTCGAGGAACATTTAATTATGAAGGAAAAAAAAGAAAACTCTTAACTTTTTAGTAGTTGTCAAGCTGCAGATGAGGTGTAAGTGAAGGGTTCCATGGAAATCTAACTGAAGCTAGAGTTCAAGCAACTTCAAGGCAATCAATGACGTAAATTGAATGCCAAGAAGCTATAGAACTGCACCAAGATGATGAAGCTATGGAATTGGTGGCGTTGACCCAATTGGCCAGGCCTGATTACATTTTAAGCAGCCCCGACACACAGTGTGGCATGTTTGGTAAAGTATTTCGATTAATTAACAGTCGAAATATACCATATAACTATGTGTATATATAAATTATATATGAGAGTCTATTGCATTTATTACTAGACACTAAACATGTTTTGCGCATTAGTCGAATAGATAGAGAGAGAGGGAGAGGAACACACAGAGAGAGGGAGACAGAGTGCGACTGTCAGTCATTGCCAAATAACTGCGGTTTTCCATTGTTGAGTGCTTCACAAAAATTCTTGTGGTTTTTGGTCGAGGTTCTCTCTTTAAGGTTGTACAAGAATTGCAAATAATTTTGAGTTTCGCCTCGCTGCACTTTGCGTGTGGAGGAACCTTTTTATTTTCAAATTGAGCACGAAAAATTTTTCCACAATACACGTTAATCAGTTTAGTAAATATTTACATATTTGCAGTTGATTAAAAGCAGAAGCACAGCCAGCGATCTCCGAGCGTTCTCAGGCGATCTCATGCTGTGTGAAGCTCAGCTGAGCTTGCGAGCTGATAAGTTCGCCGAGGAGATGCATTTCGCATGATTTGCTGCTTGTTTTTGCTATTGGAAGTGGCAATCTTATCAGATTTGTATATATACTTAATTCGAAAGCATTTTGGCGCCAATGTCAACACTTGGGGGTCAACAATGGATCCCTCCACCTCGCGCTGCTCTCCGTTCCCTGGCACAAACTGTCGCCCAGCTGCAGTTGTAGCTGGAGCTGCTGTAGCTGAGCGCCTGACTAGAGGCACGTGCAGATAACCCAATAGACACACACACGCAGTTACTGCCACATGATCGTGTCGATCAGTTGAGGGATGCCTTCACTCTTTCAACTGTGATTTACTTTTATTTTCCCTTGCATCATTTCCATAATTTCGAACATGTTAATTGATTTCGCATCGTTCCACTTCCGACAAAAGAATTGATCGATCGATCGAGAGTTCGTCTATGCTAGAGAGCGAACGAACCCGAACCCGAACCCGAACCCAACCCGAACCCGTACGACCATTAATCGCTCCACTAATTGTTCATTGACACTGGGCACCATCAGCAGCGACCACCGACTTGGCTGCGCCTTTGTTCGTGCCGATAGACCCGACAACAACAACAGCTACAACAACAATCAGACCACGCAACAACAGCAACAATAACTGTGGTGCTGATAAAGTGCGTCCCGCATACCCTATAGAGATAGATGTACCAGAAAGAAAACAAAGCAAAACTATGTCAAAAAGCTAAAGAAAATTATCTTTGAAAGTGCCAAAGATCGTAGCTTTAGTCATGTAGGAAGTCAAGATATGAACTGTCACTCATTTTTGACCTCTTTAAGAACGCATTGCTCAAGCAACTGTCGATTATGACAAAGCGTTGCCTAATTAGTTGGCAGATATAATAATAGAGCGATTTCTATAACAAATAAATGTGGAATATTTGAAGCTTGATTACTTGTAATTGATTAAGATGAATTCTATACAATAAATAGGCAATATTTGTAGAGTATTTGTTGACAGTTAAATGATATAGTAGTGCATGTGGAGTGTGGAGTGACAGCTAAAGATCTAAGCGAGATAAACCGACGCGATATTTATGAGCTTTATGTTCTTTCGATCTTGATATGTTGCGCATGCGCCGTGCCAGAGACTTTGCTAGTATTCTGTATTGTGATTCAGAGAGTCGTGACTCGCAGTGGGATTGTGGCACTGTGGGACTGAGAACGGGTGAAAGGCCGTTCAATGAACTTGAGCAGCGACAACACGAACAAACGAACGAGCCAATGAAGGCGACGAGAAATAAACAGAAAGTAGCTAAGCGAAAGGGTGGCAAGAAAAGAAAGAAAGAACAGAGAGAGAGAGAGAGAGAGAGAAAGAGTGGGAGAGGGGCAGACAGTTGTTTAAAGTGTTTCGCACAATTTGGGGCACAACAACAACAACAACAATGCCCCTTATATGGTTACAGGTTGCTCGCGCATTAAAAGCTAATTAATATTTCGAGCATAAAATCGTTTAATGTCGCTACAAATTGCCAAGGCGCTGAAAACGGACGTGAAACACGTGTAGATACAACAACAACAACAGCTTGAGATACAGATACATATACATATGCAGGCTATAGATGCAGATACATAAAAAAGGAAAACCAGCAACAGGAAAAACAACTTGAGAACAGACGAGACGCGCTTCCCATCAGACACGCACTATCTCTCTCCTCTCTCTCTCTCTCTCTCTCTCTCTCTCTCTCTCTTTCCTTCTCTCCCTCTCTCTCTCCTTCTCTGTCTGCTGTTTGCCATATGTGTTTACCTATAACATTTATTAATTCAATCGACGAACATCAATTTAAGCGCCCCGTCAACAGTCGCAATTGCCGCTGACAACTGTCTATGAGAAGCGTGAGAGTAGCTAGAGAGGGGGGGGCAGAGGGGAAGTAGAGGAGAAGTAGCAGACTGCAGTGCGATTGATGGATGGGCACTGCTGTGTTTGCGCACAGCGGGATTAGCTTACAACCAGGCTAAGGATAACATAATACCCTCCAAGTATATATGACATAAACGTGCCCAGGGCCGAAGCAAAGCAAATAAAAGAAAAAAAACTGATGTGAACCATGAAAATGCACGACTAGCAGCTGCTCTGTAAAGGCAAAGACTGAGAATAGATATAGTGCAATGTGCAGCATATAATAAGATATGTAAAGTATTCATATTGACGAAAGAAACTCGGTAATTCCACTTCCTAAACTAGTTACCAAGTTAGGCACAGTTGTAAGAGGAAAGTACGAAAGTATCTACAACATTTCAGCATATAAACCTCTAAAATATTCGTAATATTCTTAGAAATTTAAAATTTCCAGTCTCTAAACTTCTACCTAACCCTGGCACAGTTATAGGAGCAATTAAATTCGTATAGTAACACGTGTCTACAGAGTTTCAGCATATAAACTTGTAAAATATGATACATAATTAAATATTGAATATAAATCAATAGTCTTAAGCTGCTACCTAACCCTAGCCAGTTATATAGGAATAACATCGAGATAAATGGAACAGTAGTTCCACTTCCTTTGCTAGTCACTAAGTCAGGCACACTTATAGCACTATAACTTTAGATTGACTGTCTTATCTGGCACATGTCGAGTACCTGGCAAGGTGTCAACAGCATATTATGCCCACTATAAGCAGCAGATCATAAAACAGTTAGCGATCAAAGAGCAAAAGAGACGATAAACGACATTATTATTGTGCCTACTTGTTTACCCAAGTTTCAAATCGAAAGTAGCAAATTTACAAGGCTGCCATAAGTCTGGCACGCTGCAGAGCTGCGGCTTTATGGGGGCCAATCGACACTGCACAACAAGAAGAAGAAGAAGGTGCCTTAGAATAGATTTACTATGCCCGCTTGCCGGTCTTACTATATATAGGGTATTATAACAAGTTACGAAATATAAGTGGAAATGGGAACGCCGCGAAGTGTCTGGGAATGGGAAATGAGGAAAAGGGAAAAGGGAAAAGCAGGCAACTGGGAACAAGGTGGAGTGGGGGGAAGGGGGCCGCCAACTGGGCACGTCCTCTCCTGCGTGTACTTTGCGCCTCTAAACAAAATGGTTCGATTTTGTTCAACAAGTTGACAACGGGTCTATTTATAGAGCGCAAGACGATGGCGATGGCGATGGCGATGGCGATGCCGATGTCGTGGCACTTTATCGGCTTCTTGTGCAATCTGCTGAGCCATTTCCTATTGAACGGGGACATACACCAGCGCAATCATGAAATACGAGACCACTTTCGATTGGGGCAACAATAATAATAATACATACCATATACCATCTATATATATATACACACTCTTGCATAATAAGGGGTTCTAACGATATCTTAAGGCGATTTATGGCCTTCAATAAACCGTGGAGCGTGGAGTGTAGAGTCTCGACTAAAATTCCAATAGTCAAGGTAATCTCTCGTCTTATCAGCCACATGGAGTCACATGCTCCGTCGCGCGCTTCGACTAACCTAACTAAACCTATAGCTGAAAGTGTATTAACTTTATCTATATCCACAGCACAGACACAATCCACAGCACAGCGGCTTATCTGCCACAGACCTTCGCGACTAAGCAAATCTCTTCACAAATTAATTGATTTATGCCCCGTACACACACACAGCCTTAACCGTGTAGCATATTGTAGTTTGGTCGAGTTTACGACACTTGCTTTTCGGCAGATAATAAACTAATATTTACAATGTACTAATCAGCACGTAATCGGTGTGTAGCTTTAAAGCTACCCGTTGCCAGGTAGTAAAGGCAGTAAAAGTCACGCCCATAACGGTGCTACACACTGTTCCCTGTACACCTTTCCCCCCTCCCGGTTGGGATGGGGGGAGTATGGTATATCATGCATTTACTAACAGCTCCAGCGGTTAATCTGTTTTATCAAAGGTCTGTTAATTTGCATATCAAGCAAATCCCTGACAAATCGTAAATCTTCCCACGAACTGCCGGCTTGATTGATATCAGAGAAAGATGGAGAGAGAAAGGGAGAGAGGGGGAATATGGGAAGAGTAGATAGAGTGTAAATCTGCGCTACGTGCCTGGTAAATTTATATAGTCTAGTTATACGATCTGATTTCGTTTAACGAAACTGCCCTTGAGTATCCAATTGACCTTAGACAAAAACGTGTAGAGTTCTTCAAGTTAGCCTTATCAACTTAGCTGACCTTACCAACACTTTTTATGATATTCTAGCCAGCTACAGCGGGTGCTAGACTCTCTAGACCCATAATAACTCATTGTGAAAAACAGCTGAAACAACTTGCCAGTATAACTTATGTAAATTGGGATCAACAAAGGGCTGTAGCATATGATTTAAGTGATGCCATATTACATTATATTACTTAAGATTATTTCGCATTATAATACTTAAGATAATGATATAGAATTTCACATTATAATGCTTAAGATAATGACATATTACTTGGTATTATAATGCTTAAGATTATGACTTATAATTTCGTAATCCACGTCTCGACTAGTCGACGCAATATTGCAGTGGCGATTTACCTGCCTGCCAGCTAGCGCGTTATGCAGGCAGATCAGAGATTAGATAAGGCCAAGAACAGAAGGCAGAATTGGCCAGCAAAACAGAGAAAGAGAGAGAGAGAGAGAGAAAAAAAAAAAAACGAAGTGATTCCAAGGCCAAGTTCCAAGTTTGTTGGCCACAGACGAGTGCAAACAAAGTGAAAAGCAAAAAACTTAGAAAACATCTCGGGGGATCGTATAGGTATGAATAGGTATGCTATGCTATATACACATACATGGTATATATGCTATATGGTATGCTGTGCCTAGCATACGAAATTTTGCAATGGGAATCTTTAGGAAATTGACGGACAAGTTGGGTACAAATCGCTTGAGGAAGACGAATAAAAAAACAGAAGAAAAAAACAATTAGTTGTTGCTATTTTTGTACTGGATTTAAGCAGCTTTTGACGTCGATTGTTGTTGTTGTTGTTGTTATTGGCCCTGGTGGGGTGGGACAGAGTGTTGACGTTTGACACCCGCCCCCCACACACACACACACACACACACAGACAGTACAAACCGATTGACGTCGTTGAGATAAACAGCAAAGTTGAGCTAAAGAACAGAAGCAAATACAGCAACAAATACAGCAACAATTACAACTACAGATACAAATACAGAGACAGATACAGATACCACCTACAGATACACCTACCTATGCAGCACACACGTGACAAGTATAAATATAGATGGGCAGTCTAGTATAGAATCGCGTATTATTAGTGGCGAAATAAAAGGGAAAGTGTTGCTGCGTACATGGGGGGCGTATGCGCAATGCGTCAAGGCCAACTGTGAACTGCAGCTGATAAACAACAGCAACATGTGCTAGCCATATAATTAACACTTAATATATCTCCCCCTCTCTCTCTTTCGCTCTTCCACTTGCAGCTGCGCAATGCCCACACAACAGACGAAGTCGCAAGATGAACTTGCAACAGGAAATGCATTGATCAAGTATCCTGAACAGAAACCAGAACAGAAGCTGGAACTGAAGGAGGTGAATGAGGATGAGGAGGAGGAGGAGGAGGAAGAGGAGGCCATCGATACTGCAGCCGTGGTGGTGCCACCGGACAGCGGCTGGGCCTGGGTGGTTATGGTTGCCTCGTTCCTCTGCTGCACCGTCATCGATGGCATCGTTTTCTGTTCCCCCATGATACAGGAGCATCTGATGAAGGAATTCGATGTGGGCAAGACCTATGTGGCCTTTGTATCCTCGCTGCTCTCTGGCTGCTACCTCATGGCCGGACCCTTTGTCAGTGCATTGGCCAATCGTTTCGGCTTCCGTCCCGTCACCTGTTTCGGTGCCGTCTTTGCTGCCATCTGCTTTGGCATCTCGAAATATGCCACCAGCGTGGAGTTCCTCTTCATTATCTATGGCATCCTGGGTGGCATTGGCTTCTGCATGGTCTACATACCCGCTGTGGTCATCATTGGTTTCTACTTTGAGAAGTGGCGTGCCCTGGCCACGGGTCTGGCACTCTGCGGGTCCGGTGTGGGCACCTTTGTGTTCTCCCCCGTCACGAATATGCTGCTCACTAGCACAGGTTGGCGCAACACCCTGGCCATACAGGGATGCTTCATACTCTGCTGCGCCATCTTTGGTCTGGCCTTCCGTCCCATACAGCCCATTACACTGGCCGTCACTGAGGATGGCAATGTGGTGGATGAGGAGAAGACCAAGTTGAATGGACATGGCAACACGGTGGCACCCACGCCCCAGTTGCATCAGGCTGCCTTTACCAAGCCCCTGCCCGAGGGTCGCTTTGCCTACTCCATGCCCAACTCGGCACACAACACCTACATGGGTGCATCGCAGCGCAATCATTATCCAACGGCAGCGGAAATCTTCAAGGGCATGAACCTGGAGCGTCGTCCCTCGGGTCAGGCCAGCAAGGGCACAGAGCTGAAGCAACTGCGCAAATCGCAGCCCACTACACCCAATGGAGATCCACAACAACTGACCTTCAATCTGCACAAGGAACTGACCACGGTGGGCGAGAACGAGGAGGAGGCCGAGAACGATAACCTGTTGGAGACGGAGCCCAAGCCCATTACCATTCAGGCACGTCGGCACACCGTCTCCGGTCGTCGGCCACAGGATTTGGCCAAGCGTGGTCATGGACATGGCACTGCACATGGAGATGGCGCCCATCATGGCCATGGACACTCGCAATCCTCATCGTCGCGTCCCATGTATCGTGATGATATCTTCTTCACCGGCTCACTGACCCGCATCCCACAGTATCAGTCGCAGACCTCGCTGGCCTATCACATGTCCGTCACGCGTCTGCCCACCAAGCAGGATATGCTGGAGGATCGTCAAAAGGGCTGCCGCATCTGCCCCGAGGCAGTGCGTCGCACCCTGTCGACCATGTTGGACACTAGCCTGCTCAAGTCACCTTCGTTCATGTGCCTGTCCTTCAGTGGTTTCCTCACCATGATGGGCTTCTTTGTCCCCTTCGCCTTCCTCACTGATCGTGCCACGGAAAAACCTCCAAAAATGGAGAAGTCAGCCGCTGTTAGTGTGCTCTCAGGCATTGGTGTGGTGAATACCATTGCTAGGATCGTTTGCGGATCTCTCTCCTCATTTCCCGCCCTCAAGCCACTGTGGATCAACAATGTTGCACTCACTGTTGGCGGTGTGGCGACCATCTTCAGCGGCGTTGTTATCGATTCCTCCACTCAATGGACTTTTGCTGTACTCTTTGGCATTTGCATTGCCAGCTTCTCGGCGCTGCGCTCCCTCATTGCTGTCGATCTAATTGGACTGGAGAAGCTGACAAATGCCTTCGGTTTCCTGATGCTCTTCCAGGGTTTGGCTGCCACCATTGGCAGTCCCATTGCAGGTGAGTCACAACTTTAATGCCTAACTTTGTCTGTAAGAACACTTATAACTCAGAGAGTATAAGAGCTAGGAGTACCAAATTTGCTGACAATATGATTGATGATTGCACATAAATAAAGAACATCTTAGACTTTGGCCACGCCCCCTTGCGCCTTTGTAAATTGATAAAAATTGTATTGCAAGCGTAAATTTAAAGGTAAAGCTTTCATTTTTGGTATAAACAAGGTGCAAATGATATCAGGAACACATAACTACTATGAAAAATATATAAAAAGTTCTTTACTGAACAGAACAGAGTTTAATGCAAAGTTTACTGACTTATTTTCCATTTTTATTTTAGGTGCCCTGTATGACGCCACGGGTAGCTACAATGTTGCCTTCTATTTCGCCGGTGGACTGATCCTGCTGTCCGCGTTCCTTTGCTATCCCCTCAGCTACATATCGAACTGGGAAAAGCAACGCAATGAAAATAACAATCAAGAAGCACTGCCAGCGGCCTAATCCGTCTATGCTATGATTGTGTCGTTATTGTTGTCTGATGATATCGATATCGTCACCCTCCAACAGGTGCTCCACAAACACAAAAAACACACACATTAATTGCCAATAAACATAAAGATTGGAACCAGAGATCAAAGCGATGGCAAAGTGGAGGTGGAGGAGGAGGAGCGCCCCAGACAGCTGAGTGTGCTTTGCTGCGGAGCAGCGTTGAAGCATGTGTAGTGTACTTGATATGTCTATTTGTCTAGATCTAGATTAAGTAGTAGTCTTAGTCAGTTTAAGTGTAATGTTTGTGCCTTTTGCTTTATCGAGTGCCTCGCCTCATCCCACTACACACTCACAGACAGACAGACAGACAGGAGGAGACTGAGAGAGAGACTCCAAGGAGGCAAAACAAGATGAAGCCTCTGAGTAATTATATAGTAAACATATCTCTATAAAGCATCACTTGAATCATTGCTAGAGAGAGAGAATAAACAGAGAGAGGAGAAATTAGCAGCTGAGCACATGGCTGGGCCACAATTCGACTGCCAAGTAATAAGACGGGACGAAGAAGGAGAAGGAGAAGAGGAGCACGTTGCATTTGTTTAATTGATAAGTTTGACTAACTAAAACTGTCAGCTCCTACTGTAGACTTGTTACATACTTTGTACATAAGTAAGCGCCCTAGAGTTAAGATCAACATAGACAGACAGACAGACAGACACATTGTTGTTCTTGTTGTAATTGAAGAGACATCCCCCCACCCCCCTCCTACTACATAACATACTCAAGCGCAACTCGCGTTGATCAGATACAATAATTATTATACATAAACACGAGTGTATTGCAACATAGCATATTTAAAAGAAGAGAAGAAAATAATACAATTTACAATAAACATTTAAGTAATTTACAGAAAAAACAAAACAAAACTCTGCGTTTTCATACAAACTAACAATCTTTCTGTTTTTTTTATTACTCTTTGCCGCACAAAGTAAGCGTAATTAACTAAGTTAGGTAAATAATAAGGAAAATCGTTATGAACTTGTTTTGAGCTTAAATTAAAACATTAAATAGATAACGCCGTTGTTGTTGTTGTTGTTTTTGCTGTGTCTTTGGTCATGGCACACTCAATGTTTATTCTATTTTTCCTGATTCAATGAATTAATGAACTCCTCCAGCTTCTCCTGAATCGCTCGTACTTTGACTGCAAGAGATGAATGGAAGAATGTGAATACATGTATAATATTACTTGGTTTGTAGAAGACTTACTCAATTCTTCGGCTAGTTGCACACGCTTGCCCGTGAGCAGATGCGCCTTCTTCTCCTCGTCCTCACTGAACTCATCGAGCACCGCCTTGATCTCTTTGTCCAGGCGTCGCGCCTCTCGATTGATAACCTGCTGTCGCAACGCGTTGCCCGTCACCTTAATGACCTGTTGTATGCGCCAGAAGAGCACCACATCGCTGCAGGATACCTGTGTGGATGAATTAAAGGCATATTAATCCAACTGGAATCAGTTTTCATCCCTTGCAACTCACCTCGCACTCGGTGCCCTGTTGCGTGTACAAATAATACGCCTTGCGGCAATCCTTTGCACGCTGCAGTGCCGTCTGCAGAAAGTGTCTACAAAGAAAGCAACATTAGTTGATGAAATTGTTAAGATCTGCACTATTTACTTTCTGTAGACTGGGAACCACGTCTGGCGTATGTAATCTGTGTCCACATCCACATTATCACGCTGCAGATTCTTGCGCACTGTCGTCAGTTCATCGTAACTCAAGGTTGGCAAATGTTTCTACAGCAAATAATGAAATTAAATAATGCTAGGGAAATTATTTCCCTCTCTACCTACCAAATCATTCTTCAGTATCTTGTCCAGTTCCCCCTTGACACTGCGTCGCTTCTGCTGATCCTGCGTCAGTGACTTCCAGTGCGCAAAACGTGTCCACGGGCCAGGGCCAAACATTTGCGACAACGTTTCATCGGTTTGCACGAGTTTGGAAGTAACTGAATTCTCCAGGAATTTGACTGCCTGATCCCATTCCTGTTTATCGTGCACAAAGCGATCCTCGAGTGTGTTCAGCTGTATAACACGCAACATATCGATTGCTTTGTCCTCCCAGCTATGTCGACGTATAGCTTCATCTACCACGGCAGCCTTAAGCGAATCAAAGAGCCCGTCGTGATCGTGCCCCTTCTTTGCACGCTCCATCAATGATATGAACTCCTGTTGCAGCGCCTCCCAGCCTGCCTCAACTGATTTCGCTGGCAGTGCTTGCTCTGCCCACTGTCGCAGCTTGATGTCCACCATTGTATTGAAGGAATCTATAAAACATAACAAGAATTAATTAAGATCTCCTAAACTGGATTTACAGTTAGAGCTGAGGCGAAAATGATGATCAACAAAGACAAATACATTCATGAAATTTTGGCAAATACATTTGGAATTGTTGCTTGTCGAATTGTTGTTTTGTTTTGTTTTGCTTTTTTTTGCAAGTGTTCATTGATCAAATTAACGCATATTAACTTAAATTAAGAATTCGAGTTAAACGTGTTTCGGATTAAAGCACGCAAATCTATAGATCACACACTTTCCGGCAAGTACAAATATAAAACTTGCTGAATCACTTTTTTTTTCTGATAAATCGATGCTAATGGAGTTGGTCAGAGGAGAATTGGGGAGTTCACATATTAAATTAAACAGAATGATTCAATTTAAAGTGTTGCATTGCCTCGGAACTGGTTTGCAACTTGAAACGCATGTGGTTCCCAATTATAAACGACTTGTTACAGTTTAAATTGGCACAACAACTGGAAATTCCTGAACACACACACAGACACACACGATTATGACGATGGTACAAGGGCAGATGCGTTGTGTGTTCCTTCCTTAGAATTTAAGTATTATAACTACAAAAATATTACTTTGAGAACCTGACTGTGCTGCGGGTAGGTAAACATTCTCAAACACATAGTTCGATAGTTTCTCCCATAGCTTTGCAGTGAGGGCGTCATCCCATTTCTTGGCTGAGATCTGCGACAGCGTCACCACTTCATCCAGTATTTCCCCCTTGGCCTTATCGAACAGCTCATCGCGGCCAGATTCGCGCAGTCTACATAACACAAAGTACCTCATTAATTAATTGTAATCAGCTGGCAGTAATTACACACTCACCTGGGGAAGTTATTTTTCCATTCGGTTTCCAGATTAAATCTGGTTGCCTTAAATGCATCCGCCTGTTGCTCAATAGTTTCGCGCACCATTTTCCAAAAGCGATCCGAGACAGCCAAACTCAGATTCCGACTGGTCACTTGATGGGGCATGATAACCCCACGTCGACTGCAAAGGTTAATTAAATCAGTTTTGGCATAGTGAGAAAATCTACTATACTCACTGAAACAGCTTGGAATTCTTAAAGAAATCCTCCTCGTATTGTCTAATAGCATCTATGCTGTCATCCTTACGTCCACGACCCGTGACAACCGCGTAATAACCTAACGCTTTCATGGGAAACAGTTTGCCAGACAATATTTTCCTTATTCTCTCAGGATCAGCTAATTCCTCGGCCAAATCAACCTTGGTAAGTACAAATATGGTACGACGACCCAAAGGATCACATTGCATGACTAGATCGGTGACATTGCTGCGTTCCGCATCCACAGAACCATCCTGTATGCACAATATAATTGCATTTGGATTGCTCATATAATGCTTGGTCATCTGGTGAATCGAGTCCTTCGTATCCGCTGCCATATCAACTGTCATTGTCTGTAAAGAGAGGGTAAACATAAGAAAATGTTTTGGATTGGATAGATCAACTAATTACCGAAATAATGCCGGGCAAATCCACTAGAACCATGCGCTGCAACCCTGGACCCTTGACAGTCATTGCAATCACTTCGTTGCTGACAGTTTTACCACCACGCACCGAAGCGCGCATGCGGAATTCAACCTCACGCCTTAGATCGGCGAGATCAGACTCCTTGGTGAGATCATATTCACGATCGGTATCACGAAACTGGGCAACATGATAGGGTCCTTCGGCGAGCGTAACCTTTACAGGTGCACGTGTCATCATTTCACCGCTGCCACGTGGAAATATGCGTGCCTTTGCAATAGATTCCAGCACCGAAGTCTTGCCACTGCTCTGATCGCCAACCACAACAACACGTGGCAAATGATCAGCCATGGTGTAGCCAGTATCATAGCCCGAGAGCTCATCCAGCACTTCGGAATACATGTCAATTAAAGACTTCTTAATCCTCTTCGCTGTCGTCTTCTTGTTTGTCTTGAGTATCAAATATTGCTGACGCAATTCTCGATTCTCCTTCTCCATTTTCTCCAACTCCTTTTGATATTTGATTTGCACATTCATTATTTCCGTCTGTAGCGTTTCCACTTGACTCTGTAGTTTGTCTGCAAATGTAAATGAAGAAATTGTAAATAAACAAAAATTTAAAATGAACTTCAATGCTGTCTCACCATATTTCTTCCGGCTTTCGTCCACTGGGATGCCCAGTGCAGCCACAGTTGTCTTGGCCTTAATATCCTCCTTAGCTGGAAAAAAAGAAGTTAGGGATTAATAGAGGCGTATGCCAGGGATCAGGCTTTAGGCGAGCATAAATTCTCTCACTTTAAATGCATTTTATGTTCATCAATTTGAGAATGGGAAATGGTGTAACCTACTTTCGACAATTTGAGTTCCTGGATAATCGGCCGCTTCAATTGCATCGTCCAGACGATTATCGAACCAAGAGCGCCATTCCGACAATTTATCTTCCCCCAGTTGCTTAAGCCTCGGATCTACAAGCAAACTCCATGAATATCATCAATAACAAACGGTATACAGAGTATACAAAATTCAAAATCAATTTGGCTTCACAAGCAGGCGAGTGAAAGTGAAAGAAATGATAATAAAAATAGTTGGTATGTATGCGAATTAAAGTGCATCTGTTAGAGACTCGCTTAATCCGTACCCAATAGTTAAGATACTAATTGTTATGGTCATTTAAAGTGAGAGAAATAAAGGTAGAGTTAAAGTTTTGATTCGAGACTCACCAATGTCAATGGCGTTCTTGACAACGCTGGCCACTTCAAGGAGATTCCGTGAGAACTGACTCCATCTTTCGCCCTGAGGCATTGCATCCTCAAGCCATTTCAGATCGGGTAGCCCATCCTTCCAATCTTTATATTTCTGCACGTGCAAAAATGCAATTTTCACATTATATAACAACAACGAGTGGATCGGAAAGTACACTCACATTGCTCAAGGACATGCCGCCACCAATGGCACCGCCCAGCACAAGGTAACGCAGCTTGAGTGCTCCCTTAAGAACACGAACTACTAACATGCCATAACCACGCGAATGCGGCGGAATCGTCCAGCCCCTCGCCTGATTTCCCCCAAGCAAAAACTCTTCATGGCTCCGATTGTTCCGACTGTTGTACTGCTCCCACTGTCCACCTGCGCCTCCGGTGCGGCGTGCCTGGCTGGTGATGTTGCATAGCGTGGAATGATTGCAGCAGATGACCTTTGTGGAGTAAACAACAGCTTTTCTTGCAGTTCGCCTGTAAGTGCAAAAAAAACGGCATGAGACACACACTCGGCGATGACGAAATCGGTGAATGAAAATTCCAACCGGCATTAGATTCTCCATTTCCACCACTTACCGGTTTGTGTTCTGATAGATGCGCAACATTATTGCTAGTTGAGGCTACGGTTTCCACACAGTTTGCTATGCCTATTTATGTTTTAATATTATTTTCAATTTTTTGCTCCATAAAAAATTTCATAATAGAGATGTGCGTTTACCACGTACCTGTTACCTCACACAACAATCGAACTGTATCCAGTTACAGTTGTCATCGGCGCGTCTCTATTTTGCCAATATCGATTTAGGCGCACAATCGATTGTATTCATTTCAAATACATCGATAAGAAGTCCAACGTTTTGGCCTAATTTCAAATTAGTAAATAAATGAAAAGCCGAAGACATTTGAGTTTTCTTTGGGTTTATAATTTTATTGATTTTATTTGACTTGGATTGTACATGGTACTTACACATATCGCCGTAAAGAATACAAACATTTATTTGGGGGGAATGCACGAAATCTATTGTGCGAATGGTGTTTCGAGATTAGGCAACGTTTCTCTCATATATCATTAAATGAGTTTACTTTTTTTTCTTTTTTTAGCATTATTAATGTCAAAAAATGTGCCATTGTTGTATTTATTGCTAATTAAAGATTGCATAATAAATTAAATTACGCTACAGCTAATATTAAATTTTCGCATATGTATTTTTTGTTGTTGTTTTATAACTTCTTCTTAATTTTGTTATACATGCATATTTACTACATATTTTCTACGCTTTAAGATTTAGAATGCACTTTGCAGCTATACGATATATTTTAAACGGTAAACACTATTAAGAAAAGTTCACTACCGGAAAATACTTTCCAAGCCGACGAATTTTCTTCATAGTGACAAAGCATTTAGAGCCAGTAACATGTATTGCTTTGGTAAGGCTTTTATCTTCTAAAATCAAATCGATCTCTTCGATTGAGTTTAGATTATAAATATCTTTTGGTGTTTCGTTGGATTTCTTTTTGTTGTTGTTGTTACTGCTGTTGTTGTTGTTCCTACTATTGGTGTTGTTACTGTTGTTGTTGTTGTTGTTGATCTTACTGTAATTGGTGTCATTAAAATATTGCTTTTGCTGAAGCGTTGCTTTGGCTGCATACAATTTGTTATTAATTTGGTCCGTTGTTACGGTCTCTGGAGCAGGAAGGAATTCCGACTCCTCGTCATCATATTCCTCTTTAGTTTCGGCAACAGAGAATGTGTTTAAATTGCATAATGAATTTCTTTGCTCGATATGTTGTTGTTGTTGTACTGATGCACCTCCTCCTCCGGTACTGCGTTGACGCAGCTCGTACTCTTGAGCCTCTGTGATGCGATCTAGCGATTGTGATTCGCGAACGCGCCTCCTACGGGTTGTACTTTCCGTTTGTTGTTGTTTATCTGCATGGGAATGTTTGTCCACATGATCCTTTTGCTGTTTCCTGCTCTTGCCTGTGTGAGATTTGCGTGTTTCCTCAGATTTATTTGGCTGAAAGATGAATATTCATTTAAGTGAGAATTATTAGCAACAACTTCTTTGTACTTTACCTCTTTGCATTGTCCCTGTTCCTCCTTCTTGCCACTTACACCAGAATTACTATTCGAAATGAAATGGGCTTTACTGCCAGTCGAGCCTGGCGGCGGATACAATTGATCCTGTGAATCACTAGAGTCATCATGCGAGTCCCGCCGATGCATACGAAATCTTATTGGTGTATCACCAACGAATTTATTGATCTTTTTCTTATTCCTTGTCTTTGTATCATCGTCGGATGCTTCAGAGCTGCTGCATGATGGTGTCCGTATCTTGTTTAACTTGCTACGGCGATGCGTTAGCACTGGATTCTTGCTACTGCTTGGCAGAGGCTTCAGTTTGCCAATCTCTAGCTCCCTCAGACCGCTTAGCGTGTCATCGTCCATCTTGCCGGCCTTCTCCATTTGCTTTAGCTTCTGCGCCAGCGTCGTATCCCCAGAGATACCAATCTTTCCACGTATATTACTTGGCACTTCGGCAGCTGGAGCTGGGGCCGAGCCCCGCTCTTGCACAGATCGATTTAGTCGACCATCAGAAATAGACTCGCGTCGGCTGGAGGCCACTTTTAACTCGTTACCAATGCCACCACAGACGCCCTCATTGGCGGACTCCTCCTCGTCCTCTTCACGCACAATACTGCATTTACGCGTACGCTTGTCCTGCAGAACAGATTAGATTGAATTAGTGAATGAAGAATATAATAAATGTATTAAGCATTCTGACTCACCGGTTTGGCATTATCATTGCTAAACTGTGCTGCTGGAGTCACATTGATGCTAATAGGCACAACTACTTTTTGGTTCTCTGTGGGGCTCGGTTTCTCTGCTGTTGCAGGCTTGTTACGGCTGACATCACCCAGTCTAGGAAAAGAGAGGAGATTAGTCAAGTTCCATTACTTAGTATACAGAGATGTTGCTCACTTCAAGCCCGCCTCAGTTAGCTTTAATTTCTGTTCTTCCTCTCGCCATCTGCGCAAGCGAATCTCTGCCAGTAAAAAATACGTGGCCGTTATATGATTGTACTTGTTTTTATCCAGAGCTCTGCAAAAGCAACACACAAATTAGTATCGATCTATGGCAATATGCCAAGTAGTAGAAGTACACACTGTAGTATCTCTTCCTTGGACGCAATGTTTCCGTTTATCATTTTCTGTATAATAAAGGCATGTTCCTCCTCACTGAGCTGCTGCCGACTGACCAGGGGCACTGAGTGCTCCACCAGTTCGGGCTCATCGGCTTGTTTTAGCCAGCTGGACGCTGCAATCTCCTCGACCGTGGCACGCTTCTTGGGATCACGCACCAGCATTGTGGCAATTAAACTGCGACATTCCTGTGTCACGTGTGAGGGCACCGTGTACTTGCAATCCATAATCATAGTCAGCGTCTCCGAATCGTTGGCCTTCTCGAAGGGCGCTTGGCCACAGACCAGCATGTACAGTATAACGCCAAGCGACCAAATATCTAACAGATAATGTCAATAATTAAATAGAGCTTATCATGTGATAACATACACACACGCACACACATCGAGTCAGAAACACACTCACCTACGGCGGGGGCATCGTACGAATCACCCAATAGAATTTCTGGTGCTGAATACGCGAGACTTCCGCAAAATGTCTCAAGTTTTTGGCCAGGCGAGAATTTGTTACTAAACCCAAAGTCGGTAAGCTTGACGAGGCCCAATTTTTCGAAAAACACAACATTCTCCGGTTTTAAGTCCCTGTGCGTGTGTCACGAGAGAGGGTTGTGGGAATTACGTAAAGAATTGCCAGCTGTGTGTATTATCTATGCTTACCTGTGGACTACGTGCAGCTGATGACAATACGTGATGGCACGGAGTATTTGTCGGAAATACTTACGCGCCAACTCCTCACTGAGTCCGGCATCGTGCTTCATTATATAATCATAGAGATCACCGCCATCGCCCAGTTCCAGCACCAGATATAACTTTGTCTGTGTGTCAATGACCTCATATAGCCGCACCACATTCGGATGCTGCACCAGTTTCATGCAACTACAACGTCAGGAAAGAGGAAGTGTTTAGTTATAATATAAATATGTAGTTATTTCGATCTTAACACTTACCGAACTTCTTGAAACAGGTGAGCTTTGGAGACCTCGTCAAGTTTTGTCTTATCGACGACTTTCACTGCCACCTTGGCACCGGTGAAGACATGCCGTGCCAGCTTAACGACCGCAAAATGACCCGAGCCCAGTGTCTCCTCCAGATCGTATAGACCAGCAATCTTTCCATCGCTCAAGCCGCCGCCAACTGGTTGCGTTTCCAAGGTCATGATCCTGCTTATCTCTGTGACTTATTGACCCGATCCCACGCGCGCGCTTGTGTCTGTCTCTGTCTGTGTGTGTGTGTGTGTGCAATTTTCCAAGTTGAGCTGAAACCACTAGAAATTCATTTTTCATGTGTGTGCGTCAGTCGGTTTGCTCAGGAGGTACAGCAGTTAAATACCGCTAGGGCAGGGTATTCTAACTGATAATAATAGTTGTTACACACAAGGCGGCATACTATGACAAGTATTGTATGCGTTTTCTGCGATTGATCACTTGCAATGTTTTGTTCAACCTACTCAGAAAATTGCATTCCAATCAGTCGGAACATAAGTTTTCACTTTTTTTGTGTCCTGTGTATGCCAAGCAGGAGCATTACAGTACACTCAAAGAACAGGGCTGTTACACAAGGGGCAGGCAATGGGGCAGGGCTGTTGTTACCGTTTTTCAGCAGCCGACGCACGCAAAACTATAATATATGATCCATTTTGGTGGCTTTTGGTAATAAACTATGCGTTTAAGTTGTCAATCCAATGTGTCTTTTCACACAATTTACTATTTATCACACAAGAAAAGTACTTATTTTAAACCTTTTGTGTATACTAGAGTTGTATCGAATAGCGATGAGCGATACTTCTGTATCACACAAGTATTTCTAACAACAGTAGTCGGTGCCACTGTTAGTTGTGCATGTACATTTTCTGTTAACTTGCCGCCTATGTTATGTTATTGTTTCCTCTGTGTCCATTTCAAAACAAACTTATCAGTGAATTTGAATTGAATAACTGACACTTTATTTTATGTTCGAAATTACCAGGATTGTAACATTAAGGCGTTTGCAATAGTTATGGAAACCCCTTTTATTTGTAGTCGTAATTACAATATACCAAACAATTGTTACAAAACAATTTTATTATCAAAAATATGCTTCCAAGTCGATATTTTATTGATATATATCGAAATCGCATAACAAAATTATGTACATAACTAGCTACACGTGAATTCACGTTAGGGATGGTGCTGTATCGATAAGAACGCATTCGATAGTATTTTTTCTGAGACATTAATTAATTATTAATAAAATTCATTAGAGTGCAGTTAATCAAAACATTTTGGACGTGTACAATATGTCAATATTGATTTTGCCTTATTATTAAAGCTACAAATTCATATTTAGTGAATTATACCGAATGTTTACTCGTGACAAAGTAACACTTTGGCGCATATCGACCATCTCTATAGTCCAGAGAACTGTCTAAAGGGATAAAAACAATTTATTTGATTTTTAAAAGCCTAGGTTGTTTTGTTTGTCCAGATAAATCAAGTTCCGATCGAGTTCTATGCCCTGGAAGCTGTGTTCTTCCAGTACCATACCTGTTCAATGCAGAAATCCTAAACGCTTGTGCTGTGTTCCAAGCACCAAAACACAAAAAAAAAACAATCTAAATTCTCAATTAATGATCTATAACAAAACCGCTCAAAGTCGAATCATATAATGAGTTGTAGTTTCGACAATCCACTAAAATGTTCACATATAGAAAGTAAGCACAGTAGTGAATTGGACCTTGGTCAAAAGGTGAGTGCCATCCAAAGAAAAGTCCCCTATTACATGACTTTCCATTTCATTGCCTTGCACTTTTCATATTGGCAGGCGAGCAATAGCAACAGCAACAGCAACAATTCCGCGCGCAGCATGAGGTACCAGGAAAACGATATGTTATTCAGTTATTCACTTAACTCGCTATCTAAGCGGGACGACACAATCGAGGATGATGCTACGGGCTCTGGTACAGGCCTCGTGGGTCTGCAGAACATTGCGAATACGTGTTATATGAACTCGGCCTTGCAAGCGCTGAGTAATCTATCGCCTGTGACGCATTACTTTATCAATTGCAGTGAAATTGTCGAACATATTGCAAACACGCCACGTTCCAAACCAGCAGGTTTGGCCAAAAGTTATCAGCGCCTTATGCAAGAGATCTGGTTGCAGATCGAAGACCCAAAGGGTAACCTAATCCTCCGCTGTTCTTTATAGTTTCTTGTCTCTAATAGTTTCCGTACTTTTGTTACAGATTTCCTAGCACCACGCGGCATTTTATATGGCATTCGCTCGGTTCACCCAATGTTTCGTGGCTATCAACAGCATGACACGCAGGAGTTCCTGCGTTGCTTCATGGATCAGCTGCATGAGGAGCTAACCGAGCCTATAAACGCGCCCATTCCACAGACAACACAACAACAGCAACTGCATCAGCAGCAACAGCAGCAGACGTCACAATCTCAACAACATTCGGCCGAGACTGACGATGAGGAGAACTGCGACGAAGAGCAGCCCCAGCCGAAGGCATCGTGCAACACACCGACAGCGTCAGAGAGCGAATACGATACGTGTGAGAGCAGCATATCCGAGAACTCTTCGGAGGTGCTCATGAGAACGGATTACTTCGTAACGCCGCTTCGTAACAGCAGCAGCAATCCACCGTCGGATGTATCCGCTTCGCACCAACAACAACAGCAGCAGCAGCAACAACAACAACAGCAGCAGCAGCAACAACAACAAAGCCCTAAAACAGTGCAAGAGTCGAAGCAGCAAACAGAATCTGCGCATTCAATCATCAGCGATGTCTTCGATGGCAAGCTGCTCTCCTCGGTGCAGTGTCTGACTTGTGATCGTGTCTCAACGCGTGAGGAAACATTCCAGGACCTATCGCTGCCAATACCCAACAGAGACTTCCTCAATGTGCTGCACCAGACGCACAGCCTTAGCGTACAGAGCCTAAATGCAGCCGACCTAGCATCGGCACGCAGCCAAGAAGGTTGGCTTGCCTGGATGTGGAACATGGTGCGCTCATGGATCTTTGGGCCATCTGTGACGCTATACGATTGTATGGCTAGTTTCTTTAGTGCCGACGAGCTCAAGGGCGATAACATGTATAGGTGAGTGGATGTGGTATAGATCTATTGTTGCTTATCTTTGCTAATCCTTGCTCCTCCCTTGCCAGCTGCGAACGTTGTAACAAGCTGCGCACGGGCATAAAGTATTCACGGGTTCTTAACCTGCCCGAGGTGTTGTGCATTCACCTGAAGCGTTTTCGGCATGATCTGTCTTACAGCTCAAAGATCTCGTCGCACGTTTACTTCCCCTTGGAGGGTTTCGATATGCGTCCATATCTACACAAGGACTGCAAATCTCTGGTGCCCACCTACAATCTGTGTTCGGTTATCTGCCATCATGGCACCGTCGGTGGCGGCCACTACACATGCTATGCACGCAACACCCTCAACGGACGCTGGTATGAGTTCGATGATCAATATGTGACAGAAGTCACAACTGATGTTGTGCAGAACTGCCAGGCCTATGTGCTATTCTACCAAAAAACACAATCCACAAATGAAAATGCTGCGTGAGGAGGCCATCAATTTGTCCACCTCGAATCCATTGTACGAGGGTGATATACAATTCTATGTGACACGCGAATGGCTCTCAAGACTGGCAACGTTCTCGGAGCCAGGTCCGATCAATAATCAGGATATGCTGTGTCCACATGGGGGCATACAACATTCCAAGGCGGCATTAATTAGTCAAATTGCTGTGCCCATTCCACAGCCATTGTGGGATTTCCTTTACACCCGCTTTGGTGGTGGTCCCGCGGTGAATATAATGTTTGAATGCGAGATCTGTAAACGTGCTGCCGATGCACTCTCACGTCGTCAGCTCTACGAGCTAGCGGTGTTTACCAAATACAATGGACAGCACAGTGAACTCGACTCAACGGCCATTTATGCGATTGCCATGCCCTGGTTGCGTGCGTGGCAACAATTCTCGCGCGGCATCACACACAAGGAGCCCGGGCCGATCAATAACGAAGGCATTGCAGATACCAGTTTGCAAAAGAGCTCCACGATTAGCTGCGTCCGTCTGGGCTCGGATTATGCACAGCTCAATGCGGTGCTCTGGCGTTTTCTGCATGGCATCTATGGCGGCGGTCCTGAAATTATGTTGAGAAGTGCATTAACCGACGATGAGGATGATGAAATTGAAATTATCGATCAGGATGATATGCAAGACAATGAGGATGATGATGAATATCTGGCGGATATCTCTATTGGAGCTACTTCGGTGTATCAATGTAATCAATCGGATACCGAAAGTAATTTGGGCAGACAACACAATGAGACGCCATCGCCATCGTTATTGCCTGTTCCTGTAACTGCTCCTCACCAGGAGATATTGCCAGTGCCAGTTAAAGCTGAACCTATGGCGAAAGATATCCAGCTATCCAACAACAAGAACGGCTTGCAGACGGGCAGACGTGGTAAAACAAATGGCAAATCCATCAAAGTAGCTGCGCTGAGGATGAATATGCGCAAACGGGGCAGAAATCGCAAAGCAATCAAGCAGCACGTGGAGATGTTTGGTGCCAAAGGTAAGTGACTGTTCATCACTAATAAGAAAAGGGAATGCTAACAGATTTCTTCTTTCTAGGTCACTACAATGCCAATCCGGAATCAGATAAGGCTGAAGCTGAAGCCGACTATGCCAACGAACAAAGGGAGAAGGCAGCGGCAACGGCAGCGGCAGGAGAAGTTGCATTTCAAAACAATGAATATACCATACCATTCCAAAGCGATAATTTCCAGGTGAACGGATCACGCAACGACAAGAAGCGGGAGCGCAATAAGCTGCGCAACAATAACAACAACACCAAGAACAAGGAGAACGTTAAGCTGCAGAAATTTGTTACACTGCGCGAGGCGAACGGAGCCAATGACGAGACTGATATATGATCGAGAGCCCATTCAAGACGTAAAAGGGAACGTAAAGCATTTTGTGAGAGTCAAACGCCGCCGATGTGTAGGCCAAAATCAAAGTTAAGGCATAAAAAATAACGATTGTAGCATAGTTACCTCAGTGTTTTTCGAGGTGGAGGCTATATACATACATATGCATATATATATACCTGTCTCTTTCTCTATCCATATATATACATATTAACTATATATATAAAGATGTGCAACTACATGTGAAACAACAATTGTTATTATAAATTGAATCGTACGTAATGCAGTCAAATTTGATGGAATGAATGAGTTATTGATAGAGTAATAATGTTGTACAGTTCTGGTACAGCGTGTGTGTGCGTAGAAGAGCAAAACAAGATAAATTGTACATAACATAACAGTCAATGCGAATTGGCGCGAACACAAAATAAAAAGAACACTAAGTAAGAACAAGACAAAGAGAATTTTCAGCAACGATCGGGTAACTATAGAAAACTACCTTATATACAGGGCATTCTACAATATATGTTGCCGGACTGTAGGTAGTATTAAAAGTTAGCTGTATGTGTGTAACAGACCGAAGAAGGTATCTCCAACCCAGCTAAGTTTTATATCTTGATCTTGTCTGTCTGTATGAACACTTAGATCTCAGAGATCTATCTATAGATCTATCCGAACTAGATCTAACAAATTTGCAGACAATATACATAATTATTGTAAGCAAATAAAAGCCATTTTAGCATTTAGTCACGCCTCCAACCGACTACATAAGTCGATAAAAATTGAATTGCAAGTCTACCTTTAAAACTAGTGGACAAGCGCCGTCCATAAGTATGCAATAGAAAATACGTTAAACATTGAAGTTCTAGTTAGCGGGTATAAGACAGTCGAGCACACTCGACTGCAGCTTGCTTACTTGTTTATTAAGATCTCTGGACGCCTTCAACATCAGCTGTGGAAGCCCCAAAGAGAAATGTATTCCCATTGCACAGCATTGGTCCACCCAACCGGCTGACTTGGTCTATTTATAGCGCTGCTACCTAAATATGCTCTGCGCTGTGTGCTCTGTACTGTTCTGTGCTCAGTAGCATCTCATCTCTTGCCCCACATCTAGTCAACTCGCTGAAGTGGAAACGCGCGTGGTGTGTGTGTGTTTGTTTGTTTGTGTGTGTGCGCACATGCAGCGGGTGTAGATTCCAATTTTCTAATAGAAAATCGTTAATTGAAGTGCCTCGTCGAAAGGGTTTTTTCTCACTGAACCAGAAACAGAATTCACAGAATCAACAAAATGAGTCCAAGTCCGTGCGCTGTGTGTGATGCACCAACGAAGAACAATTGCTCCAATTGCAACCAGGTCTCGTACTGCTCGGTGCAGCATCAAAAGCAGGACTGGAAGGCGCACAAGTCCCAATGTAGACCATTTAAGGTAGCGTTCTTTCTTGGTTACTTAATTCATCGCCGCCGGTTGCCAAAGTCCGAAACTAACCTCAAAATTCTATTCCTGCTTAGATTGCGCACAATGAGTTGCTGGGTCGTCACTTGGTTGCCACACGTAACATTAAACCATATGAGATTGTCGTAAAGGAGGCGCCATTGGTGCGTGGTCCTGCACAGATCTCGGCGCCGGTTTGCATGGGCTGCCTGAACAGCATCGAGGCCAACGATCACATCAATTGCGACAAATGCGGTTGGCCACTGTGCGGTTCCGAATGCCGATCGCTGGACGAGCACAAGGCCGAGTGTCAGCTGACACAGGATCGTGGACAGAAGGTCAATGTGCAGGAGTTCAATGGACCACATCCGCTATACACCTGCGTGAGCACAGTGCGTTGTTTGCTCATTGATCAACTGAATCCGGACAATGCGGAGAAATTCAAGCAGCTCGAGTCGATGGAGCAAACGCGACGTGGCTCGAATCAATGGAAGGCCGATCTAGCCAGCATCGGGCAATTTATACCCAAGTAAGGAAGGCTGCAGATGCCCAGAAATCAAGTTTATTCTATGCTGCTCTTTTGTTGTAGATTCTTTCGCACGCAGAAGTTTAGTGAGGAGGAAATTATGCGCACTGTGGGTGCACTGCAGATCAATGGACACGAGGTGCCTACTTCGGATCCGCCGCATGTCGCCGTCTTCTATATGGCTTCATTTACGGAGAACTCATGTCTGCCCAATCTCGCGAAGAGTTTCAACAAGCACGGCCACTGTGTGCTCTGGGCGCCCAAGGAGATTAAGAAGAATTCGCATTTAAGCATCTGCTACTCGGATGCAGTCTGGGGCTCAGCAGATCGGCAGCGTCATCTGATGCAGACCAAGCTCTTTAAGTGCACCTGCGAACGCTGTCTGGACATTACGGAGTTGGGGACCGACTACAGCGCCATCAAGTGCGAGGATCGCAAGTGCACGGGACTGTTGTTGCCCGCCAAAGCGGATGACTGGAATGGCAGCTGGCGGTACGTACATATATTCTATAAATATATATAGTATTAATAATATTTATGCTTCGCAGCTGTCGCGAGTGCCAGAAGCAAGTGCAGCGCAAATATATCGATGGCATCTTGGAACGCGCCGGTCAAGATATTCATGCCATGGAGAAGACTGCAGAGAATGGTTTTAAGTGTGTTTATATATACCCTATAGTTTGTGCAGTGTAGCTGATCTTTATATACCTTCCAGATACCTCAAGCACTACGAGAAATGGCTTCCTCCGCAGCATTATCACATGAGCGAGGTTAAGATATTGCTCGTTCAGCTCATTGCAAAAGATCAGCTGGAATTGATGGTGCTCTCGGATGAGATGCTGCAGCTGAAGCTGAAGTTCGCCCGGGATTTGATACAGCTCTATGAGACCATAGCGCCCTGTAAGGCACCAAATATCACACTAATGTAGTGTAGATTCAATTCATTCCCATTTCCTCCTTCTTAGGTGAAGTGCGTATGCTGGGCACGCTCTGCTTCGAGCTGCACTCGGCCATCGCAGAACAGACGCGACGCATTGCACTGCAGACCACTCTTTCGCCGAAGGAAATGCTCGAGGAATCCCTGCTGTATGTGGAAAAGTGCGTCAATTATTTGCAATATGAATCGGACATATTCGTCGAGGGACACATAGTCAAACAGGCCAAGATCAATCGCGATGCCCTACGCATGGTCATCAGAATATCCTAAGCAACGTTCTTACATATTTTTTCTACCAAATTCAATTCACGAATCGCACCAAATAAATTTTCATATCAGCAAAGTTTACTTTCAGTCATTTAAAAGGACATGGCGGCCGCTGTTAACTTAACATAACAGCGACATAACGGAAAAAATATGAGCAACACTGCAGTACATTTGGTATTTTATTATCTTTGCAACGCAATCGTGCTATCGATACCTCTGTCGATAGCGCGCCACTGTGAATGATTTGCAAAATAAACAATTTGGCCGTTATTGTTCTTAATGGTTTATATATTTACTCAACTGCATACAGGTTGTTTGTGTTGTTGTGTTAAATAACTCTCTTTTGATATACAGATATATTCTTCTCCACACATACATATAAATTGTACCATTTCGTTAGCCTACAACGGGAACCTCTTCTTTTGTTTTCTTCGCTTGTCTTTGGAAATACGTTTACTCAAATTTGTTAATGGATAAATTGTTAAATATTTAAACGTGTGAGTGTATATATACAGCTAAGGAATTTCTTTAGTCAGTTATAATTAAAATATATATAAAATATTGAATTTTTCTTGTTGCTGCTTTAAAACTTTCTCAATTATATAGTATATTGTACTTATTTAAAAAATAAATCTATTGAATTTACACTACAATTACAATATTATACCGGCAAAAAGCGAACGAATGAAATCACAAATTACAAAATAATAAATAAAATTATCACAAACAATAACAGCACTGAAAGTATGAGAATGGCGGCCCATTGACGCTTATCTGAAAGAAAAGATAGGTTGATAAGAATTGAATGAGATATAAGTGGTAAATAAATAAAGTAGATCCCCGTTTAATCGACACAACCTACCGTTATTCATGTGTAAAACTTTGGCAACTTTCTTCATTGTTGTATCTAATTTGGACTCGGTTGTATCGAATTCATTCCCAAAATCATCCAACATGACCGCCTGCTCATCCAACTCGACGCCAATTTGACGCGAAACAGTCTTAAGAGTGCCAATGGAATCACTTATCATGTCCAGCTGCTCATCCTGTCCCTGTATCATGCGCTGCTGTATGGACACCGTTTCACCCACATACCGATGTCCGGGACTATCCAAATTGCCGCCATAATGACTGGGACTATCGACATCCAGTGCATTTTCCAGTTTGGAATATTTGGTGCCACTGTGCCGCGTTGCCGCCGCCGCTGCTGCTGCTGCAGACATGGTGCCAGCAATAGTATTAGCCACGGAAACAGACTGTGATGGAGTTGGGGCAATCTACCAGATAGGTGCGATCGTTGTGCGACTGATGATGATGATTATTATATTCGTTGCTCTGCGTTATATGATGATGATTACTGTTGTGATGATGATTCCTTTCGTTCTCGAGCAGTGGCTGATGTGCTGTGATATCTCTGTCCCTGTTTCGATTCAGGCTCATCTTATCCTTCATCTGTTTGACCTCATCGCGCGTGTTGTCGATGAAATGACGCCGGCTCGAGAGTTCACGATTATCTATGCGAAATTTCGTTGGATTCTTTTCGACAATGCGTGCGCTCACAAAAAAATAAGAACAAACAAAGTTAAGGAGAAACCTTCAAGAATTGAGCTGAAAAGATTTTGAATTGAGTTGAAGTTTAAAAAAAGGATATTGATAGTGTCCTCCAGATCCTCCAGGTCCCATTCGATACTACGCAGCGAGTTACGCAGCTCCGTTGTGGTCCATTCAACCTCGGTGCCTCCACTTTCGCCCAACTCACGCCAACGCAGATAGAGCCCTCGTGTTTTGTTCAGCGCTTTGAAGACCTCACTGCAATAACAGATAGGGAAGGGGGTGGGGAAGGAGTAGGTTAGAGAGTTGCATCAGAATGTGTGCTGTGCATTTTATTGCATACTCCTTGACTACAAAAAATGGATCCTCCAGAGACATGACCCACGCGCTCCGTCACGTATCCTACTTGGCGTTGAAATGAGAATTTTACTGTTTTTCGTAACGGTAACGATGAGCGCACTTGACTTTTATATTCATGAATTTTCTTTTTTTTGCCCTTTGCTGCTGCTCCACTGTTTTCCACTTTTCTACCCGTTCTGCTTTCGCCTTGCTCTTCGTATGAGAGCGCAACAACCCGCCCCCCAAGAAGGGTAACTTTTTTTTGGGGATGCAAGTTAAAAAATATAATTCAGTTTTGTTTTTGACGTGTTTTGTTTTCGTTTCAATATCGAACGTTTACGATCTAGCATGAAATTCAGTATTAACTCGATCTAATCTAGTGTAGCGGGTCTTAATTGGAAGTTTATTTTGTCGTATAGCACGTTTATTGATTTTGCCGTCTTATCTCGGGGTATACGCTGTATATAGTGGACCGCACAGGCAGCCAGGCTATTGCGATGATAGCCAGAAGTAAACTGACGTTATGTGCTCCACGACATACGGGGGAGCGTAAGCGAAGTCTAAAGGTGAAGGCATTTTTGTTTATGCCGCTCCAGCGGCTGCGCAGTTCGCGTTTCACCCTTCTTTAATTTTAGGCAAACAGTGCGTATTGTTAATAACTAAAAAAGGTTATTATTATACTTCTTCTTCGTCTTCTTCAGCATAGCCCTCAACACTTGTCCATTGTGCATAAAATAAATACAAAGCTTATTTTGTTTTAAATTTGCACAGTCTCTTCCACTGTCTCTCTCTCTCAAAGAGAGCGCCCTGTGACGTGCTTGTTGTTTTTGTTTTGCTGGCCGTCTCAATATTACAACTGCTGTTTTAGTCACATTTGTTTAATCTTAACACAATTAACTTACCCCTTACCAGCGTTACACTTATTAAGCAACGTTTTATTACACTGTTTGTTTAAAATTCGTTGTGTTTGCCATTTAAGTTTAAATTTAAATAAACCTTCTCACTTTCATCTGTGGGTTGTTGTTGCCACTTGCAGCGCAAATGAGTAACGTTAACGCAAAAATGAGTAATGTCAACAGTTACGTGAGCGCAAAAAGGAGCAATAACGCAGAAAAATACTACCCACAGCGTTGGTATTTTTGTCGTTTGACTGTAAACGGTAACTGGTCACACTAGTTTCTATTGGCCGTTGAGCTATTTTGTGTTTGCGAGCGCGTTTCAAAGACTACGTGTTAACAATAAATAAATAAAAATATAAATCATTTGAAAATGCTGCAAAATGATGCAGTGCGCACGTTGCAATACGACAGCGAAATACGTGTGGCACAAACGGGCAGCCCAACAGAACCACGAGGTACGAAAATACGGATAATATAAT
Organism: Zaprionus nigranus; assembly: GCA_018903425.1. Lineage (NCBI taxonomy): Eukaryota > Metazoa > Arthropoda > Insecta > Diptera > Drosophilidae > Zaprionus > Zaprionus nigranus. The sequence goes on from JAEIGD010000010.1 coordinate 526,610, forward strand.
GAAATTCGAATTGTTTTCGCGTGAATCAGACGATAAAGGTGTCCAATACTTGTAAATGCTGCAATTGGATTAATCGGTAGTGTGTTGTGTGTGTCACAGTAGGAACAACAACAGCAACAACAACAAGTCAACTACAAATTGCGCCTATCTATATCTTATCAGTCTTACGGTTCTGTTTAGGTTTTTATGAACCCACTCGACTGCCTTTGTTTGTAGCTCGTTTTGACCAAGTGATCGATAGCAGAAAGCCACTTTCCATGTGTATATAGTATATATAGTATATTTGCAAGTAATTTACCCAACTTTTCATTTTCCTTTGCAGTTTTCGACTCACAAATCAGCATAACCTCACAGCCGCGTCCAGTTTCAGGTAAGTTGGGCAGTCTCAGTTATTAACATAGTTACGATGAATTTACTCTCCTTCTAGAGGCACCTCGCATTCCCTTGCCCATCTCCACGGTGGCTGGCAGTCGCACCTTCATTCCCCTGGCGGGCTACGATTGCCTTGCAGATTTGCCCTCCGTGCATATCGAACAAACCTTTGAGCTCAACGATTGTAAGTAGATAATGCACTTCTCTATATATACCTAACTAATCCAGATATAATCCCACCCTAGCCCTCACTGCTGTGTCTTCAGAGAATCGCTATGTGGTACGTTCCCCGCTGGGCGATGCCATTTTTGCCGCCTCCGAAAGCTCCACGGAGAAGCATCGCATGATTTGGGGCGCTTCGCGTCCATTTCAGATGCATCTGCTGGACAAGACGCATCAGGAGGCGCTCGTCTTTCGCAAGAAACTCGCAATGGGTGTGCTGTGTTGCCAGTCCAAGAGTCTAGAGATTTGGATACCACCCGGCAATGTGCTGGGACGTGTGGTGCAGTCGCCCACCTTCACCCAGCCCGAGTTCTTTATCGAGGATGGCAACACCAATCAGCCCGTCTTCTGTGTGGAGGGACCCAGAAATGCGGGCTTCTGTTGCTTCTGCCTGCCCAAGGAGAGTTACTTTAAAGTGCGTAGAAGAAAATAATATTTATATATAGTATGGTATTTTCTTTCTTTTCCTTTGCAGATCCATTCTGGCGGAGATCTACGCGCCTCCATCGACCACAAATGGTTGGCCAGCAAGTCCCAGTATACCACCAATATTTACTTTAGCGACGTCAAGCTGACGGCCAAGGAGCGTGCCCTCATATTGGGTTCGGCTTTTCTATTAGTAAGTATACCATAGATAACTCCCTTATCGGACATATATATAAATAAATACCCTACCCCTTTTCGTTTCTTTGCAGGAATATATGTACTTCCAGAAACGTTTTTAAGTGCAATAAAAATAAAAATAAATCGCATAAATTTTCACATTGATTTTTGTTTATTTTTTTGTGTCATTTTTTTGTTTGTTTTGTTTTGTTTTGTTTGTAAAGTTTTCATCATCATGTTCAGTTTGTTTTTGATATAATGTAATAAATCACTTCATTTTGTTGTTGTTTGTGTTTGTGTGTGTGTGTTAACATACATATACACTAAAATATAGATATACTATACACCGTATAAATATATTCCCATATATCGTATATATACTTGTAGCCACAGTTTGTACATTAATTTTCATTAATTTCTATAAACTTTATGTGTGTGTGTGTTGTGTTTTGCTAGCCTACCAAACTTAAGATCTATATGACAACATAATCTTTAACTATAACTACGTTTAATTCTTTTAGTTTTATGTTTTTTAGTTTTGTTTTTTTTGTGTTAAGTTTTTATTTGATTTTCTTCAATTTGTGTTCGCTAATTTGTATATATCGATATATGTATAACACATACGTATATCATTGATTAATTAAAACAAACAATTGAAAAAGAGTCTCGTGGTCTCGTTGTTTTTCCATTATCTACAAATTATAACAATAAACATAATGATAAAGATAAGAGATATAGTACTAGAGTTAAAGATATAGAAAACTTCAAAGAAATCAGGAAGAACTACGTGATTGTGTGGAGGAAGTTGAAGGGGGCGGGGGGCAGAGCTGATGGTGGGCTAGGCCTTATAAATATTGTATATAAACTAAATATTTTTGTAGGTTTTTTTTTTAGCAATTTTTCACTTTACTTTTTTTTTACTCACAGCACTTTAGGGAGTTTTTGTTGTTTAGCATTTCGAAAAGGAAATCATATATATATATTTGTGTGTGTGTGTGTGTTCTATATGGACTTATAACTAGGGCTAGCGTACATGGTACCTGCTGTACAGATCTGTATATATATATATGTATATATACTCTATATATAGAAGAGTTTACAATGAACTAAACTAAATACTTAAGTTGCAAACTTGCCAGCTTGCTTTATACACTATATAAATGTATTGGTGTGTGTGTGTAGGTGTGTATATGTATATAGTACATATGCTTGACTTGCCTACACACATACACGGAAACACACACGCACAGATACACAGCAGAGGAGGAGCTTCTTCTACTCCTGCTCAGCTTGTTGTGCCTGTGTGTTGTGTGTGTGGTTTGTTTTGTTGTGTGCCCAAATGCGATATGCTTAGACATTTGATATGCGCTCGTTGTTGTTGTGGTTCTTGTTGTTGTTGTTGTAGTTGTGTTGCTGCTGCTGCTGCTGCAACTGTTGCTGCTGCTGTTGTGGCCAGGCCTGATAGCCCTGATAAGGATAGCAGTTGGGCCACACTCAGGTGGGCTGCAGCATATACATGTACTGTCAGTTGCCCGCTGCTGTTGCTGCTGCTGCTCCCGCCGCTGCCTCTGCTGCTGCTGCTGCCGTTGCTGCTGCTGCTGCTGCCACCGGCAAAGTTGTTGTTGCCGCTGCCAATTCATTTGTATTGCTGCGCGCACGTTTCGTCTCCAATTGATCTAGCGGATTATCACTCTCATCGCCATTGCTGCTAAAGCTGCTGCCAGGCAGACGTCGCTTGAGCGAACCATGCCCTGGCAAGCCATTGACCATAGGAGCACCACCCTCATCCTCAGACATGGAGCTGGCACGCTGTGGTGTATTCCCAGAACTGTCATTGTCCAACGAGGCAATGGCAGAGGCCGCCGCACTTGCTGCCGCACTAAAGCCATCCTCGCTGGCACTGTCCTGACCCGCACCTCCAGGTGCCTCCGATGATGTTCCCAATTGTAGCATACCCGAGGGATTTGTGTAGCCACTCAACTTATTCGGATCCTTCTCGAGCAACTTCTGTGCCAGCAACTTTAAGGAGATCAATGAATTCTCGCAGTCACTTGTATCGATCTCAGTGAGACTGATGCCGGCCCGCTCAATCTCTGCATAGGTGCCAAAGGGCAACTTCTGCAGACATTCCAATTTCTGCACATGCGTCTTACTCCTCAAATGCTTGGCCAGATGTCCATGTATGCGGAAGGCAATCTTGCAATCGGTGCACTCAAAGGGACGCGGATTGGATGTGGTGGGCACACCGAATGTCGATGTCATCATCACCTTATTCTTGTGCGCCTCACTCCGCTCGTGCTTCTGCAGATGTCCGTGTGTGCGGAACGAGATGCCACATGGTTCACACTTGAACTTGCGCTCCATGTAGTGGATGTTCATGTGCAGCGTCAGTTGATGTTGTCGCTGGAAGGTCTTCTGGCAAATGGCGCAGGTGGGTCGCGCATCGTTGGACAGTGGAGGCGGTGGTGGTGGTGCCACGCGTGGTGTGCTGGAGTAGGTACTGGAGGAGGTTGAAGTGGTGCTGACTGCTACTGACACGGCAGGCAGTTCACCAGCAGAAGAGGAGCCACTGCTGCTGCCTTTTGTCTTCTCACCCACAATGACAACTGTTGCTGTTGCTGCTGTGCTGCTGCTGTTGCTGCTGGTGGCAACTTTGCTTAGCACGCCACTGAAATCATTTGCATCCGTTTGCTGCACTGCAGCAGGCAGATTGGCATTGTGTGGCAGCTGCACAGCCTGCTCCACGGAAGTCTTTGCTGCAACTGGTTGCGGCTTCTCCTGATCACTTTCCTCACTCTCCTCGCTAGCGGCTTTGGCTGCAGGCAGAGGCAGAGGTAGTGGTAGTGGCAGTGGCAGTGGCAGTGGCATCTCTGCTTCAGGTGTCTTCACCTCATGCACTTCAATGCTGGGCAACTCCTTGAGCAGCAGCTGCGGCTTGACGCTGACAAGGGGCGCGCTGGAGACAAGGCTGCCGCTGGCAGAGGAGATGGATGAGATGAGGCTGCTGCTGCAGCTGATGGAGGAGGAGATGATGCTGCTGCTAGTAATGCTAGTAATGCTGGAGGAGATTGTGCCGCCGCTGGTGCTGCTGCCTGCATAGCTACTGCGACTGAACTGACTCTGCTGACTCTGCTTCATCTTGGCATATTGCAGTGCCTGCTCCTTGATGTATGTGTGCAGCAGCACATCCTCACCAGCCTCGGCGGCGCTTTCGCGCTTTGCCTGCTCCTCCATTTCCGCAGAGATGCGCACCTTATCCGACACTGAGATGAGTGTCTTCATGAAGCCACCACACTCATTGTTGCCAGCACCAAAGATGACATCGCGCATTTGCTGTGCCTGCGATTTGGGCAACTGTTGCTGTTGCTGTTGCAGCTGCTGTTGCTGTTGCAGCTGCTGCTGATCCTGCATGTTGAGTGGCGCCATGCGTGGCTTGGTTAGATCCATGGGTGCACTGCTTGCCTCATCGCTGGACACGGTGCTGCGATGCTTTGGCTTGGACTCCTCCGGATTGGAATAATACTGTTCTTGCTTCTGATAATTGGGCAATGTAAAGGAGGAAATGAGACGCTGCTTGGGTTGCGTGGCAGCTGCACCTGCTCCCCCTCCTCCTGCTGCGGTGCCAGCACTGCTGCCTGCAGAGGAAGCAGGACTTGCTGCCGGCAGCGGTGTGGAGTCCTGCAGCTGTGCGGGATAAGGTGAAACACTTTGTGGTATTGGTGGCGTCATGGACAGCGAGAGCAGTCCACGTGCTGCCTCGTGCTCCTTCAGGCGTGACTTGGATTCGTCTGTATCTGCAAGAGAAGAAGGAAAGGCATGAGCAACAAGTGTGGCAGGAAAAGTAGAAGAAGCTACTTACCACTGCTCTCGGATTCATTGTCACTGTAATCATCTGAATCAGATTCACCAGCCATGGATGAGGTGCGTCCACCAGCCGATGTTGAAGACTGCTGATCGAACTCCACATCCACATCGAGGAATTCACTATCTGCAGGCATGGGACCTGGATTGATGCCCAGCTCAATGCACTTCTTGAAGTGCGTCTTCGACTGCATGTGCTTGGTCAGGTTGCCCTTGGTTTTGAAGCTGTAGGGAGGGAGAGGGAGAGAGAGAGAGATGGTTAGAATTGTTACTAGAGAATAGATAGGGAACAGTTGAGAAAGGTTTAGCTAAGTGTGTGTTCTAGTGCTGTATGCAGGATCAAGAATATATATACTATATTTCTTCTACTCTCTTTCTTCTACTTCTATATTTCTTCTACTCTGTTTCTTCTTTCTTTATATTTCTTCTACTCTCTTTCTTCTACTTCTATATTTCTTCTACTCTCTTTCTTCTACTTCTATATTTCTTCTACTCTCTTTCTTCTACTTCTATATTTCTTCTACTCTCTTCTACTTCTATATTTCTTCTACTCTCTTTCTTCTACTTGTATATTTCTTTCTTCTACTCTCTTTCTTCTACTTCTATATTTCTTCTACTCTCTTTCTTCTACTTCTATATTTCTTCTACTCTCTTCTACTTCTATATTTCTTCTACTCTCTTTCTTCTACTTGTATATTTCTTCTACTCTCTTTCTTCTACTTGTATATTTCTTTCTTCTACTCTCTTTCTTCTACTTCTATATTTCTTCTACACTCTTTCTTCTACTTCTATATTTCTTCTACTTCTATATTTCTTCTACTCTCTTTCTTCTACTACTATATTTCTTCTACTCTCTTTCTTCTACTTCTACATTCTTCTACTCTCTTTCTTCTACTTCTATATTTCTTCTACTCTCTTTCCTCTACTTCCGCACTTACCTAAAATTGCAGTGACTGCAGGTGAAGGGACGCACATCCGTGTGTGTCCTTATGTGCTTCTTCAACATCGAAGGTTTCTTGCAACGTATGCCACATTCGGAGCACACATAACGTCCCCTGCCCCTGCCACGTATGTAGGTGTAATCCTCATGTGATTCATAGCCACCGACAAGTGGTTGCTGCTGTCCCGTCTCCAGTTTCTTGGCAGCATCTGCAGCATCCTCGCTTGCCTTGGCTGCCACATTTGCCTCACTCAATGTGGCAATTGTTGTTGTTGTTGGCGACGGCGACGGCGTCACTCCAGACTTCAACTGCTGATGCTGATGCTGATGCTGATAGCAACGATTTTGTCCATTCGGTATCGTTGAACTGGTGGTGACCATTTGCTGTGATTCCACGAGCGCATAACTTAGTTTACCCACTCCAGCCATCGACATGGAGTAACCACCAATGCCACCGAGTAACTTCTGCCTGGAGTCGTACAGCGACATCATTTGCTTTGCCTTGAAGCCCAACGGATGCGGTTGATTCTCCTCGCACACTTGCCACACACTGTACATGGACAGCTTGTGCATGCCTGCCACATACGAAGGCTGTGGACAGTTCACAGTGCAGTAGAACATCTTGGTGCTGCACTTCAAGCCCAGATAAGTATAGGCATGTCCATTCAGATACAACTGCACACATGCTTTGCTGGGACGTGGAGTCTCAGGGGAGATGAGGGGCAGAGTGTTCGCTGTGGGCGTGATGCCATGATGACGCTTGGGTGTAAAGGTGCCAGGCTTAAGGGGCAGACTGGTGGGACGCAGAAACTTGGATTTACTAGGTGTGGTAGGTGCCACACCTCCTCCTCCTGCTGTTGCCTCCTCTGGTGTCTCGATGTGCAACGGCGCCAGTGCCTCCTCTCGCTGCTGCTTGTGCACATTGTCAAAGTTAAAGTGACGCACCTCCTGCACCAGCTCAATTGAGGTGGAGTTCTTTACATTGTCAGCCATGCGCAGAAAGTTGAAAGGTTGCTTCGAGGTTGCTCCACCTACTCCTACTCCCGCTGCTCCTGCCTTGTTCCATTGCAGCGCATTGCGTTGCGCAGGCGTTGGTGGCTGACGACTAAACTCGCTGGGCACACTCTGCACGCCGCCAAAGGGTGAGAGTGCCTTCAATGGCGTCTCGATGAACGCTAGCGCTGGATTGGAATTGGGACTGGGTTGCTTGCGATTGGGACTGCGTCCACGTTGCAGTTGCAGCTGCTGTGGCGGCGGTGGCAACAATGACAGTCCCGTGCCAGGTGGACCTGGTATGCCAGGCACATAAGGTATGGCCTTGCTGGGCGTGGCAGCTCCTACTCCCCTCCTGCACTGCTGCTGCTCATGGGTGGCAAAGTCAATGGATTGAAGGCAGTTATGGAATTGATGGGCGGAAATTGAAAGTGCTGCGGCACGGCGGCGCTACTGCTGCTCGAGCTTGTGCTGAGCTGCTGCAGAAAACCATTGGACAGTTTGCGTTCCTTGAACTCGCTTGCACTGAGACGTGGCGACATCTCCTGAAAGCTGCCGCCAGAGAGCAATGGAGTGCGTATCATTTTGGGACTCTTATCCAGTTCGGGGCACTCGGAAATGGGTATCATGGTGCCGCCAGAGGAGGTAAAGCGACGCAGGCGTTCCTCCTTGCTGGCCGACAACAATTGTTGCTGCTGTTGCTGCTGCTGCTGCTGCTGCTGCTGTTGTTGCGCGCCTGCTGCTGCTGCAAACAGCAATTGCACATTGAAGGGGAGGCGGCGGTGGAGGCGTTGGAACTGGTTAGCTTGGCACGCTTGGCATTGCATGTATCCATGTCCAGATCCTCATGCATTTTGGTTATAACAACCTGTGCATCGCTGGTGCCTGCCTTGCGTGGCGCTGCATAGTCCACAAGTGGCGTCTTGCCCAGCAGTGGACCAGGAGAAGGTAATGGCGCATCCACAAAGCGCAAGGCAACGCTGCTGGCATCAATGCTGGGCGGTATGTGAGCGGGCAGCAGTGGCAGCGTGGAGGAGCTACGATTACTGCTGCTCAGATTGCTGCTCAGATTGCTGCTGCTGCTGCTCGGATTGCTGGCAATGTTGTTGCTGCTGCTGCTGCTCAGATTGCTGGCAATGTTGTTGTTGCTATTGCTGCTACTCGCTGTGTTGCTGCTGTTGCTGCTGCTGGCTGTGCTGCTGCTCGCTGTGCTGCTGCTGGCTGTGACTGTTGAAGTTCTCGCCGGTGATTGCGCCGCACGCAGATGAGTCAAAACATTGCTGCTATCCTTGGTCTTCAGCTGCGACCAGGCCAACTTGGCCAGCGATAAAGGATTCTTTGAGTTGGCCATGTGTGACTTCAGCTCCGGCAAACTCATCGAGATCGAATTGGAACGAAAGTATTTACTGCTTGGCGACGAAGCGGGACTCATGGGAGCAGAGCTACTTGCATCCTGGCAGTAGGTGCTATTGTGATGCTTCAGTTCGTCCGCACTGCGGAACACATTGGCGCATATGGGGCAGGAGTAGACAGCATCGTCGCCTTCGCCAATGGGCACTGCCAGGCCGCGTGCATTGAGCAGCAGATTCTTGATAATGGAGTTGTTGGGCGCCGCTTGTGGCACGCTGGACGTGGGCTTGGCCAGACCAACAACGGTTGCTGCCGCTGCTGCTGCAACAGTGGTGAGAGCAGCTACGGCTCCCGTTGCTCCTCCTGCTGCTGCTCCTACTCCTCCTCCTGCTCCCTTTGCTGCTGCTTTGGGCTTGGCGGAGAGATTCAGCGGCTGCACATGATTGGGCGCAGCCTGCGACTGTTGCTGCTGCTGCTGTTGGTGTTGTTGTTGCTGCTGCTGCTGTTGCTCCAACTTGGGCACTGGCGTTGCAGGATCCTGTCGATATTGCAACTGTTGCGCTGGCAACACTGGTGACGGTGGTGGCGGCAACGATTGCAGCTTGCTGCCAGTGGGCGCAGTGGCTGTGGGCGTGGCCTTAAGGCTGACATAACTGCCACGCAAGCCATTGACAGGCTGCGGCGGCGGTGGCTCCACCAACTGTTGCTGTTGCATGTACAGCTGAAATTGCTGTTGCTGCAACTGTTGCTGCAGCTGCTGCTGTTGTTGTTGCTGCAGCTGCTGCTGCTGCAGCTGCTGCTGTTGTTGTTGCTGCTGCTGCTTTTGCACAATTGCCTGCGCCAGATTCACTTTGGTCTCCACCAACGGTTGCGTGTTGCTGCTGTTGCTGAGTTGCTGCAGTGTTGAGTTGCTGCTGCCGACATTATTTGTGTTGCTGCTGTTGCTATTACTGTTGCTGCTGTTGTTGTTGTTGTTGGCATTGTTAAAGCTGCGCGAACGATTCAACTGCTTGGGATATTTCTTCTGCAACAATATCTCCTTGTTCTCCACGATGGCTTCGTTCTGTGAGATCAGCTTGGAGATGTGCTCCTGCACCTTCTCCACATTCTGCAAAGGATAAGCAAGCATTATCTCCATCTCTCTCTCTGTATTTCTGTCTCTTTCACTTACCACTTGCATGCCACCACTGGCGCTGGCAAAGCTGCTTAGATTTGCAGCTGGGGTGGGCGTGGCAGGGGCGGGCAACATTGCTGTTGCTGTTTGTTGGCTATTGGAGCGAAGGAGCTGTCAAGTAGAGATGGCAATTAGTATCGATAGTATCGTTAAACTATTGTTGCATTGAAAAATGGGCTAAGCTGCTTGTTGCACGTGTTTTCAAGCCACATTTAGCTAGTTTATGTGAGTTTGTGCTGTTTTCTGGCTAAATTTAGCTTGTTTCGAGGATATTTTATTAAGCGATAGTAGGGGGAAACTATCGTTCTATCTAAATTGACTGGTTCAAGTCAAGGGCAGCTATTTTTAACGATTGGACTACGTTTTATAGCTAAATTTAGTTAGTTTATGTGAGTTTAAGCTTCTTTCATCGCTATTTTATTATGCGATAGTAGCTGGAAACTATTGCTACAGCTAAATTGACTGTTTCAAGCCAAGTGCAGCTATTTTTAATTATCCTCTTTTCTAGCCAAATTTAAATAATTTTAGTGAGTTTGTACTGTTTTCTGGCCAAATTAAGCTTCTTTTATCGATATTTTATTATGCGATAGTAGCTGGAAACTATTAATATTCCTAAACTAACTGTTTTAAGCCAAATTCAGCTCTTTTTAACAAGCTTGCTACGTTTTGCAGCTCAATCAAGCTAGTTTGTTATGCGATAGGTAATATCGGTAACTATCGTTGCACTTTTTAACAGTTAAACTTTAGTTAAACATGTTTTCAAGCTAATTCTAGCTAGTTTTAAAGTGTAGATCCCTTTTCCAGACAAATATAGCTAGTTTTAACGTGCTGACCATGTTTTCTAGCCAAATTTAAGTAGCTATAACGATAGTTTGCTGTGCAATGGTATCAACAACTATCGTAGTATTCATAAATAACTAAACTGCTTGTTTTAAAGTCAAATAAAGCTAAATGTAACCCGCTAGCATTGTTTACCAGCCAAATTTTACTTTTAAGATTTACTTTTAATTTAAAATTATTATTACTTTCTTTTTTTACTTTTAAACATCGACGACCTTAGTCCGACTATAAACTAATTAAATAAAAAAAAAAATAAAAATCTAGCTTCTTTCCGTCAACTTTTCTTACCTGTTGTGGCTGCGGCGGCAACTGTTGCTGCTGTGCAGCTGGCTGCGCATGCGTTGGTGCCTTTAACAGTGGCGAATGTTGCTGCTGTTGATGTTGCTGCTGCTGTTGCTGCTGTTGTTGGTGTTGCTGTTGCAACTGCAAATGTTGCTGCAATTGCAGTTGCTGCAGTGCAAAGGCATGTTGATGCAACGACGGCGGGTAGTACGGAGGCTGTCCCAGATAGTAAACCCCCTGGCGGTGGCAGAGCTGTAAGTGCAGCAGGATTGGCAGCAGCAGCTGCCAACAGCAACGATTGCTGTGCATGTAACTGCTGCTGCTGTTGCTGTTGTGCCTGTTGCTGCTGCTGCTGCTGCTGTTGATGCTGATGCTGCAGTTGTAGCTGCAACTGATGCGAATTGATGTGATTGTTCAGCTTGAGCTGTGTGCTGGGGGAGAGTGTGGGATGTGTTGCCAGCGCTGCCTGCTGCGTGCTGAGCTTCTGCTGCTGCTGCTGTTGCTGCACCTGCAATGCCTGATGCTGTTGGAGCACCTGTTGCTGTTGCTGCACCTGCTGCTGCTGTTGTTGCGCCTGTTGCTGCTGCTGCTGTAGTAGCTGCTCCTTGCCATAGAGCGATGCATTGTGGAACTTGGGTTTGTACGGTTTGTAGTCGATCGAGGGACGATGTTGCGCCGTCGCCGAGTGCAGCGTATCTGCTGTGGCTGGCGGCAATGTGCCTGCTGCAGGTGAACCCAATGGCAACTGTTGCATGTGCTGCTGCTGCTGTTGATGCAGCAAGGCTGCAGGCTGTTGCAGGTAGGCGCTCTTCGATGCTGACAGTGTGGAGGGGGAAGGCGACGGCGATGGCATGGCCTCATCAAAGGGCGAATCCGCGCGACTTAACTGTGGGGATGGTGGAAGAGGGGGGATTAGTTATATGTCTAGATATATTTATATATTATATATATTTAATATGTTATATATTATATATAATATTATTACACCCACTACCCTAGGGTAGAAGTGTCTTAAACCTTCTTCCCACTCTTTCTCTCTCTCTCTGTCTGTATGAACACCTAGATCTCAGTGACTATAATAGCTAGAGCTAACAAATTTGATGTCAATATACATGTGTTATAGCACACAGATCTGGTTCGTTTTAGAAGTCAACCACGCTCCTTTAGGCCTACGTAAATCGATAAAAAGCGAATTCCAAGCGTAATTCTTATGCAGTACTGTTCATTTTTGGTAAACACAATAACTAACAATAGCCAAATGTATTCTGAAAATTTGCTTGCAATCGCATAATTAACATAGGAGTTATTTGGACAACAATTTTAAGAGTTACTGATTTTCTAACGCTCCCTAAAGTATGCAACAGAAAATAGAAGTTATACATTTAAGCGGCTATATCACAGTCCAGTACACTCGACTATTGCTCTCGTGCTTGGCATATTTAGTTCTAGTTCTATATTAGTTTAGTTATTGTATACATTAATTTATATATAATAAAATATGTATATTAATTTATATATAATTTATATATACATTAATCATATTTAGTTATATATTAGTTTAGTTATTGTTATTGTATGTAATATAAACATTAATTTATAAATAAATTATATATATATTAATTAATTCCCCTTCCATCTCCTTCTTCTCCTCTTGCTACTTATATAAATATATATACATTATATATAATTATATATACATTAATTAATTTCCCTTCCTCCTCCACCTCTTCCTCCCCTTGCTACTTACATTCTCCACACTCATCAGCTCCGAACTGCTGTTGCTTAGCTCCTCCATCGCCATCCTGATCGGACATGCCATCGGCCTCCGTGGCTGGCACATCGTATCCTCTCATGCGCGCCGCATGGGAACGAGAGCGACAATGCTTGTAGAGATTGGACTTGGTCTTGAAGGCAATGCCACAGGTTTCGCAGGGATAGGGGCGTTCATTGGTGTGTGCCCTGATGTGCTTCTGCAGCACCGAAGGCTTGGCACAGATCAGATTGCAGTAGGGACAGACATAGCGGCCTGCCTTCTCGCCAGGCGCGGCTGCAGTTGCAACTGTTGCTGTTGCTGCTACAGTTGCTGCAACAATTGCTGCTACAATTGCTGTCGCTGCTGTTGCTGCTGTGTTCGTTGGCTGCGTCTGTTGTTGATGCTGTGCAAATGTTGCTGGCGACAATGTTGCATTGCTGGCGTAATTGCTGCTGCTGCTGTTGGTGTTTGCATTGCTGTTGCTGTTGCTGAGCGGTGTGCGTGTCCTGGGCACGCCAGCAATAGCAACATGTGCAATTTTACTGCTGTTGTTGTTGTTGTTGTTGCTCTCTTCATGGCTTATGTTGTTGTTGTTGTTGTTGGCACTGAACTCACTTGCTGCTGCTGCTGTTCCATTGAGCAACGGCGGCGGTGGCGGTGGCGGCGACAATGAGCTTGTCGATGACAATGAGCTGCTGCGCAATGTTGTTGTTGTTGTTGTTGTTGTTGTTGCATCTGCCACGCCCCCATCCGCCTCTGTGGTGCTGGCCAAGCGTTTGAACTTCTTGTGCAGATAACGCAGATTTGTCGAGCTTGTCCAATCGCCAGCAACATCATCATTATTGGTGTTGGTGATGCTGATGCTGCTGTTGCTATTGCTGCCGCCAGCTGCTGTTGCTGCCACATGTTGTAGCGTCATTTTGCTATCACTTAAGTTCGCTTTATCTCTAGCCTTAAATTCATAATTATTCTCACTAATACTATTATCACTGTGGTGGTTGTTGTTGTTGCTGCTGTTGCTGCTGCTGCTGTTGCTGTCGGCAGTTTTAGCTGCTGCTGCTGGCAACTCGCTGCTTAGCTTATCTCGTGTGCTTGTACTGGTTGCTGTTGTTGATGCTGCTGCAACTGTTGCTGTTGTTGCTGCTGCTGTCGCCTTATTGTTGTTGACTTTGTTGTTGTTGCTGTTGGTGGTTTTATTTGTTGCAGCAATTTCGTTGTTGCTGCGATATGTTTGCTTCTTAGTTGTTGTTGTTGTTGTTGTTGTCGTAGTTGCTGCTGCTGCTGCTGTTGCTACAGTTGCTGCTGCTGCTGCCGCTGCGGCTGCTGCTGCTGTTGCTGTTGCACGTCTCGTGCTGCTCTGCACTTTGTTGTTGTTGCTCTTGTTATATTGTTTAATTGTTGTTGTTGCTCCCTTGTTGTTATATTTCGCTGTTGTTGCATTTTCCATAGTATCAACAATATTGTTGTTGCTCGCCTGCGTCGTGTTGGCCGTGGGCTCATCTGCAATATTGACAAAAGATAAACTAAATTTAATTAAATTGTACAATATTATTAAATAGTTAAACAATTAAATAGCTAATTATAGAATAACAAAAGTAGGAAGTCTCTATGCTCTGCAGTTGGCGGGAAAACAGCTGAAAAAACAGTCAAATTAATTCGAATTTGTGCAAAGGGGAATAAACTTGAAGTGGAGAAAGAGAAGGATCTAATTTAATAGAATATTATGTTTACCCGATTTCATGTGAGTTTTTGTGGAGGTTAATCAAGATTATAAAGAGTGTGGAATAATAGGAAAATTGTCTTTACATTCCTTACCATAGAAACTAATTTCTAATTTGTTCATTTTGTAATTTGGAATTGTTCTTTTTATAATCTTTATGCTTTCTTATCTAACTTGGGGGACTCCTTATACACACTTAAATAACAATCTACATTTTCATAACCTACTATATTCTTTTATATCAATAAAGACTTTGCAAATTTAACAACTTCCAAATACCCTATTTTATTTCTAATAATATTATAGTTCTTCTCTCTAGTTTCTGTCTCTATTTAAAGCAACACTTCCTTCCCTCCCTGCAACTCTTTTAGCTATTCAATTTCCCACACAAACTTTGAAGACATTGTCTCTCTCTATATCCTGCACTCTCAATAAATAATACACTTGAGAGGGATAGCATTTGTTATTGTACACTACACTACGTGGAGTGTCCACAAGTTTGGTCAGTCGATTAAATATTTATTTGCATGCATATGAAATGTTAAGCTCGCACGAGCAGGTTGCCCTTCTCCCCCCCTCCGAAAAACCACCGTTAGAAATCCACTTAATAATTCAAGTGCCCTCAGCTGTTCTTAGTTTCATTTGGCAATCGCAGGCATTTCATCATTCACATACAGCACATACGTTAACATACGCTACCGCAGCTAATTGGACTCTCAATCTTATCAGAGCAGGTACGCGCCCTGTGATAAGGAGAGCAGAGCAAAATCAGCGATGCCACATGCTAATTCGCTGGGAAAATCCCGCATAGCCGGCAGAAGGTATGGTAGTATTATACAACAGATATATATATACCATATAGTATATATCTATGACAGATATAGTAGCTCTGGGCATGCCGTGTGATAAACAAACAAATTTTTCGTATTTTTTTTCGGCTTTATCAACTTTCTATTTTCGCATTCCACTCGTTCGCTTAGGGTTCACCTGTTGTTGTTGCCCCAGCGAAACTAAAACCGAAATAGAAAATGAAACCAAAAGCGAAACAGAAACAGTAAACGAAAACAACAAAAACGTAATGAAAATTCATCCCAAGAAAAGCCCGAGTTGCCTTATCAGTCACACACACTGACTGCTTCTTGTTTTCGCATGCTTTATGACACTGGGAATGATTAGTAGGATTTGAGAACAAAAAAAAAGAAAGAAAAATAAAACTAAACCTCGCGAATTCTCGTGTTAATTGAGAGAGAGAGGGATAGCTATTTGTATTTAGCATGCGTCGTTTCTATTACTCGTGTGTGTTTACTTATGTCTTTATCAACAATTTTATAAAGCTTTAAATAACGTGCCATCGCTGAATAAATACAAAAAAAATAAAAAATAATAGCGCCCAAAAATTCCATTGATAATGTTGTCGAGCTGGTTCTTTAAGGTGCTTATCAGTGATGGTCTGAGACTGAACTGGAACTACCTGTGTGCATTACTCACACACAATCAGACACACTCTCCAACTGGCGATTGTAAATTGACACAGCCCCCCTCTCTCTCTCTCTCTCGTCAATGCATTTGCAGCTGTTTGACGTCAGGTTGTCCTCATATATAGAGATAACACTCTCATGGCATGGATTAAGCGATGGATTAAGTTGCAAAGTGCATTATTTCAGAGAGGAAGGAGGGAATTTCCTAGCGAAATTCACAGGGAAATTATAAAATAACGTTATCATGAATACATATTTATATATCACTTATAGATAACTCAGCAAACATTTATCATATATTTATAATACTCCATGATAAAGTGTAGCTCAACTTTTGGCACACACTGTCACTTTGTCTGGCATATTTATGATAATGTTATGCTTCATCGATTGCTATCTTGATTTTAATTGCTATGAAATCAACATAAGACAACAAATTTGATACCCAATTGAATATTTAATACCCTCGCATGTGTCATGGCACCTTCTATATTTGTAGCATATACACTATATAGGCTTATATATAACGACAATAACAATACTACACCCAAGTATAGAAGCAACTAAATTTTTCTATATTTACAGATACAAATAAAACTGTAAAAATATTTAAATGACTTTATTATCACGACTTTGACTTTGTTTAACAATTCGTCGTAGTTGTTGTTTTGTTGTCGTCGTTGGCTTTTATTATTAGAAATTTTGTTTCAAAGTCTGAGTTGAGTAAAGCGTACGTAAATATGTATGCATATGTGTGTGTGTGTGAGTGCATTTATAGCTGTAATTCACTTTATAAGCTCGCGCTGTCATGGCACGCATTTAGCTATACAAATAATTACAATGTGCTTGCGTATTTGAGAATTGCACTTGCATGTGCAATTGTTCCCATTGTCTTCCCGCTCTCGCTTGCTCACTCACACTCGTTCTCTCTCGCCCCAACCCTTTGTCCCTCTCTTGAGCACACTGTGCAAAGTGCAATTTGCAAATAATGCCCGATTATCGCAACTGGTCACACTTCAATGACAGGCTGCTGTAGCTGTTGTTGTTGTTGGCGAATTTGAGCACAGCCTACGTCACGCGAGATCACACACACTGCCTATCCCTCTCTTGCTCACGCGTGCCCCACTCACACACATTAAGCCAACCAGCCACCCACATGCCAGCACACTCTCGCATACGTCTTGCTCTCTCCGTGCGTGTGTGTGAGGTAGGCGCCGCCACTTGTCAGACACTTTGTCAGTTCTCGTCTCTGCAGCTGCAGCAGCGCATAACAAAAAGTTAACAAACAAAACGCAAGCTTGGCAATTGTTGATAATTTATTAGCAACACACCTACACGCACACACACACATGTTTACACACATCTGTGAGTGCGAATATTCCGGTAAAAATGCGTTAAAATTTGCGGAAACGATACGGAATTCCAATGTGGCTGAAATGTCTGATAAAAATAACGAAATAAAAATAAAATGGGCAAGGAAATGACAAGTGTACAGTAAAAATAAAACGATGAGGCAAACACACGCAAACCACAAGCACACACACGTACACACGCATGCATATGTAAATATTTGCAACATGCAAAAAAAATACTAAATACTCATCGTACCTGTGACTCAATCGCGCGCTATGAATATCAATAGTGGCATCGATAGTTACAGTTATCGATATACCGCAACAATATCATCATCAGAGAATTGATACGAGAATGAAAGACCGAAAAATATGATAAAAGGGGACCGAGACGAGAAGAGCAGCAACAACAACACACTCTAAAAGGCGCTGGCGACAACACATGGAACGATGAGCGCGGAGCGACGAGCAGCAAGCGAGCGCATGAAACAGTTAAAGACAACTAGACGAGGCAAGCTGAAAAATTCATTCAAAGACCAAAGCAGAGTGCCCAAGTGGCAAAAGCAACAACAACAAAAGCAAAGCACACACAGCAACAACAACAAAAACCAGACAAATCAGTGTGTGCTGTGTGTGTGTGCAAAAGAAAACGAAGAAGCGACGCGACTAACTGTCGAAAGAGCAGCGCGAAAACAAAAGCACACACGTACACACGCACGCATACACACACACATACAAACACATGCTCAAGACTCAACGAAAGCCAAAATGAGCAAAAAAAAAATCGTACAATAATCAAATAATTGAGCGCGTCAGGGAAAGACAGTGGCAGCAAGAGGGAGAGGGAGATAGGTAGCACAGCAACATCAACGTCGCATACCGCAGCAATATTCGCACACACTTGTCGCTCTCTCTCACTCGCACTCGCACACACTGTTGCAATTGTCAATCAAAAGTAAGCACAGGGTCGCCTGCTGCCGACGCTGCTGCTCTGCTCTGCTGCTGCTGAGAAATGATCAAATCAAGCAAAAACGTAGCCCCCAACAACAACAACAATACAACAGCAGCACCAGCAACAACAACAACAGGTGACGTGAAGTGGGGGAACACAACACGAAGTCTGTCGCCAGCCCTGTTGATTACGTACAACACACACATACAGTCACATACATGTACATGTACGTACGTGTTCGCCGCGCCATAAACACGCGCACGCACACATACACACAGCCCAATAAATACATACATACATATGCGAATTTTTGCTGACTAAGGAAGGTCTGGGGGAGCACCAGCAGCAGCAGCAGAAGCAGCGGCAACGGCAGCAGCGATAACAACAAAAGCATTTAAAACGTAGAAGCACAGCACAAAACGTAGCAGTGGAAAAAAGTGATAATAAAATAATAATTGCTACACACACCAGCAAAGCACTCACTCATATACCCATACATATATACATAGGTACTACATGGCAGAGCGATCGCGTGAGAGAGCGCCAACTGGCTAGAGTTGCCGCCGCGCAGCTATCTACACACGAATAAAGTGACTTCCCTGCTCTGCTCTGTTCTCTTCTCTATCTCTTGCGCTCTCGTGTTCCCCTCGGCACTCTCTCTCGGCTCATCACCATCACACACGAGTGGAGCACGAGCAGCCATGTGGCGACGACGATTTGAGTGTTTAGCCTGTTTTCACGTACACATACGTATGGTACGTATATGTGTGTGTGTGTACATACAAGCAACATGACTAATCCAAACAACTTGACAACACTGTCGCCGCCGCTGCCGCTGCCGTTGGCGTCGCTATGACCGCGCCGCTGCCGCTGCCGCTGCTGACGTTGCCTGCGCTTTGCTTTTGTGTTTTATATTGAGTCAATTCACAAGAAACGAGGAAACCCGCCATCATCGGCGTTGTTGTTGTGGCTGTTTGCATTTGTTTATATTTATGTGAGAGTGGGCATGTGTATGTGTCTGAATCTGTGTGTGTGTGTGTGTGTTTGTACATATGGCTGTGTATTCTGTGTGCATGAATCAAGCTAAAAATTTTAATAATTTTGCTCGTTTTGCTGCAAACGAGTTTTAGCTTGTTGAGTGGAAATGTGAGTGTGTGTGTGTTGGGTATGCATGTGTGCGTGTGTAAGCTGTGCCTGGGCCTGGCTACTTGTTTTCATCGGACGCGGGCGATAATATAAGACACACGGCACCAATACAAGTGCAGCTTAGTGGAGCTTTCTAGAGCGCGCTTGATAAGCGCTTTTAACTTGTGTCTGTGTGTGGGTCTCTCTTTCTGTCTCTGTCCCGTCTTCTGGTATTTCACAGTGGCCTATGACGTACTCGTTCGCCCACTGTTCACTATTGTTGTTGTTGCCGACAAACACTTGAGTGTTTGTCGGAAATCAAATTAATGCGATTAAGCAGCGCTAACGATCGTCGCTCTGCTTGCCTCTGCTTATTCTTCTCTTTCGCTGACCACATAAGCCAAAGAGCTAAGTGTGCGTGTGTGTGCGTGTGCAACTGTTGCTGATAACTTGCCAGTGTTTCCACACTTTGTTTACTTTGTGTTGAATATGAAATAAACAAATCTCAAAATAAAATACACATGAAATTCGCACTAATTCGCGCTGATAAATTATTGATTAAAAGAGAAATGAGTATTAATTACCAAATGAGTCTTGGCCTTTTTCCAGCTAACTACTGATAATGCCCACACCCCACCAACAGACCCACTTATGTATATTATTTCTGCACTGAAACATTTCTTATCGAGTTTAGGCTGCCTCTTTGTCAAGAGGTGGAAAACGTTAAGGTACGTTTTAAATAGAACCGTATTAAGATAAGATAAAATGCCCGAGCATTGCTTTATCATGTGATGGACCCCGGGCAGCAGCAGAGATTATGAAAAGTTGATAAAGCTCTGACCTCAGCTATCTTTTCATGTTCTTCATAGATCTTTCAACCAATTTTCTACGCTAGCATGATCTATGTGAGATGAGTAAGATGAACGACGACGCACAAGAAGAATTTTCATGAAATTAGTTTTTCTGTGGCGCGGAAATTCCCAAAAATCGTTTGACGTCAAGCAAAAAATATTTTTTTTTGCTTAAAATCTATTATAAATTTCGACCGAAGAAAGCTTGAACGACCGACGACCGACCGACCAGTGCCAAGGTTCCAATTTACACACAGTCTAGCGCGTATATACATACATACATATAAATACATACATATGTACATATATATAGTACATATAGTCAGATTTTTGTTGGCACTGCACTTCGAAATCATATAGTATAGTTCTATATGCATGAAAATCAAATGTTTATATAGTATTATATGGAATGCAATTCTTGGATTCTGCACTGGCCATAAACTAGAATGAAATTTGCATATTATTTTGCTTTCTTTTCTTTCTTTTAGTCAATAATATTGCTAGAAAAACACAAACACAAAATAGAAAAAATTCAAAAATTATACAAACATATTCGTGAAGAATTGCGTATAATTCTCTTGGGGTTAAGCTAAACAAAATTGCCTTAATAACAAATGTGCAAGACACATTTTGAAACAAGTTCAAAGCAAACACAAGCATCGATTCCTACGTAGCGTAGAATCCGTTCAAAATAAACATAAATAGTGAGAAACATTTCGCGTTTGCGATTTATAAATAGAAAAGTGTTAAATAATTGCTAGAAGCAGCAAAAAAAGAAACAACAAAATTCTGTTGTTTACATACAAAAAATTTGAGTTCTGGCGGAAAAACAAGAAGAAAAAAATAGGAAAATAATAGATTCGATTATGTATCCGCTGTGCCGAATTTATATCAACGTATATAGTATACATAAGTATAGCCCCAATTATTTATATATGTTTTAGTTTTCTTTGAGACTTTTTTTCTTTGAATTCTTTTATTTTTTTGTGTGTGTTTTCATTCAATTTCTATACCAATTTCCACTTTTCGCTTGTGCCAAAAATGAAGACAGACGCTACCAAACGTATATTTTTAAATGGCCAACTACGTAAGACGACATTCAAGTGTTTTTATTTAGCCAGTACGCAGTTTGGTCGCCAGCTCTGGGGCTATATAATTATAGACCTGTCTATTGGCATTTCAGTTAACACTTTTTTTTTTTCTTTTTTTTTCTGTGTGGCATTTTTCTATGCGACTTATGACAGCCACGATAAGTTTTGCGATATACAATATTTCAACAGAGATTTTCGGTTACAGATCGTTAATTTGAGCTGACGTTGTTATTATATAATTTATTGAAAGATGAGCGATAGCAGGGGGGAGCGGGAACGGGCATTTCTTAAGATGATTGTGTTACTTTAAGCATTTTATTTGTTGTGTGTGTCTGCTATTGTTAATGTCACGAAATGCCATTGGGGGCACAATTAAATTGTTTATAAATATTTCGCTTTGGCAATCAGTTTTGGCCGCGTGCTGTTGAACCACAAACAAATTAATTAGAAGAGAGAGAGCACCACAAATTAAAGAATTTCTCAAATCGTGCGAATTCAAGCGAAGACACAAAAATATATATAATTATAATAATAAAATAATATTCACAGCATTCTTCACTGCATGTGTGTGTGTGGTGGCATTTGAAGGACGGAAATGCCATGTGTTTTGGCTACGCTAGCTAATATATGTGTGTGTGTGGATTTTTGCATATTAGCAAAAAGTCAAAAATAAAAGCAAAACAAGCGAGAGCATTATGAGGCGCCTGGGGCTGACGAACGTAAAAATACTCTACATTGGCGGAGGTGAAATTTCAGCAAGAAATTTCAAAGCAAAGCAGAGATATTGAACAAACAAGTTTAGCTATAAACAAGCTAAAACTTAACTTAAGATATTTCATTTGTTTTCTAGAATTTTCATAGTAAACTAATTCGAAATAGTTTATTTATATTTTTTTTTTTATTTTTCTGTCATAAATTGAATCATTAATTAGCCGTATTATCCGGTATAGTGTATAATCATATTTGTTAAATTAAAAACGCTTACGTAGCGTGCACAAAATGCTGGCCAAACTGGTATTTATTTTTCAGTTCAGACGGCGAAGGTGGAGGAGGCGACTAAAGAGTAAAACAAACAGAGATCTATAGTTAATGGCTATATACCAATATACAGTAGTGTGCGTGCGTCCGTGTGTGTGTGGATGATGTCGATGTTGATTTTGATGATGATATTCACGCTTGAATGAACGGTTAAAAGTGTTTTCCAATGCTAAATAATCTCTCTAAAAGTCTAGCTAGATGGAATTTGCGCCCACGCAGCGCTAAACGTCTCTATGTGTGTGTGCATATGTGTAGTTGAATATGTATGTGTATCTGGTGTCTGATGTCTGTTGTCAAGGTCAGGGGTTGCCTCTAAGCCCCGGAGCCCATAAACATGTGTCATAATTCTCGTTTCAGGGCATTCCTCAAACTCACACTGAGACACAGACGTAAACACACACAGACACACGGGTACAGGGATAGACGAGCCTAACTGTTGCATGCTTAATTGTTCTCACACTCACAACACTTGAGAACTCTCGCTCTCTCTCGTTCCATCTCCCTCTCTTACACTCTTCTAAGGATGAGTGTGTTCCCCACAGTGCGAGCAGCGCTGCCCTTTTGTGTGTTGTACTCTTAAGTGGATTTCCACCTTTCGCCTCATTGTTTAGCTGCTTTGTTCTATGCCGTTTGTCTGGCCTTTTGCGCTGTGTCAATGACGTTGCAAGCCTTCTGTCTCGCTTGCACTCAGTTAGGCAGACGAAGGCGACGCCTCTGTTGACGGCAGGTATCCTGGCGCCGGCTTAATTTACGTTATGTGCAGGTAGAGAGCGAGAGAACAAGAGTGAGTGAGTGAGAGGGAGAGGGAGAGAGACTGAGCGCGCCAAGTATTTAGTTCAAGTCCAATGTGTTCCTTATTGCTGCAACGTGAAATTGAGCGCACACAGCATGACACATGCTTCTCTCACACACACATGCAGAGAGAGATTCACACTCACTTACTTACTGAGTCTCCTCTCTGGTCCTCTCGCGCACTTGCCCTGTCTCTTTCACGCATGCACACACTATGTAAGCTGCTGCTGCTAGCTCACCCGAGCACATTTGTTGTTCTTCTTGCTTTGAACTCGAAAAAGAAGAAGCAGAGGAAGATGAGCAGACCTCAAAATCAAAATCACGACGCCACAAAAGCAACTACAACTACAAATACAGCGGGGGTTGCCCCGTTTATCGTTGCTTTTGTTGTTGTTGCTGTTTTCCGTATTATCGTACGCTATGTTCTTTTTGTGGCGGGCTACAAAACGTCGCTGTCGCGCCGCTGTCTCTGCTTGCTGCGTCGTCGTCTCTCTTTGGTTTTTAGCTTTAACTTTGTTTATTTTGAATTTTCACAAAATTTCTTGGAATTCCTTCTGCACTCACATTCGCTCCTCCTCTCTATGGCAATTTGTTGCTATTCATTTTCTAATTAAATATCACCACACACACCACATACGCACACACGCAGAGAGATAGAGAGAGAAACGACTTTTGCACTTTGTATTTTGAATATTTGATTTATTAGCATATTATGACATTCATTTTCATTTTCATTCGACTCAACTCGAACTCAACTTTAACTCAATTTAAAAACTCACTTTGCCATTGCTGCTGCTGCTGTTGTCGTTGTTGTTGCTGCCGTTGTGATCTAATTTGATTAATGCAAAACTTGTTGGGGACGCACTGGCACAATCACACACTTGCACTCCCGCTTGCACTCGCACTAACACTTCTGTTGTGTAGTTGTCTCGTACTCTCGCCTACACACACGCGTTGTGACCGTTTGACGTATCGTAGTTGTTGTTTTATTTTGTGATTTCTTATTATTTGCTATTTTGTTTATGTTGTGTTGTGTTGTTCACTATTCTTCACTGCACACTCGTGTGTTTCTCGCTATTTTCTTTTGCTCTGCGCTGCGCTGCGTTCCGTTCCGGGCAGGCCAACTTAACAGCACGACGTTCGATCTTCGAATGTTCGATCAACTGTTGCTACTGTTGTTGTTGCTGCCTGACTGCCTGCCTGCCGGGCAGCGACGTCATCGTCGTCATCGTGTGTGTGACGACGCGAGCGGCTGCGGTTAGCGCCCGAGGGCGCAGCAGCACGTTTAGTTGTCTGTCTGCCTGCCTGTGCAAGTGTTGTGTGTGTATGTATGTGTGTATACCTTTTTATCTGTGTGTGTGTGCCTGTGTGAGAACTTAGTCTGCCTGCCTTACTACTTGACATCAGCTGTTGATTTTATTTTTATACCCGCAACCGTGTTGAGCCGCTCCTGTGTGTGTGATACGTACAAGCATATGTACTGCCCGCCGCAGCGCCGCCACTAACAACAACAAAAACAACAACAACGAGAACGAGACGACGATGAAACCAAGAACAACAACCACGGCGCGCTAGTCAGCAAGTGCCAAGTCGTCGTCGGCTGTTGCGCGTCGTCGCCACCGCCGCTGCTGCTGCCTATCTCTGCCCGTCTGTGTGTGTGTGTGTGGGCATGCGAGTCTGCTTCTGTGTGTGTGGTGTGTTTCATATGCTTCGTTTTGCTTGTTGCTCAGGGAAGCCCCAAAACACCCCGCGCGCAAATTTTTCTATTGTTGCTGTTGTTGTTGTTGCTTTTCTGCGCTGTGCGGCTGTTGCTTAAATGAGTGAGCGCCGCTGCCCGCTGCTCTGTCACCGTCACCGTCACCGTCACCGTCGGCGTCGCCGCGTTCTTGGCTTATTAGATCAATTGACTTTGTTTTTGTTTCTTTTTCTATGTGTATTTATTTATTTATTTTTTTGCTCTTCGTTCCACAGTGCGCCATTTTATGCGCTGGGGCGCAGCGCGTGGGGTGTGCTGCCTGGTGGGGGAGGGGAGGGCACGGACTGCTGACTAAATATTTGTTGTTCTTGTTTTTGCCTGTACAGTTTTTGCGTTAATTTATATCCGATTTTTTTTTTCTGTTCGTTCGCAATTTTTTTCGGTTCTTTCTCGTTTGTATTGGTGTTGATTGATTTTTTTATTGGGTATTTCGGCGTGGTGGTGGGGGGGGGCGACGCCATTTAATGCTATGTGATCGTACGTGATTGATCATGTGAGATCTGAAGCAGATACAGTTAGAATAACGGAGTTAAGTTAGAAAGACTGATTAGACTAGTTTTGCAAATTGGGCAGCTAAAGTGGAACATGGATATCGAT
This sequence comes from Zaprionus nigranus, assembly GCA_018903425.1. Lineage (NCBI taxonomy): Eukaryota > Metazoa > Arthropoda > Insecta > Diptera > Drosophilidae > Zaprionus > Zaprionus nigranus. The sequence continues at coordinate 551,752 of JAEIGD010000010.1, forward strand.
AGGTGGATTAGGCACAGCTTGTACAATATAACTATCGATAAGTGGGGTATATTGCAGTGGCGTCGTTATACGACAATTGATTTTTATAAAACAGGTCGAAATAAGTCGAATTTATTAAATATCATTTTTCAATATCTCTCTTTGTTTACGAGATATAGCAGCCGATAACTCAGAGCCAGAGTCATTTTAGTCGATAGGTGGGTGGCAAAGAAATCGATAGTTAGTCAAGTGTTGTTAGCTTATGCTCTTATAAAGAATTGCAATTGCTTTGTGACATTTACAATAGTTATATCGATAGTTTTGCAAGTGTTATCGGCACTGAGCTTTTTCTAATTGATGCCTTATGATAATTTAATCTGCATTTGCAATTGTGATTAAAGAATCGATAGTTTTGAGAATGCTATCGGTACTTAGCCTTTTCTAATTATTGCATTATACTAATTAAAACTGTGATCGATATTTATAGCGATAGTACTGCAAGCTTTTTCCAATTGTCAGCACAATATCAGTTACATTACATAGTGTATGGACGCTTTGTCTAGCACAAACGGCCCAAATATCAACGCAAATCGAACGGAAGCGAATCGATAAGAAGGCGACGACGACGACTGCGACTGCTGCGACGACAACGGCCTATCGACAATGCACATCACAAGCACACGAACATAAATAAACAGAAATAGTTTTGAATGCGACTATGACTGTGTGTGTGAGTGTGTGCGCGTGCATGTATGTACATGCATGGATACATGTGTATGCACATATTTAGACAGTTGACGTACGATAAGGCCCGAGACACGGCAACACACACTCTGCGGGGCGATGGTATCACAAAAAAGGTAAACAATCTAATCAATAAACACAATAAAACCATGACGAACGGCCACATATGTGTGTGTGTGTGTAACTGTACAACTGCATGCGTGTGTGCGTATGTATGTAATGTGAGCAATCGCATAGTCAGTCCGTCCCCCTTCCACTTCTCAGGCCTGCACGCGACGATTGATTACAGGCAATAAAACGTCTTTCGAACCGATTGACTTAAAAATAAACATAGACACACATACACAGACAGACTGAGAGACGGCAGCCAGCAATTAACACAGTTGCGGGAGTGGAAGAGGGAGGACACAAGCGGCCCCAAAACTGCACTGTTGACGATGTCTTATTCATTCACGCATTGGGTAATCGATATACAGACTCACTCACTCTCCTGAGAGAGACACACATACACATACATACGCAGGCTTGCTCAGCCGACGGCAGCCGCCAAATGAAACCATTAAGCGCAACATAAAACAGAGAGACGAGAGACGAGACAAAGAGATGCAAAGAGAGAGAGAAGGGAGGGGAGCGTGCAGGCAGTGCAACCAGAAGCTACGATCGGGCAGTGCCGCCAAAGTGGCGACTTCGATGCAGACGGACAAGCAAAGCACAAACAATCAGTGGAGCCAGCAACAACAACAACAGAAACAACAACACAGCAACAACATAAGCAGCGACAACAATAACAACGGCGACGGCGACGACGACGACGTGATCATGTCTGGACAGTTCAGCAATGCTGGCGACGCTGTCGGCTCCAACTTTGTTATTGTTACCGCTCGTGCACATGCCCCTCCACCGACAACAACAATAACAACAACTGCCCACGATTCGAGTGCTGCTCTCGTTGTTGTTGTTGTTCTTGTTGTTGTTGTTGCTGCACTCAAATGTTGTCGAGCAAACAGGTTTGAACTCTCGTCTGGCCGCAGGCAAAGGCAGCGTCGCTTTCGACGTCGACGTTGCGTCGATATTAAACGTAATCAATAGAGTTAACTTCTTTAATTGAGCAGCACAAAATAAAAACGAGAGAGCGCAAAAAAAAAGAGCAAAAAGAGCAACAACAACAACACACGAAAGTGAAGCGACAATCAAAACTAATTGAACGTGCATATGGCGAAAATGCTGAGTTAGAGTGGGAGAGGCAGAGGGTGCAAAGAGTGGCAGAGCATGAAGAGAGAAGCAGAGCAGAGGGCAGAATGGGAGAGGCAGGAGAGTAAAGGCAGAGAGTGGCAGAGCGAAGTGCGGGAGAACAGCAGAGCACAGCAGGCACCCACTTATAAGTGTAAGCGCATATGCGGATATGTTTGTATGTACAGGCATGCTCACTCTTACACACACACACACACAAGGCGCGTTGATGACCTGTTGAGCTTTGAGCTGCTGTTCTTGTTATTGTTGTTGTTGTTGGCAGTGGCTTTTGCTCAATGAGTACGCAAAAGCTTCGTTGCTTGGGCGCAAAGTCGAGTCGAGTCTGCGTTACGACTAATAAGCATAGGCAACAACAACAACAACACACACATACATACATGCGAGTCATGTTATGGCTAATTAAGCATTGCATAGTTTTGAGCGTCATCTAATTTGGAAGTTGAAGTGGATGAGGAAAAGGAACCAAAAAAGGAAAGGAAAGCAAAATGAAAATAAATGAAGCTGTCAAGGGAACTAAAGCGCAAGTTGAGAAGCGCTTGGGAAATATAAAGTGAGTAGAAACCTTATCAGGCATAGAAAACTCGCTTCAGTACGAAGAAATCTTTATACTGCATATGCTATAGCCTCAAGTGTAGTAAAGATATCTATATATACAGGGAACTTTTATTTACAGTATACTTTGTATAGGGTACTTCCCATTGACGACAATTAATACAAAGTAGTGTCAATTTGTGGGCGTTATATCTGTCAGTGTCAGTGCCATATATTGCTATATATAGTAACCTAGTCTGGTAGGGCTTCTCTATTGAATGTCTCGCGATGCGTCAGCATAAAATCAAGGGGAACCTTAGTCAACATTAGTCGAACCACAATCGAAGCAAAAACCCGCACACAAACTGTCAGTTCAGTCCAGTCAAGTGGTCAAAACAGAGTGGGGGAGGGGAAAGAGGGTAGGCAGGTGAAGAACGTGGCTGGGGTTAGGTGTGGAGCGAGCTGGGGTGACGTCGCTCGTTACTCGAACAGGCCACAAAATGTTGGCCATTATAGCACGTTGATTGCTCATTTGTTGACACGCAACGTTTGCTGTGCGTCTATTTTGAGAGACAGCCACAGCAAAACGAACAACAAAAACAAATCCCAGGAAAAAAAAGCATGTAAAGAGTGCGTTTACTGTGTGCCACTGTCAACAGATACCCTGTAAAGTAGAGTAGTGAGATTTTGCTTAAGTTTTCTCTATTTTTGCACATAAAACGCATTTATTTACTTGTTTTTTAGTAAAAGATACCCTGTAATATGTAGGGTATTTGTTACGGAGATACCCTTTAGTATTTTAAGTATTAGTTGTGGCTTGGTTGTGGTTTCTTATGAGTATTTCGGCGGGAATTGTTTAAATTGTTGAGTAAAATATACAAATTTGAACAAAAATACCCTGTAATACTAAAGGTATTGCTGTCTAAGACACCCAGTGTGCTCATATGAGTTAGACACAGCTTGATATGTTGAATATTTGTATAATTGTTGAATATATCATGTTTATTCATGTAAGATACCCTGTAAATAGTGAACAAATATAAATTATTGTGCTTAATTGTGTTTAAGCTGTAATTTAAAAATAGAAACAACAATGCAACTACAAACATACCCTGTAATTAGCTAAATGCTATGATTTATATTACTTTAATTGAGGTTATGTTGACTTCTTTACATTGAAATAACCTTTAAGTAAGTCTAAACAAATCACATTCAGCCTTTGCCTTGTATACCCAACCAGTACAGGGTATAAATAGTGTCAATTTCGTTTAATATTTGCACAACGCAATGTGAACAACAAATAACAACAACAACGACGCAGCTACAGATACATTTACAGCCGCATAGCGTTGCCTATGAATGACGATGGCTGCCAGACCATAAAACTAGTAGAATAACAACAACAACAACACAAGCAACAACAACTTGACAACAATCGCTAAGTGCGCGCACGTCATGAGCATTTGCATATTTTGCATATGTATCTGTATATCGTATTTGTATCTGTCTCTTGTAGCTACACATACGTGTACGTGTGAAATGTATCTGCAGCCAGGGCGCAATTGGCGATTGGGCATTGGCAGCTGGCCGTGCCGTGCCGAGCTGGGCCTGGACTTGGGGCTGCGGTTGACTGCCGGCAGCAATTTTTCGATCATACGCAGACAGAGAGACGAGCAGACAGACAGACGGAGAGACGGACAGACAGAGAGACAGACAGACAGCGGGCAAACAGACTGACAGACAAACTGACAACAACAGCGAGCAAGCTAAGCGATCCAAGTTGTAGCTGTAGAGCATGCAAAATGCACAGCAAAACACATGCAAACTCAGGTGTGCCAACTTGCATAGTTTGTGAATACACTGTGAATAACTTTTGATTGTACTCTGTATAGTTCAGCTATGGATTGATTGATATATTCATAGTTTATGATCATTTACAATCAGTAAAAAATAATAATTACATTTGAGTCAAAGTTCTTCTACATTTTCAACACTTTGATAAATGAATAATCATAAATATTTCATCTCGTAATGAATAAAATGCTTAATTACTCAGTGGCAAACGGATGTTTAGGTTTCAGTTGAAATATTCAAAAATTTTCCATATGAATACCGAGCGAATAAAAGGCACAATTACTGAGTGTTGCGTGCGAATAGTTTTGCGTAAAATAAAATAAAATTCAAACACTCTCAGCAAGTGATGTGAGTGTATATGAGTGTGCGCAGTGAGTATGCCCAGTGTATGTGAGTGCCAATGAGTGTGTGTGAGTATATGGGAGTACATGCGAGTGCATGTGAGTGTATTTGAGTGTATGCCAGTGTGCCCTGTCTATCATTCGATTATAATGCTCTGCTCGGTTCTGCTTCGAGAGATTGTTGTGGATGTATCAGCTCGGGTACTCGAGCTAGCAGCATGAGTTCATTGTGTGTCACATTGTTGTAGTAGTTGTTGTTGTTGTTGTAGTTGTTCTTCTCATTGTTGTACTTGCTCTCGTTGTTGTTGTTGTTGCTGTGTAAATACTCGCACTGTGTGTGGATGGTTGGAACTCGCCTTGGCTGCTGCTCTGGCTGTTGCTGATTGGGAATCGCCAGTTGGGCGACTGTGCACACACATGTGTCTCACTCACACACACTACACACACTCACACACTACAGAGGCAAACACACACATGCACACACACATACCGACATTTTTTATATTAAGCGATCGCAGACTTGCGTCGCCAGTGAAAATATGCTGTGCATTTTTCAGCTGCTGTCGACGCGTTGCTCGCTCGCTCACGTATCTGTATCTGTATCTTGGTATGCGTAGCTGTATCTTTCAGTTTGCTCGGCCTGGCATTATTTGCATTGTGGCAGCTGCTGCTGCTCGGCTGCCCAGACAGCAGCGAGACAGCTTAATGACTTGCGTCAATGTGCGACCGATTTGCTGCTCAGCTTTCCTTCTGCTTCTGCTTCTCCTTCTGCTACTTCCTTCTGCTTTCCTTTCCTTGCCTTGCTACCTGTTGTACCTTTCACTCACTGGGCTAACGGTAAATCCTACAGACAACATGGCATCATTAAAATGACATTTTTAGCGGGTAAAACCCATAAATCATCAATAGACCCGAGCACGCACTTGACATTTGGCACGGTAAAGGGCTTAAGAACATTCTGTACATCCTGAACTACCTGACCTGACCCTGCACTGAGCTGAGCTGGTACCGTGTCTCTCAGTTCCTGTAGTGCTCAATTGCTTCTGTGGAAAAACCCAGAAGGTGTCATTGGCCAGCACCCTCAGCACCCTTGGCACCACGATAGCGATCTCGATTGATCCTAATTAGATTTGAAGTGTTCTTGGAAATGAGGACAAGGAAAAAAGGAAAATATATCATATGATTTGCCAAAATCAAGTGGCATATTTAAGAAGTTACATAGGTAGGTAATGATACACAGTATATGATTATATAGATTAGGTTTCATTGTTTTTTGATAAATGGCATACGAGAATTTAAATTGTTGTCTTTGATGAGTAAGGAAACGACTTAAGAAGAGTCTTTCTTAAGTATGATATGTGAAGAGTAGAAATATGGAATATAGAGGGTTTTTAAGGTCAAATAATGGTATAAAGAATGTATAATTGAGTTATCTTAAGACAGATTCGTTGATCAAGAATTCAAATTTACTTTAACAGTAGAGTATTGAAAAATATATGAAATCATTAAGGCTAAAGCAGTTAAGGTATTTAAGTTTTAAAAAGGTTGATTTTTTAGCTATTATCTTTTTGCCAACACTGGTTCAAACAGCTGACGCACATTTCATGTTTTGTATCACTGTTGAACATCTTCAAATTGATCTATAATTTAACCATGAATCATAAGTTTGGTTTGCGAATCGAGTTAAGCTATCAAATTTATGCAAAATTAATCAAAATTGTCATTTAAATTCAAATATTTCCATATTTTCAGATATTTCTAAATCAGCAAACTTACTCTGTAACTGAGTTGATCTTTCCCACCTCTGTAAGCCCCCCGTCTCACTCTTCCTTCCCCTTTCTCTCTCCCCCTACACCTTATCGTAAGTTCAAAGCGCTATAGATAAAGTTATAGTACTTATATTAATAAGTTAACTGCGCTGCCACGCAATCTCAATTATCATTCCACTTGGGGTTGGGGTGGAAATAATTTCTATAGAATCCCCCCGTAGTTGCCACATTTAATAATCGTGACTATATCATATCATATCTACGTCACGTAACTTATTATCGTCTCGTTTGATAATAATGAAAGTGAAATGGCAAAAGCAGCTGGCGAAACTCAAATGAGTCGCATTGAAACAAGCCTATATAAGTTGCTATATACAGTATATACTATATATATATACTATATGTATAGCATGGGCTTTGAGGCACATAATCTTTTGTTGATACGCGCCAGAGAGACGCATTAAATTGTTTATAAGTATTTGTATACCGTATTTGCCGTCGGACGCACATTTTGTTATTATTCTTATTATTTTTATTATTGTTTGTGCTTCTATCGTGAATCACGCCATTCGCTTTTTATCAGCTAAAACGACTTCTCTCTCTCTCTCTCTCTCACACGCACATTTATCAATATTGCCGAGCATTGACACATATATAGTATAAATATATAGAGCGCAAATGGGCACCATAATAACTGTATTAAACGGCATTACACAACGGAATGGGGCAGGCAGAGAAGGGGGAGAGAGAGGAAGACAGGCAAGCGACAGTCGATAGGGCTGTGCTGGCTTAGTGATAACAGATAACACGTACAAATCGATTGCATCGACCCGAAGTGCCACAACGAAGGTCAACGATATCTCGATAAACATTGAGCCATTCACTTTCCTTCGGGGGGTGATCTCCTGATGAGTCAGGGAGTGCCCAGTGCCCGTGCCCGAGTACGTACAGGTGCAGACACAAGGCAGTGGACTGATAACAGGTAACTACCCCAGCAGAGATAGTCAACCGATAAGTGCGATAAGAGCAAACGATACACAACACGATATATGTAAATCAATCAATCTTTACAAATTCCTGAGCTGCTAAAGTTGTAAATTATATTTAATACATGTGTTTAAGAGCTTTTAATGAGCAAGAACTATCGATTGAAGTTGTTGGTATTAATTGGTAGGTTATGTTGCGGAATTATCTATAGAAGTGACTGGTAGATAGAGCTAACAATGTGAGATCTAGTTCAGAGAAAATCAGATTGCTTATAAAAAGCTGTTATCGATAAATGTATATATATTTAATGGTATGTTATCGATAAATCAAGAAGGCATGTCTATTAACAAGTGTAGAAATCAGTCTCTTGCTTGTCTTTGAGAAATTGCATTATCAAATAATTACTAGATTCTCATCGATATGTTCTTATCGATTATTCTTTTGATATATCATCGATAAATGAAAAAGGCATTTATATTAAAGATTGTAAAAAATCAGTTGACATACAAAAATCTGTTATCGATAATTATCGATAATTATCAATGTAACAAATGACACCATATCGATAAATCAAGAATGCATGTCTATTGACGATAGTTGAAAACAGTCTCCTGCTTGTCTTTGAATTATTCCACTGTAAAATAAAGATTATTTTTTATCGATAGGTCATTATCTTTATTTATCGATTTCTGGCGTTATCGATAATTTATATATTATCTATAAATCAAGAAGGAAATCAAGCAAGAGCTTGTATTTAAAAGATTGCACTATCAAATAATGATTAAATTCTTATCGATATATTCCTATCGATATTTATCGATTAGTGTCGTTATCTTTAACTCACCTTTCAGTTTCTCGCGCGTCGTTTCCAATGCATTTTTACGCGAATTCACTGTGGATTCTGCAAAAAGAAAAGAAGGAAATTAAAATATTTGTTAATCATAAATTGCAGTTAAATTTCCCCTCACAAATTCCCAAAGAATGTTCTGCCAATTTCTTTTTATACTGTATGTATACACTTAATTTCAGCAATGTCTTTGATCGATTTAAATTTCTCAGCTGGCAAAGTGAAAAGAAAAGAAAAGAAAACAAAAAGGAAAATGAGAATCTATTTAATCTTTTATTTATACCGCGATGTCGAGGCCCCCCCACGCATTGACACTGACATTTCACTTGGTGACGTCAAGTGTGTGTGCTCGATAGACAGTCGAGCAACCCCTCCCCCTCAACAACCCACTCACCTAGCCCCAGCTCCCCTAGCTAGTCACAGTAACAACTACAAGAAAGCAAGAAAATTCTTAGCCAATTTCCATGGGCAGACGACGGAGGCCATCAGAGTCCGCAATATACGACTGTCTATAGCATATGCTATATAGTATATATGATACATATAGAATATATCTTGGTATATACGTTTTTTTCTCGATATTTGAAAATGTTTACAAGCGAATTTTTAGCGCTGTTTTTGCTAATTTTAAGTGTTCGTCCCGCCCTGGCACAGTCATTGTACATTTGTACAATCGTAAATTGAAATAGAAATTTTGCGCTAGCGATTTCTAGCCAAAACATAGACAATGTTAAATGTTCTATAAATAAATTGCGTACATCTCGCACAAAATTGTGGCGAAATTCCCCAAAACAAATAGAAAATGAAAACAGTACATGAATATATGTGTTCTATATACTATATACAAGTCAAATTCTATTTGGATTTAGCGAGAACTCATCATGAGGTAGCTGGGCAGGCAGATGACACTCGCAATGACGCACTTTGTGGAATATTCATCATTCTTTCACACATTCCACGCTCTGCGACTTCCCGAGCTTATTGTACCCTGTACCCGATATTACAGTGAGTAATGATTGCTATGGTCAGTTGTGAATGAATGAATGAATTGATAATAAAAACATTCTGTTGTATTTCATGTGAGACAGATATAATTTTGGTATTTCCATTTTGATATTATGTGGAGCAAGCATATAGCAAGTGCAGTTTGTGAGATAGGCTGATGAATTTTGGCATAGATATAGATTAACATATACTCTAACAATTCTAAAAGTTTCATAGGTAAACTACAACTTTTAAGGCGTATTAAGCAGGTATTGCTGGGTACTCTATAAAGATATAAAGGTTTTTGAGGAATACGCAATTTGTCCTAGCTAATGAAACAAATTGAAGACATTCCTTAAAGAGTAATAAGCTCAGACTCATTACCTCAAGGCTGTGCTTTATTTACTGCGTATCTGCCAGTCGTGCATGCCGACTACCCTTAATATTAATTGCCTCTGTGGCCTGTGCGCAGTTTAGTTGCCTTTTGCACAATTTATGAGAGTTGTTGTTGTACTTTGATAAGCATTTACCCACACACTGAGAGATAGACACTCACACACACACACTCACATACATACATATACACACACACATACTCATACACACGGAGAGTAATTACAAAATACACAACGATTAACGCGCTTATCACAGAGACCACAAAACTGGCGCGTTGTCTTGGTTGCCAGCAGCTGTAGAGCACTCGTGAATACATCTAGTGGGGGAATGGGTATTCGAGCGAGTACTCGCACTTTAATCTCTCTCTCCTCCTCACTCCAAACTGGAGGTTGCACTTTGAACGCACGCTCGATAAGACGACGGGCGCGCGCTTTGCAGATTGTTCACAAAGACAGCGCCTCAAAGTATGCAATGCTAAGTTGGCAAAGTGTTTGCGACTGTGTGTGTGTGCGTGTGTGTGCGTGTATGTGTGCAACTATAAGATGCTCTGTGTAGGAAGTCTAAATGTGACGAAGGGTGGAGTACTTTGTGACGTTACCGTAATGAATTTGCTATGAATGAATGAATAGTTGAACTTATGTTCATATGAGTACCTTTGAATGCGAATGCTATGCATATTCACACTCTAATGAACTCTTTAAAGCACAGTCAAACATATCATTAAATATTGTCTATCCTAGTTATGCTTAACTTCATTTTATTCATTCTCTTTAAATGAATATTGAAACTCATTTAGTCTAAACACATTCACAGTCATACTTTACTCATACTTATTCTCATTCTCAATCTCATGCTTCATTCACTCATATATAAACTTACATATATTTATACTCACTTTTATACACCCATTAATACTCACACACTCTTACACTCACACATTCATATTCACATTCACATTCACATTCATGCTGTGTGTTAATTGTTTTTATTAACATTTGTGCGACCGCATTTAGCAGCAGCACGTAACACATTAAGCGGCTTCCCCAGCACACCCAAACACACACACATGCTCTCTCCCTCTCTCGCCCCTCTCTCTCCCTCCCTCTCTCTCACACTCCCTCTCACTTCACACACAAACAGGTCGTGGCAACCAGTTTAAAGTGAAGCACTGAAGAAATAAGCTTCAAAGCGCATAAGTCGATGACGAAGACGCACACGGTAGCACAGAGAGAGATGAGGGGAGGGAGAAGAGAGGGGAGAGAGTAAGGTAAAGAGAGGGAGGTGAAGAGAGGCAGGTGAAGAGAAGGAGGTCGTGTAGAGAGGTAGGTAAAGACAGGCAGGAATTGAGCGGGGTTTGAACAGCAGGGCAAGGCAGACAAACTGATGCACGTTCGGCATTGCCAATTTCCAGCCATGTTATGGCCATTCTTGCGCTGTCCCCTCTTCCCACTCTTCCACCTCTTGCTCCCCTTACTTCTCCTTGACTCCTGTTCCTCCTCTGCCCCTTCTACCTACTTCCTACACTTCTTGATGCGCATGTTTCCGCTTTCATTGGGTGCCTGCTGTCGCCAACAAGTCGGCGGCCATAAACAAGTGCGGCAGGTGGTAAAGCCTCTGAGCCTACGCAGTGCAGAGACAAAGAGAGAGAGACAGAGAGATGGAGAGACAGGGTGAGAGAGGTAGAGACGGGAGGGAGGTAAGCAGGAGCAGCGCGCTGCATCGGATGCGTGCGCAAATTGCGGCCGCTTTGCTGCTGGTGCTGCTTTTTGCGTTACCTGCGCTAACAACTTCTGATTCTTCTGCTTGTCGCTGTCTGCCTCCCCTTCTCCCCATCCTGCCACCTCTTCCTGTTCTTCCTTTGCCTTGTGTGCGCGCTCTCTTTGACTCTTTCTCTTCTTGTTTCTTTTGCCTGCTGCGCTTGCTGTGCGCCTGGTTGTCGCTTTAATTTGCATGCAGCTTTTTTCCTTTTTCTACGCTCTCTCTTGCACTCGCTCTGCCCCTCTCTCTACCTCTCTCTCTGCCTCTCTCTCTCACTCCTTCTTCAACCCTTCTCTCCCCTCTCTCTGTCACTTTGTCTTGCCTTAATAGACTTTACAGTTCGCGCTTCCTCGCACAGTTTTCATTGATAAACTTCAGAAGAAACTCAACTAAAGCAATTCTTCCGAGTAGAAGGTACCTTATATTTCTACGAAAAGACTCAGATAATATATGACATTTCTATATCATGAATATAAATATAACTATTTGCTATTATGAATACTATTCAAGTGACTTAATCTACTGAGAATTCTGATAAGTTGCGGTGATTTCCCCATGAAAGTTCCTATAGATTTCTGCAGCTTTTATCTTGAGTTCACTTAAATAAATAACTTTATTTTGGGCGCGATTATCTTTTTTGTTAATATATTATCTACGATTGTGTGAGTGTAGTCAAGTTTCAGCTGATTCATGAATCATTAATTCGCCGGCAGAGCTTTCCCGATCTTTGCAAAGTAAATTAAATACTTTCGTAGCGTAAATCTTTTGCAAACTCGAATGTCTGAATGTCTGTGAGTGCTTTAACGAATATTCACTTGCAAATGAATGCGAAATGACACACGGTCTGGGACTGGTCAGCTGTGGCTGTGCTGCCTGTGACTCATTGCGAAGCCCCCATAAGACCCCAGACACACACAAACACACACAGACACACACGAGTGTCACACCTACATGCACACATGTAGTATACCTCGTATATCTCGGTTGATTTCAGCTCGTAACGCCATTAACCAACTGACCAAGTGCGGGAGTGCGACTGTGCTGCATAAGGCACTCGATAACCACAGTCACAGCCACTGCAGCGTCAGTCGCGGGGGCTTTAAAGCACCTTGAAGGGGTGTTCCCGACTCTGTGGGGACTATTAAAGTGTCATAAATGCAACGTTTTCTGATTTCGCAAGGGTTTTTAGTGCTAATTTGTTTGCTTTTTCTAGAAAAATCGTAGTTTACGTATGTGATAAGATTTATGAGTGTTGGTTTTCAACTAGTAGACTTGTAACTATCGTTATCGTTATCGTTAGAACTAAAGCATAAGCAGTTTATATACTTTTGGTAACTGTTTCTTATACATGTCAATAAAATAAATAAAATTGTCTTAATAAAATTGTTCGATATCTCGCTTAGTTTACGAGTTATAGCCTTCGATAACTCTCAGTTTTGCATGAAATGATCAGTGTAACCATAAAACTGAGTTTGTTTTTATCGTAAAAGGCAACGAAACTGGCAACATATTAAATTTCAAACCATAAACGTAGTCTACATATCATTAAAAAACATAATACATCGATTTTTATATAACTCAACAATATAAGAAGTAATGATTAGACACCAATTATCAATATCTCGCTTAGTTAGCGAGATATAGCCTCCGAAAACTCTCTGTTTTTCAGTGTGCCCACTTAATTGAGTTTCTTATTGAAAAAGGCAACATCTACTTATCGAAACTGAGAACAAATTTAATTGCAAAGCATAAACTTAATCAATTCATCAATATAAACGATTATAAATCGTGAATGTCTATCGAAAGTGCGTAATATATCAACATCTTCAAATGTATCGTTATCGAAACAAGGGAAGCCACTTTGCAGCAGCAGTATCTGCATAGCAAGCCACCTCCGCAGTCGCAGTCGACGTCGGAATTGTTCATTTCAATTTCATTTGCCATCACTCTCCCACACCCGTGCTTCCTCTCTCCCGCTCTCTTCAATTGAATCTGTGACGTATGACAAGCGAACGGCAGCCGTAGCGCATTGAAATATGCCAAAAGCAGCAAATGAAATGAAACGTAAAGCAACAACAACAACACAAGAGAAGAAGAGAGAAGGAGGAACCACAATAAAAGGAACAGAGCAACAGTATAAATAATAACAACGACAACAAGAAGGCGAGTTTTGCATGCGCCTGTTGATTGCGTAATTAAAAGCAGCCCCAACTTTGTTGTTGTTGTTGTTGTTGTTGCTGCTAGTGTTGCTTTTGTTTTGTTTCGTTTATTCGTCTTCCTTTTCTTGCATTTTCTCGTCTTAGAGAATGTATTTAGTGAATATTAAACGCAATATTCTACGCTTGAACTACTTGGAATTTTTAATAATGCCAAAGACAATCGACTAAATCGATCTAATGTAGTAGATACCCTGTAATCTACAAGGTGTCTGGGGTGTAGGGAGTAGGGGGTTCCCTGTGATAGTGAGCTATATTCGTAATAAGATTAGAATATTTCATATGCTGCTGCTGATCTCTTCCGCTTTAGATAGGAATGTAGGGGGTATTTGTAATGTGCATAACTCGGTTGTTGTAGGATCTATGTTGTTTAAATTTGGTATAGTTAGAGAGGAAGAATATAATAATAGATACATTTAATTTTATAAATATCTTAGCAATAATAGTAGAGTTATGGACGAAACTGATAACAAAGCGGTTGGTATAATGTTGTAGCGTGCATTGTTTACGCATAACTCGATTGTTATTGGAGCTTTCTTTCTTAAATTTAGTATACATGCCGAGAAATAATATTATAATTAATCTATTAAATTTCAACAATATCGTAGCTATAATAGTGGAGTTAGGGACGAAACGGTGAACAAACAGAGACTGATTTAATGTTCTAGCACAAATTGTTGGCATATCTCATGATCTTTCTACAGTTCCAGGCTTGCTATACCCTTTTAAGGCAATGTCTACGTTTACAGGGTATTGGAATAAAAATAAAAATGCATGTGGCACATTTTTTTTTTCTGTTCGTTGTTCAACGACTGCCAATTTCTGCAGCTGCTTGCACATTTCATTAAAAGAAATAAAAAGGCATCTAAATACATAATACACATGCAGGCAGACAAACACACACTCACTCACACACACACACATACATATCTAGATATATGTATAAACCGATATGTAAGATATGCACATATTCGCAAGTTTGCATGCACACACGGGCGGAACAGGCCCCAGGAAAAGGGGGCCTTGGGGACGGGGCTGGGGTCCCAAATCCAGTTACGTTTACAGCTGCAGCCAGACAGAATCGGAATTGCTTGATTCGTGTTCGTATTCGCATTCGTATTCGTTTTCGCCTGCGCCAATTGCAACTGCAACTGCGGCAAGTCCCACGTGAGACGCGGCGCGAACTATGCGAGGAATGTGCCACAGTGCGTGGGACTCGTTAAAGTTAACAATTAATTTGTATTTGTGCGGAAAAACGGGAACGAAGCGAGCGAAGAAAGAGAACACGCACTTCACCAGGAAGTCAAGATATTACGAGATTTGCGTGGGGGAAAAGGTATCAAAAATGCACTGTCTAAAATGCAGATCATGAAATGTTTAATGTAAATTATTTACATATTTCAGACAAAGAGTAGATCGTTTATTTAGGTAAAATGCTAAACGACTCATTTGAAAGATTTGAGCATTTCATTTTTTTTTATATCAAGTAAAGTTTTCTTGTTAATTTTTAGAATCAATAAGGTTTTTAATTTATTTATATTATAAGCTATGATTTCATCTTTCTTAATGTTTATTCTTTACTTATTCTTATAAATAACTAAGATTTCATATTTCTTTATCTTTATGCTTTATTTATTTATATGACTAACCATAATTTTCTCTTTCTTTATCTTTATTCTGCTCAAGCTCTTCTATTTTGAGGTTAGAAACTCTTTCAACTTGTATTGTTCTGATTGTATTTTCTAACCTCAACGATTTCCCCTTTTGATAACCGAAAGTGAAATCGTTAAATTGTAAAATCCTAGCTTATTAATTAGCATTGGGGCGTGGAAAACACGGCACATAATAAATCACACCCTGCTCACGATTATCTTTGGGGTGGGTGTTGCGGGTGTATTCGTATTCGTATTCGTATTTGTACTCATATCGCATTCAAATGCAAATGTACAAATGCCTCAAATGATTAACCCATGTGACTAAGTTGTATGCAAATGATGGGCAAACAGAGTTAACGAGAATATGAGATAAGCGAAGGTTAACAGAGGAGGCTGTGTGTGCGTTACAGTATGTGTGTGTGTAAGTGGGTGACCAAATGTCGCACAATAAAACCAAAACGAAAAGCAAGCAAAGCAAAGCAAAGGCAGCTGACAAAGCAAAACGCAATTATGAAAAGTTATTCACTTTTATGCTTAATTTCCTTTGAATTATACGTTGTACGTAAATTGCGCTCTCTCAGTGTTTACCTACCTCTGCTCTCCCACTATAAAACACTCTCTCTCTCTCACTCCCTCTCTCTCGCTCTTAATTTGGCTTTCAATTCAGTCTGACGTTCAATCGACCGAGGGAATTCCCTGTTGACTGTATGTGTGTGCATGTGGACGCACGCTCTCTCACTCTCTCTCTCTGCTCTCTCTCATTTACTTTGGCTTGCGGTAATCTCTCACTCAAGCTGTAAATTTGCTGAGTGAGCGAGAGTGTTAGTAATACGAGTGTAAGTGTGTGTGTGTGTGAGTGTTTGCTTTTCAGCTTTCGAGCTTTATTACACGCAGTTTTGTTGTTGTTGCTTTGCGTTTCGTTTGACGATTATCATTAGGCTGAGGCGTGCTGTTGTTGTTGCGATTGTTCCCGTTATTGTTGTCGTTGTGCAGTTAATTGTGCTGTGCAGTTGCTTCTCTACGTACGTTGTACGTTGTATTTTGATTGTTTACTTGGCGCCGATAAGATTTCACGCCTATTTAGTAGTTTTAATAGGCCCCGTCGAATTAAACTGGCATTTTGTCGCGCCTTTTAGCAGAGAAACAAAAGCAGTGCACAGTTTAGGCTCAATTAATTAATGTTTAACTAATAATATATAAGGCGTGCAATTAATTGCAGGTAGTTAAGATGGTAAGCTTAATAATTGATTTGTATTTTAGTTATATTAATTATGGGTTCTGTCTGGTGCTGATTGAATATGATGTAATGTGAGTAATATAGGCAGATCAAAGCTGATTAAAGCTCGTTTGAAGCTCAGGCAGATAAATAAATCATTATAATAATAAAAAGCTTAAATAATGAATAGCTTAAACATCATAAAAGGCAAAACCTATAAGTTTACGCTTTAATATGATTTAATCTATTGCTTGAAACGTTCTTTAAAACTTAATATATGCAGAAAGTTTAAGAACTTTGTTCTATCTCTATTTAGCAAATCTAATTTCTTGCATGTTTATATTTATAATGCATTTAAATGCTGTAAACAACTTTGCCATTATGCAGACAAAGCTCATTAAAGCTTGTATTAAGCGTAAGAAGTTTATAAAATAAGTTTTTTCAAGCTGTTGCTTATACATTATAATAAAACATATAATTCATCCATTATAACCTTCCTTTTCTCTTGTCAAAGCTCATTAAAGCTTGCCTTAAGCAGTTTTAATACCTCGTTCCCCCTAAAGAAAGCTTATTCATTGCATGTAAAACATAATTAAACTCATGCTTAAATCTATTTTACCCCAGCTTTAATCACAAGTTCAACTTTAATCAAAAAGCTTTACAAGTTTTTTCTACTCGACTGATCCCCCATCTCTTTGTATCTTCCTTGAAGGCTTATCAGTCTGCATTCATCGCCTTAGCCAAAAGAGAAGGTGTCTCTGTTGATGTTGCAGTTGTTGTTGCTGCTGCTTTCCACCTTGCCCAGAGGCCACTTTACGCAGATATTTATAGCTTGCTACGTTATGGCCAAGAGATTTATATTTCGATCTGCGTTAACATAAATTACGGCACAGTCAAAAAAAAAAGAAAAAGAAACCAAAAGGCGAAAGGGAGAAGAAAAAAAAACCGTCAAGACTCCTTTTCCGTTGTGCGCCTTTTCCTGGCCAGGGACAACAATGTAAATGTATCTGTGTATCTGTGTGTGTGTGTATCTCTATCTGTAACTGTGTGTGTCTGTTTCTGTATCTGTATCTGTAGCTGGGACAGACAATTTCATTTCATTTATATTTTATGCGCTGTCTTTCTGCGTTCGCTTCCTTTGACTGCGCAAAAAAAAAGATACAAACACTCACTCTCAGATACATTTAGCGAAATGGGAAAAACGTATCTGTTGCTCCATCCTGTGGCAACAGCTGCTGCCCAACACGACGACGACAATAATCCTCAATCAACTTAGCTGCACAGCGACGTCTTGTATCTTGTATCTCACAGATACGCATGCCACTTGTGCGCTGTGTCTTTGCTTAGAGTTTTCTTTGCTTTTCTTTTTTTTTTTTTGCTTTTACTTTTGCTTTGCATTTCTTTTGGCTTGAGGCAACTCGGGCAACCCGTCGCTGTTGCTGTCTCTGTCTATGTATCTTGTTTATGCGTCGCTCACGACAAACGGTCTATAAACAGCCAAGTTGGCGTAGACGCTGGCGCCTCAACTTGCCTCGCCTCGGCTCGCAAACTGAGACGTGCTGTGCGCTACAACATTGCGACGTGCCGCATTCGTAACGTGACTTCCTTCACTCTATGGCCCACAAAGGTAAGAGAGAGAAAAAGGGGGAGAGGGAGGGAGAGAGTGAGGGAGAGAGGGGGCAGAGTGAGGTGAGTGTGTGTGCCTAAGTGAGAATTGCTGTTGTGCTGCCATTTAATATAAAAGTCGAAGTCGAAGTCGGCATAAGCGTAAAAGTATCTGATGGTTGCCATTGTCTACGATATCAGTTTTTTATAAGCGGCTTAACAGCTGTTAGGAACTTAACAGAGCAGAGGGAGACGGCTGCAAGAGAAGCAGAGAGAGGGAGGTGTAGAGTGGCTGGAATGGGAAGCGTGGGAGTGGGACTTCGCTCTGTCAGTTATACTTTGAGTTATAGCTGCCTACAAGTATCTTTTGTCTGATATTGTTTGCTTTAGGTCCTTTTATCAACTGCCTAACAGCTGTTAGTTAACATAGAGACGTGGAGCTAGGATGCGTAGGTGTGGTTTGTAAGCTACAACTCTGATATAGGACAAAATTGCACAGGCTCAATTGAAAATATCGTAAGAAACTTTTTCTGCTTGTTGCATGCTGCTTAACATATGTTAAAAAGTTAACAGTGTAATTAATATAGAGTGGAAAGTAAAAGAATAGTTTAATGGAGTATTAACTGTGCGGAAAATATATAGAGAGCGAAGTAAAAGAATAGCTTAATGGAGTATTATTTAGTTGTAATAGAACTGTTCCTAGATAAAAGGCAGCTCGCAGGTTTCTGAAGACCTTTTCTAAATATAGTCAGAGCTAAAAAAATACCTGCTGTTACTGTTTGACTGCTTAACAGTTTAATGAGCTATGTAAATAAGTTAACAGAGCAGTTTAAACATAAAACAAAGCAAGGACAGAGATATATTTATTAAGGAAGTAATATAACAGCTGGTTTACATTAGGAATTTAATGGAATAGTATCTTTAATGTATACAAACCTTACAATTAACAATTCTAAACTCTGTTAATAAGTTAACAGTTGAACAAATATATAAAGCTAGTTAAAATAAAGGGATTTTTACAACTGGAAGTACCAGGTTACCACGGCTAAACTGTCCGTGAAATATCTTCAGACTTTTATTAAATCCCAATGCATCCTAACTTCAATATATTCTTAAGCCACTTGCACTGTCACAAACTGTTAACAGTTTTATAACTCTTTGAGCTAAGTAAATCAAAACTGTTAAGTAGCGCGCTGGCCTTATAATCCAGAGCTCACCTGGCCATAAAGTTGGTGCCCCTGCCAATTGCCAAGTTGCTTTGAAATGGCCGCCGACGCCAGACACCGCGACGACGACGTCGACGACGACAACGCTGTCTGTAGCAAGTTGACTGCAAGTCCAAGGCAAGCTGAGGCGTGCTGCGAGCAGATCTCTCTCTCTCTCTCTTCTCTCTCTCTCTGTCTCTGGCCTGGGTCTTTAACCCAGCAGCATTGCTGGTCCGAGAATCCTTTGCCCAAACCTGTCTCGATTGCGTTTCGGGGGACTGTCGTTTATTGTTTTGCGCTTTTAGGCGTCGCATAGACCCAAGCCAAGTGCGACTACCTGACGCATTAGGCCTGTAGTTGTAGCTGTATCTGTATCCGATGCTCTGCTCGCCTTTGTATCTGTATCTTATTGTGTGTGCTGTTTGTGTGTGTTGAAGTGCCTCATGCAACATATTCATATTTATGATACACTTATGCCCCCCAACACAAAGAGATGTGAGGGAGGGAGTGCAAGGGAGAGGGAGCGATTTTATGCCTTCTCCTTTTTACACCGACTCGAACCTGTTTGTGGCCCTTTTTATTTTGGTTCTTCTCTGCTTGTATTTGGCTTTTGGGCCACTTAACTTTTTATCAGAAATCACTTTGCTTGTTCTGCGAAATTGTTATAAGTATATAAAGTTGGTATAGTATATATACATGTACGTACGTGTGTGTATATAGACACGTGTATCTGGCGCACAGGAAGCTGCCTGCAAAGTGCGAAGATGGGCAAATTCATTTTGTATACTCAGCACACACGTACAGACAGAGAGAGAGAGGGAGAGAGAGAGAGAGAGAGAGGGGAAGATAGAGGGACAGACACTGACGAAGAGTCGTCTTTTATCTTTCCCTTGTAGGGGGGCTTAACGGAGCTCAACAGGTGTCTGGCACTAAAGAGTAAAAGGGCTCTCCCTCAACTCCTCATGAGTTAAAGGCAGTAGCGGCTTAACTATTTTTGGCCTACGCTTTTGAGTAATGTTTCCATATTATTTGGCATTAGCTGGTTGACTGACTTGTAGCTGAAAGCAGTTTATGAGTCCAGACTTTCAACTGTACTAACTTTATTTAAGACTCATATCATTTTATTTACTTTTCTTCTATATATTTTTCGCGTATTACAAGCTTTTTTTAGTTAAAAAGAAATCTTTTCTTAGCTTGCCAAGCTTAGAGTCTTGGGATTGATTCAAAACTTCCCATAACTTTGATAAAAACTGTCTAATTTGCACATGAAATTCAATTTCATTCATTATTCTTGGACTTGATATGATAAATTTACAAAATTCTAATGTTTATGCTTCCGAAAATTGATAAAAATTGAATTTCAAGCGTAATTTGAATGCAGGATAAATAATTTTTTTTCAAACACAATAACAATCACCGCACAAATAATTCCTGAAAATTTGGTTGCGATTGGTTACTCAACAAAGAAGTTATTTAAGAAATAATTCTAATGAGGTACTGATTTCCAAACTCCTGCAAAGTATGCAACACAAAATACGTTGAAAATTGAAGTTAAATACCTCAATAATTCACCCAAGTCTACTAGTTTTAGCGAACATACTTTAAAATTTATCAATAAACGTATGCAAAGTGATTTAAGATTGTTTTCCCAGACTCACTCAAACAAATTTCCTTTTTGCAGTTGTCCCAAAAGAGTTTTCGCCAGTAATTTGATTGCGATGACTAATCAAATTATCCCACTGTCAATTTTAGAAGAACGAATAGTTACCGAATATGTGAATGTTGCAGTTGACCTGTGGACAACACCCACACACACAACACACACACTCACACATTCACACTCGTACACCTATGGAAAACTGCGTTGATTGATCGACTCCGCTTGAAATTTAATTAAAAGCCAATTGGACAATTTCACCAGAGTCATTTTTTTTTTTTTTTTTGGGGGGTCTCGATGAAACGAAAATCAGAACAAAAATTTGGAATACTTGAAGTAACGCCCTGGCACAGGGCAACAAATTAAATTGATATCTGCTGATAATTTATTGGTTTCTTCTAATCGAAACTAGACACATACACACACAGAGACACACACACATAGAGACAGCTCAGTCAGCGAGTCAAATGAAAATTCGCAGAAATTCGCAGCGCGATAACTTCAAGTGGGGACTGTTACTCACCCGATATGAGGAATCATATAGAATAGTCGGTGCTGTGGGGGGGAGGGGGAGTATAAGATGATATAAAACTTGTTTAACGTGAGGAGAATGAGAAGAAGAAGAAGCAGAGAAACGCGTTAGAAATACACGTCAGGTGAATCATCAGCAACAATGACAGCACTGGCAAAGGAGGGCTGGAGAACATGAAAAGGAATTAGAGAAGACAGTTGGGTGGGGAGGTGCATTGAGGCGAAAGCAGGGCGGCAGGAGGCGTGGCTGTTGCTGCTGTCATTCACAATGATTCTGTGCTAATATTTGACATGGCAACATGCTGTCCTGCTCTGGGTGTGGGTGCGGGCTCAGCAAGTGACGCAAGAGCTAGAGAGAGTGAGGGAGGGAGGAATACAGAGAGAGAGAGAGAGAGAGAGAGGGGGAAGAGAGAGAGAGAGAGACAGAGCACATTTGGGAACAGGTTAAACTGCCATTTGACGCAAGAATTGTGCTACGTATTATTTAAACTTGGCCCAGGGTAGACCAAGGCAGTGTGGTCAGTAGTGAGGGCAGCAGTGGCGTCGCAGCGGGGTGTGTAAGGCGAGGTAAGGCAGCTCAAGGTATTCCCTGAAAGGTGCCACAACTTGGGTAGACCAAAACAAAGTGGGCAGCAGTGGCGTGGCAGCAAGAGGGGAGCTAAGGCAGCTCAGGGTACGCCCTTAAATGTAGTGCAACTTGTCTGTCTTCAAATACTGCAACGAAGAAGGGGGCCACTTAGCAGGGGGTATCACAACAGCAACAAGGGATTGCCAGCTATAGAGGTAACATAATTTGACTGCCCCCCTTTATGACTGCGCCTGTGTAACAAGCTGGGGGAAGCTTAAGCAGAGGTGTCACTAAAGAGGGAGGCAGTTAAAGAAGGAGTCAAATAAAACTAAGCAACACTAAAAGTTTTATTTAAACACTACGCAAAACAAGGTGTCATAAGGTACCTTCATTTCTTACGCCCCCCCTCACTAGCTACGCCCCCTGCTTTACGCGCGCGCGTGTTTGTCTCTCTGAATGTTTTGTTGCTGCTTTTGTTGCCAGTCTCTGCGTCTGTGCTGTGCTGGGGTTCGCTTTGCTTCGGTTCAGTTTGGTTTGGTTTTATTTATTCTTTCGTGAGCTTCCCCCATAATTTGGTTTCAGACCAACAAGCCCAAAACGATGGCCAAGCCAAGAGAACCAACGCGACGATGGCCCAAACCGGTATGACGTGATGCCTGAGCTGCCTTTGCTTTGCTGCGTTTCGTTTCGTTTTGACTTTGTTTTTCTGTTTTTTTTTTCTGTTTCTGTTTTCCAACGTTGGTTTTTACGCATTTCTTATTTGTTTTTAGTTGTTTTTTTTTCGCTTAGAAGTTGCTAAGCATATCATTTAATACGAGTACTCTTGCAGTTGTTGCTGGCATTCAACACGTTTCTGATTTTGGCCCAACGAAAGAAAGAAGAACAACAATCAAAGGCCCGCAATGAATATGATATCATTTCACACATAAACAGAACAATTTACTCTACACTCTAGGGCCGACCAAGTGACGCCGCACAAAACATTCTCCCCCACTCTCTCTCTCTCTGTCTCCTTTTGTTGTGGCCCCCCTCCTCTTGTCTTTAGTGTTTGTTTAGTTCATTCTCTGTTAGTTTTGTGGCATTCTCTATTTGAAAATTGATACGTTCAAATGGCATGATATGATGATTTTGCGGTCTCCAAGCGAAACGAAACGAAATTCAATTTAAACAGTTGGCAGACAGACAGACGGGGTCGGGTAAGTGGGCTGATTAGAACTACATATGTACGTGTATGTGCTGTGCATGTGCTGGTTATTTATGACTAAAGTGTCAATTTAAAAGGCCTTCAAATAGTCATGGATTATTTCTATTATAATCAGAAGAAACTCACAGTCTAGTCATCTATCTATAAAACTGTTTTAGGGAAACTTTATTGTGGAGTATTTTCTTTATGTTTATTTAATATATTAATATATTTAACATAGTTATTCTTTTAATATTTACTTTATTTATAACTTATATTTATTTAATATTTTACTGTATTCATCATATCTTTTTATTTTATATTTACTTTTTATATTACTTTAAACATCATATCTTTTTAAATGCTTCAACTGAGTCAAGTTTAACAGATTCTGAAATATTTATTGCCTATAATATCTGAATTTTATAGGGGGAATTTCTGTGTTCCAACGGGAATCATAGACGTCTGCTGAAGTACGTTGATAAATGACTGCAATTGTATCACAGCAACAACAACAACCACAACAACATCAACTACGTAGATCAACTGTACAATTATCAGTTGCTCTGTTGAAGTACGTAATTTATACCCTGTGCACATAGGGTATATAAGAGAGGGTAGGCCTATTTTGTGGATTATAATATATTGCGATTTTATTAAATTTTCCTTAATTAAAATATGGACTATAAGAAAGAAAAACAAAGACAAGAGCGAAAGCTACAGTTGAAAGTGCTCGACTGTGATACATCCGCTATGTTTAGCGCATCTTGTGTTGCATACCTTAGGGAGTCTATTGGAAATCAGTAGCTCTTCAAATTATTTCTTAAATAACTTCTATGTTAATTATTCGATTGCAACCAAATTTTCACAAATCATTTGGGCGTTGATAGTTAGTGTGTTTACAAAAAATTAACTGTCCTGCATATAAATTACACATAAAAATTCGCATTTATCAATTTACGGGGTGGTGGGTATAAAAAAGAATGTATGGCATTTACTATATTTAATATGGAGAATATGATATATAGAACTTATCTGCCAATAAAGTATAATCGATGTGGAACAAAGGACAATTTTGTTTATTAAACCCATTTCGTACCTTCAATTTCTCTTTCTCAATTACTTTAAAGTAGATTTCGATTACTTTTATCATAAAACATAATAAACATGATATACATATTAATGTATATGTACATATTTATATAAATATGTATGTACATATAAAGCATAAATCATAATGACCAGGCAATTGCTAGTCGCACACACCCTGCACACTCCCTAGAAGAGGGTGCTGCTGCCGTTTTATGATAATGCCTAATGCGATTTGAAGCAGTCGATGATGTTGATTTCAAAATGAATTTGAAACATCGGCGCCGTTGACCGCGTTCAGCATTGAACTATTGCGGCTAAAAGGTTATCAAACAAAATGCGCCCCCCTGAAAACCACAAAGTGTTTAGCTTTGGAAATAGAAATAGACTGTGGAAATAAATAACACTCGAAATGGAGCAAATGAAGCGACTGTTTTCGATTTTCAGGCCAAGTAATTTGAGTAAATTAAGAGTGAAAGTAATCTGATTATTATTGACTTAATCTTTGGTCAAAGATCAAGTGAAAGCGGCAAAAGCCTTGCATAAATTTGTTGAAATATTTTCATCCCCCAATTGAAGAAAAAAAAAGAAATATTTTGCCAGCAGCTGGTCGAACAACAAGTGCAAAGAAAGGAAGAGAGAAGAAAGATGAGGGTGAGGAGAAACCCCAGCAAAACAGTTAGCTCATCCCTGCTTGGGGGGCGACTGAAGAAGCTAGAACACGTAGCAAATGCCCTGAATGCCACTTGGTACCGTTAGACCAGTGCTCAGATACGCATATACTTCGAGAGACTACGCAGATACACAGCTACGCTGAGATACTCGGATACGGATACGAGCCACAACACATTCAGATACACGAATGAATTCCGGCACGTCCTAAGGCAACAAAAAGAATTGTATTAGGTTATCCTTGCCACACGCACACAGACAAATGGAAATACACACCCTCACACACGCACACACACACACACACAGAGACTGTGGCGCACAGCGAGGAGGCAAATGGCCTTTCACGGTCGTTGCCGTTGAGCAACTTTTGCCCCAACAAAACACGAGAAGGCTTCGCTCAGGCAGCGACTTCCTAGCTGCCACCCTGCCTGCTTGCCTGCTCACGGACCCTCTCTCTTTCTCTCTTCCCTCTCTATCTATCTCGCTGTTGCCCACTCTCATTTGGGTTAAGCTTTCTACACACCCCGCCATGCCAGGCAAAGGGTACAACAGGATATGCTCAGCTACAGGCAACAGGCAATTGCAAGAGAATGGAAATGTGCTGGTGATTATAATCACTTTAAATGGGATTCCCATGAAATGTGCAACTAATGAAATAAAAGTATATGTAATACACTATGGCTGTACAGTTTATTTAATTCAGTTTAATGTGAGGTGTAATTGAAAATATTATTTATAAAACGGAGATGGGAACAGTCTATAGTAGAGTAAGTTAAAGCACTTAAACTAATAATGGAAATTGCAAGCATAAAACTTAATGTTATATGCGATTTAATATGTTATGTATAATATATAAGCAATGCTACACAGAACATGAAATGTAATATTCGATATATAAGAAGTATATAATATATAGAAATTACCAATTCAATTTACATTTAACAGAATCGTTTATATATTATATAAATGCAAGAATTTCCTTTTTTATTGATGTTTCCATTCTTTAAATGTCTTGAAAGTGTTATTACTTTAATATAGAATGAAAATCATGTGTATAAGAAAATAGATTATAATGTATAAGACAATATGAATTTATATATTCAATTTACATTCAATAAAATCTGTTATTGAGTCTACTATATTTCTTTCTTTTCTTTATTCCCTTTCTTTAAATATCTTAAGAGTTTAATGTATCTTTCTTCAAGTTTATTTGTATTTTATTGTAGTTTCTTCTTTTTTCAGATTTTGCCTATATTTTTCTGCTCTAAGTTTCTTTTTTAATTACATTTTCTTTAAGTTTCTTCTTCTTAAAGTTTCTTTTCATCTTCTATTCTCATTCTAGATCTATCCTGCATATCTTTATGCACTTCATCTATAAATTTCTAGCCAATTTTATAAGCACGCAAAAAAACCCACACCATCTTCCACACTGTACTTCCCTAGAGTGTACCCTTTACAGGGTATGTCGTAGGTCACCCAACAGCCTGCTTAACCAATTGCTTTCATTGTTGGTGCTGTGGGTGGCTCAGTTCGGTTCAGTTTGGTTTCATGCTCGGCTCTTTCTGCGGTGACTGACTGTCGAACAACGTCATCATCATAATGAACACGATGATGATGGGGTTCGTGGCCATTCGAGGGCGTCGCTGTGCTGTGCTTCGTTGTGCTGCGTGCTTCGTCGTGCTGACGTCGTTCTTGCCACACAACACACAGAGAAATTCAATGTGCAAAGGCAAATAAAACTTTATCATTTGGGGAAGCCCTGCGCTTTCATAGACTCGGCGTGTGTGTGAGTGGGAGAGGTAGAGGAGGAGTGAGTGTGCGGGAGTGACTGAGTGAATGTGTGTATGACTGTGTGTGTGAGTGAGTGGGTGTGTGTGTGTGTGTGAATACACTCGCTTGCATGTATTTTACACTCTTTGTTGCTGCTGGCGCTGCTTGTTTTTCCGCTTTTGCCTGCTGCCAACTTTTCCTTAATTTCTTTTAGCCATTTTATTTTATTTTGTTCACTTTGTTGTTGTTGTTGTTGTTGTTTGTTGCAGGTTGTACACGGCGCACAGGTATGAGGTTTTATTTTGGCTTATTGCTGGAGCTGATTTTGTTTCACGTTTCACGTTTTACGTTCACATTTTATTTCCCGTTCCCCTTTCCTCCCTTCCCCGTTTCCTTGCCCATGTGTCATGACCTTTTTCAGCGCTTTTCCTGCCCTGTAAAATTTTCTTGGCGTGGCTGCTGCTGCTTACTGAAGTTGCTTAAAGACTGGAATTTTGGGAGCATTAGCACGACGGATTTGTAGCGTCGGGGAGAGGGTGTCCAGGGACGGGGGGAAGTAGGGGGTTAAGAGGTATTTCACAGGGTAAATTGGGGTCTTGTTTATGGCCAGGACATGCAACATGGAACGAGTTCTCAGTGCGCGGATCTGAGTGGCTTTTTAATGCCTTCTGTGTGCTTTTCATTTGGATTACACTGTAGGGACGGGGAAAAACCTTTTTATCGACTGATTAAATCGAATACTTAAGCGTTCCTTAAGGGAAGGAGGTGGAATTCGTTGGGAGTTGAGAGATTTCCGAATAGTTATCGAATTTTGCATATTTAAAGAAATCAAAATGAAATAAGGATTTGAGATTCAAAAAAGTATTCAAATTGTATCGAATGTTTAAGAACCTTTTAATTAAGCGTGTATAAATTAATTATCGAATATGCTTTGCATATTAATATCGATTCTCTTGATTGTTTCAATTATATCAAATAGTTTAACACTTATTATTAATAATAGAATTTGAAGTGTTTCATTGAACATGAATTTATCGAATAGTTATTAAATGATTATCGAGAATGCACAAATTAATTATCGAATATATATCTAATATAATCGAATATATTAATATGTATATCATATCATACTTATAATCAATTGTCGTCATTGTTTCAATTTTATTGAATAGTTATTGAATAATGATCGAATTAGTACCTTTAAATAATCGAATATGAGTTATTAAATTGAAATGAATATATCGAATAGCGGTTTAAGGGTAATCGTGTTAGCAATGATTTATTATCGAAGACGCATAAATTATTAAAGTGAATAAACTTAAAATATTCAATCAACTACACTCAGATCGATTTATCGAATAGTTAACAAAGTGATTATTGAGTTAACACTGAACTGATTGAATTATCGAATAGTTATCAAATGCTTATTGAACTAAGACTGAACTATTATTGAATAATTGAGATAGTTATGTGCAGACAACATTATTAACTAATGAGTGTATTGTTATCAAATGATTTACAGCAATAATCGAGTACAAATCGATTAATTATAAAGATGATATGACAGTGTAAAGTAATTATTGAATATTTATTAAACTGTTAAGCAAAGTTTTGTGCAATTTTGCTTTTTAATTACTCGAATGAATCGAAAGGTTAACTGATAATAGTTATTTAAAGTACAGTGTCGCATAACTTACAGAAGAGTGTGCAATTATCGAGTATTATTGAAAATTTATCGTCTCAATGTCTGCAGTGTCTTCCAGCGAGTTCTTACGCCAGCCAAGGAACTATTAGATCATCACAAGGCAACCCTACAAGTGGACACACACTTTCCCACACTGTTTCTGCCGTTACTCAACTTTAGCCACACCTAGACCCAGTTACGGTTCACATTTAAAGTTGGCCGTAAAAGAGCTAAAAGCGAACTTTAAAAAAAACAGAAGCCACCCTCAAGTGGAGAGGATAGAAAGGTGAAAAGGCAAGGGAAGGGGGAAGGGGGGAGGGAGAAAGAATAAACTATATATAAAGTGAATCACACATACAAAACAAAACGAAAGGGGGGCCGCTTTACTGGGAAAGGAATGCGAACCAAAAGTTGCCAAAGGAAACGCAAAACAAAGAGGCAGCAAATGCGCTAGAAAAAGGTAACAGCAACAACAACAACAACAAGAGAGAGAGAAAGAAAACAAAGACAGAGAAAGAGAGGGAGAAGAACAGAGCAGAAGAGTAGGTAAGGCGAGGAGAAGGCCAGGCGAGAGTCGAGCAAGGTCTCTGGCCCAGCTCCTTCACCAGGCAGCAACATAAATTATCAGCACAATGGGCAAGAGTCAAGGCAAAAAAGAGGGTAGAGGCAGAAAGAGGAGAGGTAAAGGAATGTCAAATGACAACAAGCAAGTGGATAGAGAAGAAGGAAGGCAGCAGAGAAGACAGTGTGAGAGAGAGAGAGAGGCAGAGAAGGAAGGGAGACCAAAGCATTCCCGGGCCAAAGTCTATTTTAATTTTGACGTAGTTGGTGACACAGAACGTTGGCCAAAACAAATGGCGAAATATGGCAACAGAGAGAGAACTACAAAGCAGAACAAGAAGAGGAACAAGAGAAGGGAGGAAGAGGAGGATGCAGAGTACAACAACAGCAAAGGCAAAGATTATAACAGAGTCATAAGCAAAGCCAAAGCCAGCTTAAGTGATGCCCCCACAGAACGAACGCGCTTTGAACATGTTGCGCCTGCTGCGTGAGTATTTAGAAGATACAAACAGACAGAAAGACAGACGGACAGACAGACGGGGGGCAAAGGGAGGCAGGGAGGTGCTAGAAGACAGTCAAACAGACTTTGTAGCTCGTTTGCTAACGTACTCGAGACACTTACACTCACATTCACACACTCACGCGCCCTTAGAGACGTTCACACACACAGACACACACGCACAGCTGGCTGCGTTTGGGGCACGGTGGCGCGTGGGCAGCGAGGCATAAGAATGCTGCTGTGCCCCATGTCGAAGCCAGAACTGACTGACAATGTTGCACAGCAACTGTCTGTGCTGATTACAGGGTATTAAAGCAGGGTATGTGCACTAGAGGGAGTTGGCTGTCGTAAACTGAAGAAGGTGTATGTACAAAAAATTGGGTAATTTATAGAGTATAATGGACAAGAGGGTAGTCAGTTATGCCGTGTATACCGGAGAAGAGGAATGTGTCTTAGTTAGATTAGAACACAGCAAGATATGTAAGTGTAGAGCCTATGAAAAAATACATTCTTATATGGTTCCTATATGGTTCTACTAGCCTAGAGAACTCAATTTAAACAGTGTATCTTAGGCACGTAGTATAGTGTAAGAATACAAGCAGTTTATAAAGAAATTAATATATGTCAGTTAGCAAAAAATATTAAAAAAATATCTCACTATTGCACGCAGATCAAGTAATTTAAAGACTATGAATACTTGACTATTATAAGAACAACAGACTATATTGATCATGATTAGGTAGTTCAACTTTTTAGCTAACTTTTTAAAAGAAATAAACATAATATTTTACAGTTAATTAAAGTTATAATGAAGCTCATTTTAGACTTATTTGGAATGCCCTTTTTTTCAAATATAAAATAAACTTCATAGAAAAAATTATGTAAATGATAATACAAACACGAGTTGAAATCAACTCTTTAGAATCTTGCGAATATCTTTTACTAATAATCAACTAAATATAAGTTCAAGTATATTAAATATAACAAAGAAAGTGTAAAGATATCTTGTAAAATCAACTCTAAGATTGAAGTTCATACAAAAACAACTTGCCACAGTCGCAAGACAAAGGGTAAACGACTTCTGCAACCCTTCAGTAACTCAGCGAGTATCTTTCATTAATACGCAGTTATACTTGCCATATTTTTTGATAACTCACTTGACTACCCCTCAACCTCTTCCCCTCTGTTACCCCCCGTGGCAACAAAGTCTCTCAGTCTCCTTCGATTCTTGTTAATAAGTTCAAGCCTGTGTGTAGCTGTGGAACAAGCGCAGCAACAACTGGCAACACAGACACACACACAGCACTCGAGTGGCAGACCACCCTCCCTTCCTGCCACCCCTGCTCCTTGCTGCTCCAAGTGGCAACAGTTGCCATGCCTCGTGCCTCGTAGCTCTGGGCCTGGGCCAAGTGACGCCAAAGTATCTGCGCGTTGTGGGCTGCGCAAGTATCTACATAAAAGTGGAGCGTTTGTATTTGTATCTTTGTATCTGTATCTGTCTCTCTGTCTGTTGACAACAAGTTTGTGTATGTGCGCCTGTGTGTGTGTGTGTGTGTGTGTGTGGGTGAGCGCCAAAAGTTCATAACGCTGTGTTGTGTGGCAAGCTTGATTTTCAGGCCATTACATGCGGCCCCAGCCCCAGCCCAGACCAGACCAGCCTCGCCTCGTCTTGCTGCTGCTTTTTTTTCACATTTTCTCATTTTGTTTTTGTTTGTCGTTTCTCTTTTTGAAAGCGCTTCGCAGCTGCAGCAGTGAGCGAGAGGGAGGGAGGGAGGGTGTGTGTCTTCTGTGTGTGTGTGTGTGTTTGTTTGCCTTTTGTGTGCGCTTGGGGATTACGTAAGGGAATCCCCAACATTTGCAGCGCAGTCAACAGCAGCAGCGACAGCGCAGTCAACGCTGGCAGCGTTGTAGCTGAAAAATGATAAAACGTAGCCGAGCTGAACTGCGTCAGAGGCAGCAGTAGCAACGGCGGCAGCAGCAGCGACAGCGGCAGCGGGCAGCACCAGAGCCAGTTGCATGTTTTATGCATGAACTGTGTTTGCGCTGTGCCCCCTTCTGCCCCTCTGACTCTGCCTCCCTCTCCCCCTCTTTATCTGTGCATTTCTTCCTTTCTTTAACCCCTCTTTCTTTCTCTGTTTGCCTCACTCTTTGCCTGCACTCTTTTCCCTCTCTGCTTTCCCTCTCTCTTTGCCATCACCTCTTTATGCCTCTTTCTCTGCCTCTTTCCCTGCCTCTTTCTCTGTCTCCTTCCCTGCCCTCTTTCCTCTCCCTTTCCCCACTCTCCTCTCTTTCCCTTCTCTTCCTCTCTTCCCCTTCTCTTCCTCTCCTCGCTCTTCTCCCCCTCTCTGCCCCTTCAGCTGCTAACAACGCAAATGTATCTTATAGATACTTGTGCACACAGCAAGAGGCCGCTGCTTGTAGTCGGGGGCGTGCACTGTGCAGTGTAACAAGTGCGCGCTTGGTTGACTCTCAAGTATAAACCGCATACCCTCTACCACCTCTCTATCTCCCCTCTCTCTCTCCTCATTCCCCTCTTTCCCCTCCTCTTGCTCGTCAAGCGACCCCCTGCAGTTTTTTTACAGTTTTTGTGCATAGTTTGCAATCTGCACAATATTTCACTTTGTAGCAGAACTTTTGCTGCCTACTTGAGGGGGTAGGGGGTTGGGGAGGTGGCATGTTTTCGGCTTGTGTGTGCTCTGATATTGCGGTTCTTCCGCTGACTTACAGCAGGCACCGAATCAAAAAAAAAAAGTAATCTTTTAGCTGTAATTGAAAATGCCTGATTCGCACAAGGAGGCGCGACCTATTCCTGCCTATCTGTCTCTCTACCTCTGTCTGTCTCTCCCTCTCTGTCCCTCCTTCTTTGTACCTCACTCTCTCTAACTTTCTCTCCCTATTCTTCCCCTCCCTCTCTGTCACTCTCTCTGCCTTCTTCTTCTTCTCACCCACTTTCTCCTTGCATTTATTGCCTGTTCTAAACTTTTGTTGTAGCCTTTGTCCTTGTGTTATATACCCTGTAATTTGTGCAAACCCGCACTGCCTGCAGTGACTTGTGTAGCTCAGTAGTACTCTAGCTTATTGTTTAGTACGTGGTATCTGCTAGTCTACTACAGTTTGGCAACTATGCTGCCTATTTATAGGCCATTTTACTTTGTC
Source organism: Zaprionus nigranus (assembly GCA_018903425.1). Taxonomy (NCBI): domain Eukaryota; kingdom Metazoa; phylum Arthropoda; class Insecta; order Diptera; family Drosophilidae; genus Zaprionus; species Zaprionus nigranus. The sequence goes on from JAEIGD010000010.1 coordinate 584,460, forward strand.
TCTAAGGTATCTGACAGTCAAGTTGTCTGTCGGCCAACAGCGCAGTCCTATTTATACTGCACACACACAAACACAACACGCACACACACAACACACTCGCATACACACACCACACTCGCACACACACACAGCCTGGCTGTGGCCTTGAGCTGCGATATCAAGTTAAGTTTTTTGAAGTCAACGCATGTTAACAGGCGCATAAAAAGAGGATATTAGAGAGAGCTGTATGTAAGTGTGTGCGTGTGTGAGCGTGTGCGTGTGTGTGTGTGTTTGTATGTATGTGTGTGTGTATATTTGCCACGCTTTACAATTGTTGCAACCTTATTTGCAGCAACGCAAATCAAAAGGACTTATAATTTAAATTTAAATCAAAATTTTAAACAAAATCTAAAATTGTTTTCTACATAAGTTCTATGTTCTTTATACGACCCCAAGCAAATTTTGAGAAATCATTCAGAATTAGATATATATTATACACAACAAATATAAATGTTGTAGGTTCACAATGCAAATCGAAATCAACAAATTAATCAAAATCTAACTCTGTTTCTTAATTATCTTCTATGTTTGTTAAACGATTGCAAGCAAATTTTGAGAACTCATTTAGAAGGTAATATATATTATATACACCAAAAATTATGTATATATAAATGTTCCAGCATTAAAATACAATATTTTAAAGAAAATAAACCATTGTTTCTTAAGTAACTTCTATGTTTGTTAAACGATTGCAAGGAAATTTGGAGAACTCATTTAGAAGGTGATATAAATTATATATACAAAAAATGATGTATATATACATAAATATTCTAGCAATAAAATGTAACAATTTAAACAAAATAAAAAATTGTTTCCTAAGTAACTTCTATGTTTGTTATACAATCTCAAGCAAATTTTGGGATATCACTAAAATAGTATTGTTTTTTGCACACACCAAATTTGATAGCACTCGCCCAAGCCCTTCAGTAATTGTCTCTTGTTTCTTAAAAAACTTTCTTATATATCAGACAATCGTTAGTAAATTTACAGAACTTAATTAGCTGCTCATATTCTTGATACACACCAAATATTGTACTTCTAGCTCTTATAGTCTTTGAGTTATACAAATAAAATATATAATATTTATTAAATATTTAACTTACTGCCACGTCCGCTGCCCTTGCGTCGCGCCATGCTGCCTCTTGTTGTCTGTGTGTATGGTCTAGTGGGCGTGTCTTCTCGTTGTTATCCTTACATAGAGAGGGGGCGTAGAGTGTGGGAGGGGGTAAGAATAGAGAGAGAGTCCTTGCGCGATTGATGTTTAATTTAGTAGCTGCTCCTGTTGTTTCTGCTCAGACGGGTAGGTGGTAATGGGGGGGCGTGTCCTTGACTACGTTGTGTAGTGTCCTTGCTGCAACTCGTTTTGTGGCCTGATTACACACTGCGTATGTGTAATGTATCTAAGTATCTGTCAGATACATGTGAGTGTGTGTGCCATGTCCTATAATGTTGATGACGTGGCAGTCGCTGCCTCTGCCGCTGCCTCTGTCAGCGTTCTTAGCATTTCCCTTCAATTCGTTTCAGTGCATTAACAACACTAGTTGTTGTTGTTGTTGTTGTTGTTGTAGAGTGTGTAGTACAGTGTAGTTAGTGTAAATCCATGTAAAAAAGAAATGTTTTTGTGGTCGCCTTTGTTTCTCTTTTTTCTGATATGCCTTTTGCTTTTGTATGTTGATTCAATTGTGGCTAACACGTGTGTTGCCTCGTCTGTTGTTGTTGTTGCTGTTGTTGTTGTGTGTTTGTTTGTTTGTTGTCGTAGGCCGCGTTTAACCGTTAAACCGCCAACGCGCGCGCGTGTGCGACTGAGATGGAACGATGCTTAAGAAGCGTTAAACATGACGAACGTATAAGAAAGCAATGCAGCAGCTGACGTGTGTTTTTTGTTGTTGCTTTTGCTGTTGCTATTACTGTTGCTGGCAGCACGTTGCGTATACGCAATACGAATTCCAATTAAAACTAATTCACATATTTCTTAACATTCTTAAAACAATTCACGACGACACGACGACGCTGGCGCATCTTGCACGCCATTTTACACGCACATTTCACAGATAGATTTCGTTATCAATTTCAATTTCTCACTTGGCTACTGCGAACTGTGTGTGTGTGGGTATCGGTGTGTGTGTGTGTGTGTGAATTCTATTAATATAACTCAAATATATTCGCTGCTGCTGTACGTGAGTGTGCGTGTGTAAGTGTGTGAGTGTTGAACGAAGCGCGCGAAAACGATAGGCGTGCGTCGACATCGGCGTTCACGAACAAACAAGACAAAATGTTAACGTGCTGCCAGCGCTGTTAAACAAACAGCAGCAGCGAGGGCACGAAGTGTTCTTCGTTCGGCACGATGAGAGTCGCACTCGTGTTGAGTGAGAGAGCGCCATGCAAAAACAAACAAAAGCAGCGCACATTGCGCTCTCTGGCTCTGTTGCTGCTGCTGGTGCTGCTGCTGTTGCTCTGGGTCTGTTCTCTCTCCCGCGCTGAGCGCTTTCAATTTGTCTTTGCTTTCAATTTCAATGCATGACGTTGCTTTCAATCGTTTTTGCGTTTTGTTTACCTTTTTTTCTGTTCGCAGCGTGCTTTGCGCATGTTTTTGCCGTCCTGCTCTCACGCTCTCTTTCTCTTACTGTTGTTTACTCTCTTTGGTGTGTGCTCTCTTGAGTACAAAGAGCGCAGCCATTTGTGGCCTGAACAATTTGACTTTAATTGCTGCGTTTAGTGTTGAGTGATATGTATAATGTGGGGCAGACTAATGATACCCTGTAAGTGGCAAATGGGGGCAGGTTAATGATACCCTGTAAGTAGCAAATTGATAGGGGCAATAGGGAAATACTGAGTGAGGGGATTTGGGATTTTATTAATTTAGCTAAGATTTCTTCTTCCTTTTAAACTAGGTAGTACTACAAGGTGGCTCAACGTTCCTCAAGTTCAAATAAAAGTTGTAAGTAAGAGAGGGGGGTAATGTTACTGTCATACAGACTGCTAATATGGGTCGATTACATGCCAAATCATTGCCTACTTTTTGCGCGCAACTCAAATTTCATTTAGCCATTGAGTGGTTTCTCTAATGAGTGATTTTAATTATGGTCATTTTGACTTGAAATTTTATTAATTAAGTTGAGTTAAACTTTTTGGATTGTAAAGTAGTTAGGATTACAAGGTGGCTCAAAGTTCCTCAAGTTTAAATAAAAGTTGTAAGTGGCATAAGCTAGAGAAGCGGGAGTTCTACTGTCATTCAGACTTTGCTAATAAGTTTGAATCGTGCACATGCCTAATCATTGCCTACTTTTGCGCGCAACTCAAAGGTCATTCAGACATTGAGTGATTTCTCTGGCGTATTTGTTTTAATTATGTTGCTTTTTTACAACAAGTGAACTTACGGTATATTTCATTTATTATTATTAGTATTTACTATTATCATTTTGTTAGATATTTCCTTGCACTAACATATTTAAAGCTGTAGTCAATTCTCTCCCCCTCTTCCCTTGCACGAATTGAAATTCAGCTACCGCCGAGATTGATTTATTTTTTTTGGTTTCTTTTAAGTGAATTAGTCCCTGATATTCGTTTCAATTATTCGTCACGGTTATTGTCCTTCGCCTTCGCAGCTGCCACACGGGGGATTGTGTTGCCACCAAGTTGACAGCAAAAAGTGCGACATGTAAATGAATACCCTGCAGGCGGGACAGTTAACGAGTTCAACTGGGTTCAGCGTGTGTTCAACCTGCGTCAAGTGAGAGATGCACAAGTGTTAAAGTGTTTCATTGTCATATGGGGGCGAAAGCGAGACATGTGAAAGGCGTGGCAAGCAACAACTCTTCAGCTGGAATACACAGGGCCCACTTCAATTTGTAACAAATTATGTTGCATACTTTGGGGCGGTGTTCGCAATTCAATTGCTTGCACGTGTAGTTGATGATGGTTTTTTAGGCACAGGAGACGGCAAGGAACGGCTCCCTTTAGGCTCATCAATGAAAGGCGACATGTGCATGTGTGTTTGTGTATGTGTATTGTACCACAGCTGATCATTGTTTACATGCCACGCGCAGGCGCCATTTTAGCCGGCACTTCCAGTTTTCCCACAGTTCGATTGGAATTTCTGGAAGTAGGGGAAATTGTAATTTCGATATTCGACTTTGGCGCCAAATGCGTGCAACACTCGTAACGCATCGCCCAGTCGGCCGATAACAGCGCGCGTGAAAGGAAGCACTCTCGCAACGGCGGCAACGTTCTCTCTCTTAATGTGAAAGTGATAAACTTAAGTGAAATACTTAAATTCAAAACTAAAACCGAACAAAAACTCTTACAGATACTTTGGATTACAAATCTTACAGTTAAAAAGGTGCTTAACAATTTGCCAGAGCATATTTTCTGCTCAATTCGAAATAAACAATTAGCGCAAGCGAGAATTTTTCTTTTGAAATTCTGAAATTGTACAAACTTTTTGTTTACTCAAAATATTCAAAAATTGTTTGTTAGTTTTTTTTTTTTTTTGAAATTGGCAGCACGCAAACAAACAACTCAATCAATCAGGCACATGTGTGTGTGCGTGTGTGTGGGCGAGTGAAAAGGGGAAATTTTGAATTGATAATTCATAATGAAATTCAATAATTTGATTGATTGTTTTCCAATTTTTGTTTGCTTGGCTTGGAAATTGTGAAAAGTATTCAAATAAAATACTTTTTTTTCTATAAAATAAACAGGGTGAAATGATTGGGAAAATTCGGTTTCACTTATTATTATTTTATTATTTATTTAAAGACCAACATGTATTAACAGTTTTTTGTATATAATAAATTATAATTTTAAAGTTCAACAAAATCATGTTTGCTTATTTTTTTTCTCCCTTTCTTTCACTCTTTCTTATGCGTAAATGTCTATGGCATTTTTTGTCTAAACTTTTTAACTTTCAAGGTCGCACAAAATGTGATCTCTTATCAGTTGAAAAGTATTTATAGATAGCTAAAAGTTTTTTCCCTACTCAATTGATGCGATTTATGCAGTAAGCAAACAAAAGTAAAAAGTAAACAGCAAAAATGATAAAATATACCGTGCATGTATTGAATATATTTATCAATATATGCATTTTACATATTTCTGATTTAGCATATGTGTAGGTGCACTTAGACACGGTCAATTTTAAAAACCTCCTGTTATGCACTTCAATACACCGACACATTTTCGTACATTTTTGATCACTGATTATTTTTTATTCGTAGTTAGAATTTACATTTTAGGAAAATGTTAAATTTGCTTCAATAAATGTTAAATTCATTTGTTAAAACAATCAGAGAATAATAGAAAATGCTCTTAACGCCGACACAGACATGTAATAAAAATTGTTTATAATTTTGCCTTTAATTAAAGATGGCATTCAATGGCGATAATGGCCTTTAACAACTGGAACTGGAGCTGGTGCTGTAAACATTACGAGTGATAAATGAAACTTCTCCACAACCCACCCCAACGCCTTCTGCCTCCTGTTAGCCCCTCGTTTTGCTGTGGCTGTAAATTAAAAGCCAAAGTCAATAGTTAATTGCGCTGCGGGCCGTAAACTGTATTGTTTATATACATAGATATACAAAGCTCTTGCCCCATTCTTACGGATGCGAGAGTGGCTATATAAACAAATATCACAGTACGAAACAGAATTCCAATTGTGCTGAAACTGAACTAAATACACATACACATCGTACCGGTACAGGTGAGTGTATACCCCCAACAACAATAGTAAATCATTTATTTACACGAAACGGAAATAAAAATGCGCATACGACGCGTGGGCATATGAAAGGTTAATGCTTTCAAAGAATGCCAAAGGGGGACCCATTTTTTCACTCATTTCACTTATCGTTGTTCATTTTGTTTCGTTCTTTATCTGTCGCTCTTTAGAGCCTTACACACTGTACTTCTCTTCCTCCTCCTTCTACTCTTGGCCTGATGAATTATGGCTACTTATGGCACCACACACAATGCCTTATACGATGCCTGACAGGCCGAATGAAGCACCTGGAAAGCGCATTAAGTACTCATAATCATATAAGATATGATAACGCTAATGAGTACAAGAACTGACGGCGCTTAATGTGCAGTGAGCGAAGGGAAAAAGAAAATCTCAGCATGGGATAAGCTTAAGATGCTTACGGTATATTGGATAGGCTTATCGATATACATACATATGTTAATCGATATGTGATGTGTAAATATTATGGAATAGGAACGACGGATGCAATTCTCATTTCGAGGAATATTTATATATTACAGCTCTGCAACTCAATAGCACAATTGTTATCGATAGTTAACCTTTGTTTTTTATTTTTAAAAAGTTTATGAAACTTTGTTATCAGTAAATCAATATTACTGCTATCAATACCTTTAATAATCAATAGTACTGCTATCAATAACTTTAATAAGCAATACTACTGCTATTGATAACTTTATTACTCATTATTAATGCTATCGGAAACTTTAATCGATAGTACTGATGTTGATAACTACAATAATCGATAGTTCTCCTATCAATAACATTAATTATCGATGTTAGTGCTATAGATTACCTAATTAATCGATATTGTGGACATCGATAACTTAAGTAATCGATAGTACTGCCATCGCTAACTTTAATAAACAATAATAGCCTGGAAATCATAGAAAATTGGTTATATCGGTAGTTTGCAGACTTTATAGTATCTGTATATCGGTGTGAACACTATTTAATACATTCCTTTAAGTAAAGTGTTATCGTTATTAATGTATTATTTGCTAAGGTAGTATAGTAACGTGTTTATCGCATGTTGTAGACATTAAAGATAACACATGAATTAATTTGCAATAAGGAATTTAAACAATTCCTGCAAAATATCTAACTGCTGCAGTCAAAAGTCGATTGACTGCAAAGCAACAACCACAACTCATTATTAATTGCATTGAATATTAAGCCGCTTTAGCACCTCTTACCTGCCTATGGCATCTGCTTAAATACTCGCTCCTTTTCACATAGTTATCGTATCAAAACAAATCACATAATTTAATACAAATTAAACATTCAATGTGGTTTGTATCTATATCTGTAAATCGATACCTCATTAGTTTCGCTTGGGTTTGCTAGGCTTTTGGCGAGCACACATGTAGCTCCACATATCGGATGATACTGCGGGCTGCTGCCGCTGCTGTTGTTGCTGTCTGTGCTAATTGTTATTGATCTGCTAACTAGATACGCTCGATTACCTGCTGCTGCTACTGCATACTATCCTTATGCTATCTATTTACAACTGATGCTGGCCAGGATGTGTGTCAAATGGCAAGTCATGCGTACGCAATAAGCCAGCAGGGCAAGGCAACCACAAATAGCAGCAATGCGAGCCTAGAAACTTTTGCGGTTTCTAGACCAGAAGAGGATAAGGCATTCTTTGAAAATTCTCTCGAATTGACTCACTGAGAGACTGACTGACTGTCATTTGCCAGCCTGACTGATTGCGTGGGCCACACATGCTTCACGAATTGACGTCAACGCGAAGTTTTCAACGGCGCTGGCGCTGCCATTAAAACTGCAGATCAAAGCGGCCAAAGCGTTGTTAAAAACAACCAGAAAAAAACGCAAAAAAAAAACAAATTAAATCTAAATGAAAAATGGAAAATGTTGTAGTGGGGGAAAGGAGGAAGTAAAATGGAGATAGAGAGGGAGAGAGGGAAATAGAAAGGCAGAGTTCTCCCCCAAAATATATATGTCAGTGTGCTGCCTAATGCAGGGCTCCAGTGCGACAGCTGATATTGTGTAAATACGCTAGAAATTTACGCTAAATTCTAGCGGGATATGTTACGCTTGGGAGTGCCACAAAAGTTAGAGGAGCTGCCCAGCTGGACGCTTTTTAATATGCCCAAATAATGGCACTGCGTGCGACATTTTATTAAAAATAAGACAAATAAATAATGCCAGCAGATAAAGAACAGAACACAAGAAGCAGAGCAAAACAAACAGAGAAACAGAGAGTAAAGTGAAGTGAAGGGAAACTAGTGAATGTCCAGCGGGTGCCAGAGTTCCCGCAGCATCAGTTCATTATATTGAATTACTATGGTAATCTTTATTAAATATTGTCTGCCTCGAGCGCGTGGCTACTTACGGGGTGTGAGAGATAGCGAGAGAGAGAGGGAGAGAGAGAGGGAAGTAGAGGGAGCTGGCAGCACGAAAAGTCTTGTTTATGTGGGCAAATTACCGGACAGCTGCCAATTTATTGGTCCATGCATGTTGGGTAATTAGCTGTCTCGGCCATATCTCACCCGTGCCCGTCTTATCTACTAATGCTCTTAACTTTTGCATTACATTCACATACCCGTCTCACTCGCACACACAGTACTGGCAACAGGTTTACCCGGAAACGGAAATCATCGAACACTTCTCTTCCTTCCCGTCAACCTGTCGAACTCATCATCAGTCCGCCCGTTTTGACAGCTGCTGTTACGTCTCAGATTTTGATTGGGCTCCCAAATGCATAAATACATTCCCATACCTCCCATATGAATTCAGTATAATCGCCTCACACAGCATGAGCTTCCAATTATGAAAATGTTTTACTGCAGCCTCAAATTAATTGGGAATTTAATATTCATTGCGGCTAAGTGCGTGTGTATTCAACGCATTTAATACATGTTCCAGCGATTTTAAAGCGCTGCCAAGCACGCTAAGTCTTAAAAATCAATTGCGAAAGATACTCTAAGCTTGCCAATATAATGAACGTGTTCTGGAAAGATCTTAAAAAAAAGAAGCTGAACATTTTCTAAGCTTGTATAATTAGTTTTTATATTTAGGTATTTTTTTTCAGTGATGAAAAACAACAAAAGTATTTAGGAAAATAATTTCGTTTCTTATTTTAGTAATTGAAATGTGTTGAAAAATTATTAAAAATACAAAATATCTTTATTTAAAATAATATAAAGGAAATGTGCTATTTTTTTAATGCCAAATAACTTACAAAGAAATGTCAAGTGTTGACAAATTACTTTTTTAATCAGTCAGTAATTAAAATGTGATTAAAAATTTTAATAAGTTTGCTGGAGTTTTTCCTAATTTTTTAATTATTTTTTCCGTTAGCATTTCCCAAGTTCATAGTGTTGAAGAACACAAAAACCAATAACAATTATTAAAAGACATCTTCAGTGCTGCATAACATAAAAAACTAAACTCTTTCCAGTCAGCCAAGTGTTGGAAAATGTAGAAAACTTGCTGAAATTTTTGCAAAATTTGCACTACAGTTTTTGCCCACTCAATTCGCACTGAGCGTGATTTATGCCAATGTTCTAAGGGTATTGCGAATATTTATGGGAATATCTATCAAATTTTTTTATGTCTGGTCTGTCTGAGACTAATTTATCACAGGGTATTTGACACTTGTTATACGAGCTGAACAAGTGAAATTTTTGCGTCGCAAGTTTTGCTCGGCTCGTGTTTCCAATTTGTAATAATTCATTTTTTAACGGATTATTTGAAATGTTTTTACTGCGTAATTCGATGTGACTTGAAAGGCGTGTCGAGTATCGCATCGGTAGACCGAGTTGGTGAAAAAATGATGAATAAAAAAGGGTAAAATGTCCTGGACGTTCGCTGCGTAATTAGCTAAATCCTGTTTGTGTTTTTACTTTGCTTTGATACCGAGCTAAGGAGGGCCACGAACCGTTATGAATGCTCACTTGGGCGAGTGAGTGCTTCTACATGTGTGTGCTGGTGTGTGTGTGTGAGTGTGTGTACGCTACACAAACATGGTGGAATGTGTCTGAGACATAAAACAATAAACATGGAGAGCTTCTGCTGCCGTTTCTCGTTTCTCTTGAAGTACTTCTTGCCGTGGCATTTGCATTATTAATTTTAATTAAAAAGCGCGTGCTCAGTCGAGCAATGAGGCACAGTTTGGCACCCAGCATATACAGATACATTTACAGATAAAACAATATGCACAGATATAGATACAGATACAACTACAGATACGAATTATAATAAACAAGAGTCTTGCGCGCTCTGTGTATTTGTTGGCCGATCTTTTCTGTAGGTGTTTCTACACTATGTGCAGCTACAAATGTATCTGTATCTACATTTCTGAATGTCAATATCTTAGTAGTTCATTTTATCAATGAATATCAGTATCTTAATTGTACAGTCAGTACTGTTAGTATCTGCGTACTATCTATATATCTTGCTGTATTCATACCTCAGTATCTCTGTATCTGTATTTCATATAGCTAAAGTAACTCAGTATCTTTTGGCGTAACAGTATCTGTATCCGTATCTGCCTTCCTATTGGCATCTATATATTTATGTGGGCATCTGTATCTTATCAGGATTGCTATCTAGTTCTAGTTCAATGGCTTACCATATTTTCAATTTTAACTGCATCTAGGTATGCAATTGTATCTCTATCTTTTGCTTTAAAGCTATCTATAGTTCATATTTATTGAATGCTCAATAACTTTTTTTCTTCCTCGATGTATCTATCTACAAAATATACGTCTATTTGTAACCCAATCTGCATTCTGCTCTCGCACAGTAGTTGTGGCACAGTAATTTCATTTGTATCTGTATCTGCAGCTGTTCCAGTTTCTTTAATTATATTTGTCAGTGCCACCCTGCGAATTTGTTGCTGCCCTACACCCCTTCTACTCTACTTGCACCCCTTCTCTTCCCATTTACCACTTGCAAAACCCACAAAAACTCGTTCACCGCCAAAACCGAACTGGAAACGTGCTCGCAGCTCCCCTTTAACTTGTGTTTATGTTTGCTGTTGAGTTTACGTTGCTCGTCGTCCACTTGGCCATGTTTCCCTTAGTGGCAGCCAAAGTTTGCCTTCGACTGGTAAATAAATAACCCGCAACTAATTTCGCATTGCAGCCCAGACACTCTCTCTCACTCTCTCTCGACGCCTACAGCTCCATCAACATCTGTTTGAACGTGAGTTTATGTAAATACCCTCAGATTTCCCCAACTCATACCCCTCTCACTTTCTCTCTCCCTTACTCAGTCCTTCGTATTCACTTAAAGCTGCCCAACAATTTCGCAAAAAGTAATTGTTTTATTGCTTATTTTTGTTAGTGCGTTGCTGCAGTTTGTTATTGTTGTTCTTGTTGTTTTTCGCCCTCCTCTTGTTATTGTTTATTGTTCCAATTTTGTGCTTCTTCTTCTTTGTGCCTCGCTGCTTTTTATTCGCACATTTTTAGCTTGTTTTTTTCGTCGTTAATATTTGCACTGTAAATTTTATTTCAGTTCTCTTCCCCCCATTGATGCGTGCTCGCTTTCATTAGTATTAAATGTCTAGCCGTCTGCGAAAATTACTCATAAATTGCTCAATGAGACGAGGTATTTGTACTAACACCCCCACACCTTTCTCTACCCGCTGCTATTGCTCTTTAGACAGCTTTAGCTGAGTAAGCAAAGTTCTCAAGGGGCAAACATTGCAATGGAAAATCCCAGTTGCAATTCAGTTTGCTTTCCCATTGTTAATCTGTACAAAGAATGTTTGAGTTGAGGATTATAATTGGCATTCTTCAGTTAATCGAATTGTGCGAGTTTGCTGCATTAAAAAACAGAGAGAGAGAGATAGAGAGAGATTTAAAACAAAGCAAAGAAAATTGCATCTGTTTTCCTCTTCAGAAAAGTCATTGAGTTTGTTTCTAGTTTCTGCAACTTATCAACTTTATTTCCACACATTTCGCACTTGATTTCCTTTTGCCCTACATTGTCAGACAATTCTATTTCAGCTTTGATACTATGATACGCTCTTTTTTATAGTTTTAAAACTTGGGAACGCTTCACACTTAAGTGAGCTTAAATGGGACTATTAAATGACTGGACAGAAATGAAGAATGTAAACAGAATAATACATAGTACTATGTATGTATATGTATAATTGTAAGTTCTTCAAGTGCTGCCACAGGATAATAAAAAACAGAACCAACGAGCACATTAATGTCGGTCATTAGTCGCCGGGCAATGTGCAAGCGAATGAGATAGAGAAAAAATGACTTTTGTCACGAGTTGCCACTCGATTGACCTCCAACTTGCCGTCAACTGCAACTCGCTAGACAACTCACATCATTGCCTTGCTCTCTTTCTCTCTCTCTCTCTCTCTCCCTCTCCGTCTCTCTCCTTCTCTTTCTCTGTGCCATCGATTGAGCACTCAGCAATTTTAAAGCAAATGCAGCACTGAGCTAGAGAAGAAACCGAGAAGCAAACTCAAATGCCAAGTGACAGCGTAGTAGCCACAAATTACGCATACGCCGCATGTGGCTTGAGATTGAGGATAATTTACAAAGCTCGTTTGCTACCCACATCAATTGTGGTTGTCCAAGGGAATTAAGTTTACAAAACTTGTGTAAAGCTTAAGAAAACACTGCCGGTTGCTCAACGGGGGAATACTCTGTAGTAAGATGCAGATTAAATGGGTTTGGTGGGGAAGGTTTTATGAATATTTAAAGAAGTATTAGTTATATTCCTACTACTGATCTCTGCCAACACTTCGACTATTCATACTTCTACTACTACTGCTAGTTGAACCTTTACTTATTTTACTACTATTATTATTGTGTACTTTTCCGAACTACGAAGTTTACTTCCACTCCTACTACTAATAATTTTTTAATACGACTTCTAAAACTTCTTATACAAACTCTTTTAATATTAATTCTACTGCAAGTACTACAACTACTACTACTACTATTACTACTACTACTACTATCAATACTACTACTAAGTTTGCTACTACTACTACTATTACTACTACTACTACCAATACTACTACTACTATTACTACTACTACTACTACTACCAATACTACTACTACTATTTCAACTATTACGACTTTTACTACTTCTACTTCTACAACTACTTCTACTTCTACAACTACTTCTACTCCTACTAATACTTCTACTACAGCTACCACTACTACTACTATTATTACTACTACTACTATTACTTCTACTACTACTACTAGAACTACTACTATTCCTACAACTACTACTACTACAACTAGTACTATTACTACTTCTAATTCTACTTCTACTACTACTATTAATACTTCTACTACTACTTTTACTACTACTACTTGTACTACTACTACTTTTACTACTACTACCAACACTGATTTTACTACTATTACTACCTATTCATACAACTATTTCATTTACTACGCGTACCACTTTCTAATAGAACTAGTTCCATCACTGCAACTACTTTAGTCAGTATCCTTCAACTTTTACTACAATTTTTACAACCACTTGCCTCGCTACTCTCACTACTACTTTTACTACTAAATAGCAGTAAATGTCTGCTACTATGATTATCCTTTAAGCAACTCTTTCTATCTCCATTACTTATCAAACTTATTTTATGGCTTCATTGCGCAGTTTGAGTCCTTTTCACTTGACTGAAACCTTGCATTGCGTTTGCGCTTTGACGAACATACAAAAAGGGTATCAAAAAAAGGTCCGACCCCATTCACAGCTGCCTTTAACAATATGAACACGACATTTGTATTGAAATAGTTATAGCAAATTTGAGCCAGACAGTCAGACAGTCAGACACTTGAGCTAAAATTTTTATGAGCCTGTTCGAATATGTGTTTCAATACGCATAAATGCAGACGTGACCAAATTCTGAAACACCCGTCGCCAATGGAGCAGCAAGCAAAAGGCATGAAAAAGGTTCTAGAACCCGGGGCAGGGGTGCGGTGAAGCGAACCAAATGTGACATTAAGACTGACAGTTTATGAAAAGCATTTTCAAATGAAACCGCATATGCCAGTCGAAAGTGGAATGTGGCAACTGGCGGCTGAATGTGGCAGCATATGCTTCACATCTACCAGCTAACTTACTACCTCTCTCTCTCTCTCTCTCTCCCTCTCTCTCTTTGTCCTGGCCGTGTCCTTCGTCAGCGGAGCGACGAACCGAAAATGGACTTGCAGCACCAGTCACAAGTTAAATGTGCTCGCTTTCGCTGGGATCAGTACGAGAAATCAATTTGATATATGCATCATATGATGTGGACCCTCTTTTACCCCGCTGCCAACACGTGCCTCGAAAGGCTGTGGCAGTCTAATTGAGGCGCGACCGTGTTGTGTCCTGCAGAAAGTTCCTTCTCGGTGCCTGCTGAATGAAGATAAATTGAAGAAAATTTGCGTAAATGACGCCAAGAGAAGGAGGCAGAATAGAAAGAAAGAGATGAAGTAGGAACAGGGTAGCGCCCTCTCTGCACTACCTACTGAAAAGCCACGTGGCGATTTAGCGGGGGTAACAATTGAATTGAATTTTGCGCCTGCCACAAGCAAAAGGAGCCATGCAACAGTTGCCTGCCTGCCACAGCAGCCGATGAGCAACTTCATCTGCCTTTTCTGCTGTTGCTGCTGCTGTTGCTGCTGTTGTTGCTGCTTCTGCTGTTGTTGCTGCTGCTGCTGTCGTTGCTACTGCTGCTGTTGTTGCTGCTGCTGCCTTAATGGCACCTTTTGAACTTAATGCACATCAAATGCGTCGCATTGGGCCTGAGTGTAATTGATTTGAGTGTCGCTCCGGCACGTCCAAGGCCGCAAGATTACAAGCCAAATGCGTATTGCATGACAGTGTGAGAAAGAAAGATAGAGTGAGACAGATAGAGACAGCTAAAGAACGCAAGACATGCTCAAGATTTGCGGCTCATTTCCGGTGAATTCAATTATTTCATTCAGACTATGCTCGCATTGTTCGCCCGTCAAACCCATTTGCTAATAAGCCAGCAGCGCTTATCAATCCCTCCCCCAAGCTGCTCACGCTGAGCTGAGAGATATATAGAGAGAGGGGGGGTAGGGGGAGTGACCGACAGTCCCCAGCATAATTATGAATAGAGCTATAGATGGATTTTGTGCTCTGTACTTTATGTACAATGCCAGAAGATTACAAATGCAAAACTGGTCACCCCAAAGGTTAGAGGGTCGCCCAAGTAGTTAACTCATATTGAGTAGAAATTATCTTATTACTTGTGTAATGAAACGGAGATGGATCAAGAATGTTATTAGTGCCCGGGGAAATGAAATGGAGGCAGTTTCCATAGAAAATTGAGGCAAGTAGATTAATTTCCTCATTATTGCGTAGGTGATAATTTTCCAAATTGTAGAAAATTCATTTAATACATTAATTAATTATGAATACTTGGGGTTGGGGATAAACTTGAGTTACTATTAATTACAAGTATTTACAGATTCATATTAGTATTTGCAGATTAAATGAAGTATTTAAGATTTGAATATTGGTATTTACTAAGTCTTAAGAACTATTTGCAAAGTCTTGATAAGTATTTACTAAATAATTTACTGATTAATGGAAGTATTTACTTAATGATGTAAGTATTTGTCGAATCATTTCAAGTATTTACTAAGTAATTTATTTTATTTATTTTATTTTATTTTATTTTATTTTTAGTAATTTTTATTTACTAAGTAATTACTGATTGATGTTGGAATTTACAGATTGATACAAGTATTTGTCCGGTTATTACTTAGTAATTGAAGATATTCACTGATTGATACAAGTTATATCAAGTAATTACAAGTATTTACTAAATTGTTGTGAACTTAATACATTCCGCAAATAATTCCTGTTATTTTTAAGTTATTACAAATATTCAAAAAAGTGATACAGAGTAATAACCAGTATTTACAGAGTAACTGCAAGTATTCACTAATAAATTGCAATTCTTATTAATTCGCACAAATAATTCCCCTAATTTCTAAGAACCTTTCACTAGAAATATACTCCCATAATTACCACAATTACTGAGCACACTCAGTGCACAAATAATCGTCATGAACTGCCCTCGTTGGCATCGAAATGAGTCGATGGTCGCAACCAAATGGCACAGTGCAGCGCTGTGCCAGCTGTTGCAGGGGCAACAAAGCTATATCAACGACAGCTATGGGGCAGCCATGGCATTGGTCCGCAAGCTACAAGCGTATCTAGGTAATCCACACAGCTTATGGCAGCTATCTCAAAGCCATCCACTGTTTGTCAGCATTCACAATGCACGTAATAACAAACAGGAGCATCGGGCTGAGTTGGCCCTTTTTGTATCTGACCCCAAGCATTCATGGGATGGGGTAGCGGACTGTCCGTTTAAGCTTACAGATGTTGCCTCTACCACCTGACCGCCTCCTTGCCCACCTGCTAGCTCTGTGTGTTTTTATGACCTCTGCGAAGTGCCGTTTTAAGCATTTCAAGCATTTTGACCATTTCCATTTCACTTTCCCTATCCAAGCAAAGGTGCTCAGCACATTTGCCATAGCTGACTTTGGGAATTTAACTTTGACCGGGTCAAAGTCAAATATTTGACATGCTTTTAATTACAGTACCAAATCCGGAGTACCTGCATTGTACCATATATATACATTTATATATATATATCGTATAATATTTCGGCCTGTCATTGCGAATTGAAGATCTTATCCGATAAATTGTATTTGCATATGTGTGTTGTTTTTGCTGGGCTCGTAATGTGCTTTGTAATTAATGCGTCATTCTTATTGACAGTTATTTCAATGTGCCTGCAAGTGTTGCCCTCCTGATATCGGTTGGCTTTGTTCAAAATTCTGGGCTGCCCGCGTTGCCAATCGAGATTTATATTCTATCCAGCTGCGGTTGCGGCGTCGTCGCGCCACCCTTCTCTGTGGCTATTCGTCTTTATTGTAACGCCCCCAGTTTCAATCCACAAACCCACGAAAATTCAATTTATTTTACAGTGACCCCTGTAAAGCATTGCACAGGACAGCACAGCACAGTAACAGCTGCCTGCAGTGCCCAAAATCGCGCGGTCGATATGTCTGTGCGACATTTCGTCCGTGTCGAAATTAATCAAAATTGTTCCCACACTTCCTTATTGTAGTTCCGTTAGTTTGCTGACATTTCGCACTTGGGGCCATGTTCTGCTTATCGCATTCGCCCTTGATAAGGGTCGACACGACACACACAAGCCGGTGAAGTAGCTCTGTAGCAGTAGCAAAGCTGTTCGCTGCCTGTTTTATTGTTCAAAAGTCACTTAGGTGGCGACAGCGGCACTCAAGCAACTCAAGAACTCTGGAGGAACTCTCGAATATCCTGCAGCATATTTGCGGAAGTTTTATCAAGGAAGTTTTGATTGGCAGAAGAAAAATGGAGCCAACAGTACATCGGTTGGAAACAACGGTATTGAATGAAGTGAAATTAAGTGAATTTGACTTCAAAACTGAGTCCATATAGAGTATTAAGTTTTGAGAGCTTTAAGGAACTTTGAAAGCTATGAAACTTGTAAAGCTTCGTTCTGTATATTGAAAAACCCAGACAATTCATTGTGTTTTCAAGAGCTTTATGTTCTTCACACCCTATTCATTTAATTGCGCTTAAAAGAGCTTTATGTTAAGTATTCTTTGTTAATATAGTTGAGCTTTCAAGAGCTTTACTAATTTCTTAAGCCGAACAGATCATTTGAATGCCTGCAAATCTTGAATGCCTTGTATAAATTTCGTCAGAGCTTTAATGAGCTTTCCTGTCATAAAGACACAGCAAATAAGGCGCATTTCAAGGCCGATTCAACCCTAAGATACTCCAGACAGAGTTTCTTAGCCAATGACCAAAAGTCAAATGTGAACTTTGGGCCAATTTGTTGGGCAAGTTAACGAACTTGAACTTGAGTGCACATTTGGCCGCACTCAACCCGCCCGGCTCCGCTTCGCCCTGCCTTGCCTGGCCTCACCTTGGTTGCTGTGGGCAAACTCATTATAACTTTAATAATTTGTATCTGGAGCTATTAATTAAGTAAATAAGCGTGCCCGTGTATAAGTTGAAACGGCACATTTTATGGTTCTGTGTCCCATGTCGCATGCTGCGTGCCACATGCCACCATCATGCCACATGCCACATGCCACATGCCAGTTGCCACTTTGCCATTTTGGCCATTTATTATTTAGACTTAAATGCAAATCGACAAAGTTTTTCTTTTCTATTTCGCCCTCCCTCTGTCGTTCCCTCTCTCTCTCCGCTTTCAACACAAATAGATTCCAGAAAAATTCCGATTTTTCGAAATAAATTTTCAGTTTTGAATCATTTGTGCGCCACATGAGGCGGAAATTCGCGTTGCGATGTTAAGATACGATTTGAAAGATATGAAAATTAAGCACGATTGAAATATGTTTATGACGCCAATTGTGACAGGGAGCCGAGCTAAATTGTTCAATAACAAATATTGATAATGTCTACGCCTCCGCATTAATTGATAGCATAGGCTGAAAGTGTGTGTGTAATGTGTCCGTGTGCGTAGTGTGTGCGAGTGTGTATCAATAAAAAATTTCATTGGCTTAATGGTCGGAGTAATTATTTTCTCATACTCATCGAATGTTTGTATTTGCCGCGCACAATTTAATGCAGCTCAGGAATGCGGGGAAAATATATTCAAAATAGACAGCAAAACAGCATATACTATATAACTGAATACTGAATACCCTAAACAGAAAGTGATGAATGTGCTTAGTATCCTTATAGTATTGGCTACAAGTGGAGAAATAAATACTAACTGAGGGACTATCCCTACTTACATTACAAACCCTAAGCAATGTATTTTATCATTTTGTGTTTGGTATAAAATTTCCGCAAAGGTTTAATTGCCACCACATTATTTACCAGTAAGTAGAGAATGGGGTACCCATTATTGAAGTACTTCTGTAGATCTTCGGGATGTTATCAACAAGTAACGAGTGCTTGCCATGCTTCATATAGCTGCAGTTCTTGTTAAGTTCCAGAACCGACATACCCTCGTTTAGGGTATACGAATTGCTTTGTAAACATATCGTATATATTTATTTGCGCTACTCTGTGTGGGTGCTCGCTGATATTTCCAAAAATATACAATCCATGTACATAACCGAAGGCCAAATATGTGAGTACCCCTGCTCAACAACAGGTGGAACAGGCAAGAACTTTTGACTCGTTCGACTCTTTCCGTATGAACAAGAAAAGCTCAAATGTGTTTGCTGAAAGCTAACAAGAAAAAGCATCCGTCTTACAGCAATTTAAAGTGAACAATGGCAGATATTTATTGTATACAGAATGATAATTAAATCATTGAAGCTGTACCTGTGTAGAAAGCTAGAAATATATTGCTATTTGATTTAGCAGTATGTTCTGCCACATCTATGGCGAAAAGCCAAGTTGAATCCCTTGTTTACGCAGGACCCTTCATTAACTATGACAACCGTGTTAGTTCTTGGTATATCTCTTTTTAATGAGCAGCCCACGGCTCCAAGCTAACATGGTAACCAAGGGGAAATATTTAAAGAGAGATAGATTTACTGAATGAGAGAGACAGAGAGACAGATAAATGTCATAAAAATAAGACACTGCAATGAATATGCAAAGAGATGGACCTGAATCGGTAAGTAGGTTCACTCGATCGACCCTCGTTGACACGTGTTAACTGTGCCGAGAGAGACGGAGAGAGACACAGAGAACGTTTCTAATGTGAGTGAAAATAAACTTTCACTTTTTTTTTTATTTGTACAAGTTTGAATACATGCCAAAATATAACACAATCTGCTCGACGACGACGACGACCTGTTCAAGTTTTTTAAGCTATGCATATTTATTCAGGATGGATGCCGGCGAAAATGGATGTCTGTGCTACGTGCCGCATTATAAATGCCCTGGCTGCAAAATCTCGTGTATTATACAAAGCAAACTATTACAGAGTTTTCAGCGCAGTTTTTTTGCGGTGGCTTTAAGCCGCTTTTAAAGGCGCCTTGCGGCATCCGGTTAATCCCAATGAGAGCAAATTCACATTAAATGCATTTTCAGATATGAAAAGGGGTTTCTGGGGGGAAAGAAGGAGGGGTAGGGTTAGCGACTGCAACATGCAATATTTCTCTTTAATTGGCAAAAAACTATGCCAAGCCACTTGGCCACTCTTCGGGCTTTGAGCCTTCATTCATTATGCATTCTCCGCCGTCGGTCTGTCTGCAGCACGGTCGGCTGCTAGCAAATCTGCTCGACTATATTTTATTATGAAAACACAACACCTTCAGCAGCAGTGGAGAAAACACTAAAGAACTTAGGTGTCGGCAGTTAGAAGGGGAAGGGTTGGGAAGGGGCTTTAACTGTGCTCAAGCCGCTCTAAGCTATAGAAAAGCGCACTGAATCCTGCACCTGAAACACTTGAAAATAATGAAATGAAACAAAATTAAAATGCCAAAGCGCAATAACGACGACTCGCAGCTGATGATGTTGATGAAGTTCAGCTCACTTGATGACTATGTTAGGGTGCAGGCAAGTTACAAACTTTTTGTAAAATACTAAATTCACTTTGCTCTCCTTACGCGTGTATTCGCGGCCCATCAGCGTTTTCCATAGACACACACACAGAAGCCATTTGCATAATTTTCAATGAAAAGCCCAGGAAAAGTAGGTGATGAAGCCTGGGTTAGCGCAGCGCTTTTCTCTATATCCCCTATATCCACCGTGCACTGATTTAGCCCAACGAAGGCAGTTGGAAAACAGAAAAGAAAGTAAAGGAAAAAGCGAAATCGCTGCAATTGCCTTTGCCTTAATTCCGATTATTATAATGGCCTAAGCATTGCGATGCTTAGTTGGGCTAATGGTCGCTTAGCAGAGGAGATAACACGCCAGCTGCCACTTCGAATTCCCAAGCTAATTGTGAAGGGAAAGGAACAACAGCTTCACCAATTATGCACGTTTTCAGCACTTTTTGGGGCTGCAGCAGTTCATAATTGTTCACTTAATTAACAGAGTTATCTTGCTTGTCTCGCCCACGTTGGGCGCCAACAGCGCAATAACTGTGTTAAGTCACTTAATTTCTGTTTTCAACTGTGCTTGAACTCTAAATGAGTCGTTTGAATTGAACTTGAATCGAACTGAACTCTGAATGAGCCGCTGAACTGAACTCTCAATGAGTCGCTACACATTATTGAACAGACCTCGCGACGTGCATTAGCCTCTTTTTAACGCGTATCGAATTATTACTAGGCATACCATTGCCCTGTACTTTTGGTCAATCCGAATCACGTGCCAAATTGCACCCTGTGCCATGCGTTGGCCGCTACTCGTGTTACAGTTACTTAGGAAGTTTGCAATTTTGAGCTTATTAAAGGAATTATCACAATAAGTTGGAACTGAAGCTTGTAATCAACGCACATCTGCTAGGCAGTCAGTGAATCTTTGTGTTAGTTGGCTCAAGTTGAGCATAGTTCATTGGCAATGAACATGGTAGATAAAGTTCTGCATTGTTTGAGAAATAAAACTTGGCAGACAATGCAACTGCAAAGCAAAGACGGGGGGGTCCTAACTCTAGCACACAATCCTGCGAACCCTTCGCGTCGAGTCATTGAACGACAAGGAGCAGCAGCAGGATTGTGCATGCTCTGCACAGGAATGAAGAAAAAAAAGTAAAACTAATTGAAGCCAAGGCTGGAACGCTGCTGCTGCTGGTGCTGCCATGTTGGGTTAACATTAATCGCCCTGGCTTAATTGAGAACCCACGCTCGGAGTAAGAAAGCAGCTGCTTTTGGCCAGCTCTGGCTGTGGCTGCAATTTGCATTGTGGTGGCTGTAATCAAAAAGGTTCGCCTAATTAAACATAATCAGTGAATTGTAAAATGTTTTCCAACAACAGTTCCGAGCAGCTTAACGCAATCATAAAAAGCGAAGCTCTGCGTTCTTATGATTATAATGGAGAACAATTAAATGATGGCAGAGTCGAAGAGTCAGAGAGAGTTATGACTCACAGATACTGCTTGAATCTCTACTTAATATTTTGTAGCTTCTACAACCCTATGGGGTCAACGCCTTATCAATTGGGGTCCTCCACGCATTCCTGTCTTCTCCAGTCAACTTTCGTCAGAGCTTGTATTTTAGCTGAGCATAAATTTCAAGTAGATTCTGCTGCTCTAAGTGCGTGACTGTTATCTCTGCTCTAAGGATATAGTAAACCGATTATAGCATCATAAATTTATGCAACAAAATTGCGCAGGATGGTTCTTAAGCTTGACGCTAACTGCGCAGGATGTGTCAAATTATTGCGTACGGTAAAACGGTAAAACCTGCTCGAACAACCTTTAATTTGCATAAATTAAAACGTAATAAATGAAGGCAAAATGAATTGGCATTTGCCACGATATAACAAGGCACAACAACAGCAACAACAACAACAAGAACATGGTACAGACCATACCCGGTTACGTCGCAACATTTGGCTGCCTCAGTTAGTTTTCCCATCAGTTGCAGATTGTAAACCCATTGAAGAGGCTCCCTCTCTCTCTTTCTCTCTCTCTTCAGTTGCCCTGACTGCTGCCCTATTGCATTGTTGTCTGTAAGGTCGCGAATTGAGCTACATCATGACACGATATAATTAAGCTTATTGTTCTAACTGTAGCACGACGAGCTGCCTCTGTCTGCCATCGGTTCTAAGTGATAAATGATGAATGATGAATTTACGTAGCTATTGTGCAATCAATTATGGTGCCACATTATACCCTCCATTCTCCCCTACTCCCTCCACAATATACCATATCAAACGTATCTGTATGTTGGGGTATTTAACAGATACGCAATTTGAATCTTGCCATGCCATGCAACCGTCGACAGTTGAGTGGCAATTTTAATTAAACTCGAAGCGCTTATCGATTCAATGTGTCGAGACTCGTTTCGATCTGGTACTGGAAGTATTAAGAGCTTAGCAATGAGAAAATTTGTGCGCTTACCACACACAAAATACCTCAGTTTTCATTGAGTTCATTGCGCATTTTGGGCGCATACTTTGGCCAAGAGGCAATTTACATAATTGCACGTACAACATGGGAGCTGCCAATTGCAAACAAACCAAAATACGATGGGCCTCATTAATTGCCCACATACTCAGCCGACAGTGGGTAAACAATAGTGTGTGTGGATTGCTGGATATACTGTGGGGCGGATCAGTCTTGCATAGCTTGATGAATGTGTGCACCGAATGACACGAAACTGTTAAATCAAATGCAGAAGCAAAGGGCGCAACAAAAAATATGATATGTGTATCACTTATGGCCGGACACGTTTAATGAATCGCGTCGAGTAGATGGTCATGCAGACGCCACGCAACGCCAGTGTGAACAGGACACTTCAGCAGAGCAGAGGGTAGAGGACAGAGGACACGGGACACATTCTGTGATTTATGGCGCAGCGCATTTCGGTGTGTTTGCTTTCATTTGTCACAACAACCCGCCAAGCATGCCACACCTCTTTCCTGCTGTCTGTTACTCTGTTCCTATCTCCTCCCTATCTATCCACAACTATCTTTCCATCTCTTGTGCTGTTTTGTTTTTCGACAAGTGCGCCCTACTCGACTTGTGTGTACACCCGCACCTCAACGAGCAACGCATAAGCAAATATTGATAATCAGTTAGCCTGGGCCTCCTAACCTAACCCAAAACCAAACATGCCCATTTCCGTATTGCTTTACTGGGTGTGTAAGAGGAGCTGAGGGAGGGAGACAAACAAATCACCAATCACAAATAATATTGCTTTTATCAGCGGGTTTCCTTTGTTTTTTCTGTGATATTCAATATTGTCCTTCACACACACACACACACAGATACAACCATTTTCCTTCTTGTGCTCTCATGCGACTTCTTGTTGCGTAGGATAGAACTGAAGAACTCAGAAGAACTTCATGTCGAATCAACTGTTAAGCATAAATTTAGTTGTATAGTGAAGTAAGCAAGTGCTTTAATAATACATAAAGCAAGTCCTTTATATTACACTCTATCTTTGCCATTCCCATTCTCCTTCCGTCTAAATATTTAACAAACAACACTTGATAATGTCAGTTAAAATCATCAAAGGTTGCAGCACTTTTTGGGGTGTCTAACTAAAATTAGATTTCAATGCCATTTGCTTGACTTGATTCCCCTCTCTCTTTCTATTTATTATTCCACTGACAATTGCAAAAGTTTATCGCCTTATTGTTGTTGCTGTGGCAACAACTGTTGACTGTTGACTGCTCCAACAACAGGGCGGATACTTAATTTCACTTCGTCAAGAGATTATGGCAACAACAACAAGTGCAAGAATCCGCACAGAGCGAATATATCGAGCAGAAGGCCTGAGGCTGAGTGCTTTCCTATGTGAAGAGACGACGACGACTATGATGGTTCTGCTGCTGCGAGTGTGTGCTGTAAGTGAGCTCGGCCCCGGGAAACGTTTGTGTATGCCTTTTTAATATCACCAGATAATCCAAGGAGTTTTACAGCTTCAAATGCGTCGTTCTTTTCGCCTTTAACTTGTTTACTGCTGTAATAAAGCAGTGTCGCGTTTTTTTAGGGCTAAACTGAAGCTGGGAACATTGCCATATCCTTTTCTACCTTGTTGCCAAACATTTGTCAATCGTTTGGGGCCCTTTCATAAAGCGGGGAAACACCTTGTGATATTAGAGCACATTCATGCAAATTGCCAAGAAGCTGAGAGATAAACTTACAGGAAGGTCCTTCTTCTCCTTTGGATATGCTGATAAGCTGTTGACATATTTTCTCAGCTGTCGACGAGGGCTCAAGGCAGCTTGTTGACAGCTGAATTGATCCTTGACCTTGAGCTGACAGTTGCGCGGACAGTTGCTTGTTGACACAATATTATCGAGATGCGATGCCATAATGTGATTATGTTAATCATGTTGCAAACGCGACTGTAAGACTGTAAGACTGCTGACAATGTTAATGAGCCGCATAAGGCCTGACTCTGCCTGCCTGTCTTGGCCTTGGCAATGCAATGGTCTTTGCCATTTCCAACATGTGTCGCCACAGTTCGCTTTTTATCTGCTGTCTTATCGCCTTGGACTGCGTATAATTGTTATGCTGCTTTTTATATACTACACACGCATATATATGTATATATTATATATATTTGCCTGCCTGTTTACCGCTGTCAATGATGACTGGCTGAAGGCAAAAGCCGCCATTCCTGTTCCCTTCATAAAGCTGTTGGTGTCTGGCTTTGTGCTGACGGTGTCATTAGTTTGGGCCGTTGCCTTATGGATTGAATTAACGCCATGGTTGATGGTGATGGCAAAGGTCATCAGACAACGACCCTCGCCTGGACCATTATTGCGCTCATCCATTTGATTTGCGCGCCTCTTTGCCTCACGATTCAAATACCGGAAAAAACTCTTTCCGATGATACATAAAAAGTTGCTGGGGTGCGCTGCTCACGCCACCCCTCCGCCCCCTTTTCCCTTTGACAAGGCAGCTGCCCGCTGAAGTTGCCTTAAATGGAATGAAAATCAATGTAGCGTGCATGCCAGCACTCACACACACACACACACACAGCGACACGCACGCATGCTGCAGCATCCTGTGAGTGCCTTTTTGCTTAGATACAAAGTGTATGTTATGTGTGTGTGTGTGTGCTTGATACGCGCGGTCTGCTTTAATGCTTACCTAGGAAATTTCGTTGTTTCTTCTAACGGGTGGCAACTTTTCCATTAGCAAAGTTAATGCCACGCCCACAAAAAGCAACAGAGCGCCTAAAAGTCGTAGGAAATCACGAAACACTTTGTATTAAGCAAGCGCTAAGCACTCGCAAATCTACCTCAACCTGATGATGCCCTACCTCCCTCCATCCTCTCCACCCTCGCCACCACCACCCTATAACATGTGTTAATGGGCCTTCATTCTGTTGTAGTGGTTTTATTCTTTGGTTGACTTTGTCTTAAATTCTTGTGTAGCATACTTTTTAGGGGTTCTTAAATTCAGCTTCTTTTCGGGTTCAAGTTCATTGAGCCGCTTTGGATTTGCAGACTGACGCATTTAGAATTGTTGACTCATCCAGCAGCATAATGAATAAATTACGGTAAATTAAGCAGGAGTTAAAATTGCGCAGAGTTCGCGTTTATTCCATGCGAAAAGTTTGCACAAAAATATATATAAAACGCAATTATTTAATATAATTTTGGGCAATAATTATTTATTCCGAGCGAACAATTTCGGTGGCTCAACAAAGTTAAAAACATGCGCGAAGTGTCGCACCAAAGTCAAGTGGGGAATATAAATTTATTATCTTGCTCTGATGTTCATTATCAGTACGCTTTATATAGATAATATGACTGCCATTTGAAGGCACCCATGTTTCAATTAAACACAACTTTGCATGTACAAACATCTCCTCAGTTCGGTTAAACTTGTGCTGCATCCGGTCAGATAACTTTGTCTACCTTGCAATTTAATTACACACACATACATTATCAAAAGTAACAAACACAATAGACCATGAATTTTTTTAAAATCCATGGCCTAAAAACTTTTCCATCAGTCACTTAAACAGGGTAATTAAAATAGTTGGTGTCAAAACTCCGCAAAAAGCAAAACTAATTGTTGGTTATCTAGTGAAGTGTACCTCATGAAGGGTGCATAAATTAAAGTGTGGAATCAAAATCTAGTTAATTTAAAGGCATCACAAATGAATGAGTTAATCGAATATGCCACACTGTTTGGTTTAATCGAAACTTTTTATATCAACTCTGGCGCCAACAAATAAAATAATATATGCAAATTGACTGTGTGTATTTTAGATGAGATTGGTAGATAAACAAAGTTTGCTTGGGATGCCGAAAAAACCAAAACCAAAATAAACAAGAAACATAAAACCAACGTTAAAGTTCATTCATCAACTGAGCTTGAAAACTATTTAAACGGGTTTTTGTTTTTTTTTATTTGGATTGATTAAAGACGGATTTAGAGATTTGTTTACATTTATATTTGATGAGTTTGAAATGCCGAAATTTCGTAAATACTTACCGGGTAGCTTGCAGGGTATGCATGCTAATGAGCAAAAATATTAAAGTCATTCACTCGCCACAATTACGAATCGAACCTGATATTTGTAATTATCGCTCATTTATTTCAATACACTCGTAATATATTTTGAATGCATTATGACAAATTGATAAATGAATGTCAGACAACGATTTCTCATTGCTCTTTAACGGTTTTTTCTGTGTCTCTCTCTCATTCTCTTTTGTAGTACTCTTTTTGCTGGCGCCAACAATTTGCATAATTTAAGCTCTTGCTGAGATAGTGAAAAGAGATAACAAGATAGCAAAGGCTACAGGTAAGTCAGTCTATTTATAATACGATACCGATTTGCCTATTTGCAATGCAAATGATTGTCATTTTTTTTTTTGTTGTTCCGAGCTGTTAACAAATTTATGCGCTTGCCACATGCGAGTGCAAAACTGTGTGGGCTTTCCGCATTGGGATGGATATTCTGGATATGCCAATCCATTGGGGAATGTGGGGAATTTCTTACCTATTCAAGTTGTGTTTGAGTTATTTGTTTGAGCATCGCATGAGTTGCGCAGAGTGTGACTAGCAAACACATGACAACATGTGGGAGAGCCATAAAAGGGTCGTAAAACGCAACTATACTATTGCCGACTGCACATAAAATTACTAAGTAGCCCCGGCAAAGTGCCACAGGCAATTTAATTATATACAATTATCATACATATGTTGTAAACAGACCAATCAAACCGGATGAAGATTGTTATGCCTGTAGGATATCTTTAGTTATTATCTACTATATGTAGTTGCCGCGTTGCTCTGCGTCGGACGATTTACCAAAGTGTCGTAATTACACTTTCCATTTATTGACTAATAGCTGCCCATTTATCACTTTTGCGCCGTAAATAGAATAAAAGTACGATAATTGCAGCAATGTGTTAGTATATTGCACACACTGAAGGTCTATCGAACTTGCCACTTAGTTCGTGCAATCGATTACCAAGCGCAAGTGACATGAGCGATAGTTGCACGCGCTAGCTCGTTCGTGAGTAAGCAGGATAAACGATGTTCGAAATGAAATGAACGAACAAGTGCAACCGATACTTGAAGATCGGAACTATGTGAACAAACAAGTTCAGTTGTTCATTGAGTTCTTTCCTGGGTGCGCTTTAAGTCGTTTATTCTTTTTCTAATTATCTGCGTGGTGATGGGTGCAAGTGGCAGTTCTCTATTGTTCGGGAATACAATGGCACACTTTTGTTTACTTGGACCTGGACATGTTGGGTAAGAACTGCAGAACAATACAACATGTTTTAGTAAAATGTACACCAATTTATTAGCTGCAGTAGTTTGCCGTGTTAGCCTTTTGCTTGCTGTTGTTGTAGCTGCTAGGGTCATAAAGTGTATCAGATACTGCGGCTGGTCACACACATACGATATGCACACGTGCTTTCCTTTTGGCATATCATGTTAAGCCGAAAATCTTTATATTGCTGCAAGCCATAAATATGCAAGTTTGGCCACAAGAGAAGAGAGAGTGAAAGGGAGGGTGAGGACTCTGGGATTATAAACAGATATTGGCTCTTTGTGAGTGCATTCAGGGGCCTCGTCCTCCCCTAACCCTCATCCACACATTGAAGGCCATGCAGAACTGTAGTTACGTTATTTGACGCTGAGAGCATCGTAAACACACTCGTATCGCAACGGAAAACTTTTACTCATCGAATCTGTCAATGGGATTGAATATGTCAGCACGGAATGGCTTTATCACAGAAAATCAAGTACGATATATTGATCATGTTATAAACTTGAATATTCTCCATGCAAAAGTTTTTATTAAGTTTGCCACACGCAGTATTGATATATTCCATAGATTTCCATGTGTGTGGTGTGTGTGTCTGTTAGTAAGTTTGGGGTGTTTGCATGTACTTTCTGCTTATTAACATTTTGATATATTTGATATATTTGATATTGACCACTACGGTGGTCTCTTGCACAATGCAACCAGTCCGTTAAACATGGTAAAAATTCTTATTGCATATTGGCACAAGTGTCATCAAAGTTCCAATTAAATTATGGTAAACATTCCAAAGTTATTTACATATTTAAAAAAAAAAAAATCTATTAGTGTCGTTCCACTGTATTCAAATATTCTATTTACATATATTCTATATTCAACGATGCTTGGCTGCATAGCAATATTTTGCACAAAAAACATTGCACTAAATGGACTCGAACTTCCAAAAATATTTGCATCCGTATAAAAGTTTCGTCCTTTTTTTTGTTCTCAAGGAGGAAGTCCTTTCGGAGGAAGGCACACAAACATGCTGCGTCTTACACTCATACACACACACAAAATGCACTCTACACATGCGAACACGAAATTGCTAAGGGCGAATATTATGATGGCAAATATATGACAACAAATATTTTCATGGTTATGCGAGCTTTTGTATGAAGTGTTTCCAGCTCTTCCCTTTCACTTGAATAATTGGCAGAACTTTCGGTATTACAAGTAGATTTTTAGTTGTGATAGCTCTGCTACTAGATTCGTACTCCTGAGTTTATTTATCAAAATTAAACTTGCAAACTAAAGTGCTGACAAGACCGTCAAGTGCAGACATTTTTAGTAGGGGAAGTGTATTTACAGAATTATTTCATTTCATTTGTACAAACTGATTGCAAACTTCGTTTACTGGACATACTATATGTTATTATCTTATTAGTTTGAATGCAATCTGAGAATTAACGTTAATTTCTTTATCTCTGACATTTACTTAGTGTGATCCACAAGGATCTACAAATAATTTGAATTTCGCGTGTTCACATTAACTTCGATTGCAAGACAATCTTGTCTCATAAGTTTGAATTCCAGTAGACCGGCCAATCTACCATCGATAGACGACCTAAGTCCAACTTCCAAATGGCACCGTTATTATTTTGCTGAATCGCTTCAACTAATTTCTTGGCGCATTGTTTAGTTGTCTGTGTGGGATGTACGAGAAGCAGCTCAGACACATCGGGCTCTACATCCAACCACGAGTTGATATTTTCCACTAAGGTGGTTTTGGTGATGCCGGGATTGATGGAGTAGGCGCTCACACCAGTGATTTTTTCCAGTTTCGCTATGGAGTTAGTGAAGCTGAAGACAGCCGCCGTTGTAGCAGAGTACACAGGTACATGGTGAATGGCATTCATGCCAGTCACCGAGCAAATATTGGCCACCACGCCGCCGGGTCCACCATTGCGTTTATCCCAGAACGGCATTATAGCCGTAGTTGTGTTTACTAGGCCGGTGAAATTAACGGCAATTGTATTTTCGATTTGATGGTCGTCAAGGATTGCAGCTCCGTTGATAAGCAGATCGATGGTCTTGAACTTATTGAATATTCTCCTTAAACAGCTTGCAGGTATCGCCCACTGAACAGGTCACATCATAGTTATAAAACACAACTTTCGTCTTGTTGTTAATATTGCATAGCTCCTCAATGGCGTCATCGTTTTCGGTTTTGTCAAGCACAATCAGGTGCTTTGGACCCGCCTTGCAAATCTCCCGGCTGGTGGCCAATCCGATGCTGCCCAATCCAGCGACGAAGATGACGTTCTTTCTATCCAGAAAGGTTCCTTGATCGCACATATTTCTCTGCTTTAGTTTATTGTGGCATACGGGAAATAGCAAATCTCTCTGATGATCTGATTCCCAATGCATGTAGTGTACCTCTGGTGCTGCAAGGGGGGTGTTACGCGACTGGCGTGCTACCTGTAATGCAGAACAAGCTAATTTCGTTACGCAAAACATTTTAGGCCGAAATTCGTTTGTTTTTTGTACTAATTTAAAAATAATTGGGTTTCCCAAAACCTGTGTTCCGTTACAGGGCACGCCTTCAAATAATGATAGAATCTTTGAAGCAGTTCAAAATTTGTAGGACTATGACACTATTTTCCAGGAAATAATACTTGTCAGACTATCTGCCATATACCAATCGACTTATTAGGCCATGGATCTTAAAGAATAACTGGTCTATTGTGTTTTTGTGGAACGAGGAATGTGCGTAACAGACAGAAAGAGACATCTCCGACCCTATAAGTATGTATGTATGTACATTCTGAATCAGCATTAACAGCCGAGTCAATTGAGCCATGTCTGTCTGTTTGTATGTCTGTATGAGGGCCTATAACTCAGAGGCCAGGGAATTAATGAAGACCAGTATTGGTTTCCGAGATAACTTAGTCTTTACTTAGTCCTATAGTCTATAACTTTCATGGAGTGACATACATAATTATCTGGAGATTAGTGTCACAGCTGTACGTAAGTTGATCTGCCTTTGAATTTCTGTCATCATTTTAGGGTGTGCCTTGCACAGTTTAAATCGAAAGTATTAAATAAAAAAAAAAAAATTTTTATTATTTTTTTTTTTAAGTTTTCTAAAAAAAAATAAGTTTAAGTTTAAAATGTTTTGCGTAACGAAATTAGTATGTTCTGCATTAAAGGCAGCACGCCAGTCGCGTAACAACCCTCTTGCAGCACCAGAAGTACGCTGCATGTATGGGGGATCAGATGATCAGAGGGATTTGCTATTACCCGTATGCCATAATCAGCTGAAAAAGAGAAATATGTGTAGCGATAGAGACTTTCTGGAAAGGACAAACGTCATCTTCGTCGCTGGATTGGGCAGCATCGGCTTCGCCACCAGTCGGGAGATTTGCAAGGCGGGTCCAAAGAACCTGATTGTGCTTGACAAAACCGAAAATGATGACGCCATTGAGGAGCTCTGTGATATCAATACCAAGACGAAAGTCGCGTTTTATAACTATGATGTAACCTGTTCTGTGGCCGATACCTGCAAGCTGTTTAAGGAAATCTTCAATAAGTTCAAGACCATCGATCTGCTTATCAACGGAGCTGCAATCCTTGACGACCATCAAATCGAAAATACCATTGCCGTTAACTTTACCGGCCTAGTAAACACAACTACGGCTATAATGCCGTTCTGGGATAAACGCAATGGTGGACCCGGCGGCGTGGTGGCCAATATTTGCTCGGTGACTGGCATGAATGCCATTCACCATGTACCTGTGTACTCTGCTACAACGGCGGCTGTCTTCAGCTTCACCAACTCCATAGCGAAATTGGAAAAAATCACTGGTGTGAGCGCCTACTCCATCAATCCCGGCATCACCAAAACCACCTTAGTGGAAAATATCAACTCGTGGTTGGATGTAGAGCCCGATGTGTCTGAGCTGCTTCTCGAATATCCCACACAGTCGACTAAAGAGTGCGCCAAGAACTTCGTCAAAGCCATTCAGCAGAATATGAACGGTGCCATTTGGAAGTTGGACTTAGGTCGTCTATCGATGGTAGATTGGCCGCTTTACTGGAATTCACATATATAAGACTAGATTTGATAACAATCGGAAGCTCTAATGCCAGGACGCGTTATTAAAATCCTTTTTATAGCTGTGTGGATCATATTGTTAAGTTAAAGAATATGTAAAACAGATTATAAAGTTGACGTCCGCTGCGTTGCAAACTTCTGCCAAAATTAATATACCTTCTGCAAAGTTATAATAATTTATCTAAATACATGCTTGTATAGTACACACATGTCCAGCAATTGGAAACCATAATCAATTGAAGTATTTACAAAATGAGACTGCTAAAATTCAATTCAATGTTCTTTGTATGATGACTTTTGATGATTATTTCAGCGAGATTTCAATCAGTCGGAAATATGATACTGTTCCACAAAATGCATCGAAAGTCCCCGAGGCAGCTGCAAAATGCAGTTTTAATTTAAAGCGAAATATTTTATGCAAACGTAAATCACAAATATTTATCAGACATTCATCAATGGGAGGTTTTGTTATCTCCCTCTCTAAAAACACGAATTCTATTTCATTTTTTTACATATAATATTCAATATTTTTACAATATCTATTACTATAGAGCTGTGAATTTCTTTTGCCTTCTCCTGTGACATTTGCATTATTTTATCGTTAATGATTATTTCTTAATGCTTGTTCTTGATATTGTTATATGTATCAAAGGAATGCAATATATGTTACCTTAAACTTCTCCAATAAAGGCATTATAAATTCACAACTGAACAAAAATGTTTTGGGGCTAATGGATGCGGGTTATTCCCATAATCAGCATATGGTATTTAATATGTATGAACATACATCGATGAACTTGTTTCTAATAGGATTTCTGAACAAGTTGTTTTGAAATACCCAGACCCAGACCCAGATCGAGGTGCAGATGAAGAATAAAGTATAATGCTTTAGCTGCTCTTCAAACAATTTGCGGGCTTATTGTTTGATCCGAAAATGGGATTTTTAATATACTCGTTAATGTCTGGGCGGGTGCAATTATCGTTTGGCGCTAATTGCGGTATTATTTTAAACAGGTGTGAAATGCCGAATTAAAATACCGAATACTCCCAAAATTTGCATTCCCATTCCCATTAACGGGTTACATAAGCAACTGGTTTAAATTCTTTTATAGCGTATACTTTTCTTTTATTCTTTCCATATATTTATAAACTTAAACATATAACACAACATTAGGTGGTCAACAGAGGCAAGGGGTGTCATCTAGTAGTGGGCAACAAAGGTGTTGGGATCGATGAGGGTGGCCACCTCCCAGGGATGAACAATCGAGCGGCCAGGAATGCGATTGTAGGCAGCTGAAGGAAGAAAAGATTTGGATAAGAGGAAGGTAACAACAGTTAGAACACAGTTTGACAAGCTTGCAACAGCTGTTGTTGCAACTTACCAATTATCTTGTTGATGGCCGTCTGTGCGTCCAGAATCTGTTCGGGAGCGGGCGCAGCGTTGACCAGGATCAGGCAGGCGGCAACAAGGACCAGAGCGAAGACGATGAATTTCGACATGTTTAGGGTTTTATTTTTGTTTTGGTTGTGCTAGTTGTGGTTTAACTGAAGTTTGTGCTAAGTCTAATTAGGCTTGTCGCAGCTGCTGCTATTTATACCAGAGAAAGACGATTCTGGGATGAATGAAAGCACAAAATACCAAGCAGCGAGAGAGACAGAGAGAGTGCGAGAAGCGTAAAAGCCGAAAGCTAAAATCCAAAAACCAAAAAACCGCGAATCACAGCTGTTTTTCGAAATTGATTTCTTGTTTTTTTTTTTGCTTTCTTGTCGCAACAATTAATTTCTATGCAGACTACGCGAAATGCTCCGATATATAATCCTAAACGTAATAGGCTTCCCCGTCGCCCCTGCTCAGCTCAGCCCGACGAACACAAACAAAAGCAGAACGATGTCAAATCGATGAGCCCAAAACGAGTTTCGCTAAAGAACAAACGCCTCAGGTCTTCGCGACGTCGGGAATTCCAAGAGCATAGAAAGTAAACAAATCTGAGGACCGATTAAATTAATAAATATTTTAATATTTTATTTCCAATTCCCTCACCTCTTTAAATGTGCTTTGCTTAATTTTGTAATTTAAATTTATTGTACATCTTTCTATAGATTTGCAATTATGTTTCTGTTCTTTGCATAAAAATGCTGTGTTTGACTTGTTGTTTCTTGTTTCTTTGTTACGGTTCATTGTACGCTCTGTTTCTTTGGGTTTTTAACATTTTTGTTTTGTTCCACATATTTCTGTTAGCGGTTTTTTGGGCTTTTCCCGTCAAGAAGTCGCTATTCTTTTTTTTTTTTGATATCCGGCGCCGCCGCCTTGCAAGATCAAAGAGCAAAATCGTTTGATATGGCGATTTTGTCGCCTTTGATTTATATAAAAATAAAACCGGTTCCCTCAATTTGTCGCCGCTGGAAGAAAGTAAAATCTTCATAAAATAATACTACGTATTTTCTATTAATAAATTATAGTATAATTCTTATGGGGTATAGATGGGAAGAGGGAACCTTTGTGCAGACAAAGTTTTTGCTTGAATACGTCTAGTTTATTATTAGCAGAATATGCTCAGAGTGTGCACTTTGGTCGGGTGCGACGACGGATATCAAATTTAAAATGCGTGCTGGCTTTTTAGGGTCCTAGCAAGCGGCGTCGAGGCAACAGCTGCTGCAGCACAGGCGTCTCAAGCGGGTGTAAAACGTGTGTGTGTTGTGGTGTGTGTAAAGGATCTAACTTATGAGAAGCTCACACGCAGACGTTTGATTGGAATTTGCGCGTGTTAGCCTCCACTCTGTACCCCCTCGTCTTTATGACGGGGCCCGCTAAAAGATATTATGTTCGATATAATGCTCGTAATGCTAATGCGAACACGTGACGCTTTAACAAAATTGTTGGCCTTCTAATGATTGAGACAAATGCGACACGCGCGAGAGATGACAACAAGAAGGTGTTCCATCTTCGACTCCAAGTTCCGTTACTGTTCCTGTTGCTGCTACCCACTTCCACTCCCTCATCCTGCCCTTCAGCTGCTGCCACTCCATCTTCATTTGGCTTGTACTTGTTGCCCGGAAAAAAAAATAATTGTCGTGTGGGAATCGAGGTTCTGCCCGACATATGGGTAACTCTTTGGGCCTGGAATGGTTTATGAATTGTTAATCAAGTGTGCGGCTAATGAGACAGACGTGGAGCGGAATAAAGCTGCTTATCGCAGTGTTTATTAGACGCCAGTTATACAATCTACGCTTGTTCTACTGTTGTGCCTCTCTCCCGTTTCTCTCTTCGCCTGTCATATTCCTGCGCCGACTTGACAGTCAATATTAATAATGAACAGGCGACAATTTCAGGCATCGCTATGCTGTGCTAGGCTAGATTATGCGAGGGCTGTTCAAGCAGCTTAGGTAATGCGCATTTGCATAATTTATAACGTGGGTGCTATTGTAATGACTCTAAATGCCTTATTTTATCTGTCAAAATGCATAGGCTGAATTTTATATAATTTTGATGTTGCTCCCTAACTTGTTTAATATTGCGCAAGGTTTGAAGCGGAAAGAAACATTTTAAATGATAACATACATGTGAAATAAGAATTCCAAAATTTTAGAATGATTTCTGTTAGTCGGTTCATTTAAAATTTTTTGGAGGCTTCCGTTTCATGATAATTTAAAAGGAAAACAACCTGATAACTATTGTGCAAACAAAATCATTGAAAGACAGAATTCCATGAACTTTCCAAGGAAAACAACCTATTTCTAGAGTATATTTAGACCTCAGTGTTGTTTAATTAATTTCCAACATAATAATACAAAATAATCATTAATGGAAGCCAATGGGAAAATAACCTATTTCCTATAATATTAATAATTATAAAAATTAAAAAATCTAATTAGGGATTTTACTAGAAAAACAACCTATTTCCCCGTATAAAGCCTTATTGTTGTTCTGGTAAATAAATAATCAGAAATCGTAAACAATTTATTTCCCCGTATATATTTAGATCAACCCTCTCTTTGTTGTTTGGATAATTTGCGCTGGGTGCAAATTTAGTATAGGCACAAAATATTTTTGCTTGGGGTGTTATAAAAAAACAAACGCACACACTCACGAACAGTAAGCAGAAAAGTAACAGTAAATAAAAGCGGCAACAAAAAGAAAAACAACAGAGGAGAAAAAATACATGGGAAAGCACAATGGGAACATTGAATGGGAAGCCAGACGAGAGTGCGCGCGCGTAGGGGACAAAGCATAAACATATTACCCTAGGGCCTTTACAAATTATACGCTTATGAAATATTGCTTGTTGTTGATGCTGCTGCTGCTGCCGCCGGCTTTTCCTATGCACAAGGGTGTATACAGCCTATACTATATTTGCTATGTGCGACGTTATCCTTTTACCCAGGCCACCATCGCAGTCGCTGTCGCGCTGCCGGGGGCCACGCGGCGTATGCGTAATGTGCGCGCATCCGCAATAGGATTATGAAAGTGAAGTCAAGTAATTTTATGAAATGAAAACAAAGCCGAGCGCATTTACTCAAATTCATTATCTGTGGGAAACGCGACAGCTTCTACACTTGATTGATGTTGCATTAATTAGCATTATCCCCCCTACTTCCTTCAACTAAGACGCAGAAGTTGTGGCCCCTTCTGCCTT
Organism: Zaprionus nigranus; assembly: GCA_018903425.1. Classification (NCBI taxonomy): domain Eukaryota; kingdom Metazoa; phylum Arthropoda; class Insecta; order Diptera; family Drosophilidae; genus Zaprionus; species Zaprionus nigranus. Next base: position 621,314 of record JAEIGD010000010.1, read on the forward strand.
CGTTGACTGTAGTTAACCACGGCCAATTATGTCGCATTAGCAGACTCTGTTTTTTCTTCTTTTTGGTTTAGACTTAATTACAAATGTTTGTAGCACAGACAGGGTATTGCAAGATTAATATTCGGTTGCCCTAGATCGACCTTTTTCGACCTATTTCATATTTGAGGAATGCGCAATTAATTTGGCGCATTTTCCCGTACATGTGCACGATGTGTGATCAATTCAATTAGTTATTAATATAGCTGGAAGTAAGATTAATTTTGGAGTATATACCCTGTGGAGTGCAAAAGAGTGTGGGGTAGTTGCTTGAAGAAATAGATCATGTTTACGATAAGCAAAGGCAGAGGCAATGAGGGCAAAATGTTGTGCACGATAGGCTCGCAAATACTGCTGAATAAGACTATTAAAAAGGAATCTGCTGAACAACAGGCCCCTGTAGACCCGCAGTTTATTGCTTTGCTACTCAATTTCCGGGCGACCTTTACACGATTTTAATTGTTTCCTAGGCATAATTCCCCTATTGCTATGCCAGCCAACAATGGTTATTTGGTTGGTATTGTTATTGCTACGGTTGCACATGAATGAGTCGAGTGAATAGCGAAACGTATAGCATAACCACCATACCCACCTCCACCGAATTCTTCTAATAATAATAATACTCTTTATAACCTCCGCTTCGCTCAATGAATAGCAAATGTTGCATACTGTGCGGCGCGAGTCACGGTATTTTTTCTTTGTTGTTGTTGTTATGGTTCTCATGGAACTCTCAGTACTGTATAGGTTAACTCAAAGGCATATGAAGTGCCCCAACTAAGCCAGTCGACCGCAAGTTCACCCAGACAACCACACACAGACACACCTACCCAGACACAGACACACCCTCCCACACATACACACACATATGTCAAACAAATTACTTTGTTAGGCTGCTTAGTCGCCCGGTTGGGGGCTGAAGGGCCCCCATATAGGATGTTAGATAGATTTCGGAGATGCTAAATTGATTTATTATCTGTTCGTCGTCATCGTCACAGGTTATCGAACATATTGATTGATAAACTAAGGTGGGTGATGGTGGGGAACCTGCAGGTGCAAAATAATGTTATGCAAAAGGTTTTCGCACACGCCAAGGCTCCTCGCGTACCTCAACCACAAACGGCGCCTATGGCTACGATAAACTTTTGTTTACAAAACTTTCGTCTGCGGTGAACACACGCATCTCTCTTATGCCATTTCTGACGTCGCATTCGACTTTTTATCATATTCAAAATGAAGGGAGAGTAGGTACTTTCCTATCCTTGCCAAATTCTGTCAGCGTCAGAGCTATTAAATTGATCAAGATATCAGGATATCGCGTTACGACCACGCACCGTTGGGATGCGTAGGTTCTCAGTGTCTTCTTCGTTTCTATTCTTTCCGTTTTCCATCGTGGCTAAGTACATGGATAATTTAAAAGCATTATTGCTGATTATGTGCCCGCTGCTCCTTCTTTTGCTCGGAATGCGTAATGCGAAGTTAATTTGAGGGCAAGCATTCAAAGAGCATAATCTCAGACTGAATTTGAATTTAAAGTTGCATCAAATTTCACATAAAACATTTAAATTAATTTCCGTATCAAGTTTGCGCAATTGTTTTGATCAATTGTGAAATTTCAATAATTTCTAAGCCGCTCGAAATAAATTTGAGTATCTTACTCATTTCAACTCAATCAGATTCCATTTACAACGTAAAATTAAAGATATATTTGATGATTTATATCTCCTACGGAAATGTTGTGTTGTTTCCTATTGTTTTCTACTAAATTATGCATAATTGTACAGAAGCTCAGCTTAAATTGGTTATTTTGCTAGGTTATTCAATCAGTTTACAATTGAATTCCATAAAATTTGACTATGAAAACTGCAAATCGACTTGGATTTCTGCATAAATCAAATAAAAATATCAGATAAAACAGATATTCTCTTTGTCCCTTGAGGTGCAATACGTAATAAATACGCATAAATCTCTGTAAATGAATGTTTAGAAATCAGAAACTTACACAAGGCTGCCTACAAAACGTGCCTTGATCTATTCAAAGTTCGTCCTTGCCACATCCTGTTTCCCCTGCACCAGAGTCTATCAGTTCCGAGAAGGAACTGCTACGTAAGCCTTCGACTGTTACCATATGCTGTTGTTTGTCTTACGGATGGGTTGACGTCGGATTGGTCGCTTAGATGGACAGACGGGATGGAGGGAATGGATGGTGCGACCAACTCATGCATAATTAATCATTTTGTGACGCCGATGATACCTCGTGCGTTCATTCGTTGAGGGAATGCGCTGCGCTTGTCAGTTGACATGGTCGCGCTTTTTTATCACTGCCAGAGGAAACGTAACGCCATATTTATCTTGTTACTTATATGGCCTGTCGCAATTGTCGTTAGCTATCGTCATAAACGTGGCAGCTGCCCCACCTCCAGCTCCTTGTCAGTCCCTTCCCAGTTTCAGCATTTCACAAATCTCTGACACGTTGTCGCTGTGTTGCCCTATGGGGCCGCCACAACCCACTCTGAGTGTCCCCCCTGTATCCGTGTTCCTAAGTCAAGTAGAAGTAGGCGCTATGTACGTTTTGCCACGATAATTGTTGACGTAAATCACAAAAAGGAAAAGCCGGCGAGGAGCAGCAGCAGAAGAAAAAAAATAAGTCAAGACAAAAATATACAAATATATTCCAGAGCCAGAGCACTGTAACGGAACGGGGGGAGCTGTTCACACAAATTGCCTCTGAATGGGCCTGAATATTGATGTAGTAGAGACGGCAACGGCGTTGACTTTAACATTATTCTGCATCACACAGTGCGAACATTTTTCTTGCCAGCACTTTGGGCGTTGATTTCGCATAATTGAAATGAATATGTACCGCGGGCCACAAAGTCGAGGAAAGTCGAAAAAGGAGAGGGTATTCGTGGGATATTTATTTTTGTTTTGTGCTCTCGAAAATGAATGTGGCTGTTTTTTCCATTATTTTCTGGGGTCCGATGCAAGAAGAGTGAGCAAATCGTTTTCAGGGATTTTCAATTTTAATGAAAATATTTATAGACATACCCGACCAATTAATGGGGGCGCGAGAGCTTTTGTATATTGTAAATTGAAAGTTAAAAGGTCAGGTTAAGTGGTGTGCTCATGATTGTATAATCTTGTTTAATGGAACGTGAGAGTAATTTTAATTGTGGGTACTTTCAATTGAAATGCTACCAACAGGCAAACGCAATTTACATGAATAAGAAAATGTACATCAATACTTAAAAGAAAAATACATTTATAATAACAATAGAGTAATAATTTTTAATTTGGTGCTGTATTTAATGTTGTTTGTTTTCAACATTCTGTTTCGTTTCAAATCTTGCTCGTTTGGCGCGCATATGTTGCCGCGTTTGCAACTATCGACTTATCGATATTACTTTGACATGCGCAATGGTATCGATACTCTCGCACAGCTGTGCGCGTCGTGTATGTACTCATACAATATGGCGTTGTTGTGTAAAAATGTATAAATATTTTGCCAGTACGTTAAAAAAGTGCAAAATTTTAATTAAAAAGTAACGAAAACGATTGAAAAGAGTGTAAAAAGAACAAACGAGAAACGGAAAAGAAAGAGAAAGGTGAAAAGTAACGCGAGTTAAGGATAATATCGAAGATTTTACGTACATCGAACCGCTGTGGGGCCGGCAAAACTCTTGAGGCGCCAAAAGCAGAAAACAAAAATAGAGAAATGGAGGCAGAAACAACGCCTGCGGCTGCCACAAATGGAGTGGCAACAAATGGTGGGGTGAGAACGATGTCAGTGACAGCAACAGCAGCGCCAGAGGTGGTAACGGCGGGGTGGCAGCAGGAGGCCGTCAACAATGCCGTGGAACGTGCAAACGATGAAGAAGAAGCAGTAGCGGCAGCAGCAGCCGACGCCGACGCTGGCAATATTGTTTACATGGATGAGGTGCGAAGCAAGAGGCGGGAGGATATGAGATAACTCACACAAGTAAACATACTTAACATTTTTCAGGGTGACGCTGCGGCGAATACCGAACAAGCACAGGCAGCAGCGACTGTAGCAGCGGCAGCGACTGAGGCAGATACGGTGGCGAATTCGGCTGATGAGGAGATGGGCGAAGCCGAATACCTTGAAGATGACACGGCTGATGATGACGGCGAAGGCACAGAAGTGGAGCGAGAAGTAGCAGATAAAAGCAATGCGGATAATGTGCAAAACGAAGAAGTAGCGACTAAAGGAGCAGAAGCAGAAACAGCAGCAGTATCCGAAGCCGCTGAAGAGAAACACAAAGAGGAGAATTCAAGTGCCGCTACAGCCGAAGTAGAAGACGCAGACGACGAAGGTGATGCCGAAGAAGATGACGAGGAGGGAGAAGAGGAAGAGGACGAGCTGGAAGAAGAAGATGAGGAGGGGGAACTCATTACAGGTGACGACCCCAAAACAGCAGCAGCAACAGCATCAGCAGGAGACGCCAACGAGGAGACCGAGGCCAATGTCACCGCACGTTCAGGCGCAAAGCAAGAGGAACCTGTGGATGAGAATCAGTGCCGCGTCTGCACTAGCAAAGAGGAATTGGTCAGTCTGTTTACGAAGACAAGCGAGGCCACGACCCCAGCGGATATGTTGCTGCTGCTCTGTCCCAGTGTATCCATTGCCCCGAAGGACTTTATGCCACAATTCATCTGCAGCACCTGTCAGCAGAGCCTCACAATTGCCATCAAGCTGCGCAAGCAACTGGAGACCACGGAGAGGGATTTACGCAAGCGTCTATCGCGCAGTAAGAATAAAGTGCGTCGTCCACGAGGTTATGTCGTCATCGATGCACCCGTCTCGGATTCTGCCAGCGAAGAGGATGAAGAGGAACTAAACGATGATGCAGAGTTCAAGGTATCCGATGTGGCAGGCTCCACCAGTGCCGACAGTGAATCTGCCGAATCGGATATTAGCGAGAAACGTAAACCAGGCCGCCCTGGACGACGTGGGCGTAAAAAGGGCACGAAACGTTCCGCGACGGGGTCACAGAACGAGGATGAATACTATAGCAGCAGCAGCAAAAAGAAAAGTTCATCCAGCGGCACACCTGCAGTTGCTGCCCAAGGACCCTTCGAGTGCGACCACTGCGATTTGAGTTTTCCACGCAAACAATCCTATGTGATGCATCGCAAGACACACGAGGCACGCTACGAATTCCATTGCCAGATTTGCAACAAGAAGTTTAAGGTGCGTGGCGCCTACAAGACGCACATGGAACGACACGAGGCGGAGCGTGCCCAGTTCCGTTGTGAACTCTGTTCGCAGGTCTTCAGGTTACGCGCTGAGCTCAAGCGGCACATGGCGGTGCGGCATGATGAACACGGGGTCATCTATGAGTGCAAACGCTGCCAGCGTACGTTCCTCACACAGACACGGTTGCAACGCCATCAGAGCACCAATTGTGTGCGACATCCTGAGCCGAAGCAGGTCAAGCAGCGACAATCGATGGAGAGCGGTCATCCCAGCCAGGGACGGGATCTATTCAAATCGGTGGCCCCCCTTGACTACAACCTACTGGAGCGACAGCTTCTCAGACTAAATTAATATTAAAACACCACAACAACATCGCTATAGCTATCTATCACTATCTCTCTCACTCACATTCTATCTCCCTCTCAGATTTTCTATTGAGTTTATAATTTTTATGGCAATAAAATGCGGTGCATCTAAGGACAAATATAAAATGAGAACGTAAACTACTTCGAGGTTGAAACTTTGCTAAGACTTTAAGCCCTCCCAGGGTCCCTCAGCGAGTGTGTGTGTGGGGAGGAGGTGTGTTTACAGTGAGTGTTGCTTGTTTAGGGCTGCTCACGTTCACGCATATCTCGCCTTGACATTGAGCTGGCATTTTAGTGGCATGTGGCAATTGGCCAAAACACCCAGAGAAATCATGTCAGCAGAAGGGGAGGACAGTAGATAAGAAGCGAAGCTGAAGCTTAAAGAAAGTAAGACAAATTTAAAGCATTAAGGGTTGCACCCCCTACAGGGAGGGGGAGGGGTATACTCCAGGGTATTCGGATTGCTATTGCAGAAAGGATATTCCCTCGCCCGGATGTGTTGCTATATTTAGGCTGCTTTTAAAAAGAACTGAAAGCAGATGTGCAGACTGGGAATATCTTGCTGAAAAAGCTTTCAAGGTTGTCTACGCGCTTTCCGCCACGCCCACCGCCCAGCCTTAAATTGTTAACAGCCTGTAAAGCCTCTAACACGCAAAAGAAGGCGTCTCCAATCCCACAAAGTACATATATTCTTGACCAGCCCAATTGACATAGCCATGTTAGCCTGTTCGCTCATCTGTGTGTCTGTATGAACGTTTATATCTTAGAGACTATAGGAGTTAGGGCTATCAAATTTGGTGGTAATATTTCTTATTATAGCACGTAAGTAAAGTATGTTTTAGAATGTGGCCACGCCCTCGTAAATTGCCTTAAAATCGCATTGCAAGCGCAATTTTAAGGCTAGAAAGTTTGTTTTTAGTGTGAAGAGTAATTATTACCAAACAAATGATTAATGAAGCTTTTGCAGAATGGTTAATTAACATAGAAGTTATTAAATAACTATATTTATGGGCGTAGTAGGGTATAAATCAGTCGCGTAATCTTGTCTGTAGCCTTTTTTACTTGTTTCCATTAGATTATTAATTTTAATCGCCTTTGCTTTCATTAAGTTTATAAAAAAGGGAAAACCATTAGAGCGGATGAGGGTACTTAAACAGTTATCGATCAATAAAGGAGTAGGAGGGGGCGTGGCAGTTACATAAATTCGCATCAAGCACTGATTTCATGTTGGCCTGGCGTAATAATGGAAATCATTTGCCGCATATAATGTGGGTAATCACAATGTTAACTTCATGTTGCTGCTGCTGCTACGCATGCCTCCAGCAAGTGCCCCAAAGTGCTGGCAGCTGCCACAAGTGTTTAACAGCGAGGATTATGTGCTCCATGTGTGGCATGTGCAACGTTTTGTGCAAGTGCAGCACAAGGAAGAAAGCAAGATATTCTCAAATGGGCAACACGCGTCACTTCTGCCACGCCCCTGGAGGGCACAAAACTTGAGACATTTCTTTGAAATGCAGAAGGGAAACTTGTTGTACGTATTTATTCAGATAGGCGTAACATGCTGTGTGGGTGTGCGAATGTGTGTGTGTGTCTGAACGTGTGTGGGTGGCAAGATGTGGGAGTGATTTAACTTTCGCTCAAGTTATGTCAAAAAGGGGGTAGGAGTGGGGTAAACTTTTAGCTGCTTTTGCATGTGTTGCACGTGTTGACTTCTTAAGCTGCTCCAGATTGAGGCTGCTGCTCCTTCCTCCACCTTCTCTTCCTGCTGCTCTGCTCCCTTCTAGAAATGATGAATGGAATGGTAGCTGGGCAGGTGATACGAGACGGGATGGTGTGCAATGAGTGGAGCGTGTGAGATGAGTGGGGCATGCGAAATGAGCGGTGCATGCGAGATGAGGGGCGCGTGGTGCACCAGAGTCGGCGAGGAGACAATGTGCGTGGTCGAGTGGGTCAGCAGTGGGGCGTGGTAGCCCAGTGACAAGCCACGCTTGGCCTTCACCGATGACTCCGCCTGCTGCTGCTCCTGTTCCACTTCGATAGGTGCGGCCAGGATGCAAGCGGCGCTGGCAATAAGCAAAATTAACTTCGCAGGAATTTTCCCATTTTCCAGCATTGTGTAAATGAATGAAGAAGAAGAAGTATGAGGAAATACGGTTAGAAAAATGGCTTTAAAATATTTTTCATGTTGTTAATGAGGTTTGCTGGAGCTGCCACGCCCCCAGCGTTTGTGCCTGTTACCTCCTACTCGTTTCTTGCTTAATTAAAATGGGATATTCCTTCTCTCTTAGGCCGCAAAAATGTTAGGGAATTTTTCAATAATTTAAGCTCAAACATTTTTGCTAATGACTTTTTTGAAGTTTGCCAACTTTTTTTCAATTTTAACAATTTCGCAAAAGTTTTCTAATATGTTTTGGGAATAGTTTGGTTTAAGGTTGCATCAGGACAATAACAAAAGCAAGAACAAGAAAGAACAATTTCAATATGAGCGCAGAAACTTTACTTTTAAGTGGGCCAAAGTTCTCGAGAGAGTTTAGCAACAGTTTAAGCATATTTATCTTTTCATTGACTCTGAAATTGAGTCTCGGAATTGTCTCTGAATTGTCTCTGAAGTTGTTTCTGAGTTTGTTTTGTATTTCAGCTTATAAATCGCGCCCCTTCCTCTCTTGTTGACTTACTGTGAATTGCATTGTGTGTTGTTTGTTGTGTTTGGCTGAGGTTGTGTATCTCTTTCGTTTCTTCTCGTCTGCAGTCTAAAATTGTACTAACTATATACGCACTGAGAATCGGCGTATTTATACGATTCGCATGCGTACAACTTATGCACTCATTAGGCAAAACCCGGTCAAAAAAACGTAGAAGAAGAAGCAGAAAAGACTTAAGAAAAAATCGTTAGAAAAAATAAGAAAAATCAAAGAGCTCGAAAAATTGATCAAGAAAAATCCACGCACATTGCCCACATCAAGTCAAAACTGTAGCAAACAAGTTGTGCCAGTGTGTGTGTGTGTGTGGAGACACTTTGTCAGCTGCGCTTAAATGGTATTCGCTGTTAATCGGAAAAGTATTCGAACAACAGCACAAGTCACTCACTTTGAGTGTCAACTGAGGCCGCAACGTATGAAATTGAATTAATTAATTGCATTCGCTATCGAGATATGGATATGGATCATGTATTGTTTATTGTGCGTGTTAACATCAGCAGAACTTGACTCTGCAATCAGCAGCAGCGAATTGTGCAAACATTTAACGCACAGAATTTATTCATAATCTGTAATGCACTTTGCCATATGAATCCATTCAGTTTAATTGTTGATTTACTGAGTTGACAGTGTTGACAAGCTCTCACCTTGTGTGGTTAAGTGATTAACTAATTATGATTGAAAGGGCAGTAAGTATATGTCATACAGTCCCCTCTACATATTATGTATATACAATACATACATATGTACATAAATATACACAAATAATACATGAATATTCGCTCACATATATAGTAGAATACTTGTATTGAACATGTATAAATGATGGAAGTCGAGATGGACTCGCAGTGTCGAATTTATTGTAAACATTTGTTTAAATACTCCTCAACATAAACATTAAACAGAAGCCAATTCAGCACCTTTTGATGGTGTATTGTGTTCTATAGTTCAGTCTTGAACGGGAGCTCAAAATATATACACAAAAATAGAATTTGTGTCGCGTGTTTATCTATGGACATCAGTGTCTGCCTTTTTGTCTTTGGATCTGCAGTTAGTTCGACTTAATCAGAGTAAAATATATTATTATATTATTGTGTTTAACTATCATATGTGTATATATGTATAAGGTATCGGGTTTTAACTTTAAGTACCTTATTCACTTTAAGTACTCCCAAAATGAGGCATAGCTCAAACACTAATGAGCATTTTGTCGTGGTGATTCACCTTTCGATTTCATAACAGTAGTTTATTTGTGAGTACCAGATTGAATACCCCAAGACTTTATACACATACATATACATATAACGATAAACCAAAGTTAGATCCGCAGATATGTAAAGTTTATTTAATATGTCTTTAAACTTTTCTTATTAAATTTATAAAGATTCTCATTCCATTTATAAAACTCTGTATAATTCTACATTAAGCCCGATATAGAAAACATAGAATCACAGATATGTCAAGTCAACTCTATTTACCTTTTAAAGATCATAATTCCCAATGGTTTCAAAGATATTACACAATTACTCAGCTGTTGCTAGTCACTTCTCTTATCAAACACACAAAATCTGCAGCAATTTGTAATCTTTGCTTTAATCTGAAGTTTTTGTTCGTCGATCTTGAGATTGCCGAGTCAAACATGCCACATTTCAATCGTTCGTGCAACCAAAAAGGTGGAAAAACCTTCGAGCTGCATTGCTGAACCGCCTTGATGGCAGTGGGGTAAGGTTGATAAATTTGCCCAATAAATTTAATTTCAATTCCATTTCTGGCTGAGCTTAGTAATCTGTGCAATTTACAGAGCCATTAACCCGGCCAAGTGACGGCAACAAATTGTTGCTCTGCCGCTCCCTCTGCCGCTGTACCTCTGCCCCTTCCCCTGACTCTGTAGTTAACATAAACAAATTGAATCAGTCGCAAGTTGCGCTGTTTTGTGGCAATTGTGCGGGGGGCACTTGGCCACATATCGCATATAGTATACTCTATATTCCCTATATGGTTTATATAGTATGTGCTCTCTTGCAAGTTGTAGTTCTCTGGTAATTAGTTTTTAATGTGCTGCAAGTGCTCGAGTGGCTCGTTAAGCCAATTGACGCAGTGGGAGTGCAGGGATAACGCAAGCTGAGAAAAAGTATCTCAAAGATACGACTTAAGTCGTCGAGTCGTGGTTATGGTTATGTTATGTTATGCTGTAATTAAAAGCAGTCACACACAGCAACAGTATCCATGTGTGTGTCTATGTGTGCGTAACGGAACATTAATTAAGATCGTAACAGCTTAACGGCAGCAAAGTCCTCAGTTGGCGCCATTCCTCAAGTGTATGTGTGTGTGGGACTGTGTGTGTGCGTGTGGGAGTGTGTCAGATACACATTTCTTGTGGTTATGCTGCTGGCTTTTCCGCAACTCCACCTGTTTTTCCATTTCCCGCCGGCGATGCTTACCCAGGGCCGGAAAGAAAAAACTTTGCACTTTGTGTGAAAGCTGACGAACAAACGGAAGAGGGGAAGAGTGAACAAAAAAATGGAAAGAAAAAGCAAAACAAAACAAAAACATAGGCAAAAGTAAATTGAATAAATTATTGCGCAAGTGTCTGCATAAATCTTATAGCAACACACACATATCACTTTGGCTTCGACACTCAACTTAAACAGTTGGGCGAACTTACTTTGTACTCGATAATCACATGCATTGGAAATGGAGACTGATTATGGCATTGATGGGTGTGTGTTGGGGATTTAAAATGTGGCAAAGAGATTCACTGGGATCTATGGAGGAGAATAGACCAAACAATTGTAAAGTTTATCATTACTAAGTGACTTTCATTTGGTAAGTGTGCGAACTATTTCATTAAGGTGATAATGTCTTTAAATAAGCCCAAGCACGTTTTGCAGTTGGACAATTTATGTAGATATGTATGAATATATATCTTAAATATATTTATATATTTTAGATAAATTAAATACAATACTTGAAGGATTTCTGCTGTTTGAAGTGTTCTATAATTGTCAAAATACATACATACAGCAAGTCTTGGAAATGTTAGCTTTAAGTGCCTGAGAAGTTCATGCCAAAGTTTTATATAAGATACATTTTATATCAAAATCTTCTGAAAATCGTCTTCCTACACTGCTGCCCCATTGCAGCCTTGCATGTTAGTATTCTACACACTGTGACCTCAGTTACCTTTGTGGCAATTGAACCGATTTCTCATCCAATTTTTTTGTTTTCCCACACGAATGAGTGCACATTTGGTTTTTATGAATACCCTTCGATTTGGTTGAATGAATAATGTTGTAAGATTTGTTTTGTTAGCGACAGTAAAATATACAATGCGAGACATGTTTTTCTTGTTGTTCTCCTTGCTGTACTCGTTGTTGTTGTTGTTGGCGTCTGACATATCCATCAAAATCAAATCAGAATCGAAATGAAAATGACAAGGGGCAAGCCAGGTAACCAAAGGCAAAGACGCCAACTGGCAATTTATGCGTGGCCAGTGCTGCCAGTTGCCAGCTGTCTGTCCGGCAGTCTGTCAGTCTGCGGCAATTGCAGTCAGATGGAAAAATTTGAATTGCAATTGCGAAATGTGGAACAGGATTTCGGACGGGAAGCATTAGGCTAGTGTGAGTGCGAGGCGACACCTTCGATGACATGTCGAAACTCGGGCGAGACTTTGATTTGCCAACTCGCCTAGTTGACTGATTTATGTGTCATATCACACACACACACACACACACACATAGTGGCACACACACTCACACACTCGCTTGGCAATTTGAGTATGCTTATCATGGAGAGCGACATAAAATGTTGCTGTTTTTATTGCTGCTGTTGGCCAATTAACTGCTCCGCCCAGCAAATTGGCAACCTGTCGACAGGTGTACTCGAGTGTGTGCTCTGGTGAGGCAAAGGGTAGTTGCAGTTGGTCACGTTGTCTAGATAATATCGATCGAATGGATAGTATGTTGTCTGTTGTGAATTAATGTGTTTACTGCTCAACTACCGATATTTTCAGTGTTTAATGCACCTACTCTAGTTATTTATAAGGAAGATAGTATGTTTACTGTAAAAACTATCGATTGCAGTTACCAGCTATCGATATTTTCACTTGAGAAAGTTATTTTCGTATTATTCTATTTAGCTAATAACATGAAATCGAAATTATGCCGTTTATATCGATTGCAACATACAAACTATTAATGTTTTTAGCATTTATATTTATTTGATATGTCTACAAAGTTATTCTCGTTTATTCTGTTGAGCTGCTAACATAAAGTCGAAAATATTCCGTTTCTATCGTTATCAACAATCGTATTAGTATGCTATCTATAAGAGCTGTCGATAGTAACAGACAAGCTATCGATATTTGTAATAATAAATGAAGTTGTTCTAAGTTACTTACGATCTATCAAAATGAAATGGAGCTTCTGCAATTATTATCGTAATCAGAACAGTTGAAAGTTTGCAATTGGAACTATCGATTGCACTCACCAACTAACAGTATTCTTTAATAATGTAATATAAAAATTTAGGGTATTTCGACTTCCAGCAACAAGCGAAGAGTCTTACCATTTAATTGACTCTTTCATTTTTTATTTGCCACATTAAGTTTTCCATCAATTATCGCTGAATTATGTTGGCCAGCTTGGTTGGTTGCAGTTGTCGTAGTTATTGCTGCTGTTGTTGATGTTGTTGTTGTTGATGTTGGTGCTGTCTTGCTACCGCAAATTGCAGCTGGAGTTTGTCATCTGTAAACTAATTTGACCACAAACTTGCACATAAACAGCAAAGTTTATGAAAACTTTGACTTTAACTTGGACTTAAAGTCCGAGTTTAATTCTCTTTGGAAATTGCACAAGCTGCCACAACAGCATCAACAGCAGCAGCAGTCAAAATTGGTCTAATGATGCAACTATACCCCTACACCGCCTTCGGCCACATCCTATGCTGTTCCATGTGCCAATTAACTGGGACATATTGAGCAGGCATTTCATTTCGTTTCATGCCCTAAGCAATCAATGATACCCTTTGCCTGCATTTACCTTTGATGTTGCACTAAGACAGTTCTCTGAAACTGACTGAAATACGCCCATGAAATTCAACATGCAGTTAATATAACACCCACTCAGACTTGGCTATTTATAGCTAGTCTGAAAATGATATTTGCTCATTTTCAGACTAGCTATAAATGCATGTCGAGTATGTGAAGTAGTTTCCAGGAATCAGGCAAATCTCTGAAACTACCAGAAAACTTGGCTATTAATAGCTAACCCAGTGGTGGGAAACTAGTATGAAAGCTACTGGCGATTGTGCTTGAGTGTAAAATACCCGTTATCCGCATGACTAAAACGATTTCGTAAATAAATAACTTCTATGTTTAGCGTATATTCTGTTGCATACTTTGCAGGGCACAGCTTGGAATTCAGTACCTGTTTAAAATTGTTTGATGAATAACTGCAATGTTAATTTTTAGATTGCAAGCAAATTTTCAGAAATCATTTGCACATTTATAGTTATTGTGTTTACCAAAAGACAGACAGATAGACAGACAGACAGATAGGCAGACGGACAGGTTTGTATTATCTATATTGTAGTTTGTGGGGTCTGCCATGCCTCCCTCTGACTGTAACATGTATTTTCGATTGTCACAAGGTTATAATACTCTTCTTCCCTATGAGTAGTGGATATATAAAGCATACAATATCTCTGGTACTACATAAGCTACACTCATGTAATTTAGACATGCAGCTAGCTTAACACTCTTTATACAGACTTAGCTATTTGAAGTGCTCATTACTGCAGGAGTTCAAGTAAAAATGTCTTTTCTTTTCTTCCCTATCAGCATGATATAAGGGCGCAGTGAAGTCAGACAAGAGACAACTTAGTAAGAACTTCATATAATGCAGGACTCGAGCATGGCGCCATCGCAGTTGGATGTGGAGGTTAATGATACGCTGCTGGACGACTTGAAGCTTAGCAAAGATGACATCACTGACTTTGTCAAGCTGCTCGTCGATTTCACCAAGAAGAATCATACGCCGAACGAGTGCGCTGGCTACTGCGAGGGTGATATCTACAAGTGGGTGCGGGCCTACAATGGCATCCATGGCTATGTCTCGCTGCTGGCAAGTATTCAGATGGGATATATATATATATAACCCCAGAAATGATAGGAGGGTCTCATTAGGCAAATAATTTGGGTGCGAGAGCGAGGGGGAAGGTGCTAATTATCCTCGTGTCGTCCTGTCACCATCCAAGACATTTTTCACTCTCTGTCTACGAGACAATCGAGTGACAGAAAGAGTGGGAAAGAAAAAGATAGAAAGGGGGAGGGGGAATAAATGAATGTCAAGGAATGTAAACCCTTTTTAGAAGGCTTCTCCTTCTTCTACTTTGTCCCCTTGATGAATTTCTGCGGCGCCCAACACCTTTGAACTTTGAGATTTTCCTTTTTCCCTTTTCAGAACACAAGGCATACAAAAAGGAAAGAAAAATGCTTAAAAGAAATCACGGGGTAGAAAAACCAAAATTAAATAAATTTGTAGACTTAAATAATTCATAAGCTTTTTAGGCAAACCGCAAAGCGGCTTAACCAAATTTAACGCCATTAAATTAGTTCGGCTTGACCAATTAGTTGGGTGCTCTTTAAAGTCTCCCAGAGTTATTCCTCGAACGAAAGGTTGAAGCCAAGTGTAGTTTGTGATATTTACACTGCTCTGTGAAAGATATTTCCACTGATTTTCACCACAAAGAAAATTCCTGTGCGTTTTGTTCCGATTTCGAAGAAAAGAAAATAAATTAAACGAATTTAATTGAAAATGGAAAAGGGAAGATTGAGAATGAAATTGAAATGAATGAAAATTGTTTGCACAGCCAGGGGAATTTTACTTACTGAGAAGGGTGAGTGAAATGACTGGACTAAAGGTTGATACCCTGCAGAGGATGCGCAAAGGGGACGGAGATAGAAAGAGGAAAGGCAGCAAAGTTGTCGAAAATTAAAGGAAATAATCAATAAGTGAAACTCCTTTCAAGGCTGTGATGGAATCGTGTGAGACAGCACTGCATGAAAAGGGGAATTATCGACTTGGGAGTACTCTGTAATTAATATAGAGTGCAATATATGTTTCACTTTGTGTTAGAAATACCCTGTAATTGTTGTACTTCTGTTTCTAATTTCTCTCTATGATTAACTAGACTTAGTTAGGTCTTAACCAACCCTTTTAGTCATGCCCTATAGGGTATATTTACGCACAACAATGCACACTCAGGACCTTAGCATATGTTTATAATGTGGCAGAAAAAAATCTCATATTCATCATTCAAGCGAGTCATCCTCATCCTCATCGAGCCGCAATACATGAATAAAACATTCAAAGCATTTTGGGCTTAATATGATTTCGGTTGCCAGCGCAGCTATGTGTGTCTGTGTTAGGGTGTGTGTGTGGTTGTGTGTGTGGTAATGTGTGTGACTATACGGGTCAAGCAAGCTCTCCTACCCGCTCACATTTACCGCTTGTTTACTGTTATTCCTGCTGCTCCCTCTACTCCTCCTGCTTCTACTACTTTCTCCTGCTACGACTCCTTTCTTCTGCTATTCCTCCTTCCCCTTCCAGGTTGTTGTTTTGCTCTACTCATGTGCATATCCATTTTGTGGCCCCAACAGATTTGCATTTTTGGCACCATCGCCAATATACTAAACATAATGGTGCTGACCAGGAAGGAGATGGCCAAGGCGCCCATTAACAACATACTGAAATGGCTGGCGGTTGCCGACATGTTTGTCATGCTCGAGTACATACCCTATACCACATATCAGTACATCTATATGAAGCCGGGTAAGTAGCACACAGATATCCTGGCTATCGAGTAGAAAGCGACCCCATTCCCTCACTTCTCTTCACAGGCGAGAAGGATCTGAGCTATGCCTGGGCCGTGTATCTGCTGGTGCACATGTTCTTCACGCAGATCTTGCATACGATCTCCATTGGCCTCACTGTCACACTGGCCGTTTGGCGTTATGTGGCCATCAGGTGAGTCTACGGCAGCCACTTTACTTCGCATGACCAATTGGACAATCCTTCCCTACTCCTACTCCCAACCCCTGCTAAACTGACGCTTCAATTGTGAATAACACTGCGGCAATGTGGCTTCTTCTTCTTCTTCCCTTCTTATGTAGCAAACTGTTTCCATCTCTTATCCACAGACATCCGAATGGGAGCTGTGCCAATTTTCTGCTCGCACATTCCAGAGAGGCCATCATCTTTCCCTTCATCATCTCCCCCCATACTCTGCCTGCCCACGTACTTTGTGTTCAAGGTGCGTGAGACGCTGGAGATCTCAACGCGAGAGCACGAGGCCATGTACCATGTGTACTTCGACACAAACTCGATGCTTTTTCGGTAGGTGAACCTCAGTGTGATCAGTGATCTTTAGTAGCTTTGCTTTGATTTCCTTTTCTTTGCAGCTTCAACTTCTGGATACATTCCGTAATCATTAAGCTCTTGCCTTGCTTTGTGCTCACCGTGATCAGTCTGGTGCTGATGCATGTGCTCTGTGAGGCATCGCGACGTCGACTGAAGCTCAAGGACTACGACAATCCCACCAAGTACGCCATACAGCTGAATCAGAGCGAGACCAAGTCCAGGAGGTGCGTACAAGAGAGAGAGGAACTAATCTTCTGCAGATGATATTTATATATTTCTTTTCTTTTCTCTCTCTTCCTCTCTTTTTAGGCCCCCTCGCTGTGACCGGCGCAACGATCGCACCACGTTGCTACTCGTGGCAGTGCTGGTGCTATTCCTGGTCACGGAGTTCCCACAAGGACTACTGGGCCTGTTGTCTGGTGTTCTGGAGAAGTGCTTCTTTGCACACTGTTATCCTCCCTTTGGGGAGCTGATGGATCTGCTGGCACTGATCAATGCTGCCGTGGGCTTTGTGCTCTACGGTCTGATGTCCAAACAGTTCCGCACCACGTTCCGTTCGCTGTTCTTCAAGCGACACTTTGGCAGCAGTGAAATGACGCGTCTGACACGCGTCACCACCACCTGTGTCTAGGAGAGGCCGCAGCACCGCAGACAGGAGGAGACGCCACTGTAAGCGGTGGGAGCGGAAGGACGAGCGGGCACCTTAAAGATGTCACCTTCCCCGCGTTGGAACTTTTGAATTTCTAAATCCGATAACTTTCTAAAAGTTGAACTGAAACTGTGAGCTGGATAGGGTATATACCCCCTATATATAGAGAGAGAGAACGTATCGTATATAATTGTAGGGTATCTGAAGTGCCATTTCCACACACACACACACATAAACACAAGAGATTTTTGCATTAACTCTAACTGTTCCCTAGGCCTAAGCTAAGATCGTAATATGTATATTCCTACTCTATATAGAATCGCATAGATGTATACTTTATAATATATATATATACTATAGTTCAAGTTTCATCTGAGATATGCAGTTTAAACTTACGTTAGTCTAAGAGTTGAATACGGTTTTTTATTCGGAACGAATGCGACAGCAGCCCAAGGAGCCAGCGAGCCCCTGTAGCTCCTTGCTCTCCTGTCGTCCCTCACTCAGAGAACTACTTTGCATACTACATACTACACAAATACATCTACTATATACTATACACTACATATATATACTATTTGATAACTGTAATTAATGTTAGAGAAGGACAACAACAACAAGCTGAATGAATGATATTTCATTGGCTTCGCTTGGTTTTGTTTTCCGCTTAAATGTAAAAATGAGAAATTTTTAATCGACTTTCGACTCGTTCAATAAATGTTCGATGTGAGTTAAGACTCTGCAGAGTTCTCTACGTTGGTTTCTTTGGGGTTTTCAGTTCTGGCTAACCACTGCGTTCACCTCTAGGGGCAGCTCCTCTTCCATTCCTCCAGCTAATACTGTTGCCTCGTCGGGATCAGACAGTATGCCCTGCGGGTGGCTCGAGATGCGCAGCAGCGACTTCAGTTTGGTTGCCTGAAATTTAAACTGAACCAGAGAGGAAAGAAAGCATGAAAAAGCAGTGGGTATATGTAAAGGTGAGTGGGATGGACGAGCAAATACCCTAGTTATCAATAAACTATTTATAACAATTCCTATATATTTTCCTACAACCTAGTGTACTCGATACAACATATGTATATTATAAACATTTATCATCATATATCCATATATTTTAAGTAATCTACCATAAACTTCCGTCAATTTATCCTTTATAATTCTAATTCCACTAATTGCTCTGCGTATTTTTCTCTGTTTTCTCTTTTATATTTTACTGATTTCATACAAAATTCCATTTATAGGTTTACTTCTTCTTAATCCTCACATAATTGCATTAAGTTCACTGTTATCCCTTCCTCAATTAGGTTTGCTACATATATAATTGCCATAATAAAATGGGGATTAAATTCACTCATTAATTTCATTTGTTTGTCGTGTTAACAAAGTGAAAAAAATATGTTAAATTCGGATTGTGAATTTCTGAAACAAAAGTTGAAAAGTCGCGCTTATTATCTTTGTACGAGTTACATGTTTATTTTTTTGTGGTTTTGCAATATGCAATGTGAATTTTTTATATTAATTATTGGTTGTGTTTGCAGAGGGAATTTGTAATGTACCGTGGGTTAGTATGGCGATTTTGTAATGTGAAAAAATATAGACACTAAATGCAATGAGTCAATAAATAATAAAGGTGAAAGATAATATATGCTACATTGAGGTTGGAACTGAAGTGAAATAGGAAATAGGTAGTATAAATACGTATCATGAAGTCCATTGGGAGTTTAGCTAAAAAAAAAAAACATTAAAAAAGACCTATTTAAAAAATAACCTATATTGCTTTACATTTGACAAATTTGTTTGAATATAATAGTCAAACATAGAGGCTGCTGCTCTATTAATTGGAAGTAGAAGTCTTATAAACGTTAATAATAAAAAATTGCATATTAAAAATGCTTAAATATCACGCAATCCATTTTTTTGCTAAAAAAAAACAACCTGTTTAAAAAGTAACCTATTTCGCTTTATCTCTGACAGACCATGCAGTCGTCTCTTTCTGTGCTCTACATTCTCCTGCTTTCTCTCTTCTTTTGTCTCTTGTTCTGTCATGTGATACATTTTTAAAATACTGCGCTGGTTGCCAATTAAATGTATTCATTTGCTTTAATGCGTTTAATTTGTTGAATAATTCAAATGGAAAAGCTACAGCAATGCGAGAGAATCGAGAAAAAAGGATTTAATTTTGAATTTTTAGGTGTTTTCTGTGGTTAGTTAGGAGTTTCTGGTTTTCGTTTTCTCTTCTTTCTTTGATTGTGCACTAACTAATCCGACAAGACCGCAGCATGCAGCCACTGGGCGCGCTGACGCCTTTGTAGACTTACTTCGGTGGGCAGCAGCAGATCGTGGGCGTGGCTCATGAAGCGATTATACTGCTCGGTGGCCAATGCCAGTCGTCCGGTTTCATAGCAGAAGAGGGCACAGTTAAGGAATATCAACGGATGCCGCACGCTTCCCTGTTGCAGTTGCGCCAAGTTGCAGGCGCGTTCGAAGGCAACAAAGGCGTTCTCCATGTCCTCCAGCTTGCGTAGACAGACTGCAGAAAGGGAAAGAAGAGGATGAGGGGGAAGGTATATGTGAATGTGAGCGACTGAGCGCACGACTGAGAACCTTCTTCTCACTTACGGCCAAGGAGCATATAACACTCGGCGTTGTCCTTGCGCAGGTTTATGGCCGCTGCCAGCGTGTGAAAGGCGCTCGCGTATTGTTCAGCTGGACATGAAGGAGGTCAGCGGTTTTTTTGGTGACGACGACAATGGAAGAAAACAATAACAATGAATGCTTAACATCTAAATGGGACCACGTGCCACACGGTCACGGCAAGAAGTCCTTGAACTGGTTGAGCTGCTGCCTCTTGCCACCTTCCTCCCTCTGCTGTTTTGTGCATTTTTTATGATTTTAAAATGTATGAAAAAGCCTGTCCCTGGTGCCTGTTTCTTTCCTGTTTTTATTGTGCTTGGCAATTCCAGCATCCACAATATTTTTATTGTCCTGCCACAGCAGGAGGCGGTTCTCCAGAGAGAGAAGGAGGAGGAAGGCAGATTGAAAGGCTACTTACCTCGTGCCTAATTGAATGGGTATTTATCCCCAAAGCCATAACTAATATAGCCTCTGTCTTTTCCTCTCTCCATACCTCTCCCTCCCTCTCTAACTCTTCCTCCTCTTCTCTGTTTTTCTGCAGCATGTCTGTCGTTCTCTCTGTCGACTTGACAACAATGGGAATCAATTCAATACGAGTCACGGATCAAAGAATTCATGGGAAAAAAATGCAGGGATGCAAAACTAGCAGACGCATTTAGAAAGCAAGCAGCTTATGCCGTGGTATGCTAGCCATAGAAAAGCTAGAAAAAAGCTAAACAAATTCTAGAAAAACTCGACACTTCAACAGAAATAAATATAGCTGAAGAAAAGCTGCTGCCTTATGAAGTTGAAGAGAAGAGTAAATTAAAGCTCTTTTAACTGGAAATTGAAGTGCTGAGGTACTAAAGACTTATCATGGAAGCTGTCTACATAAATAAAGTATAATACTAAATATAATATGTTTATATACCATACATATAATATTAGTAATTATGGCATATTGCAGTTTAAGTTGCAGTTTAAGCTTCTCCCTTTGTACTTGTTTGCCTTTGATAAATGTGGATTGCAGCAGCACGTAGGAAGGACCCCCTTCCGTTCCCCTTTTGCTATGTGTGGGATTACTCACATGCAATGTATATCAAGCTGAGATTGTAGAGCGCATTGTAGTTCAGCGGCGACAACCAAACGGATTTGCGCAGCGAAGAGACCGCCTGGAGCGAGAGTTGGCTTAATCAATTGGCTTGAACTAAATAGAGTTTGCTCAGGGGCCTACTGCCTACTGAGTTGCTTTGCTTACCACAATGAACTTCTGCTTCTTGAAGAAGCACAACCCAATGTTGTTCCACAGCTCGGCAATTTCCGGCTCTGCATCTGCGATTTGGCTATACTTGCCAAGGGCGCCGTCAACATCGTTGCGCGACTGTGACAGCGAGAATTAATCGATTAGGTACTGAAGGAAAGGTGCAGAGGGGGGAGTAGGTGTGAGCATGCTCACCTGCAATATGGCACCCAGGGCTAGCAGACCCTTGGGCGTGCACTTCTTCTCGATGTGCACAACTTCCGCCAGGCGATCGTAGGCCTTTTGCGTCTCGTTGATTTTCAAATACAGCACACTGATTTCGGTCAGCACCTCTGCGTTCTCTGGGGTTAGACTAGGGAAGGAAAATGGGAAGGGAAGTGCAGAGAGGAAGAGTGTAGTGGAAGGTAAGTGTAGTTAATGGGAAGTAAGAAATCCTAGTCAAACTCACTGCAAACACGCCTCAAGCACATCGATGGCCTGCTGATACTCCTTGTCCTTGCGATAGAGCTCCGCCAGCCGCACATAGCTCTCCAGCTTCTTGCCCGTCTGCACGGCCACCTCAAAGTAGCCGCGTGCCTCTGCCTGCTGCTGACGTGCCAGCTCCAGCTGTGGTTGTGTCAGTGCAGCGCGATAGAGCAGCTCCCCCAGATAGTGATAGATTTCATGATCCTTGCGTGGACTGTGCTGCTCTGCCTCGCGAAAGACACTCAGCGCTTGACCAAAGCGACCCATGCTGTAACTGATAAAGGGTGGACTGGGAAGTCAATAGCCAGCAGAAGTAGAGAGGGCGTTGTGGGAGGCAGAGGGTCACTCACAGCGTGCGTCCAATTTCCTTGTACGTTTCAATGTTCCTTGAGTTGAGCTCCACTGCCCGCTGCAGGTTGCGCAGCGCCTCAATGTTGTTCCCATCTTCGCGGTCAATTAGGCCCTGTCGGCCACAAAAGAGTAGAGAGTAGAGTGGCCTCCCATTACCAGAAATTGAATGCGCAATCGATTAGAAAACTCGCTCACCTTAACAAAGTACAGGTACTCCGCATTGAGATGACGATTCAGCTCACGTTCGATGAGGCGCCGGCAACGGTTGAATTCGCGACGCGTAAAGTAAATGTGAAGCAGCCAATCGATGTTCGCGTCTGATGGCATTGTGGGGGCTGTCAAGCAGAGGTGGGTGGGGTGGCAGATGAGTCAGAGCTGTGGCAAGCTTGAGTTTTCTGTCTACTTACCTGCCTTGACCACCTCCAGCGAGGGCAGCGCTATGACTGCCCCGTTGCAGTTGATCTGCTCGCTGCCCGCTTCGTACATGAAGTTTCCTTTCTCTCTTCCTGTTGTGGCAGCTGCAGGTGACCAACAATAAAAAAAGCTCCGCACCAAAAGTTTGAAGTTTGCCCCGAAATAATCATTTGTTATTGTTTTCTTTAGCGCCTGTTTTGTTGCCAGGGGCAACATTAAAGCCAAGCAGAGGCAGCCATTGGGGGGCGTAGTTTAGGGTTGCCAACGCGGCGAATTAACTTGTCAACTTAATTAATGCACATTGCCAAAACTGTGGTCTTGAGGCCCCAAAAGGAGCGTATTTTTAATTAGTCGCCAACTAAAAAGCAATTGAAATGCAATAAAAACAAGCTATAAATGTGGCGGACAAGGCGACAAACAAGTTTCATCACAATTTGCCAAAGTTGCTGACAGAGAGAGAGGGAGAGAGGAGTGGGAGAGGCAGTGGGGCGGGGCACCTGCTACTCCTGATCAACATCTAATCACTCAATTTCAATTCACACCGTATCGAACTAGTCCATTTGCAGCGCTGCGGCAGCTGCTGCCTGATCACATGATCGTGATCCACATTCATAATGTGTTTGTGTGTATGTGCATTAATCTGTCGCCAAATATCGTACAAGATCTTAACACACTTTAATGTTCTCTTAATTGCGGCCGCTATCAAAGTGAAAACAACGCCAAAAAACATAGACCAAAAATTGTCGGACTGTCCAAAAAGCGAACAAATCGCGTACGTGACTTGCGTGCGCTATGCGAGAGGAAGGAAGGAAAACTAAAAACGTCGTATTTGTGTAGTGTTTGTGCAGAAACAATATCAAAGGGGGCTACGTTTTTATTACTTCTTATTTTATTATTGTAATAGAAGCAGTTGAAGCAGGTTCCCGGCTTGCAGGATAGTTTTTTTTCACAAAATATTAAAAATTTCCACTTTAAATTATTACATAATATTTTCATTGCCTGCTTTTGTGCGCTTCTTATTTAACCATTGTTGAACTGCTTACTGCACTGCTTGTTGGCAGAAGTGTTTTGCATGTCAACAAACTGCATCAACCGCTTTGCGTATGGTTCATGGCTTTGCTAATTGAACAATGGACAGTGCGGTACTTTGCTAAAACAGTTGCAGAGTACTGTGTCTGCGCCAACTAACGCCGTCGACAGTTACACATAGATGGCGCTGCACTGCTGTTAAGGGTAATGTTAAGATAGTTTTTGGGGCCGCCACGCCCCCCTTGGCGACAAAGGGGCCGGTTTTAAAATGTTTTCGTTTCAAAAAGGGGGCGGGGGGGGGGGGGGGGGCGGCGGGAGGCCGCCCCCCCCCCGGGGAAAAAAAAAAAAAAGGGGGGGGGGAAAAAAAAAGGGGGCGATGGGGTTTACCGGTTTGGCCACAAATTCGAATTGAAAATGGAAGAAAACCTGTCGTTATTTCAAATGAAAACTGCTTGTTTTTCGCTAACAGAGCACTGTTAGCCAAGACACGAGCCCATATGTGTCTCGGATGAGTCTGACTGCATTAACGACAACGTTGCGACTGCTTGCGCTGCTTACTGGCTGTTTTTCCGCTAAAAAAGGCTATTTTTATTTTAAAGTTAGCAGCACTGGCATGGATACCACCCTGCCCCTCCCCTAATTTCACCTAAACTGTCATATGACAAACCACTTGCCATGGCACAGTAAGCCGGTTAATTGTTTCTTTCCTGTTCGCCGTGTTTTCTTTGCGAATGTCCCCACAGAAACAATAACAACAAGAGGAACAACGCACGCATGCGTGACATTTCTGAGATGTTTGCGGCGGCGGCAAACAAAATTGCAGCTAAATGATTTACAGGCCGCGGCAGAAGAACACAGAGGACGGAGATGGAGGAGCAGAGAAGGGAAAGGGGGCAGCTTTGGGATTCTGAATGAGCAACTTGCAACAACTTTTGAGTGCGAGTTGCGGCACAAAAGTGTTTTGGTCAATATTGCCAATGGTCAAAAAGGGAGCAGGCAACAGGCAGACGCGGGGGAGGCAGAGAGTGTGGAAAGGGGCTTAAGGGACAACCGGTTTTTGCAACTGCGCAGTTTCGGCTGCAGCAAACGTTGCTGTTGTTTCTTTTGCTGCTGTTGTTGTTGTTGCTGCTTCTTTTTTTTGGGGCGCTAAAAAGGAAAATCAGCCCAAGTTGCAACAAGAATCCAAGACGCCTGTTGCCTACGCTGCCTGCCTCCGCTGCTGCCTCCTCTGCAGCTGTTGTTGTTGTTGTTTTTGCTGCAGCCGTCACCCAGATTATCAGGGAAACTGGAGTAACCAGTTTTTTGCGTGCACTGCGCGGCTGCATGCAACCTAAATATAGAATATATATATGCAACAGATATATCTGTATATACCCAACATATATCTGTGTATATTCTCTGTCTATGTCTGTATATATGATGTATATATCTACAGGCAACAGATACACTTCTTTATGTGCAAACAAATAATCCAAATTCGCATAAAAAATCCTCTAAAATTCGCAATGAAAACAAACCAAAAACAAGTCGAAAATCAGCCTAATAAAACAAGCCGAAAACAAGCCAAAAAATTACTTCATAGAACATCGCCGCGTTGTTTGTGTTTGTGTTTTCGTTTTTATCTTATCAGCAGTGCAAGTGAGCTCAGTGTGCGTGTGTGTGTGCATGCGTGTGTGTGTGTGGTGTGCCTGCGTGTTGTTGTTGTGTGTTTTCACCTTTCGCTTACCTGTTGATTGTGTGTTGCAAGCGGTTCTCTCGCGAGAGAGTTTCGCCTGCGCTCTCTCACTCTCTTTGCTACCTCTCTCTCTCTCCTTACTGCTGGCAGAGTGTGTGTGTGTGTGTGTCTGGCACTGACTTCAGCGCTGAGATCTTTCGCCGTCGCCTTCGCCTTCGCCTGCGCCATTCGTCTGAAAGCAACGATCGCGCGCGGTTGTCTCCGTCTCGTGTCTCTCTCTCGTGTTTATCGCATTTCTCTCGTGCCTCGTCTCGCAAAACTCTCGTCAAAATTCGCTTCACTTGAGAATTGACCAAACAAAAAAAACAACAACTGTGAGAAAAAGAGAAAAGTGAGTGTAGCCTTTGGCAAACTTGACCAAATTACCTTGGTAATTACAGCGCGATTTATGATTTATTTGTATCGATTCCGCATCATAATCGAAACCGGCTAGATTAGCTCGGCGAGTGAGTGCATGATTCACGCACGAACTGGCCTCGACTCTCCGTCGCTGCTGACCAGGGCCAGTTTTGCCCACAAATTTCGTGTTGACTCACGCAGATTCCGCAGCCTCCCTCGAAATTTCTGTTGTGTTGTGTATATTTTTCCAATAAGCAGCACTCAAAATTGACGCAACGCCGCAATAAAAGCAAAAGTGCGAGAAAAACTCTAAAAACAAAACATTAAAAACACTCTATATGTATTGTATAATACATGTAAATATATGTTAATCGATATACATAAGCAAAGATCGATCACAAACGCGTGCTTAACTGTTCTTGATCTCTCAGACCGCAAGGTGTCGACACCGTTTTAATTGGCTGCTTATCTCTCGGGCCCGACTTTAATTGTTGCTTGCGGTCACAGTGAAAGGAATATACGATACCATAATACCTTAATATAATAATATAGCTTAATATACCATCATATAACAGACATATATCAGCTATATATCGGCATGACACGCGACTCTCGTCTGTCAATAATACAATTGAGAATTCTGTTTCCTTTTTTTTTTTGTTCTTATTTTGTTAGCTGGCAGAAATATTTTTGCTATTTGATTGAATTACGCAGCGATTTCGCGATTTTGCAAATGTTTTTTCGCATTTTTTAGTCAGTCTCCCTCGCTCTTTCCCTCTCTCTCTGTGTGTGCAACATGATTTAATTAAAAAGCTGAAATTGTTTTCATGCCCCTCGGAGTTTATTATATTTGATATTTGTTTATTTATCTCTCGCTCTCTATTGTTGTTTGCCTGTTGTTGTTGTTGTTGTTGTTGACTTTTTTGTTGTTCCAATTGCCAGAGCTTTTTATGCCGCATATTTTTGCTGTGGTCTCTTGCGAAATGTTCTTTGAAAAAAGGTGGAAATATTATTATTAAATTCCGTTTGTACGATAAATAAATCGTGCGGCGACCTTGTTGAGACCTAGAGACAGACAGAGACCCCAGCAACAACAACCTCAACATCATCATCATCATCATGAGGTTCTTGAAACAGTCATTATCATGACTGCGTTGCTTGTTCGCTGATAGATCTCGCAATTGGTTCGCTTTAATTACATTTATCAATTGAACAAGAAGCAGCAGGAGAAGAAGAAGGAGAAGGTAAAGGTGGAGTAGGAAAAGAAAGGCAACTGTAGATGATGTCATGCGATATCTTCTGCTCTTTCAGGGAATCTGCTTGTACTTCTAGCCAGAGATAATGTGCTGTCACTTAATCTTGACTGATAAGAAGGCATATTTAGTAAATAGTTTAGTTCCTTGTTAGTTAGCCCGATTAGCTGCGAGATTAGATATGAAAGAACAAGTTCCGTTATAGCAAAATACAGTAAACAATTAGCAGAATAACAAAATAAATGTACAACAAACAGCAACAACAACAACTACAACAAAGCTACAACAAAGCATAAACAACAACTACAAAGAGTCGAATAAAAACCCGAGACAGACATTGGCAGCCGTCGTCGACGTCGCTGTCGCTGTCGCGGTCGCTGCTCAAGGGGCGAAGCAGGTGGTGAGGGGGGGGAGAGCGGGGTGTAGCTGACAATGTCTGCGGCTATACGTGTACTACATATAGCTGCCATATAGTTGGGCAAAAAAAGAAGAAGCTCTCGCGCGGCCCCAAAATGCAAAGGCAGCGACGCCAACTGCGACGTTGGCAGCGCCGCAACGACACGGCGACAGCGACATAGCGCTGCCACTTGCTTGAAAAGATTTTCAGTTCGAAACGCAAAAAAAAAAAAAAAAAAAAAGCATTTCACAGCGAAAAGATTTTGTCGGTTTCGTTTCGTTTTCGGTTTCGGTTTTTGCTTTAGTTGAGAGAAAATCGTCGCTTAGTTAACGTCGCCCCCCAGAACAAACAAAACAGCCGAAGCCACCCAAAAATCGATCAAAAAGTGTGTACTACGTAGTATAGTATATATACCATATATGTAATCGATAAAGCCAATCGATAAACTGATAACTGACATCATCGGCAATAATAAAGCAGAAACTGTATATGACTCTCTCTGCCTGTAGTTAGCTAGTGTTATCAGTCGTAGTAACATTAATCATACACCCCTTAACACTCACCGCCTTCCGCTCACTCACTCCCTCTCTCTCTCTCTCTCTTTTTAGGCCCGAACTTCTGCTTGTGTGTAAAATTGTAAATATAATTTGAGTGAGTTTCTGTGCAAGGTTAAAAAAGTAAAAAAAAAACCCAAAGAAAATATTCTCGAAAAAGTCCCTTACGAAACGAGAATCGCGTGAAACCGTTAACCGAAAACAACAACAAAAGAAAGAATACATAATTCTCTTTTTGGCACTCGCTAAACGTTCGTCCCAAACAACAACAACAACAACAACAACAGTAGCAGCAGCAGCAGCATCATCAACAACAGCAGCAGCGGCAGCAAACACTTTTCTGGACTCTGAGGCAGCTGGGAAAATCTACGGTAGATCGTATCAGTTTTGGCCAGAGCACAGATACAGCCACATCGGCGCGGACAACAGACAGCGGACAGCGGCAGAAGCAATAAGATAAAATATATTCAAAAATTTTAGAAACTTTTCAAGGTGAGTTTATTTTTAGTCGCTTCGCAATGGCTGCGCGGATTTCTTTCTTTTCGACGAATCTTGAATCTTTCTACAGCTGCACAGAGATATAGAGTGTGTGTCGTATACGAGTATCTCTGTGTATATGTGTGTATCTGTGTGTGTTTGTGTGTGTCTTTGTCTGTCTGTGTGTGTGCTCTCTATCTTTCTGTTTGAATTTGCGCGCTCTGGCACAGCTAAAGTATCTAGCAGATACATATCGCAGCGGGGCAAGTTGCAACGCCTTGTTGTTGTTTCTGTTCTTGTTGTTGTTGTTGCTGTTTTGTTAGCTGTCTGTTGCCATAATTTCTTTGGCATTTATTTTGTAATTTGAAAATAGTCGAGCGACGCGTTTATATATTAAATAAATAGGCGCCAAAAAGTTATTAATGAAGCTCTAGGTCAGCGTGAAATGTATCTTTTACTCGTCGCTGTCGCTCAGTCGCTTCGGGCTGCCTCACTCTTTGGCTCTTTGGTTATTTGGCAATTCCTTCTCTCATGCTATCTGAATGTTTTTGAATAAATATATTTGACTTGGCTGTACAAATTCTCGGCGTCAATTGCGCTTTGCTTTTCATTTCATTTCATTTGCCTTTTGCTGTTCTGCTTCTTACTTTGCTGCTTGATCTATTTTGGGCCAACAGTCAGTCAGTCGTATGTACAACCCCCCTGTTAGTCTCCCTCCTTCCCCCCTTCCACCCTGGGTAACCGCTGCTGGTAACCTGCCTGCGGCTCACATCGCGTATACGTACTGTGTCTCTCTGTGTCTCTCTCATACGTAACACAGACAGTTTTTCATTTTATTTCCCGTTGTTTTCCAGGCAACCCTTTCCCCCTAGAGTCATGTAACAGACTACACTGTTTATATTTGCGCAGATCAAGAATGAATATTTGAATTTCTTTATTCTCTTTCTGCATTTTCTCTTAAGGTATTTGACACAGTTCCCTAATTGTTTCTCATGGTTGAATGACCCGCACTGAACTGAACTCTAACTTCAAGTTGGGCCCTGTCATTAATCACGTTGTGATTAATTGATGATCAGGTATTGCTCAACGTTCTCAGCCTCGTCTTGTCGATAAGGCTAAGCAGGTCTGATCGCTGCTATATGATTCATAGTGTGCTCTACTGATAAGACTGTGTTCGGCTCGGACTGTGATCGTCAAGTGATCGTCACTCTATACTCAGCACAGCCCAGACAAGGAACTCTTTTTCATTTTCCCGACGCTCAATACGCTGCCTTTGCTTATATTTAACACTCAGCAAAGTGAGTGTGCTAGAGAGTGTGTGTACAAGTAACTGTGTGAGTGTGTTTGTGAGGTGTGTGAGCATCTTCAGCTGTGGCCCGCAATTAATTAGGGAGCTCGAAGCGAGGCGAGTGACGTCAGACAGAGAGAGAGAGAACACTCGGAATTGCAATAAAACTACTGCAAATCAAGTCATAAATTAAGCAGCAAGCAGCAGGCGACTGTCTGCAGCAGCTGACTGGGAAAGATGGGTAGTGAGGAGGGGAGGGGCAGCAGGGGCAGAACTAGAGAACTGGGGGAGCGCGTAATGAGCGCCAGCAAAAGCGCCACGCAGCGCTCATTAGAATCGTATTTATACTGGCGACGAATGATTTCCCCTTGTGCTCCCCGCTGACATGACCCCACCTCCCCCCTGCCCTGTGCACCCTTCCCTGCAGTCATGCAATGCTGGCATGTTCCGATTCCAATTGCAAATCGGATTCCTATGCGATTCTCGCTCCCTGCCAGCTGTGCTGTGCGTGACAATATTTCACGGCTTGCAACTTTTGTTGAATGAAAAGTGTGAGAGCAGGGGAGTGGGTGGGGAGGGGGGGAGGCTGGGGAAGCACTGTAACATGCTCTAGAAATTTCTCGAGCAGATTTTTGCGTATATTTTAATTACGTGTATTGGCAAAGCAGAATGCAAGAGACTGAGACTGAGACTGAGAATGCAACAGCGGGAAAAACAACAGAAAATAAAATCATTTCGCAAGAATTTAACCTTCATGAACTGTCATGGTAGATTGCTTGTCGTTCCCTCTTGCTCTTTCCCCTCTCCCTCCTTCTGCTCTGCTCTTCTTCCCCCTCTCTCTCTCTTTCTACCTTACTTAATGTGCCTCTCTTGCTCTCTCTCCCAACTAATGTGCTGAAGTGCGCATATTTCATTTTCTGTGTGTTCTGTCTTCTTCTTCCTCTTCACATTTCTCATTCTCATTCTTCATTCTTCATTCTTGATTCTTCATTCGTCTGCTTTCTGTTTTATGTGTGTTTCGGCAGTTTTCAGGGCTCGTATGTCATCTCGAAACAACAACGCGAACAATGCAAACAACACCAGCAGCAGCCCCATAATTAAATAACATTTTAGTGCATTGCGGGGGTGCAGCAAGAGAGAGAGAGGGAGAGGGGGAGGCAGGGCAAACTGCTACTGTTGTGGCTTGTAAAAAATGCTGTCAAATTGTGGGCAAACAATAAAGGGTGCCTCAGTTGAGTGATGAGAACTGTGACAGCTTGTAAATCTCTTTCTCTTTCTACAGTTCTCTTTAGATTGATCTCTCTTTGAAGATGGCCCTATATTAATGGATATATCTCTCTGACTCTCTCTCTCTCTCTGTCTTCTTGTCTATATACAAATTGTAATCACTTTTATGCATTCTAAATATCATGAAACAATATTAAAATCTTATTGGTTTTCAACAGAAGTCAAATCTGTATTTAAGATAGTTACTTATATGATATTATTATTGTTATTATTATATGTATATCTACCAGGAAAATATACCCAAGAGACTGCCCAACTATCAAAGATCAAAGAACACACATAAATTATCTTCAATTTACCCCATGCAAATCTTATCCGCAACTACCTCAACTTAATTCATTCGGTTTGCTCACGCCTCTGACCTTAACTGGCAGCGAGTTATTCACTTATTCACTTTCGCATACGCAATTGGGTTAAACAGCGGCACACTTTTGAGAGGGAGAAGACAAGAGAGAGAGGGAGAGAGAGAGAGAAAGAGGGGGGAGAGAGAGGAAGAGAGTGTCAAGCAGACCCGCGTCTTAAGTAAGCCAAACAGACGCGGGTCTTACACAATTCCAGCCCGCAAAATTTAACTAAAAAGTAATCACAGCGCAGTCACAGTCAGCGTCGCAGTGGGCATAGCAGTCATCTTCGCTGTCGGCGTCTCAGTCACCTCGCAATTATATAACAATCGCAATGTGTTCCAAAAATAAACGCCCACAAAAAATCGCACAAGTTAAAGAAGTGCAGATGAAGTTGTGCCCCTCTCTTCCTCTCCCCCTCTCTCTTTCCCCTTCCATCTGCACCACAAACGTGACTGGCAAACAATTTCGGTCTCAACCGCATCGAGATTGGGTTAACTGTGGCCGGAGTAGGGTAAACCCCAGGCCAGCTCCGATTGTTGTTCAACAATTAACCAAAAATAAAAAAAAGAAGAGACTTAAAAAGTTTATACCAAAAATTATTATTATGTTTGCGCGTTTTTCCATCAAGCGTGTGCTCGTAAATCAAAACGTGATATTCGTTATTTCCCCATCGTAAAAAGAAACCAGAAGAAAATGCTCAAGATAATATATAGTATATATTAATAGAATATAATGTGGCAGAAATAAACCGTAGCAGCGTTAATCAAACGTTTTCCAAAGTATTTCCCTCCCACACGGAATATCTTTAAGTAGATAAGACTTTCGTAAACAGTTCAATGAGAACCAAGAGAAGAAGAAGAAGAGGAGGAGAATTGTGTTGAATTTGTGGGGTAAATATTATGAAACTCTCGCGGGAAGTGCGTCAGACCCGGGTGAATATGCAAAATTATTGAGAAATGCGAATCGATCGAACTTTATAGTACAGTTCATAATCCCCTGCCCAGCTGTATCTCAATAATCATTTATACCCCCCCTCCCTCTTCCTCTATCAGGGTCGAGTACACAGCATAAAGCGATTTATTTTGTACGCGATTTCAATTTATTTTTAACGTAACCGAAATCTATTTCGAGAAAGACGTCAATGCCAAAGTCACATATCAAATTTGATTGTCACATTTCTAGTGCATGTTGACAGCCCTGAGGAAAGTGAGAAACTGACGAGGAATCTCAATGAAATGAACCGACGCTATCCTGCGCCATTTGCCCTTACCCTTGGTCTCTTGGTGCAGGAGGTGGGTGGGGGGCGTGGCACTTTGCAGAAGGCCAGTGCGGAAATCGGGCGCAACGAACATAATTTTGTATGTGAAATGAGCCAGGGCGAAAGTCTTCAATGAAAACTGAAAATATCTTACAGATATATATAGTATATATAAAGATACATGTGCTATATAGAGTCTGCTTCTGCTGCTGGGCCTAAACGGTACGAAAATAAATTATAATTTGCACACGAGTTGCCAAAAAACAAATCGAGTGGGATCAACTCGGAACGAGGATCATTTCTGATTGCGGATATTCGGAATTTGGTTTACGTTTTGCATGGGCCTTCCCCGCCATGACAAAGATCTGCGATCACAGCAGCTGCGAATTCCGCATGAATAATTACGCCATCGAATAATGCCACTTGACAGATTCAGATACAGAAACAGATGCAGAAACACAGATGCAGATTTATCTTTGCCTACTCGAAATGCATTCAAAGCTCGCAGCAAGCAGCTCCAATTACCAACAACAACAAGAACAACAAGAACAAGAATAAGAACAGTGAGTGACAATAGAGGGACACAGTGACAAAGTGGGCTAAGTGACAAACTGACAAACTGACAAAAGTGCCCAAAATGCGACGGCCAGAACAGCCGCCTCTGACACTTTTGAATAGTTTTTCAGACGCTTGAGAAATGCGTTTTTAAGCTGAACGAATGATAGAACGGGGGCAACAACTCGATGAGAACAAAGGGGCAAGGCGGACTGGGCAGCTGGTGCAGCGTATGGGAGGGGGAGGAGTAGGCACAGGGGAAGGGGGAGGGGTAGGTACAGTGCGAGTGGGAGGGGCACTGGCTGCCACTTGTCGCCGTCCATTAAACAAGCTGACAAATTGGAAGCCAGCGCAGCCTGCGTAAACAATGCAAGACCAATTTGATACAAATAGTTGCAGGGTATGGGGTATACACGACTGCAAACATAGCCTGTGCGTGAAACCTAATTGAATTTGCGCACTCTAAATTGTTAAATGCTGGACTGTAGCTATAAAAAATATAAAATTAATATTGTGGAAGGCAAATTTGGTTCACTCACAACGTTGCGAAACTTTCTCTTTATTTGACACGCATTAGCGTATTAACAGAATGCTTCTCTTGGTCTTAAAGTTAGTTTTACATTGGTTTAACATAGTGTTATATAAATATCGATATACATAGGCTTAACATAGTCATCCTGTTATATAAGTATCGATATGCATAGGCTTAACATATTCACACTAAGCATCGATGCTTAGTGATAGTCATCGTGTTATATACATAAGTATCGATGTACAGTGTGACCCTCTACCAGCCTACTGCAATATACAATCAGAAGTAATGAAAATAATATAAAGTAAATTTAAATATGCAAATAAATTCAAATTCCAGTGCTTAATAAAATATCATTAATTGATATGATTACATTAAAACGTTGTAAGTAGCTTTATCATCCACACACGCTGTAAGTGCCCTGTAAAAGTGAGAGTGCAAGTTCTTGGCAATTACTTTTCACTTTCAAGAGAAAGGCAGCACCTTTGTGCTGCCTCCCCCTCTCCTGCTCTGCTCCCAGCTGTGATAAGTATATCATCATCTGGATGAAGCATAACTCTCTGCATGCATAAGCAGGTTCAATATCTTAAGTTTGATGAGGCTTGTGAACTTGTCTCGTTGATTAATTCTCGCAAGTATCTACAAGATACAAGATACAAGATACTTGCGAACTTGACACTCATCTGTGCCCTCTGGCAGACAACCACAGGGCATAGAGCGGGGCAGCGAGGGTGCAGGGGGCACATGGTTAACAAATTCATTTAAGTGTTTTCACTGTTGCCATTACAAATTTGCCAGAGTTGCCGCCGAGCTGCGCCGCGCTGCCGCCGCCGCCGCTGCCGCCGTGTGCAAAAGCCAGCACTTTGTCAACTTAATTGCTGCACTTTGTAAGCTGTCAAGAAGAGGCAGAGGCATCGAGGTAGGAGTCGAAGTTGTAGCTGTAGCTGAAGTCGCAGCCCATAGGCAGGCGAGGTAGGCAGAGAAGACTCAGGCAGGACGACTTGGTCACCCACTCGAGGCGTTGTCATTATCTGCCCTGTCTCTCTCTCTCTCCTTCTCTCCCTCTCTGTCTCTGTCTGTGTTTCTGTTTGCCAATTGCCTCAGCAACAAGTGCAGCCCCCCTTCACCTTGCCTCTTTCCTGATGCGCCCATTTTTGATTGAGAATTATGTGCGGCATTACGTGCCGCCCTCTGCCTTCTGCGCTAACAACCAGTTGAGTCTTTGCTGCTGCTGTTTTGGCCAATTTTGGGCTAGTGAAAATGCGCTGCATTTCCAGCATTTTCCCTCATATTTTCCATTGCATTTTCCCCTCACAATTTCCCTAATAATTTCGCTTACTATTGAATTGAGAATTAATCGCATTCTAAAGCCGCAAATTATGCACGCAATCTAATTAAATGAAGAGAGATATAGGGAGGGGAGAGAGGGCAGGAGAGGGAGACTGTGAGAGAGAGAAAGAGCGAGCAAGGGAGGGGGGGGGAGAGGGCAGTAGTTGCGTTGAAGTCACACTCTTCTCTCCCCTTCAAAACGAATCGTATTCGACAGCAAAGTCAGCTGCAAAACGATGAACAAAGGCGACAAAGTTAACAACGATAACAACAGTAAAAACAACAGCAACAACAACAAGAAAAAGAGGGTGGTAAGGGGGTATTAAAAGCACATTAAACTCGCATTATGCGCTGCAAAAACTAAACACTTTTTGTGGCTAATTAAATAAATGCGCCGATAATTACGCATTATTAGCTCAAAGACAAAAAAAAAACTAAAATGGAATTAACTG
Organism: Zaprionus nigranus; assembly: GCA_018903425.1. Taxonomy (NCBI): domain Eukaryota; kingdom Metazoa; phylum Arthropoda; class Insecta; order Diptera; family Drosophilidae; genus Zaprionus; species Zaprionus nigranus. The sequence continues at coordinate 656,625 of JAEIGD010000010.1, forward strand.
ACAGCTGCTCTGCTCTACTCCCCTCCCTGTATATGAATATATATATATATAAACCATATATATAATGGCATTTTTTCTGATAAATTGTGTGTGGTTTAAGCAGAACATCAAGTTTAATTTATGGGATTTGCAGTTTGATTGTTTAATATTATATTTAATTACTTTCTGTACCCCCAACAATGTGCAACATTTATGCGACATTTATCGCGACACATTGCATCAAAGCAGGCCGGGCATATAGGCAGTATATAGTGAAAGATACTCTGTATATGGGGTATACTATATGCTGAAAGATACACTGTTTATAGGGCATACAATCTCGTTTAGACGACAGTCTTCGATTGGCGAATGAGCAACAATAAAACAGCGGCAACAAAAGCATAAAGATAAAACTCAAACTCGAAGAATTGCCAAACAAAGAAGAATATGTAGAAGCAGTTGAGGAGAAGAGAGAGAGGAAGCGGAGTAAACAAGAAAGTCATAAACAACAATTTGGTGAAGCTTTTGCGATCGAGAGTGCTAAGTTTATTGCGGTTTTCATGCCTGCTATAGATGAAATTGATCGTAAAGCAGTTAAGAGGGAAACAGAGTTGCTCTACAGGGTATCTCCAAGTCGCGTACACTTTATATGGTGACATTGATTGCATTTAATTAGTATACATCCATATGATCTGTCTGTTTTCTATCCCTTATTCCTCTATTACTTTAAAATATACTTTCTAGGGTATCTAAAAGTGACTAGTCTTTTTTTGAAATTGTCAAATATTTTTTTACTTAAACTGATAATTCAATTTTCATCATACTTATCCAAGTCAAATAAGGCAAAAATATTAAAATAAATTTACAGGGTATCTGTAAGTTGCTTACCCTGCAATAATAGCAATTAATAGCAAGTTTACAGGGTATCTTCTAGTCGTACTTACTTCAAAATACTCTAATCCTTTCACATCTATGATGATCTATTAATCTCCCTCTCTTGCTCTACTCTTCATCTGCTCAGTCCCTTTGCCTAGGGTATCTGCCTGGTCGACTACACCCTCTTTTGATTTGCACTTTTTCTGCAATTGTTTTTCATTCTCTGTCGAATGATATTAATAAACATAATTGAACAAACAATGGCTGGTTAAATATTTACACTCAATGCTGCTGGCAGGCGAGAAAATGTGATTTTCTCCAATTGGAAAAGCCAATTTTTCTTTACGGATTTTCCTAATGCATTTTTAAACCAATTGCACAAAACACTCATCCATAATTCAAAATTAAACAACAACAACAGTAACACAAATTTGTTGCTTAAAATTCTCAAAATTCGAAATTGGAAATTGAAATTTGCATTTAAATGCGAAATTTAAATTTAAATTTGACGCTGTCAAATTAATCAATTTCTCTCTGCGAGTGCATAAAAATGGGATTTGCATTTGATAGAATAATTATAATTCTACTTTATGCGGCCACATAAATTACGTGCAATCAGTGAGAGAGAGGAGGGGGGGATAGTGCACAGAGAGGGGAGGGGAGGGTCGCTTGGGGATATCAATTTACATATTACAGAAAATGTTTGCAATTTATTTTGCAAAATATTTGCAATTAAAGAAGCGAAATTGCTGCTGGTTTTTTAAAGTGTGGTGTGAGGGAGAGTTTGATGTGCTAGGTTATATCCTGTAAGAAGTAGTAGCAATTGGCATATAGTTTTCTGCACTAGTTTATACCCTGTAAGTAGTTGAGGCAGGCTTTTCTGGGAGTTGAGAGCGCAAGTTTGACATAACTTGACAGCTCTTAAGCAAACTATACCCCATATCCCTGCTCACTAGAGGGTATACTTAGTGTAGATATAGTCATACAACTACTCAAAAATCTACGCCTCATCTGCACTCTCTACAGGGTATGCCAAGTGCCAGCACAGTTACTTCTAACTACACCAAGGAACTTGCTCTAAGGCAATTTTCCTCAACATTCTTTCTCTCTGGTTGTGGCAGCTTCCGCTTCCGCGCTGCACTGCTGCCCCTGCTTCCCTTCCTTTTTTCACTACTTTGCACTCTTTGCTTAATATCCGTCCACAGTTCATTTCGCGCCCGAGCTTACCTGCTGGCCAGGTGAAAGCGTATTAAGAGATCGAAAAGTAAATTGTAATCATTGCAGTTTGTGTGCACTCAAAGGGCAGCCTGGGATTATGTGGCGGTAATGAACTTATCACACGCTTGTCTGACTTCAAGCAGACAGCAGAAGAGAGAGAGGAAAGAGAGGGGAGGGGAAGAGGAGGGGCAATGAGGCAGGGGAGCTGCTTGGCCGCCCACCTGTGCAGCACAGTGACAAGTCAAGGCGAATGGCGCCTGGTCAATGCGTAGACAGCAAGACAAGAAAGGAGGAAGGAGGGCAGAGAAAGGAGAGATGAAGGGTAGAAGTAGGAGGAAAGAGGCAGAAAATAGAGGCAAAAGAGAGAGAGCGAAGAGGCAAGAAAAGCAGGAGAGATAGGATAGAAAGAGATAGAGGGGAGAAGGAGGAATCGTCTTGTCAGAGTTGGCTAAGCAAAACTTTCGACAGTGCGCTGCGAATGTCTCAGTGAATGAGCACTGACTGCGTCTATATGTGTATGTGTGTATGCCAGTGTGCGTGTGTCTGCTCGCGTGTGAGGTGCTCCATGGTGCTGCAAATTGGCGCATTCTCAATGTCACTTGCATTCTTTTGGCATCGCATTTAGGCGTGTTTGCCACCGTCGACAGTTGACAGAGCACTTGAAAGCGCCAAGAAGCAAAGAGAAAACAGCAACAACAGCAACAACAACAACAACAAGTGTCACTTTTGTCAGCATGCAAAATATGAACAGCACAGACAAGCTGCAAAGCCAAACATTACGTATACGCCACGTAGACGACGACGACAACGACGAGAAGAGACGCGATGCTAAAAACTAAAAACAGCAGAGGCAAAAACCAACAACTTTTCGAATACTCAAGTGTTTTGATGCACTGACAGATGCAGCAGACTAGTGTGTGTGTGTGGTGTGTGTGCTGAGTGAAAAAGTTTCTGCGTTTTTGCAGCAGCAGCGCTTGATAAGCGGCGCATTGCAAAAAGTCGTCGAGCCGTTGAGTTACGCCCATTTAGCACGCGCATTGCATTAGACAGACTGAAGAGCAGAGCAACAGACAGCAGACAGCAGACAGTGGCATGTCCTGCACACACACACACACACACCAACACACACACATGACGTCACGTGCACGTTCATGTCTCGCTGGCTCGCGTCATGTCACGTCGAGGCATAAAAGGGAAGCCAAAAGCAAAACGAAAATGAAAACAAGCTAAAAAATCACTCGACTCCAAGCTAGGCAGCAGCATAAACTTTCGTTTGCCCAGCGGCAGCAGCAACAACAGTAGCTGCAACAACAGCAGCAGCAGCAGAAGAGCGAAAAAAAAAGCCGCAGTTGAGTTTGAAGTGTATGCGAAATTTGCATAAATGCGAAATCAACGCGTTCGCTGCTTGCCACACACACACAGGCAGGCAAACCCACACACTGAGGCACACACACTGGCAATTCACTCAGCCACACACACAGCCAGGCACACACACCGCAGCAGACTGAGATGTGTGTGCCATTTGCAGTGCTTGTTATGGCTTGGCGTCTGCTGCGTTTTTCCCTAATTTCCCCAGCAATTGGCAGCTGGCAGTGGGTGAATGTCGCACAGTGCGAGAGCCAGTTGCAGCTAGAGAGAGAGAGAGCGAGAGAGAGAGAACTTCACTTTTGTTTGGCCCAAAAAGCCTAAGAGAAGCCTCAGCAGCGCGCAGGCTGAATAAACCTTCTCGAGTAGTTTTGCTGCTTGAGGCCACTTGATGTGCTGCATGTGTGGAGGCAGTGGAAAAGAGAAGGAGCAGGAAGAAGGGGAGAGGGAGGAAGAGGAGCAGAGAGTAAGCAAGTGATAGCAGGCAAGGTAGATCTGGTTACGGGCCTGGGGCTCTGCCCTGTGCCCAGTGCTGCTGGCTTGCGTGTTGCCGCAAGGCTCGAGTGGCTTTTAATGAGCTGTTGCATATGCAGTTTATTAATGTGTTGAAAAGCCCACAACCAGATGCAATAACACTCCAAATCTTTTGTTGCTGTTGTTCTTGTTGTTGTTGTTATGGCTAGCGTGGCAGACAAAAGTTTGTCTAAGTTGGAAGCGCATAAATATTTCCATTCAATGCAGTGCAGGCAATGCAATTAGTGCGCCTCATTAGGTGAAGGGAGTGGGGAACGGTAGGAGGCATATAAGAGAATGTAGAGGAGGTGTAGAGGAGGGATAGAGGAGTGTAGGAGAGAGTAGGGAAATGTGGGAGAGTGGAGGGCAGAGTGTAGCTTGTAGAGTGGGCGATACTGGAGGCCACTTGCTAATATGTTCGGATCTGCTTAAGATATTCAGCTATGCCAAATTTTATTAGTACTAGAATAAGAAGAGAGTTGAAGTAAAAGAAGGAGATGAATTAGAAGAAGGAGAGGAGTAGAAGTAGAAGCAGCCAAAGCTAGAGGTGCCTAGGGTTCACTGGAGGTCGCCGTGGTTCAATTGCTTTATCGACTTTGCTGACTAATGCTGCTGTTATCTGAACTGCCCCCCAATGTAATCATCGAAATCGAACTGCAAATGGCACAAAAAATAACTAACAAAGGCAAAAAGGAGAGAGGGAGGGAGTAAGAGAGAGAGAGTAAGAGAGAGAGGGAGTTACAAAGGGAGTTGGGGAAGTAGAGAGAATGAAAGAGGGAGTAGAGCAGCTTCGAAAATATCTGCAACTAAAGCGAAGAAAAGGCAATGGCGCAAAGCCAAACAAGTTTGATGGCTCGCTGTGCGTGTGGTATAACACACCAGCTTGATACCCTACTCCTGAGTAAACCTCTCTCTCTCTCTCTCTTCACGCTACACTGCCCCAGGGTATGCCAGCAATTGTGCCTCTATTATTAACGTAGATTTCAAGCAGCGTGCCAAATCCCCATACCGAATCCAGTTAAGCCCTGCCTGCGCTACCCCCTTCCCTCTCCCCTCTCTCGTTTTTGCCACCCGCATGACATCATCAGCGTTAAAAAGAGGCAAACGATCCGCGGTGTAGAGCGGATGCTTCAGTTGGTTTCAGTTTTTGGTTTGGTTTTTGGGCTTTTTCGGTTTGCTTTCTGAGGTTTTCGGGTTGATTGCGTTGACTTTTGTACTGCCGCTGCTGTTGTTGCTGTTGTTGTTCAATTAGAGGGCAGTCCATTGGTCGCTTGGTCATGCTGCTTCATGCGGGTCAAGAGGAACAAGAGGAGCAAGAGGAGCAAGAGTAGGCTTCGCCCCTTTCCCCCTCTGGCGCTGCTAATGACACAGAAATTGTGTGCGTCAGAAATCAATTTGATGCTTGCTGCCTGCTTCAACTGACTTTAATGGTAACTCATCAATGCCCTGCAGCAGACCTGCCTGCACTTGCCAACTCCTTTTTGTCATACTCCGTTTATAAGATCTTGAATTATATTAAAATATTCCGTCCCGCAAAAGGCCGCGCCCAAAAATTGTCATAAATCTGCTGAACTACCGCATGCAAATTGATTTGTTGCTCTCCTCGAATCAAATGAAATGCAATGTGAACTTGTTGAGGAAAGGGAAGGGGGGACAGCAGGGGATGCGGGGTTTGGGTATGCACTGGCCATGTAAATGTCAGGAGCGGAGCGAGGGTAAGAAGAGGAATCAGTGGATTCTGTCCGTATGTCTCCCTGTTGCAATGCAAACTAGTCTCTCAGTTTTAGAGTTATTCTGATAAAACTTGGCACACATGCTTCATATTAGTGCACGTTGTAAATAAGTCCAAGCGAGCCGGATTCGACCTATACATCGTATAGCTGTCATACCAACTATCGACCGATCTTTGTTATTTGTCAAGATATTGTAATCAAATTTACTACATCGGACTTTTTTCTCTATATATAATATGCATCTACAATTTCATCATAATCGGACCACTATAACATATAGCTGCTATAGAAACAATCGGCCGAATTCAAGGTTTTTGTATGAAGATTAGTTTTGAGTTTCGAAATAACTTAACTTATCAGTACTAATCAAAGTGAGACATAACATTCAGCACCATTATATATAACTAGTCAACCATCGGAGAATATAAGAACCTGCAGGGGTAAAGAATCTTACCGAAGGAAGGCTTTCTATCGGTTATTATTAACTTCATCTACAACACTTCCCCTTCAATCCGCTCCTGTTCAATGCCAAATACCAAAACAGTAACAACAACAACAACAACAACGAGAAACAGCTGCCATAATAACACCAACTGCAACAGCAACCATAATCGCCATGCAAAATCAGCAGGCACAACGTGACGAATGGCAGCGCTCTCCGCTGCAGTCCGCTAAGCTCCCCCTCAACCTCCCCTCTTTGCCCCAACCCTTTGGCTTTGCTCTGGCAGTGCATATAAATAAATTTTAATTTGCCAATTGTGTGTAAAACTTATTAGCGATAAGTTTTGTCGCCCCGCCGCAGCTTGTCATACTCGCCTGATGGCTGCCACACTCTCTTGCAGCATAGCCAGCACGTCTGGCTGAGTATGTGTGTGTTTGTTGTGTGTTTGCACACAAATGCATCTAGATATACGAGTGGCAGTGCCAGTGTGCCAGTGCATATATGGCCAAGAGCTTTGCTTGTTTATTTTGCAAAATGTCAGGCTGAGCTGTCCCGCTATCGCAACGTATCGCACGAGGAAATGGAATACGTGTTCCGCAACAGGGCGGATACACCCGAGGGGGAAGAGTAGGGGGAGGAGGAGGAGGGGAGGGGTGTGGTAGCTCTGCGTAAGCTGGCATTGGGCTATTAGTCATAAAGCTGCTATGGATCCGGGGATAAGTTTATTAATGATTTCAATGGGCGCCAACTTGACAAGTTGACGGCAGATTGTGAGTGTGTGTGTGTACATATGCCACAAATCAGACACATATTTCCAGCCGACAAATAGATAATACATGGCTGGGGTTTGCTATCGATTTACATATGTTGAGAGGCTGAGATTGCAGCTTGCTGGAGATCATTGGCCCAAACAAGGGAAACAATAGAAATTTCTTTGGATATCGATTTAAACTTACACGAAAAACTCAAACTGAACATGCATTCCTAACCTGTTTTATACTTAAATGATTATTTTCTTTATTATTGAATGTTAACTACTTCTAGAATTGAACAGCATTTGAAAAATTCATTCAATTCAGTTGATATTATCATTTTTTCTAGGGTTTTTCTCGGGTGTTTTTAGGGTTTCTCTCAAGTTGAAGTTGACACCAAATAAAAATCATTTCTTTGCCATTAATTTAATTTTCTCATCTTTATATTAAAGATACTTGTTTATCAATGCCCCTACTCCTTTTTATTACACTTCTGCAGGGTATTTAATAGTCAAACTCCCACACTCCTCTCTTCTTCCACCTTAGCTTTTGATTTTGTAAACTTCTCTTTGACTTCGACTTCTTTATTCGCATATGTTCGAGAGCCGAGACTATTAAAACCCGATTCTAATGTTGGTAATTATCTGGCACTTCACACGGTTCTACACCCACTCACACACATACACACAAACCTACAGCCACTCCACACACACACACTCAACTTGCAATTACAGTCGCCATAGCTGAGCTGAGATTCCTTTCGTGGGCGCGTTAACTCGCTCTGCTCAGGCACTTTTCGCACGGCTCTTTTTGGCTTTTCACATTTATTTAATATTTTAATTAAATTATTTTCTCTCTGCATGTGCATGTGCACACACGTGTGTGTGTTGTGTGTGTGCCTTGCCGTGCTGTGCCGCTTAATGGGGCAACTTCACGTGGCGGCAAAGCATTTACATGCAAATGCAAATGCCGTCGTAGTCGTCCTGCAACTCAAGGTGCCTCTGTCTCCCTCTCTCTCTCTCTTACACTGTATGCTGCTGTTTCACAGTCGACTACACACACTTACACACACATGTGGTGGACTTGAGGATCGAGCTGGTGCCATTACCACCCGCACTTAACGTTAATTAAACTGCTGTGTGTGCTAAAATGTCTCTTTCTCTCTCACTGTCTCCCTCTCTCTCTCTCTCCCTCTCCTCTCTCGTAGACTCGGTTGCCGTGTCCTTGTCCTTTGAAGCTGGCAGCTGCTGTCGTTTTAATAGCTTAATGTAGTTACTTCCACTTTGAGTGTCTTCCTTCCACGCTGCACACGGCCCAAGCTGCAGAGCACGAGGCAGAGCAGCAATTGAAGAGGTAGAGAAAGGGAAGAGGGAAGAGAGGGAAAAGTGGAGAGAGAGCAGGGACGACAGACAACAGTTCGGGGGATTGTCGAGCTGGCCGTGAGGGCGGACGTCTTTGCTAATAAAAAACACAACACTCAGCAAAATTGTTATGCAGCAAACTAAATCAACACACACGCACACACGCACGCAGAATTGCTCTCTTACTCGCACACACACACACGCATACACTCTCCATGCTCTGGTACAAATTACAAAGCAGCCATGACGACTATAACCAGGGAAAAAACCCATGTAAGCCACACTTACAGACAACTGGCCCCAGTTCCATGTGCACTCAATGCGTGCACTTTTTGCACACACTGTAGCAGGCAGAGGCAGCAGTAGGCAAGGCAGGGGGGTGGGAGGTGGGCGTGTTGGCTGGTATCTGGTGTGCAGAAAAAAGGTGATATCTAACAAAGTTTAACTCGTTTTATGTTTACGCCAGTGCAGCACGCAGGGCAGGGTAGCGTAGGGTATGCGCGACTGGAGAGGCAGCACGAAAACTGACTGAGAGTATATCGAGTGTAACAAGTATACCAAGTATACCGAGTATAGCAAGTATACCAAGTATACCGAGTATACCAAGAATACTAAGTATACCAAGTATACCAAGTATACCGAGTATATCGAGTTAAGCGAGTATACTAAGTATACCGAATGTACCAAGTGTACCAAGTGTATCGAGTAAATCGAATCGAAAGGAGGTAGAGGGAGCAAGATGAGTTAACCGAGTGTATGGAGTAAATCGAGTATCCGAGTATACCAAGTATATCAAGTACAAAGACCATACCGAATATACCGAGTATACCAAGTATACCAACTATACCAAGTATACCAAGTATACCAAGTATACCAAGTATACCAAGTATACCAAGTATACCAAGTATACCAAGTATACCAAGTATACCAAGTATACCAAGTATACCAAGTATACCAAGTATACCAAGTATACCAAGTATACCAAGTATACCAAGTATACCAAGTATACCAAGTATACCAAGTATACCAAGTATACCAAGTATACCAAGTATACCAAGTATACCAAGTATACCAAGTATACCAAGTATACCAAGTATACCAAGTATACCAAGTATACCAAGTATACCAAGTATACCAAGTATACCGAGTATATCAAGTATACCAAGTATACCAAATATACCACGTATATACCAAGTATACCAAGTATACCAAGTATACCGAGTATACCAAGTATACCAAGTTTATCAAGTCACTTAACTGTTCCATAACTCAGCTAGGGTATCTGCTAGTCAACACCACGAGCAGCCGACGCACGTACGTTGGCAGTTTGGCACCAGGGAAGCCTTTTTTGCATGCCAGAATGCGCAGGCAGCTGCAGCTGGCGCAGAGATCAAGCTAGCCCGAGCGCAGATAACAGCAGCAGCAACTGCAGCAGCAGCAGGCGGGAGGTGTGAGGGGCGGGGGCGTGGCTGGTTGTTGGGTTGCCAGGATTAGCATGTAGCAGGGCATATACATGCCTGAATAATGTCTTTATTAGTCGCCCAAAGGAGCAACGCTTTGCCGTGTGTCTTTCCTACGTCGTATTTGGTTTTGTTTGCTGTCGCCTTTTGCGTATTCATTAATTAGACGGCTACGTGATATCAAGTATACGCCCCGCACAGCTTGCATTATGTTTCAACTTTGACTCATCTTTGTCTCTCTCTCTCTTTCTTTCTGCTTGCAGCTACAACTCAAATCCGGCTACGTGCAATAGGAAAATGGCCCAACCACAATTGCTGCAAATCAAATTGTCACGTTTCGATGCCCAACCCTGGGGCTTCCGCCTGCAGGGCGGCGTCGACTTCGCCCAGCCGCTGCTAGTGCAAAAGGTAAGTGGGACACGCCCTCAGCCCCCCGCCTCCCCTGAGATTCCTAGGATTTGGTTTAATTGCGACTGATCGGCACAAACAGTTGGCAAATTGAATTTATTTGTCGAGTGAGAGACAAAAACAAAAAAAAGAAAAAAAAGAACACAGAAAATCTTTTAGTTGAGCAGTTAATTTATTTATGCTTTTAAATGGCCACAGCATTGGTGATTGCTGTAGTTGTTGTTGCTGTTGCTCCTTTTGTTATAAATAAATTTGTAGCGATTTGTTTTTTGGCCGCGCGGTTTTTGCGCACGGCACGTAAAATTTTTGAGCCCCCCTCGATTTTCCAAGCGAATTGCCGAATTTCCTTTGCTGCCATTTTGGATATTTTATGTGCTCCAACACATACGCACATACACACACAGTTGTCTCTGTCTGTCTGTGTGTGTACAACAAATTGTTAAACATTTATAAATTATTTTCGAAAAAATTTGCTGGCGACACGCAAACAAATTTTTTTTGGCAAATCATTTGAAAAGTTTTTGAGTCGCTGCCGATTATGACAGGTATATATAGAGGGATAAAGTGGGATATATAGAGACATATAGAGATAAAAGTAGTACATACATGCAAGAATTTAGTGTGTACCCACAAAGCTTATGATGTTGTGGCTATGCTGTATTTATGTTTAGCTGGAAAACTTCTCTGGGGTGTGCTGCATAAGCAGTTGTAGCGAGAGATCTATGAAAGTAGAAGAGGGAAGGGTACTTAAAAGGATATAGTAAAATTATATACGAGTATGCTACGTATTCATGTGTACATGTTGAGCATAAATACAGCTAAACATTCAATAGTGTATAGTATAAGTATTATATAGTTAAGTTTTATTTCTCTATAGTTTGCTTGTTTGCTTGTCACGGGGCATCTCTCATTTAATAAACAACCACAAAAAGAGATCTCTAGGTGTCACAGGGGTCTATAAAGCCAGATATACTTAGTATTAAACAGTTTTATAAAGGCGTGTTTATAAAAGTACAATTCTTGAGAAGTTTTATTGATTCAAAGCGCTACAGGGTATCTTCTAAGCAACATAAACCACTATAGAGTAAGGTCCCTGGCTCTCTGAAAGAGTTCTGCGTATATTATGTATCTTATTGACAATATAACTGACTAAACTAAGTATAGATAACTCAACAGGGTAACTGCTAGCTCTGCAACAACATACAAGAATGTTCTTTTTTTTTTATTTGCGCACTGTACAAATAATTCATGTGCGGGATTATGTGCATAGCTTATGCAACTGGGTCGCTTATGGACTTATGCCATAAGTTTTTTAATATTACTGCGGCTTTTATTAAAATGTACCAGCAAATGAGAGAGAGACAGAAAGAAAGAGAGAGACAGAGCGAGAGATAGAGAGGGGGAAAGAGAGAGAGAGAGAGTGCGGTTAGGTTTATGTGCCTAGAAACTCATAAAGTAATTCGATTTTAGGAGCAATCACATACGCACTTTGAGCTTGACGTGAGTGCACTGCAATTGCGGATCATTTGCATGGGCCACTCACACTTGCATTCGCACTCATGCATGAATCATTCAAGTGGACAGGCACATCACTGACGAACTGTTCCCGCTTGCTGCATGAGTAGTTCGACATGCACTCGTTTTGTTATTCATTCATTCATTCGCTTCGATTTGGCTGTGTGAATCAGCGCATTGATAAGTGTTATAAATAGGCTTAAACAGCAGTAGCGAGCACTGCCGGGGCTTATCAGTTGCACAATGATAATGCCCACGACTCTTTATGAATAACAATCGAAGCACTCGAATTGAAGTGAATGAATTCTGAGTGGGCTCTCAGTCCCCCAGTCCCCCTCCCCGCCCTGTTGTGGTAATTGTTTAAATGCGGCTGCATTTGTCGATGTGTAAATATTTTATTATGCCACACTGGAATTTTATTTCGTTGACATTTTCAAACGGCAGCAGAAAAGCAACAACAACAAAAGGCAAAACAAAAACAAAAAGCAATTGCTGTTTACTTTGGCATTACAAATGAGTTCCAGCTGCTAATGGCGCAGACCAGCAATGAAGGGGGGAGAGGGGAACAGTTTAAAGTGCGGTGGAGTCAAAGGGGAGAAAGAGGGGCACCTACTCCCTGTTTAAACAGCCGTTGCTCGCTTTATGCCTCAATGCGATTGCTTAGGAAAGTATTTACATAGCGAATACCAAAAGAATACAATGAATAGAGCGCAAGTTAGTGAGTGTATTCGAACTGCAATAAATAGAGCGCAAGTTAGTGAGTGTATCCATGCTACACTCGCTGGCTTATTTAATTGCTCTCTCTCTAAATCAATTAATTTTGGGCTGCAGTGCGCAAAATGCAGCCGTGGCCAATTAGTGCATAAAGCGTACATAAAACAATGACAATGCATGTTCATGTCAATTAGCCGCCATCAACTAGCTAACAAACAATGTTTTTCAGTAAAAGTGCACCAGCAACAACAACTCTATGTACAATATACAGCAATAGCAACAACAACAACCAGTAACCGCAGGAGTGAAAATGACCAGAGAGGAAAAAGCCATTAGCAGTCAGCAGCTTTTATTTGGCCAATTTAGCAGTCAACCAGCAAGCCGCAAAAAATAGCTAAAACTAGCTGACAAGCTTAGTCAGCTAATCGGCTGAGTCATGTTGCGTATAAAAATATTTTAATAATTTTTAGTGAATTTCAAAAAAAATAACAGAAAAAAACAATTTGCTGTCATTGCAAATTTTCAGCTTTAATTCGTTCTGCAAGTCGTGGCTACCCCTTGCTCTGCCTTTGTAGGGTAGTGCAAATTTGTTGTAATTTATGCTAAAATCACGCAGCATAAATCGACAGCAATTTCTCGTTAATATCGCAAATATTTTTGGGCAAAAACAAAGTGCAATCCCTAAACTGATTTCGGCTGCAAAGAGATAACTGCAAAGAGGAGGGGAAAGGGAAGACCCTTCTCTCTCTGCTGTACTCGCTTTTCTACTCTTTTTCCCCTCTACTCTAGATATATTTCTCCCTCTTTCTCATTCTTCCCTTATAACTCTCTCTGCCTCTCTGTCAACTGTCTAACACTGCAACTAGCTACCTTCCTAGGTACTTGGTACCTTGCTACCTTGTCTCGTCTCTGTCTCTGTCTCTGTTGCGTGGAGTAGAAGCAACTGCATCCGTCAGCTCGAACAGCTTGGCGCCTTTTGAACACTTCAAGCTCAATTGAATTTAGAATGGGCTGCACTTCAGCTCAGCTGCAGAGTGGGAGCAGGAGCAGCAGCTGTTGCAGCAAGTGCGTGTCGAGGCTCGTAATGAGCGAAGGATGCGCGTTGATGATGACGCCTCGAGTGGCAGCTGAAGCTGAAAAGTGAACAGCGCCACACTCCCAGCTGCCAGTCCACTGTCCTAATCCCTTCCGGCTCCTACCTCCCCCCCCACCACACTGCCAATCCCTTGTCAAGCGTTGTTAGCCAACTGCAGCTTATTAAAAGCTGCCCCGTCAAATGAACTGAAACTGTTCCCTGGAAACAGCGCGCAAAGCTTAAGCCAGCTCTATATGCGCTATATATATCTGTACTCTCTTTCTATATATATACTATAGTATATATATGGTAAGCCACTCAGCTTGGCTTAAAGCGGATTAATTTATGATTTCTCGCCAGGCTTCGCTCGCTTATTGTTCCACGTCGAACGAGACGGGAAGGACTTGACTTGTTTTTGCTTGTGCAAACAGTTTTATCTCCCTCCCTACTCCCTTACTCCCTTCCCTTCTTTGTTGTTGGTTAAGCTTTATGCCGGCAGATTTCGGTAGCTACAGACTGACGAACTTGTCAGTCAGCCAGTCTAGAGAGTGAGGGAGACGGACACGTGCTCACGTATCGCCACGTTTATATTTCATTATCAAGTCCGAGTCGGGGTTGAGGTTGGGATTGAGGTTGAGGGGCTCTGCTGCTCGAGGTCGACTCGATTCGGCGGGGCATAAAAAGCGTCGTACAAAGCCAAAGCAGAAGGGCGAAAAATAAAAGCGAAAGCCAGGCCAAGGGTCTCAGGCCCCTGCCTGGCTGAGTGCAGCTCAACGCACGCCGGTTGACTTCATCTGCACAAATAATGAAACCAAATAAGTAATACAAAAGCGCAAATTCGGTTTAGTACAAATTTGTGAGGCTAAAAAAAGAAAACGAATGATAAACCGAAATTTGCAAAGGATGCTCGACCCAGCTCGTTCTAGCTGGGCTCGTCTGGCCTGGTCTGGTCTGGTCTGGGCTATTAGCCAACTTTAAGTCCAGACAAGGCATAGAGCTGACTCTGGCTGGGTCTGGCTCTGGTCTGGCTACTAACAAGCTACTGTCGGCAGTCAAGGCAACCGACAGAGCTGTGCTAACCCCTCTGTCACATGTGACGACCCTGCCCCAGCCCCACTCACCTCCCTCTCTAGCCAACGATCTATTCAGCACTCTGCGTTTTGTGCATGCAAATCTGTTTTGCGTGTTTTTGTTTATTTTGTCCTTGTTTTCACACAAGTCTCCTGCTACGTGCAACCTTCCTCTGACATCTCCCCCCCTCTCCCCTCTCGGCTATTAATTATTTGACTCCTGTCTGGCTGCGTGTTCGCCTTGCGCTTTGCTGTTTGTCTTTGCCCTCAACGAGCATGAAAATTCATAATTTTCCACTCGCAGCAGGAAGCAGTAAATAGGAAAAACTTTGCATTGAACTTGTTTGGAAATAAGTGCGAAAGGAAGTTCAGTTAACAGAGCGGTGTGAGTAACAGCACGCTGACTGTTAAGAGTTGATTAACAGGGGAACATTTTAAGAAATTTGGGGTAGTATTGTTTGAATCAGCTTGGGATTTATTAGAGGCAAGTTGACTCTGTAACTCCTTTTGGAAAACTATGTTGAGATAATTTTAACCTTGAGTAACAGCACGAAGGGTGTTAACAGTTGATTACCAGCCTAATGATATGTAAGGGGAACCATTCAAAGAAATATTGTAGTGTTTTAAAGTCAGCACGGCTTTTCTTTGAAACATGTTAAGAGGCACTCAGCTTGTTAATCTATCAGTACCATATTTATATTACACCTTACACAGCTTATACTTTTGTTCCTTAATACTTCTACACCCCTTTGAAAGCTTTATAGAGTGCCCACACTTTCGTCACTCTCCTCTTCTTGTTCCTCACTTTCCTAAAGTGGTTGCTTTTGTTTTCATGCGCGTCTTTTGTCTTTGTCGCCCATGTCGCTGTCTTTGATTTATGACTACCTCAATTCCGTATACGCCCAAGCCTTTATCACATCCCCCTTTTAATCTTTCTCCCCTCTGCAACACTCACGCTGCTCAGGCATTATTCAAGAGGAAATTCTCGCTTTGGGCTTTCTGGGCTTTGGCCTTTGGGTAATTGAATCTGCGTTCAAAGCGCGGCAGTTGCCTTGACAACAAAACTGTGATTTCAATTGGGCTTCGATTAAGATGTGTGTGTTGTGTACACATATGTGTAAGTGTGTGTGTGTGGAGACCGCAAGTGCCACGCGCTGCGACGGCGATGACGTCACAAATGCAATGTCAAGACTTCGCTCTGCGGTTGTTCTCAATTTAGTTGGACATTTTATTAATTGCACAACAACAAGAGCAACAGCGACAGCAGCAACAGCAACAGTAACAGCAACAAAATCAACAGCAACAATAGCAACAAAAGCAACAGCAACAGTAACAACAACAACAACAACAACAACAGGAGTAGCAACAACAGCAAATTACACAATCAGAGAACATGAGTCTCATTGTTCAATCAATTGTGCATTGGCATCGACACTGACCACACACACGCACGCACAGACGAGCACACACATGCACAGCCATGCACCGACATGTCCACTTTGCTTTGCAACTACGAAATTTGCATAGTTGTTGCAAATTTGTGTTGCGGTTTTTTCGGTTTTGCGGACTAGTCGCAACATTCTACATTCATGACAAATGCCAAGTGCAGTCTCCCCTCGCTCTCTTTCTTGCTCTCTCCATCCCTCTCTCTACTTACTCCCCCTTGCTCTTTCTGCTGCAGCACGTACCTTGCTGTGACCACAAAATTGCGCTTTGGGGGCTTGACAAGTGAGCTCGATACTTGTTAATGGCAATTGAAGTTGGTGGTGTAGAGAGGGGGTTCGTCTTGGAGGGGTTTACCTGGAAAGTGCTAAGGTCAGTGTCTGGCAGGGTTGTGCGTTGAAGTGGTCTGTCTTAGAGGGGTCTAACTTGGTGTGGTCTGTCTGGGAAGAGTCTATCTTGGAAGGGTTTACCTCAACGGGTTCTATCTGGAGGGGTCTACCCTGGAGGGGTCTACCCTGGTGGGTTCTCAGAGAGATCTGCCTTGAAAGAGCTAACCTGGGAGGAGTGCGTCTTAGAGATTGTCTTAGAGGGGTTTGCCTTGGAGGGTTCTGTCTTGGCGGAGTCTAACTTAGAAGGGTCTGCCTAGGAAGTGCTTAGCTTCGAGAGGTGTGTCTGGGAGGGTTGCGCGTTGAAGTAGTCTTTCTTAGGGAGGTCTAATTTGACGTAATGATACTAGGAAGAGTCAACCATGAACAGGTTTACCTCAAGGGGTTCTACCTAGGAGGGGTTAGTCCTCGGAGGAGCTAACCTCTGAGGAGTTCACGTGTGAGGGGTTTGTCTTACAGTTAATCTTGAAGGGTTCTACCTTAGTGGGTTCTGACTTGGAGGGTTCTGTGTGGAAAGACTCCATCTCGGAGAGGTCCTCCTTATAGTCAGGAGGACCTTCTCTCGCTCTCTTTCTTTCACCTTGTCCCAAAGTTTAAGCTTCGCCAAGCGAAGTCAACAATTAGCAGCGAAGCGTTAATTAAATCACGCAAGCAGGTGATCATTTCAATTGGAACGCTCTACTTGGCCGCATGATTCATCATTCGCTGTCAAGAGGCGCCGTAATTGATAAAGTTAAAGCAAAAAGGGATCATCCGCGAACCGGAACCGAGTCAACAGAATGTAGCAGGAAATCGCAGCTGCAGACAGTGATTAAGTGTCTCTGCGTGGCGTTTGATTGATTATCAATTTCTGTTGGCTGTGGCCCGAAGTTGACCAGCTGAAGTTGCTCTTGTCATTATTGTTGTTGTTGCTGCTGTTGTTATCTCTCTCTCGGTTTGTTATTGCTGTCTGCTGATGCTTTTTAAGCTTGCCGCACAGTTGCAGCTGATGCAGTTGCAGCTTCAACGTGTGCGAAATTGATTCAACAATTCCATTGCCGGCCATAAACGTGGCTGCGTTTCCGTTTCCGCCTGCAGCGAGTGGCATGAGGAGAGGGGAGAGGGGAGATTCCATAAAGGGAGATAGAGAGAGGGAGACAGAGAGAGAGAGAGGGAGCCAGACAGTGAGAGAGGAGCAGCTCGAGTACGGCAGCAAGTTCTGTTTCCGCTTTGTTTTATACCAGCTGCAGCGCTAAAGATGCGCACAGCACGTGTCGTGACACGACTGCAGAGCAGCAGTATAGAAAGGGATATAGAGAGAGTGGGAAAGAGAGGGCAGCAAGACAGGGAAAGAGGAAGAATAAGGAACTAAGAGCATCTTCGTCCGCTGTGCAAGGCAATCGCCTCGCTGGCTTAGTCCTAATCAGGTAGCAAGTTCTCGAGCTGCTTTCGAGCTGCTCAAGCTACTCTTCACACACACACACACACAGTTGCTCACACACAGTATAGTCATGCTCATGCTCGAGTATTCATATCGCTATTCGCTTGCACTTCATTGCACAATCGCTGCGGGCTCCTGCTCCCGTCTTCCATTCATGCTGAGCTGGTTTCCTCGAGCACGTCTTATTTAGATTTATCCTGTTGCTACGCTTCAGTTGAGTTGTCCATATCCAGAACATGGCTTCCGCCTCCCCCCTCTCACTATCTCTCTGTGTGTGTCTGTCTATATGTTTAATACATTATTGAATATGTGGCCTGGGCCGGAAATACTACTAATGCCTGTCGTTATCCCGAGCCGAGTTGCACAAGCAGAAGTCGGAGGCGGAGGCGAAGGCGGAGGGGAAGGCGTTTCCCACATGCAAAAGTCACATAAATTCAGCTGCTTGTGTGCTCGCCTAATCCTTGTGCTTTTTTCGCATATTTTTCGCAATTGTTGTGCACAGGATATCAGTGTGTGTGTGTGTGTGTGCAGCAGTGTGTGTGGCTGTGGCTCCTTGCCTCCTTCTTTTGCTATCTGCAACCGTTTGTTGTCCTTGCCTTTAAGTTGCATGTCAGTGCACATAAATCCCTCAGCTGAAAGTGCTCGCTCCGCTGCACCCGAAATACACACAGACACAAACAATATAACACACATAGACACACGCTGGCACACACACTGGCACACACACTTGCCCAGCTGTGCGCCTGAATTACGAGCACTGATAGCAGCAGCAGCAGCAGCCCGTGTGGGTTGATGAGCATGAGGGGGAATAGTTGTGCCAAGGAGAAAAGGAGTGAGGCAGGGGGGTTTGTAAAATTATTGGCCCAGCTCAACTCAACCTTAACGCGCTGCATTATGTGTGCCATAAATATTTATAAGTTCTAAGCGTAAAAAGCGCACACAGCGAGACAAAAACCAAACCATAAACCCACAAACTGCAAACGTTTTGTGAAGCGTTAAAGCGCTTAACTTGCCACGGAGTGCAGCAGCAACCACTGCCCCTGCCCTTAGACACACCACACCCAGTCCCCCCTCTCCCTGCACTACGCAATCACCCCTTCTACATTGATAACCCCTTTTAGACAGCGACAGCTTGAGGCGTCGAGCTCTCTATTAGTCAGCTAATGGCAGCGGGTTCATCAGCTTGTTCGAGTTGTTTCACATGTTCTTGTTGCTGTTGTTGTTGTTGCTGTCTGTACTCCTCCTACTTCTTCTTCTTTCCCTCCTTCTACTACCTGAGGCATGATTCAGTACGCGCTTCGTTTCGTTTTCTTTGTTTTCCAATCAAAAATTGATACAAATGTTTCGAGGGAATCATCGATGAATCATGCACGAAGAATGCTAAGCACTTCTTGTTTAAATTGAAGCGAAGCCTTGCCTTCCCTCTGGCTCTCTCAAGAGTTCTTTCTTTCCCTCTCAGAGTTCGTTCTTGCTCTGCCTTAAGTCTGAATTGAGCTCAGTTCTTTCTTTGTTTGCCTCTTTCTTCTCAAGATTGTTACACAAGTTAATGCATGGGAAGCGATTCGGGTTCTTTATGTGATTGTGTAATGGGTATACCCTGTAGATATAGGGGTATAACTGACCTCAGATAAGCAACTTTACTTAAACGTATCACTTGCCAGGGTAACTACAAGTTGTGCATAGTTAATGCTTCACTTGTCCAAATATAATTTCATTTTAAACCTGTCAATCTAGCTTAGACATCTATCAATTTCCAAAAGATTCCAGAAACTATAAGAAATACTTCTCTCACTTCTCTCCCCCTTCCACTGCGGTTCACCTCTCTGATCTTTCTGAGTAGCTTACCCACAAAGTACCGTGTTTTCTTTTTAGTCGGAAAATACTCACAGGTTTTCCACACTTGGCATTGATCTCGGCACATGTTGGCGGTGATTTAATTGTTGCTTAGTGGATTTTCGCAGCCTCGGAAACGCGGCTAACAACGCGGTAACTAAGCGGAAACGGAAATTGTGCGCACGCTTGGCGCAGTCTAAGTTTGCCAGTGTCTGTGTGTGTGTCTGTGTATGTGTGGGATGTGGCTGCGTGCGCTTAAAGGATATTTTCAGCGCAAATTGCGTGCTGCGGCGTAATCGAAATAAATTATGAGCTCAACTTACGCCGTGAATGGTCGATGGTCCTGTGCTGCTGTGCCTCCACTACGTGGAGGGCTTTATGTATGGATATCCGGCTCTGAGCCAGTGTCCGGCAGAGGCTTCAGAGTTCCGCGCGTAAAGCCCTGAGGAAGGTAGCGTGGTGCCTTAGCGTGCTGCTTGACCCTGAGCCAGTCTGCAGGAGGAGGAGCAGGAGGCAGGCAACTTTATGCGGACAGGAAACTTGCAGCTGTTTGTTTGCTTTTGTCTTTGTGTTTGTATTTGTGTTTGTCTCTCACTCTGTGCATGTCTGTGCCTGTTTGTGCATGTTTGCCTTTGGTTGTCGGCTTTTACTTTGTGCGAGGGCATTAAGCGAGCAAATTACTTTGCCGGCCAATTAGCGGACAACTGAGGCGACTGCGATTAGTGCGGATAGTGACACCTACAAAAGGGGTTAGAGAGGGAGATAAGCTTAGAGCTTTAATGTGCTTTGTTAAGTGCAATGGGAAGTGAAAATTGATGAGGATAAAAACGAGATTAAAATGTGCACTTCAGCTTGGCGAATTAAGTTTCTGCAGTGCTTTAATGTGCTTTGAAAGCTGCAAGAAGACTTTAAAGTTAAATTATAAAAACTTTGAATGTCTTTAGTCTTGTCTTTAGTTGTAGGAAGTGAGCTTTAAAGCGTTTTGAAGGCTGCCATGACCTTTAAATATAAATAATGAGCTGCCCATGACTTCACACAATCTCGCAAAGCTTTAATGAGCTTTTACGCAGTCTGCAAGCTGCTTTTGATCAATTTGCTTGCATTGTTAGCACTTGATGTGATTAATTTGTGTTTTCTTTTGCTCTAAGCTGGCTTTAAGCTCGGCAAGCCTGCAGCTTTGCCACGTTCCCATGGCGTCTATATAAATTGGTATATTGGTTTGAGTCAATGATATCGTTTTTATGGCATTTCACTGCCAGCGTGTGGCATGTGGCATGTAGCGTGTGGCATGTGATTCGCACATGTTATACAACTGCAGAGACGTGTCTCCTGTGCTGCCTGTCCCCCGTCCCTGCGTCCCTGTCTGTCTCTATGTCTCTGTCTGCTCGTCTGTATTATCATCATTATTATTGTGATATTTATTTTATTTGCACTTTTTTTATGGCATTTTGTCGGGCCAGCGGGCACGTATTAGTTATAACGATATGTCATTGATTCCCAGTTAACGCAGACGAGAGCAGAGACGGATCCATTCGTCTATCTCTCTCCCTCCTGCCTGGCTGAGCACTCTGCACTCTGCTCTGTTTCCCTGCTCTACCCTTGCAGCCCCGTCCTGCCCTCCTCAGTCATTATGCGTCCTTGTGCTGCTGTCCTGCTGTCCTCCTTCCTTAGCTCTCGCCTTTCTCTTCCTCTCTCTTCTCTGCTTTCTTTTCCTCGTCCTCGTTGTTGTCCTTGTCGTCGTTGCGTCGTCAAGCGCCTTTGGGCCATGATATATTATGGCCTGTCGCCTGTCTTGTTTATTTGCGTTATTTAGCAAAACGTGGCAAAAGCAGTTGGTGCAGTTGCCTGCCCCTTAGCCTGCCTCCCCCTACTCACCCCTTACTGTTCCCTTGCTGCTGTCGCATTTTTATTGTTATGACGCATATTTTGTTACGCCGGAAATTGAGACATTTTTCCCTTATCCCTTTTGCCCCTTTTTTTTATTCTCCGCTGATTTATCGCATTGGCCTGCGTCGCCTGCATTTCAAATTGATTGAATATTTAGCCAAATGTCTCTCGGCATTGCCTTCTAAATTGTTTACAGCGCGACGTCAATCGATTTTGACAGCAGTCTTTCCCCCCTTCTCCCTCTCTCTTTCCCCCTCTCGCTGCTTCTCTCTCTCGCAAAAAAAAAGTCAATTTCGTTAATCAACACGAACGACTTAATCCAAATTGAATGAACTCGACGCCAAAGCGGATCAGCAGAGGCAAAAAAATAAAAACAGGTCAAGGGGGGAGGAAATCTTTTCTCTTGGAAAATTCGAAACTGGCAGGAAAACAGCGCTGGAAAATTTACACATTTTTCGCATTTTTGCGCCGCAAAACATTTTTCGCCAATAGCTGATGATGATGAACAAGCCAAAGCGGCTCAGAGTGTGTGTGTGTGTGGGGCAGGCTCAGGTGAGACGAGCCCCAGCAGGCCTAAAAAGCGAAAATTGAAAAACCGTAGGCAGCTGGCCGAGCTAACAGAGTTGGCCGTAATAAAGCCTAAGCCAAAAGTCCAACAGGCAAAAACGCTAAAGAAAAACGCAGTCGAGTTCGAGGCGAGAGTCAATTGAGACTATCGAAGGCAGGCTGTCTGTACGTCTGTCTGTCTGTCTGCCTGTTTGTCTGTCTGTTTGCCTGTTTCTTTGCCTGTCTGTCTGTTTGTCTGCCCCACCGTCGCCCTCTCTGTGTGCAGAGGCGTGGCCGGAGCTCAGCCACGCTTGAGGTGATAATGTAATAAGCACTTTTTATGACCCGACAGGATTTAGACCTAAAAATTTCAGCCACACATCCACAGTAGGCAGTCTGCCTGCCTGCTGTCCGGCTTATGTCCGACCTTCGACCCCGTGCATTGTGTGTGCGTACGCTGAAGTTGCCTCTCAGTCTCTCACAGTCTGCCAAGTTCGCAGGCGGATTGTGGCCCCCAGTGCTGCCAGTTGTTTTTGGCCCAGTGAGCATATTGTGTGTGTTTTGGCACTGACAATGGTCGGTTCTAATTGCAGCGCGGATAGCGGGGTAGTTTTTATGAGTTGCACAAACTATAATTAGAAGGCTATACCACATATATAAGGGGGATATATAGAGAGATATAGAGAGAGATATATATAGAGAGATATAGGCAGAGTTTGCATATTGATTGTGCTGTGCGCTGTTTGTTTAAAGGCTCTTAAGTGATTAAGTGCACTGTAGAAACTTATGTTAAATTACCTGACCATGTCATTTGGCAAGAGGGGGCAGGGGGGTGGCAGCTTGCAGCCTTGAGTGCGCGCTTCAAATTGAAAAATGTCATTGATAGAGAGCAATGGAAAATCACAGAAAACAGAACAAAGGCGGCCGCGCCGGCAACAAAACAAGGCAGGCAGTGGAGAGGGAGAGAGCAGGATAAGAGAGGGATAGCAAAGAGATAAATGGAGAGAGGGAGTGGGAGAGGGGAAGAGGGGAAGGCAGCGAGGACACCATGCAACTTGAGCCAGGTAAAGTGCGCCGCCCACGTACACATTCACGGCAAGTCGCAGCTCGCCTGGACAGCGACAATAGTGACAGAGGGAGAGGGAGGTATAGGGAGGAAGAGAGAGACATAGAGAGGGCAAGGGAAATATAGAAAGAGCAAGAGAGGGGGCAAGGTAGACAGCGCAAGAGGCAGTCGCATTGACAATCGACAAATGAGGAAAGATAATGCACAACATTAATCTTGCTACCAGCAATTTGTCAGAGAGGACGCTGCTGCTGCTGTTGCTGCTGCTGCTGACGACGACGACGATGTGGCACGAAACGTGAGCCGTGGCTGCAGCAGCAACAGTCAGAACGATTGCTGGTTGCATTTGCTGTGCCAGCTTCAGGTCCAGCTCCAGTTGTAGAAGCTTGCTGCTGCTGCTCCCTGTCGTTGAATTCGTGTTGCAACTGAAGGATGCCAAATGCGGCAACTGGACGAGCTTGCTGTCTTTCTTGCACTGCTGCAGTCTGTCTCACTCTAGCACTGCCTGAGTCTTTCTCTCTCTATTTCTCTTTACTCTCTGTCCCACTCTGCTGTCCTCTGCCTTAGTCTGTGCCTTACACTGCCTCAGTGTGCCTCTCTCTGCCTTCCTTTGCCCAACTCTGCCTCTGTGTTCTGCTCTTCTTTCTCTTCTCTCTCTCTCTGTCTATGTCTCCCACTCTGCTGTCCACTCTAAACGCTTCTTTCATCAATTAATTTACAATTTGCCGAGCATACAGATTTCCACACAGTTCCACAGTTCTACATTTTCCGCATTTCCACTCGTTTTCAACTCCTTCTCGCTGCATTCGCTCATTCATTCATTCATTGATGATGATGATGATGATGGTCAGCGCGTGGGCTTGGCACACTTTTATTTAGCTCTCCTTGCTCCAGTAATGGCCTGTGCACTGTGTGTCCTTCCCCCGCTTTCTCCCCCTTCCCTCCTCTCCTCGTACCTCTGCAGCCGTTGTAAATTGCATTGGTTGCCGACTTGTTGAAAGGTTGCACAAGAAATGCCGCTGAGTGTGCTGCAAGTGTGCGAATCTGCCTGCATGTATGTGTGTGTGTGTGTGCAACCTTAAATGCTTTTCTGTGTTTTCCCCTGCTACTGGTTGCAGACTGTCTGTGAAGGCGGGAGGGGTGGGTCGTGGCAAGTTGCGCCAATCAATGGCGGAGTCACCGTTTAATGCTCACAAATTTAGCTTTTAATTAGATCGGCAAATTTGTTTTCGAAACCATTTTGTGCGGTCCTGTGACCCTGCAACAGCAACAACAACAACAGTAGCAACAACAGAAACATCAACAACAAACAGTAAACACAACAACTACAACTGTTCGCTTTGGCATAGAAATTTTCCAATGCGGCATCACAATTTCCGCACAATTTCCAAAGAGGAACGTGTTGCAGTGTTAGAATTAGAGTGCTACAAATGTTTGGAGATTGTTCTCACTAATTGTTTTGTATCGCTTGCCAAGTGCGGTATTATGCGGTATTTTTTCAGTAATTTTGTGGTATATATGCAGTATTTTTAGTATTCTTTCTTGTTTATTTGCTCAGATAACGAGTCTGTATGGTTAACTTAGGGTTTTTAGTATTTCTTGTGGTATTTTTTAGTATTTTTGTGGTATTTATGCAGTATTTTGAGCATGCTTTCTTGCTTATTTACTCAGTTAATGATACTGTATGATTAACTAAGAGTTTTTAGTACATCTTGTAGTACTTTTTAGTATTTTCATGGTATTTTTGTAGTATTTCAGCTTTTTGTTGTGGGTTGTTTCCGCAGTAAATGACTCTGTATAGTTAGCCAAGCATTTTAAGTATTTTTGGCAGTATTTTGCAGTATTTTCATAGTATATTTTGCAGTATTTTCAGTATTCTTTCTTTGTTGTTTGCTCAGTAAATGAGTCTGTGTAGTAAGCTTAGCGTTTTCAGTACTTATATAAATATTACCAGTATTTTTATACCCTTCGACCATTGAAAATGGTCAAAAAGGGTATACTAACTTTGTGCAAAATGCAAATGTATGTAACAGGCAGAAGGAGGCGTGGCAGACCCCACAAAGTATATATATTCTTGCTCAGGATCACTAGCCGAGTCGATTGAGCCATGTCTGTCTGTCTGTCCGTCTGTCCGTCTGTCCGTCTGTATGAACACACAGATCTCAGCTATTATAAAAGCTAGAGTTACCAAATTTGGCAGGAAGACTCCTGTGTGGATCAAGCAGATCAAGTTTATTTCAAATGTTAGGTGCCACGCCCACCGCCCCCACAAATCATAATTTAATTTTTGAACTCAATTTGTAAGCGCTGTTTAAAAGATAGAACTTTCTGACTTAACATATACTAAGCTTAATGAAATATCTACGTAGTCTCCAAATTTCAGTCCGATCGGACAATAAACACAAAAGTTATTTAAGAAAGTATGAGCAACCAAGTGCTTCTGTCAGCTAACAAAGGGAGGCGGGCGAGCGCGAAGCGCGAGCGCCATCTGTCGGGATTAATTTCAAAGCATGTGCATATGCATACATATGTGTATGAATTTAACAAATTAAACTACACGGGAACATAGGTCGAAGGGTATCCCACTGTCGCGTGCTGCGCGACTGTTGCTTTTCTTACTGGTTGCAGTATATTTTTGGTATCTGAAGTAATTTTAGACATTCATTCTCTGTATTCTCTCAATTTGGTTGTGTTTGTCATATTTTCATTAGTATTCTTGCAGTATTTGCAGTATTTATGCAGTATTTTCATTAGTCTTTCTCTGTTTTTGTCTCTTTTCATTCCTTTGTATGACCAACTAAGTGTTTGCAGCATTTGCTGCAGTATTTTTTGCAGTATTCTTGTAGAATTTGCTTTAGTACTTTTCCACTACATTTTTTCTCTAGATTTCTCCTCTTCTAATTGGTGCGTATGGCTAACCAAGTGTGCGCAGAATTTTGTGTAGTATTTTTGCAGCATTTTCTACCGTATTTTTGTAGTATTTCTGCAGTATTTATCTCACTCTCCCTCTCTTTCTCTCTCTCTCTCTCTCTTTCGTGTTGATTTATTTATTTCTATTTGCCATTTTTATTTTTACCAAGCGCAGCAGAAACGACCGCAATTGCTGCTGCTGCTCCACTCTGCACGGGCCACGCCCACCCGCACTCCCCCTGGGGTCTCCGCCTCCACCCTGTCTGCGTGCCATGCTCTAGTTTTCTATTTTTGCTGTCCGCCGTAATGGCAACCTTAATCACGTAATGATTTTGAGTGAGTGAGCTGCGCGGGTGTGTCCGATTCTTGGCCAACAATTGTTCAGCTGCCTCCGCTTCATCTTCTTCTCCGTCTTCCTCTCTCTCTCTCTTCTTCTTCATTTACTTCTTGTTGGCAGTTGTTGTTGTTGCTGTTGCTGTTGCAATTGGCACAAATCTCTTGCTCAGCGCTAATGGGTAAATGTTGTGGCGCTAATTGAAATTGCATTTCTTCAAGTTAAATATTTAATTGAGAGCCGACTGGCTGAAGAGTCCGCTAGGCAACGCTGGGCCCTAGCAGCTAATTAGCAGTGAGCGACTGTGAGATACCTTAGAAACAGCGGGCAACTGTATGTAGAGCATGCTTGTGCTCATTTTGTTGCGTAAATATGAACTCAGTGTGAAGAAAAGGTGGCTGGAAGGGGGAGAGAGAGCGAATTGGAGTGGGGAAAAGAGTTGTAGATGAATGGAAAGATCGGTAACTGATTCGTAAAGAGAAAGAGACAGACATATGATAAAAAGAAAGAACTAGCAAAGGGACAAGAGATTTGTGTCTAAGACAAAGAATCATTAATGGATAAATGGTAAGAGCGCTAGAGATGGATAAGGTCTAGAGAAGTAAGAGTGAATGAGAAAAGAGAGCAAGTTGGAAGTTAATAATGAAAAAAAAAGACTGGGAGAGAGAGAAAGGGAGAGAGAGGTAGAGAGGGAGTGAGAGGAGCAGAGAGGTAGTGACAAAGAGAAATACAGCAAACGCGAATATAAGTTGACTTTATTTATTTATTTTTGAAAAATTCGGAATCTCCAACAAGTTGATAATGAAGGAAAAGGAGAGGGTGAGAGAAAAGAAAAATCAATAGACAGAATAGGAAAATGTATTATATTGATTTATTTCTCAAGAATGCTGATTTTTATAATTGACTCGAGATTAATTCGTTTTATATTCCTTTTAAAAAGTTCTCTTTATTATACAACTAAGTATAAGTATAATAAGTACAAGTACAACTACCTTAACGTTTTCCTTTTTTAATATAATGAACAATTTCGTATCATATAAAATCATCATTCTCCTTATAAAGATCTCTTTTTTTTATTATCATTAATATTACTCCCCATTTCTACTACCATGCTCTCTTTTATAAATACATATCCCCCTCAATAAGTAGTTGAAATACGAAAGGAATCAGTCACTTAAGTGCTGCACTAGTTCATCTCTTTCCCATTCCCCCTCTCTCTCTCTTCCTATATATCTCGCTTATTCTCTCCCCCTCACTCTCTCTGAAAAGCGTATTACGAAATGAATTATTCGTATTATTCTGTATCACATGAAAAATGTTTTAGGCAATTTCGTTGTGCTGAAATGTTTTCAGTCTGTTTCCATTTAAAAGTGCAAAATGAGATGAGCAGGAATGTTGTGTAAGGTTCAATTTACATGAATTAAGATAAAAGATGTTTCCAGAACGTAATCAGATATTTATAGCAACTGCTTCCCCTTCCCTGACCACACTTCCCCCTTGCAGGCACAAATTATGACGCAAATCTCTTCAGCTTCTCTCCTTTCTGATCCGATTTGGTTTCGCATTGATAAACTTTAATTGAGGCGCGTCGCTTTGCTTTGTTGCCACATTTTGTTGCTTAGCAAAGCAAATTTAATGACAGGGCGGGAGCAGAGGGACAAGGGGCAGGGGCGTGGCATTGTAGTCGATTGGCGAAGGCTTTTGTCTTTCATGTGTTGTTCCCCAGGGGGAGCATTGGGAGCTTGGACAATGGCACAATGTGGCAATGTGGAAATGTGGCAGCAACGTCGTGTCTTTGTGTCTGTCCCCGAGGACAGCGCGCAGCGACAGAGTCCAAGCGCAAATGCCGCTTGCAATTTTTGCTTAGAATTCGCCACACGAAACATCGCCAAATGCTAATTGCATTTGCCTGATTGCAGGCAGCCTGATGAGCAGGGGAGGGGAGAGTGGGTGAGGTGAGAGGGAGGGAAGTGGCAGGTTAAAGTTGAGGGGTAACAGGCCTACAATTGCAGTTGCTGCTGCAGCAAAGCTGATTCATTAAGCGCGGCAGGAGGAGGGCACAAAGAGGGAGAAGGATTGTGAAGAGAGGCAGACAGAGGCAGAGAGAGGGGAGTGAGAGGTGCGAGGGTGTTGTGTGTGCGGCCCATTGGCTTATGACAGCGAACATGTAAATGCCATTTACAGTTTCTGCTGTTGCTGTTCAGGTTTGAGTAGAACAGGGACACAGATCGGGGGTCGGGGCTCGGGGGTCGGGGCTCGGGGGTCGTGGCTCGGGGGTCGGCGAGCTGGGGGGTCGCATTGTCTTGTTGCTCGTCTTTGCCTCAATTGAAATTCCATTTAATGTAATTTGAGAGCCATCATTCATGTCCAGCTGTCTGTCTGCCACACTCAGATAAGCGACGAGGCTGTCCTGCCCTGCCCTGCCTCGACTGCAGCCTCAGATTGCGTTTACACGATTTCATGGCTGTCCGAAATTCGTTCACACGCTGCCCGCTGATTGATGGATCGCTTAATGTACAGACAACAAGCCTGGCCAAAAATATACAGACAGTATATACAGATATAGACAGATATATATTGTATATATATTGCAGTCTAATAAAGTTGCAGTTTGCGGCTCATCTGCAGCAACAAATTGAGTCAAACATCAAACAAAAATGCCAGCAGAGGAGAGGATTGTGCAGGGGGGAAGGGAGAAGGGGGGGGAGGGTAAAGACAACTCTCAACCGACATTTCCTGCTGTGTGTGGAGTTTATTTTCAGCCCCAGCCTCAGTGGCAGCAGCCCCAGACTGACCCAATTCGCAGCCCAACTGACACAGAAAACAAAACAGAACAAAACACATTCCTCGCACTCGGCATTAGTTGCAGATACAAATGCGTTGCCGATGCCGTTGCAACCTGCAGATACTTTTCACTTGCAGTTGCTCTGCCTGTTGTTGTTGCAGTTGCCGGGATTCACATTTCGACACGTACGCAACGCTGTCTGCCACAGTGCGGGGCAGGCAAATGTAAACAAAAGAGCCGCATGTCTGGCTAGGGAAGTATGTGAGAGAAACTGTCTCTCTAGGGTATGTTAGGGTGTGCCTGTATGTGAGTGTAGTGTGTCTGTGCCTGTCTGGAAAAACTCAGCGCGCAGGTAATGCAGCAGCAGCAGCAGCAGATTTTCCCACTCTGCCCTAGACACGCACAAGCTGCCCCTGTGTAGTAATTGCTTTACTTTTGGCCAAGTTCTTTACCTCCCTCTCTCCCTCCATCTCTCACTCTTGCTGCCTCTCTCTCTGGGCTAATTATCTAAGTCGATTCACATGTGCTCGGCAATATGCAGAACATGCGCTGTTTTTTCCAGTAATTAAAACTGCCGTAAAAACCCCTAGGCACGTACTCAGGGCATAGTTTGAGGGCAGGTTTGGAGTTTCCTCTCGGATTTCCCGCTAGAACTGCAGCTCCTTAAAGTGCAGCACAGTGGGAGTCTGCTTGTTGTTTCCTCTCTTTTCGCTCTTCTTTGCTTTCTTCTTGTTTAACTCTCTGCTTGTTCTGCTGCTTTCAATTTCGCCATGTTTCACTTTCCTGTTGAGCTCATCTAGACCAGGGTCAGCTCAGTCTCAGTCTCTTTAATCGCGCTGCTGTCCATCAGCAGCGCATTCTCACGTCTCCAAGCTTATCGCACACATTACTGCCCTCTCTCTCTGTAATCCCCCTCTATCTTTCTACCTCTGCTGGGATTAGAGCTCTGCTTCATTAGAAAATAAAAATATGAATAATAATTTATGCACTCTGCTGCTGACACAATACACAAAGGGTAAATGGGTCACCGGGGGAGGGAGGGAGGTAGAACCGCAGTCAACGTCAGACGTAGAAGACGACACTAATTAAAAATTGTTGGGCAACCCTCGCCAAAATTGAAAAACCCCAAGAGAGAGAGAGAGAGAGATAGCTGGCAGTGCGAAATCCGTCTAATTCCCCAAACAATGTGGTACTGCACACCTTGTGACCAGCCTGGCACCTTCTTCCCCTCACCCTTCCCTACTCACTGCTTTGCTCTATCCCTCTGCCCACACCCCCTTTGACCTTTCGTGCCGCCGTCGGCGACCTTGTCCGCGCGAGGGCAAAAAGCTTTCACAAACAGGCAACTCTCGCCCGCTCCTCGCCCATTAATGATGTTGTTAATGGAAAAAATCTCAACATCCTTTCGAAACAGTCAGCACACACACACACGCACACACACAGATATATAGAGAGAGAGAGAGAGAGAGAGGACAGAGAGAGAGAGAGAGAGAGCGCGACTGAGTCACAGACAATGGCGCGTAATTTGACGAAATTTACATTCCTTAATTAATCTTGTTTGCGTTGCGGCAGTTGCCTGTTGTTGCCATCCCCCCCTTACCCCTCTCTCTTGCTATCTCTCTCTAGTGAATTGTTTGTGTGTGTGTGTGTTTTGTCTGTATTTTTGCAGCCAGCCCGTCGACGCTTTGGCAATATTTACAGCCCAAACACCGCGGGGCAACTAACACCCCCGTATATGGACCCTCTACACCCCTGCACTCCTTGCCCTGCCTGCCTTCACGCTAATGACTTTCAGCGTGCAAGATGCTGTAGCAGGAGTAGTCGTTAGCTTGTTGGCGGTGTGGGGAACGGGGGGAAGGGTAGCAGGTTGTCACTTTAGGGCGTCTTGTGTCTTATTAACCCATATCCTGCTCTGCCATCACCGTCTCGCAGACAGTTTGCCTAATGAACCCTTCCAGTCAGGCTACACACCTGTCTGTCTCTGGCTCTGCTCTGCTCTCTCTCTTCCCCTCTCCCTCATCCCCTCTCTCTGTCTTGCTTGTGTGTCATGATGCTTTGACGCGACCCCGACTTGTTTTAATCAACGCATTTAATGCCCCGCGACATGTGACATTTATTGAAACTCGACAAGGCAAATGAGCAAGAGAGAGAGAAGGCAAGTAAGAGAGAGAGGGAGAGAGAGAGACGGAGAAACAGGGAGAATATGAGGTAGAGAGGGAGACTGAGAGAAAGGATAGGAAATAGAGAAGAAGAGCCAAGCAGCTAGCAGAAAGGAAAGACTTTTTCTAGATACATGAACCTCACAGTTTCTTAGTTTTTAGGTTAATTACACTGAGCGAAAGCAGTTATTGCAAAGTTTAGACAATAACTTTAAAGTGCACTCAAATTTAGTTCAAATATATTTTTATTTCAGAGAACACTTTTTTGGTGTCTAAGGAGTTCAGTAAGGTCTCTTTGAATTTGCACTGTGAGAGAAAGAATAGAAATTTGTAGGTTAGGTCAAAAATTAAATGTGTTGGGCATGTTTTAACTTCTGATTCGGATTGTGAAAGTCAAAAATCATATAGAAAGACAGTTATAGCTTTACCAAATTAATTTCAATACTCTGCAACAAATGTTGGATCGGCTCTTTCATTTTTTTTATCCCAGAGTCAAATTCAATTCAATTAATTTTTTTCTTTTCTTTCTTTTCTCACAGTTAAGTTTTTACTTTTAATTAAAAATTATTAATTATAGCTATTAATTGTTTTTTACTTTTAAACGACTGACCTTAGTCCGACTATAAACTAATTAAATAAATAAATAAATTAATAGTTTCTCTCAGTGTAACTCAATGTAGTTCATTTCCTGCAGCAGGAGCTCCCAACTATTCCAAGTCTTCGCTCTCTGGCTGTCTTCCTGTCATATTCATGCGTCCTTCCTTCTACCTTTCCTTCCTCTCTACCTCTTTGCTCTTTTCACTTTTACTTGCTCACTCCTTACTCTCTTCTGTTTCGTCTCTCCTTCTTCCTCTGTCTCTCTTACTCTTTCTTCATCTCCGTATCTCTTTTCATCTCTGACTCCTTCCGTCTTCTGCGATCAGTTTGCAGTCGCAATCGCCTTGAGCTCTTGTCATTTTTTAGCAACTCACAAACAGTTAGTCATGAGTGTATTCCTCTGGCCAGCAGAAAGTGTTGCGTTGAGTGTGCCACACATGCGTGGCACGTTCCACCCTCAAACATCCTACTCTCTCCCCACTTGCAACAGATAAATGTGCAGCAGTTGCAGCAGCTGCCCACGCAGCGCATTAGAAGCCCGCAGGCAGCAGGAGACAGGCAGGCAGGCAGAGACGATGGAGAGTATGCAGAGGGGGGAAGAAGACAGTGTGCTAGATGGTAGAGTGTGTGCAGAGGGGGCAGCGCACTCCCGTCTGTCTACCTGTCTACCCCCCTTCACTCCACCCTTCTCTGTACAGCTTTCATTCATTAGTCGCTCACAAATTTCCGGCTTCAGGCCTGGGCAATTTTCGAATTGTGCAAAGTTTTTCCATTACTCGCTATGAATATGCAACATTTATATAAATTGCCACGCTTATTGTGCCTGTCTGTGTGTGTGTGTGTCAGTGTGTGTGTGAGTGCGTCTGTCATATCTGCCCCAAAATACAAAAAAAAGAGAGAGAAATTGGAAATGGAAACGCAGGCGATGCTGGCAAGTTTTGTGTCCTGTTGAACGCGCGTTTTGTGTTCGCGTTGATTGCAATCATCATTTATAAATGTTGCCGACAGTTTGTTGCCTGTTGTTGTAGCCAGAGTTGTTGTTGTAGCTGCTGTTGTTGTTGTGGCAATTGAATGACGCTCGAATTGGACTTTGTGGCTGAATTTGCTGTTGCTGCCTTCACCTTCTGTTGGCATAAATAAATAATTTGTGTAACCTCAACTGATGAAAGGGGAGAAGGGGAGTGGGAGTAGAGACAGACAGCAAAGCAGCTGCAGCAGTACAGGGTATGCCAGGGTATGCGATGGGGTATGCCAAGTCAAACATTGTGCTTACTTTGCCGCATTAACAGCTCGCTGGATTTGATTGTTTTGCCCTGGTCAGAGTAGGGAGAGGATGCGGAGAAAGGACAATGAGAGAGAGGGGGTAGAGTTAAGAGAGGAGGGTGAGCAGTCGCTTGGTCAAGTGCTGCGGTCGCCATTTGTTGTGGCAGTGCAACCGCAGCGGCTTCGCTTGATTTCGAGTTGCCAACAACAGCAAAAGTAACAAAAATAAACAAGTGAGGAGGAAGAGAGACAGTAGAAGAGAGGGAAAAAGAAAGACAGGAATAGGGAGAGATGAGGAAAGAGAAGAAGGAAGCCAGGAGCAAAGAAAGGAGTAGAGAAAGGGGAAAACAGAGGAGACTAGAAGCTGAGATAGAAAAAGGGAAAAGAAGAATAAAAGAGAAAGGGAAAGGAAGGGAAAGAAGCCAAAGAGAGAGAGAGAGACAGACGAGAAGGGATAGAGCAGGAAGGGGGGAGCAGAAGGGAATGCTAGGAAGGATTGCTGATGCTGCTGCTACTGCTGATGCTGGCAGTGCAGGGGCAGGGCGCATGGGGCGTATGAGCGATGGCCATGCATATTCATCTACATTGAGATTCATTGTATTTTGGCGCTGCATTTCCGCCACGAGTATTTCCAACGCAGCTCTTGAGTTTTATGCTCTGCGCTGCTCGTTCTACTTACGCTGTCTGCTTTTTATGGCACAACAACAGAGCAAGAGATAAACAATAAGGCGGAAAGGAAAGACTGCAAGGGGGAAGTGCAGGACGGGGCGGCGGCGTCTGCTCGCCTTTAAACTGATTTATTTTCAATTAAACAACTTCATAACTTGGCCAACAACTTGCCAGATATATATATAGTACGAGTATATATAACTATATATGTATGTGTGTATGTGTGTGTGTGTGTGCGTGTGTGTGTGTTAGGCCGGCTGCCTGTTGTTCGGGCTACGTTTGTGCCCGCAAATTCAATTTATTTTAGATACACCTAATCCACAAAAGCAAACTTGATTTATCAACATAAATATTTTGCATACTCCACAGAGAGAGAGATGGCTAGATGAAAGGGGGAAGGGAGGGACAGAGAGAGGGGAAAAGAGAGGGAAAAAGAGAGACAGAGAGGGAACTCTGTGTGGTTTACTGTGGCTGCAAAATGTGCGTGCTGCTTCTGTCGTGTCGAGTGCATTGTTTATGCCACTTGCTGTGGCTTTGGATCTCTCTCTTTCTCTCTATCTCTCTCTCTGGAGATGTGGGCGTGGCACATTCAGCAATTGGGGCGTAAATTCAACTGTGCTGTCGAGTGAAATTCAATTTGCCTGCACTTGAATGCATCCTGAGCGTTCTCAGAGTTGCTTAGTTGACTTGATTACGAGGCCTTCTGGTCAGCCCATTAAATTTAATTTGCTATATACGCATTTATCAGTCGATCAGGGATGCCTCTCCGGTCTACCCGCCCTCCACCCTCTCTCTGCTTCATCTTAATCCTTGTTATGAGTGCAACACACACTCGAAGTGGCCGCAAATTGAAGGCAGACTCGAGCGACAATTGTTGTGGGATTAAGTTAAGAGTTTGTTAGCTTGTCTACGAATATATATGGTCTGTACTCGTATAATGTCATGAGGAAAATGCTGAAATAATGCGAAAATGTTTGTATAGAGAGAAAGGGAGAAGAAGGCAGAGAGAAAGAGTTTTAAGTGCAAGCGGGAGTTGCAGGCAAAGCCTGACAGCTGGGGGGGCACTCAGAGAGGGAACGTGGGAGAAAGGGGCAAGAGATAGTGAGATAGTGAGGGAGAGTGGAGGAGGAGGAGTTAGTCTGCAAGGAGAGATACAGAGTGTGTATACTCTGGCCTCATATAAATCACAATTTAGAGCCCAATGTGCTCCTGCCTGGCCTCCATGCTGCACTCTCAACTGGAGTCGAGTGTGGGAACTGGAGCAGTCACAGTGGGAGCAACAACTAATGCGACTAACACGCCAAGTTCTATGGTAATTCAGATGAGGCTTATCCCAGCTAACACACACACACACACACACAGAGAAAGAGACAGAGAATGCGAGACAATGTTGCTCATAAGTCATTCAAACTGCGACTGCGACTCTGTGCCTTGTCAATTGGCGGGCAGCCACAATTGCTATAAAGCTGACAAATGTCTAACAGGCTGGTGCACCGCAGTGACCCGCAGCAGAGACAGACAGACAGACAGGCAGGAAGGCAGGCAGAGTAGACACGGTGAGGCAGCGCAGACACACAGCAAACAAGGCGCGGCTGGGGGGAGGGCGCTAGTTGGGGCGTGTCGGCGATGTTCATGTTGATCGCAGGTACTCATAAAACTGTCCAAATGTCAATATTCCCAATGCCACACACACACACACAGAGACACACTCGCACACAATCGCACAGTGACACGCAATTTGCTGACAAATAGAAAACAAATTTGACTGTCAAGTTGAAGTTTTTGCCTGGCAAAAACACCCTGTAAAGGTGTAACTTGAATTTCTAAATCTAAATAAATAAAGAACGTTTATGTTTTTAACTTTAGAACTCGCCTCTTAAGCTGAAATTAGGCACATATAATGCCAGAATAGTTTGCTTAATTATTCCATATATACTAGAAAGAAAGGCTTCCTTCAGAATACCTGATTGCAGGTTCTTATCTCCTGCGATTATTCCAATGCTAGTTATATATAATGGTGCAGAATTGACAAGTATTGTGTGTATTTAATATTGTGTCTTACTTTTATTGGCACTGATAAGATTATTTATTATATTATTATAAGTTATTTCTAAAATTAAAACTGTTCTGCATACAAAAAACTTCATTGCGGTTGATTGTTCCTATGGCAGCTATATGTTAAAGTGATCACATTTTAATGAAATTTAACAAGCTTATTATATATAAGGAACAAATGCGACGTAGAAAATTTGATTGTAATATTTTGACAAATAACAATAATCAACCGATAGTTTGTATGGCAGCTATATGATATATCTGTACGATTTGTCTCTTTCCAACTTATATACAGTGTGCAGCAATGAGAAGCATGTGTGCCAAGTTTCATTAACATAGCTTTAAAGCTGTGAAACTAGTTTACTTTGCAACATACGGAGACACGGATACACGAACAGAAGGACAGGTCTAGTTCTACTCAGTCCTCTGTTGATCCTCACTCAGAATACATATACTTTACAGGGTCGTTGACAAACACCTGATCAATAATAATATACTCTCTGCAATGTTGTTCAATTTACTTGCCTAGTCTGTTAAACCCTGCCTCTGTCAGTTTAAAGAGCAACGCGCAACTTGTACGAAATCAATAAAAAAGGCGCTCGTGTCTCACTTTGATTCTGTCGCCCGGCACTCGGCTCGGCTTTATATTTGTCGCCTGTCGCTTGTCGCTGTTGCCTGGAACACCTCGACGGCACGACCAATTTCAATTTTCGACACTGACAACGAATCGAAAACAGCAAAACAACAAAAAGCAACAACAACGTGTAACAAGAAAATGAACATGTCAACAGGAACGAAGTGGAAAAAGCACGCGCGATTTTTACTTGAATTCTTTTTGGGTGGGGCTCGTTTTGGCAGAAGGGTGGGGAGAAAGGGAAGGGGTGGCAGGTTACGGGTTTATTTTTTTGGGGAGAGGTGGGGGGTTGCGGCAGGTTTTTCGACTTTGGTTTTTGCGGGGCGGCGGCATTTTTAGCAACTTTGTAAATATTACAAAATTTAGGTGTCTCGCTCAGCGAACACGAGCAATGAAATATTTATGCAGTCTGTATGTGTCTGTGTGTGTGTGTGTGTTGGTGTGTGTGTGTGTTTTTGCAAAGCGTCGCCGTTTTGTGTAAATATAAAGCGGCCGCAGTCGACAACCGACAACCGATAGGGGGAGTGGGGGGAAAGGGAATCGAGTTGAGAATCGACTGACTAAGCGAGCAGGAGCAGGGGAAGGCAGGTGACTGGCAGCCTGATAAACAGACAATTTGCCAAAGTGGATACGTGCAACGTGCGTATAATTTTGGGGCACACCTGAGCCGCCGTCTGTCTGTGTATGTGTGGCATGTGGCACGGCGGCGCATGAGGCACGAGTTCGAGCCTAGTAGACGCGCATCGAGGCAAGTGCAACAGGAACAGGATTAGGAGTAGCAACAGCAACAAGGACAACAATTTGCCATGAATTTGAGGTCTTGCAAATGTGGCAAAGGGGAGGAGAGTGGCAGCAAAAGGGAGATAGGAAAGAGACAGAGAAGGAGACAGAGAAAGAGACTCTGTGTGTAGTGCTTAAATTGTTTAGTTTGTCTTGACTCTTTAAGCGCATTGGTCACAGCAAGAACTTTAAATTGCGCTGACAAATTGAGTAGATAAGTCAAGGAAAATTCGAGGGAAAATGAGTAGCAAATTAAAGTGAAATGGAAGGAAAACTTAATATGATATTCCTTGAAATTTGATACAATTTTAATCATAAATTAAATGGAATTTCTGCTCAAGCAAATTTATGCAAATCTTTGTGTGCAGTCTCTGCTACAGTTTTCATTTGTATTTTATTTATCTGTCAAACTGCAAATGTTGTTTTCTTCCCTCCCCCATTTTCCTGCCCTTCTCTTTCCCTCCTGGCCTGACTAACTTAATTTCCTTTATATATTTGCATTGCAATGAAACCAAATTGCAGTCTGTGTCTCTTTCTCTCTCTGTGTGTGTGGGAGAGAACTTTAACGATTTTAATCGTCGGAAAATTTATGGCTTTTCGCCGCGCACAATTTCCCAGCAGACGTTGGCGTTGGCCAAGCAAATAAATAAATGAAAACAACAAACAACATACACACAGAGAGAGAGGAAGGGGGGCAGAGCAAAGGGGCATCTGCTATAAACTAAGCCAGAAAAAAGGCAGCTGAAAAAGTGGCCACGATTTGGTTTTGGTTGAGGTATCGGGGGAATCTCTCTCTCTCTCGCTGGGGTCGCTTCATATTTCTTGCAGACTGCACATAATAAATTCATTTGCCTTCGGCACAGTTATTTCCCCTTCTTTTAGGCCCCTTTCGAGTACAAATTGAATTCGACTTGCCATTGCCAATTGCCAATTGTCGATCGATTAGATCTAAGTAAAGTCTCTAGTCTCTTGCTCTCGCACACATTGTAACCTCATTTCCGTTTCCTCTTCCTTTTTGCAGGTCAACGCTGGCAGTCTGTCGGAGCAGGCTGGCCTGCAGCCTGGCGATGCTGTCATCAAGATCAACGATGTCGATGTCTTCAATTTACGCCACAAGGATGCGCAGGATGTTGTGGTGCGCTCGGGCAACAACTTCGTCATTGCAGTGCAGCGGTAAGTGGCAGCACACACACACACAAGCAGCTATAACTATGTCTCCCCCTCTCCCTTTTAGTGGTGGCTCCACCTGGCGTCCGCATGTGACACCCACCGGCAATTTGCCGCAGTCCAACTCGCCCTATTTGCAGACGGTGACGAAGACTTCTCTGGCTCACCAGCAGCCCGATGCCCAGCACATTGGCTGCGGCTACAACAACTCGGCGCGTCCATTTGTAAGTTCACCAATTTGCACTCACACACACACACCCACACTCTCTAACACACATGGACACACTTAGAGTAGCTCACTTGGAATCATTTATAAAATTCATAAACTCAGCTTCGGGTTAAGGGCGCAACTTAAAATGTTCTGACGTGCTGATGACCAATGATGTTGATAGTTGCTCCACTGGGACAGGAGCTGACCCAGCTCATCATACTCCTTTCTCCTGTCGCCCTCCCGCCATCCTTCACCCCTTGTTGTTGTTTGTGGCTTTTCATATTCATTCATTTCATTTGCGGCTGGCAAAGTAGCTAAGGGGGCAACACCCGAGAAACTTGTCTGTTTTCTATGAGAGTTGACAACATTTGCATTTATACGACTGTCTATCTATCTCGCTCACTCTTCCACTCTCTCCCTCTCTCTCTGTCTGCCTGCCTGTCTGTCTCTGCTTGTCTCACTGTTTGTGCGTAGTTTTGAAAAGTGTCAGAATGAGTAATGAATATGAGTGCTGGGATTATTTGCCGGCAAGAATTAATGTGCAAAGGGCTCACACACACACAGCAGTCACGCACACACATGTGTGTGCCATGCATAATAATATCAGTGTCTGTATGCAAACATTTGCCTACATTTGCTTACATTTTATTGTTATGAATTTGTGTAATAATAATGCGATGGCGACAGAGACAGCTACAGCGAGAGGGCAACCCATGGGAATCCAAATTGATTTTATGCGCATCCTACGCTGTTTCCTATTTATTCATGCTATATATTTATTTATCTATTCTTTTCTCTTCTTCGGCAGGCCAACGGCGGCGGCGATGGCGGCGTGAAGAGCATCGTCAATAAACAATACAACAGCCCTGTTGGCATTTACAGCGAGGAGTCCATTGCGGAAACACTTTCCGCACAGGCGGAGGTGCTTGCTGGCGGTGTGCTTGGGTAAGTTACATAGATGGACACACTCCCTTTCTCTCTGTACCTTCTCCTCCTTCTCTATACCCCTCTCCCACTCTCTATACCTTTCTCTCTATCTCCTTTCTCCTGCCCTTGTGCCTGCACAAAGTGAAAAAGTGGCATCAAAAAGCATCAAGAGCAACAGCAACTGTTCTGACTGAGTTCTCTGAGGTCACGCCTTACTTAGGTCGCCCTGTTTGCAGCTCTTTCACAGTCAGCATGTCCAGCTGCCTCAGTAATGCATCATACCCCACGCACTGGCAGTGTAACTACAACTGTGCCGCCTCCCGTGACAGGCAGCGAATGCCACAAAACTTTTGCTTTAAAATTTGTTTTGCCACTGTTTCTTTTACCTACGCTGCGTCTCTCCCCTCCTGTTCTTGCCCCTCTTCTCTCTTTTTCTCTTCCTTCCTCATCTCCTCTTTCTTGACAAAACAAAAAGCAAGTCGCGCCATGCAGCCACCGCACGAACGACCACAGTGGCCCGTCTAAGCGCGTCCAAAGCTGAGTGCAATTCCGCACAAATGATATCAAGTTGTGAGGCAGCTTGTCCCGCCCCTTCCCTCTTCCGGCAACCCCTCTCAAGTGCCACGCTGGGGCCCTTTTACAAACGCACGCGTGGGACTTGCACGCTGTTTGCACTTAATTTCTTTTGGGGCATCTTTTGCTGTCCGAGTGCGAACGCGGCGTATGCGCAACAATGTTTGGCCGCACTCATTTTTCGCAGCATACTTTTGCGCGCCGCACGCTTTGTGTTCCAGCAACTAAAAGTAGGCAACGAAAAATTAAAAACTCTCTTACATAAACTCACGGTGCCGCTTCTACTCTTCCCCCTCCTCTCTCACTACCCTCTTCTTCCTTCTCTCTCTTACTTTTCCTTCATTTACTTACTCTTCTCTTGTCTTCCCGCAGCGTCAACTTCAAGAAGAACGAAAAGGAATACCAGGCCGACCGCTCCGAGGTGCTGAAGTTCCTGCGCGAGGAGGAGACCGGACAGTCCACTCCAGGTAACCAACCCCAGCCCAATTACGAGCTGGCCCGCCTGCTCCTGCTACTCAATGACGGCTGCAATCCTTTTCTTAGCGACATTCTAGCTGATTAGGGGGTCTGTAATGCGTTACGTATACGCCGGGGCAGCCAGCCAAGTTCATAGCTAGGTCTTTTATTTATAGAGTGTATGCTTTTTTTTAAAACACTCACTAGAGACCTTGAAACGAAGGAAGGGGGTGCCCTTTACACACACTGTTATCTATCTTATTTTTGTGTTTAATTTCGCTAATATTTTTTTTGTCTATTTGTTTTCGTTTTTCATTTACGTTTACCAACACTAAGAAATCGACTTTCGGTTTCTCTATCTCAAGACAAACTTTTAAGACAATCCAACAAAATATATTTTACATTTATTTCAAAAAATCATCATAAAGTTTTCATGTTCTCGCGTTTCTGTGTTGGAAGTGTTGGAAAACACTCGTCAAATGTTATTTTGATTTGTTTACTTCAATGATTTTTACCTGCAAATCTTTCTGCCACTCCCCTGTCTTCTTATCTCTCCCCCTCTCTCTCTCTCTTTGTTTCTTTGTGTATAATTCATGTTTGTGTTTCGAACTCTTTTTCATCCACAACACAACAATAAATACCAATACAAAATGGCCGCTCATCCATACACAGCATTCAGCAACAACAACAACTACGAGCATGATGCACCCCAGCAACAGCAACAATACCAACAACAGCAGCAGCAGCATTACCAGCAGCAGCAGCAGCAACAACACCAACACCAACATCAGCACCCACACCAACACCAACACTACCCACAACAACAACACCACCAACAACAACAGTCAGTCAACAACAGCGCCACTCGTCACGTCAGCGCACCCATCAATACGCCAAAGCCTCCCAGCACCGGCGGACTGCCAACTGGCCAGAACATTTGCACCGAGTGCGAGCGCCTCATTACGTAAGTGGCAACAACAACAGCAAGAGAACGAACCATAACAGTAACACTAACAGTAACATTAGCAGTTAACAGCACCATTAATCATTCTCCATCAATATTAACTGTTAACACTAACATTTGCATTCGTAACATTTGCATTGAGTTCGCTGTAACTAATTTCATTGAAGGAAGTTTTGAGTTGAACACTCAGAGAAAATTAGCAGTAGATTGTAGTATATTCTATAGTGAAATAAGAGTTTAACAAGTTTAAGAAGAGACTTGCCAATAGTTAGGAGTGCAGCAGAGCTTAACAGTTGGAGCACAGTGCCAAAGTTGCTCCTTTGTTTTGCCGAGTGTAGTCAGGGGCACACAAACATATCAGCGAACCTGTCAAAGGCCACGCATAAACTGATTGAACTGTTTTGTGTGCCGTCGCCGACAGAGCCGCATAGCCCAGCCAATTTCTACTGGACGCAGAGTCATGCCATCGGCGGCAACGAGCGACGCACGCCGCTGCCCCACAGCCAGTTTCAGGAGCAGCCACGCCAGGATGCGCGTATCGGCACCAATTTGCAGCAGAATACATTGGCGCCCTCGGCCACGCATAGGCCCAGTCTGCCTGTTGCAAAGGCCCAGCCGCAGCAACAACAGCAGCAGGAGGAGCAGCAGCCTCCAACCGATCCGCGCTGCATTGTGATGCCCATCTGCCCGGCGCTGCAGGGGCCCGGCTACAAGGCGGAAATAGAGTCGGCACAGGCTGGCGATGCGGGGGTGCATCCATTGTCCGCCAGCGGACATCCGGCATGTCAATTGTGCGGCGTGGGCATTGTGTAAGGATTTGTGTTCCATGTTCCAATGATAATTCCAATGCGCCCCCCACTCCCCCTCTCCCTCTCTCTCTATCTTTGTTTGTCCCTTTGTCTGTCGCATTTTAATTTGCTTTTATGCCGAAGTCAATTGTTGAAATTTATGCAATGCGCATTATGAGCCAGACGCCGCCGCCGCCGCCTGCAACACATGCAACACCTGCGACTACAGGCATTGCAGGGACCGAAAGGGGTAGAGAGCGGGCAGCGGGGGATGCGGAATTCCCTGCTCCTGTTGGAATATCATCATCATCGTCATCGCCATCGCCATCGTGGACATTTGTATTAATTTGTATGCCAATTTAATTGGCTGCCATTGACGACTCATGAGCTTAATTCGATAATTCATTATCGACCCCAACCCGGAACAAAGTTTTCCCAATTTAAAATTTATTTCATTTAATTTTTATAACTGACTAACAGTGCGTGCTTTAAGTATAGGTGCAGATGCAATAAATTAAGGAAAATTTAATTATACTCGTATATTGAGTTATCGATAACAGTTGAATATTCATTGCTGATATAATTTAATATCTTCAACGGCATGTTATTTACTTCTACAGACCAGCAAAATTCTTTACAATTCAATTAGCTATCGATAACACGTATCGACCAATCGTTTATCGATTACAAAACGGTAGCAGAACAATCGTAAAGTGCAATAACCAAGTAAATTTACTTATTTTTTGAAGATAATTTTATTTATTATCGATTTTTT
Organism: Zaprionus nigranus; assembly: GCA_018903425.1. Lineage (NCBI taxonomy): Eukaryota > Metazoa > Arthropoda > Insecta > Diptera > Drosophilidae > Zaprionus > Zaprionus nigranus. The sequence goes on from JAEIGD010000010.1 coordinate 699,734, forward strand.
TGATCGTTTATCGATTATGACAGTGAGTTATCGATAACTCATATCAAACTATTGCTTATCTTATACATCAAAACTGCGTTAGTTATGTAAACTTACATATTGATTATTAGATAACTTAATTCCTTATCGATATTCATTAATTGATTAATCGTTTATCGATTATGACAACTAATGTCAACAAAGATTCAATTAATAGACCGTGTATCGTGTATTAATCGAGTGATTCACTCATTATCGATAGCCAATTCCATTTTCCAATAATCTATCGATTGTCAGTCATCACATTCACAAATCGATATCACTTCTGTAACGAATTCAAATCATAAATGAAGTTTTTGTAATAACAATATATGAATATACAAAGTAAATGTTCCTAGAATTTATATATATTCTTGATCTATCTCACCCTCTACTATATAGCGGTGTGTTTGTGCGCATCAAGGACAAGAACTTGCACGTGGAGTGCTTCAAGTGCGCCACCTGCGGCACCTCGCTGAAGAACCAGGGCTACTACAACTTCAACAACAAGCTCTACTGCGACATCCACGCCAAGCAGGCTGCTCTCAGTCACCCCCCAGCTGGCACCGAGGGATACGTGCCTGTGCCCATTAAACCGTAAGTTACACTGTCCTACACTAACCCAAAAACAAGCACGAAAGCTACAGTCGAGTGCCCACCTGAACAAAACGATTTCTTTAATATAAAACTTAAATTTTAGCATATTCTGTATTGCATACTTTAGGGGGAATTTTAGATCAGTAGCTTTTAAAATGATTTCTTGTATAACTTCTATTTTAATTGTCTGATCGCAACCAAATTTTCAGAAATTATTTAGGGGTTGATGGTTGTTGTGTTAGCCAAAAATGAACTGACCTGCATTTAATTTTAACTTGTACATATTGACACTTCATTTGGTAGCTCTATCTAGCTCTTAGATCTACGGACGCACGGACAGTTGGCTTAAAGTGAAAATACCCTTCTCCCCTATGTGTAGCGGATATAAATATCCTGTACCCTGTTGAAAACTTTAAGCATTTTTCCCTGATAAGCTCAATTGGTCAGAGCGGGAAAATGAATATAAATGTGAATGTGAATATGAATGAATATGAATGCGGAGCTGAATGTGAAAATGAAATATAAATAAATGCAGATGCAGATTTTTGCGTATGCCAAAAAACGTTTGACATTTTGGCGCGACGAAGCCAACAGCAGCCAAAATTGGGGGCGCAATGGCAGCCACAAAGGGGTGCAGGAAGGGAGGTAGGGAAGGGGAAGGGGAAGGGGGAGGAGGGTATTATTTGCCTGGTCTGTGCCCGATTGAATGACACTTTTTGCATTGCTGCCGCGGACAGGCAAACTGACAACTGATTGCTGACGTGTCAGCGCTGGCAAATTTTTATTAAATGCAATTGCAGGCAAAAAGAGCATACACCGAGGGTATATATATATAGTATATATATGGAACGAATTGTGGCAAGGCAGGGAGGTAGAGGGGAGGCCAATTTGGTTTCCGATTTGTTTGAGTTTTTGGCCAACTGTGCAAATCGCACTTAATTAAAAGGGCAACGCTTAATCAACATGCCCAGCACTTTATCTATAAGTATTTCTATGCAGTTGCTCTCTCTTTCTATATTACTATTTCACTCTCTAACTACTTCTCTCTCTCTTTTCTCCCTTTAGCAACACCAAGCTGAGCGCCAACACCATCTCGTCGGCCTTGAGCTCGCATGGTTACGGCAGCAATGGCTATGCCAATGGCAACTCCTCCACGCCCACTCCGGCACCGGTAAGTCCTGCCCACCTTCCACACACACCCCTTACACTGTCCGCATGTGCTAAAAACAATCTTGTCAGACACACACGCAAACAGACACACACACAAATGCAACGAGCACAAGCTGCACCTGAAATCGCTTCGTATGCCTTGTCCGCTTTGCTTCTGCTGCTTCTCTTGGGTTATTCCCCCTTGCCCACCTGTTCTTGTTTTTACAATCAATTTTATCATATTGCTAGCAAAATGTTTGCATAAATTTGATGGCAGCAGCATCGCCTGCAGGCGAAGAAGAGATCTAAGATCCTTTCAAACTCCGCCATATGCTAAAATTCAAGAAATCATCTTGGCCAGCAGAAGAAGAACAAGAAGAAGAAGTAGGAGGAATGAAAACTTGTAAAGGGGGAAAATATATGATATGGAAAAACAAAAGAACGTACCGAACTTTAAACATGTTCATGCAAGTTTACATTGCAAGTGACGCTGAGTTTTTCCACATTGTTTTTCTTTTACTTTTCCGTTTACTTTGCTTCACTTTTCCTTCTTTTCTGCTGTGGCCAAAAGCGATAAAAGCGACAGGAATGCACACTTTACGCATTTGTGTGCGGGAGTGTGTGTGTGTGAGAGTGTGTGTGTGTGTGTGTGTTGGATAATTCGCTTGTTTCTTTCAGTGCATGCAATTTATTTTACCGTTATTCAGCTTGTGTTTACAGTTGGTTTCTGTGCAAAGTGTGATGGCTTTTTCTTCTACTCCATGTTTAGAGTGTTTATAGCTAGAAAAATATTTTAGAATTTTATAAATTTTACAGCTTAAAGCTGTTTTTGTTGCATGCGCTGCATTGAGCTCCATTTGCGTGTAGCATAGTGTAAAATTTGCTTTAGGCATTTTTAGGCTTTGCTGAGTCAATTAGTTGGCAAGATTAGTCAAGCTAAATGAGAGAAAAGCACAACAGAAGTAGCAGCAACAATTGGCAGTGCAATAAGAATAACAACAGCAACAATTGCCAGTACAACAAACGCAACAACAGCAACAATTGCCAGTACAACAACAGCAACAGCAACAATTGTCAGCTACAATTGGGTCTATGCATATCGCACCCACCAGACACGAGTTCTATTTAAAGCCAGCCAAGTAAATAAAGGCTAAAGTAATGCCGACTATGCTGGGGTTCAGCGCGAAGTATTTTGCTAGCAGCAGCAACTGTTGCTGTTGTTGTTCTACCTATTGTTGTTGCTCTTCTTGTGTTGCTGTTGTGGGATTTGCAGTCAGTCAGTTGCCAGCGCATTTCTGTGCAATGTGCAATGGGCAGCTTCAAAACAGCTAAATGGCTAAACAGCCAAAATGGCTAAATGCTAAATATACCAAGGGGCCAAATGCGATGAGGTGTTTTTTTAACTCGTGCTGCGTTGCGCGGCTATAAAAAAACATTCACAGCTGCAGCAGGCAGAGGGAGTGGCAAAGGGGGAAGGTAGAGAGGTGTGGGAGGGGTAGAGGGGGTATGCAATTTCGCCAGAATAATTCGCTGGCTGCTTCAGTTCGGTTCAGACTTCAGACGAGTCGTTGCTGTGCGTCGTCGCGGCACGCAGCCACAGCGCGACGGGGGCCCAAGAATCGAAACCGAAATAAAATCGAAAATCGAGAAATTTGCAGTCAAAAAATTCAGAATTCAAATTCCAAAATCGAATATAAAGCAGGGAAGAGACGGGTTATGCCAATTGCAAAAGTGTTTTATCTTTATTTTAGTGTCGAAGGGAAGATCGAAGCAGTGTCAAGTGTTGCATAACGCGTGAAAAAACGCTTCGTTCGCCAGTTTTGGATTACCCAATCTAGCTATATATATATAGTGTATATATAGTTTACAGTTTGTATGTGTAGATGGAAGGAAGGGGGAAAAGGTTCAGCTTGCCAGCTGCCGCATTGACCTTGACCTATTAGTTATTTTTAGTTACGTTGCTCATACGCCACGTTGGCCAGTTGCAACTGCACTTCAACAAAGGGAAGACACTTTAAAGCCTCTCACACACACGCACACACACGCACAGACTTCACACTGCACTCACTTGCTGCACGTTCGCTCTGCATTTTAATTAACTGACTTTATTAACTGTGCATCAATTTACATGCCACGCCAATCCGCGCTCTGCCTGCCTCCCGACTCCTGCTGTCTCCTGCTCTCTCTGTTCGTGACGTTCGCCCTGCCTGCCTCCGCCCTGTTTAACATGCCTGCGTATTAACACATTAGTCCGAGCCAGAGCCAGAGCCAGAGCTGCCTGCGCCTGAGACCTGCCCCAGCGAGCTGCCCCTGCCACCACCGCCATCGCCCACACAACTGTTGCAATACGAAACGGAGGAGCTGCTGCTGCTGCCGCCTGCGCCGCCGCTGCCACAGCAACAGGCAACAGCCACTGAGGCAGCTGCTGCTGCTGCTGCTGCTGGCAAACACACGCGCACCCACAGCAGCCTCTCCTCCATATCCAGTGGCTCCTCGTCGGGTGTGGGTGGCAGCGCTGCGCTCAGTCCCAGCCTGGTGGCCTCGAGTGCCTCCACATTGTCGCTGGACAATCACTCCGACTCCAACCAACAGTCGCCGCTGCACTCGCGACAGGCCTCGGGCTCGTGCAACTCGCTTGATGTGGGCAACGTTGGCGCCGTGTCAGTTTGATAATTATGCAACGGCAGCAGCAGCAGCGCCACCACCACCACCGCCATTGCCGACAGCAGCAGCAGCACAGAAGGAGAACGACATGAACACGCAGAACAAGAACCATAATGCGTATAATCAACTGCTGAAGCAGTTCTCCAGCAAGCTGCAGCACAACAGCAATACCAACAACAGCAACACCAACAACAGCAACAACAGCAACCCCAGCAACACCAACAACACCACCATCAGCAACACAAACCCGCACACAACAAACAACAACAGACACAACAACACGGCGAAGCCCTTTGCAGTGCAACAGCAGCCGAATGTGGCCGCGATAACAGCAACGCTTTGTAATCAATTGAAATTTAACACATATCAGAGGCAGCCAACAGCAGCAGCAGCACAAGCACCAGCAGCAACAGCAGCAACAGACATAGCAACAGCAGCAACTCCAGCAACAATTCAGACTGAAACAATTTCAGCCAACGTGGCGGATGAGCAATCAGCGGCCATTTACGGTCAGATTAACAACAACTACAACAGCAGCAACATCAGCAGCAGCAACAGCAACAACATCGTGCTCAGCGATGCCGGCGCCACTGCGTATCCAGTTCCGTCGGCGCAGGCAGCCTCCTCAGCGGATCAGCCGTTCGAGTATGTCACCCTGACCGGAAATGTGATACGCAGTGTATTGCCGCCTGGCAAAGGCGCCGGTGCCGGTGCCTATCGGGTAAGTAGGCCGCCTGCCTGCCGCATGCCGCACGCCGTTGCAGCAACAGCCACGCACCCCCTTCCCCTCGTTCTAAATTTGTTTGCAATGTTAACTGTTTGCTCTCCCATTCTATTGAGCCTGTGCTAATCTCTCCTCTCTCCTTCTCTCTCTCCCGTAGGTCAACCAGGGCTATGCGCGTCCCTACGGCGCATGTGTCTCGCAGCCTCCGGCTGCATCGCCCAGGTCGCCGGTGCCGACTGCGGTCTCTTACCCCCCGCAGCAGCAGCAGCAGTCGCCTCGCCCCGCTGGCAACGCCTATGCCACGCTGCCGCGCTCCAATGCTGGTCAACAAGGTAAGACGGCTGACGATGAGTATCTGTCAGAAGGTGAATGGGTTTAGATACAGATACAAGATACAAAGATACAAAGTAACTTAGAGATTGCAATCTTCTTCTGTGGCGTGATATTCCGTTCGTTGTTTCTCTCTCTCTCACACTTTCTTACCACCCTCCCTCCCCCTTGGCAGTTGTCCAACACTGGCAAGTCTAGTATTAAACCGAATATATATCTTTACATATACTTGATCTGTTGTTAAGCTGATTTTTTTTATTGATGCTAATAAATACGCAAATAATTCAGAAACCAAAACCAAAATGGGGTACAGAAAACTAACACGAACTTCAAACCCAGTACCCAGTACCCCCCCGTCCCTCACCCCCGTCAAAATTGCCGCTTGCCCAATTGAACTAACCTCACTTCCTTGAATCTGCTGTATATATCTATCTCTGTGTCAATGTATGTATATGTGTATGTCCAGGTCGCAATGTGCAAAGATACAATAGCTTCAACAGACAACACCAGCAGCTGCAGCAACAGTACCAGCAACACAAACAACAACAGCAGCAGCAGCAGCTCAAGCAGCAGTATAGAAACTCTTACCCCTCCTACAACAACAACAACAACAGCAGCAACAACTATAGCTCTTATGACAACAACAACAACTATAGCAGTAGCTACAATCGAGGTAAACCGCAGAAGTTGCCTGCCGAAGCACTGCAGCAACACTAGCAACAGCAATAGCAGCAGCAGCAACTTGCAATGCGTAGTTAAACTTTAACCAATTTGCGCTGCTCAGTTCGATTCGAGTTACACACTTGTTGTTGCTTTAAGACTCCCCCTATACCATTACACACAAACACACCAACAACAACAGCGAGCACGACAACAACTGCCAGAGAGACAACTGCAACTGTTGCCATATGCTGTGCAAGTCATTTAATCGAGTTAATAACCAACAACAACAGCAGCAACTGTGGCAAAATTTTAAAAATAACAATCGAGAGTGCTTTGCTTCCTCATGCCGATAGTTGCTTACACTGCAATCATCGTGAGACTGTTGCTATGGCATATATAGCTATTTGCAGTTATGCGATTTTGATGAAATTTGAGCAGGGTGTATAAAATAACTCATTTATAATATATGCCAAGTTTGATTTAGGTATCTTGACAAATAACAGAGATATGCCGATAGTTTATGCGATATATAGGGTATATAGCTGTTTCTAGTTACACAATTCTGTTGAAAGTTTACCATATCATATATAATTAAATGATTATAATCTGTGCTAAGTTTGGTTGAGCTAGCTTGCATTATAACAGAGTTAGGCCGATAGTATATGCGATATATTGCGTTTATAGCGACTTCTGCTTATAAGTTTATGCTGAAAGTTAATCATAACATATTTAATTATACACTTATTCCCCATGCCAAGTTTAGTTGAGCTAACTTGAAGAATAACAAAGATACTTCGATAGTTTTGGCGATATATCGTTTCAAAGTAATAAGTAAGCATTATAGCTTGCAAACTTTAGACTTGTAGACAAACTGACTTACCGACAGCAATAGAAAGAGCGCGGAATGGTCATCTGCTGATGCTGATCAGGAATATATATGTATTATTATTGTACATACCTTATAGAGTCTTGGGGTGGTCTGTGCTTGACAACTGAATAAAATGATTACCCTCTTTAAGCCTATAAAAAATTACAACATGCGTTGACAAGCCCAATTGGCGATAGGCAGCAGCAGCAGCAGGAGCAGCAACAACAATAGCAGCAGCATGAGAAGTAGCAGCTCAGTAGCAGCGCAGCGGCAGCATTTTAAATAAGTTAAGGCCTTAATGCGGCCAGACGGGAAATTAAAACCGACAGCAACAGTAGAAACAGCAACAGCAGCAACAGAACAAGCTGCAATTGTTGCTGTTGTCCTTGTTAGCTGTGTAGAGGGTAGAGTATGGAAATGGGAAGGTACGGAAAGAGGGGAGCATGACAAGAGGGAAGACAGGAGGGAGGTGCGTAACATTTTCAATGCCAATGTGATTGCGATTGCAATGTGCGATGGGCGATGGCGATTGCAGTTGCCGTTGCCGTTGCAGTTGGCAGTGCTGCACGCTTCCGGCAGATTGAAAGCCAAACCGAAAACCACCGTAACCAAACCCAAGCAAACTCAACCAAACGAGGCGCAGGGCTACGTTTCGTATACGTAATTCAGCGAAACGAAACGAAACAATTCATACATAAATACACACACACACACACCCAGGCTGCACACACAAACACACTGTTGCAAGTAAAATAAATGATATAAAATGTATTCGCTGGCGAAGGCGGAGGCAGCCACGTTGCCTCTCGCTGTGGTCGCTGTACCTGCCCTACTATTGCTCCTGTTTCTCTTGCTCCTCCTTCAGCTTGCACAGCACAGCACAGCACTTTAAATGCACGGCAAATATATGTGCAGCAGCGCCACACTGAGTGCAGACAGTTAATGTGCTGCAGAGGCATTTCAAATTTTAACTTTGTCTAAAATTAAAAATTTTCTTTACCTTTAATTGCGATAATTAGAATATATGTATATATCATATATAAATATATATTTTGTATATATATAACTATGTACAGTTAGAAGTTTGCAATTAGAGAAACTAATTTGTAATTAAATTCAACAGATACTTATATATTTAAAAAAGAATTAATTTAAAAATTGCAGTTCTTGCTTGAAAATGAGGCAAGTGCTGGCAAACTTAGTTACAGCACTATAAAAAAGCCAGCCAAGAGGCCAGCTATTATATTAGAATTGTACAGTACCTTAACTTCAATATGACTATAAAATATTGTAATATATTTCCTTGACAATGCACTCACTTTTAGCAGCCACTGTGCCGCCAAGTTTCGCCTCGTCTCACCACGCATTGCTCGCGCTTTCAGGCATTTTTCTTTATGTGCAGTGTACACGTATTTGTACATGGCAATATATGTGTGCCACAAGTGCATACACATGTGTGTATGTGTGTATGTATTTGTATATCAATTACGCGCGCTGCCACTGTTGTTGGCTGTCATAACGGAAATGAATTAACAGCAAATATGGCGCTCAAAAAAAAAGAACAGAGAAGAGCAACAGAAGCAGCAGCAAAAAACATCGCGTATACCCTGTAACAATGCGATTTATGAGCCAATTTTTTGTGCTGTAACTGCAGTTGAAAATGCAATTATTGCCAAGACTGCCCCCCTTGACTCTGTCCTCCTATCCAATCCCTCAGAGTGTCCCCCCATTAATCAGTGGCAGCTGCTCAGCTCAGGGCTGAAAGCAGGAATCAAAATCAATCTCCTAATCAAAGCCGGAATCACGTACAACCACAGCCCCATCAGGGGTTTGTGGGCTTGTCGATTTTTGAGGATTTTAGCTGCTGGCTTTTTTTTTGGTTTTTAGCGGGAATTTGCTAACAAAAGCGCGCTAAAGCCGCTACGACACATAAAAACAAATCCAAGTGGGAAGCAAAGTTGAGGCAAACGGAGGCGGAGACAGGCACAAAAAATGTGCGGGCAAACAAATGTTTGTATTACATACATAGCGACACGCACGCAGAAACCACACTCACGCACACACACAGACACATACCTCACACATACACAAATCGCACACACACACACACTGGGGGCAGACGCACAACAATGTAAACGAAGGCAGATAAATTACGAGTCATTATTATCCAAACAGGCTGACATCCTGTGCCTGTCCCCGCCCCTCTCTCTCTCTCTCACAGTATCCCCCCCTCTTTCGCGCACTTTCTTCAGCTGTACCTGCCCCCCTCGTCCCTCTCCGCGTCAGATTAAACGCGTGCTTGGCGTCCATGCATCAAATGCTCTGAATTCCTTCACACAGTAATAGGAGCGGAGTTAGCGGGGCCAGAGGGGATTGGGGGCCCCTTGTGATTTATTGCACGCATTTTGTAGCTAAAACTATTGTGCCTGGCGCTCGTCCATTTGTCGAGTAAGCTTACTTAGACCATACACACACACACTCATTTCTCCCTATCCTTTTTCCAATTTGATCAACATTTTTCCGGTTTTTTCTTCTTCTCTGGCTACTTTTAGGTTATGGTTACCAATATGCCCAATATTAGTACCCCTACCCAACCACACACACACACTCCCCTCTACGCATAAAGCGCAAGCGTGCAAAGCTGGTGACATTTTTGGAATATATTTTTGATTATATATATCATACTATACTATATATATAAACTAAAGCTAACCCCCTTTTCTTGGCATTAACAGTTACAGTATAATATCATATATCTTATCTATATACATCTTGCGATGATTGCCCAATAAATTGCACCATATCGTGTGCCATATCAATTCGAGTGCAGTCTTTATTCTTCTATATAAGTTATAGTTCTATATATAACTCTCTATATATCTATATATATATATATAATTATATATCCCTCTCTTTGTCTTGTGTGTCTGCTCACGCTAAGCGCTTCAGCCTAATCGAATTGATATATACAGCCAACTATATGCAGACATATATGTATAGCGCTATCTCTTTCTGTCTTTGCATGCCCTGCGCCTTATCGAGAGGGAATGAACTTACCTACCTTCCCTTCCCCTCTCTCTCTCTCTCTTCTCTTTTGTTATGCTAGGAAACTTTGCGTTCTTCAACTGACAAAAAAGTGACGACAAGTTTTTCTTTTTTTCTCATTTCCTTTTCTGTTTTGTCTTTCGTGCCTGTCCGTGTGTGTGTATGTGTGTGTGTGAGTGTGTGTGTATGCTGGTATGTTGTGCTGCCATTTTCAATTTCTGCAGAATTACAGGCAATATGAAATTATGCATAATAAAAAGCAATGACTACCTGTCGTCGCCATTTTGGCCTCCTCCATCGCAGACGCGGACAGCCATAAAAAATGGAAGTAAATACGAACACGCACGCACACACACACGTGCACACACACACAATCACACACACACTTACATGCTTGTCTAGCAGGCACCCCCCTCTTCTCCCCTCTGTTTATTGTTGCGCCATGAAAATAAGAAATGAAAAATTTATTCGCCACATAAAACGTTCTGCAATTGAGTCCCATCTATGCTATTTATTTTTAATACACGACACGCCCCCCTCCCCCGCCTCCCTTCACCTCCTCCTCCCCCCACGACACTCGCTATATTGCAAGTGAGCTTTTGTTTATGTTTTTACGCGCCAACAAATTGCCACAGATACATTTGCTGTGCAACATTGTGTATATGTTGCGCATACGCCGCGTTGTCTCGTTTAAATAAATTGGCAAAAAAAAAAATTGATAAATATTAAAAGAATATAATACAATATTTAATGCATTATAATGCAATAAAGTGCAGTGTGCAACATTGGTATACACTGTTATAAACTGTTATACAATGTGATATACATATGTAATTATGATTTAAAGCTCTTTAACTTGCGCGAGCTCTAGTTACAGTTATAGTTACATATAGTATACACTGTTGTACACTGTTATAAACTGTTATAATCTGTTATACACTGTTATACAATGTGATATACGTAATTATAATTTAGAGCAGGTTTATTCTCGCAATTTCTTGCAACAGTTTCAGTTATCTAACTGTTATAATCTGTTATACACTGGTATACACTGTTATACAATGTGATATACATAATTATAATTTAGAGCAGGCAATCTCTTGCAACAGTTGAGTGTTGATTCACTGTTATACACTATTATACACTGTTATAAACTGTTATACACTGTTATAAACTGTTATACAACGTGATATTACTATAATTTAAAGTTGGTAAGCTCTCGCTCCAGTTGCAGTTGACAGTTTGTTGTGCTCTCTCACTCACACACACACACTCTCTCACACACACACACACACCTTATACACATACGTACCCCACACTAACGTAGTCTGGTTCTGTTGTTACTGCCGTAGTTCATCATCAGGAGTTGTTGCTTAGTTCACTCAGCTTCTTGTTGTTGCTAATCGCCTCTCTCTCGCTCTCTTCGCTCCGCCTCCGCCTCCCCTAGCCACGCCCTCATCACGCCGCGCCGCACAGTGCCAAATCGCAGACTAACAAAAGCGTTTGCATTTTATTTCTTTCTGCTCTTATATTTGCTCCCCTCGCCTCGCCTTGCCATGCCTTGCCACGCCTTGCCTTGCCCCTTGACCCTCTTTTGATCCCCTTTGACCCCTTAAACAAACTAACAACAAAAACAACCAACCTCAGCTGAGGGTCAGCCTGCTGAGCTGCAGCCCGAGTACGAGGAGGAGTGCTACGAGGTGCACGTGGAGGTGGCACTGGCCGCAACGCGTCGCTCGCACGGCTCAAGCTTCTCGTGGCCGCCGCCGCAGGATGAGTGCCACACAGCGCCCACTGCAGCGCCGCTGTATATAGCGCCGCCCGAGACGCAGCATGTGGTGGTGGCCAATCCGGTGCAGGAGGTGCCGCCACTGCCGCCGGGCAGCGCCAGCTCAAGGCTCGATCCGCAGCCGCAGCCAACGACGCAGCCGCAGAGGCAACCGCAGTCAGCACCGCAGTGGCAGAGCTACTCGGCGCCACAGCTCAACGCAGCACAGCAGCCACAGCAGCACCAGCAGCAACAGCAGCAGCAGCAACTACAGCAGGAGCAGCAGGAGTCCAGCTCGGATAGCTACACCTCAACCTCGACGACAACAACAACCACATCGGAGGAGTATCAGCGCATGTATGCGGCACAGCTGCAGGCCTATCAGATGCAGCAGTCCACCAGCTCTGCCTACGAGCAGTCTGGCTCGGAGCTGGACGACTACCAGCAGGGGGAGTACCAGGGCTACCAGGGCTACCAAGGGGACTACCAGGTGGACTATCCCTCAGGCAGGCGCAGTGCACAGGAGTGCGTGGACACGCTCTCGGCGCCGCTGAGCACGTACAAGCTCATCGATATGGTAAGGGAGGTGACACCCAGCCCCGTACCGGCTCCACCAGCGCCCGCACCCGCACCCACCCCCTCTCGCCATGTGGTGTTCAACGATGAGCCCGAGATCAAGGAGTTGGAGACAATACCCGAGGCAGAGCCAGGCTGGCAAGCAGATGCGGACGAGGGTGCAGACGAGGGTCTTATTATCGACCAGCGTTGCCAGATCTTGGAGAGTCAACGCCTGTTCCAGGCCACGCCGGAGATCAAGATCGAAATAGCGCCTGTGCGTCAGCGTCCTGCTCCGTCCAAGATACCCAATCCCTCGCCCAAGGAGTGGATTAATCCCATGATTCGTGTGCTCACCACAGCGCCGGATGTGCCCTTCCATCTGGTGGAGTGTCCATTTCCCAAGCCCTGCGAGGATGACTTCGAGGGGCGGGCGGCGGCAGCACAAGGAAGCGGCAGCAGCAGCCAGGCGCAGAAGTTCCGCTGCTGCAGCACAGGAGGCAGCAGCAATTAGGCGCAGAAGTTCCGCTGCTCCACCTGCCCCTGCTGCTCCCCCTGCAGCTGCAGCTGCCCCTGCACCTCCTCCAGACGTCCCTGCTCCCGCCTTCCTGCGTGAGTCTCCGCCACGCGGCACTCGCCTCAGTCAGGCCATGGCTACCGCACCCGAGTTCGCAGTGCACTTTGCACCCGCTTGTGGCGAGGATATCCCGCTGCCCGAGGAGACCGAGCCCTACATGCCGCCACCCATGGACATGAAGCCCTATCTGCGCGAAGATTACCGCCCCAAGAGCCCGTTCGTGAGTGCCCTGACCACCGCCCCGGAGCGTCCCTTCGAGGGACACTTCGATCGCGATGTCCCCATACACCTGATCGATCTGCCCACTCCCAAGGAGCATCTGACCATGGCCGATGCACTGGTCACTGCCCCCGACCGTGGCTACACCCCGTTGAACCCCGAGAACGCCATGCGAAGCTCTGAGGAGCAGCAGAAGCAGGCGGAGCTCAAGAAACGTGAATTTCAGGTACTCGACCACGAGGAGGAGCTGGGCATCAAGCCGCAACCCCCCGAGTCTGTGCAGTACTATCAGACAGATCCCCAGCAGCGTCGCAAGTCCTCCGCCTTTGCAGCCATGCAGGCGTTCCAGCCTTCAAGGGAGCCACTCACCTCATCCTCCAGCAATGCCAGCAATGCTGCCTCCGTGAGCAACACGCCGCGTGCCTCCATCATTTCCCAGACGGACTTGGAGTATCAAAAGTATCAGAAGGCGCAGCAACGCAATCAGAAACGTCTGGACTTCTATCACAAGAAGGAGGAGGAGCTGCAGCAGCAGCAGCAAACACAGACACCTCCACAGTACACTGCAACTAACTCGAACCCACCACCACCAGTTACGACCAACGCGTCCAATCTAAGCTGCAATCTGAAACGCAACTCGCTTCTTACCACCGCATCCACTGCAGCGACCGCTTCCTCTAACTCCTCTTCCACAGTCCAAGCCACCAGCAACACCACCGCCACCACCAACAACAACACGCTGAACATCGCTAGCACCGCTTTCACTACCAGCACCAGCAGCACCACCACTACCTCCAAAATCGATGCCCACGAACTGATCGAGGAATGCGCCGAGGAGCTTGAGCACTCGGAGGTCCTCTTCCCGCCACCATCCCCGCTCAGTCACCTCAAGGTGGGCGCCAAAGCCGTACAGTCCGGCCTGCACAAGGCCGATGCCATACCCAAGTACCAGCGCAATTGGACCGTGCTGCCCACCCAGTCTCCCATTCGCACACCGGAGCCACAAGAGCTGCGCGACAATGTGCCACTGGCCTTTGTGGGAGGGGAACATGATCACCACGTCGCCCCCACTGTACATAGACCCATTGCAAAGGTTTCCGTTTCCACCTCGTCATCGTCGGCACCCACGGCCGGCTCGATAGCTCCACGTGGTTCGATCGTGTCCGTTGCGCCGTCGGTGCCGATCATCATTGAGAATCGTTCGGGTCCAGTAACGATGGCTTTTCAATCGCTAGATGAATACGATCTTCCGGATCAGTCGCAGACCCCAACCAGGCCCTACACCCCGCTCTCGCACTCGTCGCTGATCAATAAGCCGGCACCGATCATCCCCTTCTATCAGACAACCGAGAAGCTCTGCTTCGACGAGTGTCCAGCCACGCATGCTCGGGACTACGATCAGCGTGCGGCATCGCCCTTTCCCGATCGTGCACGATCGCCGGCACCAGGACCACCACCAAATCCCTTGGCTGCCATACGCGCTCCCCGCATGAAGGAGCCCGAGTCGACGTCTCTCCTCTCCGTGGGGCCACGAGTGCAGGCGGGTTCCATAACCACAGGACAGAGCTATCAGGGCCAATTGCTGGCACACTCCGAGCAGGGTACTCAGTCAGCCAGCCAGAGCTACACGCAGCAGCCGGAGCAGCTCACTGAGCGACGCATTGGCAATCTGAGTGTCCAGCAACGCGAGCAATCCTCGCAGCTGCAGCAGCAACAGCAGCGACAGCAGCAGAGCCAGACCAAGACGCAGATTGGCAATACCCAGATCGAACGCAGGCGCAAAGTCACCGAGGAATACGAGCATACGCAGAGCGCCAAGACCATCGAGATACGCACGGGCAGTCAGACACAGCTGCAGTCTCAATCCCAGTCGCAATCCCAGCTCCAGTCGCAGTCTCAATCCCAGTCGCAGGCGCAGTCGCAGTCGCACTCCCAGTCGGAGTCCACGGAGCGTCGCTCCTCCTATGGCCGCACTGGCTACGTGGCCAATCAGGCGCGTCGTTTGTCTGGCTTGGAGCAGGAGATCAGCAGCCTGACCAGTCAATCGCAGGCCATCAGCGCCAGAGCTTCCACCCTGGGCGGGGAAGGCACCTTCCCACAGCTGCGCTCACCCACGTTTGAGGATAAATTCCCATTGAATGCATCGGCAGTGGAGTTGGGCCCCAGCAGCAGTCTGGCCACAGCGCCTTCCTCGCTCAACAAGTTGCTGGGACCGCCACCAGGATTCCTGCAACAGCAGCAAGTGCAGCAGGTGCAGCAATTGCAGCAGCAGCAGGTGCAGCAGAAGTCTGCCTTCAAGTCGACCTCCTCGTTGGTTTCTTCATCTCAGCAACAGTTGCGCTCGCAACAGCAGCAGCAGCAGAGCTCTGCCATCTCATCTGCAATCGCCTCGTCATGTTCATCAGGCCTAACCAAAGCTTCTGCCATTACTACCACAACTAATAATCAAGCCTGTGCCGCCTACAGAGGCACAGCAGCATCTGCAACATCAACAGCATCAGCAGCGCAGGCTCAGGCCAACAACAATATTAGCAATAGTCTGGCTAAGAACGCTTTCGTCGCTGCTAGGCCCAAGGCCACGCCCACTGCATCTGCGCCAGCGCCAGCAGTTTTCCCACCCAGTCTCAGTGAACTTAATTCAAGTGTTGATGATTCCGCAGGTGCTGGAGGACCCGGCGGCAAGGGAGGCGCCTTTGGTGCCACCTCGGCCCCCAAGCGTGGACGCGGCATCTTGAATAAGGCAGCCGGACCAGGAGTGCGCATCCCACTGTGCAACAGCTGCCAAGTGCAGATCAGGTGAAGATCAGATCGCATGCAGTGCAGCCAGAGTTGCCAATCATTTTCGTTGTGTTATCGTTTATTTTTCCCCCTTTGTTGTTGTTCTTTAAGTTTTCAGTGACGTTTTTATGCAATTTTTAAGTGAATGTAAAAAAAACTAATTTATTTATTTATTGTGTTCTCCTTTTTCTGTCAAATAACCACAAGAAAGCTTTGAACTTTGAGCTATACAACTTAATTTAAAGCTCGTTCTAGGTTTCTTTCTTAAATATATTTTTAGCATAAGCAAATTTAATATAATTTATGTTGATGTTGCATTTTAACCTCAAGAAAGCGTTGTGCTTTAATTCAAATATTTCAAACTATAGTTTAAATACAGCGCAAAGCTTTAATGAGCTTTATTGTGCTTTGTTCTATAATCAGATTTTAAGCTCTTTAAAGTTCATAAATGTATTTGTAGTATAAGTATAAAGCTTCACTGAGGTTTGATTTGGTTTGTTGAACTTGAAGCTTGTATAAGCTGTATTTGAATGTCTGACACAAATCACATTAAATGTTAAGTTGAGCTTTAAATTGCATAATCAGTCTAAAAGCTCATTAAAGCTTTCGTTTATTCGTTCAGTTCGTTGCCTAAGTCTTTACTAACCAGCAATGAGCTTGCAGCTTTGAGCAAAGTTCCTTCTAAAGAACTTACACTCAAAGCCTGCTCATAGTCACTCCTAATCCAATCTTAACCCTCTGCTGCCCGCATGTCTTACGTGTTCTAACCGCCTGCCCCTGCTACGTTTTTGCCTTTTGCAGCTCCCTTTGCCAAGCCAATTAACACAACGCATGCCACACAAACTGCCACACTGCCACGCCCACACGCCAAGTCCACGACGTCAGATGCTGACAGCAAATCGAACGTCATTGCCATCACTGATCTGGATGCAGATGAGGAACCGACTCATTCGGATGCGGATGCCACCTCGATGCTGACCGACTCCATTGGGCGCATCAACATGGGCGAACAGACAAACGCCTTCATGCAGGAGGCTGGCAAGATCATCTCCAACATGCTGGAGGCGCGTCTTGCTGCCAATGGCAATGGCAATGGCATGAGTGCCACGCCCTCACACGCTGGCAGCACGCTCAGTCTGCGTAGCAACAGCAGTTCCAATCTCTCCAAGTCGCCCATGATAGTGCGCAAGCGTTTGGATCTGGATGACTTTAAGAACATTGATCCCACACAGCCTGTCGCACTGCAAACGGTGGTGGCACTGCCCCCCAAGCAGCAACAACATCAACTCCAGCAGCAACAGTTGCTTGCAGAGTCACAGAAGGCGCAGCCACAGGTATCACGCGTGGAGCAGACACTGCAGGCTGAGCTGCCAGCAGCGCATCCAATGAGCAAGATTCTCGACATATGTGATAGTGGAAAGGTCACGGGGGCACAGCAGGCACCTGAGCCCGTTGCCTTTCGCAATAATCTAAGACGCACTGGAGCCACACACGCTGCCGATCGTCGCTCCTACATTGAGCCCAAGCAGAGCGCGCGAAGCACCCAAATCAGCAACAACAACAACAACAAGGATCAATCAAATGAACCATCAATGAATGAACAACCAAATGCTACGCCCGTTTTCAGTGTAAGCGTTAAGGCGTTGGGCCAAACCCCACAGGGTCCCATGTCGGAGGAGAACGAGAAGGCCGTAAGTCAGTTGCTCAAGGATGGCAAGCGTCCGATTTGCTGTCAGTGCCAGAAGGAGATCACTGCGTAAGTAGACACCACAAGCTGCACGAGACCTTGCCCCCCCTGCAACAGCTGAGAAAGAACCAGCTCCCCTGGTTGTCCTTAACTGCTGCTAAAAGTCTCTTTGTCTCTCTCTCCCTCTTTAGGGGACCCTTCATCACCGCCTTGGGTCGCATCTGGTGCCCCGATCACTTCATTTGCGTCAACGGCAACTGCCGCCGTCCACTGCAGGACATTGGGTTCGTTGAGGAGAAGGGCGATCTCTACTGCGAGTACTGCTTCGAGAAGTATCTGGCACCCACGTGCAGCAAGTGCGCTGGCAAGATCAAGGTAACAGAGCAAGATCTGACTAAGCTTAGCACCACATTAATAAAACATTCTCTCCTTCTCTCCTTAGGGCGACTGCCTGAATGCCATTGGCAAACACTTCCATCCGGAGTGCTTCACGTGCGGCCAGTGCGGCAAGATCTTTGGCAACACGCCCTTCTTCCTAGAGGATGGCAACGCCTACTGCGAGGCCGATTGGAATGAGCTGTTCACCACCAAGTGCTATGCTTGCGGCTTCCCAGTCGAGGCTGGCGATCGATGGGTGGAGGCACTCAACCACAACTATCACAGTCAATGCTTCAACTGCACTGTAAGACAAGGCTTTGCTCTGTTGCTCTCTCCCTTGCTTACCTTTTTTTCTCTCTCTCTTTCCCCCCTCTAGTTCTGCAAACAAAACCTGGAAGGTCAGAGCTTCTATAACAAGGGCGGTCGTCCCTTCTGCAAGAACCACGCGCGCTAAGTTCGCTCACCCTCTCCGCCCCCACTCGACGACTATGCAGCACTTCAGGGATCACGCACACCAACCCTTCACACGCACACATACATAGAAACAAATGACCACAACAATAATTCGACAATCAAGCAGACACAGAGGAAACTCTTCTCCCCCCCCAGCAACTGTTAAACTAATTTTAAAACGACACGAATTCGAAGCGAAGCTGACAGCTGCAGACACCTTGATATGTTATTATTTATTCATCGCATCTGCCCCCCAACAATTATATATATATATACTATATACTCTATATGTATTTTCGCAAACACACATACACAAGTTATTTAGTTCAAGATCGATGCTGTTGATGAACCAAAACTAAAGCAGCGCGAAAGGATTTCAAATCGCCCTAAACCAGGAAAACAATTAGTTTGTCAACAGCGGATGTAGATTGAGAAGAAGAGGAAGTTAAAATTGAACTCAATTCGCTACAAATCTAATTTAAATGCTATGTTAAATTTTATGTTTGTAAAACTTTAATCGAAAGAGCGCAAGAGCTTTATATAAATATTATAAATGATTGTAAACCGCATCAGGATCAGAGAGCAGATCAATAAAATTTCGAAATCTTTTTCGCGTTTAAACGTTGAGGAATTGTTAGTGGGAGTGGGATTGGGAAGAAAGTATAAATAAAGTAAAAAGAAAGAAGACATGTATATAGTGCAAAAACTTGTTTTGGCCTATAGAGAGGTGTCCGCTTTAAAGAAGTTGACCCAGTAACATACGACTCATCTACGGGGTTCGGCAGCTATTCATTCGTAGCTAAATAAATAATATTATTAATAATATGTGGCATATTTTCAGGCTCGACATCGAAATTCAACAACATTCAAAACAGCAACGTTTCTTAACATACTTCGCGGCGGCACATGTATTGCAAAAAATAAAATATTTAAAATCTTCTGCCTAAAAGTATGTGATGATTTTTAACATTGTCACACGAAAAACATCAGCGACCTTCTGCTGATTTCTGTGCGCCTGGTAAATGTTTGGATTTGTTGCCTGAACTTCGAAAGTTGCCAACGCGTTGCGTAGGAAAGTATGTTTTACTTTTCATACGATTTCTTTGTGGTGTTTAGAATGCTGTCGCTTGATAGTAATATTTTTATTAATTCAATTTTAATTTATATTGGTATAGTTTTTTCTCTTTTTATTTTTTTTTTTTTTCAAACGGTTTTTTTTTATTGAATTTTCCCCATATGACTTAATAAAAATAAAAATAAAAGAAAAATATATTTTAAATTCAAGTGTCCGTAGAAGAGCAGAAAAGGTGTCCGCTTAAATGGGTTATCTGCTAAAGAGAGTTGTGCCTTAAGCGAGTTTGCATTGTACCGCCCCATGCTCATGCTCACATAATGTCATAATCGTGTTGACCGAACTTCCGCTTAGCTGCGCTCACGTATTTTTCGTTGACAGCCGCAAAGTATGCAACAGTTTTGTGCCCAGCTGCCAGCAGCAGCACGCACACGCACACACGAGCACACAAGGGCACACACGCTTACTCCCCCTCTCTCTGCCTCTCCTCTTCGACTCCCTCTCCTCTTCCTCTCCCTCTCTTCCCCTTCTTCCCTTCTCTGCTTTCTCCAACCATTTGCAATTTCATGCTCAACCAAAGTTTGTTGTTTTCATTTGGCATTTTTCGAGGCAATATACAAACTGCTCGCAGCAGGCCATGCCCCCCTACACTGATCCCTGCTCCCCGCCCACTACCGTAAGGTGTCAATTTTTGTGTTCGCTCCACATTTTTGCGGTATCGAGGGTGTTAATCGCCGGACCACTTACTCAGTCTCAGCTTGATCGCCAAGGCCTCTCGGCCAATACAAATTTACGCTAGATTAAGCCGGATATACATACGACTACATGCACGCATGTGGCGAGTGTGTGTGTGTGACCGTGTGCGTGTGTGCCCGGCCTGCCGTCACGCCCTTTTGCTGTTCAGCCGGGGAGAGAAAAGAAAACAATTTGCGGTTTTTGTGGCATTTTTCAAGCGTCGCATTTCGCGCACCATTTGCTTTTCGTAGTTTATTTTCGCCTTGCACATTACACAGAGGACTTTAAGTTAGTGTGTATTTCAAGTAATTCTAGTTACATCATATATATCTTTATATATATATTTATTTACTTTAATATACTCATATTGTACTTATGCACGATCTGTATTTGTATCAGTAACTCCTTCTTCTTCTCATCCTCCTTCTTCTTCTCTTCATTTCTAATTAGTTTCAACAGCAAAACTGTTCCCAGTTACGAGTTTTGCTTTGTTTTTGTTTTTTTTTTTTATTAGTTCCTTGCTGTATTTGCTTTATCTATAACGCATTCTGAATGTCAGTTTCCGTTTTCCGTTTCCGTTCGTTCGAAAATGCGCGCAAAATTTGTTTTGTCACCGTTAGCGTTCCGTTGCGAATTTACATCGAAGTTTCTCTACATAGTATAATATCTAGTTGTGTCTGTGTGTGTGTATATGGTACATAACTATGTGTGGGTTAGGGTGTGTGTGTGTGTGTGGGGTTACTACACTTGCTTCTACGTGAAATTTCCCGCTTGTTATTTACAAATTTTCTGAAATTTTAGTGAACTTTTCATTTTCATTTCTCGTTTTCGTTTTTGGAATATTTTAATACTTTCGCACTTCTGTTAATGATAGTTAGCAATAGTTACCGATATCGTTCGATAAGTATCGATAGCTGTATATAGTTATCGGTATCATTCAATTAGTTATCGATAGTTAGCGCATTGCTTAGGCTTACAAAAATAAATTCAACACATTCAAGTACAACAAACATGGCTTACTGGCTAAATGCTAGAGCGAGATATATATATGTCTATATATATATATAGTATGGATCTAACTATTTTTGTATGTAGTGTATGTGTGTGTGTGGGGGAGCAGAGTCGTACAAATAAATAGCTTTGGGTTAACGAGTGTCTTAGAGTAACAAACAAACAAAAAAACTGAGATGGAGAAAAGCTTCTTGTTTCCTTTCCTTTTCGTTCCATTTCCTTTTCCATTTCTCTCCTCATCTTCCCTCTCTCTCTTTCCGCTACAAATGCGCCAAGATATCAATCTGATCTAGCGCACCAGGCTGTGCAGAGTGTGTCTGTGGCTGCGCTGTCTGTGCCTGGCCAGAGGTTGCTCCACTTCCTTGTGAGATGGTCACAATTGTCACCAGATCCTTCGACTTGGCGGGACTGTTCTCCTGGTTGCGACTCGTTCGTGACTCGATCTCCACAATGGCTGAGGTGAGCAATGTATTCTGTGACTGCAGCGCACTGTAGTCGGGCAATTGCTCCACTGTCGCAGATGGTTCCGGCAGATCCTCGTTGGCCAGCAGGCGACCCGAGGGCGCTGTCTCGATGGTACGTTCGCTGTTCAAGGTTAGTGAGGCTGGTGTCGCATTGCGGCTGCGATAACTCGGTGGCAAGCTGTACTCAGAGCCGCCCATGCTGCTGCTGATGGTGCCACCGCCTCCGCCACCGCCGGACATGCCCGAGCGCAGTGTGGTCAATGGAGCCCTGCAAGAGAGAGAGAGAAAGAGAGGTAAATAAGTTAGTCTGGTATCATCCATGAGACAAAGTCAATGCACAAATTTGCATAGGCAGTCAACTATCTATGTATCTAGCTGCATATAGCTGCGCAGTATCTGTGTATCTTGTTGATACTTCCCCTCTTTACTTCCCCTGCCCCTTGGCCCCATGTCAATTTAAATAACAAAAGGCGCTGGGCGCAATTGTTGCCAGTCAGTGTGCAGGCTGCTTTCTAAATCCAAGCAGAGTTCACACTTCAGTCAACACAGCCAGCATAGTCAGACAAACACACACACGGACAGTAGACACACACATTCAGTACAGACACACAGACAGCATACACATGAAGCGCTGTCTCCATGCTTTGTCGACTTGGCAAAAATTCAAATTTCAAAATTGTATAAAGCAATTTGAAGTATGTAAAATTGCATTTAATTGTTCCCGACAAAGATTCAATGCAAAAGGAAACAGCAAAACTTTTCCCTGTCCCCCCTTGCCCCACTGCCCCTCCTGCCATTCGCTCTACAGTGGCATAACAGGCAATTTTCACAGGCACTCAACACTCGTCGTCAGTCGCCAAGGCACACTTGGGCCTCGTCTTTGTTTGTTTAATTGACTTGGCTAACAGCTTCGGCCCAGGCCCAGGCTCAGGCTCAGCATTTGTTTGTCTCTAATCCTTGCCTGGCCTGCCTGTCGCAGATTGCCTTTTCACACACACACGCCGTCGCTGCCGCTGCCGCCGTCTGCTTGTTATGCAACGGAAATGCTTGTCGAGTGTGTGTGTGTGTGTGCGCGTGTGTGTAAATATTTTGCTGAATTTCACAGATTTCTTTGTTAGTTTGCCTGCGTCATTTGAATATACCATCACAGACACACACACACACACGCACATGCACGACAATACGCAGCCAGCCTAAAAGTATGCTGTGATTTTCTTTGCTCTCGCAAACACTTTGCATAAGTTTCTCTGCTTTTTTGACATACTTCGCCCAGCAGCACTTTGTGTGCCCTGTAGGCGCGCACAATGCGTGAGGTATATTGACTGTGCCATAGCTGGCAAACAATATAGTCAGCTGTATGCGTCAATAACTCTGCCAGCTCTGTCTATAGTGTTCTCTGTTTCAGCCTCTGTTGGCTGTACTAAAATTCATTGCATACTTTCGCACGCGGTAGGAAATTCTCACATAATTTTTAAAGCAACACGCCAAACTCGGCTACAATTCTCGCAGACAAATGGGCGTGGAAATGTGTGCGAGTGTGTGAGTGAGAGTGCCTGCGTGTATGTGTGAGACTGCCTGTGTGTGTGTGCGGCAGTGAGTATGTGTAAATTTGTGTTTATTTGCACGTCGAGCACTTTCTGCCTGCAGCATTTTCAATTGTTTTCCAGTTCTCTATGCTTTTGCCTGGCCAGCTAAGCTTTTTATACTTACACACACATATGCTCACACACATACACACACAGCTCACATACATGCTTGACTCTTGTGTTGTTTGTGGTTTGAGCTGTTGGCTTTTCATTTCATTTCCATTCTATGACATAAATATTTAAGTGTAATGTGGCCTTGTGTGTCATTACAAGCAAATTAATTTGCCATAAATTTGCATTTGTTTTGCTGAATACATTCATGAGTGGTGCTTGAGTCGCTCTTCAAGTGTTTAGCAGTGCGGAAATGTTTCCCTTTCTTCTCTCTAAATATTTTCATTCGCACAATGAAAATGTAAAACTTTTTCAAATTAGCCAAAGCTTTATGCCGATCAAAGCGGCAATTAAACTGCTTCCAGGATACACCCTTATTGTGGGAGGGTGTGCCCACTTATCCCCCTCACAATTGTTTCAATTTGTATCCATTCAAATTGTTGCTCGATGCAATTAAGCTGGGAATTCGAGCCGCAGAAATCACGCGAGATACACAAGAAAAGAAATACAAAAAATACACGAAACCGTAACGAAAATAAAAGTATCGACAGTGCGCGTTGAAAGTTTTCGACTGTCGGTGTTCGGTTTGTTTTGTTTTGTTGTGTTGCCGCATTAAAAAATCGCCAAAACTTTTGCTGCGTGGGGCAACCCCAAGCGATGTGTCAATGTTGACACCTTCCCTGCTCGATGCGCACAGCACAACACAAACCGCACAAAGCTAAACCAAACCGCCGACGCCAAGGCAACCCCCCACAAAGAGAGGCAGCAACCCTGTCCTAGCCTCTCTACCAACTCTCCATCCCCCCTCTTCCTACTTTGCCTCATTCTCATTTCAAGCTCGAACTGTGCGTTGTAAACATTCTGCGGTTGCAGCACCAAACTTTACAAATAACTCACGCCTGATAGAGGGGTAAGAGGTTGAGGGGTTGGCGGGACGTGGTCTACAGGAAACGGAAGTGAACACTTACCTCAGCAGGCTGCCGGCATGAGATCGATAAGTGGGCGGCGGCGAGTTGCCACGCACCACGCCATTCTGACGATCGCGGTCCAACAGCAAAAGTCTGTGAATAAAAAACATAAACAATGAAACGAACTGTAATTATAATGTTGCTGTATAGGGTAGGGTGTTGTTCTTGTTGTTCTACTATAGTTGTTGTGCATAATGCCATACGACAGGCCAAAAAGGGAAAAGTAGTAAAGTATGAAAGGTTTGCTGAGAGTTGGAGCATAGTTAAAAATGAAATACTCTTAGAAGTATGAAGGACGAAAGGTGAAGAAGTTCCTGATGTTTATAAACACAAAGTTAACTAATGTATATATTAAATACTCTCTGTTGTTAAAAAAGAAATGAAAAATTGCAATAGACTAGAGAAAACTAAGTATTATATTTGTATTACCTATGTAATCTAAAATTGTCTATATATTATTGATTGGTTTTCCCTTTCAGAATTTTCGGCATAAATTAATTTTAAACGTTTAAAATATCTTAAGTTGCTTGGAACAGAAACCTTCCATATACTTTGTATCAGTTTAGAGCTTATTATATTTATAATTTTCTGCATATATTTTTATGTCATATACACCTTAGTGCATTTGCTGTTCATTCCCAATGGCAATATACCTCATAGAAGTGAGGGAAGTCTGCATAAAAATAGCATTTTCAGGCAGTGCATAATTACATAATGCAATTAATTGCGCAAGGACATGCAAGCGGATGTGGTTAGCCGAGCATGTCCGCAGTTGTCCTTTACACATACACGCACACACGCACAGACACAAACACACACAGGCACACTACTGTGAACTCACCTCAGACGATACTCCTGCATGCTGGCCTGATATGAAGGCGGCGGCGGACGATGCTGGAACTCCGGATAGAGCAGGCCATGGGGTGCGCCGCCTCCTCGCGTGCATGGACGACGTCCGCAGCGGGCCAAGTCGACAGTGGTGCCCAATCCCAGGCAGCTTTGGCCACCGGGCGCTGTCATGCGCCACGCTGCGCCGCTGACAGTGACCAGTACAACGCCGACGCCTGCAGAGTAGAGACAGAGAGAGAGAAGCGTTAATTACAGGCAGAGAAGAGAGAGAGAGAGAGAGAGGGAAGCAGGAGGGAGGTAGGCAGAGTAGACCTCGACAGAGACAGAGACAGATTTCCATTTGCACTTCCTGCCTTCCTCCTTCCCTGCGAATTTTTGGCTTTGCTATTTTGTGATTGTGCTGTAAAATTTAATTAGACGTCAAACGTTGTGTGGGCGTGGCACAGCAATTACCAGCCCACTTAAAGCAATTGCTGGAGAGAGGGGGAGAGGGGGTGGAGGGTAGGCAACTGGGCTGCGCCTCACTCAGCATCCACTTTCACTTTTTCGCCAACAAGTTCGCGTTCGAGTCGAGGCTTTCCTTTTGACAGCTGACAGTGGCAGCCAGCAAGCAACGGACAGCAGCAGCGGCAGCAGCAGCAGCTGTGGCAGCTGAGAAGCCAGTGGAGCGTGTCATCATTCAAGCTCAGTCCCAGCTCAGTTCCCTCTTCGGGTCTTACTCGCTCAATCTTCGAGTTGAGTTCGTCGGTCACAGCAGTTTCAGCTGCCCCAGGTAGGCACAATTCACTTTTATTAGCGAAAATTGTCGTCATTTTCCTACAACTTGCGCTGCTACTTCTTCTCCCTCCCCCCCTCTGCTTTATACCTACTCCTCCTGTTGTTATTGTCATTCATTTTCAGGAGCAATTTGCGCTGCGTACCCGCAATTTGTCTGCTCTTTATACGCGACATATGCAGCGTCTCCACTAGTTGTGACTCCACTAGTTTCCCCCCTTCTGTGCCCAACTGCCTCCCCACCCTCCTGGCCTGTCGCTGATGATTGCCATTAAATTATGTAAAACTTTTGTGTTACAACTCGACAATTTTTGGTAATTGCCTCCCCGAAAATGGCGCAATGTCACGCTTCGAGTGGCCCCAGCAATTGATTAGAGCGTCGTCTACATAAGTAATGCCCATGCCCAGACACCCCGCTTGCGACTCAGCTCCGGAAAAGAGCACGTCATCGTGTGTGTGTGTGTGCACTTGTCCCCGCTCTGCAGTTACGTGAGTCGCGAGTCGCGAGTCGACTGAACTTTGTGCAGAAAGCGCAAAAGAATCGGAATGAATGACTCATGAATGAATGAACGAATTGCAAAACTTATGACAAGAGATACTGTAGTCAAATTGTGCTGCTAAAATAGTCGAGCTATAAAATGGGAATGTGCAATTGCCAGTCAAGTTGTTTTATGCGTGGGAAAAAGCTTTGAATAGCGCGCTTAAAGTGCTTTTGAAGCTCACTCTAGTTGGGTTAAACAATAACTTGAGTAAAGTATTTTATTAGCTACTTTAAAACTTGAGTTGACATTTTATATGCTACATTTTAAAGTTATTTTATTGATGACTGAAAAGCAGAAAGCTTTTAGATATCTAGAAGCATATTTAAGCTGTATAAACTAAAGCACAAAAGCTTTTTAGAACCTAAAAGCACATTTAAGCATGGGTATAATTTAACGCAGAAAACGTATTAAAACTTGAAAGCACATTAAAGCTGCGGAAACTGAAGAAACTGTTGCAATTTAATAGTCTTCCCTTTAAAATAAGTTTTCTCATATTGTAGAGCAGATAAACAGAATGCTTTTTAGCACTTAAAAGCACATTAAAGCTTTATCAACTGAGCATTTGTTGTAATTTGAAACTTATCTCTTTGAAATAAGTTGTAGAAAATATAAATAAAAACTGAAGCACATTAAAGCTCATAAAAGTTCAGTAAGATATTAATCTGTTACAAATCTATGATATTTCCTTTAACTGTGACTTTAAAGTAGTACAAAAACAACCAATAATACATACAATTTAAAGGCGTTATTCCGTAACGTACATTTTAGTTTTACTAAGACCATTAGAACTCAGTTAGTTCAGAATTGTACTGTATTAAATGTTTTAACTTTCTTTTAGCTTCCTTTCAACACCAATATCAGGCAATATAAAGCACATTTAAGTTTAAAACTAATCATCCTTATCTATTTCATACTTATCTCTTTTCAACTGCTTTTCATAGACTCATAAACTAGAAGATTAAACTATATGTAGAAAACATTAAAGCACACTTAACTCACACTCCTTTCGCTCTTTTCTCCCCGCTTCATATTTATGAGGCCGCCATCGATGCGCACTTATCTCCCGTTCTTTCTCTATCTCTATATCTGTCTTGGTCCTTCCGCCCACCAAAACTAGTACAAAAATTTCGGAGAATTCATTTTACGACCCTCTTTATCTGCGACACTTTTCGCATCACTTTTCGTTTACATAATGTTCAACTAATGCCGCTCCCACTTAACCGCCCAATGCCTGCCCCACCCCATTGAATGGGTATATATCTTTCTTATATGGCTGATAGAGCTCGTAACCGGAACTAAATGCTCTGCCAATATTGAGACATTTTGTGTCTTTTCCAAATTTGTTTCTACTTCCAACTGGGTCAGGCAGACGAAAAAAAAACCCAATAATTGTAGATGTACAACAATAACTACAACAATAACTCAGACTCGACAGCAACAACAACAACATAGACAACAACGCGAACAACTTGTAATGGAAACAAATGTGCGACTTGTGTAAACATTGTGAAAACGGCGACGTTTTAATGCCATTTTGTGGCCCCATCAATTGTTCGACTTGCGCCTAAATGCGCCACATGTAGCACACACACACACAGACTAAACACACACACACACCACACACAGACACATAGACACGCACAGCCATTACGCAATACCCTGTACTGTTTGTTTGTCTACCCTGTACTCACCAATCATCAAAAGTGCCGCCGTCAAATGCGAATTGGGTGGCCCCGCCAGCCCCGTGGCACCCAATGCTGCGCCGCCCAGTGCACATGCCACGCCCCCCAATGCAACAACAGCAATGAGGGCGCGCAACGGCGGACCGGCGAACCATTGACCACAGCAACCTTTGCCGGAACGCTCCGAGGGAGATCTGCAAAAGAACGAAAAGAAGAAGAAGAAAGAATTCTTTTGTTAGTTTGGGTTTCTGTTTCGGCAGCTGCTGGAAAATCATTTGTTTTTCTTTTTGGGGAAAAACTCTGCGGCCGGTCCAGGCAGGTGCGGATATGGCCAAGGACACTTGCCCAGACTGAGAGAGAGCTGCAGCTGCAGTAGGACTCGCCTCGTCTCTGGCAGCTGTTTTGTTTCGTGGCGCGTGCAAATTGGCAAAAAGAAAAGACAAACAAGGACGTAGGCGAATCCTTTTAGCAGGGTGTGCACTGCCAGAGGGTGGGAGGGGAGGGAAGGGCAAGAATTGTTGTTATGTTTTTTGATTTATGAGCTAAGCGAGTCGAAATTTGTGCACACCGACACACACAATTAAAGAGAAGCGCACGAACCAAGCAGACGATGACGCTGCTGTGACGCTCTGCGGATGTACGGATGCGAATGCGGATGTACGGATGCGGATGTACGGATGCGGATGTGGCCAAAGTGTGTAGAATATTTTGCGCAAAAAAGGACAATTTATGCGACGCAGAAAGAGACAACGCTGCAGGATGCCTAAAAGCCAAGCAGGCAAAGATGCTGCACAGTGGGACACAGTGTGGTGAAACGGAAAAGGGAAAGTTGGTATAGGGGAGGTTAAAGAAAAGAAAGAATATAATGACTTCTATAGATTCTTACAATTGTTTTTACTATATTCTATTGTTTAAAGATTTACAGAGTATATCAACCTTATGAAACGACCTGCAGAGAATGAAACTAGGGGTAATAAAATGTGTGAATGGAAATAATTTGTAAAGATTTATATATGTCGAAATGCCAGTTTTGAACATCAAAATTATTATTACACAACACTACAATAATAGATTTATTATTTCATAATGAGATCGGTCACAATCTAAGTTTCCCTTCTACCTTCTTTTGATTATGGTGCTGGTATTGCATATAATATATAAGACACATAATATACAATTAACTAAACGTGTTGAATATATCAGTATATATTTAAATAAATCTTTCTATTATATAATTGTTGATTATCTCGCTTGTTATTCAAAGATTTATACCCTGCAAACTTGTATGGCTCTTCCAGAATATTAATAATGCATATTTAATGACAGTCAGGTATTTTGCCTGCTGCTTATACGATATCGTATGATATGCTAGCTGCCCTAGCTAATTGCATAAGCAATTAGGTTAAATAGGAAAATAGGTTACGCTTTTGGTATTACTAATTTGCTTTGCGGGGAACTACTTGAGTTAAGAAATGCTACACAAGGGTTTTAAAATAATAAAATATAAAAATAAAACAAATATATTATATAAAATATTTAAAATATATTCAATTTATATTTCAACTGCTTCTAATCGCTTGCAGACCACTGTGCATCGATGACGACAAGCACGACGTGTATGCGTAAATTCATTAGGACACAGAGGCAGACACAGACAAAGAGCTGGAGACGTAGTTAGAGACAGGGTGAGTGGCAGAGGTAGAGGGGAAGTCGAAAAGGGAGAGAAAGAATGCGAGAGAGGTAGGTGTGGGGAGTGGGGGGCAGCTGATTCGTTTAAGGATACGGACACTGGCAGCCGTTTCTTTATGGCCACAGACTCCTCTGCTTCTCTGTGTGTGTTGACAACCCCTTAAGAGGCAAGCGCAGTGCCGCAGGGAGCGAGGGGGTAGAGGGGGGTACTCCGCAACGAAGCCGAGTCTGAGCTCGAGGCTTGCCAAACAATTAGACGCCGAAAAATTTATAGGCGAACAGATGCGTTCCCCCCAACCCCCAATGAAAAAACCAGACGACAGTTTGGTTAAGAGAAGATTGAGGAGGAGAAAGGAAAGTGAGCAGGAGTGTGAGGGGTTGCCACACCCCTTTATGGGCCGACGGGGACGTTGCCCACTTTTGTGTCATCGAAGCAATTTAAGCGACCCAATGATAAATTGTTGGAAAATTACGTGCATAAAAAGGCCAATGCCGGCAACGACTTCAGCATCGACTACGGAACATCGACTACGGGCTTCGTTCCGGAAATTTATGTTTAATAATTTGCTGTTGTCGCCCGAGGATTGCTGAGGATTTTTATGATGCGCCATTAGCTGCACATGGAGGTAGCCACCTGGGACTACCTTGCCCCTGCCCCTGCCCCATGCCCCTTTCTCTTCCATCTTTCTGAACCGAGTCTATCATCTCATTGCGTGGCACATGTGTGAAAAGTTCAGGGGCCGCGGCATAAATGTTTCATCAGCTGTCACGTCATGTCGTGATAAATAAGATTCTTTTTAGTCTTTTTAGCGCATCCATTGCTCAGTCAGCAAATGCCGAAACGGAAATGAGTACGCAAAATAAGCGTAGGTAAAAGAAAACGACAAGAGAACAAGCTGAACCAAGAAAAGATGCCAACTGAGCGTCGGCAAATCGGAAAACAATAGACTATATATGGGTATATAGGGAGGCAAGTTGAGCTAACTTGTTATGAAAGACTCTGCTGGGTGCTCGCAACAGTCTCTACTTGCTCTCCCTCTCTCTCTCTCCTTTACTTAAGTATAGGTTATATATCATTATTGTATATCATATAATTTACTATACAATATATATATGTTATATGTTATATACCCTTACTCTGTATCATATAATCTCTCTCCTTCACATCATATAATATAATACATAATATTTAAGTACCACTTTCATTTCGGGGGTTTTTCCTTTAGAGTTTTGGGGCTTTTCCTCCAATTTCATTTGCACTTTTTTAATTTAACTACCGCATTTGGCATTTGTTTATTATTATGATATACCAAATACTAATGAAAAATTCAATTTGCCAGCTAGCTTACGAGCCTGGTTTCGTAGAGAGTTTCGTTGAACAGTAAATTGAGGAATTGGAAAAAGATTCGAAAGATTGAAAACACTTTGGTTAATTACGGCAATGTTTATGCTTGACTTTTACGACCCACCTTTATACACAGCTGGCACAGTCTCCCCCCTTTTCTTACCCCTACCATCCCCCTTCATGCAACGCCACTGGGCATTCAACTTCATTTCCTTTTGCCAGTTGGTGAAATGAATTTTTAATCAATCTTTTTGAAATTTGCTTATCGAAATGAACTTAACTTTCATTGTTGTTGCTGTTGTTGTTACTGTTGTTGTTGCTGTTGCTGTAAACTATAAAATTGCTTAATCAATTGAAAAGTGTGTGCAGCCGCTCGTAAATGCAACATGAGGCAGGCTGACAGGCGGAAAAGTCAGTGTCGCCGTTAAACGGGGGGGCCAAAATGGAAAGTTTTTTAATATATTTATACGATATATTTTGCAAGTGTGTAAAAAGTGTGTCAATGTTGGCAGATTACGAACTGCAATTAATTAATTTAAAATTATAATGCAGCTGTCGGTCAATTTTAATGCCGATTGACGAACGGATCGACTGACTGACTGAATGACTGACTGACTGGTCAATCGTTTGTCTGACTGACTGAGTGACGAAGCGACTCTCAGCTCAGCGCAGCTCAACCTCATAACGCGACTTGTTCGCTTTAAGCTGCCCCTGAACTACTTTCGACTAGTTACGAGTGCACTGTGAATGAGGAGTAGTTTCTAGTCGCGAGTATAGTATATACTCATGAGTATACTCACACTTATATTCGTATTCGCATTCGCACTGCACTCAAATGCGCAATTAGACGAGCGAGGCAACTTGCAGTGATTACCCAATGCAAGTTTCACCTCCACAATTAACGTGGCCCCGCCTACCACCTTCCTCCCCGTCCACCCACCTTGCCCCACCCACTTTTAATTGATTCATCCATTTCAGACTGCATTTAGTTCAGCCTCATTTGCGTTGTGCATTGTGAAATGTATCTGTATCTTAAAGATGCCCGCGATTCTGCTGCTATTTCTGCTGCTGTGATGCTAATTTGATGCTAATCAATCATCTTGCTTAGCTCGTTGTTGTTGTTCTTGTTGTTGCTGCAACATATTGCCAGCGGCTTCTTTGTTGTGTGTATGTGTGTCCGGGATTGCAGGTCGTTGCCACAGCAATGCGGGGGGCGCCACGCAGCGTTGCTTGCAACTCGAATTCGACACAAAGAAATCATTCACAGCAAGTACACCAAAAAAGTGCGGCAAGTACTTAGAACTTGCGGCTTAGCAGGGGGCACAGACACATAGAGAGAGTCCGAGGGAGAGAGAGAGAGAGAGAAAGAGCGAGGGAGGGAAACAGAGATCGGCTGAGAGCAGCGACAGTGCGCTGTGGGAAACAGCAATGTGCACAGAGTAATTTATGAAACTTTCAGAGCGAATGACACGAAATTCTATAAAGTTATTGAAATATCGCCAGACTGCGATTTGGTAAATGTAAGAGAGAGAATGAAGAGGGGCAATGTGCAGAGCAGGAAGGGAAGAAAATGGCTTTCATTGATTGAAAATGTTTTTGATAAATACAATTTCAAACAGAAACTGAACTCGCAAGTTCAAATATTGTAAAGAGTCTTGGAGTAATATGATTCAACAAGAAGTTCCTTTAACTCAACAGTGTTATTGCTGCATATTGAATCGGTGTTGGTAAGCGTAGCAATAACACTTAATCTTTTTTAAGGGAAACTTTCAATTAAATTGATATGCTTAACATATTAATTTGATTGATCATAACCTTAAATTAGAGCTGAATCTTATCGAAATTAAAGTCTTTTCTCTATAAATATTGTACTTTGACTTGTAACAGTGTTGGTAATTGTAGAAATCACTATATAAGTATAACTATCTATATAAATCAAAGCAGTTACTCAGGTCTTTTATATTATTATCATTACCAGAAATATATTATCATATCTTCACTGAAGTCACGATAATAATTTAATTAAATTCATGTGTCATTAAATTCATGTGTTGTAAGTCGTTAATTTATCTTGAAGCAGTGTTGGACAACTTAGCAATATTGCCAAATAAAGTCTAGTACATAATCTGACTAACTGAAGTCTTCACTCTCCCTTTATCAACATCTCAAGTCTATTCATAACTCCTTCCTTGCTCAACACCCAGCAACTCATCTTAAATCTTTTCTATTCCAGTGTTGGTCAGCTCTAAAATACTACTGAGTCACGTTGTGCGGCGAAGAGGGTCTGAATTTTGCTTAATTGCTCAACTGAAGCGTCTGTTTTGACTGCATTTCCCTGGCAGCTGGCGCATAATTAACACGTCTAAAAGCAAAAGTGGCCAACAGAATGGGGCGAAAAAAATGAAGCAATGAGGAAAAGTAGACACACACACACACATACACAGTACAACAGTAGAAAGAGGGGAATGGGAAAGCAGTTGGGCGTGGCACAGCAATGAGGTGCAAACAGACTCTAATTAAATAAAGCAAAAATGAATTCTTCGCGAAGTGCAGCGCAACGAAAGCGAATTTTGTATTAAATTAAATTAACATAAATATTTTATTAATGCGCCCCACTCTCTTTCTCTCCTTCTGTCTATCTCTCCCTCCCTTCCTTCTGCTCGTTATGAATGCACTTTGATTGCGCAATTGGAATTGAATAGAAACTGAAGGCAATCTAGCCGAATCTACCTTTAGCTATGCTCCGGTTCGTATAATTAGTCCGCCTCTAAAGTTAATAACATTGGCACATTTTATTATTTTTCTTCTTCTTCTGCTTCTTCTCCAACGAATGGCGATAATAAAGAGCATGGAAAATAGCAAATTAAATAATGATTTTTCACGAGAGCTGACCAAACAAATGAATAAAGTCTCCGGCTGACAAAGCTGTTTTCTTTGCTCTTTGTTTCGCATTTTTTTGTTGTTTTTTGCCTCAGCGCAGAAACGGAGCATAGTCTGAGCCGCTGTTGAAGCTGAGCTCAGCATAAGATCGCCTCACTACACCTAAGTGGGCGCTTAGCCCCGAAAAAGCAATTTTCAACTTTCAATCAAAGAGCTACCACGAGAGCAGGGCCTTCTCCTCTGGTACCCCTCCTTAATTACAGAGTGCTCTACAACTTCTAATTTGTAATGGGCCTTTGTTATTTGGCATGAAATTAAGACACCTTGAATCAGAACAGCCTTAGCCAGGGTCTCCATTAAATTACAACTCAAAATTATCATTGTAAATTTAATAAAACACGAGCTGAGGAAAATCCCTTACCAAATTGTATTCAATTTTCTAGTTTCCAGTTAGTTTTCCAACACTGAGAAGGGAAAATACATTATACAAACAGAAATACTCGCTAAGCATGGGGTAAATCCCCCGGCCAAGGTAGTCAGAAGTCGGCAACGCATAAAGCAAGATAGAGAAAGACTTAGGTGTTCTATTAAATTTCATGACACTGCGACAGCTTTAAGAACCTCAAAGAAAAACCCTACAGAGAAAGAGAGAGGGAAAGAGACACACTGAGACTGAGACAGAGAGTGAGTAATACCCGTACATGTCTGTTGAAGTCTGTTGAATGTAAGTAAGTATCCGTCCAGACCTCTCTACCTACAACTGCTTATAAGTATGTGTCTATCGTTGTCACTCCCCCTCTCACTCTTCCCCCCTCCCTGTCTCTTTCTGCTTGATTGTGTCGCTGTGTGGGTTAGCATAAAATGAAAACCAGTAGCGCTCTCCGTGTCTCCGAGTCTCAGAACATGACATTCACCCAGCATTAAAATTGCAGCTCCCCGCTGATGTTATTGCTGTTCTTCTTCTGCTTCTGCTTCTTCTTCTTCTGCTTACTTTTGTTGCACATACATAAAAATGAAAGCAAAGGGAGAGACGGACATAAAATATCCAAGCAAAAGAGACAAAGTCACGTTGGCTTTTGTGTGCTTAAAGAGCAGCTAAAAAATATTCGAGTAAAAGTAACAATTTCACACATAGCCGCAGAAACTTCTGACCTACTCAGAGAGGAAGACACAACTGGGAGAGAGGGAGGAAGAGGGAAGGGTGTTACAGCTAGAAGACTTGGGCAACATTTTCCCAAAACTAAACGAAGAAACGCTTTGACGCTTGACTGACGCCAAATCCGAGCGAGTTCAGAGCGCCCAAACAAGTCGCCTCGTGTCGAGGCAAGTCGCCTCGAGTTTGGTTCACTTTAAATTGAAGTCGGGGCTGCTGCTGCCTTCGGTGCCTTCACGCCTCACCGTTTGTATATATTAAAGTGCCGCATGGTGGGCGTAATATACAACGCGAACACGACTTTGATATGCCCCAGACAGACAACGCGAGATAGACAGACATAAAGTTGACTTGTCGAGCTGTTGTTGCTGTATCTGTTGTTGTTGTTGTTGCTGTTGTTGTCTCTGTTCTTATTACTGTGCTAAATATGTTACTCAAGGTGTAATGATACTAAGCGAGGTTCTTTTCGGCTAAAGAATTCACGCCAATTGGCAAATGAGCCAAGAACTAAAGATAAAATGTTGAACATCTAGTTTGCAAGTTAGCTAAAGCTGTTGGAAGACTTTGAATTGATTGAAGATATGATAGGAGTGTGATTGACTGATTGTTGCACTGATTATAGACAGTATCCAATATAAATTAATAATAAAATCAGTAGAACGTACTTCTGTGTTGTTATTTTAACTTTAGCTTAACCATTTCAAAGTTTCTGTTTTAGTCTAGAAGAACCATAAGCCAAAAGCTCCTAGTATCTTTGGAATACAGACTTTAAGCATAGTTTAATGCATTAAATTAGAGTCCTAACTTCAGCCAAAGCAGTGCTAAAGTAATATTAACATTAATAATAATATTGAAGTAATATTACAACTTTAATTAAGCCTTCAACTTAAAGCAAAGCTGCATTTTGAAGCCACAACTAACTACAGCTGCACTTGAACTCCGCATAAAGTACACTTAATTATCAACTAAGCTTTCAAATCAAAGCTCTTTCTCCTCTCTATTTCCCTCTCTCTCAGTCCCTCTCTCTTTATTTTATATGGTTCAGCTTACAAGCTTAATCCGCACACTAAGCTGCCACTTTCAGCTGCTGTCATTGGCAGCTTAAACAGTTCGCCCAGTTGCCAAGTCTCTTTTAGAAGGTTCCGCACAGTCTCCGCTCAACATTGTCTCTGTGCTGTTCTCCCTGTCTCTCCCTCTGTGTCTCTTTCTCTAACTGGTTCTCTTTCTCTGTTTATCTGCCTTGCCATGTCTGCTTATTGTCGTGAACTCGATCGTAAGTGAGCTTAATGTGCGCGTAAAAGATTATATGGCAAAGTTGGCGCTGTCCATCGATGCAGCTCCGATTCCGTTGACTGCAGACAAAGTTAGCCAGTGGTGTATAGGGAGTGGTGGGGGGTGAGGACAGGGGGTGAACGCGTTTATTGCCAATTTTTGAATGCATAAAACGCAATCATTGCACTGCCAACAAAATGCCGCCCACACACACACAAACACACACAGGGGTGCCAGATCGGGCGGAAGTTAAACTCATATTGGCGTATATAGGGCAGCATGCCAAGTGTAAAGTGTGGCACGACTCGAAGGCGGCTGCCGCCAGCTGCCGCTCATAAAATGCAATATGTATAAACGCAGGGGGAGGTATATATATAGAAATATGTGTGTATAGAAATGTCACCCACACGCTGAAACAAGTGCCAAACAACGTAGGGAAACCGGGAGAGGCACAGCCAGAGCCAGAGGCATAGGCAGAGGGAAAGGAGGAGGAGAGGCAGCGATGGCTGCATTTGGTTTGAGGCATTTCTAATTTCAGATCCGTTTCTAATTTCTGGCTTTCATGTGATACAGTCGCTGCCTGCTGCCAGCGTCTGCCTCTGCCTGCTGCCTGCTGCAAGCATCCGGGTTGGCAATTACTTTTACATCTTGCCAATGCGACAGCAGCAGCAACAGCAACGGCAACAGCAGCAGCAGCAACACTGGAGCAGTAGCAGCAGCTACCGCAGACGCAGTCAGCATTCGAAAGAACCGTAGCCAATGTGGCGCGCACACACGCACAGACACACAGGCAGAGGCAGGCACACACACACACACAGGCACACTCGCTCGCTTGCACACAACACGAAACGCGCTTAAGTGGCTGCGTCATTAGGCTGCAAAGGCTCCGCTGTCATGTTGCAAGCGACAGTGGCTGCCAGCAGTCATGGATCGCCCCACTGCGGGCATGACTATGTGTGAGTCTCTGTGTGTTTGTGTCTCTGTGTGTGTGTAGACATAAATTAAATTCTTAAATTGCTCGTTAGCTCATCATGAGGTTGGTTCATTCATTCATGCAGTTGTCGTTGACGACGTTGTCGACGTTTCTCTCTCTCCCACTCTATGATGGGCAACAATAACAATAATCATGCCACCAACTACAGCAGCAGCAACGACAACAACAACAACAACAACAACGCCAACAACAACATCAACGACAGCAACAGCAACGTAGACTGCGCTGCGTTTGCTGGCGCTCTTGGCCATTATGTAGGTCATTTCAATTTGTTGGCTGCCTTTGTTTTTCTTTTTCACTGTATCGCTGTATCACAGTCCCCTTCAATTCCCACCACAGCTGCCCCTGCCCCTGCCTCTGCCTCTGCTGCTCCCTTTCGCGCATTACACAGTGATTTCACTGGGGGATTCTATGCGCTTTTAATATCGCGACGATGGCATCTTCAAGTGATTCAATTTAGCACCAAATGGATTCGTTGCGAGGCAGTGTCGCTTTTGGGGCATGCTACAAATACTAAAGAGATGCCTTCGTATTAACGAGTTATGTGCAGCAGTTGCCCAACGAAGAGGATTACGAATTTTAATAGAAATACAAAAGTAGAAGAAATTGGAATAGGAATACGAATATCAACACAGAGAATATAAATAGGAATATAATATTGTATATACTTTGATTTATATAATGAAATATATATTGAAACAAATACCCGTTTGACTATGAATACTTATACGTCTCTAGCCTCTTCGAACTCACTTTCCCACAATGACTTTATAAGAAGTCGCCTCGTATAAACTGCTTATCGTGTTCAACCTCAGCTGTACTGAAATTAGGTCTCCATAAATAGTGTACATCCCTGAATACACATGTGAATCAAGGATCAACTTCGAGAATATCAATACGAGCAGGAATATAAATATATATACGACTATATATACAAAAACGAATACAAATACACATACGAATACAGAAACAAATGAGAATCAAAGTGAAAATACAAACAGCATCCAACGGGGTCATTATAATGACTATATAAGAACATCGCATCGCATCGACTCCTTAGCGGGTTCAACATTGACTCAAACTGAACTCACGTCTCCATAAATTGAATACTCTTGTGCACTGAATACATTTGTGAATCAACAGTGAATCAAGAACTTAAGCTCTGTCGATTTCAAGATATTATCGAAAGGGAGCAACGCCCGAACAAAGCTTTGATTTATCTCTTTGTGACTAATCCCCCCTAAAATGAGCTGAACTGAAATGACATACTACACTGGGCTACATTGTGATACACTGTGATACACTGTGATACAAAGTTCCAGCTTGTTAATTAGACAAAGCAGCAGCAGTCTCAGTTTCAGTTATTGCTGCAGTATCCAATTTAAAATGACTCATTAGTTGTGGTTTTTAACAGTTCTGTCGACTCAACAATGTGCCACCACTAACGATAAATCTATCGATATGCAAGAAGTATGATTTCTAGGAAAACAATACAATAAGAATAGCTTGTCAAGTTGTAAAAACCTAATTGTTATATTCGCTGTACTCTAGAATATATAGGATTAAAATAAATGTATATTATCGCAACACTATCAACCACGTTAGTTCCTAGTGCGTCTGTCTCTAGGTCAAATTCTTGGTATCTCAACTTTGTTGTTGAGTTTAATTTGGACTTGCTTAACTTGAAATTTTTTCGCAGGAATTTCGTAATGCACCAACTTGTCTAACTCGCCCGACTTGACCCTCTCTTGGGGTAATTATCTAATTTGTTTATGACACCTGCTGGCAGTGTGCAACACTGGAAATTAGTGAGTTTGTCCGTCTATGTGTGTGTGTGTGAGGAAGTGCAGACATTTGTCAGTTGAATGGCGAGTTAATGACAGGAAAAGACAACACACAAAGCAGGACAGCGACGTCGTCTTGAGAGGCTTAAGAGCGTTGGGAAAACTAATTGCAAGGCACGCAAAATGAAAATGGAATGAAAAAAGAAAAAAAGAAAATGCACGAAGGAAAAGCTGCCTTTACTGCTGGAAAACTTCATTTTGATATCTGCCACGTAATTGCAGCTAAATGCTGCATTCGCATTCGCTTTTCGCTTGCAACTTCAACTTCAACTTCAACTCGGACCCGAGTCGGGCTCATTAACCCCATTTGTAGAGTCGAATCGAGCCGAGGAGAGTCGACTTGACTTGAGTTGAGTTGAATTGCGATGTTGACTCGAGATCTTCAGATCCGATGAGGAGCTGCCACAGCAATTTGCGCCAGTCTGTCTGTCTGTTTGTCTCTTCTGTCTCTCTGTCTGTCTATCTCTCTATCCCTTCGTCAGCCACTTAG
This sequence comes from Zaprionus nigranus, assembly GCA_018903425.1. Classification (NCBI taxonomy): domain Eukaryota; kingdom Metazoa; phylum Arthropoda; class Insecta; order Diptera; family Drosophilidae; genus Zaprionus; species Zaprionus nigranus. The sequence continues at coordinate 739,668 of JAEIGD010000010.1, forward strand.
CCCAGCTGCCTCCTAGCTTCTCCTTCTCCTCTTCCATCTTCTCCTTTTCTGCTGGGCCGCCAATTAAAGGGAATAATTCAATTCAGAATCCGCTTGGCGTCGACGATGATTGTACAAATTGAATTTGCAATAAGCCGATGCGCAGAGCAGCAAAAGGAATGAAAACTGTGCAAAATTGTAAAAAATTGTGAAAAACTGAGAAAACTCAACACACACAAAACCAATAACGGCGAACAATTCGAATTATGTAAAACTATAGAGGGGGATAGAGGGGAGAGAGGGAAACTTGGCTGGCAAGCGCAATTTACTGCGGAATTCGCCAAGCAGCCAAAACAAGGCGACCGTGGCGAGTATAGAGGGTACTTGCGACTATGGAAATACTCTATGAAGCAGGGTTAATAACTGTATGTAGTATAGTATGTAATATAGACTAAGGAACTAGCAAAATGATTGCTTGCAATTAGAATTTGATTTGCAAACAAGCTATAAAATCTACTCATATGGTGAACGTTGCTGAAAGCATAAACTGGAAGAAGAATGAACGTTTTGAATTAACTTTAACGTCAAGTTCTAGCTGAAAATTGGCAAAAAAACTCAGCTTAAAAAGGTCAAAGCTGCAAACAAGCAGCATAAAGCTCCTGCGTGGTTTAACGAGCTTGTCAAAGCTTCTATTAGTATATTACAACTCAGCTTGAAGAGCTTAAATAAATCTTGCAAGATTCATAAAGCTCCTAAATGATCCTGAATGGCTTTAAAGATTATTAAAATCTCACAATTAGTAAAAAAGCTTTAATATCGAATTAAATTACCAACTTTATATGAGCTTAACCTCTCTAATATCATTCTAATTGCTACTCTGTGCTACTCTATTTGCACTCAGTCGTATATACCCTGCCCAATTCCAATACAGCGCATTCAAAAGTATTCGAAAGGCAGTCCAAGTCTCGAGTCTTGGGACTTCTTTTGCCTTGCCGCTGCCCGCTGACGGCACGAAGGTCACCCAAAATGGCCAATAAAATGAAATTCCAGCGCGCTTTTGCCAATAAAAATGCAACCCGATTTCAAATCGGGTTGACAAATCGAACGCAGCGACATTTCAAGAGGTAACAGAGCGCGGGGGAGGGGGGACATGGGGAGAGGTAGCATAAACATTGCAGCCGTCATTGTTCTAAAAGTGCTTTAGTAGTTTTCGGTTTTCGCATGGGCAGGGTGGGGGGGCGTGGCAGCATGACTGCCACTAACTGCAAATGTTATGCGTAAAGCAGAGCCAGGAATGGAAGGAAAGTAAAATGTTGAAGAAGAAGCAGAAGCAGAAGCAGAGCGAATCGTTTGCTGGAGACTTGGACATTTACTCGAGTGGCGCACGGCGGAACAGAGCTCCTCTCCTCCCCTCCCCCTTCCACCTCCTCTTCCTACTGCCAGCTGTTTTTTTTTACTTTCTGTAGCCAATTTGATGCGGCGGATTTGGAATTTGTTTTTACGACACTCCAAGGGGGGAAAAAGGAATGAAGGAATGAAGAGAGAGAGAGAGAGAGCTCAAGCAGACGAAGGCGTCCTGCCATGTAACGGGACATTTTCGTTGGTTTTTCCAGCATCGCTTTTCGCAGCCGGAAATTGCTGGCATCGATAGCAGCAGCAGCAGCGGCGTTGACCCCGCAGTCGAGTCTCTGACGACACCCCCACAGCCCCGAGCAGAAGGCGACTTCCTCCTGCTACTTCATCTACTACTAGCTCTTCTGATTCCTTTTCGACTACTCCTACTACTTCTTCTCTTTCTTCCCCTACTTCACTTCCTACCTTCACCTACTTCTTCTCCTCTTTCTTCTCCTCTACCTTCTCTCCTTCAGTTCTTCAGCCATTGCAGACGACACTTTGGCAATTTATTTCGATTGCCAGTCGAAGAAACTGTCCTGCTACGCCCCCTCCTCCTCCTGCTTGCCTGCCTGCCCGCCCGCTGTGCAATTTGCATAAGCGCCAAGTCAGCCAAGCATGAAAATGACACAGCCTCCCCCAAAAAAAAAAAAAGAACGAAGGCGAAAAAAAAAAGATTAAGACCAAAATACAAATCAGTGCATAATTTTTCTATTAAACATCTTTCAGCGGACACTCCCTAGAAGAACTAGGTGCCTTGCCCACAGCACAGCTTAGTCCGTTCATCCACCTGCCACTCCCCCCTCCTCCTCCTTCTCACACCCACAGTGCAGCTAGGTCACGTCCTCGTGTCGTTCTGGGGCGCAGGACACGTTTCATTTGCCGCTCACTTTTTTTTTTTTTTTTTTTTTTTTCAATCTGAGCGCGTTTTATTTTCAATTTTTGCCCGACTTTTGGCCGCATTAATTTGATGGCAACGCTTAGTTCCATCTCCCGCCCCTCCACCCACTACTACGCTTAGACACTGTTGCCATAGTTGCCACCTTCTCTGGCTGGCTACCATGGCAACCCTGGCCATATGCAAATTGGAACCTCTGTGTGCGCGAAAGTCTGCGCCAAATGAAAAGCAGCAAAAGCCGATTGAAATGAAATACACGACACAAATTAAATGAAATACGTGGGACACAACACACACACACACATTGTTATTGTTGTTGTTGTTATTGGTTTCATAGTTGGTCTGTCTGTGCTTTTTCTATATTGTATGTCATACATATTCAATAACAATAACACTAACAACAGCACAAAATGCAAATTCGCAAAAGTCTAAAATGGAAAGTGAAGGCGAAAACGTCAAACCAAAAGCGAAAGAGTGTGAAAGAGTAAGAGAGAGAGAGGGGGTGTTGAGGGTACCCTGCATAACTTTTGCTTTCGAGAATCATCATCATCATCATCATTGTGGTCGTTGTCGTCATCAGCATATAGTGTGGAATACATACATATCTAGTCCCTACTTAACTCGAGACGAGCACGGCGACGGATCTTGTTCGAATTCGATTTGTGCAAACGAAAGCGACGAATACTTGATGGAGTTAACTGTAAAGGGAACTGAGACTACATATATATATATATATATATGTTTATTGCATTTACTCTTTATATAACTCTCTGTAGGAATTGCTTTTAGCTGTAATCTGATCAATCAGCAGAAAATTGCTAACTCAATTTAAAAGCATTTGTTCTCATGTCTGAACATGCGATATACGATAGTTATGCGATACCACCGGATGTTAGATATGGCAATATTTTGTATAAAGATAGCTAGTTTTATCGAGTGTGTAATGGGAGTACTTTGAAGCACTTAAAATAGGTTTGAAGAGCGTTATAATCAAGATGAAACTTTAAGAACATTACATTTGAATAGAATCTTTTATGTAATAAACGAACACTAAAATAAAATAGGTTGTTTATGCACTCTTACACTTAAGAAACATTCAATATATTAAATATATGATATATAATAGTATGAGAACATGTTTACAGCAAGATATATCGAGTGATCTATAGTTCCTTATAGGACATTAAACTTGAAACATTGAAATAATAAAGGAACAGTAAGATGTAATAAGTTTCTTGTACTTTCTCACACTTAAGATACATTTATTATATATAATATATCATATTCATATCATATAATAACATTAAAAGATTAAGAGTGATATATATCCAGTATATAGTTTGTTCAACTCCAAAAACACTCATATAATAAGAAAACTAATCAAACATCTCTTTGAAATTTGCAGAACTCTTCACTATTTGAACTTCAACCTGCACGAACTCAATTTAACGAGGCACAACGAGGTGGCAACCTCCAAAATGTATAACGGCAGTGCAAAAGGGGGCAACAACAATAAATTCCAAATCAAATAAATTCAATAGCCGCGTGCACTTTGCAGAGCACTTCATCAGCACAATTCATACATATTCATAAATCGTCACAAAGGAAACACAAAAACTGAAGAAAAAAACACAGAAGAAATCAAAAAGAGAAAGAGCAGAGAAAAGAGAGGGACAAAAAGAAACGCTCAAATGTGGCCAAAATGGTTTCTGGCCACGGCGTGGCGTGTGGATTGTCGATGATATCGAATATCAAGTGTAGCTGGCCATAAACAACTTGACCTTGTGCACGCACCAAGTCGAGTTCGAGACGAGAAGGAAAGAGAGACACACAGAGCGAGAGTGAGGTGGAAGTCTCTTTGGATAGTGCTTAGTCCATGTCCATGTCGAATGCCCATTCCTCCATTCTCCTCCATTGCCATTCCCCATGGCTCATCGATTACCCGTTCACGATTCACACGTTTCGACTTGCTTAGAAATGCTTTTCGTTCATGCTCATAAATGAAGCTAATTTTGCACAATTCACAATTGATTGTGACTCTACTCAAGAAGGGGAGAGGGAGCACTATCTAGCAGGAGTTTTGAGGGGTAGAGGGGGGGCAGCTCAAGCAACAATTTAGTCATGGCACGTTGCTTGCAGAACTCGAGAGCTGATTGAAATGCCTCTGCGGTTGACTTGGTTCCATTTCCAGTCAGCAAACCTCAAAGAGAGGCGGGCCTAGACAGCTCTAAAAAAGCCAAAAACCCAAAAGAGAGATCAAGCTAGAAACAGAGAGAGAGAGAGAGAGGGAGAGAGGGAGGGAGAGTGAAGTCAAATTGTGGCCAAGTCGTGAGTCAGCTAAACTGACTAAAACTTAACCCGGCCAACAAGCGCTGGCACAAACTGCTTACAGCACGCAATACAGTCATTCCCTGAGCCCTCAACTCCCTGCTTCCATATCTATATAAAGATATATAAAGTTATAGCTGTAACTATATATATTTGTATGCCTTGTTCAGTTATCGGGGCGAGAATTGCAATTAGTTTGCTGAGCCAAAAGAATTGGCCTGGCAAAGTACGCAATGCTGCCGAAACGCAATGATATACAAAGCTATAGGACATGATATATATACCCAGGTATATACCATGAATAAATAGAAATATATATAAAGCTACAGTATGGTCTGTATATAGGCACAGCTGTAGTAGCCTCCCATGTCCATCTCTAAATGCAGCGCACAAATTACACATTAAAAATCTGGGGCAGCCAAAATGAGCTGATGGGGCGGAGCAGCTGTGTACGGGGATGAGGGAAGGCAGAGAGGCGTAGAGGTATATGGGGCCTTTGGGCGTACAGTCCCATGTTATATTATTATGTTGCCGTCATTATTTTTATAATTTCGATGTTGTTGTTGCAGCTATTAAAGTGCGTTTGGCAACGCAAATGGCTTTCATCACAGACGACGAGTCTGCGACTGTGCGCGTGTAAATACCTGAAATTGGCATATGCCAGAGATCATTAAATGTCAGTACATTAATGTTAATGCCTTATTATAGACTCGCACACACACTGAGAGAGAAAGAGAGCGGGGCAGATGGGAACCCACACATATTATAGACATACCTGAAACGAGAAGAACAAAATCGAACAGTTTTAATAGATTCGCTATAACAATAAATGTGTTGAGCTATTAAATGTGTGATTAATATGAGCGGGAGGAGGTGAATAAGAGAGGAAGAAAGGTAGAGTAAAAGAGAGAGAGAGAAAGAGTAAAGATGGGGAATTACAGAATGAGAGAGATTGAATGAGGAAGAGGGAGGGAAAACCAGGCATAAGAAAGAGCAAATTGAAACCAGTTAAATACTTATAATAAAGGGGCGTGGTCAAATTCCAAAACAATTTTTATCTGCGGGCAATAATAATACATATAGTCATCAAATTTGGTTGCTCTAGCTATTATAATCTCTGAAATCTAGGTGGTCATACGGACAGAGAGAAAGTTGGCACCTTCTACCCCATGTGTAGAGAGTATAAAAATGCCAATAATAATTGTAAGGTACTTATAAAATACAGAAACGACTATTAAAATATTAAGAATACTTCTTAATAACCTTTAATATTTATAAAGTATTTTAAATACACATAAAATATTATTACAATTTCAATAAAGAATTCTTTCTTTTAACAGAAACATTCTTTAAACAATTTCATACATTAAACTCTTCGCTCTGCCATAAAAATACTAAAATCCTCTATAGTCTGTTCCCTTTACCCTTCATGATATCAATTAAAATACCATAAAATTTCGTAATTGAGGTTGTGCGCGTTTAACGACCTCAACTCTGGTACTACTTATATAAACTAAGTATGAGTTTTGCAAAGGGTAACCGGAAAAATAGCCATAAAATCATATAAGTTATTTCCTCAGCGGCAAAGACTCATAACTTGTGCACACACACACACATACAGATATGTATATATATTTCGCTTATAGATTTTAACTAGATTTGCCCCTTCGTCTCTCTCTCTCTCTCTGTCTCTCTGGGGACATTTATAACACATGGCGAGGCAATTATGTACGCCCCATTTGGAACTAGGCGCACAATTCAAATTTGGCATTGTTGTTGCTGCTGTTGTAGATGTTGCTAATGTGCAAACGAACTCAATTACGCAGATAAAATACAGTTCCAACCACCAACAACAACAACAGCAAAAACAAGAACAAGAAAAACACAAGTCATAAAAGCAGCGCATAAAACGCAAAACTGATTGAGAGTTCTTCTCTCTCTCTATAGAGAGATAGCAAAAGTGCCAAGGGTGAGTAAGTGTATGCGTGCTAGAGTGAGTGTGTGTGTGTGGAGTGCGTGTGTGTTAAGGGACATCACGCCACAGCACATTAAAGGAAATTGACGCGGAAACGAAGCGAATAAAAACTACCCGAGCCAAACAACAAACTGAGGCACAGAAGGAGGCAGCGGCAGGAGGAACTTGCAACGACAAGGTCCAGTTTGGCCACAGCAATAAGCAATTTACAGACAACAAGCACACGCACACACACACACACACACAGATAAGGACACACACACACACACAGTCACTCACACGCATTGCTTACTTCATTACGCATAATTTCCTGGGTGCCTTATTTCAGTCAGTTTCTTTGCTATCCACAATGACACGCAGCGAGATGGAACAGAGCCCACTCTCCCTCTTCCCCTCTCTCTCTCCCCATCGTCCTATCGAATGTGAGTGTATTCATGCTGCGCCTTATCGCGTTGCCATGGTTTTTAGCGCTAAATGAGGAATGAGAGGGAGCAGCAGCAGAGGATGGAGGCAGGAGTCTGCAATGAGGAGGGTATTGCCTTTGCTTTGGTCAGGGTCGTCGCTATGAGGGTGTCCAAGCAGCAGCAGTATCTGCAGCAGGGATGGGGGTAACTGAAAATTATATGCTGATTGCAGTTCGTCGATAAGCGTAACGAAAAATTATGAGCCATGCGGGTGATTCTCTCAGTGCCTCAGCCACGTCGAGCAGCTGCCGGCAATGAATTGCACAAGGATCGGCAAAGGGGAGGTAGGGGAATTGGCATGGCATATTATGGGTGGGGTTCAGTTGGCGGCATCTTCGCACAAACTAACCACAGCTGCGCCAGATTTAGCTGGAAAAAAAAAGAACGGCTAAAAAGTGTTTACAACGCGCGGTGCGCCTCAACTCGTGGGTGTGAAAAACTCTACGCAAAGTGTGCGTTTAATAGTCTTGTGGTTGCCCAAGGGAGGGGGGGAAGGAACAGAGTGTGGGGGTGGGGTATAGCCAAGCAGGGTATACACTCTGCAGGCTGCTTAACTTGTAAAGTACACACACACAAAAAGCGAACTGAGACGCGCAGCTGAAGATGACGACGATGTTTAGCTGAGCCAGAGACCTGCAGCCAGAGAAGGAGAAAGTTTTGCCATGTGGTTGCCAGAGAAGTTGACAGAGCAGAGGTTGGTAACAAAGAGGGAGAAGAGAAGAGAGAGGAGAGTAAAGGCAAGAGAGGGGAGACTTGACAAGCAAAGGCTAGAGACGAGGGCTGAGACTGAAATGCAGACTGAGACTCAGACTTGACTAAGTGTTGCTGTTGTTGCTGTTATTGCTGTTGTTGCTGTTGTAACTGTTGGTGTTGTTGCTGTTGCTGTTGTTGCTGTTGTTACTGTTACTGTTGTTGTTGTTGTATTTGGTTTAGGTTTTTCTTTGTTTCACTTCCACTTGTCTATTACTTTTGCCTTCTCTCTCTCTCTCTTTGTTTCTTTCTCCATTCCTTTGTTTTGCTCTTAGTTATTATAGCAAATTATTTGTTTTGACTTTAGTTTTGCCGTCAACGTCGTCAACTCTAGCTAGGGTTGTCCCTCTTCTTACTGCTGCCGTTGCTGCTGCTGCTGTTGTTATTGTGGTTCCTCTGGTAGTTGCTATTGTTGGCTGCGCTGCTTCCCAGCTGCTTCAAATTACGAACCTTTTGTTTCGTGCAGTTGCCAGGGCGACGCATAGCGCTCTCTACTTTTCTTCTTCTTGTTGTTGTTGCTGTTGTCTCTAGTTGTTGCCATTATTGTTGTTGTTGCTGTTGTTGTCAGCTTCCATTAGTTAGCCGCGGCTTATGAAAGTGGCATTTGAATTGGGATTTGCCAAGCTGAGCTCCAGCTCCTCCTCCTTCTCCTTCTCCCTGACACTGCACTCTCTAATTATAGCTCATTGTTGCCCAAGCTGAAGCCTTTTCTCAAGAGGGGGGAATTAAAGAGGAGCGAGGAATTGCCACTAACAATTTTGGTAGCAATTATTTGACACGCGGCTGCTGTTTATGATGGCAGTATGAAAGCATAAACAGCTTTAAAAAACATAAAAAGAGAGAGAGAAACAAAAGGGATTCACGCCCACGTTTCAACAAACTCTTGAGCAACCCTCGCTGTGTGCCCCCTCAAAACACAAAGAACACAACGTTCATACGCAATCCTTTATGGTCATAAAAAGCATGTTATATGTCGTCTCTGTCTGCCAGACTAGCAGATACTCTGTAGAGCACGTAGCACAAATGAAAAGTCAAACCGTTCTCAGTTTTCAGTTTGTTTCTTCCTCTCCTACGCTACATTTGCTTAAATTTCCCAAAGGACTGTTTACTCTTACGCACTCAAGGCATATACCTTCCTTTCTCTCCCCCCTCTCATATCTCTGGCCCAGCTGCTTTAGAGCATGGGGAATATTGCGCATACGCCGCGTGCGCCAAAGACAAATGTAACTGTTACTGTTGCTGTAACTGTCGCTGTTTGAGTTGTCCCACTTCCTCCCCCCCCTCTAACCCCTTTTCAGGCACAGCTGTGCCATGTGTGTAGTCGTAATTATGACCAATCTACACGTAAAATTGTATGAAAACACAAACAGAACGAGGAACAGAACAACAACAACAACAGAAACAACAAGGAACAAGTTGAAGAAGCCCCCAAAAGTAGCGCAATAAATTTTGCATTTTATTTGCGCAAAGGATTATTACACGCACCCCGCACGGGGAGGGGAGGGGGGCTGACAAGGATACTCTCTGCATATATACTTTCGAATTTGTTGTTAATGTTTTAATTAATTCGTAAAATAAAACGCGCTTGCCTAACTCGTCCCCACCCCCGCTCCTCTGCAGATTAGCAAAGTTTGCTGAGAGAGAAAAACTCGAAAGCCAAACAATAACACGAGTTCTGTGGGCGAGGAGAGGGGGGCGTGGCAACTGGCTGTAACCGACTCGTATCTGTATGCCAAACAGATTTGCAGACACAACAGATACAGTCAGAGGAGCAGAGAGGGAGAGGGAAGAGAGGGAGAGGGACAGAGAAGCAAATAAGCTTTTACAGAAAAAACTGCACTTTAAATTGAAATCAGCACGACGACGACGGCGACGTTGTGGAGAGGTCACATCCTGCTACAGACGTTGCTTGTATACCCTGTACAGCCCCCGCTGCCCCTCATCCCCCCCCCCGTAAACAAGTGATTTTTTGACTCTTTTTTCGCGCATTTTTGCGGTTGACAGTTGACACAGTGCAGACGAGCTGTCCTCCCTCTCGCTGGCGACTGCACTTGTCCCTCTCCATTTGTCTCTCTCTCCATCCCTATCTCTCTATACTCTCCCTCTTTCCCCTTCTTCCTATCCTCCTTTTGTGGGGTAAATGTTACAATGTTTAAGCTAAAATGTTGCCATTAAAATGCGCTTTTCGCTGCACTTCGTTACGGCTTTTCCTGCCAACAGCCAGCGCCCACTGCCACTCCCCCTCTCCCCCGCTACACTTTAGCTGCGCGACTCTCTCATTACAATTGCGCATTTTATATATGGCAATTTGGTATTGGATTTAAATATTTAACCAATTTCGCATTTGTTGTTCAGCGTTAATTGAAGTTAAACCAGTCTGGCATAAAGTGGCCAAAAAAAACGAGACAGTCACACCAGAATTAAAAATTTAAATAGAGTTTTTCACAAAGAAAATGAAGCTGTAAATTTAAAAGAAATTTACAGTAGTTTAAGAGGATTTTATTGAATAGAAATTAAAAATTTTAAATACCAACATGAAGGGGAAAGAAGAATTTGTAAATAAATTGCAATTTATTCAGGCCTGTTGCGAGGTATGTGCAGAATGTGCAATGCTTAAGGGCCCCCGCTTGCCTGGAGCCCTCTGGTACTAGGAAAAAATAACTATTTGATAATTTTGTCAATATAAAATCAAGAAATTTGTATTAAGATTTATTAAGATATATGGGCCCCAAAGAACTTTGCACAAGGGCACTAGAGGACGTCGCTACGGCCCTGAACGTAGCTTACCCACAACATTTAAAGCTCATCATCTTTCTATCTAGCTCTCTTATTTCCTACTCTTGCCCTCATTCTGCCCCTCTTTATTTATTAAACTCAGTCTCTCACTGTCCCTCTCGCTCTCTCTTTCTCCCTTTCTAGCCAGTTCAATCTGTAAGCCGATAATTACACAATACACGATAATTTATGATCATTTCGATTTTCGATTTTCACTCATTTCTCGGGTAATCAAATCGAATTCAAATAATGCCCACCTACTGACCATAAAACCCTGAAGACAGACACAAACTTTCACCCCAAAAGACGGAACACAAACTGGAAATTGGTTCGCCAAAATATATATACAATATCTAGTATTACCTCATGCTAGTTGGGGGGGAGATGGAGGAGGAAGGGAATCGAGATAAAAACTTTATTATAGAGCAACAAAATGAATTTATAACTGTAATCAATGCTGCGGCATTGTGAGGAGACTCTCGCAAATGAAAACTGATTAATGTGCATTAAAAATGCAATCTACGAATAAACAAACAAAATTATTTAACAACAACAGCAACAACAACAACAACAACAACAACAAAGTCAAAGCAAATGAGTTTTAATTATTATTTCGAGTTGCCGCTGGCAATTTGTTTTATTCAGTTCGGCATAAAACAAATTTTCTTCTCGTTTTTCTTTTTTCTCCCCCGCTCTCTCACTCACTCTCTCGCTCTCCTATTCACTCTTTTTTTTTTGCCAGGTCAACAGCTCAATTTGTGAGGTTGGAGTGAAATGCGTGAATTCCGCTCGACGCCCACATTCAAATGAAATTGTGATTAAAATTGTGCCACAGCCACTGAAATGCGGGTCACGTGGTTGCTGTCTCTCTCACTCTCTCTCCCTCTCTCTCTCTCTCTCTCGCTGTTGTGGCTTTTATTATACTCTCGCGATATAAACACAATAAATAACTACTACAACTGTGGGCAGATAAACCACGCTATATTTGCAGTATAAATTTGATTTAGAGCTGCGATACAAACAGCAAAGAAATGAGAGAAAATAGTTTAGAGTCACTTGAAGAGATATTATGGTTATGGCACTTGAAGAGTTCCGTTTCAAATGAAATTTGGTATTGATAAAATAGAAATATAGAACAACTTAAATAAGTAACTTTTAAATTAAGATAATATTTTAATAGGCATATATATACGAACCAAACTTAGGATCTTTAGCCTATCATCAATCAACAAATCCACAAAATTTATATAGAAAGCAAAAGCTAAAGCTTTGCTCCATTTAAACTACTTTATAAACAGTGCAGAGTCTTCATTATCTCCTTCTCTCTTTCTCTCTACACCCTGATCAAGAATATAAATGCCTTTTGTTTGACTTTTACTTCACACATTTCGTGACAAAATTAATGAACTCAGCTGCGCTTTTCACTTCATTTTCGCAACGAATTCGCCAAGTTCAACGGAATCTTGTGAGTTTTACTTGGGACTGCTGCCAAAAACTGACAACTTTTGACTGTCAATGAGGTGCCCCATTGTTTGTCTATATTTTGCATATGTTTATGGCATATTTACAAAGAAATTATGATTATATAAGCAACGATATTAAAAATTCTTAATTGAATATTCTTGCTTGCATCGATTATGTTGCCTTTTGAATTGGAGAAGAAACTTTCATACATATAGAGAGGGAGAGAGAGATAGAGAGGGAACAGAGTAAGAGAAGTCACTTATATCTAACAGCTTTATTCGATTTATAAACACACACAATCTTGTTAAAAACAGCCTTGTACAAGCTTAATTAAATTAAAATTTAACTCGCACACTGCGAGTTGATTATAAATTAAATTCAATACTCGACTTGACTCCTCTTTTTGCAAAACAACTCCTCCCTGGCCACGCCTACTTTTACGAAGTGCAGTTGACTGCAGAAATGCAAAACCGAAATGAAAAATAACCAGCAAATAAAGTGGAAAGAGGCAAACAGAAGAAGGTGAAGAATGGCAACAAACTGTTCGATGTTCGATGTGGCACACAACAAACAGTGCAACAACAACAGTCTCCAGTCTCCTCAGTCTTCGGTCTGGGGGTCTCTACACTGCTAAGCCATAACATAAATTATGGACTTTTGTTGAAAACCGCAAGAGCCGCAAACCGAGAGGGACAGAAACAGTCACAGAGTGAGAAACAAATAAAATAAAATTCGAAATGAAAATAAAAATAAATCAGAAGCGAAAGAAGGCGAAAGAAAGGGAGGTGTGGCAAGAGCGTAGATAAATAAATATATGCATATATTTACCATATCCATATACCATATAGCATATACCATATATCGTATGTCGTATATATGTTTTAAGGCATATTGTATATCGTTTATGTAGGCATTCCTCTGGTTCTTGTTTATTTGCATGCATTTATTTATTTATCGTATATGCTTATTTAAAAAGCGCTGCTCATCCTCAAACTCTGCTCAGTTCTGGGCATGGGAATGGGTTGGGGTGAGGCTGAGGCTGATGCTGCTGTCTGGGCCTGGCCAGAGTTGCTGTTCTATTGTGTTTGATTTAATTTGAAAAGCAGCAACAAATAACAACAAGAAAATAATCATAATAACTCGCTTTTGTGCCAGAGAATTCACAATGAGCCAGTCGAGGCTTTGTTCTACCGTCCTCTCTCTCTCTCTCTCTCTCTCTCTCTCTCTCTAGACTCAACATGGCATTGAACTGTAATGGCCCAAGAGCCAAGAGTCAGCGGCATAAAAAGAGAAAGAAGCCTTCGCCAAAAAACAAAAATTCTCGAGACGCCGTCGCAATAATTTTCTCAGGCGCTCAAGGCCAAAACGAGCAATTAAGATACTTATTAAAGCCGCTTTTTGGGCACAATCCAAAGACGTTAATTGCACTATCTGGCACAGACATTGGCACTGGCACAATTAAGCCCAAAGACAACTGAGTGAGAGGGAGAGAGAGAGAAGTCTCTAAGCCACACAACTGATAATGACAATATCTCCCAGTTTTGCTAAATGTGGGTTTAGGTTTGTGTGTCACTTGGAGACACGGAGACAGGGAGACAGAGAGGGGCATCGTTAATAGCCAAAACACACAAGAGAGAGAGTGAGCAATCCGAATGTAAATCGAATTCCGACTGAGGGTGACAATTTAATAAACCTGAGATTGGCAACAGCAGCATGAGCATCAGCAACAGTTTGCTGCAGCATTCGAGAGTTGTCTCTGCCCTTTGGCATTGCCCCCGTGGGGCAAGCCATGGCCCCCTTCACTCACTCATCCTCTATCTCTCTCTCTCTCACTCTCCCTCTCTCTGTCTTGCCTCTGGCTGAGTTTGCTGTCTCGTGCTGCTGCTCAGCTTTGTTGGCAACTTGTTTTTGGGTCTCCGTTTTCTATTTGCTGCTGCATTTTGCCGGCTCATTGCAACTTGGCCCGAATGCATTTTCTATACAAACAAACTTGACAACAACAGCAGCAACAACAACAACTGAAACAACAACAGCAGCTGCTGCTGCTGCTGCTACAGCCACCGCAGCAGACAACCTCAATTTGGTTTTCTGCTTAGTGTAGTCCACAGTGCACAGTGGTCGAAGACGCATGCAAAACTGAATGTGGCTAAGCTTGATTGATTAAGTCCATAAAGAGTTGAGGAAGAGAGAAGAAGCAGGAAACTAGCAGCAATTGAAGACATTAACTTAAGGAAAGTGAATAGACAAGGAACTTGAATGAAGTTGAAGAGAGTCTAACAACAGTAGAGAGAGAGAGAGAGAGTGAACAAGTTGAGAATACAGAAGATCGAAGTCATCTCTTATGAAGTTCTTACTTAGAAACAAATAAATACTTTATATATTAGTATACTTTATAGTATATTAGTTACTTTATAGAAGAGACAATGTAAGAAACATATTTTTTAATAAATATCTCTATTTCTAGCCAGGATATCACAACAATGAATTCATATCAAACTTAGAACATTATAAAGATACTTTTTGATTTAATAATATATACTTTTATACATATATTGTATATAATTGTTATAATAATGACATATCACACTTTAAAAACAAAGTGTACAAACTGTGCAGTTGAAAAGAAGTTTTCGAGCTTAGCACAACTAGAAAATCGATTAAAAAGTTCTTCTCCTCTGCCAAATTATGCTACAATGACATTAGCCGAAAGTTAAGCACAGCCAATAGAATAATCTTCTTCTCGAGTACACCCAAAAAAGAAAATGGCTAAAAGGAGAAAGAGCAACATTGCGGAACTTTCAACAAAAACAGAACAAACGCAAGAGTTTTGTTTTTGAGAATCTCAAGAGTTTGCTATGTGGACCAGTGTGCCAAGTGTAAGCGACTTTAGTGACGTAGTTGTTGCTGTCGCTGCTGCTGCTGCTGTTGCTGCTCGTGTTGTCTGCAGCAGCAACAATTTTACTTTATTGGCTTTATTGACTTTTGTCAAGTCTCTCTCGTCTCGCAGCGTTTGGTCTCTGTTTTTTTTTTATTTTGGTTTTCTTCTCTCCTTCTGTCTTGGAGTATTTCATGGATGCGGTTGCTGCGCTAGTGCCAAAGCCGACAAGTTATTTAGCCGCTTTTTCTACGATGCTGCTGCTGCGGCTGCATATTGTGGTTTAACTGTGTGTCTGTGTGTGTGTGTTTGTTCTCTTATAAAAATAAATAAAGCCAACACCAAGCTAAATCAGTGAAAGAGCGCGGGACTCGCTGCAGGAAGGCTGAAAAAACTGGAAAGTTGTTTGGCCAGTTCGGCATTGCGACTGTATATTTGCCGAGGAATATTGGCTGTGATTGTGAGTGGATGCCACATAATATCCAGCTAGCTAGCCATATATATCTTTATATGGTATATAGTCTGTGCCCCCTCCGAATCACTCAATTGCTGCAACTGTAAATGCGATCTAGCTGGACCAAAAGTATGTCATGCGTCAGGAGATGCGTGCGGCAGGCAGCACACTAGAAGTTGCCACCAAATGTTGATAGCTACAAGCAAAACTGGCTGCAGCAACACCTTAATAGACAGAAGACAGACAGATAGAGAGAGGGAAAGAGTAGACAGACAAAGAGACAGAACAGACAGAGGGACACACAGACAGATCGAAAGACATGCAGACCAAGGGACAGACAGGCGGACGAATAGACAGACAGAGAGACAGACAGACAGGGAGACATACAAAGAGACAGAGCAGACAGACAGACAGATGGGCAGAGACACACGCGGACATACCGAGAGACAGAGCAGACAGAGAGATAGAGAGACAGAAAGACAAACAGAAGAAGGGACAGACAGACACAGAAGACAGATAGACAGACAGATAGACAGACAGACATTGCAGACAGACAAACAGACAGCGCAGAGATCGAGCCCAGTTGAGGCAGCTTCGGGTGGCAACTTCGCGAGCTGCCGCTGCGTTCTGCAACTTGAAACTCGGCTTATTTTCCGTTTTGGGTGAAATCTGGTTTTCTGGCTGGCTTTTTTAGCTGCCTTTTGGCTGGCTTTTTAGCATGTTGTTGTTGTTGTTTTCTGGTTTTTATTTCTCTATCTCTCTTCTCTCTCTTGTTTTGTTTTGCTCTTTTCCATTTGCATTTTGAACGAGGAACGTTGAATCATCCATCGATTTTGGGCCGCGTATCTTGCAGATACGTTTTTCAGCCAAATGCAAATTTTGTTTTATATTTC
The DNA here is from genome assembly GCA_018903425.1 of Zaprionus nigranus. NCBI lineage: Eukaryota > Metazoa > Arthropoda > Insecta > Diptera > Drosophilidae > Zaprionus > Zaprionus nigranus. The sequence continues at coordinate 755,915 of JAEIGD010000010.1, forward strand.
TCTCTCACTCTCTCGGCGTCTTTCTTTTTTCGGGGCTTTGGACTCGCAATTTGACACTGCGAGGCGAGGGAAACCGGTTTTCCCAGTTGTGTGCAAAAGTTTTTCAGTGTCAGGCAATGCCTCAATGCCTCAGCCTCCAGATCAGTGCGAGATCTGCCAAAAATCAGATCCGAGATCCGAAATCGGCACAGCACGTAATTAGCCAAAGTGCCATAATTAATGTGAAATATATGTCTAATGATCTCAAGAGTGAATTACGTTTTTGATTTACGATTGCCTCTCTGTAAAAATGACTCTCTGTGTGTGTGTGTGCTTCCTTGGAGCACATAAAACTTGAAGATTTTATCCGCGTCGCGGCCCCGAGATACAAGATACAAATGCGAAAGTGAAAGTAGCCGAAAACTTGCACTCACCTCAGTCGAAACATTGTCTCGGACTCGAACTCGAACTCGAGCTCAAACTCGGGCCCAGACCCGCACTCACACTTATTCACACTCACACTGTGGCACACTCAGCCCGCCAGCTGTGAGGGTATCTTTGTATCTTAAGCTGTAACTGTGACTCTGTATCTGCATCTACAACTCCCGCTCTCGCTCTGTATCTGTATATGTATCTGCATCTCCATCTGTGCCCGTTTCAAGTGATTTTATTACCGAGCACGCTGCTGTGTTTTCTTTGCTCTTTTGTTTCGCATGCTTCAAAATCAAAATTAAATCCTAAACAAAAAAAAAACTCAAGAAAACCATCTATAACAACGATTTATTTGTAGTCGCGTCTCCAACTCTGTCGCCGTCGCTGTCTTGGTCTATGGCAACGTGAGTTCAGCATCACGTTTCCTTTTTATAGCTCGCTGTTTTTATTTTTTCTTCTTTTCGTTTTTCATTTTGAGCTGTGTTGTAATTTCTTCTGCTGCTTCTTCTTCTACGTCTCTGCTTCTTGTTGCTATTGTTGCTGTTCCAGTTATTTAATGATTTAAAGATTATGCAGGCAAGACTGGCCAATCGACCCAAACGGGCCCAACCCGATCCGATTCCGTTGGCCCTTTTACGAGATTTACTCAACTTCAACTCCTGTGAAACTTTCGCTTTTTTACACCTGACTCTTTTTTCGTTTGTTTGTGCCAAAGTAAGTAAAACGAAAGAGAAAGACAAAGAAAGCAACGAGAAAGAGTGTAACATAAAATTGTGTAAAAGCTTGTTAATTTGAAGCTCGGGTTGAATGTGTTCAAATTGCAGATAAAAGACGCGCTGCAAATGCGATTTTCAACGAAGGATTGTGCTGCCCAGATAACGATTAAATGGGGCGTAACCCAAGACTAAATTATGGATAAGCAATGAATATTTTATTAGCAGATTAAGAGGCGCTTTAACCCCATGAAGCGTGCCCCAAAGTTGATGAAGGGAAAAGAGACAAGAAAATGTGATAAGGAAAAGCGATTTGAAGTTTGAGAAATGGGAAAAGATTTTCAACTTTGTCACAGGAATTTAAAAGAAAACTTCTCTAAACGAAAACAACTTGAAATTGTGAGAAAATTGAAAATATTTTCTCAATTTTGTCTTGATTTGAAGAGAAGTTATCTTCAATAAGAATATATGCTGCTTTGTCACATTCATTTGTAGGAATTCTTTTCATAAACAGAGTCGAATTGATTTAACAAAGGCATTTTCTATTCTTTCATTTTGCAATAAAGAAAACTCATTGTATTAAAAAATCTTAGTTAAAGTTATGTTAAATATTTAGAATTTAACAAAAACATGTTTCTTTTATCTACAAAAATCCTTTTCAACTGTGAAGCTCACACAAATAATATTTCCCATAGATATGCGATATATTTTACTTTGACAAAAAGCTAAAAAGGCATATAAAGAGAGCAGGATAAAGAGAAAGAGAGAGGAGAGAAGAAATTTCTCAATCAGCAATTGAGTTCAGAAAATCATCTCAATTGGATTCCAGACGTTGCACAATCAACTTGTGTTCCAAGTAATTTCAACTATGCTTAATGCACTCTTTGCCTCAGACTGAATTTTGCAATAATCAAAATCTAGAAACGCCTCAAAACTTTAAAGACACAACAACAACTGCAAGTTGAACAATTATAACAAAAGCTGAGACTAATTTGCCTCAAACAATAAGCTCAACAATTTGGTCTGACATAGTTTCGCAATTATATTCTCCACAATAGATAAAACACAATTAAAATTCTGACAACACGATTTGCTCTTGACTCAACTACGAAAACGACAAATGTCAAACGCTTCGAGGCGTGCTATATATATATACTATATATATATACTATATATATATATAGTCTACGTAGTAGGAGATGCCACTGACTCAGGCACATGCAGCCAAATACAGATGCAGCTAGAGATACAGATGGAGATACAACTGCATAGAGAGACAGAGCTGGAGGTAGAGGGGGGGGAAACTGGTTTCACAATTTAATATTTATAGCAATAAATGCGTGGGAAAATCACTAAAAACCATATATAGTACGTTGTATATGATGTCTACTTTTATACTCGCCAACCTCCCTCTTCATCTCTCTCTCTCTTAGTCTCTCAGTAGAATTTTGCCAGTCAGCGCGTAGAGAACAAAAGGCACAAAGCTCTTACTACTTCATCAAGCAGTACCTTGTCTCTTGGGGTACCTCTTGGGGTACCTGAGCAAAAGCTGTGTGATTTAAGATCTGCAATTACAGATAAAGCGAAACTCATTATAACCCAAAATGAGTTATAGAACGCGACACCACCGAAAGAACAAAAATTCAGCCTAAAACACAAAGAAAGAGAGCAAAGAACGGCAGGGAGAAGGTAGGGGGGCTAGAAATAATTGCTGCGACTTCTTAACATCAGCTTTAAATTAGAGTTACGTTTCGGGGGAAACGCTGTCAACCAACGAAATTAATTTTTACACCAAAAACCAAGAAAAGAAAAGACCTAACTCAGGTTGTATCTAGGCCTGGCTTCGTTTGGGTCTAAAGGAAGAAGGGGGGATGATGGCAGAGAGCAAATCATGCAAGAAATTTGTTACTGACATCAAAATTACCGTCATTATAATGTCTGCCCCAGTCGGGCCGGGGCTGGGCTCCATTCCCCGAGCCGACTTCGTCTCCGGCTCAGTCCATGTCGACGTCTAACACGAAACAGGAAAAGACACATGGCCGGCAAACGACAAGCAGCAAAAGGAAAAGGCAAAAAAAAGCGATGTGCGGTAATAGAAAATGTCGAAATAGACATGAGCAACAACAACAAGAAGACTAACAGCAACAGCAAAAGCTACAACAACAACAACAACGAGAGCAGCACAAGACGGAGGCAAAAACTAAAAGCAAACATGAAACATGATGAAGTGAGAAGTGATGAGCGTGAAGATGCTCGACGGGGCAGATACCTAGCAAAGTGTCAATGAGAAGAAACAACGAACAAAAGACAGAGGTGCGAACTTTGTGTTATCGATGGTAAATATCACCAGTATCGATAAATTTGCAATCGCGCATAGCAAAGTGTGTAGGGACAGAAAAAAAGAAGGACTGTCCTAATGTTAATACATAAAATCTTGCTTGTGTTGATCAATAGTCTTTATAATGCTTATCGTTGTTTATGTTTATCGATAGTTGCATATATTTACGAAAAAAGACTTTGCACTGAAAACATTTTATAGAAGGAAAACTTATAGAGGGCTGCAATTGATATAACAGCTGTCGATAGCTGCTAGGATAAATAGCGATAACATTGTTTATCAGAAATGTAAGTTTATTCGATAGCAACAATAGATAATTACAATAGTCTGTGAAACAAATGCAATACACATAAAACAAAGCCACACAGCTTTGTTTTAGTTGACCGATAGTCGATTAAAAGACATTAAATAATCGATTGTTGGAAATGTTTGTGTATATATGGTAAATAATGATAGAGAAAGATTGAGCATATTTAGGTACTTTCCTAAAGAATGTCAAGTGAAAACTATAAATATTGATAATAATTTATGTAAAGAAGAACTTTTTGTAGATTACTATCGATAAAGATTAATGTCCATGAAATTCAATATAGATTATAGTCATAAATATCTCATTGAAGCAAATTGTTTGTTCTCTTTCTCATTCTTTACAAATATTTTAACCTTCTTTTTCAATAGTCGATAGTGTTTTATCGATAAACAAATTACCAGCTCTCTTTCTCTCTCTCCCCGCTTATTCTCTGTACCTGTCAAACCACCCTCTCTTGTACCACCTGCACAAGGTATGCGCATATGAAACACGAGAACGTCAAGACAAAGACGAAATGGAAATGGGGATTGAAGTGATCGATGATGCCAGAGGTGAGAGTTGAAGCCAAAGTCGATAACTGCAGCTGATGGACAGCGAAACGTTACAAAGAGCTAGAGAAACAGAAAGAGAAAGAGAAATAGCAAGAGAAACTGGAATTGCGATTGCAATTGATGTTGGTCGTGGACTCCAAATGGAAATGGGTATTGTCAGGGAGCAATTGAAATGGAGAGGGGGTCGGTGTGTGTGTGTGTGGGAGGGCAATTGAAGTTCAGTTGGTAGACTCACCTGCGCATGCTGGGCAGCGGCAGCGAGAAGCGTCCATCGCCCATGAGCGGCACAGCGCCTGGCAGCGGCACCGTCGATATGACCGGCGTTAGCAGCGGCACAGGCAGCGCTGCCTGTGGTGGCGGCGGTGGCGGTGGCAACGGGTGTGCGTGTGGGTGTGGTGCGCCTGTTGGCGGTGGAGGTGGCGCTGCTGAGGGTGGTCCGCCTCCGCCTCCGGGCAGAGCGCTGTAGGGCGGCGGGTAATGGCTGTGCAGTATGTCCGGCAGGAGTGCACGCGCCAGGCCCATTGCCGCCGGATGCGGATGCGGATGTGCATGCGGATGCGGATGCGAATGCGGATGTGGATGCGGATGATGCAAGTGCGGTGGCGGAGGATGCGGCAGCGGTGGCGAGTGACGACGACGCGGATGCTGCGGCACCAGCTGCGGGAGGCAGCGTCTGCTGTTGTTGTTGTTGCTGGCGGCGTTCGCGACGTTCGCGGCGACGTTGCTCGCGTGTGCGCAACTGTTGCTGCTGCACGGAGTTGCTGCTGTTGTTGTTGTTGTTCCTTAGATCATCAGTTTGGCATTCGGTTGAGGTGAAAGTGCGCTTGGGGGGCGTGGCAGACGTGACAGGCGTTGTGGGTGTCTGTTGCTGCAGCAGCAACAGTTGCTGGCGTCACATTGATTACTTTGACACTGTTATCAACACTGGACACATTCACATTCAGATTCACATTATTATTATTATGATTATTTCCATTATTATTGCCACTTGCAACATGTTGCACATCCACTTGGGCATTATTATTATTCAGCTGATTTTGGACACTCGCACTAAACACTTTGGTTGCTGCTGCTGCTGCTGCTGGCACACAATTATTGATGGCAACAATGCTGCTGTTGTTGTTGTTGTTGTTGTTAGGGTTGCTGCTGTTGCTGTTGCTGCTGTAGTTGCAATTAACAACACACACGCCATTGTTGTTGTTTATAATACTCGACTCTGTTGTTGCTGCCGTTGCTGCTGCTGTTGTTGTTGTTGTCACTGTTGTTGTGCTTGTGGGCGACGCGACACAAACCTGATTACCGTTATTACAAATACCGTTAGCATTGCAGGCCTCGCTGCTGCTGCTGTTGCTGCTGTTGTTGTTGTTGTTGTTCACTTGTATCGTCAGACTCGGCTGACGCTGACAGGACGATATTGCAGTTTGGCTCACGCGTTTCGTGTTGTTGTTGTTGTTCTTGTTGTTGTTGTCATTGCAGAGGAACACACTGCTGTTGTTGTTGTTGGCAGTCTGCGTCGCTGCCGTTGCTGTTGCTGCTGCTGCTGCTGGCGTCGGCAGCAACTCGGCGCAGACATTTAAACGCATTGCAGCAATATCGTTACCGTTATCGTTATCGTCGCTATCGATATCACTATCGATTGGTAACACCTGCTGCTGGCTCAGGCGATGCGATTCGATTAAACTTTCACTCGCGCGAAATTCGGCATACAAACGTTCGAGTTCTGCCAAACATTTGTTGGGCTGCAGCTGCGCAACGTCGCTGCCTGCGTTGGCGTTAACGTTGGCGCTGGCGCTCGAATTGTTGTTGTTGCTGTAGCGCCCCCGCGTCAGCCACGACGAAAGAGAATTTTTGCTAGCTCTGCTCGTACTCGTACTTCTGCTGGCTCCGCTACTCGTTGTGTACGCGCCGAACGAACTCGAAAGACTGATCGACAGCGCTGCTGAGCGACGCTCAATGGAGCAACCACTGCTCGTCGTCGGGTGTGCTCTCTTGATGGCTGCTCTCTCGGCTGCTGCTGCGACTGCGACTGTGCTCTGGGCTTGTTTTGCTCTCTCGGCAAGTGTTGTTCTCACTAGTACTTCTGCTACTCTCTGGACTGCTGCTGCTCTCTCGACTGTTGTTGCTCCTCGCGCTGTCGTCTGCAAATGCTGCTCTCTCCGCTGCTGCTGCTCTCTCGGCTGCTGCTGCTCTCTCATCTTGCTGCTGCTGCTCTTGCTCGATGACACACTGACTGCGGCTGCGATTGAGAACTGCTGCTGCTGCCTGCGCTGCAGCACAGGAAACAGGTTGATTGACCTGCGCTGCAACTGCGACTTTAACTCCGACTGCGACGACGACAGAGGCAGCGGCAGAGATGGCTTCCTCGTGCCCTGCTGCCGTTGTAGTTGTTGCAATTTCTGCGTCGTCCCCTCTGCTGTCGTCTCTGTCGACGTTTTCATTGATAATGCAATTCGCTGCGCTTTGGTTTTCTGCACTTTGTTGTGATCTTGCATTCGTCGTTGCTTTTGTTGTTGTTGGCTTTTGTTTTCGACTTGTTTCTGTGTCGTTTTTTGCTGGCGTGAATAATGCGCAGTTCTGTAAAGAAAGGGGAGAGGAAGAGAGAGTATGATTAAGTGAGGGAGTGAGACAAAAAAAACTTAATGAGAGAGATTTGAGTTTCAAGCGCTAATTAATGTTAATTGCGACAGGATTAGCCCGTGGCTAGGAACGAAGGTGACAGGCTAAGTCGACTCCTGGCAAGAACAACAAAAACAACAACGGGCGCATAAATGTGCGCTTAATTGAATTAATTAAGCCAACGCATAAACATAAAATCCTGTCCCTATGTCTGTCCTTGTCTGGCACGTCTGCATGCGCGCTGATAAAGTTATTGCCTCTGCCACTGTTGTTGTTGTTGGGCCTGCATGACTTGCTCCTCTCTCTCTCTGCCACAGTCGACGTGCTCTCTCTCTCTGTGCTAATGTTTGCACAGGCGACTGCGTTTGTGTTGTTGGCGCTGAGCGCGTGTCGTGCTTGCGTCGTGACAGAAGCTGCGTGATCGAACACCGCGGCGAATAAGCAAAGCAAATTTCGAATTGTTCTTTCTTTTCTCTTTTTCAAGCATTTCTCTTCTCGCTCTCTTTTTTTGTTATTTGAAACTTTAATTAATTTCGTATACTTTAATTCGCTGCGCTTTGTTTGGCTTAGCAACGCGCATCTCTAAGTTAAAGAACATGAGCTCTTGCTTTCCCCCTCTCCACATTCTTCTCTCTCTCTTGACTTCCCACTAAATCCTTAGCCGCATCATGTGTGGTGTGTGTGTGTGGGTATGAGTGGGACAACGGCTGAGTGGCAGTGTGGTAGAGTGCAGAGGGGATTAGGAGAGAGGGACAATGGGAGACTCTGTGTGTGTGTGTGTGTTTTGGGGGGCTTCTAATTATGTTACGCTGTGTTACTTGCATTAATTATGTCACAGAAATATAATGTGATTTACTGTTAGTCTCTCTCCTTCTCTCTCTCTCTCGATCTGCTGACTTATTGTTCTAGCTTTGTCATTGTTGTTGTTGTGCACTGCTGCAATCAGCGATAGCCAAATCTAACGGTGCCAGTCGGCAACAAGTTCTAACATGATTGTGACGCATTACTTTGAGGTTATATGACATATATTTCGTATTTCAGCTTTAATTCAAAGTGCCAAAACTTGCAACCCTTTTGCGCAAGCTGGCAACCCTCACTTGCTGCGCCCTAACCTCACTTGCTGCCCCTATTGCGCTGCATATGGTGCACAGTGGGATGGGGCAGTGGCGACATTGTACATATGGCACCCACTGTATTTATCATTTATTTAAATATGTACTTTGACAGTTTAGTTTCTCTGTCTGTCCCTTTGTTCTTCGTTCTCTTTGCTATGCGGTCAATTTTCCATTTCGCTGACGCAACAACAACAACAAAGGCAACAAATTATGGAAATAAATTTCAATGCATGCGTTTGTTTCATTTCAATATCAACTCTGACTTGGTCCCTGGTGGCACAACATAACGGAACGACCCTCAGCACAGAGCACTTCACCCGCCCTCCCCTTCCCTCTGGCCCACCCCCGCCCTGATGCCGATACCAATTACGCTGGCAGTGCCGATACCAGAGCGACATCTGGCGCAGCTCTATCGCTGTCTCGCTCTCTTATCGTAGGCACTCAAGGGCCTAAGTGAAACATTAGCCCTTATCGCATCGCCAGAAGCTGTCAATGTGTGGAGGGGCAAGTGGAGGGGCAGCTCGATAAGCGCGAGGTTCCACTTCCCCCCTGACTTCATCAGCCTTGACATGAAATTTGATGGCGCCACATTAGGCGAGTCTGAGTGCGTGCAAGGTGACAATTTTACGAGGCGCCTGCCCTGCCTGCCCCCCTTCAGTCACTCATTGAATACCCATAAATTGCTATGGATATAGATAGGATACCATATTGGAAGTGCGCTTTGCAGTAGCTTAGTCGGTGCTCAACTTATGCTCGGGGGAGTACTTGGATTAGCTGCGAGTTTGCTCTTTCCAGTGAATGAATCTTGAACTCTTTTATTTTGAAAATAACTAAGAGGTGCTTAAGGGTTTTGGTACGAGTATATGCTAGATTGTATGTTGTATTTATAGGTTAAGAGGCTTTGTATAGTTAGGTTATATGTTGTATTTATAGGTAATGTAAGTAAACAACCCGAAACTTTGATAAGGCAACTCTTTTTCTAATCTAACTACAAATAAACTATTATTAATAGGTATTGATGCTTTCTTTATAATCTTCCATAAGGGTATACCTAGATAAATTTACTATTTTGGCTTAATTTTTATGGTAGCCCCTGTAAGCAACTTAAGTTCTCCACTTTAATTCCACACTAAATCTTTTGCAATAATTATAAAAATATCGATAAATAATATTTTAGAGAACTCACCTGCGATATGTAATCGTCCGTAAAGGAGCGCATCAGACGCTCAGTGGGAACATTTGCCGTTAGTTTCTGTTGACCATCATCACCATCACACACTTTATTATCGCTATCGTTATCGTTATCGTCTTTGTGCTCGCCCTCGTTATCGTTATCGTTCTCAACGCTATCGACATGCTGAGTTGCTGTAGTTGTGGATGCTGTTCGGGATCGTTGCGATCTATCACATTGTAGATTTATCGGCTGGACACGAGCCAAGCTCGCCCTGGCCACGCCCACACCGGAGACGGTCGCCTCGTAGAGAGACTCATACGAGGGCGGCTCCTTGATGGCCGTGGCAGCCGAGGAACACCATTGGGTGAGTGTATGCGCCGGACTGCCATAGTAGGCGGAGGCGGAGGCGGTATTTGGGGAGGGGAGGGGGAGTAGGAGGCGGGGTAGGAGTAACGATTGCGCTGACGTCGTCGTTCGTCGCTCGACTTGGAGAAAGGCACGGGAAACACGAGATGAGCTGGTGGGGGAAGTAGTTGACTCAATGTGGTCTCGTAGCTGCTCTGCGACTTGTGCAACTTGCGATTGAGGCGCACCTCCTCATCGGGATCGGCTGCCTTCTCCTCCTGCTTCTGTTCGGCATCTTCGTCATCCTCATCCTCTGTGGAGCTGACCGGGGGCGTGTTGCTCGTGCGCTCATACGGTGTCCAGAGCATCGAGGAGAGCGCCTCCTCGACGTCCGGCGGCCGCAGATGATGATGGTATGGGGCGTGATGTGGGCGCGACTGCACTGTGGGCGTGAGCGTAGGCGTGGCCGCCCCCAGCGCCGTATTGCATTCGGACAGGGACATGTCTGTCTCTGCGGGGACATGGCACGAGCTCAGCTTGGCTTAGTTGGACGGGAGCATTGTGAGGGTGCTGCCGTTACTGCTCCGTTCCGTTCCTGTTCCTGTTACTGCTGAGGCTGCTACTGTAACTGGTACTGGTACTGCAACTGTTACTGCTGAGGTTACTCCTGTAATTGTTGCTCCTTCTTGTGCCTGCTTTCTGCTTCTGTTCCTGCTTTTGCTTCCCGTCTTTCTTGTACTTAAATGCGTTCCTCTTCCTGCATCGACTAAGGCTTTTCATTCGCTCCAGCAGCCGTTCGTGCTTTTTATTTACGCTGGTACTGCTCCTGTAACTGTTACTGCTTCTGTAACTGCTTTATGTGCCTGCTTTCTGCTACTGTTCCTTCCCTGTTCCTTCTTCTACTACTATCTGCTCCTGTTCCTGCTCCGGGTAAGGCTGTTGCTCCCGTTCTTACAGCAGTACCTGTTCCTTTTCACGCTGGTAGCGCTATTGTAAGTGTTTCTGGAGTTTGCTACTGCTCCTTCTCCCTGTTCCTGTTCCTGCTTCTACTCCTGTTACAGTTCCAGTTCACACCACTGTTCAGGTTCTTTTTCCTGGTTTCCACTCCTGTTACAGTTCCTTGTAACTGCTTCTTTTACAGTTCCTTCTAACTGCTCCTTCACACTTTGTTACTGCTCTTGCTCCTTGTTCCTGTTCCTTGTTCCTGCTGCTTGTTCCTTCTCCTTGTTACTGTTTCCACTCCTGCTTCTGTTCCTGTTCCAACTGCCGTTCTTGCTCTCGATCCAGTTCCTTCTCGTAGTTCCTCTTCACGTTTGCTGATTCCGCTACTGTTACTGTTCCTCGTAACTGTTCCTTGTAACTGTTCCTGCTCCCTTTGATGCGCCTGCAAGAGATAATTGAGAATTGTAAAGGTAAATTGCAAGTTTCGTCTGGTCAAAACTTTTGCACTACGCAAATGGTCGACAAATTAAACGCTTAGAAAATACGACAAATCTGCTAATCCCTTCCCCAGCTGCACCCCCCTTCCACCCTTGGGCAGAACTAGCAAAAACTTTTGCCTGCGCCTCTGGAGCCCTTTTATTTTCCAATTTGATAAATTGCGATTAAAGCATTTAAAAGAAAAAGAAACGAGGAACCTGAAGCTGAAATGAAAACCAAAACGAAGCGAGACATGAAGGAAGTAGGCAAAAGAGCAAGAAGAAGAAGTAGCAGACGAAGTAGCAGACGAAAAAGAAGAGGGGCGGAAGTGAAAGGCAGCTTCCGTTTTGTGGGCAAAATATGCAGAAAAGTTTGCGACGACGTAAAACTTTTTGGCAGCCTCTTTTGCCCGGCGGCATGCCACGCCCACCCCAACCACTCCCCCTACCCTTGTACTGCTGGCTGATCCAAAAAACTTTAGCACACACTGCCAGATAGAAGAAGCTCGCTTATAGGCTGAGCAAGTTGACGCTGACTGCGCTGCTAACTGCGCCGCTGGCGTCGTTATTCGCATTAGAAAGTCTCACTCAGCCAACTTTAAAGTTGACTGCCAATTCAACAGGCAGGGCGGGGGAGGTAGGCGTGGCACTGAAAATGGCTTAACAGTCATCGGAACTAAACGGGAAGAACTCTTGAAACGGAAATGGCCGCACATCGACGTCACTTGAAGCCGACGACGTCGCCTGCCTCGACTCAAACTCGACTAGCACAGGCTGCCTTTGCTGTTGTTGTTGCTGTTGCCAGGCATTTTATGCAGTAACTTTAACTGCAGTCGAGGTTCATGCGTGGCTGCTTATAGTGAAGAAGGAGTTACAGTTGAGTGGGAGCTGATTAACCTAGTTTTGCTGGGGTTGCGTTTTAATGAAAGAGATTATGGAAAGTTTCTTGAGGCAATTACTTTGTTCATACAGAAAACTAACTTTAGTTAGTTAGCTACAGCTTTAAAACTTTAACATTATTTTCAGTTTATTAAGAGATTGTATGACTTCTAAACATTAATAGCACTTAAGAGCATAGAAGAGTATATGAAAATATACTGACTTTGAATAGAACACAGAAACGCGAAGCTAGTCGAGTGTGCTCGACTGTGATATACGAGTATCCGCTAGCCATCTGAACAAAATGATTTCTTAAATACAATATATAACCTTTATGTTTTGCATACTTTGGGGAGCTAATTCGGAAGCGATTTCAAAGTAACAATTTCTTAAATAACTTCTTTGTTATTGATCCGATCGCAACCAAATTTTATAAAATCAATTGCGCGTTGATAGTTATTGTGTTTACCAAAAATGATCTGTCCTGTATTAAAATTACACTTGGAATTCGGTTTAAATTGATTTACAATGGCGGAAGGGGGCGTGGTCAAATTCTAAAACAAACTTTATCTGCATGCAGTAATAACATATATGGAAAACAAATTTGGTAGCCCAAGCAATTGTAATCTCTGAGATCTATGTGTTCATACGAACGGACAGATCTTTCTATTTAAATTGATAGCGGAGAATCAATGATAAAGTTTGACTATCAAGGATTAATTATTATACTTAGCATTAGCATGCATTATAAATCGGTATTCCTCTGCTGGATGTATTCCTTCTTCCTGAATTCTTAATATTCCGTTCTTATCTTAATTTTAAGCTTCCTCTGAGTTACTCCCATAATTTATATAACAAATTCCTATTATACGAAGCAATCTACAGATGTTAGCCATGCTTGTCACGTTCCGAACTACCTCATAAACATGCTCATTATAATTTCTTATCCTCAGTCACCACTCACTAATCCAATCTCAATTCACACTCACAGCCCTGCAAAGCTGCTCATAAAGCTCTATTCGCAAGCTGCAGCAGTAACTTCTACTTAAAGCTCTCTCATTCTTCGTGAAGTGCACGCATAAACGAGAGAGAGAGAGAGAGATAGGGGGAGAGGAAAAGAGGCAGAGCATATGTAAGCGACCGCATGAACTAGCTCTGCTTCGGTTTCTGGGGTCTGGTTGGAAGTCGACGCTGCATTCGCTGTAGCTGAGGCTGAGCCAGAAATAGTCTATGTGTGTGTGTTTCTGTGTGTGTGTATACGTGTACGTGTGAGTTGCATAGCTTGAGGCGCTTTGCTGCTCTAATTTTTTGCCTCTTTCAGCCTCTCTCTGCCTTTCTCTCTCTTCCTTTCTTTTTTTTTTTGCGTAGTTTGCCAATGTTTTTGTTATGCTTAAATAAAGATTTGTGTTAGTGTGTTTTATTCTTCTTTTCCCACTGTTGTTGTTGTTGTTCTTCTTCTTCTTGCTTCCCTTAGTTATAGTTGTTGCTGCCTCCCTTAGTTGTTGTTGCTCTGGTGTGTGTGTGTGTTGGCTGAGCAAGTTTATGTGCATTGCCGGGCTTCGTTCATTGTTGTCATTCGCATTGTTGTCGCAATGAAGAAAAGTGCCAGGCACAGGCAGGCAGATGGTGGAGATGGGGAGGAAAGGGGGTATGGAAAACCAAGAGAAAATCCAAGGGGAAAAGCCGCACACAAAAGGCTCGGCCTGAGCGCCGTCATTGAAAGCGCCGCACACAAATTAATATGTGCAACAATTGAGTGTGCGATGTGTGTGTGTGTGTGTCAGTGTGTGTGTCAATGTGTGTGTGCCTGGCTCTTTGTTTTTGTGTGTGTGTGCCTTGGCTTGTTATATCGTATGCATGTTACCTACTTTTGTGAGCTTTTAATTAACAACAAGTGTGCGCCGCACAATGCCGTCAAAGCCGAATAAAAAAACCAACAACAAAAGAAGAAAGAAAAGCCTTGAAATTTTCACACACTTTTCCACTCACCCCCCCCCCTCTGCTGCTTTGCTTTGTGCTATTTATAGCGAGAACATTTATTAAAAAAGAGCTTTAAATAATGCATAGTACTCCCTCACCCTAGAAGGATGCCCGACTTTGACTGGCTTTGCCTGGCGGCTTACAGACAGCTTACCCGGCAAATCCCTGCTTCACCATGGCGGAGTCTTCTTCGTTTCAATTTTATAAATATTTGCAGCATAAAGAAGAAGCAACAGAGAAGAAGAAGCACGAGAGAAGAAGCTAAAGCGTAGCTTAAAGTGAAGCGAAGAGGTCTTTGAATTCATAAGTGTGAACTGTGCGCGACGCAAGGATATCTGTAGGTAATGTGTACCTGACGATAAAAGGAATAAAAAACTAAAGATATAGAGGACGAACTTAGTATTGTTGTAAAAGTTAGAAGTGTTGCATAAAGGAAGACAATGCAGGAGAGAAGTGAAAGTGAAAGGTTGCCCAAGAAAACAAATAAACTTCAAATCTATGACTGCAAAAAAGTCAAAGATCTATAATCATAAAGGAAAATAAACCACTTGCCTTATATATTTTATTCTATTGATAGATAGACAGATCTGCATTATCTTCTTTTTATTCTTTACTTTACATTTTGTATAAACAATCGGTTTGTTTCATATAAAACTGATTTCAGAAGCGTGGGTTTAAAATTTGAATGGAATTTTATACGTAAATGGAGGCGGCAGCAGTGGGCATGGCGGGGAATAAATTTTATTATATTTTTATTATCAGATTATGTAATTAAAAAAAAATTATTTTATTTATATTTTACTTTAAAGATTAGATTACTTAAAAGATTTTATTAATTTTGGATCAATGACAGTCAAATAGCAAATGTACAGTATACGGGCTGTCTGGTACTTGTCTCTCCCCGTAATGCCATCGCATCTGTCTTGAGCCAATTTTAGATGACCCCCGTAGACTAAAGGACTGAGTGCCTCTTTGACCACATCCGGTTGAATTTTACCATCTACGAGAAATCCTAATTTCTCTAGGACACAGTAATAGAGGAACCTTTCAGCATTGTCAGGACCTATTTCCATATAGCACGCCTCTGCATATCGAAATATCAGTTCCTTTTGTCGATCACTCAGTTTGCTGAATATATCCCTTAGCTTCACAAGGAAATATTGTGGCGAAATATGTCAGTTGAATTCTGGTAAAGACTAATGGTTAACTTACATCACCGGCGGACAGAGCCACACAGGCAAGGAGAACGATCAGATATTTCATGGTTTGGTTGCACTGAACTGCCTTGTCGTACTGTTAGCCAGATGCACGACCGGTTTGCATTTATATTATAAAATTTGACTTGCAATGACCTTAGTAATGTGCTTCTTTCGTCTTGCTTTTGTTCTAGGTAATTTGTTTTTTTTTATACTCTTGATATATAGTATACAAAAGATATATATAAGATTATACAATATGAGTTAATAAGCTTTGCTTATTTTACGGTCTAATCAAATCGAATCAAGCTTCAAGCGTTATGAAGCGGATAATTCCTGATGATAAGCGATCTGTTCGAGTTCATTTATTGTTCAATTTTAACATTTCTGTGAAATCAATATGAAGTGGTGTTATTTAAAAAGTCATGTACATTATTTATATATAGCTTTATATCTTTCACTTATGAGTTCTTCTAGCTACGGAATCTTTGAATTATGGTAATTCATATACTGGCCTTAAGATCTTCATATAGCACTTGGCCAGTGAGTAGGCTGTATAGTGCTTGTTTATTCCCCCAAAGGGTGTCACATTCGTCTTGAACCTCTTTAATCTTATTTGCGCCAAATAAAGGACTCAGTCCCTGTTCAACCATATCGGACTGGATTTTGCTATCTTCGATTAAATTCATTTCCTCTAACATGCAGCTGTAAAATCTAACATTTGTATCTTCCGCAGCCAGCCTCGAGCAGAAACGGGCATATTTAAGCAATACTTGTACATCTCTTTGAATTTTAGTCAGTTTTCCCCAGATATCATCCAACTTGACAAGAAAAAATTGAGACGAAAGATGCCAGTTGAAGTCTGGTAAAGAATGAAGGTTCACTTATTCCGTTCCTCTTTATACTGCAATGGATAGTGTTGAACAGAAATACTTAAAGAAAGGAGCCTTGCTTGATAATTCGCATTTAATATTTTCAAAAGATGTCAGATCTTTTTTATTCTTTACTTTACATTTTGTATAAACAATTGGTTTGTTTCATTTAAAGCTGTTTTCTGTCGAGTGTGAAATCATTATCTGAAAGTATGATGTCTATATAGCAGTTGTACAGTATATAGGCTGTGTAGTACTTGTTGACCCCATAAGTGTGGTCGCACTTTTCTTCAGCGAATTTAAGTTTGCCTTTGTCGACTAAAGGACTGAGTGCCTTTTTGATCACGTCAGGTTGAATTTTACCATCTACGAGAAATCCTAATTTTTCTAGCCAACAGTGGATGATGATCTCCACACCCTTGGCTTCTCTATTAGAAGGATAGAAGCACTCCTCCATAGCTTCAGAACCCGCATTTAGCGAAAGTTTGTTGAGGAATTCTTGCAAGGGAATCTTAACAAAGGGAAAATTGAGGCGAAATAAAGTATGTCAGTTGAAGTCTAGTAAAGATGAATGGTTAACTTACAGTACCGGCGGACACAGCCACAGGCAAGGAGAACGATCAGATATTTCATGGTTTGGTTGCGCTGAACTGCCTCGTCGTACTGTTAGCTTGATTCACGATCGATATGCATTTATATGATTTGACTTGCAGACCTTAGCAATTTGTTGCATTTGTCTTGCTTTTGTTCTGCTTTCTTTGTTTTTTATATCCTTCGAAAGAGTATGTAGATTTTTGTCAGAAGCTTGGAACACCTCAATGGATCTATTCCACCATCAACAGGCAAGTTAGATCATATATATAATATATATTTTTTGTAAATTTTTTTTGTACTTTAACTGCACTACATTTTTTTTTGTTGAGTGCCATAAAATCTGATTTTATATTGTATATCTTCAATATGTATATTATATATTTTTGCAGGAATGAAATAAAAACATTTTCAAGGTCCGAAGGGTCAAAAACAATATATTGTATTTACAATATAAATAAAAATATGGGAACAAACCATAAAAATATATGCCATAAGCGTAGACAAGAGTGTAAATTCTTCGGTTCAGCAATTGTTTTCCTTTTATGTACGTTAATATCTGCATACATATTGGATTATAAATGTGTACTAATATGATTTATTATTTTACGGTATACACAATTTACTTAAGTTGAGTGTTATACATCTGTTCCAGTAAATTTCAAATCAATAAACGAATTTCATATTTTATTTATATACAAACTTGTCTCTTCTGAAAGGTCTCTACATTATTATTCTATATAAAATATTATATTTTAGGGACAAAAGAAAGATGTTCAAAGTCTTCTTTCATTTGAGCTTATTATAAAACTGAAACCCAATTTCAACTTCTGTACTTCTTACAATTTGCAAATCAACTTTTGTTTACCACATTCACAGACAGACTTTAAAGACATTTCTCCCTCACTGCTCATAGAGTCCTCCCCTCTCTCTTCCCCCTAAAGTGGAGGCTTGAAAACTTTAACGCGAGCACAAAGTGAAATTAATGCTGCAAATCAGCAGAGCAAATAAGAAATGAGTGGAAAAGAAAATGAATGTGCAGCAAAGGAAAATCAAAATACAAACACAAGTACAACAACAGCAACAACAACAACAAATAGAAATAATTTTTGTAAAGTTCTGTTTGAAAATGGGGAAAATTGGCAAAGAAAACTCAACGCGCTGCACAACGCTCTGAAAATGTCACGCAAATGAGCAAAAATTTCAATAGAATTATATACGTTAATGGTGGCAGCAGCAGGGGGCGTGGCGAGGGGGATAGGCAAGGCGGTGGTGTATGCTTCACTTTATATTCTATTTTACTTTTATTTGTGTTTTTCATTTTATTTTCATCATATTTTTTATAGAAGCAAAGCGTTGTTTTTATATACATATATTTTTATTTGCCTAGACGTGCGTCTGTCAATCAAGAGAGAGGCGCACGAGGAGGCGTGGCAAGGCAGTCAGGCATGCGAGGAGGGGGGAGGGGTGGGAGGAGTCCAGGAAAACTTTTTTTCCGCTTGGGAATTCGCAGCTGGAAAAAGTTGAAGCTACCGTTGCCGTTGCTATTGACAGCGTTTGTGTGGAGTGATGGGTGGAGGAGTAGAAGGGGGCGTGGCAGTTTGAGATGGTGGCAGGGAGCAGATAAATTGCTGCCAGTATGTTTGTAATGCAAACAAACTTTATCTAATTAAAGGAACACGTGTTACAGACACGCCTCGTCCCCCTCTCAAAATATGTTGAAGAGGTTCCTCCTTTCCAGTACCTTCCCCCTACACCGCTCTCTGCTGTTTATCTGCAACGACATTTTCATCTTGTGAGCTGCTTTGCATTGATGACGCACTCGAAATGCCTTTTGATGTCCTCATCGAGGCACGCTTCCTGTCACGCCAGCCCCCCCGCCCGCACATCACTTTGCATTTGCCAATTCGACATATTCGCAATAGACGTAGACTCTGACTGACTGACTGTGTGGGGCCCCTAGGCAACGTCTTCAAGTGGTAGCAGGAAGGGAATGGAAAATGGGATGGGGAAAAAGATAGGGAGGGGGAAGGGCAGAGGGAGATGGCAGCAGTACTAGCTGGGAAAGGAAGCTCCGCTTGTGCCTTGGCAGCAGTCTCGAAAGCCTTGCCTCGATTCGCCTCGACATGTCGAGTGCCTTTTGAGTTGTTTGACAATATGTAGACCATTATTCAATCAATATATTGACACACATTTCATTTGCCCTCGTTGCACAACCCTCTGCCCCTTCTTTGCTATCCCCCTCAAGGCAGGCAAGTGCCCCGGCAAAGCCGGACAAGTGCTAATCGCAAACAAAGTAGTTTTTGCTTGAGTTCCATTTCGATTTCGTTTGACGAGCGCACTCGTCCTCCTCCTCCCCCTCTTCTTCTACTTCACCTACCCCGAGGCTGTTTGGGTTTCGTCTTCGATTGATTCGTGCCGTACCGACACCCTCAAACCCCCTCCTCCGGCTATCCCTTCTGCCTTCCACTTTGACACACTTCCAAGCTATGGCGCAGTTTGGCCCCCAGGGACCTTCATTTCCGCTTAACTATTGTGCGTGGTGCCTATGTGGCAGCGTGTCCTCCCTCCTTCGTCCCTCCCCCTTTTCCTATTTTCGTGTTTCGCCCACACTTAAATTGAATTTGAAGCCCTCTTTTATTTGCTGCCTTCGTCTCATTTTTCCTTTTCGTGTTTTTTTAATTTAATTCGTTGCTTTCGTCGCTTCGTCTCGCAACTTTCCACGCTGTAACTAAGACGGAGTCGTCTCAGGCAGATGCCACACTGTGTCTCGGCCAGAAGTCAATCGAAAAATCAACATTCGTCCTTGGCAACGGCAACGGCAACTCGACCAAAGCGTTTAAGCCATTTAGGCTTTGTTTACATACGATTGGAGCCTACGACGAGTCGATTAAGTGGCTCAAGTTCTGCATCACCTCCTCCGTGTCGATGCGCTAAGACTTTAAAGTAAATGAATCCTAAATAATCAAGAGAGGTTTCTTTTTTGCCAGCGCAAAAAGTTAATAAAGAAGTTTCGGCACTCTCTGCATGGGCGACTAATGTCTTTATGAGTGCTCTACAAAGTTCTCCACTTCAAGTTTTCTTTACTCCAATTTGACACTTTCAATGTAATTGCTTGGAATTGAGTGTGGAATACTTTGAGAATTGACTTTGAAATCGAAGGTAGCGAATGATTACTACAAGATTATAGATATAGCACTGTTTCTCAGCAGCAATTACATTTTATGAATGCTTGGAATATGGAAAAGACAACTTTGTATTGCATACTTTTCAGAGTCATTAAAACTTAAATGATGGATATGATTGAGGATTAATACTCCTTACTTATCACAGTTTCTGCTTAATTAATTCCCTGCAAATAACTTGAATTTTTCAATAAGTAATTGTAAACTATTATTTGAAGCTGTTAAAAGGGTTTCTTAGGTATCGTAAAATTGATAAAACTTTATAAATACATCAACAAAATTTGTATTCAGCACATTTAAAAAATAAACATTGTGCTGAGTTTTCTTAGTTCATATTGAATATGCACAACAAATTAACACCAGATTCTTCGTTTTGAAAGATTAGCATACAGATTTTATTTTACAGTTTGAAGGAACTTTCATTGAATCCTTAACAGTTGATGTTTTTTATGAGTTAAACAACTTTAAAATAAACTAAATTAAAATAAGGATAAAATAAAAAACCGTTGATACTTTTGAAGTCCTAAATCTCTTCAAACTAAACTAAAATTGTCTCAATTAAAAGCATTATTTCACTCGATCTTTATATTAAACTCCACTCAAACCGCATAAAAGTTCTTGCAACTTTGCTTGCCACAAAACTCGACACTTTCGCATGCAACATTCAATTAAACTTTCTCTCTCTTTCTGGCCCCCAAAATCTTGACTTCAATTAGCCGGCGATAAACAAGCTGCTAACTGACAAAGCCCTGAAGACGAAAGGGGCAGGGGTGAGGTCCGAGAGGTCACTTAAGTGCAGCTGCTACG
Source organism: Zaprionus nigranus (assembly GCA_018903425.1). Taxonomy (NCBI): domain Eukaryota; kingdom Metazoa; phylum Arthropoda; class Insecta; order Diptera; family Drosophilidae; genus Zaprionus; species Zaprionus nigranus. The sequence goes on from JAEIGD010000010.1 coordinate 776,416, forward strand.
ACTTACCTCAAAATGCAGTAGTGCGGTTGTCAACGTGGGTGGTGGGCGGTGGAAAGCGTGGCACAAGACGAACTTAAAGCGGCTTCAAGTTGTGTGAACTGGCAGCAATAACTTTCGACTGTCTCCCTGGCTGCACTTAACTTTCACTGTGTTGCACGCTGCACGTTGCTGTTGCAGGCGTTGCTGGCTTAATTATGCTAAAAGGCAGGCAACAACTTTTGCACCTGACTGTGCGCCAGCTAGAAAAATGAATATTTACACAGTTCGCCACGAGTAGAAGGACGAGGACGAAAAGAAGGACGAGGCAGCGTTGTTGTCAATGTCAAAGCCGCAAAATGTGGCACGAGGCACACAAAAAACACTCGTTCGCCAGCTGCGCCGGCTACAGTTCACTTTGTTGTTCTTGCTGCTGCTGCTGCTTGTTACAGTTTCACTTTACACACAGACAAGGTTCGAATTGGCGCCGCCGTGGCCAACGCGGCGTATGTGTAATCTCGTACTCTCGTTGATTTCACGTCAGTTTGGATTCACTTCGCACTGCGCTACACTGCTGCTGTAGCAGCTCGACTGAACATGTTGACGGCGACAGCGACGCGTACGAACTGACAACGCTGGGAAAACCTCAATGTGCCGAGCGTGCCACTTGCCACTTGGCGTGGAAAGCGGCGGGAAATCGCAGCACGAGCCAGAGTTTTGTGGTGAGTCGGCGCAGTGCGGCGGCACGTGCAACTTCCAGTCTCGGTAGCTGTCTGTGTGTGTTTGTTTACATTTTGGCAAGGCATAACAGCAGCGTGAAGGAGGAGGGGCAGTAGTAGTGAAGTGGGTAGGGGTGGCAGAAGAGGCACTTCTAGCGGGATTGGCATCAATTTTGTTTTGCCTACTTTCGTGAAATATGACTGGCAATCGATGGCATCTCGAGCAGCTCCGCAGCACACAAGAGTCAACATCAATTCGACTTTGGCTTAGGCTCTGTACACACACACACACACGCACACACTCATGCACACACGCGCGCATACGCATATGCACGTGCCACATGCGGTTGTCTGCAGTTTAGCTGCAAAATTGAGCAACAAGCTTGTCAAAAATACGTGCAGCATATTAAACAGAAATAGCACAACAACACACAGAAACACACACAGAAGGGCACACACATACACAGAGCAGCAGGTACTGCAGCTCTTGAGGATGCAGGCAGGCTATGCCTCATACATATTTATAGACTACTTCGAGTAGGTTCCCGTTCCCGCCCTCTTTCCGTTCCTGCCATGAATATTCGCACTAATTTGCTGCCAATTGAATTTGACTTGGCTCATTGTTTCGACGCCGCTTTGTGCCCTGCTGCCTTCCCACCTGCCTTCCCTCCTGCATGCCCGTCCCTCCTGCATTCCCTACTGCCTGCATCCTTCTGTTATTCCAGCACCGTTTCAGCAAAGCGGTTCAAAAGTTTATTACAACTTGGCAAAATGCAATTTGAGGCGACAAATTTGGCATGCGAAATAGAAAGCCAAATTGAAATAGGTTTTTTAGTGATAAAGTTTATTTTCGAATTTGGCCACGCCCCCTTCCGTCCCTGTAAATCGATAAAAAGCAAATTACAAGCGTTATTTTAATGCAGTACAGTTCATTTTTGGTTAATATAATAACTATCAGCACCCAAATAATATCTGCAAATTTGTTTGCAATAGATTAATCAACATAAAAGTTATTCAAGAAATAAATTTAATATGTGCTGATTTGCAAGCCCTGCAAAGTATGCAACACAATATTCAATTCTGTCAGGTGAGTAGCTTGTGAATAACAACTTATAGTTTGTACAGAGCACGTTGTCATAATAAAAGCTGGTGCATATATAAAGTTTATAAAGCCTTATAAGGTTTCTATTGAGAATGTTCTGTATATGTAGGTAAATTATAATACTTGTTTTATATATCTATATCCATTTCAAACACTTCTCAAAACTGAATAGGAACACTTTCAAGCAATTAATTAAACTCACTCAATTAATTAAGCAACTTGCAGTTAATTTTTTGCTACTTTAAAAATGACTTCAACTTTTCTTACACTGCCAACTTGCTGGAAAAGTGCTGCCTCCATTGCAGTTCACCTCTAACACTTGCAACACATTATCCACACACACACACAAACTCTTTTAAACACATACACAGTCTAGTCCTGCCCCTATTGCAGTTGTTAAACAAATTGAAGCCAAGTCGGAGAGGTCAGCACAGCAAATTTTTATTGGCAAAAGTTTTTTAATTATCATTAATGAACATGAAGTGTGGCGGCATGTGCTGACCAGGCCAGCAGCTAGAGAAGGAGGCAGAGCAGGAGGCATGGCAATAACAACTTTGGCATTGCAATTATTTTAATGTTCAATGATGTTGCAACTTGGCAGCCAGCGCAATGATTTATTGCCGAGGACCTTCTCTTCCCAGATTGGGTTGAACTTGGCTTAGGCTCGTAGTGAAGAGGGACTTGGATAGAGCTAGGCAGAGAATGGAGGGACTCTACTGAGACCAGGGCGAGCCTGGCTCAGAGTATGAGCAGAATAAGGTCCTAAGCGAACACGCCATTCATTGTGCAAAAGTTGGCAATGCTGGCAATTAGACAGGGCTGGTTCAACCAGCCTGGGTAGTTAGTTCTAATGCGTTATAATGACCCAGCTAAACTTGCACTGGCTATAGAGTTCATAGAATACATTTCCAACCCCCAATAATGAGAGTGGTAGAACAACAAATCGCTTTCTAGCGAGTTTCATGTTGTAAAAATCTGTTTGACTTTAGCTTGATTGGAATCGAGGTTTTTAGCTAATGGCTTTTGTACCACCCTGCTTCCCCTCTTCACGTCTCTTCAAATCGTGTTTACACACTTCGATATTGCCGACAATAAATTATGTATGTACAGCAATTTTCTATAATTTATGCTCACTCGAAAACAATTTGCGGCATGCCAAGCGGGGAGGGGGAAGGGAGAAGAAGTACTGTCGATATCATATAATTTTAATATAAAAACCTAAGCGGGCACAGGCGAGCAAACACGCACGCATGAATACCTATTCAAACACTCACCCCGTCACACTCACACTTGCACACACACCTACACCCACACACGCACACACACATAATCGTACCTCGCGCTATCTCTGTATGCCACACACAATTGCAGAGCGCACTTGCCGCAAAAAACCCATTTCCATTTGGTTTTTACAACCCTACGAGAGCAACCCATAACCCCAACCCCAACCAGTGCGACAACCCTACACCGGCCTACAACCCTGCTCCGGTTACACTAACAGAAACAGGCCGAGACCCCAAACTGGCGACCGAGACCTGAAGCATTTATGACATATGTGCGCCAAGCGACCCGCCTGAGCCTGCCGATTGTGGGTAGGGGTATAATGGGGGAGGGGGGTTACTCGACTGGGTACCCATTGAACCCCATTGGCACGCGCCAGCCCATACTAAGGCCATACTATGAAGGGAACTAAGAAAGGCAGCTCGACTGTGAGGTATCTATTAAACACCTTTCATATTTATAGAAATAAGTAAGGGTTCAATATAACAATAAACTAGCTTATAAGGAAGATGATGTATAGTTCTTAGAAATTATTATATGTCTGTAACTTATAGAAAAGCTGGAGTAGCAAACTTTTTAAAAAAGCTTTATTTTCTTACATATTATCGCAGCACTTCTGCAAAATTTCATAACTTAAGCTTCATAAGTTACCGAGATCTCACTAGGAATATGCCAATCTATGTGTACTTTAGGCAAACGAAGTTAGTACTTGCGTTTCAGTATAGTTTTGTTTGTATATCTATAAGCAGCTTATCTATACCGAATTTCATAACTCTAGCTTCTTAACTGAGATATACCTAGAAATGATGAACTAAGACTGTAACTCATGCAACTGATGTTATAGCTGACTCTTGATTAAGGCTCTATATGTGTATGTGTTCCTAGTTTACCTATGCAAAATTTTAGTCTAGTCTCTAGTTTCTTCAGTTCCTGAGATCCAGCTGTTCTAATATACCCCTAAATCAATTTCACTTGCTAATTCTCTCGCTCCCTTTTTCAACTTTAAACATCTTAAGCTCTTTCTTTTACTTACCTCACACTTTTTCTTAAGCCACACAAACTACCCTTTTACCCTTCTCTTTAATGAGTATAAAAGCTGAGAAAAAATCCTGGTTTTAAGCGATTTTACTGGGCGTGTTGGCAGCAACAGCTTCAGCTATAGCTATACCTTCTACTCCTTATCCAACTCCTGCTCCAACTCCAGCTCCTGCTCCTTCTCCATAGCCGGCGGGCAAGTTTGTTGCCTTTGATGGAACGTTGCTATTGTTGCCACATTGCCAGGTTGCCTGCATGGCAAATGGCTGTATCTGAATCCATAGCTACGCACCCAGTCGTGCACTCATTCCCCCTCTCCACACATTCCCCTCCCTCCCACTTCCTCACTCAAATATCGAGAGAGATTCGACTCGACTTCGCTTGCTTTTATGACAAACCGTGGCGAATCCAGAGGTAACCGAAAGGCGTCGCATCGCAACGGCAGCCGTAAAATAAAAAACGAATAGGAGAGAGTGAGAGAGAGAGAGAGAGGGGGAAAGGAGCAGGAGGAAATGAAGGAAAAGGAAAGGCAAGAAATTGCAATAAAACATAAAATTGCTGACTTCAATTCGTTTGCCATTTGGGTTTCGTTTCATTTCGTTTCGTTTTCCCTTTTCTGCCGTGTTCCAGCTCGGCCTCGCCACTGTTCTGCGTGTGAGGGTGCAGCGTGTCTATGTGTGTGTGTGTGGGTGAGTATTTGTGTGTGTGTATGTGTGCGTGTGTTTGTGGTCCTGTGCGTGCTGTCGGCAGCATCGGGGGCCAAGCTGCGACCGATTCTTTTTATATTTTATTAGGTTTTATTTGATTTACACTTGTTTTGCGCTGAAATGCTTTGCCTGCAAGCTGTCTCCATGTCGGAGTGTGTGTGTGTGTGTGGAGGGTGTGTGTTTGTAAGTGGGCGTGCCTGCGAGGGCGTAAGTGAGCACTTGCTGGCAGCAATCTGTGTAGCAAGTGCAGCATTTAGTTATCTCAAGTTGACTGCAAGAAAAGTGAGAGAAAGTGAAGAAAGTTGCAGATGGGATATGGGTAATGTATGTATGGATACACATATATAGATGAAATTGAAAGATATAGAAGATAGATTGAAGTTGAAATATATAGACATATAAGGGAAGTTGTCAGAGGAAGTATTGCTAAGCTTAGAGTCTTACCTACAATATAGATAAGGCTAAATTATGGAGAATATGGATGAAATATAAAGAATAACTATATATTGGCGTAGGATTTTGATACAAAATATAATGAAGGTGTTAGAATAACCGAAGAATACAGCTGTCGATTTGAAATAGAGATGAAACATGTTTAAATTATATAAAAGAAGTGAATATAAAGCTGCTAGACTAAGTAGAAGTATAGTTGTATAATGTATATTGTAGTATAGTAGTAAACATAAGATAAAGATTTAGATAAAGCCTGTCAAAGCATAAAGTTCTTTGAAAACCTAATATAGAAAATTGACCACAAGAAATGAGGCTGAGATGCAAAGCCTCAACTAATCCCAGTGCAACTTACAGTTGATGCTAATCCTGACTGAAACTGGTTCTCTTATTTGGCAAGGGAATCACATTTTGCAGTCGCCTCAGGTGATTTTGCAGAAGAATTAATGCAGTCGACTGCGCAAAGCTAAAGTACAATTAATTAAGCACACACACACGCACACATACTGTCACACACACACAGACACACATACAGAAAGCGAGAGGGCAAAAAGATTTTAATTACAATTTTGTCGAAGCAGCACAAGTGTCTCTCTTTCCCTTTCACACTGCATGTATGTCTCTCTCTCTCTCTCTCTCATTTATTCTTGCACTCTTCTCTCTCTCTCTGTCCCTTTCACTCCTGCACTCTTCTCTCTCTCTCTCGCTTTGTCTCCTTTCCACTTTGTTTCATTATTTCATTTTATGCCTGAGCTGCAATTGTAAGGCTTTCAATTTAAGCCAAAAATTGGTAATTGCCAATATTGTGGCAGTTGCAAGGGCTGTGCGGAGCAGGTGTGGGGGGAGTGGCAGAGGGGAGGGGCGGGCACAGAGCACTGCCAGCCAATTGGGCAGCATGCAATGAGTTCCGTCTCTCATTTGTCGGGCCTTACGGGCAGCAGAGTTTGCAAAACTTCTCGCCTCACCTTGACACACTGCGCGCAGGCACAAAGCATGCCCCAGTTTGGGGCGCAACTTGCCTGGTGCCCTTTTCCCTTTACTTGACTAGAGGCTAAGCAGGCGAGATAAGCTTTATTAGTTTATGCGGCTGCCAGATAAAAAGCTCAAGCTGAAAGGCAGCTCGTCAAAGCAAAGACTCATTTACTACCTGCCTCAGCTTCCCTTTGCTCTCTCTCTCACTCTCTCCCTGACCCTCTCACACATTTCTAAAGCCATTTGGCCTGCGGTGCTGTTGGCAAGTCAACGCACTAGTTGCACCTGGCTAGGTGTTAATGAGTGCGATAAGCTCGAAATTAAAATATGCATAATTCAGCAATGTTTGCCTGCTGCTTGGACTCGCTATCTCCTTTGCACACACCCCCTCTCGCTCTCTCTCTCTGTGGCCAGCCTTGTGGCAGCTCTTGTGGCAAGTGCTGTGCCTGCTTTCCATTCAACTCACTCGTCTCCTGGGCCCACAAGCCATGCCAAACCATTCGATAACAATAAATTGGTCTAACATATGTTTGGCCCCAAAGCACAAATGCCCCAAGGCTGCAACTAACCGAAAAGCTTCACAATTTACTCTCTCTCTCTCTCTGCCTGCCACATCGATTGATTCCCCTCTCTCTCTCTTTCTGCAGCTGCCCGCAAGTGGCTACTTTAAAGCTCAACCTGAGCCTAATTGGAGTCATGTGAGTCGAGATTTATTAAGTGACTCGCTTCGATTCGTTGCAGATGGAAAGGCAGACAGTTATATGTGATATAGATGGTATATATCGTATATATATATAGCAAGATAGATAGTCCCGTTGCACAGTGTGTGCACATATAATAATTATTTTATTATTACCGTGTGGCAGGCAAGGCGCCTGCCTGACTGACTGCTTGCAGCTTGCCCCAAGGACAAAAACAGCTTCACACGTCACACAAACAAACACCAGACCAACACACACACACACACACCTGCACACCTGCACACACACACACACTCGCTGGGGTATTAAGGTCAAAACTATAAAACATGCAAAGCACTAGAGAACTGTCGAGCTGGAGCGAACAGGAGGATTGCAGACTTCGCCTCGTAGTCCATCACACACACACACATACAGAGAGAGACAGAAGGACCTTTGCCCTAGCTGAACTTGGACCAGCTTGGCAGCTAACCTGGTCAGTAGTTGTCCGGGTATAGCACCGTGTTCGGTCCGGGCTTCTATTAGTTTTGCATGCGGGCTTCTAAAAATACGACACAGCACACACAGTAGCCCCGAAAAGTATGCACTCAAATTGAGCCATAAAAAAACGAAGCCAACGACAGCGTGAAGAGCTGAACGAAAGAAAAAATAGAGAGAGAGAGAGGGGAGGGGGAAGAGAGAGAAAGAGGAAACACGACAAGTGGATGTTGATATATGACAGGGAATATACCCTGGAAGCAAGTGAAAACGATGATGAAAAGGTAGGTAAGAAATAGAGTATGATATGACAGATATAAAAATATATATCATATATATAAATAGATAAATTGTCTATCAATTAAATTAGCATAGAAAGAAATGCAGGCTGTGTAGAGAAAACAAAACTCAGCACAAATATCAAACTAGAAGTTGAAAAATGTGCATAAATATCGAAATATATCGATAATTAAATTAAATTAAATTGATATATAAAAAGAGAGTTAACCAAATTGAAATACTTCGTGAGATAAACATATAAAGAAATTAAGAAAAGAATGAAATCAACAAGCACATACAAATATTAAACAAGAAGTGAACAAATTTTGATAAGCAACGAAATATATTGATATTCAAATGATATATCGTAAAATAACGAGATTAAAAGAGATTACAAGAGATCAAAAGAGACATGAACAATTGATAATACTTCTTAAGATAAACATACAAATAAAATAAGCTAGAAAAGAGTAAAATGTCAGTAGAAAAATGAAAATAAAACAAACAATATCAAACAAGAAAAACAGACAATAAAATCTTTATTGATTATTTATATCAAAATTGAGATATATCATATACATATATCGTAGATTATTCATTGAGATTGACATCAAATACTTCTCTGCAATAAATCAATATACGTGTATTTCTATAACATATTTTGGCGCATCAAACTTCAAAGCTGCCTTGCCAAACTCTTCTCAAATTCTTTTGCCAAAACAAATTTCAATATGTGGAAATAATTCCTCAATTTTTATTTGTATGAACCAAAGAGTTGAAGAGCTACTGCAAAATGGGGGGCTGCCACTGCATCTGCATACCCTGTGCCAAGTTTCTGCTTAACAAAGGGGAGTTTACTTTATGTTAGTCCTTGTCCCGGTACTGCTTGCGCTCCTCCTGTTCCTGTTCCTCGTCATCCTCATCGGCAAGACATAAGTTTGCCGCACACTCAATTGGCTTGGCCCCTTTCGGTTGCTCTGCTCTCTCTCTATGCATATGTCTGGGTTGCTTGGCCCTGCACGCTGCGCCCATAAATATGCTACACTTTAATGCCGCTTGGCCTGCGTTTCATTCCCACTCGTTCCCTTTGCTTCACTTCCTCCTCATACTCTGGCAACGTTTGATGTTTTTGCGAACCCGGACACACTTTCATTCCCTTGTCATTTGTGGTCGCTCTGGTTTCCGGTTAACACACTCTTGCACACACACTTACACATACACACATGTGCATAGGAAAGTGTGCGTGCTTAGTAGTTTAGCCCCTCGCTTGGCCTTAGTCTTCGTTGTCTGTTTTGTTGCCCCCCGTTAATAATATAAATGATGATTTATGTCTCTCCTAGGGAGCAGCCCCACGCTGTGGTCAGCGAGAAAGAGTGGGAGTGGAGGCAGGGGAGTGTTAGGGGCAGCTGCATGCGACTGCAAGTCAATTGTCTGTTGAATTATTTAAGTAGCCCCAAAGTTATCGAAACGAGGCGCAGAGTCAATTAGCAATCAGGCTTTGTTGTGGCAAAAAGATTCTCAAGATTTTCTTTGATTTGTTTGGTGAGTTGAATGAGAATTTCCTGCCTCTTCTCTCACGTCTCTCCCTCTCATTCCCTTCTTCTATGCCCTTTTCCTGCTATCTATTCCTCTCTCTACCTTCTCTCCCAATTTCCCTATCGATTCCCAGACGCTTGACGGCATAACTCAAATTGTTTTGAAGCCAGACAATCAAAACACAAGCAGACACGTCCCGCCCTCTCTCACACAATCTTCCCTCTGCCCCTCTGCTTTACTGTCTTCATCTCTCTTCTTGCCTTTCCTCCTCTCCCTCCCACAGTTATTTAAGGCATTTTCCAGCACATTAAAATCGAATTTTGCATAGCAAAACAACATAAAAAACAAACAACAAACTGTAGCGCCGCCTGGCGGCGAACTGCGGTGCGTAAAAAAGCCACAGGGTCTCGGTTTCGGTATACCCCTCCACACGCCCACTACCTTTCTCTACCCCTGCCCTCCCTCACGCTGCTTCGCTGCAACCCTGAGCAAAAATTTATGCAAACGAATTAAATTGGCAGGCTGATGTACAGACTGGCAGGAGGCCAGCAGCAGGGAAGAGAGAGAGACGGGTGAGGGAGGAGAATGGGAAGGAGAAGGGGGGCAGGGTATACGCTACGGGGTCACAGGATACGCGGTACCGGAGACATCATGCTGATTGCCAGCGCGCCCCGCTGAAATATAATTATATTTTTATACCCTTCGACCATTGAAAATGGTCAAAAAGGGTATACTAACTTTGTGCAAAATGCAAATGTATGTAACAGGCAGAAGGAGGCGTGGCAGACCCCACAAAGTATATATATTCTTGCTCAGGATCACTAGCCGAGTCGATTGAGCCATGTCTGTCTGTCTGTCCGTCTGTCCGTCTGTCCGTCTGTCCGTCTGTCCGTCTGTATGAACGCACAGATCTCAGCTATTATAAAAGCTAGAGTTACCAAATTTGGCAGGAAGACTCCTGTGTGGATCAAGCAGATCAAGTTTATTTCAAATGTTAGGTGCCACGCCCACCGCCCCCACAAATCATAATTTAATTTTTTGAACTTAATTTGTAAGCGCTCAGCTATTATAAAGGCTAGAGTTACCAAATTTGGCAGGAAGACTCCTGTGTGGATCAAGCAGATCAAGTTTATTTCAAATGTTAGGTGCCACGCCCACCGCCCCCACAAATCATAATTTAATTTTTGAACTCAATTTGTAAGCGCTGTTTAAAAGATAGAACTTTCTGACTTAACATATACTAAGCTTAATGAAATATCTACGTAGTCTCCAAATTTCAGTCCGATCGGACAATAAACACAAAAGTTATTTAAGAAAGTATGAGCATAAAACCAAGTGCGTCAGCTAACAAGGGAGGCGGGCGAGCGCGTAGCACGAGCGCCATCTGTCGGGATTAATTTCAAAGCATGTGCATATGCATATGTGTATGAATTTAAGAAATTAAACTACACGGGAACATACTAGGTCGAAGGGTATCCCACTGTCGCGTGTTGCGCGACTGTTGCTTTTCTTACTGGTTAAATTTAAACATTAAATATTTACAGCCGTAGCACCCCCTTTTGACCCACACATGCACACCGACAGGCACACCACACCTGCCATTTTATGGCACATAAAGCCATTTACAGTTATCATTTTTGGGCTGTGCTTAAAGCGCAGAGCCAACGAACCTGATAAAAGCGCAACTTTTGCAATTAACCAACACTGGTGCGTATGGCACGTAGAATCTTTAAGGAAATGGAGAAAGAAGAAGCAGAGAAAGAAGCGAAGAGAACTCTGCAGAGAGAGAGAGAGAGAGGGCAGCGCATAATTCATAATGCCATTCGCGAATGGATTCATAAGTCAGCCTAGAAATGCGAATAACAACGGGCGAATGCCAACAAACATTTATCATTGTTCCAGTTGAGCGTGAAACGGAATGGGTAGAACCAGGAGATGGGTGATGAGGGAGGGAGAGGGTGAGAAGAGGGAAGACGAGGGGGAAGAGTATGCAGAGGGAGGGAGTCAGAGTGTGGGGAAGTTATGTGGAAAAACTGACTGGGGAAACTGGCGTTGTGCATGCACGGAAATAAAAATAAACAAACGCAGAACAACAATAAGTTAGCTAGAAAAATTGCGTAGCCAGCACTAAAGACACCCTGTAGTGGATGAAGAAAGTTGTGAGAATGTTACTATAAGAAAATCTATACATTCAAGTCAAGAATAAATATATGGTTTTAGGTAATGCATTCTTATAAATATATGTACCTTAAATGCCTCGATCAGATCAAAAACTTTAGCTTTCACAACTTATTCTTATAAATAAAGCTCTTGAAAGCTACAACTTTACTTACACTTGATTACACCATTAATCTTTGAGAAATAATGCCTTCAAAGTAGATAAAAGCTTTAGTTTCCAACTTCGAACAAAAGCTCCATTGTGCTTTTTGACCTTACAAAATACATTATACATAAAGCTTTACAAATGTATGCTTCAACTGAAAGCTTATTAAAGTTTTTAAGTAACTTACATTGGATATAATATATTAACATCAAACTGTGATGAATTAAGCCTTCAAAGTAGTTTAAAATGTGCCCTTGCGAATTCAACCAAAATCTCAGCATTGTTTACTTGTTATATACGCCAATTAAAGCTTTACAAATATATACTTTCACTGCAAGCTCATTAAAGCGTTTAATTACTTGTACATATACAATATATCACCTTGAATCTCTAAGAAAGAAAGCTTTCAAAGTAGTTTAAATCCTTACACTGCAACTTAAGCCAAAAGCTCAAGCAACTTGAAGCATACTCTTTGTTTACTGTTCCTGGGGTTGTCATAAAAAAGAATGTATGCCACGCACATAATATTTATGACAAGCAGTAGCATTCAAGGGGCGTACCCGCTCAAGGGGCGTGCCAGGCAGCTAGTAGCGGGCATTCAGCTAAAAACTGAATTGGGCGAGAATTGCAAAAATAAATGAATGACAGAATCTCTCTCTCTATCATTGTGTTGTGCGTGTGCCTGCCTAGGTGGATGTGTGTCGTAGACTTAGAAGTCACCTGCTGTGCGTGTGTTGCCAGGCATTCAAATAAAGTCAGCTACCTTCTTCATCCCCTCTCCGACCACCTACCCCTTCTCCCGCGAACTTTCATTGTTGGCAACATGAAAATATCCTTAGGCCGCCAATGCAGCTGATTCTGTCGACGTCCGACGTGGTCGACATTGTAAGTGCCACACACTGCGACTACCTGCATGAGTGTGCGAGCGTGTGTGTGTGTGAGTGTGTCTTGACTTCCTGGGGAATTGCTCTTGTTGCTTTTGTTGTTCTGTAACCCCGACGGGGCTCGTGTTTCCTTCATTTACATGTGGCGGGTCGACGTAACACGGTTATTGCATTAAGCGCAAGTTGTAGCCTAGATTTGAATGCCCTACCCCGCCCACTGCTGCCCCACCCCACCCTTCCTTGCTCTGCCTAGGCCGAGGCCAGCCCACGTCTGCCTGCTCCGCCTTCACCCCACACACGTATCGTCATTGTTTGCCATTGTCTGCTCTTTCGCTTACGTCTTCGTCAGCCTGTTCATTCTTGCCCTCTTTGTTTAAACATTCAGCATTCATTATTGCCCCCTCCACCCTTGTGTGCACCACACTGCCTTCCCCCCTGCCACCCTTCTTCCTCACTGAGCTACTGCATATTTAATAAAGTTTGAGTTAATTTCGTCACTCGCATTTTGCGTATTTTGCGGCACATGCGTGTTAACAATTTATTCTGCCCCTAATTTATCTACCCCCCTTCCTTCATACTCCTCCTGCTCACCCTCTTTCTCTTCTTCTCTTCTACTTTTTTTGGGGTATTTTGTTTTTGTATCGCAGCTCTAAATATTTATGAGGCAGCTGAACTTTGAAATTGAAGCCAGTGTCGAAACGAGCGAAGAGAGGCTCGTGGAAGGGGGTACCCAATTTCCGGAAATGGAATTTAAAACGCAGCACAAGAGAGCTTAAAGCGTTTAGTCTAATTATGTAGATGGATTGGGGTATTCAGTGAGAGAGGTTAACAGTAATTGCGTAACAAGTTTAAAGCTGCGATTTGTCGCCCTGAACCTGCAATAAGATATTCATTCAGGCATTGAAAGAGTATGCAATATAATATAATGTATTCAAGTCAAGGCAAACAAATGGACTACTTGAAAGAGGTTAATATATTGCTCAGTTCAAGAACAAATGGTGTACAAATCAAAAAAGAACACTTAACTTATAAAAAAGAACGGAATGCTACCTTCAAATTGCCGAACGTTCTACTCCCTTGCAGGTACATTTTTATCATATTGTTTCTATGGCAGCTATGTTATAGCTGTCCAATTTTAATGTCTCTATAATATATTGCATAACTAATAATATTTCTTACTATTAATACATTTTAAAGAGCTCAGAATATATCATTAATTTTGTAATATTATATTTATTATTATTACAAATATATTTTAATCATTTCATACACTGCTTAAACCTTCACCTTAATCAGGGCAAATTGAACATACAAGACATATTCACAAATATAATTAACATCTTTTAATAATGACATAATTATCAACCCACTTGGAGGACAGAGTACTTATCCCCTGCTCCCTCCTTCACTTTCCTCTTCTTCAAAAAGCTTTCAGTTCGGTTTCATGGTCATCTCGCCGTGTCGCGTTACAGAATCGCCACGCACGATATCTGCCACATAGCCGAGCTTATCGCGGACTCTGCAACAACTCCATGTAGCATATGTGGTCGAGCCACGCCCAACTCCGCCTCTCTCTTTCTCAGTCTCTGTCTCTGCAGATTGTCACTTTTAATTATACATATTGCCTGGCGTATTTGGTTTAATTCTTTTTAATGGCAAATTATGCGCCCCAATGCGAAGCATACGCCCCGACAAATTATTATTAAAGGCCTGTTGCGTGTGTTGCATGTTGCGTCTGCCACACATGTGTGTGTGCGCGTTGTATGTGGCACGTAATGCAACGATGAACAGCTGCAGCTTGCCGGGGCATTATGCTATAAAGTTGCAACTAAATTGCAATTGATATTTCAATTTGTTGTAATGCGATTTCACATTTATTTTTTATTTTCAAATTTTAATTAAATCAAATAAACGAAAATTGTGCAGACAGCTTTATAGTTGGTGATCTAACAGAACTTATATAAAATATTAATAATATGTGACATAAGCATCATAAAATATTATTTGAATTAATGAAGCCGCCATTAGCTGCCAAAATGATCCATAAAAATAACTCTTAAGCTAACTAAAAAATCGAATACTTTGTTTAAAAACAACTAGATGAAATGCTGAAAAGCTTAAGCAAATATTATTATTTTTTATTGTGAGTACAAAAATTTAAAACTTTAGCCTTATTCAATATATATTTGTTTTAACTTTATTCACTTGAACTATGCGAATGTCATTTTAAAACTAATTGAAAAAACAATTTTTAAAAAATTAAATTACATTTTTCATTGTTCAATAAAGCCTTACAGATTTTTACCATACATGTTCTATAACTTTTTTATAGCAATTTGTTCTCTTTAATTACACGTGACATATGGCGGCCTTTTACTCAATTTGCGACTAGAATTAAAAGCTGACAAAGTCGTTGATGGTGACGTGAACGGAGTAAATGGTGACATTTGTTGTTGCACCAACTGTTGTTGTTGTTGAAGTTGTTGTTGCTGTTGTTGAGGTTGTTGTTGCTGTTGATGATGTTGTTACTGTTGCTACTGCTGCTGCTGCTGTTGCTGGCATCACAAAATCCCATTGAACACTTTGCAGCGAAACGTCGCACAGTAACAACAAGAACAGGAGGAAAAGGAGTAGGAGCAGCGTCAACGATAAGAGGAAAAGCGTGAAAAAGCGAAAAACGAAAACAATGTCAAACACATCAAAGTCGAGCAGCAGCAACAGCAGCAGCAGCAGATTTCCATGCAGCAAATCCAATGGGAAATGGCGGGCAAATCAACTGAAAAAAATCTCGCTAAAAAAAAGAAAGAAAAGTAAAGGGAAAAACCAAAATAAAAACTGAATGAAAATAAAGGAAAATCAAGCAAACAAAATGCCAGGCAAATGGTAGATGAAAATGCACGACGAGGGAAAAATTGAAGGGGGTGTGCAAAAGTAAAAGCAGTGAAGAGAAGGAGAGAGAGAGAGAGAGAGAGGGGAAAGGAACTGGGGGAGAAAACTGCAGTTTTGGCAAAAATGGAAAACGAAGTCAAATGCAAATTGACAGCTTTCAATATCAATTCCAAAACAATCGCGCTTGCACGCGAGGGAAATCGCAGCAAGGCAGAGAGAGAGAGAGAGAGAGAAGAGACAGGGGGGAGCCAGGCTACGTGCCACAAAAAGAAAAATCAATTTGAACTGTCATGTGCATAAAAAATCATGTGAAATGTTAAAAGGAAAGAGAGGCAGCTCAAACGAAAAACATTACAAGGATAACTTAAATGGCATCGCATGTCCAGGTATGTGCTGGCTTCCTCTTTCCCCCTCTCTCTCTTCCCGTCCCTCTCTAGCCTTCCCCCCTCCCTTGCTGTAACTCTATTGAAACGCAATCAAACCGGGTTGACAGGTTAAATTAATTAAGCCCGATTTATGCAGCCCCGTCGCGTCGTCCGGCAGCAGCCGCTTTTGATGTGGTCTCCTCCATCTTGGCCAGACACTTGGCATGCCAATAGCCCTAGCTCAAAGCAGCAGGGGGGGGTGAGTGTGGGGAGAAGGGTTTAGTGGAGGTGCGGGGTTTGTGTGTGGTTGAGTACATTTTGCAAATTACACTTGCGGTACCCAGGGAAAGACAAAGAGAGGGAGAGTGAGATTTGCTTTTACTTTTGTGTTTGCCTTTGGTCTTGGCTTTCTGCTTCGACTTTAGCATCAGTTACTCTTCCTCTGCCTCTTCTTCTTCCTTCTCTTGCTTATCGCCGCTGGTTAATGACATAAGTATTTAATCTGAGAATGTGGAATTTGCATAAATTAAAGCAGAAAGGCTTGCAAGGAAATGGCTTTATCTGCCTCGTCTGTGCACTCAGGCTGGGCAAACATAGCACAGACTGCTGTAATATATATACACTGTATATATGCCGAGATTTGATTAACAGTAAAAGTTTATGGCATTTACTTTTGATTTGAGATTAATTCTATTTTTATTGTGAAATGTTTGCTATATTTGTTTGGTTTATACACCGATTATTTAATATATTTATGGCATATTTTGTATACCAATAGTATAATCAATTGCCGATAAATATATTCCATATTCGCAGGGCCAGCAAAGTCGTACCAGGAGAAAAGAAAGGTTTCGTAAGCATCGCATAAATTTAAAGGCCGTCATTCGGCAATTTTCTTATCGAAGAATTTCATATTAAAAGCAACCAAAAGACTCCGCCAACAATGGGCAACAAAGGCAACATTATGACAAGTGCAGAGAGGTAGTTAAACGACTAAGACATGATCTGTAAAAAGAGAAAGTAAGGTTTTCAGAAAGAGGGAGAGATAAAGAAGGATGAAGAAGAAAGAGAGAGAATTTAATCTGTTATCATACAATATATTAAAGGTTCATTAAAGTTCTTTATTGTGGGAATACTTCATCTACACAGCTACAGCCGAGTGTGCTCATATCCACTAACTACTAACTTCTACAATATTTTTAGCGTAATTTGTGTAGAGCTAGCAGTGCCTGCCAGCAGTCATATCCACACAGTTGTCAATTACAGGGTATTTAAATTATGAGCGCACTAAAGGGCAGCAAACGACGCAGTGCAAGGCGCGTATTGATTTTTTGCCAAGTTCGCTTGCCAGCCTCCCCCCGCCAACACATTCCCTGCTCATTCTCTACTAACTGCAGTCTCGAGACCAGTTCAGTAGCAATGCCTGCCCCCCTCCCTTCCCCTTTATATCCCTTTCCCTTGCACAGCCTTGGAGAAGGCAAGCCAAGTCAGCCATGGATTTGTAATTACGGGATTAGTCCTTCAATGGCAATGCGATTGGCAGTTTTTATGATTTGCACAGCTCGCACGACGGGGCAGCACTTCCATTTGCACAGGCAAGGGGAAGAAGGGATGGAGGAATAGGAGGAAAAGGAGGGAGAGGAGGGGAAGAGGAGGAAAAGGCAAGGCTGACTGTGACTTTTCCTGCACGTGATCTGCGCTGGCCCCCTGCGGCCACTGTGTTTGTGTGTGTGTGTCTCTCTGTTTGTGTGTGTCTAATTTGCAATTAAATATGTTTGTGGTGGCAAGTGATCGTAGGGGGCAGGGGGTGTGGCAAAGATGAGCGCCGCTTGCGTTGCCCGTGTTCGATTTGTTTGGCAAATCGCTTAAACGAATCATCAAACGCTTCGCATAACACGCTAAAGTGTCTTCAAAATAAAGAGCAAAATTAGTGAGAAAATACCCAGATCATCTCCCTTTCCCCTGCTGCCCTTACCTTCTACTTCCCCCTCGCTGCATCCCCAGCTGAATAAAAAACACGCAGAAATAAATAAAAAAGCCAACACAGCTTTACGTTTGGCTGCCTTGCGGACTCCAGAGACGCCGCAACCGCCCAGGCATGACCAGGGGGGAGGCAGGCAAAGAGGGGGCAGAGACAGGGGCATGGTGCTTAGACTGCTGACTGCCAGCGACGCCGACTTCCGTTTGGCTTAGAAAATTTACAAAAAAAACACAAAAAAAAAAATAAAAAAGAATAACAAACTTTTTTCTTCAACAATTTGTGGTGCGTGCCCCGTTTGTTGTTGTTGTTGCTGCTGCCTCTGCTGCCATGCTGAGTGTTTTTGTTGGCCACGACGGTCTTGTTATTCTTATAATTGTGCATATGACCCTGTTTAATACAGTTCGTTGCACAATTATGCGTTCGTCTTTTGTTTAACTTTATCAAGTGTTGTTGTAACTGTTGTTGTTGCTGCTGCTGTTGTTGTTGTTGTTGTTGTTGTTGGCGCTGCCTCCTACGCCACAACCTTGTGACTTTTGAGTCGCAGTTGAATTATGACTGCGCGAGGGCGGGGGAAGCACGAGTGGAACGAGGCAGCGAGGGCAGTGGAGGGTGCCAAGTGTGCAGCTAAGTAAAATCTGTGAATAAGTAACTGGCAAACACTTTGTTAATATTGTGAATGATTGGCAAGCATACTATTGTGAATTATCGTAAATTAAAAGCAAAGAAAACTAATACTTTATAATATACAACACCCCATATTCGTCATTTTCAAGCACAAAAGCAAGTGGAATATTTCATTTTGAGTGTAATCAAATTTAATTTAATTTGTAATTAAAAGATTAATGTTTGTTGCTTTTTTTAGCTTATCAAGAAACATATAAATATATACCAATCTATAGCAATAAACCTACCACAATCTAGAATCAAGCAAATCATATCAATAAACAAATTTTCAGCTTGAAAATGAGACAATTTCCCTTTTGATTCGCATTCTCAAGTTGAAATTGCTTTCATCAATTCGAGATCAGCTCATAATATTTGAGTAGGAGGACATCAAAAAGTTGTGCGAGTGTTTTTTGCGCATTTTGCGGCAATTTTGATGCAGTAGGAGGAGAAGGAAGAGAAGAGGGAGAAAGAGGAGTAGGAGCAGGCCAACAATTTGTTAATTGGCAACTTAAAAGCGTTCGGCCTCGTTTGTCCTCGTTCAATTTGACAGCTGAGCCGCGTTGCGGATCATCAAATGACAATTGATGGCTAAATAAACGGCAATTAATTGGCATTGATGGAGTGTTGCCCAGTGAGCAAGTGAGACAGAGAGAATAGAGAAGGAGAAGGAGAAGGAAAACAGCTGCAGCAATATGTTTAGCAGCGCCGGCAATTTGCCAAATTACTTTGCGGCCATAAATCAAAGCATCAAACTTGCAACAGCCCAAAACTCAAGCAGAGCGATTCGTCTTAGGGGAAAGTTCTGCCTGTACCCTGTACCCTGTACGCAGTAACGCTATATACACTGCATACCCTGTACAGCTTGTACCTCACTACGCGGCTCAGCATTTCCCCGGACAGCTGTAAAACTGCTGAGGCAGAAACTTACGATGCCTCATTAGATATGCCGCACAGAAGTTGAACTGCAGCATCTGCTGATGCTGCCGCCAGGTGGCGTCTTTTCAATTTGGCAAACTCAGCGGATGTTGCTGCTGCTTCTGTTGTTGTTGTTGTTGCTGCTATTTTCTTTTTTAATCTCGTAAGTGTATGTGTCAACTTTTCTCACTTTGTTTGTTTGTCTGTTTATTTGTTTCGGACCCGGGCCCGGGCCCTACGCACACCCCGGAGAGTCAATGTCGAGTCAATAAAGCAAGGAAATTGCTAACAAAAGACCCGCAAAAACAACAACAACTGAGGTAGCAACAACAACAACAGCAGCAGCAACAACAACAACGAACCCAAGCTCATTTGTGATGTTTTTCCTCATGATATTCTATTATTCATTCCAATTTCTGCCAGTCTCTGTGTGTGTAGGTGTGTGTAAATCCTTCAAAGGTATATTTTTCATCACAGCTAAACCGCCCGCTGTCTCTTGCCCCTCCCTCTCTCTCTCTCTTGTTCTCCTCTCTACTCAAAGGTCAGTGAAAGTTTTTGCCCAGCTACGGTTTGTTCCCTGGCTCGTTTATTAGATTGTCCTGCGGCCCGAGAGCACATCAAAAACTTGCCAACGGCTGTTTTTGACAAGCACTCGACAGTGACTTTTCGCCCCTCCCCCTCTGCAACCTCTGTTTCTCCCTCTCCCATCACTCTATTCGACTTGTGAAGTGCCGTCGATACTGCGCGTGGGCGTGTCATAAACATGACAAAGTTTTCCCCGCTTTTTTCTCGGCTCATACACTCGACTCGGGTCTTCATTATGATAAAGTTGCGGGGCAGAAAAGAAACTTATATTCGACGGATGTCGTTGTCGCTATAGCTCATCAAATTTGTATTGATTGTGGGGGCTTAAATATAGTAGTGCGCCAGCGATGGGTTTCTTTCTGTGCACTCCCAAATGAAGTAATCAATTATTAACTAATGCATTGTGGCTTAGAGGAGAATTAAAGTGGGCAAGTGGGAATGGCAGCTTTAAGCTCGATTTGTGGTGCATAAGGCAAGGAGTATTTAGTATTTAAATGATATTGACTAGAAACAACTGAGAAAGGGGAATTGGAAAGCACATTAAAGCTAAAAGTAAAGTAATGTATAGATAGATTCAATCTTATTGCTAAGGAATCTATTCAAGCTAAGGTAAAGTGCAATACATAGAAAACATAAGCTTTTTATTTGTTTTATGTATATGATTAAGCAGCTTAAAGCTTACCACAGGCTTATTAAAAGTTCATATTTACATTAAGATAGGAACGTTTATTGTTCACTTAAGTTGAGAAAACGTATTTGATGTTCATTTACTTCTGATTATGAAAACAAAAGCTCAAAGTTGACTTAATTCGAGACAAGAAATTATTCTGCTAAGCTTTAAGTAATTTATTTTTAATATCTCACCGGCAGAGAAAGCTTAAAGCTCACTTAAGTTGGTATAACTGAATAGGTGATACTTTTATACTAAATTTATAAATATATTAATGAATTCATGCAATTAGTAACCTCACTAAGATGACACCCAGCTTCTGCTTATGGCAAGCTTTAATTGCAGAACTTTTTTTAAATAGTTTCAACCAGTTTTCAACATTTCATCAACTCCAAAACAGTTGCTTAAGCTAATAGCTTCGACTTGACTTATTTTAATTGGTTATCGACTATTAAATCGATAACGCGCACGCACTGAAGCAAACAATTTTGTGCAACGTTATTGCAACTTTGCAACGTCGTCGTGGCCTTTTTTGCCGCACTTTGTCGAGGAAATGTAAACCATGTTTGCCGTGCTCGCATTGTCGCTAATTGAAATGCAAATATTGATGAGTGTTAAGCAAACGCGCCAAGCGCTAATTTGCACAATTTTCATTTCGTTTCGTTTTGTCGCGCGCCGCATAATGCGCCGCAAAGTATGCCATAAAATGCAGCACAGGCAGGCAGGCAGCAGGCACCAGCTGCCGCAGCAATTGCAGCTAAATTGAGAGTCAAGTCGATGCCTGCCGCCCCTCTGCCTGTGTCACGCCTGCCACGCCTCTTTGCCGTCAGCTGGCAGACAAATTGCAGACTGGCAGCCAAGCAGCCTGACAGAATGAAGGCCTGTCGGACTGCCTGACTGCCTGACTGGCTGCCTAGCGGCTAAATGCTTGCAGAGAGCAGACTCAGCAGAATTTCAAATTTATTCAAATCAACTCGTTGAGCAGCCAGTCTGTGGGCGTGGCACATAGCACTCTGTGTGTGTGTGTGTGCGCGCCAAGCAATGAGCAACTGAATGAATGATTCAATTAGGCATCAAATATTTACAGCAGACGTTTAAATATTGCGACAGACTCGATACCAAGCCAAGCCCTTAACTGCATCCTGCCTTCCCACCTCCTTCCCCCTCTCCCATTGGGGGCTGCATTTGAATGCCATTAGGTTTCGCCATTGGATTTGCCATTGGATACGCCGAGCAGCGTAGCCAAGAAACTTTTGCCGGAAACTTCGCTAATTGGCCCGACAAGTGCGTAAGTTGAGAAGCTGCACAGATACGCCTCGGAAAACTTAATAAAAGTGCAGAGAAAATGAAGAAAATTATAATAAATTTAGAAGATGTGCCAATTTTTAATATCTAAATATTTAATAAAATACTTAAAAGTTGCAGAACTTTAAGCCAACTTCAGCCGGAGAAGCAACCAAATGCAGTGCAGTTGAAATAAAACTAAAATAAAATAAGGAACATCCAATAGAACAAAATGAAATAAAACAAAATATATAAAGCACATCAAATGGAATAAAACTAAATAAATAAATAACTTTGGCATTGTTCATGCTGCTGGAACTGACATAAAATTCAATTCTAAATCCAAATCAGAATCGGAATCGCTATGCCACAGTTTCTGCCTCAGATTTATGAGCAAATAGTTTTGATGCAGTTTTCCACTTGCACTCCCCTCCCTCTCCCGCGCTCTCTCCAACTCTCTGACTTGCTTTGTGTGCGCACAATTTCAATAGTTTGATTACAAAAGTTTTTCAATTGAACATTTCTGCATTTTTACGTGTAGCTCGTGCCCAGGTACGTTGCACACGGCGTATGCGCATTCTTGCTGCTGCCTGCCATAATTTATTTACAACCAAATGTATTGCTATCTCTACCTCTCTCTGTCTCTCTCTCTCTCTCTCTACGTGTCGTAATAAATTGCAATAAAATTGAAAACAGCCGCTTTCGCATAATACGCTTTCATTTCGCTTTATTTATAATATTCTTTGCCGCTTGTTGCAGCTGCAAATTTGTTGCTGCTGGTGCTGCCAAGTTGTCGCCGTCGCCGTTGCCGTCGCCGTCGCAAGTTGCACACTCCAAAAATATTTTCATAATTTTTATCACGATTGTAATTCTCGCCCCAAAAGTTTTGCATTCAAAAAGTTTCGTATTTGGGCAACTTTGCTGCGGGTGGCAAGTAAGAGCAGGACAGAAGGGGAAGGGCTAGGGGAAAGGAAAAGGAGGCTTCAAGGAAGGCGTGCCAGAAAACTTTTCATGCTGACAATGAGCTCACAACAGATTTCTGAGTTAATTTCCCCAGTTTTCGGCGGCAGCAGCAGCAGCAGCAGCAACAACTTTTCTGTCGACAAATAACAATAACAATTTGTACGCAGGGAATGTTTGTGCGAGCACTTATTGCACGCACTGTGTGCGGCATAATAAGCCTAATTATATTCGACAGTGTAACGAGACTGATAAATGATATAACTGCCTGGCAACTAATTGGCAGCAATCTGCGAATATTTAGCTCTTTATTACGTATACGCATGTAAAGCACTTTGATGGGGAGGGTGTGGCTTGATGGGGCGAACCTTGTGCTGCCCCTGGTAGCGTTCCTAGTGGCCCTGGTAGTGTACCTAGTGAGTGGCCTGGTTCTCTTCTTGGTGCTGTATGGGTGCTTCCTCTGCTGCCTGCTCTGGTGCCTTCCCAGCTGTCTTCTTCCAGTGCCTGCCCTGCTGCCTCCTTCTAGTGCCTGCCCTGCTTCCTCCTCTACTGCCTCCCCTGCTACTTCCCCTTGATTCTATTGCTGCTTATCAATGTCAAGCCAAAATGGATCTCGTTGACAGTCAAACAATGCCATTAATCAAGCTGTCTCAAGGTGCACTCTTCGTATTGTTCCCAAGGGGCTTTCTTAAAGTAACAATCAACAAGCGAGCGAATGATGTGCGGCAAGATGCCATGCAGAGCCACAACTGGAGGCACATGCAACTCCAGCAGAGCAGACACTGCGGGGTATAACACAAACTAGCAAAGTCAAACTCTGCACATGTCACACACACACACACACACACCACACACTGGTGTCCGTTTTTCACAATGCGGCGACAGTTTTTGCACAAAACAAAAAACCGCCAAGCGGCAAAGGAAAGCAGGAAAGGGAGAAGGAGAAGGAGAAAGAGAGAAAACACAGCGCGCTTCCATGTGCTGACAGCGATAAATTCTAATGCTGCTGGGCCAAGGCGGGCAGCCAGCCACGCCTACTACACGGGGCGGCAACCGTAACTGGCTGACCAAAGACCGAAGCATGAAAAATGGCAAATGGCAAAGAAAGAAAGAAAGAAAGGAATCGCTCGCTGGCAGTTTGGGTTTGTGTTTGCTGAGGAAATATTTTTAGCACGTGTTTGCTTTGCTTCTCTTTTTTTTTTACTCTGCTTTGTGCTGGGCTTAACACACCCACCCCCTCCCCCATTCCCCCTCTGCCTGCCATGCGTTGGCTTTGTTCAATCTCCTGTTCAGGCCACATTTGTCACTTTAAATGCAATTTGACTTGTGCCCAATGCGCACAAGTTTCGTAGCTCGCAGCAATTTGTCGTGTCTTGTTTGCCTGCCGAAAGAAACAAATGGCGTGAGTTAAAAGTGTAGCATACTTTCGTGCGCTCAAGAAAATCAATTTCCAAGCCGTAGAAGGAGACGGAGAGAAAGAAAGAGAGTGTGCGTGTTTTGGCAGCTGCCACTGTGTGTGGCAATTCAATTCTGCATCTGCATGGCTCACTCGATTATACAGATACTGTGTCTATATGTTGCTCGTGCTAATCTGTGCAGCTGCAGCTGCAGTCGAGTGTTAAAAACGTTGCATCAATTTTGCACGCGACACTTGGCAACAGCAGCAGCAGGGTTGCCACACACTCTCTGTGAGGGCTTCAATGAGCCGGAAATGTCTTCATTATGATTGCAGGCAGCACCGAAATTCGTTTTGTCGACTCTCCTTGTTGCTTGGCTTGACTGGTGGCTGTGGCAGTTGTTGTAGGTCTTACTGCTGCTGTTGTTGTTGTTGTTGTTGTGGTTGGCAGTGCGTACGAGCGTGGTAATTTGCTCATATCCACAGCCCCCTTACACGTTGCGTATGAGTGATGGTTGAATTCATATCAACTGACAGTTTATTTACACCAAGCGCCATCATTACCAACGCTCAAGGCGAAGTCACACATTCCCCCACGCACACACACAGTGTCCCTCTCTCTCTCCCTTGCCCCAATTCTGTCTCTGTTGTTCCTTTGTGTTGCCGTGTGATATGAAAAATTGACTGTGATTTATGCAATTATGTTAACAAAATATTTACTTGGCCGCAGCGGCAGCAGCAGCAGCAACTGATTGCCTTAGACACTTGCCACATCATGACGCCCCCCTAAACGTTGCTGTATTAAGAATAGATTAGCCTCTGGGGTTGTTCTCTCTCTCTTCAATTAACGATTAAGGGTAAGTCTGTTTTGGCATTGTTAAATTCTAGCAACCGGGCAGAGATTGCCATGAGTTGCCACAAGTTTTTGGGGCATTTAAACGGCACAAATATAAAATAAATTATAATTTTATTACAAAACGGATGCAAGAAACTTTTGCCATTTCCTAAGCTTGGCAAAAGTAACAAGTTTTTTGGGGGTTTCCCCATTGGAGTTGTGGAGTGTGTCCTGCTGGAGAAAAGCTCATTACCTTATTGCGAAGCTAACAGAATGGGGCAGTCCAAGAGAAGGCGGGGGGCTGCTGCTTGTTTGTGCCCCGCAAATGAACGGAAATGGTGAAACTTTTAATTGAAACCATAAATTTTCGCGTGGTTTTCTCTCGGAATTTGTCGTGTGCCGTTGCCTACTTAGCGGGCACGCCCACGCCACCTCCCAACCTACCCTGCCACGCCTGCCACGCCTTGTGCTGTAGAATAGAGTGCAATTAGCGTCGCGCAAGGCCTGCACTTTTGACCAACGGGCCAACAAGTTCGGGGCCAGGTGAGTTAGCTAAGCAGGGCCTCCCTACTCTGCCCTGCCTTCTACTCTGTTCTGCCTGCTACCCTGCTCCGCCTTCTACTCTGCTCTGCCTTCTACTCTGTCCCGCCTGCTACTCTGTCCCGCCTCCTTCTCTACTCACCTATAATTCACAATTGTGAATAGTTCTGAAGTGTTCAACTCCGTCGTGGCTTGAGTATTTATGTCAAGCGACTGCCGGAAATGGCAAATGATTAAAATGGGCGTGCCATAATTTCCGCAACGGGCAACAGGAAATTGCAGCCTCGGCTGGCAAACATCGCACATAATACTGCCCCCACAATGCTAGTGTGTGCTACTACGATATATGGCCATTTTGCACACACACACACACACACAGTTCGCACACTTCACATTTCACACTTGAGCTGCAAGTGCTGCGAGAGTTGCGAGTGTGCTGCCACCTAATTGAAATGCCGGCGAATTTGTTGCAGTGTACAGTGCCCCATCAGTTAAGAGCGCAGATTCCCAACGATTCGACGATATCATCACCCAGCACACACATCGCACGTCGCTCAGCGGGCATTGCCATTGCCATTACGCGCTCAAAGGGCTCGTAGCAAAATTCAATTTCCTGCATTTAAATGGCTTTGCAGCCAATATTCATAACTGCTGCAACATTTTGTGGCACCCAGAGTTGCATGCACAATTGCCTGGCATTGCTTGTTGCCTTGTTATTGTATCGACGAAGCCTCTCAACGTAACGAAATGTTTTGTAAGTTCGCCTCCCCCTCGACAATCAATTTCTACTATGGGCAATCAATTTCTTTACCTCCTCAACCCCCCTTGAAGTGGGAACGATTATTCAATCGGTATTTTCTCATTTCATAAATTATTGTAATAAAATTAATTAGATTTTCCCTTGTGATATTTATTTCTTGAGCAGAAATTGCTTTGTCAATATTTGTTGCCTATTTTGCGGCTGCAAATTTCTAGCAAATTGTGTGGCCAGCACATTTAATCACTTAAAGTCCAAGGCGGACAAACTGAAAAGTCTTTAAATTAAGAATAAATTAAATAAAAAAAATGAATAAAAATATACCCACATAAAATTAAAATTGAATTAATAAAAATATTACTTTACTTTATAATTAATTTAAATTAATTTTGTTTTCAGTCACGTCTATTTTAATTCAATAAGCTTTTCATCGGCTTTAAAGAAAAATTAACAAAATAATAATAAAGTTAAATTATAAATAAATTTAAACTGTATTCAAAATAAAATATTTAAACATAAATTAATAATTTTAACTCTCGCCGTAATCAAATTTAACCTCACTAAAAATGCAGGGCAATTTCAGAGCAGCTCCGTAATTTGGCATTGATTTTTAAAGTCGTTTGTCATAGGCTGATTAAATGGGCCACCGCAAAGTATGCAACACGTTTAGTATGCCAACTCTCGCTCGCTTTCGCTCATTTTGTATACGATATTTGTATACGTTTTTTCCGTATGAAAAATGAAATGAATTTGCTCGCGTCCATAAAAATACTTTTGGGTCTGACTAATATTTCAAATTGTAAAAGCCTCTTTCATATTTTTTTGCTGCCCGGCATTTTTGTGCCACTTTTGCTATTGATTTTATTTGGCATAAATGCGACGTGTGCTGCTCAGTTTTCCTGCTGCTGCTACTGCTGCCGTAGAGATTCTGTTTTCTTCATTTTTATTATTTTGCGTTATGCTTTTTTCTATTTTCCTCGTTCGTTTTCTGTTTGTTTTTGTGCGCAACCAGCGGCAGCCAGTGGCAATATTTTCAATTTGCTAAATGGCGCATTCAGCCAACTGAAATGCCACATATCGTACTCATAACATATAGCAGAGTATTAGTAGCAGAGCAGAGCATGGCAGAGCAGAGCAGAGCAGAGCACAGCAGATATACGAGCGTAGCGATACCAGCTACGATATGGGATATGTATGCCATGCGGAAGAAACCACAGCAGGCATTTTAATAATTCTAATGCGAGTTTTGAGTTATGAATGCATGTTGGGTTCGCTTCGCTTCGGTTTGGTTTGGTTTGGTTTCGTTTGGTTTTTGTGGCCACGACAACGACAACGAGTACGAGTACGAGATACGTGCAAGGCATCGCCTCGATTCGATACGATAATCGATATTTCCCGCAGGATTCTGCTGTGATATGCGGCTTTCATTAGCCAATGTCGAAAGGAAGTCGACTTTCACGCGTCCGAAATCGAATGATTTATGGCGAACAATGTCTGTGGCAACACCAGCAACAGCAACAACAATAACAACAACAACACAGAGCAAAGCTCGCACGTTTCGTTTGGCATAGTTGACGGCAATCGAGTGTGCGCTTGCTTACTTCCGGCGGAAGCAGACGCCGAGCAATAGCGGCGCCGAAAATAAATGAATATGAAACCGCAAAGAGATCGCAGCAGGGCATACATTATTATCATCTTGCACGTCATAATGAACATTAGCCCGGCGTCGCTAATGGCGCGAAAAATAGACAACTTTGCAAGGGTGCCCACACACACACACACACATGAGCAAGGCACACACTCGACTGAGAGCAGATTAATTATGCTGCTTATCTTACATTCTCTCTCACTCTCCCCTTTTCCACCCAAACTGCTTGAGCTGCCCTCGCATGTGAAGAGGCTGCCATTTTGTTTATATATTGCCGATGATTTAGTGCGGTAAACGCTTAAAATTTAATGCGCATAACTTATACCTTATTACCAACACTTCATTTTAGGCCCCCACGCGTAGATTTTTGGCAATAAATTCGCTTGGCAAACGACAAGAAAAGACTGAGCAAAGAACAAAGAAGAAGAGGCGAAAGCAAGAAAGAAAGGAAATAATGCGCGAAAAACGGGCAGCGAAAAGATGAATCGAAAGGAGCGAACGAGCAAAAGTTTTGTTGCTTAAGTAAACTTGAAAAGTTTTCGAGACATAAAAGTTTTTTGTGAAAGTCACACGAAAGTTGAATGCAATAAATCGGAACCCGGCTGCGAGAGCTGCTGCAGCCCAAAAAGTGCAATGCGTTTTGGGCCACACTCCAGGGCAAATCCGTTAAGCCCGTTACTAGAAAAACACACGCACACACGCACTCACAGCGTGCACACTCTTGCAAAACTTTCAACAGGCTTTCATGACTGATAAATGGCCGAGTGAATCCAGAAAAATACAAGCGCCAAATACTGATTTTATTCCGATTTTCAACTTAGCTGGCGAATGCATTGCGTCTATACAGAGACATGTACATAATATATACACTATATGAATGCTGAGCATATATGCTGATAATAATATAATGTAATTGTTGATTGATAATAGTTAGTGAACATACTTTAAGCTAGTCAAGTTGTTAACGTTCAGTTTGACTTTAACAAACTCAGCTTGATTCGCGAACTAAGCTTGCGCCTGCAATGCACATTTACTTTATATACACTCCAAATATGTTGATAAATATATATACATTCATATATGTATATCGTACATTGTATATAGCGACAATAGCAACGTTTTTTTGACTTATAGTACTCAGTACCCATTGGCGTAGGGACAGGGTGAGTCACACTAATAATTGCGCTTGATAAAGCAAATAAATTGGGGTGGCAACTACATACCCAGCAAATTAGTGCTCATAATTGAGAGTCTGCCAATTTTCGGATAGAAGAGATAAACATACAGTATGCTGCGCTGTATAAAAAAAGACGGCCATGTATACTCGTACTTTAGAAGATTGTGATGTATAAGAAGGCTGTGCTGAAAAGAGAAATAGAGAGAAGTAAGCAAAGATAAGAGAACACATACAAATAAACAAATATTTATTTAAATAGTAAGAATAACATATACGCAAGAAGAGAAGAAAAAAGCCAACAACGAAAAAAGCCAGAGAAAAAGAGAGAGAGAGGAAGACACAGATACAGAGAGATAACAAAAAGTGTGCCAAAAATAAAGTTTGGTATTGTTGTGCAAAGAAGCTTCGCATTAATCATTCAGTGCCGATCGGCTACGCGTCTGTCTGTGGGTTCAGCATACATATACAATAGTATGTTACTCTAACAATACCTTCGCGAGTGCTAAGCCAGTAATTTGCAACCAATTGCGAACAAACACTTCAATTGCTCAGTAAAGGAATATTAATAAATATCTACTCATATGTGTATGTTGCTGATCGTGTTGCCAGTGGCCATCTCAGAAAGACGTCAGTCACATGTATTCAAGTTAAAAAGAATTACTCACTGCTCTTTTTTATTCATATTGTTATACCCTTAGATAATCGTCAATAGCCAAGAAGGGTATACTTACTTTGTGCTCATGTTTGTAACAGGCAGAAGGAGGTGTGGCATGTTTGTCGCATGTTCGTCTGTATGTCTGTCGGCCTGTCTGTCCGTCTATTTCACCATAAAAAACTAAGCTAATATAAATGCTAGTTACAACAAATTTGGCATGAAGCTTTGAGTTATCATTTGCTATAAGGTGAGCACCCCTGCCTGCTTTATAGGGTCTACTTATTGTTGACGTCAAAGTCGCTTTTGTTGATTTTATTTTGTGAAGTATTTCTAAAGAAAATCATCAATAAGGAATCACGAATGAGTCACCTGATTCATATATAAAGAGTTTGAATCGCTCAAACGGAATTCATTCAGTTATTAAGCATGCAACTGTTTACTGGAGCTCTGATCACCTTAAGCTTCTTAGTTTTCGCTCAATCAGAAGGTAAGTTTTACTTTGATAGCCTAATATCGAATGTAAGTTTATTGTGCTTATGTTACAGATCTGGTTGAAGTGGGAATTGCTAAGTTACTGCAACAGAAATGTGGTAAACTTTCATCTTACTACCATTACTATGGTAGTCGTGAAGTATTTCCCGCTGCAAGACCGTGGATGGCTCTGCTCAAGTATAGCACTAATTCAGAAAATGAAAGGTTCAGCTGCGTTGGCACACTCATCACAGAGCGTAAGTAACTTCAGCTTGAAACTGATAATAATAATAATATCACTAACTAATGCTCTCAATAGGCTACGTGTTGACTACTGAGAGTTGTCTGGATAAAACACTGTAAGTTAAGAAAGCCTGCCTTCGATTCAATAAACTGATCTCAGTTCCTTCTCATCTTTGCAGAATTGCAGTGCGATTAGGTGAGCATCAATTTTCAACTAAGGAGGACTGTCGTTATATCAGGGGACGTACGCAGTGCACAACATATGAAGAGTTCGGGATCGAAGAAATTATGACTGACGAAGGTCATGACATTGCCCTGCTGCGGCTATCAAGCGATGTGACCATTAAACGTAAGTGGACAACTTCAAGAAAGATTAAGCATATTAGAGATATATTGAAGATATCCTCTTTATACTTTTGCAGCTCACATTGCACCTGTTTGTTTGCCCCTAAATGAAACGCTGCAAGCGATTGACCAAACTGCTGAGTATTTCTCACTGACGGGTTGGGGATTTGTGGAGAATCCGAGGGATTCAGATGTGCTGCTGGAGTCGTATGTGGATGCAGTTAAAAGTTCTAATACAAATGAGCTGTGGGCCGTCAAGCGCGATAATTCTGGCTGTCATGGTGATCTGGGTTCTCCCCTAACCCAGGTAGATATCTATCAGGAACACCAGCGTATTATACAGGTCGGTGTACTTACCTCTGGTGCAAGGGATTGCCCCGACGGGCTGCCAATGCACTTTGCCAGTATCAGTGCAGTCATGCCATGGATTGCACAAGAAATAGGGAAAGCAGAGGTGAGAGATGCTTCACAAGATGCTTAGTTAAGTTTCCCATTCCTTACTAGTCTTAGATAAACAGAATGCCGTCTATAGTTTAAGCAAAGATTGTAACTGAACAGTATTATTGAAGAGCTATAAAAGAACTAAACAATAACTATAAAAGACCTATAAAAGTATAGCCATTCTCGTCATAGATTAGCTAACCAACTTTTAGTACCTGTTTTGTTTTAAACTTGCCTTTCAGTCTTTCTATCTTTTCGAAAATAAACCGATTTTCATTTGCTTGCTGTGTTTCTTAATGTTGTCTAATAAACAGGCATTTAAATTCTAAGGTTTTAAATACAATTAATTTTGAATTTAAAGCAATAAAATAATTTGTAGTTATTGTAAAAATCGTCTTCAAATCTTGGAAAATAAGAAAAGTTAAAGAGTGAGTGAAAGTAATTCAAAACAGTCACACTTTTTGATAAACTCAACTTCCGTTAGGTTAGTTAACCCAATTAGTTGGCAGAAAATATAAATTCGGCTAATAGAAATGGCCTTGTGCCACATGCAGAGCAGAAAGAAAGAATGAAATGAAAATAGAAATAGAAATGTGAAACGGAACATGACGAATGTAATGAATGTGAGAGGGGAATACTGAATAGAAGCCAGGCAGTGCCTTAATTTGATGTGCCATATGCTGGCTGCCTGCCTGCCTGCTGCGTGCTGCTGTTGTTGGTGTCCCTCCCTGCTTTTCATTATCCAAGCCAGCCAGGGTCGGCTTAATTGCAATGAAAGCGCAGTTTCCTTCGAGCAATTTGCAGTCGCCATGAAATATGCAGCATTATGACCGCCAAGAGCCGAGCAGAGAGAGAGAGAGAGAGAACTTCGCGTAGCAGGGGTCTTAATCACACACACATATGTATGTATGCAAGCTTTGTGTGTGTGTGTGTGTGTGTGTGTGGGGCCATGTGACTGATTGCAAAGGGGGAGCAAAAGGAAGCACAGGCAGACTCGGCATCCCTTTTGAATGCATTGCAGGCAGGCTGGAAAAAAGGCGCTTGCATATGTGATTATTATGATTATTATTATTATTTTTATTACTATCATTGATGCAATTTACTGCTGCTGTGGGCTCAGTGCTCTGCCTTTATTTATGGCTCGTTGAACTTAAAGATGCAGCAGTGCAAAAGTGTTGCCTACTTTTGCGCGCAGGACTGTTAAACTCCTGAACGGCTTCGTCTGCTCTCTTGGTACTTCTTGGCCAATTAGCTGCGTTTACAGTTACAGTTGCGAAAGTTAAACACGCTCACAAACGCAATTAGAGCCCGCTTCAAGTTGTTGCCAAAGTTGCCGCTTGCAGCTAATTAATTTCCCAACAATTTTCAGCCTGCAATCCCCCTCTCCCGCTTCACCACTCCACTCCCCCCACACTCGATCTGCTTCTCTCTCTCTCTCTCTCTGTTGCTAACTGCAAATTTAATTTAATGCATTGCATAAACCATTACTAACTATTATTATCGTTATTATTATTACAACAACGGGACAATTGTGCATTGGCAATTGTTGCCTTTATGCCAACGAGGCGTGGCAGGAGGGGGCGTGAAGGCACGTTGATAATATTTGTGGTCCAGCACTTGTAGTTGCGCTGGTGTTGCGCTTTAATTGGAAAAGTTTTTCGATTTTAATTAAAACATTTTACTTAATGCAAAATGCAGTCGAAATTATACACAATGTGCAGCATTTGCACCACAACAACGACGACAACAGCACCAGCAGTAGCAGCAACAGCAACAAAGCCACAGCGAAAGTTTTACTGGGCCAACAGCAAAACTGCCGAAACTAAAGTAAAACTCGCACTACAGTCCCTTTGCAGCCCCTGTTTCTCTCTCCAGTTCTCTTTCTCACTCTTCTCCATACCCAATCTCTATCTCTTTCTCACTCTGGCTCTCTGTCTGTGATTTAATAGCTGCCTCTCTGTCTTTTGACTACAATTCATTTGTTTGTTCATCACTCATACGCCCCTTGCCACAGCTCATCCTACTCCCTACCCCCCCTCCTGAGCTGTTTTCTAGGCCAGCTTTTTGCCCGGTCAGCGCGTCGAATTCGCCTCGGGCTTATGCGATTTATACCAACAAGACAAATAGTTCTGTGTAATTTGCTTGTATGTCAAGCGACGCGCATATGTCAAATGTCAAATGTCAAATGCTTTGCGGATTTGCTCCTCCTCGTCTTTTTTTTGTTTCCACCATCGCCATCGTATTGGCAACGCCTTCGACAGCAAGCGGCAGGCAGCAGGCGAAGTTCTTGCCAACAATAAATTACTATTACAATGACAATTTTCACACAGTGCACAGCGCAGCGTAACGAGCATTTTTTATGCTTTGCTTACATTTCCGTTTCCGTTTCAGTTTCAGTTACAGTTTCTCCCTTATCCATTTCCGCTTGTCGCTTTGCAGCGCTTGTTTCAACTCAGCTGCGTCAGGCATTTAAGTGCAAGTCAATCTGGGGATCACATCGCTTGATTAATGGAATCTGATTTACCGCCCTGCAATCTGTGCGCTTAAAAATTTAGTCTGATTCAATCGAGGCTTAAGTTGAGGTTGAAGTTTGTGTTCTATATCCATGTAGAAATGTAAGTGTCAGAGCAAGCCACACATTCCATAGGAGTCTCTATTGTTTTGTAATGAAGTGCGTATAAATATCTCTATCATTCTCAATATAAGCGGCACCTTATATCGTATTAAACACGCACATGCTGTGGAAGCAACGGATAGCTCCATATGAAAGTGACAGTATTGAAATTGAAGCTTTTTAGACAATGAACAGACAGCACATTAATTTATTAGTACCCAAACAAATACTATATATTGTATTAATGTGAAAGATCAAAAGCTTTTTTAAATACAATAGCAACTAAATTTATATTTATACTCTTGTAGAGAGTATATTAATTTCGAACAGAAGTTTGCAACGCACTTTAAGAGACATCTCCAGCTCTATAAAGTATATAAATTCGGACTCAGCAGCAACAGGGAACATCGAACTAGTCATATCCGTCCATCTGTTCGTCCGTTTTCAAAAACCAGAGCGCAAAATAAAAGTCTTAACTGCTCTGAAATATCTAGAATATTGTGACGCAGTTTTTCTTATCTTTTGTTTATGTTAACCGCACAGCATTTAATGTTTTTTATCAGTTTTGTTTCCCATATACATTTTGGGATTTATAACCACTTGAAGTTTGCCTCAGTGTAGTTCATTTGCGCATTCGATTCACAATCCAATGTCAAAGTCGGAAACATTCTTCAGATTTGCTCTCTGCCTGGCAATATTCTTTTTATTTGTGGCAGCCCAGGGCAAGTATTCCACAAAAAATAGATTACTTATTGATTAATAATTAATCTGATAGACAGAAGCTGTATACGAAATGACGGAAACAATGGATATTGTAGAAAACCCAGAGATTGTCCAGAAATCTCTAATATTATAGATGACAAAAAAGCTTACAGGAAAATATACAGATGAACAGGTTTCATATATAAAAAAATCTGGTAGTCGCGTATGTAAGGTGAGTTCAAATCAGATGTAATAAAAACTTGGGATATTATAGAACCTATTTAGATGTTGTCTGCTTTATTAATGAGAGTTACATTAGTGAAAGGAATCTTAACCATGCATAATAAGGCCAATGCTCTCAATTTACAGAGCTCCGTTTGTTGCGACGATCAACATAATGTTACAAAAGGAATACAGGAACTGACGGAACAAAGTTGTGGCAGTGTCGGCAATTTAACGAAGAAAATCTATCGACCTTGGATGGCGCTTCTAAAAACTCAATTGGTTACGGAGAACACAGCAAGTTATTCATGCAGTGGCACTTTAATACACAAGCGTGAGTAGAGATAAGGCATTACATATAATATATTTATATAGCATACTTACCAACTTGTTCTTCTATATCATATTGGCAGGCTTTGTGCTGACCGCTGCGACATGTTTCAGCAATCGAAATCTGTAAGTTCTTTGTGCTTCATTAAAGTTAAGCTGAGTAAACCAAAATTCAAAAATATTTCAGTATATCAATTCGATTAGGTGAATACGATATAAGAACAAAGATTGACTGTCGTGTTAAAAGAGGAAAGCAAATATGTGCTGGCCCAGCTGTTGATATAGCTCCGGAGCAACTCTTTTTGCACGAAAGTTACTCGAAGTCAAGTTTTCAATATGACATTGCACTCATTAAGCTGGCAAGAAACGTGGATTTTTCTGGTAAACGGAATTTACATCTAAATTTTACATAAATTCTAACAAAATTGTAACTTACAGTCAACATTGCACCCATCTGTTTGCCCCTGACTGAAGTTTCACAAAAAGCATTGAAAGATCATAAAGAATTCCGACTAACTGGCTGGGGCTGGACCTATAAATACAATAAAAATAATATATCCATGATACCCTTGGAGACAAGTGTTTCCTATATTGATCCAAAACAGTGTGAGCAGAGGAGACCACAAACAGCCTCACATCAACTGTGCTCCGACGAAGGAGATACAAATGACTGCTACCGAGGGCATTCCGGTGGGCCTCTTTTCAGTGTGGAGTATGTTAAGGATGTACTTCGATTTGTACAATTCGGAATAGTCAGTGTGGGAAAACTGTCTTGGCGAGAAGACGAGCCTGCTGCGCAAACTAATGTGGGCAGCTTTATTCGCTGGATCGCCTTTAAAGTTGGCACTATTTAAGGTTAACATATTATAATTATGTCTATATTGGCCTTCAAAAACTTTAGTGGCACTCTATAAGTTTTGCACAACAGCACCCGAGACCGTCAGTACAGCCCTGATTCTTGCTTAGCTTATCGCGACTTACTTATGTTAACGCTTAATGTTAATGCTAATGTTAATGCAAATGTTAATGTTGTTATGTTAGTACGGAAAATGTATGCATTTCAATTGAAATAAAGAAATAAAGTTGTTTACATCACAAAAAAAACGGAAATCAATTTTCTCCCCCTGAAATACCAAACAGAAATTTAATATTGAAAAAATAATTAATGAACATTAATTGCGCTCGTATAAATTTCTTTGAAATGATGTTAATGAACTCTAGAAGCTGCTCTATAAATAAAAAACCAGGGACTTTGATACGCACGCATTTATACCTAACTTATACCCTATATATAGGTTTCATGAGTTCTTGTGTGCGATAAACAGTTCCAATGAAACTATATATTGTATAAAAAAGTATATAAACAACTACATAAACTGTATGAAATACAGTGTAAAGACTCAACTAAGTCGTATAGTTAAAAAAAATATTCAAAATTCCATATAATTCGGAAACTTTATACATTTTTTTGTTTTTTATGCGAATTTCCGCTTATCTATATAATATATATGTAGATATATTTAATATAAGCACTCGTGCAAGCATGCGATAACCGCATACGAAACGACTATATAATCTGAAAAGTACTACAAGCTTGCCTCAGTTCATTCGTTCACGCCTTCAACTGCAATGGCCAAGCTGAAAACCTTAGCAGGATTTACTCTCTGCCTTGCAGTAACCATTCAACTTTCATCAGTCGCGGCCCAGGGTAAAGTATACAAACTCCATTCAAAATTTACATATCTTATTGTAACCATATCCATTATTGTCATCTAATAGATATCAGTTGTATACGAAGGGACGGAAACAATGGATATTGTAGGAAACCTAGTAATTGTTCAAACACTGCCAAAATATATGTCGAGAGAAAAGCTAAAGGAAGTTATACAGCAGCGCAATATTTATACCTGCGGAAATCTGCAAATCAGACGTGTACAAGAATGGTGAGTAATATCTCATTATTTGAAAGATATCTTGGTATATATTGAAACTATTTACTTTAATATCTTCGTCTTTCAGAATAAAATTTGCTGTGAAGTTGAATATAATAGAGGAATGGACGAATTGACTAATCAAAGCTGTGGCAAGTGTGGCACACTTAAAGTTCTTGGAGGCAATGAAATAACCTTAATGTCACGGCCCTGGATGGCCCTTCTCAAAACCCGACAGCGTTTGCAAAATGAAACAAGCTTTACATGTGGTGGTACACTCATTCACAAACGTGAGTTAAAAGTTGATGTGTAATATTATAATATTCAAGAAATATCTTTTCTGCAGGCTTTGTATTAACTGCTGCGCATTGTGTGAAAAATCTGCATCTGTAAGTTCTCAGAATGTCATTTTGTGTGTATTTAATTTTTTTTCTTTAACGCAGGATATTAGTGCGATTGGGGGAACATGATAAAAGCACACAACCAGATTGTCGTACTCTGAAAGGCAAAGTACAGTGTGCTCCGAACGTTACAGATGTTGCTCATGAGCATGTTTTCATTCACGAAAAGTACAATCCGAGCAGTTTTCAATATGACATCGCACTCATTAAGCTATCAAGAGACGTCAATAACACAGGTAAGTTAACCTGTAAAATCATATGAAAACATTCTAATAGAATATATATTTTGTGCATACAGAAAGCATTATGCCCATCTGTTTACCCCTTACTGAAGAGCTTCAAAGATATGGGGAAGCAATGAAAACTTTCCAAGTAACTGGCTGGGGCAGAACAGATTATGAGGAATCGTCTTTAGTTCCCGTGGAGACAACTCTTAACCACGTGAATCATTCCCAGTGTAAGTTACGTCATAATAATCTGGTGTCCCATCATTTGTGTGCCGGTAATGAGGAGGGCATTGATTCATGCCCTGGTGACTCGGGTGGACCGCTCGTCGAAGTGGGAGTTGTTAATGACTTGCAACGGTTTGTTCAGTACGGAATTGTCAGTTTTGGAAAACTAACATGCGGAGGAGGAGATCCAGCTGTGTTTACCAAGGTGACAGATTTCCTTCACTGGATTGCCATTAAAATAGGTACTCATTATGGTTAACCATTGAATGCCTAATTGCATAACTATGAACATTAAATAAAAGTTCTTTTTCTACATAAACGTATCTACTGTTTAAGAGTTCACAATAGTGAGGGCAACTTTACTCACCTGCTAGATGTCTGGCAATCTGGTTGAATTAACACTTGAGCCCCCGACGTGGTTGCCAGCTAAATGAGAGCAAATAGTAGAGACTGAAACACAGTCAAGGCCCAGACACATCGACTTGCGCTAGACTGGGCAAAGAAAATATTGTTGTCCACCCATTTTGGTCCTTCACTTTGCTCCACAACCCGCCCAAACCCATGTCAAAATGTCAAAGCTTAAAGTTGAGAAGAAGAAGAAAACTGTTTGGTCGGTTCTGTTTTGGCTTTGGTTTTAATCAGTCGAAATGTAGCCAGAAGTAATTAGTCGGATAGCTGCTAATTAAATGGATTTGCTTTCGTTGTAATTACGTTTTGTTTCTTCATTTCATTTATTAATTTACAGTGCCTCCTCCTTCTCCTTCTCCTCCTTCATTCTCATTTCCATTCGGATTTGATTTCGGACAAACTGCCAAGAACTTTGCGTCAGCTTTTATTTACGCAAACCGAAACATATTAAAAATTTACGGCTCGTTTACTGCGATTTGTTCATTTAAGTCGATACGTTTCCTGACCTCAGCTGCCCCGCTCCCCCGCTCCTCTGCTCCTGCTTGCCGGGGAAACCAGAGCAGAGAAGGAAGAAAGAAAAAAAAAACAGTTGCCAACCAGCTTGTGTTCAGTTTGCGCCTGACTCCGTCACTGGCTCCCTGGTTGCGGCTTTGACTACGTCTCCATCTCTACCTCCTCAATTCCCCTCCCCATCTCCGTCTCCATATCTGGCCTGTGCACTGTGGGCTTGGACTGTGGGTCTCCCAGCTCGGTTGCCACTTTTAATTTTCTTCAAGTTTATTTGCCCGCTCCAGCAGCGCTGCCTTCGTTTCTGGCTTCCATCCTTGGCTTCGTCTGTTCTCTTTTAATTTTTATTGAATTGGCTCTTGTTACTGCTTAGACTTTGAGTTGGAATTAAACGAGCGTGGTTTATGCTTGCAGCTTCTCAAGTGCCACTGATTGTGAGACGGAGTGAAATTTAATCAAGTTTTCACCCTGTGCCTGCACCCCACGTCCCATGGGGGCAAAGGGTTGCTAAGCGCGGCTGCTGCTGCACATCGAAACAAAGAAAACAAGTCTCGAGTGCCTGGCCATTGTTTGTGCCAGTCAAAACTTTGCAAGCAGCCCCCTCCCCTCCTTGCCCCCCACTTGTAATTAAAAGTCCAGCGTATTGATGCATGAATGGCGTTAGGCGCTCTGTGAGCGCGTTGCCTCGCGTTGTCATTAATTAAACACGTGAGCTGTGCACCAGAGACACGAGTCCTACTCTCCCGACCTCTATTTCGACTTTAATATCGGTGCAGTTGTTTCGGGTTGGGCCAGGTCAAAGCAAATGGAAGCTACGACCACGAAATTGCGCGTAACTTGGCATAATATTGACCAATATGGCAAATTGCGTATACGCCGTGTTGCACAACAATGAACGCACAACACGCACACAGAGACAGGGCAGTGCACTGAAGTGCACTCTGCGAGTCAGCTATGCACAGAGAGAGACAGAGAGAGAGAGAGAGAGAGAGACAGAGAGAGCCTTAACAAACACGGCGAACTGACTCCGGCAACCGCACGCCGCACCGCAATTATGCAAACAGGCTGCAGCAATTGGCGCCCGTGCAGCAACTTGAGCCGCAAAGCCAAGGCAGGCTGCTGCTGCTTTAGCTGCTACTGTTGAAGCTGTGCACGTCAACGTAATAATTGTAATAATGCGAATGCCGACACTTGCGGACAACAAACAACTACAGCAGCAACAACAGCAGGGGCAGCCCCCAAAATATATGCAGTGCAGAAGCGTCAACATGGAAGGCAGAGACGCCAGTACGGCTTAAGATCGCTCAACCTCAACCTAAGCAAGACATCAGGCATCAGATAATGTTCTCAAGCTGATGCTGATGATGAAGCTGATAATGATGATGCCGGGCATGATGAGCTTGTTGGACGTTGGACGATGATGCAGCTGCCCGGACGCAAACTTGAAATGAATTTGCATAAACTTTTAGCACGAACAAAGCAGCAGCAGCAACAAAACAGGAGACTTTTGCCTAAGCTTGTCTTCAACGAGATGCGCTCAGAGAGTTTGGAAAGTAAGAGAATATGAATAGTGTGGCCAACTTTGAAGTCAGGCAACTCTTGCAGCAACCCTCGCACAAGCCTTGCCCACTTTTCGGCAACTGCCAAGATACGTAGCCGCCTCAGTTCGCTGTCTTCGCAAATTGAAATATGCTCGGGATGCTGCAAAAACAAGCTGCTCTCAGGTGTGTGCGCGCAGCAGGGACAAGAGAGAGAGAGGGGAAGAGGGAAGCAAGGCCTGGCAATGTTCATGATTTTTGACAAGGGTTAGCACTGCCTGGCATAGTGCCTGCTTCTGGTCCTGTTCTGTATTGCCTTGCCTTGCCTTGCCTTACCCAGCCTTGGCGAAATGACTTTATTTGCAATATGGAAATATTTTTCATTATCCTGGCCAGCCCCGGGGCCTGTTCCGGTTCCTGTCCTTGCTCCTTGCCCCTCCTCCTTCTTCCCCTTCTTGTCATGCACTGCATATGTCAATCGATGTCATTCAACTGTTCTCGTACCTCCGAATAGTTTTGTGGTATATTTTGAGCTTGTCTTGACATATTTTAGGGCAATATTTTTGATGTGACCCCCCCCCCGTCCATACACAGACCCAACCTACCGCCTCCCTCCTATCTGTACGGAATTGCCCACTTATATGGCAATACTGCCAGACAAATGTCAAACGATGCAATACTCGAGCAAACAAATCGTATACTCCAAATGAAAAAATACTCTCGTTGATAAGGCTGAAACACTTTTGATTGGCGCGACACAAATCTCTATATAATATATATAGTACTTAATACATACAACACGATCCGTTTAATCATTCGCAAGTGCTTTATTTACTTTATTTATTATTTATTATGTTAAGTTTGATAATGCAAAATTCCCAGTAAACTTTTATAAATATCGTTAAATATTTGTTGATTTATTTATAGGGAAAAATAAATATATAAATGGCATTTATGATTCGAGCAATTATGGGGCAATGTACTGATAAAGTGCAAATGGAAAATTTTATATTGCATATTTCGATAAGTATTCCTATTTCGATGAGGAATTTCTCCGTATTACTAAACATTCAAATATAAGTGGTGGTCAAAAAATATGTGGATATTTTATTACTTTTTACTAAAAATACTTCCATAATTATTTCTTGGCGCCTTATCAATTGATTTGCTAATGTTTACCGGGAATACAGTGTACAGAGGCGCGTGTGGCATATGCCACGCGCAAGTGTGTCAAGTGGCGAATAAAGATGAAGGAAGAAAGAGAGAGAGAGAGTCAATAAACTGTTCCACAAGAATTGAGAAGGTTGGGGAAAGGAGAGTTAGAGTTACAGTTAGAGTTAGCGTTAGAGCGAGAGCTAGAGTTAGAGTTAGAGTTAGAGTTAGATTTAAAGTTAGAGTTAGATTTAAAGTTAAAGTTAGAGTTAGAGTTACAATGAGAGTTGGAAGCACTGTAAACTCATGCAAATAGTACTTCAACTAGGTACAGGGTATGCAAATGAGCCGAGAAGGCAGGGTAGATTTCTTTGTAGAGTCCCCTCCTGCTTGGGGCTCACATTTGTATAGTCGCACTTTTTATGCCAATTGCCATGGCACGGACAACAATTACGCGCATTATCCTTTCGACTCAGACGAAGATGCATACAGAGAGTGTGAGAAAGTGGCAGAGAGAGAGGAGACAGAGAGAGAGGCAAAGTCGAGTGATAACACGGCATTTGCTTAAACAAGCATAAATGCGAGTTGCTAAAAAAAGAAAACTTCTTGGCCATTTTAATTTAGCTAAGTAGCGCCAGTGACACTGACAGAGAGCGTGAGAGAGAGAAAGAGAGAGAGTGAGAGAGTAAGGATAGGCAATGCGGATACGAATGCGAATGGGGATAAAGGATAAGGATAGGAATAGCGCTACCTTTTCTGGGGAATGAAGAAAAAACGCTAATTTAATTTTAACTTTAGTGGCAGCTGAGCCATGCCCCGCCCCCTTCCGCTCAAGCTTGTCTGTGTTTGATTCCGTTGTCAGCGTCTTTTGGCGCTTTATGCTTGTGGCACACTTTTTGCAACGCATTAGCGAACCCTCTCTTTCTCTCCCCCGCACCAGAACCCGCAGCCAGGCGAAAGAGTAAAAGTAAAATATTTGCCCGGCCATCGCAAGTGAACAGCGCTGATTGCGGCACTAAAACGAAACGAGTTCTTGGGCGACGATAAGACTCCGTCCGGACCGGACCGTCCCTTCTCCTTCCCTTTTTAGTCCGGCATGGCTCGCCACGTCCCTGTCGCGTCCTCTCATCCGATTTAATCACACCGAAGTTTGTCCATTTGCCCGTTGGCCGTTTTTATTTCACATTTGTTCTTTTATCCTCTCACTCGTAATACCCTGATGATATTATTACACCTACTTGCTCCAATATCTGCTGCTGTAGAGTATATACAAGTCGGCTTAAAACACTGCACACGCTGTGCCGTTTTCGAGTCAATCTTATTGGGCAAAGTTTGTAAGTGGCTTTAAGGCAGTTGGCACCTAGGGTCACCCACAGTTCGGGCCTGACAATCGACGGCAATTCGCCTCAGTTCCCAATTCCCTTCCCCCCTAACACACACACACATACTTACACAGGCAACATCATTGACCAAATTCGTATTCACAAAGCATCCGATAAGCATAACAGTTGTCGTCAAGTGAGCGTCGTCGTCGTGCCGCCGCACATACACCTTGCCGAGTGGCTTGAATCAAAGTCAGCAGCTGCAACCGGAGACCGAAATGGAGATGGAAACGGAGATGGAGATGGTGGTTGAAGTGTAGCTGGAAGTGGTAGCTGAACTGGGGATTGGGGGCGCAACAAATTGTCGCCAGCTGGCAACGACAATAAAACGCTTTACAATGTAACTAAGGCGACGACATGCCGCTGCTGCAAATGAATCCGCCAAAGACCGAAGATGGAGATCTGGGCATTGGTTTATGCCGAGGATTGGGCTACGAATTGAGCATCCTCCACATGTGGCAATAATGCGCCAATAGCCAATGCCAGTTGCAACAATGTTCATATTCTTTATTACTTTATTACCACTTCGAGAATGAAGCAAATAAACATCTGGAGTTTGACTTTGTTATTGGCTATTTATATTCAGCTTTCATTAGCTGCGGATGACGGTAAAGAAGAACACATATATTGTAAACAAACATTAGTTATCAATTTAATTAACATTTCTGTTGTCAAGATTCAAAAAAATAAAATAAAAGAATCCAAAAATGATTTGAATTTTGATATAAATTCGATGTTCGCATTATATACGATCCTTCTATCTTAATATTTCGTATTTCAATATTTTATAATAGCTAAATGACCTAATATAAGAATGGGGCTTGACCGACTTAACCAATAATTCCGGCCATTGGACATCTCTTTATTAAACTTCTATAATTTATTACGTTAAGCCTTGTCAAGAACGTAATTACGAAATAAAAGAAATTCAAGGAATAATATGTAAATATGTAAGATATAATGTATATACACTCTTTGGTGCTTTCTTATCACATTTATTGCTTTAACAATAATTACTGAGTAACTCAGTTCTTGACTATGTGTTCCAAAGTAAATAAAAATAAGATAAATAATAAAATATAAAAGCCCGATAACCAACACTCATACGTGTGTATATAAGTAATGGTATATAAACTGCTGTTGAGTCGAACTTATGCTCAGTGTAATTTGTGACCTCTCATAAAATGAACGAAATAATTAAGTGGAGCTTGTTTCTGTGCTTGGCCATAGCTGTACAGCTTTCATCAGCCGCAGGTGACAATCAAATACTAAATATATTATAATAGGATAAATAAAAATTATATTTACATTATTGTTTTTAATTCCTGTATTCGTATCTCATATAAAAGACATTCCATGCAATAGACGCGATGGTAATCCCGGATTTTGCAAAATACCAAGAAATTGTGTACAAACTGCAAAGATACATGCTGAAGAACAAAGGAATGGATATTATACAACCACCCAATGGAGCTACCTTAATAATTCGCTAAGTCCCGTCTGTTCCAAAGTGAGTAAACCATTTTTGCAATAACAATTTCGAATATATGGTATATATATACAAGTATACTATGCACAATATTATACCCGCGTACCCATAAGGGTATATATTGTAACAGGCAGTAGGAGACGTAACAGACCCCACAAACTATATACTCGTATACTCTTAATGAGCATCAACAGACGAGTCGATAGAGTCGTGTTTATCTGTCCAGCTGTCCGTCTTCCCGTTTTAGATAAGAGCGAGAAAAACGAACAAAATATGAAAAAATGTCTTACTAGTTATTATTATAAATTTTATATTCAATTCAGAAGCATAAATTTTGTTGCGAATACCAAGAAGAAGAAGGAGTACGACAATTATTAGATCAGGAATGTGGTAAAGTTGGCACTGTTAAAGTATTTGGAGGCAACGAAGTCGTCTTAATGTCAAGACCCTGGATGGCACTACTCTTATTTGAAACTAAGCTCGGTAACAGAGAACTCTCATGTGGCGGCAGTCTTATACATAAAAGTAAGTAAAAATTTAGCTCCTTATTCGATCCCCAATTGAAATGGA
Source organism: Zaprionus nigranus (assembly GCA_018903425.1). Lineage (NCBI taxonomy): Eukaryota > Metazoa > Arthropoda > Insecta > Diptera > Drosophilidae > Zaprionus > Zaprionus nigranus. The sequence goes on from JAEIGD010000010.1 coordinate 821,376, forward strand.
AATATTTTAACAGGATTCGTACTTACCGCTGCCCATTGTTTCAAGAACACAAAACTGTAAGTTATTTTTTTACCCGCTTCCCATAGGGGAGAAGGGTATTAAAATCTTGTGATAACAGTTTGTCCGTTCGCTAAATCTCACAGACAATACTAAAATTTGGTTTCGATATCTTAAATTATTGCCTGTAAATTAAGTTTGTTTTAGAATTTGACCACGCCCCTTTCCACTCCCATAAATTCATAACCGAATTCCAAGCGTAATGTTAATGCAGGACACTTAATTTTTTTTAAAATATAAGTTCTACATTTAAGAAGCCGACCACTGTAGATGAGTCGTCTGAGGCGATTAACTTTAAAGGGTTTCCGAGTTTGAATCCCGGGAGAGAACACGGATTGATTATGACCAGATTGATAGGGACTTATAGGGAAAAATTAAATAGCTAAACATTTAAATCGATTTTAACAGAATATCAGTTCGTTTGGGAGAGCACAAAAAAAGCAGGGATTCTGATTGTCGACCTGTTAGATGGACGTTAACTTGTACACCGCCTGTTGAAAATATTAAAGTTGAAGACTTTTTCATTCACGAGCACTTCAATTATACTGAAATATACAATCACATTGCAATAGTGAAATTGGCAAGAGGTGTAGAGTTTCAAAGTGAGTGTCCCTTTCAATGATCATCCAAAATACTACATCTAATTTGAATCCACGCAGAACACATTAGCCCAATATGTTTGCCCGTTAATACAACACTTCAACAAACAGTTGTTGAAAGCAACACGTTTACGGTAACTGGCTGGGGAAGAACCGAGAACGAAACCTCTTCTGATGTCCTAATGGAAGCACAGATTACAAAACAAGTTCCCGCGAAATGTAATGCTGCCCTCCAAATGGATATAAAATCAACTCAACTGTGCGTTGGCGTGCAGGGTAAAGATTCCTGCAACGGTGATTCTGGAGGTCCACTGTCATATATTGGCATTTATAATGAGACTCAACGCTTTGTACTATTTGGCGTTGTAAGTTTTGGCTCTGAACAATGTGCCCAAGGACACCCTGGTGTCTACACGAATGTTGGTAGCTTTATGCCCTGGATAGCCGACAAAATAGCGACCAAATAGTTTGACGAATAACGAATAATAAAGTTCTCATGCTCATCATATATTCAATTGCAAACTTTATCTTGTTTCGGCGCTTATTTGGGATACCCGTTATCTTCTTATACTCAGATAGACCCCATTTCTATTGCATTTAGAGTTATCTAGCCTTGTTGAGTTAGGAGAGCCTTGACTCGATATAGTGTCGAGAAGAGATCACTGAAATAAACTTTATCTGCGCATAGTAAACACGAGTCTTCCTACCAAATTTGGTATCTCTAGCTTTTATAATAGCTGAGATCTGTGTGTTCACACATAAGAATATATACTTTGTGAGGACTGCCAGGCCTCCTTCTGCCTGTTACATACATTTTCACAAAGTTAGTAAATCTTTTTTGACCATTTTCAATGATTTTTAATATGATATAAATTTGATGTTCTTATGGTTCATGATCCTTCTATCTAAATATTTGGTATTTCTATATTTTATATAAGCTAAATAACCTAATATACGAATGTCCCTTGACCAATAATTCCTGGCATTTGACATCTCGAACTGTATTAAACTTTTATTATTCGTTAGGTTAAAAAGCCTTGTCACGAGCGTAATTACGAAATTAAATAAATTAAAAGAATAATATGTATAATAATATGTATAATGTATATACCATACACTCTTTGGTGCTCTCTTATCATATTTATTATTTTAGAACAAGAAAGCAATACTTACTGAGTAACTCAGTTCTCAGCTATATATAAAAGCCCGATAACCAACAATCATACGTTTGTATATACTATAATTAATGGTATATAAAGTGCTGTTGAGTGGAACTTACGCTCAGTATAATTTTTGACCTCTCATAAAATGAACGAAATAATTAAGTGGAGCTTGTTTCTGTGCTTGGCCATAGCTGTACAGCTTTCATCAGCCGCAGGTGACAATGAAATACTATACATATTATAGAAGGATAATTCATAATTATATTTAAATTATTGATTTTAATGTCTGTATACGTATCTCATACCAAAGACATTCCATGCAAGAGAGGGGATGATAATCCCTGATTTTGCAAAACACCTAGAAATTGTGTACAAATTGCGAAAATAATGGATGAAAAAAAAAAAGAATGGAAAATTTACAACTACCCAATTGAGCTACATTAGAAGTTCTGGAAGTTCCGACTGTTCACAAGTAGGTAAACACTTTCTGTGATAATTTCGAATATACTATGCACACAATTATGAGAAGCTATGTAGAAGTTAGTTAGAAGGTAGCGGTTATTTTACAGTCAAGCACACTCGACTGGAGCTTTCATACCTGTTTAATCTTACATTCGATTAAACAGGGTAAACTTTGTTGCGTATACCAAGAAGAAGAAGGAATACGCCAATTATTAGATCAGGAATGTGGTAAATTTGGCACTGTTAAAGTATTTGGAGGCAAAGAAGTCGTCTTAATGTCAAGACCCTGGATGGCACTGCTCGAATTTGAAACTAAGTTCGGTAACAGAGAACTCTCATGTGGCGGCACTCTTATACATAAAAGTGAGTAAATTTTGAAAATTTAAATCTTAGTTCAATCCCCAATTGAAATGGAATTATTTCAACAGGATTCGTGCTTACCGCTGCCCATTGTTTCAAGAAGAACCGAAAACTGTAAGTAAATTTTATACCTGCTTCCCATAGGAGAGAACAGTATTAAAATCTTGTGATAACAGTTTGTCCGTTCGTATCATAAGCTAAATCTCAGAAGCAAAAATAAAATTTGGATTCGATATCTTATATTATTGCCTGTAAATTAAGCTTGTTTTCCAATTTGATCACGTCCATTTTCGCCCCCGTAAATCGATAACCAAGCCAACCGAATTCCAAGCGTAATGTTACACTTAATTTTTGGTAAACACAATAGCTTTAAACGCCCAAATTAAATAGACTTAGTTGCCCAAAGAGGGTAATAGTGCGCATAGTCCAATTAAAAATATAAAAAATTAAAAAAAAAATTAATAAAAAACCAGTAAGAAAAGCAACAGTCGCGCAACACGCGACAGTGGGATACCCTTCGACCTAGTATGTTCCCGTGTAGTTTAATTTCTTAAATTCATACACATATGCATATGCACATGCTTTGAAATTAATCCCGACAGATGGCGCTCGTGCTACGCGCTCGCCCGCCTCCCTTGTTAGCTGACGCACTTGGTTTTATGCTCATACTTTCTTAAATAACTTTTTGTGTTTATTGTCCGATCGGACTGAAATTTGGAGACTACGTAGATATTTCATTAAGCTTAGTATATGTTAAGTCAGAAAGTTCTATCTTTTAAACAGCGCTTACAAATTGAGTTCAAAAATTAAATTATGATTTGTGGGGGCGGTGGGCGTGGCACCTAACATTTGAAATAAACTTGATCTGCTTGATCCACACAGGAGTCTTCCTGCCAAATTTGGTAACTCTAGCCTTTATAATAGCTGAGCGCTTACAAATTAAGTTCAAAAATTAAATTATGATTTGTGGGGGCGGTGGGCGTGGCACCTAACATTTGAAATAAACTTGATCTGCTTGATCCACACAGGAGTCTTCCTGCCAAATTTGGTAACTCTAGCTTTTATAATAGCTGAGATCTGTGCGTTCATACAGACGGACAGACGGACAGACGGACAGACGGACAGACGGACAGACGGACAGACAGACAGACATGGCTCAATCGACTCGGCTAGTGATCCTGAGCAAGAATATATATACTTTGTGGGGTCTGCCACGCCTCCTTCTGCCTGTTACATACATTTGCATTTTGCACAAAGTTAGTATACCCTTTTTGACCATTTTCAATGGTCGAAGGGTATAAAAAATTTAAGAAATTGTTTCGGTCAGGAATATCACAGTCGAGCACAGCACAGAATTTAGCTTTTGTGCTGTTTCATGTGAGTTCATTTAATAGCTACAAATTTAAATCGATTTTAACAGAATATCAGTTCGTTTGGGCGAGCACCAAAAAAGCACGGAAACTGATTGTCGAACTGTGAAAGGAAAGTGGACTTGTGCACCGCCTGTTGAAAATATTGAAGTTGAAGACTATTTCATTCACGAGCAATTCTCTGAAATATACAATGACATTGCAATAGTGAAATTGGCAAGAGATGTACAGTTTCAAAGTGAGTGTCGCCTTGAAATATCATCCAAAATATTGTACTACAATACTTCTAATTTGATTCCACACAGAACACATTACGCCCCATATGTTTGCCCGTTAATACAACACTTCAACAAACAGTTGTTGAAAGCAACACGTTTACGGTAACTGGCTGGGGAAGAACCGAAAACGAAACCTCTTCTGATGTCCTAATGGAAACACAAATTACACAACAAGTTCCCGGTATATGTCATGCTGCCTTCCAAATTGATATAAAGTCTACTCAACTGTGCGTTGGCGAGCAGGGTAAAGATTCGTGCAACGGCGATTCTGGAGGTCCACTGTCATATATTGGCATTTATAATGAGACTCAACGCTTTGTACAATTTGGCGTTGTAAGTTTTGGCTCTAAATATTGCGCCCAAGGAGACCCTGGTGTCTACACGAATGTTGGTAGCTTTATGCCTTGGATAGCCGATAAAATAGCGACCAAATAATTTGACGAATAAAAAATAATAAAGTTCTCATGCTCACCAAGTATTCAATTCTAAAGTTGGACTTGTGGTCGCGCTTATTTGGGATACTCCTTATCTTCTCTCACCATTTCTATTGCATTCAGAGCTGTCTAGCATTGTTGAGTTAGAAGAGCCTTGACTTATAGTCTCGAAAAAAGATCACTGAACTCTCATTGCGAGCCGATGGACTGCTGATTCTATTAATAGGACCGCATTGATGCATCCCACCCCGTGCTGCCTGCTTAGTTCCGTTGCGGCTGCTTCTCATCCTGCATCTGGTACTTCCTATGATGCTATAAATACTTTCAATGCACCCCAATCTGCCACGCGACACGTCGGCTGACGCGAACACATACTGAATTTAGAACACTTCGGATAAGACTAGCACAATAGTTGAGCTCTGGCTGCGACAGTGCAGTGCGCAACGTCATGGAGACCAGAGGTGCCCCAATTCTCCCAACCTATGAGCAATCGTGGTACGTCAACAATGAAAGACACTTGAATTGCAGTTGAAATGGTAATAATCTTCTTACAGTGCCTGTGAAAATGAGTCATCCAAGGATCCCTCGCTCTGTCACACACTGTTTCCACAACGAATGCTCCAGGAACCCGATCCGGCAATTATTCTCATCACATTGGCCGTTCTCATCGGCTCCTTCTGCCTACTCAGCGGCTTCGTTCTACTCTGTGCGGTAGCCAAGGCGTGGCAGGACGAAACCTCAGAGGCTATACTCCTTATGGGTGAGTGTTAAACTAATATGTGATGTGCTGAGATCAACCTCAAGAGATGTCCGCTCTCTTTGCTCTCTTGTAGGCATTGGCCTCTTTATCACGTCCCTATCCTGTGTCACTTGGAAGCTAACGAAGGCACAGCGACTGGCCCAACTGCAGGAGACAACTACGGTTTAGTTTAAATTAAATTAAAATATTTAAATATTAATACCTAATTAAATGTTATTTATACTTGAAGAAGTGTTCTTTCCTTCTAAGCTGATTGATCACTTGAAGATTCTATGCAATTTCCGTTTTTATGTATTCTTTGAAAGAGACAGCAAATAATCTAAGACCCTTAGGGATGTACTTACCTACTTCAAGTCGAGGCTACCTCACATTGCTCAGAGAATTATGAGCTCAGTTTGTTTGTTGCACTCGTCCCGAGAATGCCGCATTTGAAACAGTTGCTGCAGCTGTTGCAGCTGCCTCGTCATTTGTTAGCAAAAATCTCGAATCTCTGTCGAACAGCACGATTTCAGCGTTATCTTAGGTGAGTACAAACAAAATGCCTTAAAACTCTCAGTTTCATTTATTACTTTCTGATTCACACAGATTTGTCGAATGCTCTTTATGCCCCATTTAAGAAAACGAAATCGAAATCGAACTCGAACTGGAAATGGAACTAATCGAATCTAATGGCAAAATTTGTGTTATTCGCACAATTGTGACGACATTCTCTGCCGCCAACTGAGTCGGTAATAATTATAATTTTTGCGCAGCGATACTGTCTTGAGCTACACGAACTTTGAGATTCGGCTCACGTATCTCTCGGATGCCAAAAAGCAAATGAGACGAAAACAAATTTGTATGACTGTCAAGTGTTTGATACGAAATTGAGACACTGTTGCTGCAGCTCAGAACGTTGGGAATTTTCTCCACAAATCTCCAAGTTGGGTACCGGGTAAAACACAGAGAGAACTCAAAGACGTTTGAGACCGAGAACGACAACCCGATCAGTTGCAATAAAAGTCTGTTGTTCGACACTTGGTGAGCTTAGTTCGTTTTCTACGTCGCAGTCGGACACAGTTCCACAGTCAGATCAAATAAATATAGATATAAATCGTCAAAATGTTCGATTATCAACGCGTACTGGAGCTCTTTTTGCGCGGCATCGCATTGGCCACTCTACTGATCGTCATGGGCGCCATCTACCAGCATGACGACGATCCTGGCTCCCACTATATACACCCCCGACGGGTCATGCAGTAGTGCCATTCCTTACACATACCATATAGTACTATATATATGCAGCTGCATATTTGTTTATCACCTAAGTATTTATAAAGTATACAAAGTGTTTGCAAAAATTGATCGCTTATTAAGTATAAAATTAATTTTAATTGCTTTGCCTGTTAATGGTCCCCTAGGGGATAGATAAGACTTCCTGGGAATTGTGAATAAAGAAACTTGACAACATTATTTAATATTCATAGTTTTGTTTATACTTTATTAGCCAGCAGTGAAACTATTTGTGGAATCACTTACAATACATATGAACCTTGAAAAGATTCTGTGAATCGAGTCAAGAAATAGAGAAATATCTAGGCCATAGTTCCAAGATTCCGTCAATTAAACTATGGGTTTTTCAAGACATACTGGATACTGGACACCCTGCCGCCCACAGACTGCAATCTCCCCTTACCAGCACCCACCAAGAAAATTTATCTGGGTATTTTACTCGATTCTAGTAATTCCCCAAGTACGCGGTCGTGTGCTAGTTCCATAACTAGTTTTCAGACTGCACTGCCGGCTAATTGCGCTTACCATATTGAACTCATATATGGAGATTAAGTAGTCATACAACGTCAGTCATTAATTATTATCAGCGGGAAGCTCTGACTAGTGTTTTTTCGTTTCCGTAATGAAACATTGGTTTTCCTCGTAGGCTTATCAACAACAAGCAGCCAATATCTCTGTATGTTTCCAATTTAGTGCAAATTTATAGCACATGTTTTTATTGTATTACAGTGCAAGCAGCTTGCACATTCTTCTTATTAATTATGCGAAGAGCGTAGCAAACTCTTCGGAGAGTTCTTTCAACTGGCTCTTTGGGGCAACTGCTGTCATCACTGATCGATTTCAAGGCCAACAACAATGAGGCTGAAGATAGAGGCGTTCTCTCTCGCGTACAGCTTACATATACTTCAAGGCAGGACGTTTTTATAAATATAAAAGAATTAAATAAGAAAATAAAACAAAAAAATATCAAACACAGCCGGGACACACACAAATGGGATCGTGTCTTGACAGAAAAAGGGTCATATCTTGGATTGCACTGAAATGCAAGCAGCGCAAAGCAGAGTGCTGCTTAAAGTATCGGGATCGTGTCTTGGGAAACGAGGTTAGTTTACAAAGCAGTTTTTCTAAAGTTCTATGGCTGTAACGATACAAAAGGTTGTAGCCATAGCTAAGCGCAAAAGCCGATATCTGTGTATCAGCTGAAACGGATTATGTATTGGGTGGACTTGTATCGTATTTTACAGACAGCTGACTTTTAATATTCCCAATACAGTTTCCATGCACCGCTTGCAAGTAATTTTCCCCTGGACACAAACCAACTGTAAATGTTAACTGACTTCAAATTCGGTCTAAAATTAACAGCATTCTGTTAAATCTCTTTTAACACAAACGACCAATTTCAATTTTTATTAAATTTCAATTTTGAATTGCGGGAACACTATAAGTAAGTTATCTATTGATATAGTTTTCTATTACTTATTCATACGTTCTTTTTTTAATAGTACACAGTTGCAAAAGTGCGTAAATGTATCAGCACACGCGCATATCCACAGCACGTGTTTATTTTTAATAACTAATGAATGCATGAATTTTCCAATACCTTTTCGAGTGTTGTTGTGTTGTTGGGGCATACAGAAAGCAGGGGATATTATTTTCTTCCAATTTGGTTGTGCAAACACGGCGACGAACACTGCAAACAAGTGTGGCAAGTGCAAACATTGCCCCATTGTGGTCTCGGTCTGGCAATGTAGGGAGCAAGCAGGGAGCAGGAACTGCAGACTGGGGACTGGGTGTGTCCTTAGCGCCGCAGCGAACCGAAAAGTTCAACAGGCTGCTCCACTAAATCAACAAAGTGAAAACCGCAAAATGCCGATAAGAGCCGAAGGAAGCCAACTGACCGGTATAGTATGCGAAAGAGCCAGCAGCGCCTTGGGGACAGGAGCAGAGGACCAGAGACCAGGAGACACACCAGCTAAATAAACAAATGGCTCACATTAAAATGGACGGCAGCAAAAACGTTGAAAAGTTGTACACAAAAACTATGAAAGCAGCAGCAGGAGCAGAAACACAATGAAGAGGGAGCAGCGAAGGGGTAGAGGAAGGGAGGGCGGCAACAGTAGCCGGAAATGGGACTCGGCCACTTTACAGGCTTCAGAGCTGTCGCTGCAGACGTTTGTTGCTATTTGGTGGCCCCAAACAAGCAACACGGGGAAGGGGGAGGAAAGTTAGTGGTGGGGGTAAGGCAGCGAGGGCTGTCGCAGTTAGATGCAGCCCAAAATGGAGACGCGTTGACAACAGCACACAGGGTTGCAGTAGTTGTTGTTCTCATTGCCCTGGCGAATGCACACTAGACATGCAAACGAGGCAAAGGTGGGGCCAGAACTATAGAAACTATGTCAACGGCGCCCTGTGCTATCTGGGCAATTCACCTCAATTGGACAGTTTCGAGCTCCGACCCCGACCCAGCTCTGGCTCTTGCTCCTTCCCCTCCCTCCTTCGCCTTCCTCTAAAGCGATTTGCGCTGTTTGTGCCGACATGCAATGTGAATAGCTGAGCCATGAATAAAATATGAATATCTATTTGGGATACAATTATGGTGCATATAAAGTTCTCTAAGGTGGCACGGGGGTGTTAACCCAATAATTTGCACAGACATTTTATCGATTATAGCAAGTTGACAAGGTTCTATAAATTGTTTAATTTGTTTATTTCTTTAAAATTCTTATTTCTTGTTTATATTTTGCAACAGTTGAGGCTTTAATTTAACTAGAATATATTGCAGAATCAGATATTAATATACATATATATAAAACAGCATTAAAAATTTATTATTTATAGCAGGCAATTTGTTACTCCCAAGAGGTGATGTTATAAATAATTCAAATATGTCAGACTAGGGTGAGTTACTTCTGATAATTACTAGGTCTACTTAAAATATTAACATTTGATATGGTAAGTTGATATTGCTACTCTCAATCATTATTACAATCTATTAATTCTACCTTTAAATATGTATGGATTTGTATAAACTTATATGTACTTATTTTATTTTATATGCATACAATTTACAACCCTTACTTATGTGTATTCTAATAATTATAGGCTAATACAATAGAATTCCTCCATTATTTACAATTATATTGCACAAATTTGTCTACCATTTACAACCTGTATTAATTGACGCCAAATATCGAAAACCAATCAGGTTTACAATGTGAGCTGTCAAATTAATTGACAAAGCTCTACGTGGAGCTGCTCTTCACTCCTCGGCCACCGTTAACGTTAAAGTTAAAGTTATGTTTTCTAACGACTTTGGCAAATAGATAAACGGGCATTAAAAGGGAAAATAAAATACAGATAAACCAACAGAAGAAAACACAAAAAAGTGAACTTCGACGTTTTATGAATCGTTTTGGGCCGAGATCTTGAAAGGCCAACTCCATTTGCAGCTTTTGTTTGGCCTTTTCGCGGCTAGCTTAAACACCCTTGCAGTGAGAGAGAATGGGTATATTCATTTTTGTTAAATCTTATAGGTTATATATTTAATATTATATGTATTCTTGATCGTCAGGCTAAGGCGAGTCGTTTGACTGTTTGTTAATGAAAATAATGAATGAAATTGGAATTTTTGGTTTGCAATCTGTATTATTTCATAAGAAAACTTAACCTATATATATATGTATATACTGATACTATATACTATATACTGATATGTTTTCTATTTTATTCTCTTCTCTTTCAGATAACTGTATCAATTGGAATAATCTCTCAAAAATAAAGATCTATTTATCTGAGCTTTTATCTCATCAGCACTAAAAGATTGACTTCCTTTCATAAGCTTCACCAAATTGTATTATATTATACACTACAATAGGAATAAATTTCTTGCAAAGTTACGCCGAATAACTTCCAGGGTATTCACTACTTTGGCTTTCCAAGAAGTAAGCTTTGCTTGTTGTTTTTGTTTTCATTGTCGCCTTTTGGTTTGGGTTTTGCTTTGCGTTTATTTCATTTGCTCGTGCTGCATTTGGGTCTAGGGTAGTTAAGGTTTATCTACACTCATTTGGCGTGTTTGTGTTTTGCTAGCCATAAACCTACTTTGCGGATACACAAGTTAATAAACTGGTTGCCCGTTGCTGTTGTTGCTGCTGCCTTTGTTGCTTTGTTTGGCTCCATCGATTTTCAATTTGATTTCAACGCGTTTTTTCGCTACGTTTTCCAAACTTTGGAATGTTACAACATCATTAGTAGAATGACTTGGAGGGGAGCGCGATAATTTAGCGGGAATTCGGCTAATAAATTGAGCAGCTAATTAAGATTTACTCGCGGACCTCGCCCCGAATTAAGACAACGCGGATCGGGAAAGTGCTGAAGAATTGACAACACAAATCATGGCCTTCAAGGCGCTTATTATTGTTGTTGTTGTTCCTCTTCTTGTTATTATTCCTCTAGTTTTTGTTTTTCTTTTTGTTGTTGTTGTCTTCGTTGCTGACGTTGTTGTTTGTCTGTCCCGCTGGTTTTGACTATTTTTAAAACAACAAACAAATTATGAGAATGGAAACAAGCAGAACAAGCACACACAACGTCACACACACACACTGCACACTCGCACACACACACAGTCGTCGCACAGTCATATATTACTATCTATAGATTGCCTAAGTATTTTGTGATTTTTCTTAATCATAAATTTGAGTTAGTTTTACCCAGAGAGACATTTGGCACTTTTCCACCGAGCAAGACGACAAGAACTTTCCCAACGAAGACAACGACGACGACGACGACGACGGAAACATCAATAAATTAGAAATGTTTAGCTCAGTTCGTTTAGCTTTTTTTTTTTTGTTTTTGGGTGGGTGGTTGCCAGCCTCGAGTAGGAGGAGGTACAAGGAGTGAGGGGATGAGGTCTCCTTAACTTATTGTCTGCGTGTTGTGGCAGCTGAATTTGTGTGCGTTCCATCGGATCGCCTGTTGCCATAATTCTAGCCATTTAATGGCTGCCTGCTGCTACCATATGGCATTGAGAGAACCATCAGCAACAGCATCAGCTTACACGTAGGGGGCGTGGCAGTGCAGCAGCCCTTGCCACGGGGGGTTGAACTTTGCGGATGCTGCGCATGCCTGAGCAAATCTCAGTTCAGGTAGTGCAGGGCAAGGGGGATGCCAGTATCAGCCCTTCTCAGCCAATTTCCGCCATTTTGTAAAGATTTGCCAAGCTGAGGAAGTAAAAGCAAAGAGATTTATACGCATGGCAGCCATTTTGTCTGTGCAGGACAGTTTTCTGTCTTCTACTATATTTCTGTGTATTTAATTTATTGAATAAAATATTTTATTCTTTTTTATTTGTTCATTCGTGCTCCAAATACTTTTAGAAAGTTTCCTAGATGATGCACAAACCAACACTAAATCTTATTAAATAGTTTTATTAATAAATTCTAAAAACTTTTACAACATTTTTGAATGTATTTTGAAATATTAATAAACTTAGGCAGAACTTTTTATTGCCATGAGTCAGATCTTGCTCAATGTTCTACTATAAATCTTTGATTTCCCTTGATGATTCAAATACCCGAAATAAACCAATTGAAATCTACACAAATATGAATGCATATTAATAATAAATTCAAGGGAATTTTAAATATTATTAACTGCCATAGAATATTTGAATCTTTATGGAACATTCTCGCATTTAATCAAAGTCGCACATGTATTTTATCTCTATAAAACTTCATGTGCTTTGTAATTTAGTAAAAAAATGTAGTAAATTTGTCATATCATGTAATCTACTTAATGCTTCGACTCGTTTTATGACAACGCGAGTTTCGAGTTTATGGAAACTTCATGTGTTCCCCTCTCCCACCCTCCTTGGTGCCCCCTTCACGCCCCCTCGTTGCCTTGCCGTGCGCAATTAGATTAGACGAAGCATGTTACCGACAGGTGTAGGAGTACCTGGTCACGAGCAGGTCTCTGCTGCAGGTAGACGTCATCACTTGACACACACACACATGTAGTAGATAGTGAGGAAGGGGGAGGTAGAGGGTGGAGGGGAGAGCGCTGCCAATTAACGTAATTAAATGATGCGTACGCAGTCGACAAACACTTGGCTACCCTTTCTCTCGGTTTGAGTCTGTGTCTGTGAAAGATAGCGTGTGTATGCTTGTTAGTGTCAGTGTGAGAATGAGTGTGTGAGTGTGTGTAATAGCATATGCTTTGCTTAATTAATTTAGAACATGACATTCCATTCAGCTTGCGCTGCACTTAATGCTTCAATTGGGAGTTGGAGTCGGAGTGAGGAGTAGGTGGAGTAGGATGAGAACAAAGAAAAGAAGAAGGAGAAGGAATAGAAGAAGGTGTAGTTGAAAAAGCAGGAGAAAAGGAGCTACATGGCAGTCGTCCCTGGCAACAGTGGCAGCCCTGGAAGGCGCAGCAGAAACCAATCAACAATGGCAGCAAATCAACAAAACAATGAGAGAGGCATAACAAGCCGCACATCACATTGGGGTCGATTATGTCACAGGATATGCGCGCAGAGCAAGCAAAGGAAGCAGAGGAAGCCGCACAAGAAGCACAGCGAGGCAGCACAGCCAGGAAACCCACAAAGAGTCGCAGAGAGTCACAGAGCCAGAGGCGCATGCAAATAAGTGTGTCATTATAGGCAGCCATAACTTGTCATCGACTAAACAAATTGTGGATACGGATCCATCCTTGGCCATTGCCAACATACCGAAGAGGGGCACGGGGACGGGACACTCTGCTGAATTTCCCAGCGGAAGCAGCCCCCTCCCTCCTTTCATGCCGGCCTGTGCTCAGGTTTTATTCACCTTTCGCACGAGCCGAAATTATGCTAATCCTGCCTAGAATTCGTCTCTGCTCCGCAATTATATGACGGCCAACACTGGGCCACATTTAATTATGGTCATTTGCTGCTCGACTGTGGCTCATTAAGAGCACAATATCTTGAATTTGTAGCCCACTCCCCCCCTCTCCCGCACACTTCTTTGTGGGGCACGCACTAATTAAACTAATTACGACAATTTGGCGGCATTTAAAGACACCGTCGAGTCGTGGATCCCACTGGCAGCTGGCAGGAGATCGCTGCCATCTCCCATCTCTGGCTCCTGTCACGTGGCGCAGTTGCCATCGATGGTTATGGCGGAAATCGGGCAACTCGATGGCCCACTTAGTTGGCGCAATCCATCAAATGTGTCGCACACCAAGTACAATTCGCAACTTGGCACAGGGTCAAGCAACTTTGGCAAGGCTGAAGCTATGACTGGGTTGCCCCCCTCTGCCACTTGCGATCCCAAGCAACTCTCCTTATGCTCTTGCCTTTTCTCTCTCTACAGCACCTACTCCTGGGACCGCTCCTAGCCCTCTCCTATCCCCTTTACTGCCTCTTCTCCTGCTTCCTTCTCATACCTCCTTTTCTGTTCCTTCTCCTGCTTCCCCTCCTACTGCCTTCACTGCCTCCTCTCCTGCTCCCTCTCCTTCTACCTCTTCCCCTCCCTCTCCTACTCTATCTCCTGCTCCGTCCCTGCTCCTCTTCCTCTGCTCCCTCTTCTGCTCCTCCTCTTCAAAAAACGTCGCTAAAGTGCCGCAAAATATGCAAAAACAAACGAAATGAATTCAAATGCGTCTTGTTTCAGGTGTGTGTGAGTGCCCCTGTGTGTGTATGTGTGTGTGTGTGTGCGCTGACTGCTCGTAAAGTTATTCCAGCTGAAATTAATTACAGGTAATAACGTCATTCCCGTCCGACTGTGCTTTTTGCAGGAGAGACACAGCGATGGAAGAAGGAGGCATAGAGGAAAGGTTCCCTGACAGGAGGGGGAGGGGCGGAGGTGTTGCCGAAAAAACAATTCGAGCTGAATTTAAGGAAATGTCCGTCCGTCCGCAGGGGCGACATCAACGCGCTGAGTTACGAGCTACGGCAAATAGAAATAAATGCGACATACTTTCAGGCGCCGCGTCCAGAAGCCAAGCAAAACAATTGCGTGTATTTTGGCGATTAACATGATATGCGGAAATTTCACTACTGCAGCACACACACACCTGCACACACAGAAACACACACACACTCACACTCACACACTGGCAGACAGTCACACAGACTGTCAATGCTCAGCAACAAATGCAAATAGCGAAACATTTTGACGCGCTCTGCGCAGGCGTCGTGTCCGGCGTAGGAGCTGCTGCTTTTGGGCTGAACACATACACACACACATACATACATAAACAGACATACAGACAGACATACACACAGGTATAAAGTTCATATTGCCAGCACACACACACATCTCTTCTAGCTTGGGGTTATTACTAAATTTGTATTTATTTTCACTTTTTTTTTTGCGAATAAAAACGAGTGTACAAGCTGCTTCTTAGTGTGTGAGTGGCAACTCTGTGTATGTGCGGCAATTCTGTGTATGTGTGGTAACTCTCTGTGTGCATTTGTTTGTCCGTATCCTCGCTCGAGGAGACTTCGTGCACGGACAAGCTAAGGCATCTCAGTCAGTTGCCGCAGCTCGTAGGCGCCGTCAAGTTGGCACAGGAACTGACGGCTTTGTCTGCTGTCGGAAAAGCGTGAAAAGCCTGCAAAAGGAAATTGCCAACGCTAACTGTAAATTTAAAGGAAACCCCCAGAATGGCAACTAAACTCAATTAATTGTGAAATTAGCAAGCAGGCAAGCTTCAATTGCTCAATTACAGAGAGGGAAAGACAAAGAGAAAGAAGGAGAGAACAGAGGAGAAAGCAAAAGAGATACATTTAGAGAGAGAGGCAGAGAGAGACAAACAGCTAGAGACAGCGAGACAGACAGCGCTAGAGATAATTGAAAAGAGGAAAAAGTAACTTAAAAGTCTCCCCAAAAGAGTGTTGCATACTTTTGAGAGCACTCGTTATAACAACAAACAATTCCAAAATTTAAACAAGAAACATTTAATTTTCTTTCTGCTACATAATCTCTGCACATTCCCCAACCCATTCGAATCCGATTTAATTTCGCAAATATTGTGACAAATTTTAAGCAAATTGCTGCCAAATTATGCCACAAAATCTTTGTCGAAATTTTCCAAATCCAAAACTGTGAAAATCCAAGGCGAAAATTGCGACGAGAACAATTAAAAGACACGAAAAATGCCGAACGTAAATAAAAAACTAAGAAAAACTAACAACAACAAATAAATAAAACAACAACAACAGCAGCGACTACAAGAATATTTGTGCTCAAAAGAGAAAATACCATAACTAATCTACGGTAATAAATTTGAAAACAAAAACATATAAAGAATTTTCTCCGCGCGAAAAACTGAGAATAAAGAATTTTCTACTTGTGATTTCGTTAAGTCTGCGATCTTGAAGGAAAACGTTGACGGAAAATCTCAATGCCTACGCTTTTCCGGCTCATCACACCGCCCCCTCGTGCCCCGCCCAGTTTCCAGTTTACGAGCAAATATATTTATACTTTCGTGTCGTGAGGTGAGTGAAATCTTTTATAAATAAATTAAGCACTTTGTAAAGCGGCGACATTTTCCCGTTTTATTGATCGTCTTCAATGCACATGCGGGGCGTGGGCGTGGGCGTGACCATTGTGCGCCTTTTCGCGCTCTTCTTATTGCATTTTGAGTGAAATTCGTTATGTTTTGAGGTTTTTCTATGGGAATACCCTGTATAAGCAGATGGGGTATGATGTAAGGGTGATCAAGTTAGGTGAATGTAGAAGAAACTTCTTGAAAACTCTTAGGAATTTTAGGAAATTGTAAAGAGCTTCTTTTTGATAAAAGTTTAATAGGTAGAATTGTGTTAATATTAAATACAAGTATTATGCAGTTTATAATAAGTATAATCGGATGTAAAGAGAAGGGTAAATACGTAGTATAAGTATGTACTTGGTTAGTACTATATACTCAAGTAATAGACTTTCTTTTCCTTCTCAAAAACAATTGTAAGGAACTTCTAAGCGATAATTTTGATGTAGTAAGGTATACAAAGAGTCTGATTTAATTAATCAATAAGAGTTGCAGAAAATACAGATATTAAAAAACAACAACTCTACGGGGTATCTCTACGCCGTTCCCTTTCTAAACTGCGAGCACACATATTTTAATTTGTTTGGTTTTCTTTTTTGCTTAAGTGTTTAGAGATTTATTATCAGGTCCATAAAATCTTGTGCTGTGTGTTCGTTCGCAGACAAAAAGCGACGGCAATTAAAGCGAATGAGAAGAAGCCAAACTACATAACTACTTGTGGTTAGTTTCAGTTTTATGCATGATCAGGTGGCAGGCAGTGGGAGAGAGGGGCACGCAGAGGGGGTAGATGCCAGGTGAGGGCTGAGGCAAATGAAATGTCTAATATCAGCAGCCATCAAAAGCATTGTGCAATTTTATGAACCATATAAAATTAATTGCCCAGGCCATTGCATACCACTTAAATATACAAACAGATGATACTAAATGCAGATGGAGACGGAGTTGGGAATGTGAGATGGGGGGCTATACTATATGTCATTATAGTGTTATACGGGCATATCTGATGTTTTATATGAATTTTAACGGCAATTTCCCAACGCAAACAAAACGAAACTCGGCGACACTCGGCATAATCTCATTAACTCTATCTAGGTCTCATCTCGCCTCTCGGCCTAATCAACAGTAACCAGACAAGCAGCCTAGCTGGCTAGCAGCCACAGCTGTTGTAATTTCAATTCCAAATCCAAATCCAATTCCAATTCCCATTCCGATTTCAATCCTCGCCCCAACCGGTTAATCTCGCGCCACAGCGTCAGGTGTCTTGGCAAAGAATGCATGAACAAAATAATTTTACATAAAAAGCAAATCAACTGCTAAAATATAATAAAAGCCGAAAAACAACAGGCCAACAACAGCAACAATAACAACAACAATAACAGCAGCAACAACAGCAACTAATGTCAATAAATTAAGTCAACAAAAGTGACCACGAAAGCGGCCTGCAATAAAGACAACTACTTCTAAGGAGAGAGGGGAAAGCTGGAAGGGGAACAAGGAGGGGGAACGGGGGGAGATCACTCGATCGGGTCGAGCTCTAGAAATAAGAACTGGTTTTTTTTTCTAACAGCACGCAGACAATGAAAATTAAGCCTCAATTTAGATTCAACGGTTCAAATTTGTATTCGTATTCGTTTAGGTATTCGTGAATGTATTCGTTTATTTGTATGCGTGTTCAGTTTAAGATACTCTGCTTCATCTGCCAGTTTGGTTTCCAGCAACCTCCGTCCTGCCCGCTTTGATTTCACCTGCATTAGGCATACCACGATAAGGCGGCTCTAACTAATTTATTCTAATTGCTTTGCGTTCTCTTGATACTAATTTCAAATGAGACAACCAACCTGCAGCTGCAGCGGTAACTTAGCCAGAAATAGAAGGAGTAACCCCCCACCCAACTAGCCAGATAACGTTTAAGAATTTATACTCTACATAATTATTATATTTCAATATGTCAAACATTTCTTATGCGTGTTTGAAATGAGTATTGAGAGGGGAGATTAAAGAAATAGATACGTAAAAGAAATAAATACCTTATACCCTCTAATATATCTTTACTCTTTCCTCTCCCCCTGACATATCGATTATTGATTATAGATTTATTACTATATCTAGCTATCTTAAACTTCACATTAAGATGCTAATTTTGCATCAATTTCTTAATTAATTTAAAGTTCTGTGGAATTTGCGCTAATGCGTTGCTGGAAAGTTTTGTTACTTTAAATCGGTGTATTTATCAAGGGGTATATATGCGTCGTGCCATCTATATGTGCAGCAATAATAATTTATGCTTCGCGTACTCAATTAGTCCAGCGAAATTCAAATCGAATCGTATCGAATAGTATCGTATCTCTTTGACATTCCGTTGCGTTCAAAACGGAACCGCATCTGGGCTAGATACATAAAGCGAATTCAAATTCAATCAAGTGGCCCCTGCCCCTTCCCCTTGCCTCATTTTGAGTCGATGTTAAGCATAATTTATGGACATATTCAAACATATTTCCCAAATTTATTGCCCTGTCGAGAAGGCGAGCTGGGCAGGTCCAGAGTCAGACTTGGAGACTCGGAGTTGGAGTCGAGAAGTCGGGATCGAAGCCGCACGTGCTGCGATATTAATTGTTGTGACGAAAGGCAACTCGCGACTTCAGGTTGTTCTCGGTTCGCTAGGGTTGTCTAGGGTTGTCAATGCGTTGTGCGGAATGCGAAGGCAAAGCTGTAAGTAAATTATTATGACTTTCACGCCTCGGGCCGTGTTTACAACATCGTTCACATCATTCACTTCATTCACACACACGCACATGATTAATAGTCTGCTTGAGCGTTATATTCTCTGCTGGCATAAGTATCTGGCAGATACTCGACTGCAGATACGTCTGGCAGATACATATGATGGCTATGATTATTGTTATTATTGCATGGCGGGAGGTAAGCGACAAGTTTGGCCCAAAGCGAGCACAGCCAGAAGCCAATGAATCGAGGCAGACGGCAGCGATTGGTTGACAGCTGACACACAGACATACATGCATAGAAACACAGCTAAAGATACAGATACAGCTAAACTTACAGATACATTTGTCTGCATAACTGTCGATTGTTGTCGCTGTTGTCTTTGCTTATTATGACAGCGCGCAATTGCCGCGTAGCGCCGACAGCCCCCTTGCCCTAGCCCGCCTCCCCACATGTATCTCAGTCTGTGTATCTGAGTATCTGCTTTGCTGAGTATCTAAGTATCTGAGTATCTGGCCTGCACTGCTCTGTTGTGAAAGTGAAAACCCACAAGTGTTGCCCCTTCGCTGCCCCTCTGGGCCAAAGTTAATATGAGTTACTCATAATTGAGTTAGCCAAGTAGTGTCAGTCACACACACACACAGGCACAGTAGTATAGCACTGCTGCACGTGCTCAGTTTGTTTTTGAGAAAGTTCACAAGATGCTGCTTCATTAGCCACATTCCAATTGACACATCACATATCGCATATATCGTCCGACAATTGCCGATAATGGGCTTAATCAATTTGACAATTAGACTGTCCGGTCTCTCTACCTGCTCTCCCCTCTGTTGCTATCTGTCTCTCCCCCCTCTCCCACTATCTCTCTTTATCCCTCTTCCTCTCTCCGTTCCTCCTTCTTTTCCCCCTTGCTGCCCATAAACTGCTGCAACTTTCTTTCAACGAATTGAGAGCGCATCAAATTGCTTCAAATAACCAAAGCGAATTCAGTTAAAATGCCCTGTCACATTTCGGACAATACGTAGGGCTAAGCTCCCATCACTCCTTTCCCCTCCCCTTTTCCTATAACCCCTCTTAACTTGTATTTTATGGCACACAATGCGTATACATCGCTTCTCGTTTTTATGGCACTGCATGGGCAATTGCAGCGAATTGAATCTTAAATGGGCACCTAAAATAGGCCCAGGTGTAATAAAACCGTATCAAATTTAATTCAAATCGTATATATAGCGAGCGGGACCTGGACTCGCATATAGAACACCTTGGACTAGGCACAGACAATCGCCCAATCGCCCAATCGTCAAATCGATTACGCATTCAACTCATTTACCATAAATACAATACAATGCACCAATCATGCATACAACTACGTACGATATGTTTGTACTCAGGGAAAGGTATAGCCTATGTCCCCCTGTCTTACGGCTCTGCCCTTTCCCCTTCCACTTCCCCGTCCTCCTCCTCCTCCTCCGCGCCCTTTTGCTTCTTTTCTTTATGTAAAACGCGTAGATTTGTATTCAGAAACTGACCAAGTGGGTCTGCATACGCAATTTATATCACGAGGCGAGGCACATGGAAATTATTTGTCACTTCTTTGTGGAAGGGCAGACGGTGGCAAGTTGTGTGCGTCACACACTGAACGAATACCTCGATTTTGATTTTGAACTGTAATATTAAAGAGATAAAGTTGCGTTCTGCATTGCTCTAACTTGCTGCAAAATTAACGTATACTTAAAGTATATTTATTTCAGTTTTCAATTTTGGGATGACCATATTCAGGTGCTCTCATTTCAGTTTTAGGGTTACCATATTCAGTATGACTTCTGTTAATATCGGCGACAATCTTTTTGTAGAGTCTCATGATATAAGCACACTTAATAGTAAATTTTTGTGCTAGGGTGACCATATTTGAGATGACATTTTCTTAATAAATGTAGTGACAACTTGCTAAGAATTTTTTAGTGATCTTTCTCATATAAGCATACAGAATATTTTATTTGTATTTAGGGTGACCATATATGCCATATTATTTTGTTGAATATTGCGAAGTCTATTAACACTGAATGAAATGCGATAACTCTTTAGGCATCAGTTGCAAATTAACAATATTATAACATTTATTTATATTGTAAAGTGACCATCTTTGACCTTCTCCTTTTATAAGACTTATTGCAATATCTTTTTGTGATTCCTGTTCAATTGTGAATTAAATTTCACTACAAAGTCACTAAATACCTTAGGAACAAATACACCCCACTGTCACATAGATTATATTACAAATATACATACATATGTTTGCATTTGTATACAGAGAGAAGAAGGTAGAGGGGATGGGGCTAACAATGAATTCTGTTTTCAGTTTTGAAATGAATTTCAAAATACTGGGCCGTGGCATACACGCTAAATAATTTATATGCCAATACGAACACACACACAGACACACACACACACACTAAATAAAAAGAGTTCAACGAAATGTTAAATAGATTTCGCCTAATGCATTAACCCGAATACGCTGTAAATTTGTAGGTAGATCACCAATTGGCGCCGATGAAGCCGCACAAAGTTGTGTCACGGGATCACAGATCTATCAAGGATGGGGGAAGGAACAGATGCTTCTTCTTCTTCCTCTTCTTATTCTTCCTCCTCTTCTTCCTCTTCTCCTTCTACTATCTGCTGTTGTTGTTGTCATCGTCAGCTATTGCATTCCGCAGAGTTATTTGGCTGCGCTGCGTCTCTTACGATTTGCGTTCGTTTCAGTTCCCTTTCGCTTTTGGCTGCCCCCAAAATATACGCGACTAAAGTCTGAAGACTGTAGAAGACTAAAGACTGAAGACTGAAGAAGACTAAATACTAGAAAAAGCATTTTTGTGCATTTGCCAACCGCATTTGGCGAGAGAAACCGAACCGAAATCAGTGAAATTACGTTGAAAACGAGTCACATTTCAAAATTGACACTTCAAACGCAACGCTGCCAAGTTTTTTAAGATACCCCAGACTCATTTGGAAATGCGCTGACGGCAGCGGGGGTATAAGTGGGGAATGCTAACTATGCACAAACTGAACCAAAGCGAAGCAAACCAAAGCAAAGCATTTAATTTTGGCCTTTTTGTCGAGGCGAACGGAGTCGAGAAAGGCCCAAACAATTAACGGGGCAGATAAGCGGAAAAGTCATTTGACTTGTTGTCGCTGTTGTTGCCGCTGTTGTTGTTATTGTTTGTGTTGCTGTTGTCGAACTACTTAAATATATTTTAGTTTTGAGAAAAATCAAAGCAGCGACAGCAAGTCGGTCCCACTGTCACATTGTCCCACTGTTGAGTCAGTTCAATGACCAACGGGCTCGGCTCGTTTTCAGCTTTCATCAATGGTCGCGCTACATTGGCCACAAGGCGACGACGATGACGGCGACGGCGACGCTCTGTTAGATATCAGCTCCAAGCATAGATACAGTCACAGATGTATATACACACACACACACACACACACATATGTAGGCGATGCTTCAAGTCATCAGCTGCATTGCTTGACGTTTTTCTATGGCTTGCCGGCAGCATGGCAAGCAGAAAGGGGACAAGGGGACTCAGGGGGGAGGCAGCGGCGGCGGCAGCGGTAGCCGGCAGCAATCGACAGCGTAAAAATGTCACACGCAGCCGCCGCATTTAGTTCAATTACATTACAAAAGGCAAACACAGATATAGATACAGATACAAGGCAGCAGATACATTTGTGGCAAACGCCTCAAATCACTAAAAAAAAACTGTTGCTGCTGCTGTTCTCGTTGTTGTTGTCTCTTTTATTTCTTTTATTATAGTGTTGTTGTTATTTGTTGTTGTTGTTGTTGCTGTTGTCCGTTTTGTCGCGACTTGCGATCGGCTCGCGCTATTCAGCAATTTTACCGTTGACATTCTATTGAAAAGTATTTGGGAATTGTAACGACGCGACGAGAACGCCGCTCGCATTGTATCTGTGATTGTTAATGTAGCTGTAGCTATGACTATGAGTGTATCTGTATCCGTAGCGGCTGTGACTGTATCTGTATCTGTAGCTGCGCCTGTAAATGTATCTCTGTCTGTAGTTTCGCCTGTATCTGTATCTTTAGCTATACTTTCAGTTGCTGCTTTGCCTGTATATGAATCTGCAACTGTATCTGTTTGCTTGTTCATCTCTAGAATGTATCCGTATCTGTAGCTGTATCTTTCTAGCGTGGCTCATACATTTGCAAATGTATCTGCGCGTCATCGGCTAACTGAAAATACCATCCGCTTGAGTCATTCGACTGGCTGAGTTTCTATCATGTATTTCATGTCTTGTATCTCGCGAATGCCTATTTACAGCAAGTCCAAACTGTCCACCTGACTAATAATCAACTAACTGTAAAGCTGTTGAGCTGTTCAGTCATCCTGCGAAATACCCATCGAATCCCAGCGGCCAAACTATTCCAAAAAATTCAACTGCATTTCAAAGTGTTTACTTGGAATTTCAGAATAAAAAAAAACAACATTTAATAATAATTGATTCAATGCTGAAATACTGCTATAAAATTGAGTAGAAAACCCCAGAAAAGCGATTGATTTCCTGTAAATATTTTTAAGGAATTTGCAGCAATAGCAAAGATTCGATTCAAGCAACTAATTATATACACTATAGACTATATAAAATAACTAAATACACTATATATATTCTACAGTATACACTATATATATATCATTATTATATATAGTCCATTTAGTGTTACTACAATCGTTACAAAATCAAAAGAAACTTGGTCTACAAAGCTAAGCAGCTTACCATTTACAATATAGGTATACTACATAAATATGCTAACTATATATACTAAAATATATTAACCATAATATGTATATATACTATAAATAATATACTATACACTATATGCATATACTACATATATCTATAATATATAGTCCACATACTATACTCATACTAAAATCGTAACAAAATCAACTTCAACTTCGTCTACATAGCCAAGCAAATTTGTTTGTTTGTACACTGATGTATCTACATATGTGTGCATACATGTATATGTATGTATCTGTGTGTGTATGTATTGGTGCTTGTGTTTACCATATGCAACATTTAATTTGAATTTGTCAGCTTGTCAGCTTGATTCGGTTTGCCGCAGCGGAAGTTGTGGAAAAAGTTCAGAGAATGCATATGAAATACGAATGTGATTACGAGCGCGATTGCGAATGCACAAACACTCATTACGACCACTGAGTGTGAGTGTGTGTGCGTGTGTGTGTGTGAGTGCGAGTGCTTTAATGAACAGCAGCAACATGAATTGGCACAATCGAAATGCTTCATTTGTTGCGACCCAGTGCCAGGCTGAGGCGCATCCAATCAGCTGTTGCAGCGTGTTGTGGCTCCTCCTCCTGTCTCCTGCCAACATCTGCAGCATCTTCCGGTTCCCGTTGGGGACAACTGGGGGCAAACACCTGCGAGAGTGCAACCGGGTTCAGCCGGGTCTGGCAGGCGTGTATTAATTGCCCTGCTCAGGCACACACACACACAAACACAGAGAGAAATATGTGTGCAACAAGTTGCAAACACTTGCAGCGTATTGATTTGTACCTTGTTGCATGCAGCAGCATCGTGGGGCATCGTGTCTAAACGGGCGCATCTCCGGCACCTGTAACTGCAACTATTCCCAGGGTATTTGCTATTCGAGCTGCGCCTGCCTTCGCTTGTTTAATATGCAGATTGTGTCGCTGACTTTAATACTTTGCAACGTCCTCGATCATTTCGGTCCCCCCCGCCCACCACCTGCCTGGTAGTGTTGGTGGCATGCAACGTTACTGCAGAAAAGCATGTTGAACAAGCGTTGTCGTCTTGTAAACTTGCAACACGAGCAACATGCAACGACAACAGCAACAACTCCAGCACTCGCCACAGCCGGGCAAGGTAACACACTGAGCCCGACGTCGCCGCGTTTCCTTGCACAAATTTCCTTAGCCACATTTTTAATTAAAATAAAAACAAAACAAAATGTGAAAAAATAAATAAAAAAGGAGACGCAAGAAGAGAAATAAATTGCTGAGAGTAAAAATAAAACAGCGGAATAAAATTAATAAAAGCGAACCGAAATCAGGGAAAACCTGCAAGATCTGCTCGATGTTATAGGATAACGAAGCTGATATACACTGCCGGAAGTGATCTGAATTTGGAAAAAGAAATATTATATACATATGTTGGAATAAAATATAATATAATAAAGAATACAATTTAATATATGTTAGGAATGTAAGGAATGTAAGAAAGATAAAGTAGTAGAAATGAAATTTAATAAGATTGAAATGAATAAAAAAAAAGAATAGCAAAGTATTATATTATGATACGATATAGTATATATGATAGAATAGTGTATAGTATAGTAGAGTATATAGTAACCTGTATATACAGTATATATAGTAAATATACATAAAGTATATTATCATATATTATATTCTAGTGATCTTTTCATCACAACCAAGAAAGTTATCGAAGATCTCTGCATAGTTATAAGTTAAAGTTAATGAGTACCTTGTGAGGGTATTCGGTATTGCAACTTACAGTCTTGTGCTACAGTCTGCTGTGTAGCTGGCTAGCGATGTGTGGGTCGTTGGCGGCGATTGCAATCTATCGATATCGCGTCAACTAATTGACCAAGTGTGGCTTGCATTGAGATCGGGATCGAGGCACTAATTGTCAATGGGGCAATAGAAAATATATTGGTAATTGATTTTGCCCAACCAGTTGCGGCATTATAAACAGGCAAGTGGCAAGTGAATTGTGATTGCATTAAGATTTTCGATTAATTTAAACTGATTAATTACCTATCGAAGTTGCGCATCGCTAGGCCGGTTACCAAGGCGTTATTTCTTATGCATGTGTGTGTGTCTTGCTTGAATTTTACAGATTGCCAACATTAATTTTATAATGCGAAAGAGTTCTGCGAAGTCAGCAGTGGTTTGCAGACTATTTTAGGTGTTTTTAATATACATCTGCATACCCTGTAAACATAAAAATATACTAGACATATATTCAATACTTATATACATAAGTATATCCTACAATATAGTAATACAACTTGTTTCTTCTCTTTTGAATCTTTTTTCTACTCAACTAAAATGATAATAAATATCAGCAAGTTCAAGATCACTTTTAAGTCATAGAGCAACTATCGATAACGTATCCTAAGTCAATTTGGTCAACTTCAACTGTCCACATTATCTTTTCCTGTTTCTCAGGCAACCTCAACTGCCGACATTATCTTTTCCTGTTTCTCTGGCAACCTCAAGTGCCGACATTATCTTTAGCTCTGCCTTCGCTCAAGTCGAGCTTGACCGCAGTCGAAACATTTCTTGTTTTTGGGGCTCTTAGTTTATAAATGCCTGTGGTATGTTGGGGTTATGTACGGGGCGTGGTCCGATATCACATGTGCAGTTAGCCTTGCAGCTGTGCCGGTGTATGTGTGTATGTGTATGTGTGTGTGGCTTCCTCTTATCGTGTTGAGTGCGGGTTCAAATGTTGATAACCCATGACAACTTGAGTTGCTTACACACACACACAGTCACACACACTCACACACACACTCAGCACACACACACAGACATTTGCATACATAATTTGAACAACAAGCCCAAAAACCAAATGGGACCCAAATGGGAAAATCGTTTAAAAATGCAAATGCCGCCACATCGACCAAATAGTATTCAAATCAGTCCACGGGTCGCTGTCGCCCTCGTCGTCGCCATCGTCGTCGTCACCGTTTCCTGGTGCTGCATTTGTCAAACGCCGCGGAATTAATGAACCGCAACGGCAACGCCGATTTGTATCTCATGGATACTGCAGCAATAACAGCAACAGCAACAGTAACAGCAACAACAAAAGTATCTACAACAGTTACTGCGAGTACGCGGCATATTTAGTGCGGACTTTAGCACGCGTGAAATATTTTCACATGGCACTCAATTTATTTGCAGGGCTCGGCCGAGACTCGCACACCAGCCCGCAGAACAGACCCCCCCCCTTCGCCTGCCTACCTCCTAACACCGCCCCCCCTTCTAACACTGCCTACCCTTCTAGCCTGCCAGCAAAATCAAACGAACGCCAGCTGTAAGCGACCCACGTGGTCGACTCGACTCGACTGGACTGGACTGGCACCTGGTCACCTTGTGCTGTGCTGTGTTGTTTATGCTGCTGCCCCTCCCCCCCTCTCTACTTGGCCGCCCCAGCCTGCTGCACTGCACATAAATCTAGCCTTTTGTGCAGTTGCCTTTGCACGATCTGACGTCAATTTGTTTGCCAATATTTGACAGTCAGTGTCGCGTATCTTAATAACCCCGTCGCGCAGCCAACCAGCCTGTCCTAGCGTATATATACAGCATATAATACATGCTATAAACCATACTATATATATAAATGCGTGTGTGTGTGCGTATGGTTGTGGTCTGTGGTATCGTCGTGTAGGCATGCCAAGAATTTCATCCAATATCTGCGAGCTTCAATTAAAATTCTATGTAGACGACAAATTGAAAATGGGTTAGGTCGAAGCGGGGCGCCGTGCTGCTATTCGAAGCGCTCCAGCGATCAGTCGATCAGTCGATTACTTCTATATATGCGTGCCTAATTGATCAGTGGAGGAGTCGCAAAGAAAACTTCCAGTTAGACAGACTGAACTGATTTCACTGTGAAACTTAGATCCCCAAGACTCCAATACAAAGGCTGACTGGAAGTTTTATGATTCTTATAATATCAACGGGTGTACCAAATAAATGACATAAGAATCGTTGATACATATGCAGAGATAAGCGATCAGATGTAGATTATAATGTAATTAACCTCAGCATCTTCTTATACAGATCTAAAAACCCCAAAAAAGGAATTGTAGCTGGAGATTGCTAAGAACTAATTTTGTTATACCGGTCTTCATAGATCCTAGAGTGTAAATGCTTCATCTATCTTTAAAGATCACAGAGTGTTAGAAGTTCCAATAGTTCCTATAGTATTAAGACTCATTTATATTTAGTTAAGCTGCCACTACTTCCAAGTAACTTAGTACGAACTTATGTAGGTCATCATGTAATAGATCGAGCCTAAGCTTACTTCGCACGTGTGTGCTGTCAATCATCGTGGAATATATAGTGACAATATAGGTATATATAGAGTATTGTTCTGGCTTGTCACTGCTCGAGAACCGTCGCTGTTGTATTTGCCCAACACACAATTGTCACTGTAATCAATTTCGGAACTGTCACTTTGACACTCTTCAGCACACCCGACATTCTCCTCAGCTATCTCACCCGATCTATTATATACTCTGCATATACTCTAGACAACACGTCTGTGGCCCATTTACAATACACATACACAAGAATATATGTGTCTATGTGTGTGTGTGAGTTTACTTTTGGTATTATGTTTTTATCATAAAAGGCATTTGATCGCTTCCAGTTAGGTTTGGTCTTCTCCCGGTAGAGCAAATATTTAATCACATTTGTTTGTCACTTTTTGTTTGTTTGCTTGTTCGCTTCTTTGTTTATTTGTCGCCTATTCAAGTATCTGGGTGCACTTTGTAGGTGACTGTCAGCACACTTACACTCGCTCTCCCATCCACACTTATATTCATATTTAGCTCTCCCTCTTTCTTACGTCAGCCGACACTTAGAACAAAAGACGGATTACCCAAGTTTTCGGAACGAAAGTAATATCTGGATTGGGTGGGAGAACTTGACAGGAAATGGAAGTCATTATGAAGTGTCTTCTGTGCGATCCTCTCTGCCATTGCTTACAGCGAACTTATACTCAGAAATATAATAAAGTTAGATCTTGAATACCTTCAATATCTTTATCTTTTTAGTGTCAATAACTATTAATAGTTTAATTTATTGGGCGTATCATAATCTGCACCTTCTTCAGGCTATAGTAATCGCCTCGGAACGGATACCAGGTAATTCCCCGAGCAAACTGTGTTCTACTGTACTCTCCGCCTAGATAAAGTCCATTCAAGTTACTGAAAAAGTGACGAATAGTCATGGTAAGTTACTCCAATCGAACTAACTTCTCAGTATCAAAATAATATATATATATATGTTCGATATATATATATATATATATATTATAGTATATGCCTCACCTGAAATGACTACGAATACCATTCCTATACCACCAGGCACCTGCAAAATATGCTGCATTATCAGGGTTTGTGGTACTGTTTCCATTATCCCGATCGAATGTTGAGAACTTCTCATCTTTATGTGGGGACAGTCCATCTCCAGCTGTACCCGAATAGGTACCCAAAACATTCAGACCATACGCATTGGCCTCGTTGCCAATAGCGAATTGACTATACTTGGAATACCGCGATTGACCCGCAAAGTCTTCTAGGTGTATGTAAAGTTCGCGAGGTTCGGCTACAGTCAGAGCATTCAGGGTATCCAGTCCAATGAAGAAGGCACCGCTTGAGTCTCCAAATCCTTGCTGATACGACGAGTAGTTTCTGTAAAAGTTGACACTAACATCTTCACGTCGCTGTATAACCAACCAGGGTGTTCCTGTTAGCTTAACGTCACAGTAAACCGAATAGATCTTTCCATTCACTTGGATCTTCACTGTGCCATTCTTCTTGGGCTTAGCACTTGTACAAGAGGCGGGATACTTCTTAAAAGGAGACACTTCTTCAACGGCAAAGGCAACAGTCAGCGAAAGAGCTAACAACAGAATGTGGACTAGACTCTTCATTGTTGTGCGATACTTAGAACAATTTTGAGGGAACTGACTCTACTTGGCCTTTTTATATAGTGGAAAGTGCGAGAAATAATTGATTAGTTTATAAGTCTATTATCTTATCGAAAACTTTATGATAACTTCCAGGTAATTAACACAAAGATAAGGGTATATTAACTCACCTTTCACAATAGTTTATTATCATTTATTTGTTGGCGCACAATTATTCTATTAATCAGTTAATGCGCGTCATATTTGTGATTCGAGTTAAAATAAACCGCTGACAAACACATTTTGAGGGTAGGAGGCGCTTCGCAAGTTCAAGTTCGGGTTCGCCACAAGATATCGCTGCGGCTTTATTATGATGAGAAACAGAGAAACATTTGTCGCGACCACTGCCCCTGTGCGGCTATATTGTATATCCGTTCGCCAATCTGCGCTCCATATCCAATAACCGCACCTCGAGGCTTTTGTTGCAACTGGCACTTGGCTCCGCTACTGCCGGCTATATACATATGTAGGTACCTACTATCGTATATATGATAGTATGTCCTCTGTATGATGACTCAATTGGCGCACAATGGGCAACTTTCAAGTGAAGGAATTAATCGCGAAATGTGAATTCCGAAATCAGATCAAGTTCCCGTCCAGATACAGCTAGTCCGTTTCTCGGATACAACACTCGGCCATTCATTCAGTAATTCTGATTCTGACGGGGCAAATCAGCTGATCCCAGCAGTTTCACTCCAAGTGGATCGCATAACCGACATAGCCGACACTTGATGGTTACTCTGTCCTGTCCGTCTGTGCCCTCCCCCCGATATTCCCGTTTTATTTGATTACGCTTCTTAGCGCGTCTGAGAATGTGGTGGGAAAATTTTGATTGCCGCCTTAGGTATGCGCATTTGTTTTGTGTTTTGTGTTTTGTATTTTGTGCCTGCCTCAGTAAAGTGTCGCATATGACATTATATGACGAGAATTTCGTTACTTTTCCGAATTATATTGCGAAAGTTTCGGCTCAGTTTGCTCCACATTAATATACATTTGTTGGACGTTCTCCTTCCATAGATCTGATAAATGAACGATATCGATCTTAACTGATTATACAGGAAGTTTGGCCGACCTTCAGATCGAGCTGCAAACTACAATCGTGGCACGGCCCGATGACTCTCAACATTCCCTACTCGTAATCTTAATGGCATCTCCAACAAAAGTGTAAATTCATTTCAACACACACACAGAGGCAGAGAGAGGGAGAGAGAGGGAGACAGATAGATTGGCTGGGACAGCTTGTATTTACAAGTTGCGAGTACGTTGAAATTATAATTAACTAAATAAAATTATGATAGATGGATTTGCGACGGACAGCGTTAATTGCACACTCACGCAAAACAAGTTCCGAGATTTGCCAGCAAAATCATTTAACAAATTGAATTTGCATTTCAAACTCGGTAAAAGAGCATGGTGTAAATATTTGAGTTAGGGTGACTCATGTGGGCAAAGGAGATATTTATGAGATAAATAATCTTGTGAAATACTATAAATATATAGTATATGTAAATATAAATGATCAGTGAGTAATGTTACATACTTTATGATATGTACATGAAATATACATTTGAAATTAGAAAACCAATTGAGTAGATATAATATAAAATGATATATAAAGTGATGAATGATCAGAGGGAAAAGACTAGCTGATTAGATTAAACTAAATATCTATATATATTAATTGCAATCAACTAACTATTTAGTTTAATTTTTGGCATAAATGTTAAACAAATTAATAAATTAAAGTAAACTGACCTATTCAATAACATATATAATACTAAACGATCATAAATAATGACCTTGCTTATCAGATACAGATAAATATATCTAAAATAATACATATAAATTCATATAATCCAATCAAGCACACTCAGTTCAATAACAAGTTGAGCTCTGTCTGCAATCAATCTTATTCCCTATCTTAATTTCTGCTCTCCTGAGCCACCCTACTTTGTGCTGAGGAGGCTGCTCTGTAAGAGTGATGAGAGGTGCATGGGGAAAAGGGGGCACAGTGAGGCAACTGCAGCAGCAGCATTGGCACGCATTTGAAAATGTGCGAGTAGCGTGGCAATTGAAATGCTTCTCAGCCAACTAAAAGCAAATCGAACTGCACTGAAATGTTTTTATAATGAGTTAATAAGTGTGCACCTGTTGCCGGCGCCGAGTGCAACAAGCGACGAGTAATTAAGCGATTTGCAGCGAGTAGACTAGCTCTCGCTCTCGCCTCGTTGTCGTTGTCGCTTGTCGTCGACATCGTCTTTGTCTCTGTCTCTGTTTGGATTCGTTTTGCAATTTTAATTGCTAATCGCAACGATTTGTAATTCTGCGCCACGTAATTTATTTGCCATGTCAACCAGGCGAAGGGGCGCGGCACACTCTGGAACAGGTGAGTCTGTGTTTAGCTCAGGTGAGCCTGCTGCTGTTGCCAGCTGGACAGCGCCCATGCATAATGCAGGGCAGCCAGTTAATCGACCTGATTTGAATAGAAATAGTTCAAACTGCAAAGTGAAGATAAAAGCATGCGCTCTTCTTGGTTGAGCACCTTCTCAATCTGCGCACACAAAGTTGCTCAACAACATCTTCAACGTCTGCTGAAATTCGGCGCGAGAAGAAAGATACACGATGCAACAAACGTTTCGGAGACAAGTCGAATTTGTTTGCTGTCGAAAGTATTACAATTTTCATTTGTAAAAGTAAGCGTAATAAAAATGACGAAAATAAATGCGAAACATCGCAGCAGAAGATACACACGCGCGCACATCTGACAGATACTTTTTAGGCACTTTTACTGGGCAACTAACACACAGTCAACAACAACAACAACAACAAGATTAGCGCCCGCCTGGCGCAACTCTGCAAATACTACGGACAGCTTATTTTTGGCTACGCAAGCTAGCGGGAAAAGAGTCAAAAAAAAAAAGTCCAAGAAATATTTGAAAATGTTTTTTGACTCAAAGAACTTGTGAATTTTTTGGCACTCTGCAGGCATTGGAAGCGGGGATACATAGCTAATATCAATAAATAGTATAGTGCTTTTTGTGCATTTCCTGTTTGTATGAACGCGTTAAACTCTGCCATTAGAAAAGCTAGGTATACCAAATTTGGCATGGGAGTTTATTTTGATTAGAAGTGAACAATGCTTATTTAATTTATGAGCTGCCACGCCTACTTTGCCTGAAAATTACGTTTTTCCATCTTTCCATGTGTTTTTACGTGAAAATAGGACCAAAAAGATTATTCTTAGTTTAGATTTGGGAATTTTTTGCACCATACCGGCATTTGGAAAGGGTATACAGCACTTATATTAATGAGTGGTGCTTTTTGGGTATTTCCTGTTTGTATGAACGCGTTAAACTCTGCTATTATAAGAGCAAGGTATACCAATTTTGGCATGGAAGTTTATAGTAGTCTACAACAGGCAATGCATATTGAATTTGTACGTTGTCATCCCTACTTTGCATGAAAATTATGTTTATACTACACTTTCCATACGTTTATGCATCAAAAAAGCAACTTGAGTGGTTAGTTTTAGGTTAGGCTTAGCATTCTTTGTTTTTAGCAGGGTATAAACCAATCGAGCCTTGTCCTCACTAGCATTTATTGCTTTTTTTGTGCAACTTAAGTGCAGAGCATATAATTTTGAACTTGGCAGAAAGGACAGAAGAAGATGAGAGGACATCACAAAATGAATTGTTTGCGGAGGGCAGAAGGCTGCAAGGAGGAAGCAATCTGCAATTGCATTTGTATCTGTGTCTGCTACTGAAACTACAGATGTATCTGTGTCTGTGTCTGCGTCTGTACTTAAAGTAAATTTGGTACGGTCAATGCACAGACGCGTCGCTGTCGCTGTCGACGTCGTCGTTGGCGTCTGAAGCACAGCATTGGCTGCGGCGTCAGCTGCGAATTTTTGGCCAGACGAAATTGTTTTACGCGTTTGTTTGTTGTTGCCTCAGTTGTTGTTGTTGTTGTTGTTCTTGTTGCTGCTGTTGTTATTGTTGTTCTTGGGGGCTGACCAGCCACGTCACCATAACCCATCACCCAGCCGGGCCGCATCGTTGTCGTTGTCGTTCCCCTTCGCACTGTAGTCGTCATCCATATGGCGTACTATTTTTAAATATGTTTTAATTATTCGCTGGCATATTCCTTAAAGCATCGACTAGTCGCCGCCGCCGCCACCGTGGTCGTCGTCGCCGTCTGCTGCGCCTCTGTCTCGCAGCCACAGAGCCACAGCCAGCTGTAATTTGGGCCGTTGCCTCTGGCAACATGTGCAACTACTTTGAAGGCTTTTCCATTTCCATTTGCCATTTTCGTTGCTTCTTTTTGCTTGTCTCACACCCCACCGCCCCCATCCCCTTGCCGAAATACATTAAGTGTGAAGTTTTCGCCATCAAGAATAATATTGTCGCGTCTCGCAAAGTGTCGCGCAGATCGCGTGTAATTTTCTATCTTTCAGTCAAGCGAGAACACTGTGCAGCAAATTTGAGATGCCACGAGGATGCAAGACGGTGCTCTGCCTATCTCTCTCTTTGTGTCTTTCTGAAAAAAGACAAATCTGTCTCTTTGTATCTTTAATTTGTACTTCTTAAGAAAATACTTACCATATATAAGTATGTAGATTATTTCCTTTGTCTTTATCTACTACAGTAAGTCAAAAGGAATCCACGTAATCGTTCTTTTGTGACCTACTTAATCACTCTCTCTCTCTGCATATCTCCTTGAAGATTCAAGCTTAACATTTATATATATTAAACGTCTTTACCCTCTATCATGTTGTAGAGTGATGCTATTGGAATGGATGCCTCCAATCTGGTTCATATTTCTTGGAACACCCATGAGGAAGCTGACTTGGCTTGTCTCTTCTAAAGAAAGTAAAGACAGCGCACTCAATTCAAGGATTAATTGGTGAGTTTGTTATATAAAGAGAAATTTAATGACATATTCACTTATTTTATTATCAATGGGAAGAGTTAAAGATGCATAAGCTCACTTCAACAATAATTTGCTTTTATGCTTTGTTACATGTATAAATTAGAATATATCTATGCTTAACTTCATTTCTTTTAAATTCAATTTAAGAGATCTGTTATCATGTTAGAGAGTGTTGTTGCTGTACTCTGTAGAGTGACTTGACAGAATTTTTCTAGTCCAGTGTAATTGAATATGGAGTCAAAATTGCAGTTGCATAAAGGATTAAGACCTCAACATATTACTGGGTATCTCACAGTCGTTAGCCCGCTGACCTTTGCTACTTAACACTATAAATGCTATGATATTCGGGAATAGTCTTATCAATCGTAGAGTCTGTTGCATGCAGCTGGTGCGGCAGTTCTCTAGAGCAAGACAAACAGCGGCAGCGACCAAAATACCGAGTAGAAGCCCCGAGGCCTTCAGGCTGCGGCTGACGCTGAGGCCGAGTCCATCGTTCATTTGTCTGCATTTTCTATTTACTTAACTGCCAGCAGCCAAGTCTGTCACTCCCCTCTCTTCCTTTGCTCGCTTCCTCTCCTCTCTTGCTCCCCTCTCTTCCTCTGCTCTGTTCCTGCTCACTCTCTCTCTGAGCCACTGTGGCAAGTTGGCTAAACAAACCGCCGATATGCTTATGCTCGCTTTACAGGCTTCTTGCCGGCAGACCAAGAAGAGGCGGAGAAGGTGGAGTCGGTTCCGACGGTACTGACGGCAGACGATGCCAATGAAGCGAGAAAAATGACTGCTGGAAAAATGTAGCCGGGGTGGTTCGAGCAGTTGTTGCATTTGTAAAGTCAGTTTGTCAACACACGGCCTGCTGACGAACATGGAGAAGGAGTTGGAATTGGAGTTGGAGACGGAAAGATGGAGAAGATGGGGGTTATGGGGGAGCTGTAGCTGCAATCGAAGTTGGAGATATTGAGAGATACAAACAAGTCTCGTGGCGAACCGTTAGAGCAACGCTACCTGGAAACAGCAGCAGCAGCAGCACCAACAACAACAGCAACAACAACGCCAAAAAGCCAAGCCAAGCCAAGCCCAAAGAGTGCAAGCACTGCTCTATGCCGAGATAGCAAATGCACCAAGTATTTTTCTAGCGAACTAGCGGGGGGTTGCCTCCGCCTTGCCACCTTGCCACATTGCCGCGTTGCGTTGTAATTGAATGCCACAAGGCCCAGCATGGTCAGAGTTCTCTGCTCAGTCTCAGTCTCAGTCTTTGTCTCTGTTCGGTTCGGTTTGTTTGCTCGTCTAGGCGCACATTTATGGGTTGTTGTCTCCGCTAAAAACGGAACCAGACGCGAGACTAACTTCTCTGCACCCCACTCTCCCCTTGCCTTTACTCTTGGCTGCACAAGGTCCGGCAATGTCGTCGGCAATTACTCATTTATGGGTAGTGGCAGGTTCGTTTTTCGCATCGGCTTCTGCGTTTAGTTTTTGTCTCTGTCACTTCTCCCTCCCTCCCTAACTTCTCTCTTCTTCTTCTCATTCTGAACTGCCTGCTTCTCTGCCTCTCTCCCCCGCTCCGCATTGATTTATGCATTGGTCGTTAGTGCGTGCGTTGTCCACCACATTCATGCATAAATCGAACGTGCTGTCCCTCTCTCTATCCTGCTCTCTCTCTCTCTTTCTCTTCCCTCGTCATGCATTCTATTTATAAAGATTACGTACAATTAAAAGAGCCCAGCGCGACCATCTCGCAGCATCCGAGCAACTGGCAAGTTGTCTTACTTGTTCTACATACATGTAACTCCATTTACTATATCTAGTATACTCCCCCCCTCTCTCCTATTTCCACCCCTCTCTCTCTCCTGAGTCTTCCACCTTATCGGAGTTCAGTTGCATCGATAGCCCCAGTGGCGTCAAGTGTTTCTCTCTCTCTCTCTCTCTGGTTGTCTCTGATGTTGTTTGGTTATAACTGGATTTCCGGGTGCCGCAACTTGCTGCAACTTGTTGCACCTAGAGACGACAGCTGCAAGATCTGCAACAACCGCAACGCATGAACTATACGACTTTAAAGAGATTCAGTTTCGCATAAACAAACAATATTATTTTCTCCTCGATAATCAGGCTAAATTTCAACTACAAGTATGTGGCACGTCCAGCAAATACTCTGCCACATGTAGCATTTACTTCAAGGATTTTTAAAATTTTATCACATTTCCAGAAATTAATATAATTGATTGGTTTAAATAAAAAAAGCTTAAATTGACTTCTGAAATCTGGCAGCATTAAAAAAGTTAATTGATTCGACGAATACACACTGTTGCTTATCAATTTATAAAATAAATACAATATGTTTAAATATAAAGAGTCCACATTTTAAATATAAATATAAATATATAATATAAATATATTAATTGGGAAACTTAAGAGTAAAAAACATTTCATGATAAAGTATCTTTATCCTCATAGATTGAATTAGAGTCATTCATTTATTAAGATATAAATCAAAAGTTTGTTCATACATACATATGCCTAGATGCCTATGCCTTGGTAGCTATGCCTAGGGATCTATAGGTTTTTAGTAATTGTAGTACATTATATACAAATTGATTCCAAAATGTAGAATAGAATTTATACTTAAGATCACAGAACGATCTGCACGCTGTTCAGACATAAACTATTATAAGAAGAGATAAAGATTCTTCAAATAATCCATTCCAATTTATTTAAAACCTTATCAAATACCCGAAAGTCTTTGATGAACTCAATGGAGTGAAGCAGAGATCACATTAGCTTAGTTAGTTTCATATTACGAGAGCAATCTCAAGGTACTTGTCGTGACTGGAGTACAGAAAAAGATAAGGAGTCATTAGAAAATGAAATTCATTTCATGATTCGTTTGTCATAATACCACAAATAACCCCAGAGATCATGAAGCCCGGAGCTGAAATGCTGCTGATAATGCCTTGTCGAACTGTTCACTTATTTATTTCAGTTTTAACATCTCGAATCTCTGTCTCTGAACTCTGACACATGTTTAGCAACGCACTCAAGTAGCCTTATCATTGCCTCGACTTGTTGTTGTTGTTGTTATTGTTGTAGGGAGGTGATAAGCGAACTGAATTTGGTGTTTGTTGTCGGGTGGATTTCGAGAATTCTATTTTAATAGGGCATTAAAAATAAATATTTTTTCGCCTGATTCCACATGCCACCGTCCAGAGAGAGATTATCGGTTGCAGCGTCAGCTTGAGTGTCATCATGAATCGACGCATCATCATCAGTTGCATATAGACCGACCTACATAGCTACATATAAGTGGCACAGAGAACCGCAAGCCACGACAGCAAACGACAGCGACCTGGGGTTATCTGTCTGATTATTTAATGCATTCGGTTTATAACAACATTTTTTCCGAACATTTTCAACATTTTATGTGCCAGTTTGACACAGTTTGACAT
This sequence comes from Zaprionus nigranus, assembly GCA_018903425.1. Classification (NCBI taxonomy): domain Eukaryota; kingdom Metazoa; phylum Arthropoda; class Insecta; order Diptera; family Drosophilidae; genus Zaprionus; species Zaprionus nigranus. Next base: position 859,516 of record JAEIGD010000010.1, read on the forward strand.
GCAACGACAACAACAACTGTGACTATATACGTTGATTTTGAGGTTAGGTTACCCCCACTCCACACTCTGGCATGGCGTTATCGGGCGCTCGTCTGGCCCCTAACCTCTGTCAAACGCTAAAAACTTTCGACATCTTTTCGAAAAACACATCGCAACTTGAACCCTGCCATCGGTTTATGCTTGAAACTGTGCTCTGAATGTCTGATTAGACCATCATTATAATACAATAGATTGTGCCTAATTAAAAAATAGAACCCAAAATCAATTTAAGTAATGAGTTATATACATTCATGTACATATGTATGTATATGTAAAGTATATACTTGTAGTAATAGTATATACGATTCTGTTCGTAATCGTTTGCCCTTCCTGGTTTTCTTTCGAAGTTTCCGTCTCATCGTGCTGGCTCTGTCCTTAGGTTTTTCTCTCTGTTTTGGCATTAGCAAATAGCATTGCTCACATTTTTATAGCAATTCATGTCTATATAACGAAGTTGTTTGTTTCAAATACCCTGTAAAGAGTTGCTGTATAAATAAATGACAACTATATCGATTATAAATAACTATATACTATATAAATAAATGAGGTAACTGAACTGTTTCTATGGGCAATAAACAATCATTCGAATCATCATAAATATTGATAGATCAATATAGTGTGTACCCCTTATAACTTTCTTTGCCACTTCAACATATTTATAGCTGCCTTTACAGAGTATTTTGAAGTACTCTACCCGTTGGTAAAGTAGACTGTCAGTTGTTTTTATTGTTGGTTCTATTCGGTTCTATGCGGTCTTTTATTTTCGATCTGACTTTGTTACGACGCAACGCGGCAAAGTGAAACTGAAAATTGCAACTAAATGCCGCGCTCATCACTTGCAGACACTTTAGAATGCACTCTGTGCATGTTTGTGTGAGTGTGTGACAGACAGACAGACAGACGGACATACGGACAGCGAGCAGACAGCAAATGAGACGCAAATGGAATGTTGAGGTGCTGCACACACAGACAGAGACAGAGAGGAATGAGGAGGGGGAATGAGAGTTGGGGGAGGACTTTGCACAAAGACGATTTTAAAGACTTGTTCTGTATCGAGAGATCCATTCGAAGTTTTCCTTAACTCTTTTCCCTAGAAATATCCGCATTAGGTTGCATTTCCAATTTGAGAATTATTTCAGTTTTTTCATTAGCATTTTATAAAGAATTACAGATTGTATAGCATCTTCTAAAAGCTAAAGGCATTTTGATTTATTTCCATATTCGTTACATAGTTACTCAACTTTTGAAGTGGGGGAATCCAACTTAAGGTGAGTTTCGTATTACATTTGTACTATATTTCTACTCCATAAACAAACAATAATAAACTGATAAACAAACAAGTTATCGATAATAATAAATAGAGTTATAGGCATATGATTTATTTTCGATTTCTCAGTTTGTTTATAGCTCAACCGACTTGGGCCAAGAAAAAACCTGTTTGCCTTTCCTATTGTGTATATATTGACAATATCAGTATCAGTATGTCAAGCAGACCATACAACAACCGAATATGATCTGCACTTCTTATCTTACACACACACACACACACAGAGAGTGACAGAGGGAATTGATAGATACTTACATCTAGTCGCACAGCAGGAAATGACCAAGTCAAATTGCAGGCACAGAACCGCCAGATCATGATGAAAATCTTGAAATATCTACAGGGTATACCTCTGTAATGACATCAAAAGCAAGTTGTTGAAAGACATGAGATTGTACAAGATACACTCATGTTTTATTGTAGTAAATAATAGAGTTTACAATAGAGAAAAACCCCCTTATAAGGTGAAAGTCTGTCAATGTACGGCGAATCTAGTTTGCTTGTAAAGATGTCAATGAAATGATAAATAATACTGTATAGAAATGGTTAAAGTTAAAGAAAGTGTAATAAGTGATGTATATAATATAGTACTGTAATAATTAATGCTATAAATATAGCAAAATACAGCGAATATTATGAATATTTGATAACTCAACAGGACCTAGATTACAGCAGCTCTCTTATGTTGTTCTCATTCAACCTTCTTCTCTACCTTCCTTTTCTAGTTCTGCGTTAAGTAGTCTAACTGTTCGGTTTCTCCCATAAAGATAAGGCTGCTTATGTAAATAGAGTTCCTAATGATCTTGCACGCTGCGTGGCAACCCTCAGTAAGGGTATTTAGGGCACCTTCACAGCAAGAGACAACATGAAAACGAGACAGAATGAATGCGAGCCCAATACGCACTCCATTTGTCTTGCGAGGGCTCTCTCTCGGCTGACCCCGAAGATAAGGCACAATGCCCTGCAAAATAAGGATGATGATGGCGATGATGATGATGAAACGGAGTGCAAATTGAAGTGCGCAAGGATCAGCAATGATATTTCTCCCATGCCATCTCCTGCCCCTACCCTCTCTCTCGCCCCATCACGTTTTTAATTAGCCGCCGCAGGGCGCGAGTGAGTGAGCGAATGCGCACAAGAAAGATGAGCATGGCAAGGGGGGGGGGGCAGTCGCTGTGGTCCTTTTACCAGAGAATGAGGCAAGCGAAAAATTGAAATTAACCGACTACACGAGACATACACACACACGTGTATGTGTGCATGTGTGTGTGTGTGCATGCATCATATGAGAAATTGGGAACCGGACTCGACAATGATCCCAGCTCCGAAGTGAAGGCATCGCGACAGCGACAACAGACCCAAATTCCCCCGAGTTGCGGTTCACGCTGACAGCGTGAGGCCCTACGGCGCGCCTCAAAACGAGTCGCGGCATATTTGTTAATTATGCAAGACAAAGTTCCTTACACACACACATACACACGTACATTTACTCTTACATGCAAATACATATACAGAAGGCAACTTCCTTGCGACCGAATTTGTAGGGTGCATGTGGAAAAGTACAAAAAAGTCCCTCTCACTGCTCTTATTAATTGAGTGAACATGTCCAAAAATGAATTGATGGCAGCAAGAGAGGAGCAAAGGAGAAGGGTACAGTGCAATGCGGCGAATTACAACACTGGTCAAGTCGACAAGCAAAGGAAATTCATTTTCGCCGACTTTGACTTGCCTGTTGGATTCTGAATGTTATGACACTTGAAATACATAGCATCAATAACATAACTACTCGCAGACAAACACACATGCAATAAATGCACATACATGCACATGCCTCCTATGTACTACGTAAGCAACGTTAATGTTGGTGTCGTAAGCGATTTAAACGACAAACGATCGAACGTAACATAAATTTACCATGCGGTTGCAACATGTTCGCTGTGAGCAAGACGACTACATCGCAGCCAACCACCGGCCACGGGCTGTACGACGTACAGAAACGAGATGGCAGCAGTTTCATGCAGCAACAACAATACAACCCAAATGTCAAGCTAATAGAAATGCGACAACAAATAAAACGCACAGCTGGCACACAACAGAGAAAGAGGGAGCAGGAAAGCATGGAACTTCTCTCTCGCTCTCTCTGTTACCAAACCAAGTTGCGAGAGCGTCGCTGCTGTTAACAGCAAGCCACCTAACATGTTCGCCTCACAACATGCTCGCACTATTTAACAGTGCTGGTTGGCAGTACAACACGCAACGCGTCTGTTGTATTTATTTAAACTTTATTTTTATACTTTATATCAAACTTGTTTCACTTTTTACCGTTACAGTCGATCGTGGGCCGCGTGCGCCGCTGGACGCCTCTCGTTGCTCGCTGCGTCTGCTGTCGAGGTACCAATTGAAAAAACCTTATAAAGAACTTTCAAACTGCCACCCGGGTGGACCAAAATATTAAGAAAGAGAAACGACACGAGGCGCCGAGACTTCGCGGTAGCAGCACGTGCAACCAAGTTGTTAATTGGTAGCAGCTACACAGCAGGGCAACACATCACAACAAACAGGCCCTTCACCTACCGTAGCCGACTTCTTCAGAACTTGAAATCGTTTTTCGGGAATCTCCCGAGAATATTATTTGAACAAAAAAATAAGTGTGAAAAACTCGATAATCAATCAATTTCGTACGCAATTTGTGCCCCTGCAAAATGAGAGAAAAAATAACAAAAAAAAACTCCGAAATTGAAAACCAAATAAAACATTTTGCGGTCGCCGCCGCCGCATCGTCTCATCTGCTGAGCGCCGCTTTCGTGTTGTGTGTCGTGTGTGTGCTCAGGATTTTAACACCTTGACACTGCCCCGACGCGTGTTTCACACATTTCCGATTTTCGTAATATTAAAATAAAGAAATAAACGTACGACGCGCCGTACTCGAAAGAGTATTTAAATTTCGAATCGCCCGCGGACTTTGGCACTCCACACGTGTTTCGTTTACCTCAACTTCCAGGGTACACAAACGGAACGGAGGGTCAAAGTTTTGTGTGACCAAATATGAAATGCAATTAAGCACACTTATCAAATTATAATTAACATCGAATAGCACCAAGCAATAGTCTCATAAAGTGTTACAACGCCATGGATGGAAAGGTAGACGAAGAGACAACCCGTCGAGAGACGCCAACACGTTGACGAACGGAAATCGGAAATAAACATCGCGTCATGGTTTTATAATTAATGAAAATTGTAAAATGATGAGTCCGACGGTGGGGTGAGTAAGCAGGTAATATGTTTCTTCTCTCTCTATCTCTCTCTGTCTAAAAACGGAACTAAATGTATGGATTTGTATATTATTATGAACTCAGCAAAGTTCCTAATTTTATGCTCACAATTGTCAAGCTCTTTCTGGCCGTATTCCCGCCAAAACGCACATAAGGTTACCTACATTATTTGTATGTTTTTATGCACATATATCTACATACATATGTTATGTATATGTATGTTTAAATGTAAAGATCGAATTTCGCTGCGCTGCGCCTCGATTCGCATCTCGCAGCTCCATTTCAATCTGAATAATCAGTGCATAGACTCTGCCTGGGCGCTCCTACTGATATTTATTCAAATGCCGCAGCATTTTGCCTACATACAGATGCTACTTATTTATTGTATATACATACACACATGTATGTGCCACATGTGTGGCAAAAAAAAGTTTATTGCGGCGCCAGCGTCATCAAAATCTTGCATGAAGAACTGACCGAAAACATATATTACTCACTATTTATTTAAAATATTAATAAAAATGTTCAAGCACAACATACGTTCGTTCGCTCCACTGTTAAACATATGTCGCGCGCTGTTCGAACATGTGCGGTTCGATGTTGTGGCTCGCGTTGCAACCGTTTAACATTGACGTGGTGTGGCAACAGTGCACGTTGTTGTTGCTGCTGTTTGCTGTCGCTGTTCGAGTTGATTTCAAAAACATTTTGAATTTCCGCCCGCCTGTTTCTCGACATTCAGCTCCGTTCTCAATTCTTATTCGGTGCTCGATCGCGACGGTTCTGCAGCAGCAGCGCGCGGTGCCTCCTCTCGTGCACAGTTCGCGCGCGCGCCTTGCTTTTGCGCGCGTTGCATATTTCCGGTGTCCAAAGCGGCAAATAAAAAAACATAGAAGACAAAGAATTAAACAAAGTGTCAAGGCAAAAAGTTTCAATTAGCTTCAAGTTTATCCACAAACAAATGTCGGACTTTGCACACACATACAACCAGTGGCATTACATGTGTATGTGTGTGTGTGGGACTGGCGTGCAATGCGCTGCGCTGCGACTGGCGCCAACCTCCATTTAATTATAAATACATCAGCAACAACAAAGCGCCATCGATTGTGCATGCGTACATACTTGTATGTACACACACACACACAGCAGTTACATCGTTACGTTAGACACTGCTGGTAGGCGTTGCTTGCTGCGCTGCTGCTTTGCTTCCCTTCTCTCTCTCTCTCGCTTGCGCCCGGTACAAAGTTAAACTTGTCGCCCCCCACACGTATGTATCTCTATCTGCAACAGCAAAAGTAACTGCAACTCCAAGAGTAACTGCAAAAAGTAAAGGGGACAGCACTACCCCCCGCCGAAAAAAACAAATATATAACCATAAATTACTTTAGATACTTCGATAATCCAACAAGCAATGCACACTAATCTATAATACTACAAAGAGTCACAGTTCCAAACTCGAAACTGTGTTATCGCCAAGGGCAAAGGTTGCCAAGAACTCTTGGAAACCTTCGGCCGCACCATATCTTCGTGTATGTGTATTGTACATCATATCTGCATACATACAGACATACATACTCGTATATTCCAACAATATATAATGAAAGTAAAACCTCGTGACAAATTAAGAACTCTAAAAAAATGCTTGCAATCTAAACTTTTTGCAAGGACATCTGTTTACATCTTACCGGGCAGCATTAGATTCTTGATTTAAATAATTCTAATACTGTCAGGTAAAGATGTCGTCCGTGTCCTTATACAACAAACAAAAAGAAAAAAAACAACAAAAGCAACATAAAAAGCACAAGAAACAAATCGCAAAAAAACGCGTAACAAGAAAAAGAAACTCAAGCAAATTCACGGAAAACCAAAAAAATCAACAAATAACCAACGAACCCCAAAAAAAACAAGTTTTTCAATTGTGCGTGCAGGAAAAGTTGCCAAGATCCCAGAAGGGAGACGAACAAACGACAACGGACTGAGATCAGATCTGCGATGATCTTCGTGGACAAACGGCAGAAAATTGCTTGAAAAAATTATCATAAAAATTAAATTTTGCAGCATTTCTTATGACATCAGTTCTCGCAGCGATCTTCGATGTTGTCTCTGCTCTGTCTGTGTGTGTGTGTGCACAGGTAAACATTATGAAAAGGGAAAAGAGATGAGACAGAGAGAGAGAGCGAGAGTAAAGCCCATAAAAATATATATTTTATGGTCCATCTTCATTTTTTGTTCATTCTTTCTATTTGTTCTTCATAGCTGAGCATTGAATTTTTATTGCCTTGTCGAAGTCTGCCGACGGGGTTCTTGATTTCCACGTAGCATTAGTGACAAAATGCCTGTTTTTATGGCACGCCCCTTTAAGGCGATTGCCAGCTACATATATGCAGTTCTCGTTTTGACAGCAGCAGGTTGCAAGTAGCAGCCCAAAAGCCAGTTAGTTCTATGAAGTGTATGATATGATATGATATTATGTTGTACAAAGGAACCACTAGATACTCTTAAGTTCCCTTCAATTCTGTGCTTCATATGAACTGTCAGAAGTTCCAATGAATTCCTCACTGCTCCAAAAGGCGTCGAAATTCATAGGAATGCCTTCAAAAGAAAACATCTTTGTTTGCCAGATATACAATATGAGCTAAGCTCATTATATGGCCTGTTAACTGATAAGATTATATGGGAAATGTGATGAAAATATTTAAAAAGCATGGGCGTGTACATCTGCAAGAGCTTTCACTGTACACCCACGCACTAATTAGATAGCACACTTGGCAGATGGCTTAGTGTAGCCCCCAAGCTGTGGGTGGGGAGTTGGCCAGCTCATCCCGCGATAAGATCGCGAGCGCATTGAGGGCGTCGTTGACGTCGTCGTCAAACATTTCACACCAAGGTAAAAGTGTCTATAAAGCCAACAAGTGGCACTCGGTAAATAACTGAACAACCAAGCTAACTGTCGACAGAGAGAGACAGACAATAGATAGAGAGAGAGAAGTCTAAACTCACACACAGATCAGATAATAGAATGAGTTGTAAACTGTTTACAGCGCCTTTAAATTTAACTGTTCTTGGCACAGTGGTTTCTTTTTCATACGAAACGGAGGGAAATCTAATCGAGCTAACCGAAAAATATACATCAAATAGGGCATTGAAATGCCGCATTAGTTTCGGACATAAGCAGAACGAATATAACACCTGGAAATGAACCAAATTGAAGCGATACTAATTAAGACTCGACACTCTACACACCAACAGAAGGTCCACACAAAGCATTCAAGGGTATCTTGCAGTGTAATTAACCCATCTGCAGGGGAGTTAAACTGCTTCGAAATCAATACAAGTCCAGCTACGATGGAATATACAACTATGGTACCTTAAACTTTGCACTACATTTCTGTGTGTATCTGTAAGTCGTTTAGGCTGTTCCGTAGTTAATTGGGGGTTGCAACGAGTTTAAGACTACAACTCATGATGGAAGGTTGAATATGCGACTCGACAGAGATAACTAACTAACTAACTGACTGACTGACTGACTCTGAGCAATTAAGTATCAAGGCTATGTAGCTTTTGCTTTTTTTAGAGCAGTAGAAACGAGTGTGGATCATGTGTAGTGCTAAAGAAAAGAAGTTAGAGCATTCAGCTAAGCTGAAGTCTTTGTATAGATAGATTTCCATATAAGATGACATACTTATGAATGCATTTGACCTTCCCGAAGGTGACAAACTTTGCATGATTTCATATGCAGCTATAAAATAAATACCTATTCAACATTTATGACTCCCCATGACAAGTTTTGTGGTCTCTCATCGGATTGACAATTTCGCAATTGAGAAACAAAGCAATCGCCTTTAGTTCAAGTTATATAATTAGTCATAGGCTGGCGCACTTGAGAGTGCGACTAATATTAAAACGTATAGAACCCTGGCACTATCTTAGCCAGCAATTTCACAATCCCCTTGGAATGAGGCGCACTGCGATTGCAATCGCGAACTTAACTCGGCCAATAGAAAACACTTCATTCGAATATTTAGAGGGGGTAGACCGATTGTATCGATTAAGTGCTGCAATCAAGCCAACTGGATATCCACATGTCAGATGATAATGCCGAGGCCGAGCCTGGCAACATCCATTGGGGTCCCCTGGTACAGGCAATTAAAAGACCCTAATTAATTTCCTATCAATAGGCAGAGCACTTGAGCACAGTATAGAGTCTGAAATATCACATAATTAGCAAATGATTGTGACTTTTCGAACCTTACCCCCCTGCTCAGAGATGCTTATACAATAGAAGCGTCTTTAGATTCCATTATTTACTGCGAGACCTTGTGGAATTTCCTCAGATGCTTCAGATAGTATGGCTTGACAGCTGATTCCGTTGACACTGACACATCCACGTGGTCTTTCACGTTGACCACACTACCACAAACACACCTTATCTGCTGCCCCAAAAAAAATGAAACGCCTGCTCGGATTCTCGGTAATGGAAAATGTGCTGGTCACTACGGGGAAGTATCTAATCTCGTTTAGAACAGGGTAGACGCTATGTGAAATTAAACATAGTATATAGCAGCGCTTGGTAAGTATCTAATCGTAACATTAACTATTGATAAAGCTATATTTTAGACTCGGACCCGATTGATTTCGGCACCATGTGGTTCTATATTCCAAACGGCTACTCGACTCTGAGATACCTTGTGTCTTTGTCAGTAGAATACGCATATAATAGGAACTAATTTCATAGGATAGTTGCTCAAGTTCCCTACACGCTCTATGTGCATAGCTCGGTACAGTTAAGACAAAAGCTGTGTCCGATATTTCCAGTAAAAGTAATGAGAAATCTTTGAATATCATTTCTAACTACGCCCCAAGCTTAAGAGCTTCTCACTCCTTCTCAGTTTGGGGCTATACATTTCAACAATTATCAAATGTTTATCGACCAAACACTGAACATAATACCATACATGACCCATAAATTACGGGTGTATTACTTCGGGGGGTGGGCGCGATACCAGCGAAATCAACAGCGAAAGCGAATGAAAGAGAAGTGAGATGGTTGGGGTTGAGGGTAATGAATGGGCGTAAATCAATTAGTGGCTAACAATGCGATCAAGACCGATTTAATTGTGACGAATGAACGGATTTTTCGTGCAGTCATGATGAACTGATTTCGTCGCAATCAGAGCATTATCGAGTTCCCCCTTCTTTAGGTGTTACAGAGAGTTTTCATTACGAACTGCACTTGGAGAGTTGTCATCGTGTCGGGATCTAATGAACTCGTTCGGGTCTTGTCGAATGTTTTGAAATGGGTCCAAACGAATTGCCAATACGATTCAGAATCGGGGACTCTGGTCAAGCCTGTTCTCGACTAGGAGTTGCTTCTTGCTGTCTGCATAAATTAGTAAAACACTAATTTCCAATTCCGATTTCAGTCATGCAAATGTTAATTGACCACTTAAGTTAAAACTTCATAATGATCGTTAATAATACCGAGCACGACGACGACGACCGCGAAGCAACCAACGAGCTGGCGACCAACCATTCCATCCCATTCCATCCCATCTCCTATACCATCTCCCCCTCATGCCATCGCAGAGCAAAGCGACAACTGTAACCAAAAGAACAGGTTCACATTGAACCTAACTAGCCAGCGTACCTGGCTCTCTTTTAAAGATATGCAACCTACAACAAACTAACTTGCCACAAATTATACACACACACGCAGATCAGAGACCTGCAACCGAGGGCTCTTAACTGTGCATTAATGATCTTTTCTGCCAGCTAGTCTTTTATAGCTTCTCTTTTATTAATACACTGAACCCCTTGAAAATGGTTGAAACGAACCTAGAGGAAGCCATAGACTGGATCAGCGTACTATACAGTTACAACTGAATATTATCTGGTATATATAGATATATGTAGTGTATCATCTGGAACTGGTTTCATATTGAAATAGAACTACGAGGTACAAGCAAAATAGAAGTAAAACAATTTGAATATAAGCTGGGAACAGGTCTGCTAATCGAACTTGAGGGACTTTACAACACTGATTGAATCAGTAGGTTGGAATGTTAATTAAGTGTACAAAGTATCGATAAACCGTAATGGGGGACTTATCTTAATTGATCTGGCAACAGGTCGTCGTTGGTGCTATGTGATTGATCTGCATGCGTAGCCACTGTTGAATGTACCTAGGTACATTTGATACACTGTACACTGTACACACAAAGTGTACAATTGCCCAACTCGCAATGGAGTCATTTCCTGTTCGAAATGGGTCAAAAACTGTACAACTTCAGCTAGTCGGGGAGCTACACATTAGTGTCCATTTATCAGTGTGTGGCAAGCGGATGGTGGCCACTTGACTCGTGCCACCTGCCGCCAGTTGTTGTAACTCAGACAAAAGCGACGCTCGACGGGTTTGGGGCCTAGCGCAACTAACTCTCCTCTTGGCCACAGATAATTGAGCGTCCAATTTGAAGGCAGGCATGCCCGAATGCGCCTCCCCTACCCTCTCTTGCTGTACCAGCTTCGCTACTGTGCACGCTTCCACTCCAGTCGGGCTCTGTCTCTCTCTTTCTCGGGGCACGCCTGCTCTTTAGCATTGCCACTTGGCATCGCAGGCGCCGCTTGGTGCTTCAAATTAGCATTGTGGCATAGAGTGGGGCCTAGGAATGTGCAACAAACGATCTGTTTACCTTTGCTCTAACTGTACCTCAAATGAAACAAATATCATATCTTTTTCTACTTCAATTCGGTTACTCCAATTTATTCACTCAGTTCATTTTCAAAGCCCTAATCTATATACCTTGTTCATTCAGGAGATATCAAGCTAAATAAAGTTGGGAAACTTGTTTGTTCATATGCAAAAATGTTAATCAATCGGTGAAGAATTTTAATTGAGGGGTTAAGCCGACTTACTTTCCAACCAGTTGTGTATATAGGTGAGATATATGCCATATATTCACATATATCTATACATACATATATGTAGATAATACCGTTTTGCGATTTGCATTTGTTTTATCTCTCCAATGCGCTGCATACAAAAGTATGAATAGTAATATGCTAAACTGTGAATATTTGCGAAATAAACGAATATTCATGCACGACATATTTATGAATTGGGGCCACACTGGCAGGTGGCTGCTGGCACAGGTGGCAGTTGGCAAGTGGCGGCACCTGACTCGGTTACGACGGTGTGGCTAATAAGCTAGGCCATGCTCCTAATTAAAAACTTGACGATGTTTTAGCTTTTTGTTACCATTGTTGGCGGTTCTTCCCGCTGTTTGTTAGCTTTAAACTAACGTAAACCTGGCCGAACAAATTGGCGAAGAGAAATGCAGTCTCAGCATGGGTTTGACAACACTGTTAGAGCAGTCACACAATATCCTGAGAATTTCCCTTAAAATATACTAGTGCAAGGCCACACAGAGGCTGACTGCTACGAGACTGCTGCGATGCGGGTAATTTACAAGTTCAGTGAAGAATTAGCAGCAGCAAGAAGAAGAAGCACGAGATCTGCGAACTGCCATTATGAATATGCATGAGTTGATTTTATAAACGAACTAACAACGGCAACAATAGCAACAACAAGGAGAACAGCTCCGTGAGTACGCGGTACTGTGAATAATATGAGATATGTGTATAAATAAATTTAACACGTAAAAAATTAGATAAATTTGCATAGAAATTGCAATGAACCTTAACTCGAACTGAAAGAAGCAGCAGCAGCAGAATTAGAAGAGACGAGGAACAGGCAAGTACAACTACAAATAGCTGCGCAGGCATCAACAGGTTACAGGTACAAACACTGCGCAGCAAAAACGGGCTAGAAACACATTGGAAATATACCCTGCACATTCGCCAATACAGGGTATTTGAATACATAAGAATAATACATAATTTCTCAATAAATTCATTATTCATTTTATTACATTAGCCCAAAGTGCCCGCACTCCTGCCGCCCAGTGTTGCGTGCTGCATGCACACCGTGCTGCAGTTGTTGTAATTATTAGCAGGTTGTTTTTTTTGTGTTTTTTTATAACCCGCAGCTGGCAAACGACATAAAAACTACGTTCGGTAAGTGTAAACAAAATAAAAGCAAAGAGAGGAAAAGAAGAAGAAGCAAAAGAAGAAGAAGAAAACAAAGATAAAGTTTTATTTTTTAGCCATCTTTGGCTACTTTTGCTACTGTTGGCCATTTTATGCATTTGCCTTGGTCAGAGATACGCGATTTTTGAGTTTCTTGTTTATGTTTTTGCTGTTGCTCTTGTTGTTGTTTGGTTTTGCTTTATTTATAGCACAAAATGTTGTAGCAAGTTTGCCGCACTGCCGCTGCCACTGCCGCTGCCACTTCCTCTGCTTTCCTGCCTCGTCCGGCAACAGAGTTATTAATGCTTGGAATTTTCATAATCGAAACGAGTTTCCAGCAGCAGCAGCCAGCCAGGCAAGGAAGCACGCGCGGAACCCGCTGACCATTCACCAGCTCCCCTCCCTCTCCTTATACCTTCTTCAAGCCAAGTTGCAGAGTGGAGACCTCGCGACTCCGCTTCTTCTTGTTGTTGCTTTAATAACTAACGCCTCTTGCTGGCAAAAGTCAAGCTGGCCAAGCTGCGCTAAGCAAACGAAGACAAGCCTCGTCCAAGGAGTTGCAGCATACATATTGAGAGGGGAAAGGGGCAAGGTAGACAGTGCCAGAGTTATGGCAAGACAAGCACACGCCTTGTGCGAACAGGTGAAGCGTTTAACTGTACGTCGGCGGATCGGATCGGACCGAAGTCGAAGTTGGAGTCAGAGTCAAACGATCGCTCGTCTTGCCAGGCAGGCCAATTGAGGGGAGAGGCGGGGGAACGGCAGGGGAGTTGCCTGGCCAAACCGTTGTTGGACTTTGCCTGCTTAGTTGCCAGTTGCAGCGCTGCCATTGCTCTGCTGCTGCTGCTGCTGCACTTGCTCCTCAGCGCCGTCCGCAGTTTATTTATTTCAAAACGTGAGTTTAATTAAAATAACACAAAATGCAACGCGATTCTAATTCGATTTTCAATTAAAAACTTCACATTTAGCATTTAAATTAATCATTTAAACTAATCAACTGCAATCGGATTAGTTTATATTGAATTTAATTTGCGGTTTGTGGCATATTGTTTAAGATTTTCAATTCCTTTTTTAATAATTTGTAATAATTTACTAATATTTAATTAATATGAATTACTCTGTCAATTAACCTATTTAATTTTTATTTTTTAACAAAAGTAGTTATTTTTTAGGTAAAGTAAAATTTAACATAATGAAAGATTTGTAATACTCCAATTAATTTTAATAATTTTCCATTTATTTTTATGTACTTTATTAGCCTCTTATTCTTTTTCATAGTTCAAAGATAATAAAAGAAACCCTGATACTGCTTGAATCAAATGAGAGTTTTATTTCTCGAATATAAATACATTTCTTTAAGTAATAAAACAAAATTATTAAAATGATCTTTCATATTTAGGTTTGGGTTTTCACATTTTAGATTAGGATTAACCAGACAAATGCAATAGAGAATATTAACTTGAAAAACAACGGTTTTTATTATCTAATTTGATTGCAATTTGCAGACAGGTGTCTATAAAATCAATCAAAATGTTATTCAGTTTCTTAAAAAGATTGCATAGTAATCGTAAATTACCGGTTTGCGTAGGCGGTGGGCGTGATACCCATGATTAATCACAAACTTGATCTGCGTGTGGTTAAAGAACCTTCAAGCCAAATTTGATGAGTCTAGCTTTAATATGAGCTGAGATCGACGCGATTATGTAGACGGACATGGCTGAATCGGTTCGGCTAGTGTTACAGAACAAGAATATATATATTCTGTGAGCACTATATGGTACATACATTAGATTAAAACTCGTATGCCATTTTATGATCATCTTTAATGTTCGAAGGGCATAAAAACAGAACCAATGAATGAATAAATGTGAGTAGAAAGCGAATTCAACTTGAGCAGGTTGCGTGCCACGTAGGCAATGCCCGGGGCAGTCCCGACTTGCAGGTAGCACCAACAAGAATGAATATGAAGGGGGGTCAAAGGGGGTAAAAGATGGTAAAGCCAAGTTGGTTGGGGCAAATTAAGCAGCTCGACAACGACGGTAAAAGCTGTAATTTGCTTAAAAGCAGCGAACAAATAAAGGGTTTCAATGACTCGCAGAGACTGAGACTGAGAAAGAGAAAGAGACAGAGGCACAGATAATGAATCGGGGAATGAGGGCTATGTGTGGGGAGCTGGAACTGCAACTGCAACTGCAACTGAAACAGATCAGTGACAAGTGCATGTTGCACGCCGACAGCTGCCGCAATTTTGACTGCGCCACGGACTGATCTGCATACTGAAGATCGGTACACACACACACACACACAGTTGCAAATGCACATGACATATGGATATGCCTGGCAGCCTGTGTTGGACTCTCTTGCCTCCGCACATCCTGATCATAGTTTTTAATTAAGTAGCTTGTAGCTTTCCGACGCACTTGACTTGATGCGTTGAGGCGTCTTCTGGCCAAGAGGAAGCGCACTGAAATTACACAGTGCTACAAAACAAAGCTAAATTGGTACAAGAAAGCAAAAAGGTTTGCTACTAAAATGGAAGGTATGTTATATAGTTATATATATAATAAAATGTATCTCTGGAATGACTATGGAAACAAAATTGTTAAATTATGAGTTATGCTTAAGTATATAACAAAATATAATAGATGAAATATTTAAAGGAAAACCACAAATAAAACAGCTAAATACTTCATATGAGATAAGGAAACTAAAAACAAAACTGCTCAAGTGTAAGTAAAGATAAAATATATGTTATGTATAGAAGAAGCGCGGCTATATGCGCTATTAAACAGCTAAATGATATGAGATAAATTACCATCATATAGAAAGATCTGCAAAGAGAAGACTTGAAAAGGCGAGATAAAAATCTCTGGGAGAAACTCTGAAAAGAAAAAAGAGAGAAGATAGAGATGGTAGGTTATTGTTATGACATAAGAAAGATAATCTTTGTATATATTTAGTAAGTCATATTGCTAAAAATTTCGAGGCAATGATCCCAAGAAGAAACTCTACTGAAAATAGGTTTATTAGAATGGTCTCTAGAGGGAAAACCTTATATTTAGTAAGTCAAGTTTTATATCGTATAAAAGGTTTAATGCCCCATTAATTCCAGTTAAAACTGGTTCAATGGAGTTCAATCAATTTCATTGGAAATATTGCAAATATTACAACAGAATAAAAATAAATTATTGATTGTGTTCAAAAACTATGGTCCACTTCGTGTTGTTTCTTTCGCAGAATTCGATATTAATCTGGTAGTGAGCAGAAATCACATTAAGTTACTCTCTGTTCGTTGCGCTGGAAATGTTCATTCCACATTATGTACTATCGACACTTATCACAGGGAACTTTTTTTTTTGGGGTACCCGCATGTTTCTGGCTTTCGTCTTATCGCACATTATGGGTTGACGTTAATGAACTCGCTCCGTTATTTTCGGGCCTCGCTCGGACATCTGCTGCCCCATTGGCGAATATATAACTGTATATTATATATATTGTATAGAAGAGAATAATTTTGCTATCGAGTGTGTGGTTTTGGTTTCTCGATAGTCGAAACTTTGATTAGGGAAGCCAAGCGTGTTGGCATAACTCAAGCCACGTCGCAGCTGAAAGTCAATTGAAGAGGCTCGTGGGACCTGCTGGGACCGGGACCCACAGCAGCGCCCAAAACATTAGCCAGAAATCCATTAAAAAACACGCATGCTCTGCAGCTGCAGAGGCATTGGGATCGCCATTGGGATCTGGGGCGGCAGATGGAGAGGGAGAGAGAGACAGTTGGATAGAGAGAGAGAGAGAGAGAGAGAGATAGAGGGGCCAAGTGCGAGGCAAAGTGCTGGTGATCAATGCCCAAAGGCCTCCAAGCGCAACGTCGATAAAGCCGGCGCTGCATTGGGCCAAGGCACTGAAGACTGTGCAGAGCTGACACTACAGGGGGAGGGGCAGAGATAGGGTACGACTGGAGGAACCGGCATTGGCACTGGCACTGGAAACAAGAGAGCTTATCAAAAAAACAGAAAAGAATACGCGACGAATGAGCAAGGAATTTTATTCATTAAATATTTTCCGCTTCACGCAGTCGAAGTTGGAGTCGGGAACAGGTTCGACTTGCAACTTGGATCGCTACCCGAACCACTTCGTATATAATTGCATATGAGTATGATCATGAGTATGAGTATGGGTGTGTGATCATGATGAGCATATGAGTGTGTGTGAGTTTTGAGCGTGATAAAAATTAAGTATTTATTAAATGACCGTTGCCCTCTTCGAGGTCCTACAATGTCTCTCTCGTGTTCCAACTTAGTTGCCCCCCTTTAAGTGCACACGATAATCATAAGGTGTGAAAAATTTATGAACACTCGCTGCAATTTCCCTTGCGCTAAGTGTAGAAACCATACACTGTCTGAAGGGGAGTACAAGAAGTTACTTTTCAGTTATTTTGCATTATAAATATAGCATTATCTAGTTAAAAGTTGAAGTTGCTCTTTTATTGCTGTAGATTTACTTTGTGATATAGTAAATTAAGTAAAGAATCCTACTTTATAGACTATACCAGTAAAGTAGAGACTAACAATAAAGCAATCGTTTGCTAAATATCAAGATCATTATAACTTCAAATATGATCACATATATGAACACACAAACTCATTGTGTTCAATCATTGACGCCTTGCACTGTGATTTGTTTGTGTGTCTGGTTGAGACATCAAACTGTTTAAGTGCTTCGACTGTCAGTTTTGGCAGTTGCAGCTCAGTGAGGCCACTAAATCAAGCCAAGAAATCGGACTAGGTCTCTGGACCCGGTGCAGGCCAGATTTATGGCCTGTTAAAAAGTCAGACGGCAAAGTGCCGGGCAATTGGTTAAAAGCTACACGCCAGATACAACACGCTCGATAACGGATCGACAACAATAACAGAACTGCACAAAAAAAGCAAAAGGAGAAGAAGACGAAACGAGAAGAAGAAAGAACGCGCCACATGACCAAAAAAGGATCCGAACTGAGGCAGCGAGAGAGTCGCGAGTTCATAAATAAAAGATGGCAAATGGCAATGCAAGAGGGCCCAAAAGGTAGGCAGAACAATGGAGTAGAGCAAGATGTGAATAAAGAGGAGGAGAGTGGGGAGGAAGAAGAAGAAGGAGGATGGGATACCGATGCCGCGCTCAAACATGCAGACGTGACTTATTTAGGACAAATTGTTTGATTTACGTTCCATAATGAAAACGATAATACTTGGAGGATTGAAGGCGAACAGGCGTGTCGAAATAAAGAGGCTCTACATATGGAATATGTACAGATGGTATCTATAGCTATATCGAATTTATGTTTCTGGATTTATGTTTCGAAAACCTATTCCAACAGCCAAGTGCACTTTAAGTACAGACTAAAGATCTTCAGCTGAGATATGTTTGTAGTTCTCACAGTGCAGATAACTGCGAGGGTTTCTTGTGCACATTGATATGACTCGATGTCTGAGTACACTTGACAAAATATTAGTAGAGTTGTCAGTAGATAAAATGGAAATACTTTGAAAATATTTAAAAGAAGTTTGGAAATATTTATGTGATGGATTTAGAATATATTCCGAAATATGGATTAGGTTCATTGAATTGAAATAAAATTACTATAGAGTTGTCACTACTTGCAGTGTGTTATCGACTTTATTAATAAAAGTTATATATTAAAATGATGTTCTATTAAAAAAGTGTTGTCGCTAAATTCTTGTGGATAAATTGGCAACACTTTGGAAATGTTTATAGTAGTTTAAGCTATTTAGTATAAGATGGATTTATATTATTGTATTTGTATAACCATTGTCTTCTGAATATATTTTGCAGTTTGTGTAAGATTTAAAGAATAGTAGAGTTTTCACTACTCGATTGGAGGGTCTATTCTTTTTTAATAAAATAAGGTAATCTATTTAAATTATTATTGGTAAATACAAAAATCTACTGATTAAGATTACAAACAATGAAGATTTCATTAATGGAAATGATTAATGAACTCGTGATGTTATTTTCATAACTGCACTTAACTGGCACTTTCCTTTTTAAGATACTTTTGATCTTATAAAGGGAAATCATTTCAAAATATTTAACTATTTCAATAACTAGTCAACTTTTTCTGCTAGTGTAGATATTGTGTACATACTACTAGATATTGTATGCCTACAAATATGAATACACGCACATTAACACAGCCGGCATAGCGACATGGGCTTAGCTGGTTATTTGACACCTTGTACTGCTCGCTCTGTGTGTGCCTGTGTGTGTGTATGTGCACACTCACTCACTCACTTGTGCTAACCATTCGATTTCGATACCCGAACTCCCGCTGCCCTCCTCCTCCTGCTCTCCATGCCACTGCCCTGGCCAATGAAGCGTTTCGGTGCGGGTAAGCCCAGAAAGAGCATAAAGCATAAGTAGAAACACACTCACACACACACACACATGTGTATGTATTAGTATGTGTGTTGGAGCAGCCAAGGATGTCAACTTGCTGCTTGCTGGTGGTGGCTTCGTCTAGGAGCACAGCGAGGTCATTGGCATATCCTAGCAGCGAGATACAATCAGAGTAGACAAGGAGATCGTACTCCATCTGCAAAGGGGTGTGTGCAGGGACGCCTAATTTATGTATTGTTCCCCTTTGTTTCTTTGTTGTTGCCACGTTAATCGCAGCTCATGAGAACTAAGAAAATAATAATAAAAATGCCACAGCGCGTTTGAGTTCGAGACTTCGACTCGCTTCGTCTTTCGTTTAATTCTTTTTTTATTTTGTTCGAATATTTAATTTCACCGCTGAAGATGTGACACAGTTAGGAAGGGACTAGGCAGGTTGTTGTAGTAGTAGTTGTTGTTGTAGTTGCTGTTGTTCTGCCTCTTCTTGAAGTCGCTTGATCGCTTGCTGGGGGCATAATTAAAATTTATGTTGAATGCGCTTGGTTCGGTTAGGTTCGGTTCGGTTCGATTCATTAGCTGCCTTCTAGTCGCGGCTTAATTAAAAAGTTTCATAAATTTTCGACAATCTGTGTTGCGTTTCCACCTGTTCTACCAGTTGAAATTCCTATTAATGGAAGGCCGCTGAGCAGGGCGTGTCAGATAAGCCCCAAGACGAGTTGAGGCCAAAGGGTTGAGGCTTAGATTAGAAAAGGTTGCCATATTTATGTATAGATTTAATTGAAGCTGACTGAAATATGGCCTAGATCGTTGGATATAACATATGTATTTCCCTTTAAAGTATCTTGAGCTCTTATTGATCGCATGATCTGTATTATATAGTAATATAGTAATATCTATAATTAAAAGCTTACAATCTTTGTTGATTTGACAGTGTAATAAATAATGCCCGTATAACTATGTATGACGTCAGTCTTGCAATCCCCTGACCATAAATAAAACGCACACGTATGCATTATATCCTGTTCAGTCTCTCATATCGAACCCTGGAGACGCTCCACGCACACGCACACACACAGAAAGACACTCGCTTTTAATGGGCAGCTTGATGGGGACTTGGGAAACCCGAGAAACAGGAGATGCCTCAAGTCAACTGCGGCAAGTGCAACGAGGGGCACATGTGATTAGCATGCAAGAGGCGACAGCTTTGCCGACAGCGACTGCGACGGCGACGGCGACTGAGGCAATGACTGCAACTGCAACTGCAACTGCGACCAGTTGACAGTTGTCAAATCCACTTAGACTCCTCATGGTAAACACTTTGTGACGAGCCTGTGGAGGATTTATTTAAGCGCAGAGCGAGCAAAGGACGGAGAGACAGAGAGGACAGCCAGAGTGACGGGCAGACAGACAGATAGACTGACAAACGGATAGACAGACGGTCATACTGACGAACATACAGACAAGCAGACAGAGAGACAGATAGACATACAGACAAACCAACAGACAGACAGAGAGACTGGTAAAAGGCTGACTAAAAGAGTAAGCTGGAACTAGGCCCATACAAAGCGCTAGAAAGATACGTACTCTACTTATTTATCTGCCATACTTAACCTTGAAAAGGTACTCCTGGGGCAGTACTTCTATATACTTATTTATCTGCACCTGGAGCAGCCCTAGAGCAGTTACTTTTTGTTGCTAACTGAGGTTGATTTACTTGGGAATCATAACGGGAAAGCCCTAAAATATTTATAACGATTTTGTTTGGCTTTGTTTTCAAAGCTTTTTGGCTTGAAAACAGTTGTTCAAGTTTGGTTGAAACTTGCAAAAAACTGTTGACAATATACCCTAAGGAATTATTAATGGAACAATACTTAGCTTATGCCGTTTGTGACAGCAACCGATTATCGTTTAACTATAAATATACCTAGTTTTATAGGTTGCCTATACAGCATCAAAACTTCGTTGCATTTAATTAAATGATTGTCGGGAAATAAAGAAAATATGAGTATAACTTTAGGGATTTCGAAAAAATTTGCACTCTTAGATGATCGTAAGTTATGAATATTTAATCACAATAAGTAAACCAAGATCTTCGTTTCACAACACCTTTGCGGTACTAGCCGAACTTTCGCCGTACCAGCAGGAGGTGCTAAGCACACACATGAAGCCGAGCAAATAATAAATAAATACAAAAAAACTGCAGGGCAACTAACATTGTCGTTAAAAGCCGTTGGCATTGGAGAATTACAACCAGATGCCAACCAGATCCAACTGTTTCAATAAACAAAACAAATGAAAGGTTTCTGTTTCGGTTTCTGTTTCAGTTTCTTTTTTTTATGTTCAGCTGTTTTCTGGACCTCAAGAGCAGTTGCAAAGGCTAAGGGAGCGCTGGAGTTGGGGTAGGGGATTTGCTTGTATTATTTGCTCTGCAGCATGTTGACACAACAAAAACAACAACAACACTAAGAGCAAAGAGAGCGAAACACGTTTTCTTTACATTATTCCGAATATTCCGTTGATTGCGCGTGACAGTGGGCAAAAAAAAAGGGATGATGATTGAAAATGAAACTGAAAATGAAACCGAAAAAACGAACGTCAATCACAATTAAGAGCATAATAAAATAAGGGAGATAGATAGAGAGGAAACAGCTCTATAAATCAAAAAAACCTCTTGGAATTGTCATTGCATC
Organism: Zaprionus nigranus; assembly: GCA_018903425.1. Taxonomy (NCBI): domain Eukaryota; kingdom Metazoa; phylum Arthropoda; class Insecta; order Diptera; family Drosophilidae; genus Zaprionus; species Zaprionus nigranus. Next base: position 881,316 of record JAEIGD010000010.1, read on the forward strand.
GCTGTTGTGCACTGTGCAACAGGTGACAAACGGGCATACCCGACTTGCGAAGCAGGTAAAGGAGGAGGAAGAGAAAACAGAAAACATCTGTGAAATTATTTCATACTTTCAGTTGAGTGATCCGTCAACCTTGTTGCCGTTTAACTTTGACAATTGATGGCTCGCACATTTGTCTTTCTTTCTTTCTTTCTTTCACTTGTTGCGCTTTTTGTGAGCCAACTTCATTGCTCTCTCCCTGCGTGTTCTTCCTCGCCTACAAACTACACGTTTGTTCACGTTTTTATGATCTGTTTTTCTGTACGGCTTAAGCTGGATTAGAGCAGGGTATATGCAGCTTATGCAAATGTTTGTTGTACTCTCGCTGGTTATACTTTTTGCTGTTTCCTGTCGATCTCAGCTGTTACTTTAGCTAGAGTCATTAAATTTGGCATACAGCTTCCTATATACTCTATGCAATTGAAGTATTTATCTAATGTTGATTGCCACGCCCAACTATTGCTCAAAACAAGAAATCTTGCGCATGCATTTTGCAAAGAACAACACTTTTTTTTGAACATGCAAGGAGAAACTTCTATGTTTGCTAAGATTTTTCACAAGAAACATCGATATTTCTTCTGCTCTACTGCAGGGTATCTAACAGTCGTGAACATGACCCTTTAGCTTGCCTTACTACTTTTTGCTTTTACACTTTAGCTCTTCACCTCCCGCTGATGCTGCTTCAGCTTCTTCGGCGGCGGCTCTGCACTTGGCCACATTGTCTGGCTGTGGCTGTGGCCTTTGAAGTGGGCTCGTTTTGACAAATCTGTGTCACTGCTGGGGCCATCAAAGAGTCAGCCGAAGCAACCAGTCAAATATCGATTGTCGATTGTCGATCTTACCTCTCTCATCTGCCATCTTCGTGTTTTATATTTCGAATTTCGATTTTCGACTATTGATGGGTGACACAAACGTGGTTAAACATGGCAAAGCGACTGGGGTTGGGTGAACGGCATAGAAGGTAACGGCATGTGGGGGATACAGGTGATGAGAAGCACGACGATCTATTCAGCGATCACAAAGGTTTCAAACGAATTGGAAATGAAACTAGTTTAAATGAGTTGGGAAACGAGTTTGTAGAGGCGTCTTCACTGAATACACCCGAAAGTATGCCCTGTGGGAAAGGTTTCCATTCTCTGTGATATTTTTGGAATGATTCTTCTATCTAATCAGGAGAGAGGAATTACTGGGAATCGAAGGGGAATGAATTATTGCCAGTCCCGATAACTAGATACTATATCGAGGGGGAAGTATTATTATTTATATATTTTTCAAGTGCCAAATTAATTTAAAATAGTCTACCGCAATCTAATCTTCTCCAGCAATGAATCATCCATGCCCATATAAAAGGTGCAGGTACAATAAGAACACGTTTAGTTAAACTTGAATCGAAGATCGTGTGAAATATGAAAGTACTGCATTTGATTTTGTCCGGGCTGTGCCTGCTGGTGGCCAGTGCACTTGCCTACGAGCAGGTGATGCCCTACAAGAAGTATCCCGCCTCCTGTGTGGAGGCCAAGCCCAAGAAGAACAGCATCCAGAAGATTCAGGTGAATGGCAGTGAACCCTTCAACGTGTACTGCGACGTGAGCACAGCCGGAGTGGGTTGGCTGGTGATCCAGCGCCGTGTGGATGCCACCCTTAACTTCTTCCGCAACTGGACAACCTATCGGGAGGGTTTCGGAGATCTTGAAGCGGGTTACTTTATTGGATTGAATCGTCTGCATAATCTGACTGCCTCACAACCACATGAGCTGTACGTCTATCTGGAGGATTTCAGCGGACAGAGTCGCTATGCCAAGTATGATAACTTTGCTGTGGGCAACGAGACTCAGCTGTTCGCACTCAACGCACTGGGCAACTACAATGGCACGGCCGGAGATGCGCTGAGTTACAGCAAGTACATGAAGTTCAGCACCTACGACAGGGACAACGACAACAGCACTCTCAACTGTGCCGCACAGTTCTCTGGGGCTTGGTGGTACAACAGTTGCATGTACAGGTAGGTGGCATAGGCAGCAAGTTAAATTAAAAGGTACCTAACTCTTCACTCTCTCTCTCGCTATTTGGCAGCAACCTCAACGGACAATACTTGGGTGGAGAGTACGACAGAGATCTGATGGGACGCGGTGACTGCTGGGCACAGTGGAAGGGTATTGACTATGCCTATAAGACAGTCAAGATGATGATCAAGCCGAAGACCAAGTAGGGTGTATAGAGTGATTTGTGTTATATATGTGATTTATACAATTAAAGCTAAAAAACCTAAGGAGGTACTTAGCTAAGATCAATGATATTATACGTATAATCTTATTGATAGCTCTACCTCTCTGAAAGGGTATTGGTAATGCCTATAGTCAAATGATAATCAAGTCGAAGACAAAGTAAGGTGTGTAGAGTGTTGAGTGTTATATATGTGATTTGTACATTTATAGCTTAAAGAGGAACCTAGCTAAGATCAATGATCCAATGATCGTATACTGTGCTTGAAAGATCTGTCAGTTGTTTCTCTTTGGAAAGACATCGGAGCATAGGATATGCGTACAAGTCGCTCAATATGATGATCAACTTGTAGACGTTGTAGTCTATCCGTGTTCTATGTTTGATTTCTAAAATTAAAGCTAAAAACCTAAGAAAGACCTAAGTCCCTCGATCCTGTACGGATTCTTTCACTGACAGCTTCCCTCTCTCTCTCCCGGCATGCTCCACATTCCGCCGCAGCTTGACAAGCGACAGATCAGGCCAGAGCAGAGACGACACATTGTCGGGGTCTCCAAAATAGAAACGCTTAATTGCGAGTATTACGTTGGAAAATGATACCAATAAAAACAGCTAACGGCCCGGAGAGATGCCGTTTTGGAGGCGAAATTAGAACAGAATGCGACATCTTCACGCACTAAATGTGCTATATATACGCCATATATACTATATACATTGCACACACATACACTCGCACACACTCAATGTGATGTTCGGTGTGGCGACAGCTCGAAAATTTCTAAAAAATGCCGTGAACAATTTTCGAAAACGAAACATTTTGAAAGAATTTTCCAAAACTCACGCGGCCTCGCAGACCATGGCGGCGACAAAGACATTTTCATTACTTAGATACCCTTTGATTTTGTGGCATTGGCAGTCAGGGTAGATGCACTGTTATGTATGGTAGAGAAGAAGTTGTGGAATATGCAGGGTATACAGCAGAGTAGCAATAGAGAAGAATAAAGTAGAATATGTAGTACCAGTAGAAAAGATGCTGAAGATGTAGAGTCTACAGTTGAGTATCAATGGAGAAGAATGGATTAGAATATATATGGTATACATTAGAGTAACAATAGAACATTAGGTGTAGAATATGTAGGGTATACAGTAGAGTATCAGTAAAGAATCAGGTGTAGAATAAGTAGGGCATACAGTATAGTATCAGTAGAGAAGCAGAGGCAGTCAGGGTAGCTGCACTGCAATGTGTGGTAGAGTAAAAGATGTAGAATATGTTGGGTATGTAGTGGGGCACTAATGTAGTTAAGAGTACAAGTTACAGGCAGCTGCTCAGCCTGTTGTAGGGTATTTACAGTTCGTTTTAATTTGAGCAATCTGCGAGTTCCACAAGGAAGTGTGGAAATAGTCCGCGCATCATTTTGTGAAGCCATCAGCCACGGCACAATTTTCATTTCTGAGTTGGAAATTAAGAGATGTTCTACGTTTTAATGCCTACACCCCCACCCTCTTCATCTCGCGAGCGGAGTCACTGCGGGTTGTGGGTGGTGAAGGTGGGGGTAGGTGTCGCTAAGAGTGCCTACCCGTCTGTCAGTCCGTCTGTCTTCCTGTCTGTCTGTCTGTCTGCCTTGTAGTGCGTGCGGCTGCTTCTAGGTGGGCGTAGGTGTGTGTGTGTGCCTGACAGAGGTGCCTGTGTGTGTGTGTGTGTCGCTGTCAACTGCTGTTGAAAGATTTTCGTGTCGCTGTTTCCATGCCGCCTGCCACCGAACGCGACACAGACGAAATTCTTGAAAAACATTTTTAAAAACTTTTTCGAAAGCGCAAGAAAAGAAAAATAGAAAAAAAAGAAAGAAAGCGAAATTGTTTCTAGCTGCCTTGTTGCCTTCGCACGTAAAAAGATTTAGCAATAGCAATGAATTTAGTTAATTTATGGCGTTATTAATGACATTTTGAAATATTAACAGAAAATAAAAGCTGAAATGCAGAAAAACTGAGGAAACAGCGAGGAAACGAGGAACGAGAATTTTTGAGTTTGACAGTGGCATAGAGAGCAACATATCTTTTATTTTACGCTTCTTTCAGTTGGTCACATGTGCCGTTATAATATCCAATACCCCCCACACCCCACAGGCAAACTGAAAACCCCCCACATAAGTCACCTGCTAATTCGCGATTTCCGCTGTGCAGCAAAAAAAAGGCAAACTTCAGTGGGTCAGTCAGAAGTATCTAGATACATTGTATAGGTATCTTTATATCGGGCTCATCAATATGCAGAATATTCAAGCAATTGTGAATGGCACGAGCTGATCGAAGCGATTAACCGATCAAGCGATCAACCTGCATAAAATGCAAATAAAGCGAACAAAGAAACCAATAAGAAAAAACGAAGACCCGCAACGGATTTACGTTTCAATCAATGGCATCTTTCAGGGTTTTCGGGTTTCTCTCTATCTCTTTCTCTCCTTTTCTGTCTCTCTCTCTCTCTCTCTCTGTGTCTGTCCCTTTCTCTCTCTATTCACAGCTCGATCTTGAGAATCGCTCGAATTTAGATTAGCTCGAGCACAATGTGTAGCATATTATGCAAATAAACTCGACTCTGTCACTTCCCCTGGCAACCAGATCGGAGTAAATATATATGTATGATATATATGTATATATGTATATATTATATATGCATGTATGTGTGCCTGCTATGTTTCGACATTTAGCTCACAAAACTGCGCTTAAACGTTCGCCACAAATCACAAATGAAAAATTCCACAGGTCTCTCTCGCTGATAACCCGAAATCGACTATGAATCCGAACCCGAATCGGCGCTTAATTAATGCTACTTAGATGTGATTTCGAAAGCGTTCCCTATCAGCAATGAAACTGTTGCGTGTGCACATTCCTGGCAAGCTACTTTGATCCCATTAGCCAGCCAAGATGGAGAGAGCACTCACAAGGTTACTGATTACTCTCGATCACGGCGTACTTTGTCAATAAGTATGGAAAATCACCGGGGCCTGTGCTCGGAGGTGGGGAAAAATCATGAATGAATTGCGAAGCATAACTAACTAATGCCCAGATATACCAGATACAATATGCTATATTAGATGTTTTTATGAACATAAATAAATAGGCGACACTCAAAACGCATGTGACATTTTTATTGCCTGATGAGATGAGGAAGAAAACACGAGCTATAAACATTTGCACCGATTTTGATACGAAAAACTTTTCAAATTAAATATATGTATATAAGTAAAGATCTCTTGCGTGTCCGTTAATTTATTGCATAATTATCAACAAGCTATGTCGAAGCATAAGTTTTATTTTTTTGGGACTTTCAGAAACAATGAGCAGACAGATTAACATATCTTTCACCCCGCACAAATTAATAAAATAAATCTTAATGCACATCAAACCGAGCCGAGTCTCTTGGATTGGTTTCTAGAAATTGCATAAGGCATTCGATGGGATGGGTCTCTACTGGTTGCCCTTCTCTCTCTCTCTCTGTATCTCTTCTAAACATGATCTTATAAGTTTGTATGAAAAATGTCATAAAAACCAACAAGAGCCGAAAGCAACAACAAGAAGCGAAAGCAACATCGTCAACCAATCGAAACCATACACATCATTTGCATAAAATCACCTGAATAACGTTAAATATTTCCAGCTTATGCCATGAAATGCTCATAAAGTTCAAGATAAAGCGGCAAGACCCGAGTTGCTGCCTCAGAGTTTTATGTAAAACGAGACCGAAAGCGTACAGGCGAAGGAAAGAAGAGCTGGTGAATCTGAGAGTCAAACTTCACTGGCAGAAATTCTAAAAGAATGTATATTGTAGTAAAAGATAAAAAAACTTAGCATGCCAGATGTCATCTATGTATAACTCTGTATATCTTGCAATATTTGTACACAACATATATAAGTTTTGGATTATAAATAACCGCAAATCGAATTGATTTCTTTCAGTGCACACTATAGGTAGATTTAATCAAGAGAAACAGAAAAACTATGAGTCTGACTTATGGGCGCCTCGAATAAAATTCAACATTCACATTAGCATAAATCAGCCAAATATCATTCAAACTATTTTACATTTTTAATGAACCCGACAAAAAAGTATAAAATATACACAGTAAAAGTAATCATGTACTACTCCCCTTGTGCATTGTATAAGTTTTAATGGACTTATGCGTAATATACAACATAAATAAAAATTTTATGACAGCATATAAAATTGCTGTGGATGAAATAGCAAACGATAAAGGGATACCTGTTAAAACCAAGCCCATTATGTATTTAATTGCAGTGGTCGTACATTAAATGTTTATGCATTTTATTGATGAAACGTATTCTTCAGAAATGTATAGTCATAAATATAAAATTGAAAATTAAAACTATCTGTTGCATGCCCTAAGCAACTGTTGAGCATCGGTGAACGGCCAGTGCTTAAAAGCGATATCTTTAATCGATAAAGCGGTGGCAGCATATCTATCTCCTCGGATTATTACCTACGCTGTTTACAATAACTCATATAATTTAACTCATTATTTAAATAAACAGTTAGTCAATCAAACATTATATAACAAGAGTTTACAATTATATGTTTGTTTGAACTCATGAGATTAATCAAGTTCAAATTTTAAACTGTTAGAGACTAAAACAGGAACTAGTTCACATAACTAGAGATGAGCAATATTGTTTATTTAGATTCATGTAAAATAAAGCCATATTAAATATATTCATTAATAGATGGATAGTAAAATTGTATTTGTAATTAGAAAGAAGATTTAAATAATATATTTTGAATACTATATTTGAATTGTAGTCAAAACCAGTCATTCCTCTGTTCCAGTCACTAGTTAATCGTGACTTTAACAAGTAACTTAAAGATACTGTTGCTTCAAACTGCGGTCACTAACAACATCAAACTAACATAGCCGCTAACAAAGGTCTGTTAATTAAAACTGCAGCTGTCTGAGCCATTAGCGTGCTGTCAATGTTATTTTTTATTAACACACAGTAATAGTAATGGACGACCCATTAAAACCCAAGCCAGTGCCACTGGCAGCGGAGACAGTTTTGTGGTTTGAATTTCTACTCGATCCGCACAAAATAACGCAGCACTTGCAATGCAAGAATCCCGGTACGACCAAACTGCGCTCTCTTCCGCCCCGTTGGCTAACGCTTTCCACTTTTACAGAACCCAGCGCCGTGGAACTAATCATGCAGTTCATCAGCATGACGCCGGACACGACGATACCATCCACAGTGGTGACACCTGGCAGCGATTTGCAGAACATTGCGGGCGCCAGTGTGGGTGCCAATGCCACCACGCCTGCAGCCTCCGCAGCACTCAATGTGCCGCCCATAGCACAACAACAACAACAAATGCAAGCAGAAGTTGGATTGCAATTGACGCGGAAACAGTTGGCACTTAAGATACTGGAACTAAAAGTAGCCACATGGCTGAAATGGGATCTGGATCTGTTGGAGAAGAGCCTGCCTGTGTTGATGCAGTTGAGTCTGTTGCGAGATCTCCTCACCATTAGCTATGGCCGTTCCGTCAGCATTCCACTCACCAGCGACTTCGACATGAAGATTTGTAAGTACCACACAACCTGTGGCTGTGCCTGTGACTCCTCTAATTATCTTTGTGCCTTGCAGCTTCCACTGGCAACGAGCGCGCTGCACGTTTCGCACTCACCATCTATCATCGCGTGCTGCTGCGACTGCAGCTGACTAAGGACGGCGCACTGAAGGCGGCACGCCCGCTCATGTAAGTGGTTGCTTAGCTCCCTCTCTGTATACTTGCTATAGCTTGTTTGCTTGCAGGTTTCAAGCTGTCGATCAGCTGCAACAGTTCCTGGACACGCCCACGCAGCCTTCCATCGAATATTTAGAGCAACTGTGCACAACGGTGGCCAGTAAACCCTTCCATGTGTTTCACTACGACAGCTTTGTGGCGCTGCAGTGCGACAATCTTGGCAGCGGACAAAACTACGACATGATGCACCTGATTACACCCCAAGAGCTTCGTGCCCAGCTGCAGTATGAGCTGGCACAATACTACCTCCACACCAAGCAGTATGTGCTGGCGCGCCAATCAGCCGCCGCCTGCAATAGCAATCTACAGGCTCTGCCCGCCGGAGCGACACTCTACTTCTGCCTCATTCGACCCATCGAGCTGGAGGGACTCCTGCAGGCGTGTGGCATCAGTGCAAAGCCGCAGACACTGCTGGAACGCTTTCACATATCGCTGCTCAACAGTTATGCGGACATTGTGCCCATACTGCGTCTGGACAATCGGGCACGCGAGATTCCCTTGGTTAGTCGACGGAATGTGGAACTGGATATTGAGGGCACCATATCGACGGGTCTGCTGAAGGAAACACGACAGCTGCTGCTGCACGTGGCCGCTTTGAATGTGGTGCGCACAATATTTGAGTGGGGCAACATCTTTGGGAGTGTGGAGTACTTTGAGAAGTACCACGACATGGATCATCTGCCGCCCATACTGGAAGCCATGCAAGATGCTCTGCCCTACTGCAGCGAAGCGGAGCACACGGCCTTGAAGCACTTCCTCATCGACTGTGTGCTCTTTCATCAGCAACAGCAGAAGCAGGACCAGAGTCGACAGCTGCTGGAGAAGGCACGAGAAATGGGATTATTTAGCAAAGAGGAACTTGTGGATCTGGACGAGCAGTTCATGCAATCGTCTGTGCCGGTGATCAGTAACTCGCTGGCCACCCTCAACGATTGGATATGCCACTCGAAGAGTGAGTGCCTCTACTAAGAGAAACAGATTCCATATTAACACTTCTTCTTTTCTTCTCTAGTGACCCGCGTGGATGTAGCCGCTTTGGAGCGTCAGTTAATTTCCTGCACGAATGCAAACAGTGTCAGAATTCTGCTGGTCAAGCTGTGTGGCACTGCGCCTGGCAAACCACTGTGGGCCATTAATCCCAGTTGGGATGTGCCGCAGCCACTGAAGACACTGATCATGGCAATGCCCGTGAGCTTTCTGCAGGACTTTAGCTACGTGCTGCTGGGCAAGGCGCGGGAACTGGCTGCGCGTGGCAACTACATCGATGCCGTATCCATGCTGAGTGTGCTCAAGTCGGAGACACAGAGACAGGAGCTTGGCGGCAGTGCCGCCTTGATGTGCAAGCTGATAACGTGGGAGATTCTGCACATACAGATCACGCAGTGTCTGGAGGAATGGCATCAGAAGCCACTGGATCTGCAGTCGCTGGCCACGCGTTGCAAGCAGTGCCTGGGCGCACTGCAGGGGGGTGATTCCATGATGCCACGACTGGAAGTGCTCGAGAGCTGCGCCATTATGTTGCTCAATCTGACGGATTTCCCGCCCCTGCTGTATTTGGACAAGAGGGCACAGCAGCTGGAGTTGCCATTGGCCTTTGCGGCAACGTTCATAGAAATGGAGAAGATGAAGGGACCCAAGAAGGTGTGTCGAGATGCCTGGGAACTGATGCTGAGCATGTTTCTCAATGTGCCCAAGCGTGCGGCATCCACAGGTGGCGGCGCAAGCAGTGCGTTGCACGCATTTCTGCAACGGGTGCGACATCAAAGTGTCTTCGGTTTGGCCATTTCCATGCTCGGCAAGATGCACAACATACTGAAGGATGATCCCAATCACGATCTGAGCTGCGAGTACATGCAGCTCTGGCCCACCAGCATTAACAAGTAAGACAATGCAGCTTCCCCTGCCGGGATTGACTCACTAACTGTGCTTCCTCTTCTTCTCCAGTCCAAATAGCTACAGCTTGAGGAGTGTCTGCGAGACGCTGCAGTGGCTGTTGTCGGAGGCGCTCAGTCATTACCCGCAGACAATTTCGTGGCTGAAGATGAAGGGTGACCTGGAGCTGGCCATTGGCAACAACGAGTCTGCAATGCGTTGCTATGTCAATGCCCTGGTCACCGGCACTGACTATTGCGCCCTGCCGCTGCAGCGCAACGTTGCCGATGACTATGTGATCCGTAAGATGATACGCTGTGCCGCCAATCTGGGCTGCCACATGCAGGCGACTGTGCTGTGCCAGTTCCTGGAGGAGATCGACTACGGCATAGTCTTTAAGAATCTCAGTGAGAAGTCATCCAACTTCACGGATGCCATGGATGCCTACTACAGCTGCATATGGGATACAACGCTACTCGAATTTATTGTCAATCTGCACGCCAAGCGAGGCGAGCACAGTCGCAAGCTCGAAGCGGTGCGTAGAAAGGGAGCAGATCTCTTGGTGGATGTATTCCTGATATTCTCCATTCATTACAGATCTCAATGATGGGCACCCTGGAGCTGAATGCCAACAACAATGAGGAGATCAAGCGGGAGAGCGCCATGGTTCGCAAGTCGCGCTTTCTACGCGCTCTGGCCAAGCAGTATTTGCTGTAGTCGTCCACAACAACTACAACTAACACCACCACCACCACCCACACATACACACGCCCGCTAAAGAAGACCAATTAGGATTAAGCACAAACAACAAGAGTTTTACAACTGTATGAAACTAGTTTCTAAGATTTAAATGTAGCAATAAGTTTTGTGGTTTAATTAAAGAAAAATTGTAATTTTTGTAGAGAAAACTAATGTAAGTTGATGTGGATAAACCCTCAGTGGGTCTGTGTGGCTTTACTTGGGTCTTCGACCGCGTCCTGCGCCGCCGCTGCTCAATTTTGGCTTCTTGCTGTTGGCACTTTTCTTGGCTTCCTCGGCCTTGCGTTTGGCAGCCGCGATGGCATTGGGCGATGAGGGCAATGTCTTGAAGAAGCTATCGAGACGAACTTGTGTCTGAGCCTGTTTGGATTTGAGTAACTTCTTGGCGCCATTACGCACTCGTTCCTCGTTGAATTGCCTGTCGCCGCATAGGAACTGCACCAGGCCTTCTTCGTCGGGCTCCACCCACTTGAGATCAATGGTGCTGGCATCTGTGACCTCTGGCTCGATGAACAGCTCGCGTGCACGCTTGTAGTTCCAGTTCTCTGGCACTGTGTACTTGTTGGTGTCGAGGTTCTCCAGAATCGTCTCAATGTCCCGATAGCTTTTGATGAGCTCCACAGCGCGCTTTGGTCCCACGCCCTTGATGCTCTCGCAGTAATCGCAGCCCATGAGTATGCACAGATCGATGAACTCACTGCTTGTTAGCTCCATTCCCTCGAGCACTTTGTCGTAGGTAAACTCCTTGACGGGCATCTTACGCGCCTCGCTGTATGTGAGATAGCGCAGTAATTTACTGGATCCAAAGGTTAGCGCATCCATATCCTCCGTAGCTGTGGCATACACTTTACCCGCCTTCACTAGAGCTGCACATTGGGCCTCAGCTTCGCATGGTGCGTCCACATATGGCACACCCATTAGTTTCAGCAGCTCCTTTGCCTCTCGCGAGTGTTCTTTGGTTACGCGCACCAGGCGACGATTGAATTTCTCGATCTCTGCTTCATCTCCTGCATTTGTTGCTACTTTCAATGCCTTCTCGGCCTCCTCACGACGCTCTGCACGCTTTGCCAACTCTCCAGATTTCATATCTGGCGGGGCACCATCGAAAACGTACACCGGCTTTATGCCATTGTCGAGTAGTCGAATGGTGCGATAGAACATCCCCATCAAATGTGAGGTAGGATCACCATTGACCGTGGCCAGTTGTGCGCCCTCCGATCTGACAGCAATGAGGAACTGGTACAGACACATGCTGGCATCGATGGCCACTTTACGACCTGCACAAAGACAAAAATTATTGGCATTGGCTGCATGACGGGCAATGTTTATACGTACCGAAAAAATTCTTTATTTCGCTTTCGCGAATGGCGAGAGGTGCCAAATCGGCAATGAGCTTTGAGAGCCCTAAAATTCCCATGATAACCGTTGGTTCAATTATTTATTATTATTGTTCTTGCTTTACTTTGCTGCACAACTTCGCGAGTGCATTAAACTGGCGCGCTTTTTGTGTAGTGTGTTTTGTCAGCGCTCCGCTGTGGCTGCCAAAATTGTCGATTGATGAAGTAATACTAATCGATAACCTTGAAAAAAAACTTTATTTAAATTTAAACTATTAACGCGTAATTAAAATTTAAAGCAATTTAAAGAAATAATTGTTTTATTTTATTTACTTTTAAGTTCGGCTAAATACAAAGGTGAATAACCTGAAAAGATTTAAATATTTTGAACATGACACAATCGATTTTACAGCGCATCGCTACCAATAAGTTTACTCATCACTAACGCCACACACATAAGCATTAAAAAAGCATGTCGGCTGACGAAAAAAAAGATAAAACCATTGAAAATATGGTACGTAAATAACTAAAAATTGGTTTAAAAACAAAGTACAAAGTGCGTACCACAAACGCGCATAGAAAAACAATAGAGTGCCAATATATTTCACGTGCAAATAAAGCGCAATAAATATTGCTCTGACAAATCGGTGTTCTTCTCCTCTGCGACTATTCGTTTATGTGTATAAACATGGCGTCGTTGCGTTTTTTATTTTGCGCTGTGTCTAGTTTTCGATGCGTGCGAGTGAGACAACGCGTGCATGCCCATTGCCCCCATAGACACGCATACACAAACGAAAAGCCCAAAAGAAAACTTGCGTGCTGCTAAAACATTCGAAAAAAAAATTACCGATACGCATATTAACCGCGCAAAGCACAAAGTTTGATGGTACTGATAGTGAATAAGTGCGAAAAAAAGAGCGCCAAAAATTTGCAAGTGTAATTAAATTGTGTTTTCCATTTGTTTTGATTTATGGTAGGATGCCAACACATCGCCAGAGGCTGAGACGGCGACCAAAGAAAATGCCGCCGATAAGGTAAGCGATTCGAAGGCGCTAGAAAGTGCAGCGGAGCCCAATGCAAGCGATGCTAAGGCGGTGGAGAAGGAGGGTGATGCAGCAGCATCGCCACCCGCTGCTGCTGATGACGTCGCTAATAAAAAAGCTGTTGGAGACGCAGCGGCTGCGTCCGCGCCAACATTGGATGCAGGTAAATAAAAGCAACACAACTACATATGTACAGACATAACAAGTGTGCGTGTGTGTAAGTGTATGAGTTGGATGAAGAAAGAGCGAGAAAAACAAAAATCATGAAATGAAATTTGCGCGCGTTTCACAAAGTGCGGCGAATTCAACTCGCCACATTCATTTGTGTTCTTGCCACCGTTGTTGGTGCGTTGGCTTTAGCTCTGCTGTCTAAATTGCCGCGCACGACGGTTTCCATGCGGCGCCGACCGAGGTTCGAGTGCCGGCTCTGGCTGGCGGTGTTGTTAGGAGGAGGGGTTTTATTATAAAATTTGTCGCGTTTATATTGTAGAAGTATTTTCCTTTATTTATTCTATTCAGTTATTTATCTTTAAACGAAAGCATTACCCTTGACTATTGTTCATACTGAACCCTGAACAATATGGTTTTTGTGTAGTAAAAGTCAAGGCATATAAACACTTCATATTCATGGTCCCTTGCGCTCCCAAACTTACTAGCATTGGACTTCCCAAGCATGAAGACATTTAAATTTATTTTTTATCGGTTTCCATTATTAACATTATTGTATTTTATAATTAGATGGTAAGGATCAGGATAAAAAGAGTGCATCTCCAGAGCAGGCGACAGCAAAGAAAGTGAATAACAATGGCGCCAAGAAAGCAGCAAAGGATGATGAGGAAGAAGATGACGATGCCGATGATGCTGAGGAGGGAGAGGAGGATGATGATCAGGTGGACGATGATAAGGATTCGGCCAGCGATGAGGAAAAGAAGCCAACAGCAGCAGCAGACAAGAAGAAGGGTGATACAGATGGTGCTAAGTCGAAGGCAGGAGGAGGAGCAGCGGATAAGTCAGCAGTCGCCAAGAAGACTGATTCAAAGACTAAGAATGGCAAAGTAGAGAAGTCGGAAGATAACGATAAGGACGAAGACGATGATGATGAAGGCGATGGGCTCGATGAGAATAACGAGGTGGCCGAGGATGACGAGAATGTGGTTGCTTTGGCCGAGATCGATCGCATCAATGAGAACATAAACAAAACACGTGTGGATGGTTTGCAGGTGCTGCATGCGGTAAGTTTTGGGTTATTGCATGAAGTTTTTAAAGAACAAGATCTTAAGTCTTACTTTTATTTCGTACACAGCTCTGCTTTGGTGCACAGGGCAAAAACAATGTGGTCAAAAAGAATCTGCGTTCGTTTGCTGGCTTTGAGTTTGCCAAAGACTCTTCAGAATTCAAAAAGAAATACGAGTCCATTAAGAAATTGGACAACAAAGCACTGCGAAGCATCTGCGAGATTCTTGTACTGGATCGCAAGGGTAGCAAGGATGAGATAACGTCGCGTGTACTCAAATTTTTAATGGAGCCAGATGAGTCGCTTTGTGTAGAACAGGGCGATGAGGAGGAGGAAGAAGTTGACGAAGATGACATTGATGAGGACGAGGAGGATGCTGCCAGCGAGGAGGATAAGAAACGCAAAAGTAATAAGCCCAGTGCCGGCAGAGGCTCCGCTCGCAATTCCACTGGACGTCCCAAGCGTTCTACAGCAGGCAAGAGTAAGAAGGAGAATCCTAAACTTATTTTGAGTGTTCCTTTTAATCACATTGCTTGTACAACTTTCAGAAATGTCCGCATATGTAGATCTATCAAGCTCCGAAGAAAGCGAAAACAAAGTGACAGTGGCCAAGCGAAGACGGAACGATGACTCTGAGTCGGGCTCCGATGTAAGTACTCCAACTGGACACCACACACATTCATACATACTTCCCAACTCACATATTTCGTTGTCTACTTGCAGTACAATCCGTCAGGCAATTCAGACTCGGATGCGGGACGCGGTGGCGGTGGCAATGCTGGAGCAGCAGCTGGCCGTAAGTTATCCGCCCGTGGCAGCCGAGGAAGGCCATCGCGAAAGAGTCGTCGAAGAAATTCAGACTCCGAGGATGAAGAGGAATCAGAGATATCCGATGCAGATAGTGATGTAAGTTGAATTTAGAGTGACTTGCTCGATAGATAGATTCTACAGTAGTCTTCCTTATGGTTGACGTTAGGCACCCAAGCGTAAACGTGGCGCTGCCGGTAAACGTGGCCGATCTGCTGTGACCACTCCCGCTGGTAGACGTGGACGCGGCCGAGTTGCTTCCGCGCGAAAACGCAAAGATTCTGAAAGCGAAGAGGAGGAAGTATCAGAGGATGAGGAGGAGGAAGAGTTGTCCGAGTTTGGTAGCGATCAAAGTGACGTAAGTGATTCTAAAATGAAAGTTTTAATTTGTATATAAACCTTAAAAAATTTGATCTAGCAGGATGAACGTCCGAAAAATAGTAAGAAGCCCACAACGCCTGCGAAAAATAGCAAAGCTAATAACAAGTCAAAACCAGCTGGAAAGGGTATGCACGCCTCATAGTAAAGGTAGCTGTAATTATTAACAATGGAATACACTTTCATATGCAGCCGCTGGTCGACCAAAAAAATCAAAGAAGGAAACGTCCGAAGAGGAAGATGCCGATGACAAAGACGAGTCAGATGAGGATGAGCCATTGACCAAAAAAGGAAAACAGGCATTCCCAACGGTTTGTGACCGCCCCTCCCAGTATAATGTGTATATGGTTTATTTATCTATCTCTTTTGTCTTGGCAGGACGAGCAAATACGCAGTTATGTTAAGGAAATTTTGGACAAAGCCAATCTCGAAGAGATCACAATGAAAACAGTGTGTAAACAAGTTTATGCTAAGTACCCGGACTTCAATCTAACAGATAAAAAGGATTTCATCAAAGCCACAGTAAAAGCGGTGAGTATGCTGGTTGTCTATTTGCAAGATATCTTATAATGATTTCAATTATTTCTACTGTAGTTAATTGCCACATAAAACTTCAAAAAACGGAAGGCATTCAAGCCTGGGGGGATGGGCCGACAAGCAAGCAGCAGAACTTGAACCAAACACTGAAAAACACAAAATAAGAAGAACACGCATGAACGAAATAACATTTTCTGCCACTTTTTGAGAGAGCTGCTGCGACGAGAAAAACAAAACAAAAGACAAAACAAAACAAAGAAAAAACCTCTAGTTTTCCTATAAGCGTATAATTTGTACTCTTTAAAACGTAACTAAACTTTACCTTAAACGGATTATGTCCTTTTTCTATTGTGTACTAAGAGACGATTATCCATATATGCATGTGAATATGTATATATGTAAAAGTAATTTGTAAACACTTATTCATTTTCTTTATGAATGCGCGCGCGCTCTCAAACGGCTCTACAAAAAGTGTGTAGATTAAGAGAAAAGCGAAGAATAGGAGAAAGCTAAAAACTAAACTAAACAAATGCAGAAATTGTAAAAACTTATTTCCCACATACACCGACACACACACAATTTATACATTTAACGCGTAGTGCTGAATGATTTGACGTTCGAAATTATGTATTTTAAATTAAGTAAAAAGGATAAATAAAAAGAAAATAACTAAATTCACACACTGGCAGCAGTACAAAAAGCAAATAACAAACGAGAATCATGGAAACCTTAACGAAAGTTAAAATAGAATTGATATTTTTCGGTAATGTAAAAAAAGAACGATCAGAACTTTTGGACATTTTGGAAATCTAGCGCAAAGCAGCGGAATAATACTTTTTAAAAACGTATTGTTTCAATATTTACATTAAGAATACTTGCAGAAGAAATATATATATAGAAATATGAAAGTAAAATATATTTATGATTGCAAATCTTGAATATATTTGCGAATTATTTCTCCTTTTTGTGAAGGGACGTCGTGATTTGAGGGTTCCAGGAAGAATGTAATTTGTCAAGTTTTCTTGAACTGGCAACAGACTGTTATAATATTTACTTTGTCCTATGTGCTTCTTTCTTAATTGGTTTGGTCTCTTGTTTTGGTTTATCTCTCGTTGCAAACGAATTGAATTGAAGACAGAAAAAACTACAGAAGGTTTCTCTTGTAGAGCGGAATTGAAGCCCAACTGGGAGTCGAATAACGAGACACAACAACACACAACAAAAATGAATGAATAAATTTAAACAGTGCAAGAAATAAATTGTTTGAACATTCATACGAAAATAGGTGTATGTAAATTTTGAATATTGAAAACACAAGATACAAATAAATGTTTTGAACACACGCAGACACACACATATATAGATACAAATACAAACATCTCAATGTACGTTTTCTTGTAGTAAAAAAAGATGAATTTGAAAACAAATGAAAAAGTTATTACAAAACTAAAGCTCGATGTGCGTTACCTTGCATACACATACATATATAAATATAACAAGAGTTTTCGAGGACCGTACCAGATAAAAAAAAAGAGTCACATAGAATGCTCTCTCTCTCTATAGAACAGAACTTAAATTAACCATAATCCGTATGTATCCCAATCGGATGCCTAGATATAAAGCGATATTTTGTTTTATCTTTAAATGTTTCACTAAGGAGAAAGACGGATGGAGTATGTACATTATCAATAATATATATCAAAACAATTTACGTCTTTTTACTGGGCTACAATATCCTAATACCTGCATGGGTTCAACGTAAGTATGGAATGATTTTTATATATATGTTATATATGCTTGTTCAATAAGATGTATGAAACCTTGAGAAAAATAACCGTCTCTTTTTGGTGTTGCTTTTTAAGCGAAATTTATTGAGAAATCGAAAATTCAAATATTTGGAAATATTGAAAAATAATGTTCATATACTTATGTACTTTATACGAATATGCAGGATTAAAACTAAGCCAGTCTGACTGGCAATTGAATCATGTTGATAAGGCTGTAACATACAGATATTAAATAGATCAATTTGCAAATTTATGAGCACATAAAGACGTGTTAAAGGTTAAGGGGGGTTTGTAAATTATAACATAAATAGATATATGAAAATTATGTAATGAATTATTTAAGGATTTTTATATTTATCAATTGGCCCTGGAAATAGATTAAAGCGCATAATTTAAATCAAATATAAAAGAAATACATATTAATTTCCAAACATATCATTTGATTGCGAAATAAACGGCTTGATATTGACCCAAAAATGAAACTCAAATGGATTTGAATTAGTTATTTATACAATTACATTTATATATATATTCATACCAGATACGAATACTTACCCACAATGAGGGGATCATGTTGTTGGAAGCGCAGCCTGCTGAAAAGAAATAAACAACTTCCCCCAACAACGAAAACATATCGTATCTAACCCAAAACTCAAAGCGATCTTCAATAGAATTCAAGATTGAAAACAGAATGTTGACTGGTATTCGGAGAGCTGTACCATAGTGAAACATTATTTATATAATATATAAAATTTGTATATACATTATCATATTATAGGTAATATAAACCGCATAGATCGCAAACAAATGATACCTTGAAACAGCATAGGTTTTAATCATGGAAATTCAATATTTAATTTGACTATTATAGTTATTATGAGTAGAAATAGAGAGTCTCAATCGTGAGGCTACTTGGGGACAGAGTACAGAGTGTAGAAAGTCGTTGTGGTTCGCTATTGGAATATACATAGAGAAATAAACATGTCACATATGTTTTTGTATGTAAAGTATGTACAAATATAGTATAGAGAGGATTATCGGCAAATATTTCAAGTACATAGTACATATAATATATATATGTGCATATAATGTAAAGGCATTTTGTAAGATGTATGGTATATAGACACAAGTATTCAATATATATTCAATATGTTTCAAGGCATATATATGTGAGAGTCCTGCTACATACCCAACATAAGGTAACGGTAACGACGGCGAACGATCGAACAAAAGAGCAAAATCTCAGAGCCCCAAATGCCCAGCCTAGATCCCAATAGATGCCATCCAACTTAGCGTCTCTGAAATATACGCTCAGAAACGCTTGGCAAATGCAACTTGTTGATAAATAATAAAATATAATAAATAGAAACGCATAAATTGCACACAGCACACATACATATACGCATGTACGTATGTGCGTGTATATAGCATTTTTTAGTAATGGGTTTGGTAAATATAATTATATTATATAGTTATCTTATGTGTTTATTATATTCAATCGTATCATCTGGTTGGCTGATGCTGCGGAAGAGATTAGTAAATCTTGCGGCGCGCCCAGTTTCGTTTACAAATATTAAATATCAATCATTATATATTATATTCATTGGAGAGAGTGCATATATGTATGTATATCATTTTCAGCTGTTGCAACATTAATATTCTTTGTTAAGAGACATAAAACTTAGGCTATTTATTGCATATAAATGTATATGGTATATATATGTAGATATATTCAAATTGTTTCATAATTGCAGACCTACGTTATATATGTTTATGGTTTAGGCATTCAAATGTGATTCATCATTGTAAGATTTGTCAGACATACACAATAATAACAGAAGATCTTACCAACGGTTTACGCTCTTAAATATCTATCAAAATTTGTAAGAATTATAAATTGATTTCATTTTAGTTGTTTTTTTTGGGTTTTTTGTTTCTTTTTAACTTCGATTAGGTTTTATGAGGATTTCGGGATTGGTTTAACTGCTATGAACTGGTTTGAAGTTGTCTGGATTTTGACTGAACGGCCTCTGAAAGTACATACATTTATATAAAGAGTTTGCATGTTTGCACAATAAAGACAATATACGAATAAAAATGTTACAATATACTCTAAATAGATCATTTATACCATAAGATATCATTTTAGATCTTACCAAAAACATAGGTACAAGTTTATGGGAAATATGAAAAACAACACAAAAAAAAAATAGGAAAGAAAAGAATGAAAAAATCGTATCAAATCAGCGCCAACAGATTGCCGAGTTTGCAGACGTGACAAGCAATATAGAGCACATGCAATCTAAGTTGGGGGACGCCCTTGTAGTACTATGATATGGTTTCCTATGCAGTTTACCAATTGAACTGAAATCAAAAGTCATTTCTCACAATCAACCACTTGGGCGTGTCCTCAACTGAAAGATGAAAACAAAAAGGTGTTAAAGAAAATCCAATCTTATTAATCTCATTATGACCTCATTATTATTATCGTGTTGATCAGATCGACAAACCAGTTTCATCTAAGAGGAAACTAAAATAAAGCAAATACATAGTCCTAGGCATATATATTGTTCAATAATCAATAATCAAGATCAAGTTATATGTATGTATATATAGTAATCATGTTTAAGGGAATTTAACAGATTGAAATTCTTACCAGATCAGTTGAAACGTTGATCGTAGTACTTTAATATTATATAGATATATAGGTATATATGCATGTATATGGTTTATTATGTCTATGAATGTATTAAAACTAGCCTAAGTTAAAATGTATGAGAGAAACGTTTTGCGGTATCAAAAGGTTACTTTGTGGAAAACATTACAAGACATACACATTGGCATATGCGTATGTATATTATAGTATGTTGTATATGTGTATATTGATCGTATTCTAAATATTTATATATATATCTGTCTTTCGATAGCCACACTCCACTCTTGGCTAATTGGCAGCTGTTGGATGCCTAAATTGACGACGAAAGAAATGGTATGCATGTGAAATTATATATATGCCCATAATCGAGAATATTATACAAATACAATTGGATATATAGAATTTGATATATATATAGATAGATAGATGTATGGTATATTATTAATTTGTGTATTGTCCTAGAATATCGAGTGCCTGAAACTGGACACAGCAACGGAGCAACAGAGCATTTTATGGATGTTTCATATTCATATTGAGTTTGTAATTTGAATTCGAATAATTCAGGCAAAACTAGCTCAAGAACTAGAAAATTATATGTAAGTAAAAGAACCAATATAATTGGCATATAGTTAATATATATATATATAATAAATTTACAATAATGCAAACACAACGCTTTAAGCTGCGAAAGTGGTGTGTGAAAATTGATTGATCGATTGACTGATTGATTGACTGTCTGTCTGTTTATCTCTCTTTATCTTGCGCTCGTTCGTTCTACTTGTTTAATTGTTTTGATTTTTGCTTGGTTGTTTGATTGATCGATTGACGGATGGCTGTCTTGAATGTTTGGCGCTCTCAGTTGTCGTTATTGTTGTTGTTGTTGTTGTTGTAATTCTCATCTTCATCTGCTTCTCTTTATGCCCAATGTTTCGCGATTTGAATTAAATTTGCTAATTTATTTGGGGATAAAAGACATAGGATAGTGGAACAATTCAAATGATTCACTGCAAAGAGTTTTACGCGTGGTAAACAAGATTTCGTTAGGTTATCATCATACATAGTACACAGCAGGTTAGAGTATATATTCAGTATATAGTGGCTTTATATATGTATATATATATATATATTATAACAATATAAAAGAGTAAAGTATATCATTTTCCAAATAAATAAAGAAGCAAGTTGAAGGAAGCAAAGCAAAAAGCAAAAATACTCGAAGGAAATACAAGAGGGCACACAGGCTTGCCCATTAATATAGGGATATGGAGCATATTGTAGCGTCTACTCACCACTGCAAGGCACTCGCATCAAGATCGACTCCTCTCAATGCTTATCGTTCTTGTGTGACTTCTGTTGCTGTTGTTGACCAGGACCGCCGCCGCCACCAGGCCCACTGGGATAGCCGCCATAGCCGCCGCCCGGATAGCCACCGGGATATCCAGCTGGTGGTCCGCCAGCCTGACCACCGGCTGCGCCGCTACCACCGGCCCCGCCGCCGCCTTGTGGCTGTGGCGCCCCTTGGCCCGGGTGACCCGCAGCAGCCGCTGCAGCATAATACTGTGAATATTGTGCATATTGGCTAGGAGTCATACCTTGGGCATAGCCACCTGCAGCTGCAGCAGCAGCTGCTGCAGCCGCCGCAGCCTGGGCTGCATTAGGCTGCTGCTGGTTCGGATTGGCACCACCTTGATTTGGATTCGGCGAATTGTTGCTCACGCCAGCGCCGCCGGTCCCATTTGACTGTCGGTCGCACATCAAGAAGGCGCAACAAGTAAACAAAAAAAACAAAAGCGAAAAATAAAAATTAGATTAGTATATAATTTAAATTTCGTATTTTAATTGCACAGCACAGTGACGGCGACCTCTCTCTTTCCCTCTCTCTCATGGATTGAATAGTTCTGAGTCGCGCCAAAAAGTATGCCGTACATAATTTTTGTTATATATATAAATGAATGAAGTGCACTCGCAATACAAGTAAACAGACTGTTTCACACTATCTGTGGGTGCTTGCCTTATTTTTGAGCGTCTTTTCTATAGCTTCTGCTTCCTCGATTTTGCCCACACTGCGATAATATTCGGCCCACTGTGCACTGTAGTCGGCACCACTGCCGCCGCTCTGCTGCTGCTGTTGTTGCTGCTGCTGGGGTTGCGATTGCTGCTGCTGTGCCTGCTGCTGACTGGGACCAGCCCCACTGTTCGCCAGCTTGGCCTTCATCTGTTGCTCAATCATCTCAGCCTCGCGATGGCAGCCAATTTGCCTGCAAAGTAACAAGTTTAACATGATGTGTATCTGGTTTGTGGTATGTGGCAACCTACTTGTAGTACTCTATCCATTGGGCTGAATAATCCTGGCTAGGAGCACCACCTGGGGCAGTTGTTGGTCCCTGTCCCATGGCCATCACTTGCTGTTGCTGGGCTGCCGCTGGATCCCAACCACCCTGTTGTCCATAAGCGCCCCAGGGTTGTTGCTGCTGCTGTTGGTATGCGGCAGCTGCGGCGGCAGCATTGGGATCACCACCTTGCATTTGATTGCCACCATAGCCGCCTTGCTGTTGATTGTGATGCTGATTGTTGCCACCACCTCCACCGCCGCCGCCACCACCGCCTCCTCCGCCACCACCACTAATGGGTTTCCGTGAAATCACGGTCAGTTCCATGTTGATCTTTTCGGAAATCATTTGGCGTGCTGCCTCCACCTGATCTGTGGTGCCCTTTGACTTAAAGAGCTTCTCATTGGGCGGATTGCTTGCATTACGATCCATTTCTGTGTGTGCGCCCGACTGTTGATTGATCAGTTTGATCGTTTCGCCGCCACGTCCAATAACAATCTATGCGAAGGTAACAGAGACAAATACACATGACAAAGGGAATGGAAGGCAATCTCTCAGAGAAAACTTACGCCACATTTGGATGCGGGCACTAAGAATGTGATCTCCTCACGACCACCTTGTGCATGGTTGACGCCGTAGCCATAACCATAGTTGGAGTTGTTGGAATCTCCGCCACCTTGGCTACCGCCACCACCTCCGCCATTGCCGTTGCGATTCATTCCGTTGCGTTGCTGCAAATTAAGTTATTATTGATGAAGATCGTGTATATTTCAAGTGTGTTGTGTAACTTTTGCTATAACTATTGATTTTCTATGAGATCTCGTGTCAGGCACAACAAGGCCAGCTAGAACTGGCAGGACAAACTAAAGATCAGTAACAATAGTATTGCCCCTTAAAGTGAAACTGTTTCTTACCATGACGTTCTCGATTAGGCCATCGATTGTACGCTTAGCATCCTCCACTTGTTGCCGTGTGCCTTGGATGACACAGCGGCGATCCCCCATCTCATCATTCTTGCCCTGAATGAACTGCAGCTTGCAGCCACACTCTGATTGGATTTTCCGTATCATATCTCCTCCTTTGCCAATGACAACGCCCACGGCAATCTTGGGCACAAATACTTCTACACTTTCGCCGCCATTTCCATTGTTGAAGTTATTAAATCCCTGATCAGGGCCTCCACCACCGCCGCCGCCTGCTCCACTGCGTCCGCCCTGCTGTTGTTGGGCCAGAGCATCCTTTTGGGCAATCAGATCCAAGACCATTTGCTTGGCATGTTCCACCTTCTGGGGTACACCGGAGATGCGCAGTGGCTTGATAACCTCCTGATTGGGACCATCCTGTATGATGATCATTCGCGCGCCAGTCTTTTCTTGCAGCTGTTTAATAGTATCGCCACCCTTGCCAATAACCAGGCCCACCTTAGCTCCAGGTATCATAATTTCCTGGTATGGCGGATAGCCACCCGGGCCAGGCGGGGGCATGTTTATGGTTAACAGCACCTCGCAAGTGCCGTTGCCGCCGTTTCGATTGACCATTTGCTGAAGCATTTCTCGACCTTTGGTGCAGTTCTCACGTGAGCCACGTAACGTTATAACTCGCTCTTGATCCTGCATAAGCTCCAGCTTGGCGCCAGACTCGGCTTCCACATGGCTCAACGTGTCGCTGCCGCTGCGCCCCATGAACGCACTCACAATGCTCTCGGGTATGCGAACCTGTTCCTCGCAGGTCGATGCCGGCCAAGCGGCCAGACGTGCTGCAACTGCAGCTGCCTGCGCAATGGCTTGAGTCATATTGGCACCTCCGCCGCCGCCACCACCCCCACCGCTGCCGCCGCCACCACCACTTCCGCTGCTCATGTTCGAGTTGTTCTGACCGTAGTCGGGACTGCCAAAGGAACGTTTACAGTCGGGCCCGCTGTCGCCGTCGTCGGTGTGTCGCTTGAAATTGTTACTTCCTCCTCCGCCAACTGAGGAGCCAACGCTGTCGCCTCCGCCGCCTCCTTGTGATTGCTGCTGCTGACTTGGTTGAATCTTCGCGGCAATCTGCTCGAATAACAATAGTTATTTTTTCTGTCGCTTCTGACGGCTTTTTTTTTCCGTCTCGGCTGTTCTGCTGCTTCTTCTTACCTGC
Source organism: Zaprionus nigranus (assembly GCA_018903425.1). NCBI lineage: Eukaryota > Metazoa > Arthropoda > Insecta > Diptera > Drosophilidae > Zaprionus > Zaprionus nigranus. The sequence continues at coordinate 906,254 of JAEIGD010000010.1, forward strand.
TTGGCACGCTGTATGGCAGCTGCCAAAGCCTGGGACTGACTTAAACTCGCCTGCTGCGTTTGAAAGTCACTCATATCTGGTCTGCAAGGTTCTGCTCACACCTCAGGTTATTAACCTATGGTTTTTGATTTTATTTTTACGTTTGTATTATATTAAAGAATGCGAAACGATATTTGGACGCCCCGCACTTTTGTGGCAAACGCCGACGCAAATTGGCGACGTGCAACTGGAAAATTCAATAACCAAACTAAGTACGCCGGAAAAGGCGCGATGTTAATTGTATTGTACAAACGACGTGTTCTATGTTCAAATTAAGTTTTACAAAACTTGCGCAATGCGTTTGCAATCGTTTTTATCACACAATTTTCGTAATTACTGTAATTTCAATATTATTTCGGTGAAAATTATGCGCCCCAGAAATGCGAACATAGGGATGCCTCGTTTCCAACACTCTTTTCTTGCTTTATTTTGCAACACCAAACGCCAATGTGGTTGTATTTACTAATCGACTAAGACTTATCGACATCGAATATGTGTCTGTACATATAAATACTGGCAGTGTTGAGTAAATATCGACGTTCACAAATATCTTATGAACTTATTATTTAAATTCATTTTATGATTTATATTTTTTAAATAGAAATTCAAATAAAAAGTTTCCAGTGATTATGGTTTGTAAATTATAAGTAAAACCAAAGGAGCAAATGGAACAATTAACAAAGGCACTGCTTCGGAACCAGTTCCTAATGATGCCAACTGGAACTGTTCCCTGTAAGTTGTTCCCACTAGAGTTGTTGATTTGGGTTCGTTTCAGGGACTTAGTTCATTAGTTCATTTTTCGATGAACTATAGTTCAATCTTTAGTTCGTTCGTTCGAGTCTTTTAGTTCGTTATATAGTTCAATATTTAGTTCGTTCGTTCTAGTCTTTTAGTTCGTTATATAGTTCAATCTTTTGGTCTTCTAGTCTTTTAGTTCGTTATATAGTTCAATCTTTAGTTCGTTCGTTCGAGTCTTTTGGTCTTTAGTTCGTTCGTCAAAATCTTGTTCTTTCATTGACACCGTACAATTTTGCCATTCTCCGCGCAAGTTTGCAGCTGTCGATCGTTGAAAGTAAATGTTTTAAATAAAAAATAGTTACATGTAGTATTAAAAATATATTAGGCTTAATTATGTTTAAATTTAAATTAAAAATTAAAATCAAAATTCAAAAACTAACAAAAAAATAGAATATATTATTACTAGAATATTTGCTTCAAGCAAAAAAGGCACTTCATGTGTTTGGCTTCATGTTTTTGGCTAAGAATATAAATTAAATAATAAAACTAATCCATATTGTTATGTAGAAACGTGAGCTTATCAACCTTGTTTGGTTGCAACAAGCTTCTTCGGTCTGTAACTATCTGGCCAGCTACAGAAAAAAGTCGTTCGCATGGCACAGAAGTTGCAACAATGCAAAGCCTTTTTAGCATGTACGCGTAAAGGCGTGGATACAGATTTTTTTTTTCCTTCCACCATACGAGAGGATCACTTGTCCTGTCTAAATATTCCTCTGCGAGATATTTGTCCATTTCCCGCTGAGACGCAGCAAAATTGTTCACAGGCTGAACCACAGATGGCGAATCATCCGAAATGGAAGGCTGATCGTTTGTGTTAGCAATTTGGCGGCCAACAGTTACTGTTGGATGCACACTTTTAATATGCCGCGCCAAATTACTATGTGTGTTTCCACTTATGCTTATAAGCTTTTTGCAATAAATACATTTGCTTTTGCCACTCTCTGCAACAACAAAGTGGTTCCATATATCTGAGCGCTTCCGTTTTGCAAACATTTTTAATTTTTAACATGCGCACTCAAATATTAAAAAATCTCAAGAACCGTTATGGAAGCACAAAAATATTTGCTCTAATATCGATAAATCGAAAGTGTTCTTCAAATGAACGAACCATTGGATGAAATGAACAAGATTTGAACGAACGAACTAAAGGAAGGAACAATACTCGAAGACCAAAAGAACAAAAGACCAACGAACTAAAGACCAACGAACTAAAGACCAACGAACTAAAGACCAACGAACTAAAGACCAATGAACTAATGAACTAAAATCAGGGATTTAGTTCGTTAGTTCAGTTTGAGGAGTAGTTCAAACGAACTAAATCTGAACTAAACGACACAACTCTAGTTCCCACTTTGTTGCTTCGTGTTTTCTATAGTGTGCAACACAAACAGCTGAGTGTGAATTAGGTAAGGAGAGAGAACATTTTGAAATAAATAAAACAAACTAATGCGTACTACATATATAAATTGTATGGAACACATTGGATAAATTCAGAAACATAATGGCTATTGACTGGTTCGGATATGCATACGCCGCCACTGTTGCCGCTGGCGGAATCATGGGGTACGCAAAAGCTGGTACGTTGTTAACACCAAATCATGCCAGCTTGCGCTTTAAACGGGCTTTTAACCATTCGCCATGATGTTCAATGCTGCAAACAGGTTCCATACCATCGCTTGGTGCGGGATTGGCCTTCGGTACTCTGTTGGGCTATGGAGCTCATATGAACTCACAGGATCCGCCACGTCCGTTGCTTCAGCTGGGCACATCTCTGTTTCTCGCTGGACTAATGGGAGCCCGTTGGAATCGTTCGGGTAAACTAATGCCTGCTGGAGTTGTATGCGTACTTTCCATAGCAGCCTTGGTAAAGAACTTGGTCAGCTACAATCGCTACTTGCCGGTGCCCGTGAAAAATGATTGAGGATAACAAAAAGAGTCTGGATTGCTGATCAGCTTGCCGGGGGTGACTTGACATTATCATTCATAATGTCCCCTTATTATTTTGTGGAAAAAAATGTGAATTATAAAATGTGAATGGTGCGAGGACTTAAAACATTATAAATAAAGCGAGAGATTCTTACTCGATCGATAAGATAATGGCAAATTGTTTTAATCATTCCTTTGTTGTTCAACCCACTCGATATCTTTATCTTTCTGGTCTGTTTTCTACAACATATGCTTAAACAGCGCCCAGTTGCCAGATAAGAAAAACAGCTTTTATATTATATGTATTTATTTCTTTTATATGTATATCCTTAAAGTATTATTGTTTTTGTGGTGTATGTGATAAATGTACAGTTTCACTTTATTTGATTTCCAGTTGTCTACAGGCTAAAACTTAAACAATATCATTAAGTTATATTTACTTCTTACGGAGATAAGGTAATGCAATTTTCAAGTTCTCAATTAATATTAACAATGCACAACTTTTCTATATTGAATTCTGGGGAATTATAAGTTTTCTAGTAGGCAAAGTGCGGCTAGGTAAAATAAAGAACAATTTTTTCATCTTCTCAAGCAAAGATACAAATTTTCTAAGAGATAAATACATTTTTGTTGTTGTTTTTTTGTTTGTTTTTGTTTTGCGTGTTTTAGTTAAGTATACAAATTATGTTTTATCACAATGGAAAATTGGAAATCTTTAGGAATAATTTATAAAAAACTTGCGCTAATGCCGAAATGAGTGTGTTATAAGAAAGTGGTTGTGTTTCTTTTTACAGAATCGGATATTATGTACAAAATGTTGTGTTGATCTCTTTAAATTAGTCTATACACTACATAATATATGTATGTATGTGCACAAATATCGCGTTTCAATTTCATTTGTTCCACTAAGTAGGTCGGGTGCGTTTTTTGTAACAGAAATCATATTTAAATTAGTTGGATCTACGACTAAAAACAAATCAATAGTTTTTATTTTTAATATAATAATAAACATAACGTAAAAATTCTATCTAAAACACAATTTGTTTAACTGCGAATATGTGTGTTGGAGTGTATAAGTAAGTGTGTGTGTGTGTTTTATCATTCCAATTTCAATGGCAATAACCAAACCGACGACGTGTGCCAATTCCAAACGTTTCTGCGGCCTGCACTGCACTAGAACGGAAACAGCTTCCAGTTAACCACTGAGAAACAGAAATAGAGAACAGAAAAGATTATTATTAAAATAAGGAATAGACTAGAAAAGAATAATACTGTTAGGCGTGCATAGATGATAAATGTTTTGCAGTTTTGGGTAGATTTAATATGATCTGAAAAATAAGTTGTTGCAGCTGGCGCCAGACGCCATTTTGAGACTGTGTATATGTGTGGGGCTTTTGTTTTTTGTATTGTGCGTGTTTGTGCCATTCTCAAAATCGTGTTCCACTTTCCATGCGTTTCCAATAGCCAAAATTGTTTGCGCTTAAGTTTTCGATAGTTGCCCGATATTGTTGATTGTTTAGTATGCAAGAATGCGTCTATATTTTATTTAGTTTAGTTCGATTTACGCCATGCCATGTTCAATTTAAGACTTTACTCAAGGGATTTGGATCTTAACGCTACAGTTCCATACGTGTGTTAAAAGTATATGTATGTGTGTGTGTGTGTGGTTGTATATGTGTTTGTAGCGAAATATGTGTGGGTTTCTTCACCAATTCGTTTCTGCATTGGTTTGTTTGATGTGTGTTTGTGTGTGTGGGGAATGCAATATCGAACTTCAGGACGACCGATCGTTAATGGTTTGTCGAATGCATGAGAGCGAGAGAGACGAACGAAAGCCATATGAGAGGTATTCCATGGATTTGAGTTTGCATTAAATGAATGTCGATAAATCAAGGGCATCGTTTGGGGTTCTTTCGAACCAATTAAATTCGTAAATAAGATATATAAAAAAGAGATCATATTGTATTATTGTTCATGCTACGAACTACGTTGAAAGCACTACGCTCGGGTCACTGCTACAGTGAAGCCCGACTACAATAGTTTTCTGGGATGCAAAATTATAATGATGCTAATGTCGAGAGAGTATAATGGACATGCGGCAAATGCTTAAAGTAGGTTCAATATTCAATATTCTAAGAGCCAATTACGAATGCGAATTGGTGTTTTTGTTGCTTGGTACCACCTGTGAAGCCTCAATCAACCGATTATAACTAGATACGCCCATATTTATTTGTATTTAATATGATAGAGTATATAATAGTATATATAGCAGGCAGGCAAATACCACTAGGTTTTTAGAATAAGGCCCCATTTGCTCGTCTAGTAAGTTTAAGGCGAAGCTTTAGACTACGAAAAACTGAGAGAGAGATTGGTGGCTTGTAAGCTTACCGCACGAAGTAGCAAGAGAAACGAGAACGATTCAAAATCGGGGAAGGTTATAATCGTTATCGATAGTTTGCTGTTTTCTTGTTGTCTGTTTGTTTTTTGGCGTGGTGTGCGTGAGTCTGTCTGTCGGTGTTTGTATTGGTTGTGGGAAAGAGAGAGAGAGTTTACATTCACTTGTGACTGGTTCGCTGGCAGTGTTGCAAAGTTATCGAAACTCTTGACTGTGTACGTGTGTAGTAGTAGAAGTGTGTGGCCATCTCTTATAAATCCTGCTACTGTCTCTGTTAATGTTTTCTGTTACTGGTATTGTTTCTGTCTCTGTTTCTCTTTCGCGCCTCTTTACATGACTCGTGTGCGGCGTATTAGTTTTTGTGTTTTGATTTTGGGTTTCTTGGGCGTTGCACTGCCATTTCTTGACTGTTGTTGTACTTGTTGATGTTGTTGTTGTGATTGTAGCTGTTGTATGGCTGTTGTTGTTGTTGTTGTGCTTGGTTCATTGTCCAACACCGTTGGCAAATTGTTGCTGTTGTCCCCAATGTAATTAGTCGCATATGCAGGCGATGTCAGCTGTTGTTGTTGCTGCTGCTGCTGTTGTTGTTGTTGTTGTCTATGGCTATGACTATTGTTACTAATTTTATTGCTACTATTTTTGTTTGCTATTATACTACTGCGATTTAGCGTACGTTTCAGGAATGCGCTGCCATCAAAATTGTCTTGCTGTTGTTGTTGCTGGTGTTGTTTCTGTTGCTGTTGTTGTTGATGTTGTTGTTGTGTGCTGGCCGATTTAGTTGTTGATGAGCTCACGGAGGTGGACACCGATGTAGTGGTGGCTGTGACAGCACCATCCAGTGTTGGTAAATGCAGTGCTTGCAGTTTCTTAAAGTACGCATCGAATATTGAAGTTGTTTTCGACTTTGTTGTTGCTGTTGTTGTTGATGATGATGTTGTTGTTGCTGTTGGCGTTGGCTTGGCTGCGCTTGTTCTTGTTGCTGTTGTTGCTGAGGCTGTGCTTGGTGTTGCCAATTGTTGTTGTTGTTGTTGCAGTGTTGTCAAGTGTCGTGGTTGTTGCTGTTGCTGTTCTTGTTGTTGTATGAGAAACTTACGTTTTTGCCGCTCAATTGCTTCATTGATCTCAATGCCGGCATTGGCCTCGTTTTCCTCATCAACTAGTTGCTGCTGCTGCTGTTGTTGTTCTTGTTGCTGTTGCTGTCGTTTGTTGCTGTTGCTGTTGCCCTCGCCGCTGTTGTTGTTGTGTTCTTTGATGCCATTGCCGCTGTTGTTGCTGTTGGTGGTGGCACTATAATTTGTAATTTGTTTTTGTACCAAGGGAATTGAAAATTGTACAGTGGACGCTACTTTGGACTGTTCTTGTTGTTGTTGTTGTTGGTATTTGTGTTGTTCATGTTGTTGTTGTTCATGCTGTTGTTTGTGTTGTGGCTTTTGTTGTTGTGGCTGTTGTTGTTGTTGTGTTTGTAGCAAGTGAAAATAGTATTCAAGTTGTTTGCGTAGCTCGTGTGTATAAAATTGAAAGATATTCGATGCTTGTGTTGTTGTGGTTGTTGGAGGTGTTGTTGTTGTTGTTGTGTAGTGTACACTGCCGCCGCTGCTGCTGCTCACACTGCTGCTGGTGTGCGTCTTGACTACAACTTTGCCATTCTGTTGCCACTCTGTTACCGAGTTATCGGCGCGACTATCGCTGTTATCATTGCTGTTATCGTTCTGATTGGCAGTGTTGAACAAGCGCCGCAGATACTCAAACGATTTGCTGCGCTGCTCATCTGTCAAGCTACTGCTGCTTTCTGTTGTTGTAGCAGCAGAGGCAGCGGCAGAGGCAGAGGCAGAGCTTTGCTGTATGTTATTGTCCTGTTGATTGGCCTCCTCCTGCTCCTCGCTACTCGTGACGCCTTCGACCTGTTCATCTTGCTCGTCTTGTTCTTCTTCGGTCTCTTCGCTGCTGCTCTCAACGTCTTCTGCTGACGTCTCCGAGCTGGCGGCATCAACAGTCTTACTTGATTTCTGGCCAATTTTACTGTTTGTTTTGTGGTTGCGTGTTTTGGTTTGTGTGTTTATCGATTTGATTGTTGTTGTGTGTTGTTGTGATTTGTTGTTGTGGTTGTTGTTGTTGTTGTTGTGGTTGAGATTTGTAAAGGTTCAAAAGGTTTTGCATATTAAAAAAAGAATTTTATTTGTATGTGTTTTGTGTGTTTGTTTCTTGTTGCTTTCTGTTTAGGTTAGCCAGAACTTCTAGACTTGCTCAATCAACTACTAAGGATAAGGTGCTCTTGAAGGCATTCTAACGGTACTTACTTGTAGACCAAGCGATAGTTGTTGCCATAGTCGGGTATGATGTTCGAGGGTAGCGGAGTGCAGCGACCATCCAGACAGTGCTGCAGGGGGAAGGAAGATGAAGGAGAGAGAGAGAGTAAAAAGAGATTAAGATGCATTCCAGAAGTTGGAGCTGTCTTCCTGTTCATTCCCCCTCAACTTACATAGCCATTGCCGCAAGCAGATCCCTCTGCTGCCGGCCTGTAGGCAACGCAGTATCCAGTCTGGGCATCGAAACAGAAGAGCTGCGCACAGACGCGTTCGTCCTTGAAGCAGGCGTATGTGCCGCGATCCCGACGACATTGTGCATCCAGGGAGAGCAGGGTGCCGGGCAGGGAGCGCCCCAGGGCGCTATCCTCATGCGGTGCATTGTGCAGGCAGGTGGCAGTGTCGCCGCTGAAAAGCGATGAGGGACAAGGGGGGTGCATTAGTCGTCTTGGGCTCACTGGGGCTCACACTCACTTGAGAAAATGATGGAAACTCTGCACGGTGCAGGCGGACCAGCGGAAGCCGCGCTCCGTGTGACGCAAGTCGGACATGATGTAGCCATCCTCCCAGCGACACCGCTGGGCGCCCGGTCCTCCCAGATAGCTGGGTGGTGGTGAGCCATCGTGCACAGCACCCAAGCTGTTGAGGGAGGCAGGGCAAGAGGCAGGAGCGTGGTGTTGGATTGGATTGCAAGAAATATGCGAAAATAAAATTGTTAATTGATTAATTGAATGCGAATTGTCGAACGGAAATGCAAACGAGTTTACGCGACGACGGAAACTACAACAGGTTTGCAAAACTATCGATATCGACTATCGATATACATGGTGGGGTACCCCAGTTATTACTTACAGATGTCCCACCTCGTGGGCAGCCACAATGATGCCACTGAAGCCGCCGGTGTCCTCAATGATGGCCACGCTGTTCACCTTCTCCAGCCGCTTGTTCACCACGCACGCGCCGCCGACATAGGCAAAGCCTGTGGGCCACGAAGAGAAGCAGAAAATATGTTAACCAATTAGTTTGGTTTCGTGTTGGTTTTGGTTTTTTAGCCAACGGGAAGTTGACAATTTTCGCCAGTCAAGTCGCAGTTATTAAATGGCAAAAAAAAACAAAACAACAACTAAGAGATAATAGAAATAAACGACGGTTTGCGCCTCCGACTTTTGCAATTTGTCGTGGTTACTTTCGAATTTCGATTACGAAGTGCAGCCCCAAACGCGCCGTTTATCTCTTTTACATAATAACTGTGTCTGTGCGCTACCGCCACCAGATATCAGAGTGACTAGGCCGTGTCTATATGTTCGATTAGCAAGTTGTCTGGACCAATTCTACCCGAGAGTCGTACGTTGGCATGAGGAGAGTGATCCACCCATAGGTTAGATGAAGTATGGGTTATCAGGATGAAACTTAGTGACAATTTACGAATATATAACGTAATATATATTGTTAAATATATGTATATACATATTGGTTATTCTCTGTACCACAACCAAGTTCCATAAGCCAACCAAAATTGAGATTGATTTTAGGTTAGTTCACCTTTAGTTTAGTAATATAGGTTTAAATATAGATTAGTAAAACAGATTTTACTTTACTGGATTATAAAAAGATATCATATTTTGTGTGACTATCATTATTTGTATAAAATATTATTATTCTAGCTGCATATCTTACAAGTTACTAAACTATTTCTTTTAATACTTGGATGCAATCACAGTTCAATGCGAGTACCCTAGAAAAAAGATAAACTCACAACGGGAAATATGTACAAAAAACAGATAAAGAAATATATATCACAAGAGATAAATTCGTGCTGCAGTAGTCTGGGGGCTGTTTAATAATCGATATATATAATCGATAATGTTATCGATAGTATTCGTAGAACAACAATACTTGTGGCAAATAAAAGTCATGCTATACTTTAATTTGCACTGGCATTAATACTTCAGTAAAACTATCGAATACTATCGATACTTCACACTAAACATGCACGTGACACAGCAAACAGAGATATAGAGAAACACATGAGAACACATAGAGAAGAGAGAAGGAAATTCGACACATATACAGATCATATCATACAGATAGACAGATGGACATATAGATTATATCATAGCAAGAGGTAACTGTACAGTTTGCTGGAGACTATTTTTTAGGTTATGTGCGACGCATGCGCGCACTTCTTGTTGTTGCAGTTGTAGTTAGAGTTGTTGTTGTTGTAGTTGTTGTACTTGTTGCTGTACAAAAACACGTGCGAGACCAGTAAAAAAACACATAAATTTGGATCACTCAAAGAGTGAATGTGGTAGAGCAGAAGAAGAAGAAGAAGGAGGCAGAGGAGGAGAAGAAAAACAGGAGATACACAAAAAAAGACGTGCATGAAATTCAATTAGATTGACTCGAGTACGGATGATGGAGCGACGCGTCGCTCTAGGTACGGTTCAGTTCAGTTCGGTGGGGTGCGGTGAGGTACGGTACGGTTTGGCGGTGAACGCCTTTAATGTTATGCTTTGTTATCTAGTATTTTCATTATTTTTTGTTGCTTGCTATTTTCGCATTAATCTGTACAACAAATTGTCGACTTGGTTTGGTTTCTTTTACCTGCGGTACCGCGATTACATTCACCAAATGCGGAGGTGCGACGACACATATCAAGTCTGCGGGCGAAAATGGTGCAAAATGCGTTGAATTGAGTACGAGTTCGATAACGATAACGATAGCGATCGCTGCTTAAACTTAGTGGGGGGACAATGGAACTGTTTAAACAGTTCATTAAAAGAAACAGAGAGAGAGAGAGAGAGAGAGAAGGAGAAATAAAGAAGAAAGAGAAGAGCAGCAGAGCAAAATACTTAAGGAATATTTCTTTACTATTTCAATATGTAAAATTCTAAAAGGAAATTTTCAAAACAGTTAGAATAGGCACTTAAAAATGAAACTTTAATTATAATAAACCTAAAAATAAACTGAACACTTCAACTTTGCAATATAATTTTCGACTTTAACGGAACTAAAACTATAGCTAAGAAATATATTTCTGTTTTGTTGGATTTTTGTTTTGCTTATAATAAAGTTAATTGTTAGGGAAGGGCAGGGATATTATCTCAATTTATACCATGTTTGAGTTATTTGACTGGCAATGTCAGCGGAGAATTAGCTTAGGTCTTAAGTCAGCTACCCGAACAGGTTTATGAGAAGACTGTGAGCGGCCAAGCCAAGCTACTAAAATTGAATGAAATAACGCCTCGAATTTAACTAATGTTTTGTAGCTTTCAGTGTGTGTGTGTGGAGTGTGTGTGTGTGTGTGGGGTGTGTGTAAATGTGGTTATCAAGACCCACACGCAACTTGGTTAAGTGTTTGTTTTTTTTTTTTTTTGTTTATTTCTTTCTGGTGCGAGTTACGAGAATGTGAGGTAACAAACTGGACACCAGAGATAATACTACCAGATACTATATACTAGATACTATATACCAGATACTACCACTAGCTAAATGACTTGTTTATGTATTCCCACAACAAAAACTAGGCAAGAGTTAGCAGAGTTTTCTTTTTATTTTTGGATTTTCATGGATATTTTTTGCTTTTACCCGCTGTGCCCTTGGTGCAACGGCCGCCCTTTCGCCTGCGACACATATCATACCTGCGCGTAAGTAGACATTATAGATCAGATCAGAAAGAGTTCATATATATGTTATTATAGAGCATAGAAGAGAGAGAGAGTCTAGAAAGGTGGAGGAAGAGAAAGAGAGGGTGTTGTGCTAACTGCTAGCAATTTGTTGCTGTTGCTTCTGTTGTTTGTTGCTGCTTGAGGAATCTGCAAGAACAGAAGAATACACCGCATAACAGGGTGCCCCCTGTTGGGCACAGGGTGCACTCACTTGGTAATCGCCACAGCAATGTCGTAGACTGGCAATCTTCGCTCCCGGAACAGATATTTGCCCATGTCCGTCAGTGCAGCTGCCGAATCGATGGCATCACGGCCTACACGATTGCGCTCCAGGTAGGGAGTAGCATCACGACCCTGTAAAGTAGAAGAAGAGGCAAATTAGTGAAAGGGCTGACAGTACTTACTAATATATATATGCAGTATATATGTATAAATATATACATGCAGTATATTCATATTTAGATACATTTGCAACCAATCCCTTGAGGCAGTTTCGAGTGTTTCCAAACATGTTTTGAGGCTTGGCTCCGCTTCTTTGCAGTTGTCTCTTTGCGTCTGCTAACCTTTTTAAAGTTCAGTTTGTATAGTTAGTACCCTCCTGCCCCTGTAACTAACCTTTGATGAAAATTTTTGCCTGTTATGCAATCGAAACAAACAAACAAATGGAAAACCGCCTTAAATTTATTACCCACTCAGTACAACTATGGCGTGGGTTGCGCAGGAGAGAGTGAGGAAAAGACACAGCGAAAGATAGAGAGAGGAAGAGAGGTAGCTTGAGCTGATTAAGCTATTTAAGTAAGTGGAGTATGAAGACAGCTCTGGGGCAAACGGAAGCGAGTGAGTGCAAAACGTGCTGCAACTTGAAGTGGAAATGTCGATGGAAAACTCAATGCAGTTGGAAATTTAGATGAAAATCTTGCTGCAAAGTCAAAGTCGCCACAATTTGCAACTGTGCGTTGCATCATTCGCACAATTGTCGTGACTTGGAGGCGGTCTGGCACTCACTACAGACCACCCCTCTCCATTTGTATCTCTGCACGTCACTCTGCCTCTCTCTGTGCCTCTCTCTTTGTCCCGCTTTCTGTCTCTCCCTCTATCTGCCTCTATCTGTCTGCCTGCTTGCTCTGACAGCTACATAAATCAGTGTAACACAATTGTCAATCATGTCGAGCCCTAGGCTAATCAATATGTTAATACCAGCTGCCAGAGAACCCGTTTGACTTGCCCCTTCAAAGCCAGCAAGGTGTCAATTGCGACTAAACAGCAACTGCAGCAAGTGTTAGCTACAAATGTATCCGTAAGATACAATTCTGCTTGCAGCTGTTGATAGATTAACCCCCCTGAAGTGACAGTTAAGTGGATCTGGGATCAGGTCTGCCATATATACACTTATTATGGCAAATCCATCAGACAGCACATCACACTTTGCTCCACTATGCATTCAATTCGATTCTTGTTCTACTTCTTCTCGTCTCATTCGGCAAATAATTGACAATTCGACAGATTGATCAATTGTGAGTGCGGGCACGTCTCCAACTCGCAACTGGGAACTGTGAACTGGCAACTGGCAACTGCCATCTGGCAAACTATACGAAATTATCTGTTCATTTTCGACTGACAAAAAACTATCAAAGAATTTTAAATGCTTCGATGACGGCGACCTTGAGGCCACTCGCACGTTTGATAGGAGGGAAAGGCACCAAAGCTATCGAGCCTCAGCTCGTAATTATATCCACAAGATCTGATTAGTTGTGTTGTTTGGCGAGTTGAGAGCTTAAAACTCGCTTCTAGAACTGATGCCACCAACCACCAATAGGAACTGCTTGAGTTGTAAGAATGAGTGAATTAATATGTGTTGTTACTGGACGCAGATCAAGTTTGTTTTAGAATTCGAACTCCTTTCGGCCCTGTAAATCAATAAAAACCATATTCCAAGGGTAATTTTAATACAGGACAGTTCATTTTTGGTAAACACAAAAAGTATCAAGGCTCAAATTTTTACTGTAATTTTGATTGCGATTGGATAATTAACAAAGAAGTTATTAAATAAATAATTTGAAAGAGCTACTGATTGTCCTCCCCACAAAGTATGCAACACAAAATATTTTAAACATAGAAGTAACATATTAAAGTATGTATCACAGCCAAGCACACTTGACTGTAGCTATCTTACTTGTTTAATCCCATCATAATTTCTTTTCTTGCTTAAGCCAAAATATTCCTAATCAGTTTCTTGATTACATACAAAGCTACCTTCCTTCTTTCTATCCCCAAAAGGGGCACTTCAATGGCGCACGTTGTAATGTAAACCTGCGGATCACTCTACAGCCATAAGAATATTACATAATGCATGATACACAATTCCATCCGACAATCTTGACTGATTATATAAAGCACTTGAACCATTTTCAAATGGGGCCAAAACTGAAGCTAAGCCAGAGACAGAGACCACCAGCAGACTGGCAAAGTATGAGTGGGTGAGAAAGAGAGAAGAAGAGAGAGAGAGAAGCGGATCCCACTCGAGTGTGTGTTGTGTGTCTCTCGACTTGACCCGGTGTGGCGCGAGTGAAGTGAAGTGCACATTTTGCATCTGCAAGATACTCTCGCAAAAAAAGACACTAATTTGGCAGTGCGCACCTTAGAAATATTACACATACGACCCGTGTGTATGCCCGCTCACTTCCCTGCGCATTACGAGAGCGATCTCTGTACCTAAAGTGTAACCATGTGGCATGTGGCACGCGGCGCCACTGGGCGACCGGTTTGCCTTTCCCAAATGTGGATGCCGTTTCGTCTGCGCTTTGTTTTGCAATCTTAGCGCTTTGTGCGTAATTAAATTGCAATGTCTGGCAGCGTCTGGCCACAACTGGCCATGTCTGGCAACGCTACAAATCGCAGTTAATATATTAATTTAATTTCGCAGGGCGCATAAATCTTTTTGTGCGGCGCTGTTTGACTGTCAAAAGCGCCGGGGCGGCTGCTTAAATTTCTCATTCATTGCGCAATTGTGCCGCATGCGACAAAGCCAAAGCCGAAATCGAAGTCCAAATCGAAGTCGTGGGCAGATAGCAAAGCAGTCGTAGCCAGAGCGCATATCAACCACCCACCCAGTGCCTGCTCCAGTTGCAGTCGCAGTGACACACGAGCTGCGCCCACGCCTGCGCATGGAATGGGGATTGGAATTGCAGTTGGAATTGCATTTGTAGCTGGCAATGTGGATTTGGATTTGGGCGACAGGCTGTTCCACTGCTGACCACTTTCGGACACCACCCACGGCGCACATAGTTTGTGTCTGCTGAGCCTGCATAGCCTGCGGCTCGAGTCGGAACCTTTCCTTTTTGCCGCCGTCTGTGCCTTTTTTGCCTGCGGGCAAATTTATGCATGTTTTTTCTACTTGGCACTTGCCTAGATTTGGCCTGACTTGGCCTGACTACGCTGCTACCCTGTTACCCCCTTTGCTGCAGCCAGTGGGAGAGTGCATCCAGTGTCTGCAAGTTGTGGCACAGCTACCTGAATTGCTCGACAGGAATTCCAATTCGTTATGACATTTTGCAAATATGAATAGCCAAAAGTAAAGCCAAGACACATGTCTGCCTCTCTGTGTGTATATGTGTGTGTATGTGTGTGTATTCTGTGCATTTGTGTGCTTTTTGGGCGTGGTAACCATTTGCATTTGGCAGCTTTGGCATTTCCGTGGCGCAGCTGATAAACTGAAGGCGATAAGCGACGCCGCCTGTGCTGAGTGGAGATTGTTGATTGGCAGCCTGAGACACGCTCCCCTCTCTCTCTCTCTCTCTCTCTATATTCCCCTCTCTGTCCCACTCTCTGCCTGTCTGCCTCACACGCACTTTCCTTGGCTCAAGGACTGCGGCGTCAATGCGCACATTAATTGCTCAACTGACAAATAGCAAGCTGAATTACTTAGCCAACTTAAGCAGAACAATTGCCAGCAACAACAGCAACAACAACAGCAACAACATGCACAGCAGCAGCAACAATTACTGAGACAGACAACAAGCTAGTGCTAGTGCAACTACAACAACAACAACCCAGTTTCGCCGTTGCCAACTTAATAATGCATCAAACTTCGATTTATGGCTAAACTGAAATTCTAATCGACTGCGGGTTCGGTTAGTTGGCTGCGCTCAAATTACAATTTACTGGCATATTAAATGCACACACACTAGCACGCACACAGACAGACGCGTACACATGCATACTGGCAGTCACACGCACATAATAAATTGCGTATACGCAATGTTGAAAAATGTTTGTGGCGCAAGCGCAACGTGCGACACTTGTTCAGCTGTCGCTGTCGTTCGCGATTGCGGCCTGTCGTAAGTTGATATGCTTTGCAGCAGGCCGGGGGGGTGGGCAGGTGGCAAGCGAGGGGGCAAGGGGGCGTGGCATGCTGCTGGGTGTAATGCAATTCTAACGGAAAGTTGCCCGCAATTAATTAAAATGTTAATTAAATGTCACAGATAAAAGTTCAATGTGTGTGATTTGATTCGAGTTTGACTCAAGCTACAGTAGCCCCAGCGCCATGTCAGCTGCCCACGCCAGTGCGCTTAATTATCGCATAATATCACACACACACTTTTCTCTCTCTCTCTCTCCCACACTCTCTACCTCACTCTCTCTCCTTCCCTTTCGGTTTATAAATCAGCTGCAACAGCTTGTTGTGATTGCCCACAGATGACGAGCTGCAAATGGGCGCAATGATTGATTGACCTGCTAGCAAATAGAGCTTTAAATAGGGACAAGTATATGTCTATATAATACTATGCTGTCTGTGCTAGATAGATATATGTATATACCTATATATATAACATAATGCTGCATAAGTCAAACCATAAGCGCTGCCTATACAAATGTCTCCGCTAGTTGACTGTGCAAGCAATTGAAGCTTAATTGAACTGCATATTAAATGCGATATATATAATACGATATAGGAAATACGATATATATTATATGCACTATATATTGCCTACACTATATATTATTAATTATCCACATCCCCTGCCCAGCAGCTCTCTAGTTTTATTACTCTCAAAAGAATCTCGTTCTGTTATTGCAATCGGCAATCGGCGCATGAAATCGAAACGTATCGTAATCGCCTGCGACACTTGATCTGTCTAATAATTTACTATTAATCGGCCTAATCGACAGCAGCAGTGTGCAACCCTCCACTGAGTCTATTGCCCCCACGCCTTGCACTTCCACTTCCCCTTCAGTTCAACGTTCTCTTCCTCTTTCGTTGCCATTAGTTGGCAAACAGACTTCAGCTTTGGCTTATCGCATGTGCAATATCGCATAATTTGTAGCGAGTTCTTAGCAGGGGGCAGGCGGAGCAAAGGGTGAGGGGGCAGAGGAGGGTAGGCTGCCATAAATTGGCATACGGATTCGTAGTTTATGTCCAGCCAAAACTGTCTCAACATTAATTAGCGGGCAAAAAAAAAAAGTGTTTGCGACGGATGCAGAGCAAGAGAGGGAAAGAGAAGTACAGAGAGAGAGAGAGGGAGACAGACAGAGGCAGTGGCAGAGGAAGTGGCTGTGTGAAAATTGGGCAAAAATCTGAGCTGTTTTGCGGCAGCCCATTAGATTATGTAACTGCAGCCAACGCAGCAGCCGCAACAACAAGATTTGCGCCGCAGCAGACTCTGCTGCATTATTTATGCTGCCTAAAAACTGTCTGTGTGTACGAGTCTGTGTGTGTGAGTGTGTCGCGTCGTGTGGCAAAACCAATTGACGTACTTAGGGTAACGTCGTGTGGGCCGCTGTCGCGTCGCCTGATGCAACCGCAGCGCAGTGCAACGCAAGGTGGCACAGCCACGAAAACTGCGCCAATTTACCACTTTCCTGGCACAGGCACAGTGAACACTGGCAGGCGCGTACAAAGGCAGAGGCGCCTCTTAGGCTCTGCCACTCTCTTCCTCACTCTCTCTTCATCAGCTTCTCTATTCCACTGCTGACGACAAATGGCTTCCTGAACTCGCGTCGTGTTTGACTTGTGTGAGAAAGTCAAGCGGGCAATGTAATAATAAACTCCTCGTTGTTGTTGTTGTTGTTGTCAGAGTGTTTTATGGTCGCGTTATGCAATGCGCCACTGTGCGATGAAGGATCTGTTTGGCAGTTCGCATAACTCTGCCGCATTAATTTCAATCTTCAGCTCACGTTCGTTGCCTAAGTCTTTTGATTGCGCTAATTTCTGCCACAGTGCAAAGAAAGGATATTTTGTTGTTGCTTGGTGTGCAGCAAATTGCAACTGCAGAGCACGTATAAGACAAAGCAAGTTCGTTGCCTAAGTCTTTTGACTATATGAGAATTTTGCCTATTTGCCCCACTGTGCTGTGCAGCATCTATTGCGCGTTTGTGTTAGCTTGAATCATATATAGAATTTATAATTAATTTCCCCCTCATAACAAGTTTGTTGTCTAAGTCTTTTGTTCTCCTATTTCTCCTATTTCTTCCACTGTGCTCAGAAGGATCTGAGCATTGTACATTGATGTGACTGACTGCACATATAATTTCGATCATCAGATCACGTTGGCGGCTTCACCCAGAGCAAGTTCGTTGTCTAAGTCTTTTGTTTGCGTGCTCACAAATTTCGCTAATTCCTTTAGCATTTAGCAATGTTTGTTTTTGTCTTTTTTGTTGTTATGTTTTTGGTTCTCCCCCTTGCCAAACTCGGCACGAGTATTTCGCTCGAGAAGGAAAAAACTTGTTAAAATTTGTAGGCAAGCTTTGTTTATGGCCCAAATGGCAAATAGCCAAATTGATTGTTCACATTTTTTGCTGTTGTGCGCTGCAAACGAATCGAATCGAATGCGAATCACAGCGCATGCGTTGCATGGGCAACTGAATCGTGATGTTATTGTGACTTGCGGCGCGCAGCTGCTCTAATTTGCAAGCCCCCTCACTCCCCCCTCACACGGGTTAAAGTTGAATCGGATTACTCAATTAGATGCAGAGTTGCAAGAAAAGGGGGGCTACTTACTCGTGAGATTATAATGCCAGCAATGCTGATGCGTATTCTGGGTCCCTTGAGCAGACGATAACGCAGATCCACGCCGTTCCAGAAGGAGATGAAGTAACGTTTGACCTGCAAAAGAAGAAACAATTAGATACAAGGGAGACATAAAATAGCAAAGAAGTTCAAGTTCTTTTACAGACTTTCATCTCTGCCGATCGCACCCAGCTCGTACAGTGTCATAAATCTGGGACGAGTGAGGTGCATAGCAAGCAGCAGATGCGATGCAAGACATGCAAAGATGACATGCGATAAAGCTGGCCTTCTACTTCGCCCAAGCGGATCTCCAAACTATTCTACCCCGTCGAGGCCAATTATTATGCATGTCTCGCACAAGTTCCCTTCTATTTGGAGACCGAAACCGAAACGAAACAACTTTCAACTTCAAATCTTGTGCTGAGTATGTTTTTTTTTTTTGGCAATCCCCTCGATGAACCAATCCCAATTACGCACCTGCAGGTTGTCGCCGCCATGCAGGCGATAGCCATCGTAGTCGACAATCACCAAGACCTCGGGATAGATCACATATGGTGCCTGTCGTCTGGGGCGCACGCGTGACTCCGAAGTCTGCGCATCGGCCTGGGCCTCGGCCTCGGCATCCAGTGCACCCTCATCCTCATCGTTGAGATCCTCAAAGTCGGGGCTGTTGCCGCTGCTGCGTCGACGTCGACGCTGACGGCGTTGCAGGCGTTCAAGTTTCTCGCTAGCCAGCAAATCGTCCGGCTCCATGAAGGCTGCAAAGAGGGGAAGGAGAGGTGTAAGAAGAGGGGCAAAAAGGTATGTAAGAAGAGGGACAAGAAAACGTGTAAGAAGAGGTATAAAGAGAGGTGTAAGAATAGGTGTAAGAAGACTTGCAACTTCTTACACCTCTTCGTATAGAGTTGTAAGAAGAGGAGTTTAAAGCGGCATAAGGCAAATGAATCAGCAGCGAAATCGCTTTATTATTCACCCCAAGTCAGGTAGCCGCACATTTAACTGTATTTAGTATAATTTTTTTGACTATAATTTTTGTATTTTTTCCAAAATTATTTCGGCATCGTTGTCGATCGTAAAATAAAGCTCTTTATAGCATGTGGGGGAATTTACGTTGCTCTTGGTATGTTGGCGCCAGCGAAGCGCAAAAGGTAAATGCATCCGGCGAAGGACAGAGATGACAGAGACGACGCCGGAGTTCAAGCATCGCATTGAACTCTTGCTCAAGCCGAACATGAAATGCTAATCGGGCGCACGTCGATCTCTCTCTCTCTCTCTCTCAGTCGCTCTCCGGAGACAGGCAGATTTATGCGCAGAGCACGCTTAGTAGAAGGAGGTGGAGGTGGAGGAGGAGGTTTCTAGTTCAATGTGCCCATTACAAGGTGGGGCTGTGCCACACCAGTATCAATGTCAGGCCACGTGCGGAGACGCAAAGAATTCTTCAACACTTCTTACCGAAATCACTTAGCTGATCTTCTGTGGTAGCTGCGTCGCGCTTATAGATAACGTGCTGCGACTGCTCCTTGTTCTGGCTCAGCTCGTGCGGCAGCGGCTTGATGACCAAATCATGTCCAATGCTGCCCTCCTGCAAATAGAGAGAGAGAGAGAAAAGAAGAGAGGTGAGTAAAGTGGCAAGAGCTTGGGAGGAAAAAGGTATGCAGTAGGCGACTAAGAATTGACGAAGCCAATTGATGAGAAGGTTCTTTTTGTTTATTATTTTATACATATATTTGTTATTCTATATTAAATATAGTAAACTCCCTGAAATTGCTTGTTTCATTTTGATTTTTCGTTTATAATGCTTCTTTACGACTCTTTAAGCTGCTATAAAACAAGTTTCACAACCAAATTAGACCATTTTAAGCTTTGTTCGGAAACTTTTACGAGCCTTAAAAAACAACTGTTCAAGTTAAACAATGTTCATGTATATATATGATGTCTTGAATATGATATACACATTTTAAAAATATATTTAAGTCTTGTTGCATTTCTAACCTCGCAATGTGCAGAACTTGCGTTTATTTAGTCGCTGTCTCGCTGTCAATGCAAACAAATCGCGATTTAATGTGCGTTCCGTTTGGTATATTCATAATTTACGACCTCCTATATTGGTTGTATGATCTGTTCGACAGTCGAGTGCAATGAGTTGGCAAACCTGGCTAAGCAGTCATAAAAATTAGCTGCAATTTGCATAGCTGCACAATTTATGCAAATTTTGTCTTGATCTAGATAAGAGAATTTTATTTTTGCACTCTTGGGCGTTTTTATAAAAATGTTCTGCACTTGCTAGCGGTTTCTGTTCTGTTTTTATCGCCTCTGTAATGGCAATAATTAGCGAAATAAGACATGTAGTGCCGCAGGGTCGCGCGGAGGGAGGTAATAAGAAGAGAGCGGGGCAGTTGCTTTCGCAGACCTTGAGTAAGGTTAGCTAATTAAAAGCAAATCGTTTTGACTCTTTCGTCAAACTTGGCAGCAAAGTTGAAGAGGTAGAGTATGATCTAAAGGGGGAGGAGAGTCAGGGAGGGGTGGCAGCTAAGGTATTGCTCACCCACTCACAGCATAGAACCCACTGTGAGGCGGGCTAATTAAATTGCGGCACGCTAACTCCGTCGTCGGTTCTGGTCTATAATTAAAATATTAAACATAAATTACGACAATCGATTGGGAAGTTATGATGTTATTTGTTATTAATGTGCCCCAAACACGAAACAGCAAAACGGAAATGTGACTGTGACTGTGATGTGATGTGTGTGTTGAGTCACTAGTGATTTTACAGTGACTGATGCGATGACGCAGGCAAATGTCAGTTCAGACAGGTGAAGAGTTCACAAGCTGCGCCTGCTGCTGCTCATTCTGCTAAATACCAGCAGCAAGAAGAGCAACAACAATTGCAGATACAACAACAATAATACCAGCAACAATTGCAGCTACAACAACAACAATTGCTACTTCTACAGCACCAACAATTGCCGTCTTCGCTGGACCGTCAACGTTCAACCTCGCCTTCAATTGAATATCGCATAAGGTGCGTTGCGCTTATTTGAATCCAATTGGCAATTTTCAATTGGAATTGCACTTGCTGTGGCAGCAACTACAGCAATAGCAACAGTTGCATGCGCTGCGCTTCGTCTGTGCCCATCGGCGGCATTTGAGTTATGAGCCGCACTGGTGCTTGCGACATTTAAATGCGTTTTTCTCTCATTGCCTTGCGCTGCACACTGCGTATGATTAATGTGGCAGATAAGTCGTCGCTGTGCTGGCATTCAACTTGAAAGCGTGTTTCGAGTGTAAACAGGTGAATGCACAAACACACACACACACACACACTCGAGAAAGGGCATTTGAATACAAGTATGCTGTGTATTTTGGGTTATTTTACTTTTATTTATTGCGATGGAAATTTTCTCAGTGCATGCAGGCGCCAATGGGGCGCATGCAATATTTCTTTTTATTATTTCCATATTTCTTATTTATGGTGTTAGTTTTGTGTAGCCATTGAAAGTGTCTGGCAGACATGTGCGACTGTTTAAGCCATTTGATCGCTGCTCTTGCTGGAGCTAGAGACAGCAAATTTGGACTGAGGATGCCTGCATATTAAATCCACTTTAGGGGAACTTTTAATTTGTTATGATATACGCACTACCCCGGACAATAGGGTATAACTTTTCCTTATATCAATACTGGCAAGAGGATAACTTGATATTTGTTATTATGTACACACTTCCCTCGGAAATTGGGGTATTACTTTCTCCTTTATGACAACAAGTGTTGTTCAATCCTGAGTTAAGCATGCTCGACTATTACTCTTCTCATCCAGGGTACAACTCCTTTGCATTGACATACTCTACACATGTATTTCTACCAGTCTGTTCCGCCTTTTCAACTACAACAGCAACTGCAACAACAACAACAACAACTGCAGTTGCAACATTTGTTTTGCTACGAACACATTTTGGGCGTGTGCCTCGTTGCACTCATTTTCAGTTGATTTTTTTTTCAGTATTTTTTGTTAATTTATTTAGCGCTTATTTATGCATTCGAGATTGTCGAGCTGGAGTTCTGCGCGGCACAGCGTCGCGACTAGTATTGTGTAATTTGGCAACAAGTTGCAAGCTAGAAAATATTTCACAGCGTGCAATTAATAAATTACGCTGCGATTTATTTGTATTTTTTCCCCCAATTTGTGCGTAATTAATTCCCAGATCAATATAGGCAGCTATTCGTGGTCTGCACGTGCTAATTATGCTGAGGGGGATGCAAGTAATGCGAAACGAAAAAAGGAAAAAACCGCAAATTGCCTTTTGAATCTGGCGCTCACTCGCCTCAAAATAAAGTTGTCCCGTTTATGTAATCACCCACAACATGATTGTTGTATGCAGTTGCCAGTCAACCTAGCCAGTTGGACAGTTCGCCAGTTGCTGGCCAGTTGTGGCTACTGACAGACAGACGCCATTATTTATTACACTCCAGACTCCACGAAACGTAAACGCAATCGAGCCTCTAAGCCTTTCACACAATGAGTACGGGGCTCAAAAGTGGCATTTGCTGCTGAGTAAAAGCATCGGTAATCGATATATCAGCACCTCACCGATAGTTGGCAATTAAAAAGTGCAACTGCACGTGTTTTATAGCGGGCAGCATCTGCGTGACTGCCAAATGAAATAACATTACCAAAAGAGCAGCTTAAAGTATCGGTGTACTTGGTGAAATGTGCAAATATATCGATATCATCGCTGTTGAAATTATGCAGCACTATCGCGGCACGCCCCATGTTAAAAATCAATTGTCAGCTCTTTGATGGATTTGCGATACGATGCAAAGATAATGGTATATGATAACTGGCAGCGTCGTTGGCATTTCTTTTGTCCATAGATCGCTTTTTAAGCTCGTTTAATTGCTTTTTGATTTCGCATAACAAGCGCACATCATCAACAACATTTTCAAGCTATTTTCGGGGCATTGTTCGGCTGCTGCATTGCATAATATTAGCCCCCTCTCTCCTGATCCCCCGCAGAGTTCAGTGAACTGACAGTGAACACAAAAAGGCAGCATCCCATCAAAGTTAACTTACAATCGAAATTATCACCTTCTGCTGTTTGTTTTTGCTGCGCTGACAATAGCGAAATATCGAAAATTGGCAGCAACAACAACAAAGAATAACGAAAATCATTTTGTGGATTTGTAATTTTGTTGGAATTAGCATAATTTGTGCAAATTCATGACACGACACGAGTGTGTTCGTGTTCGTCTCGAGGTGGCAACTCTAACTGTGCGCAGATGACGTCATAAAGAATTGAATCGTCACGAAGTGAAGCACATTGGCAGCAGCTGTTGATAATGATGATGATGTTGACGATGATGGTTATTTGCAGCAATTGTTGCTGATAATCTATTTAAAATGCATTCAATTTTATTGAGCTCTTAGCCTCGACTTTGTAATCGATATCGAACTTAACCTCAAAGTGCTATAATTATAACAGCATTTAAATGAATTAGAAAAAAGTGATTTGATAGTTTTTAAAGGTATTTTATGCATATATATATATGTATGTATATTTATATTTTATTTGATGAAACACACGCATCTGCATATCGAGTCGGAATAGGTTATCGATGCTCGTCGATGAATCTCGCATTTGGAGCATTCTTGCCATACGTATTCAATGAGGGGTGGGGCAGTTGTTGTTATCATCTTGGTCAAGGTTAAATCTAATCGGCGCTTAAGATCGAATGTGGCCATAAACTACGCCAGCAGCAGCAGCAACAACAACATGGGGAACACACACTTGCAACAGGCGCAACAGTGTTAACAGTTTGTTTACATAAAGCAGCTCGTTAAACCTCAAGTAGAGAACAAATGGAGAGAAAACCAACAACAATAACAAGTGCTGTGTGTGTGTGTGTGCGATCAATGAATATTTATAAAGTCACAGCAGCACCAGGCACCGCCCATGGTCACCAAAGAACAAGAATGAGACACGCCGCGAGGCGACACTGAGAGTGGCCTGGCCCACACCGAATGGAGCCGAGCCAAACCGAGCCAGGCCGAGCTGAGCTGAGCACGGCAATCGAAAGCAATCAAAATTAATTTGCTCACTCGTCTGTTTTGTCTAAATGTATCTCAAATCTGTAAATGTATCTGCTGGATGCTTAACGCACTCTGCACAGATCTGATGTGTGTGTGTGTGGCGTGCAACAAGTTCAATGCGAACATGGAGCGAATCAAAGTGCGCTTTCAAGTAGCCGCTCCAATAACTGCGACACAGTGGGACAGACGACAGTCTCTAATGAAGTTGCATGTCAATGTCAGCGGGAATCAGAATTAGCAAAAAGTCAAGTGAAGTCCTTGCACTGAGTGAAGGTCTGTCAAGGTTGTCAACTGGCAGCATTGGCTGTGGCAGGTGTGAAAAGTCTTTCAAGTGTTGGGAAATGTGTAAGAGCAGTGATAGTTGCTAGAGCTCTTAAAACATTGATGGTGGTTCCCATCGATGATTTTCGTTCATATTATAAACTAATTAAACTACGATAATATCGATTTATGGCAAGAAAACCTTTTAATAATATAAATAATATGATATGTACATGTTTTTTATGGTTATTATTACATAACACATGTTAATGAAATTAAATATTGTAGTTAATAGTTATCGATATATTCTACAATTGTTTTACAGCTCTATTGTTTGTCTACATATACTTTAAACATTTATCGATAGCTGTTAATTAAAAAATCATCTGCACTTCATTTCATAGCAAGCAGCTTTTGTGCGCCATGTATATTTTGTGTTATCGAAAGTCATTTAAGTGTTGCCCAATTGAAATTAATCACTGCAACTGCAGCTGGCAACTTAAGCCTTACTGCGCCCACATAACGGTAATCGCCTTATGCGATCTACGGGAATATTCACGTAACCGATACGTCGAGGCTATTAAAATGCAATATCCCACCGGGCCGGGCCGCCCCTGCACACACACACACACCCTGCCTTGTTATCAGCTTGCTGCACCTCCCCCTTTTCGTGGCAATTAAAAATAATTTTTTCTATGAGGAAATTTGCTCCAAATTGATTAAATAATACAAAAGTCTATGTGTGGCAATATATGGGGCATAATTGAAAAGTCTGGCAGCGTGTGGCGGCTAATCCTTTGTACGATTCATGCGTAAAGATCGCCGCCAGCTGATCAGCGCTGCTGCTGCTGCTGCTGCTCCACTTGATTTCAACTGGGATAGGCTCCATATACGGTTTCTATAGCGCGGCTGCTATAACACTTGTGACTGGCGAATTGTTGCGCCTCTTGTAGTTGTTGCTGTTGTTGTTGTCGCTATGTCGGATCAATTTTGCTACAGTTTAGACACAGCAGGCGGCAGCAGACAGCAGAGAGTGACCAAACTCGACTCAAAACTGACTTGAGCAACTGAATTTGCATGGAAAATATAAAAAAAACTGAAACTGAACTAAATCGTTGTGTGTGGTGAAATTGCACTGGTTGTGTGTTGGAAAATGTTTCACGTCTGGTTCGAATTACTTAACGCATGAGATGAAAATACACGTAGTTTACAAACTGAATATGAACGGGAAATTTGAATAAATTAAGTGTCTATCATAAGGAATTCCAACAAGACTTTCGACTGTAATGCATAAGTAAACTACATAGATGCATGTACTATATATAGTGGATGTATATAGCACAAGATCATATGATTTGAAGAGTCAAGATGTGGGAATATGTGCATTGTTTATACTATGACATGATGTAACTGATGATATGATATAAAATGTATGTATAGTGTCTATGATATCATATAACTACAAAAGAGCCACCAAGAAGTCTCAGAAGTCTCAGCTTAATTGCTCAAGACGTAATCAACAATGTAGATAAACCCATATAGCATATATCGTAAGAAGACTCTGCAATTAGCTAATGCAATTAAAGAACACATGGATGATAATAAAATCAACGTTAAGTAAAATAATAAAATCAGCATATAACGAATGACTATAAACGAAGACAAGTCGAATAAGTTGTAAATGTCGTCGCATCAAATCGCAGCATTATAATGTCAAATCGAAATGACTTAGCCAACGAACTTGCCGCGCAACCCAAAAGAGTAAATAACATAAATTTAGCTGACGATTTAACACGTCGCTGAAGAGACGAAGAAGAAGAAGAAGCAGATGCAAATCAAAGCAGTACGTAACATACGTTGTGTATATGTATGTATATATAGTATGCCTAGAAATTCAGTCAGACTGCCCGATCGGCCGGTGGACAGTGGGACTGTGGAACGGACGCGTCGCTGTCGCCGTGTAAATATCAAGGCTGAAATGGCAAGCAAACAATTTGTAAAGAAGAAGGCGACGATGAAGAAGAAGCTCTCTGGCCAGTTTAGAAAACTAGTTTGGTTCCACAAGGTGCCAGACCGGAGAGACCCGACCCGCCTCGAGCAAATGATGATGCTGCTGCTGATGCTGTAGCTGTTGCGTTTCTAATAGAGCTGCCCGAAAACGTCGAGGCCCGTGTCCAAAATGGCAAAGTGCTGTCGCCGCAGCTACTTAATAATTGTAGGTCTGCTGTGGGTTCTTCTTCAGCTTGTTATATGATTCAAAATGGCATAAAGAATTGAAGTTGTAGTCGAAGTCGAAGTATTGATCTTTGCGGCAAATGCCAAGCGAAATGGGCAAAGGGCAACTCGTTGGCAATAGCCACAGAGTTGCGCCCATCTTTAGTGATGGGTTAGATTAGGGGGTGCAGCTAACTGAAGATTTGAACTTAACAGCAGCTGATCTAATATGAAATGTAATCAGAGAAATACTGTGTAAATATTTTTAGCTGCTCTCTTACACTATTCAACATGTGGCTGACTCTTTCAATTGGCGAGCAACAAGTTGGAGCGTCGCAGCATCTCAGCACCAGCATCAACACGACCTTTTGGCTAATTTTGTTTGAACAAAAAGTGTCGGCTCGGCTGACATTTGCTGTAATTAGCATTAATCAAGCCAAAATGCCTTATTTATCGGCAAATGGCACAGGCCATTTGTCTGACTGACTGAAGCAGAAAAATTATGATTACGCCCGGTGCGACGATGATCTTGATTGACGTCTTGTTGTATCTTTCTGTAGCTCTGTCTCTCTGTCTGTCTGTCTCTGTGCTGTGCGGGTTTCCTTGAGCTCGTTTCTTCTTTGATAAATTTGAACGCACTTCGCAGACGGAGCAATGCACTGGGTTATTTCTTTAAACAATTAGCGGGCGCCAGGCTCCTCCATAATTATTATTTATATCATTAACATTGTTATTATTATTATTATTATTTTCGTTATTTTTTTTGTCATCTATTTGCATATTTGCGCAACTAATTGTCGCTCATTTATTTATGGACTTCGTATACACAACGCCCAAAAGACCCGGGGCGAACTCTGCGCTTAATTAGCCATGAAAATTGTTTTTGTCTTTTACTTGTAAGCCGAAAAAAAAGCCAAAAAACTGCTAAGATATACACAGCAGTGCGAGTGTCGAAATATTCAATGTCAAATTCGGATAATGTCAGCTGATGACAATGGGTGGGCGTGTGATAGAAATCAAACAGAGAACCGATTTGATGTAACAAGGCAAGGGAATGGAACATAAAGTTTTTAAAAAACAAGGGGAATGAATCATAAGATAGTTTGAATACTTTAAATTCTCTTCATACACAGTTAGGCAATATATTGAAGCACATCTTGAGCAAATTTTAGTGTAATCGGTTAAGTTGTTTTTGAGAAATTGTCAAAAAAGTTGTGCAGACTTCTAAGCAAGAGAAATATGCATATATCTTTAAGAATCTATGATGAACCTAGCTGTAATTTAGAGCAAGTATACACAGATATACATTGATTATAAAAATGCATAAAACAAATATAGTTTAATGGAAAATATCTTAGTATAATATGCAGCAAAAGTGGTTTTCCTTTGGTCTTCTTTTGCTGTTGGTCAAAACATTAATGAGCTGGTAAAAGTTCAAAGGTTTCAACACCAGCCAAGCAAACAACACCTGAACTTGCTTGTCCGCAAGTGCCAAGTGCCTAGGTTAAATTGGGGTGCTACCGCTGGCCCCCTTTCCCTTTCGACTGGCGCGCCCAGCGCGAGCAAAACTTTACCTTCAAGTCGATGTTGGCCATTTGGCTTGATGTGGTTATGGCTACGAAATGCCAGAGGTTTGGGGCAGGGCTATGACTTTTATGTAATCGTGGCACTATAACAGCAGCAGCAGTAACAACAACAACTACGACAGCCGAATAATGCGTGCCAAAAGTTGTGCCAATTTGTTTGCTGTGCCGCAGACGGCGCCATAATTAAATAAGCCTACAGTGCAGCAATAGCAACAACAATAACAAAACAGCAACACCAACAAGCGACAAACTACAAGTTAACTTAAGCAACAAGTCAGACACAAGTTTGTGTCCTAAGTCTTTTTTAACTGCCAGACGCAAGTTTGTGTCCTAAGTCTTTAAAGTGCACAGTGGTGACAAAGACAAAGAATGCACTTAAAATTTGTAATAAATTGCAAGTTGCACGTTTACTGCTGCCCACTGTAGCTGTGAAAATGCGGGTGTTAATGAACAACTGAACGAAAGGAAAATACTTGAAATAATTCCAAGCAGCTTAATGCTGTTAATGGCACCGCCTGTGCGTAGTCGTCGTCGGCTCTAATTAAATGGCAAGCTAAGATTTTTCATAGCCAAAAAGCAAAGGAGATTGCGCAATTGTCGCCGGCTGCGAGATCTTCTGTTAATTACAAGTCGGCGATTTGGTATTTTCAAACCGTTTAAGGTCAAAGCTAAGCCGGAAGACGCGAGCGCGCTATCGGACAACGATCCACGAACTGAACCGGCCAGCAGCTGCGACTTGCGAAATTTTCGTAGTGTATTTTGTTGTTGCTTTTGCGGCCGCTTTGCACTTCAAAATGTCAGCGAGGCAAAAAAGATTTTTCTACACACATATGCGACGATATTATTTATGAATTGTTGAATTTTCCATGCTTTTCCAAGCTGTTGTTGCTGCGGCTGCTGCTGTTGCTGCTGCTGCGGCGCACTTGGCCATAACAAGTCGGTCAAGACGCTGCCAGACATTGCTGTTTGACCTTTTATTGACCGATGGCTTGGCCAACTTGTCTGTGTAATTATTATCAAATATAAAAGTGTTTCTTTATTTTTTTGCGCTGTTGAATGTTCGATTGTTTTTTTAGATTTTGCGATTTCTGTCGAACAAATTAAAAATAAGCAAACGTCAGTTAATTGCCAAAAAATAACGTTGAAGACGTTGCCGCAGCCGGTGTCGGAGCCCGGCTTGAAGCCATGTTTGTTGGCTAGTTTGGCTAGCTGTTTGGCTTGTTATTGATTGACCCTCTTACTATGCATATTTGTCGGCGCTCTTTCGTTATTGATTATTGCGTTTTGGCATTGTGACATTTTGGCTTGATCGCCGCACAAAATGGTTGCGCAACCAATTCAAGTGAATCAATCTTGGTTTTGGTTTCGGTTTCGTCTCGGCCAAGATTCGATTTCCCAAGCCTTCACTTCCTGCTGCTGCTGTTGCTTGAGTTTGCGATTCTTTTCGCACTTAGAAGAATTACCGACAATTTCCGCAAGTTAAAAGTTAATTGCCAATTGTTTATTGTGATTAAAAGTCGCGCCAATCTGCCAAATACTTCAGATCTGCCAGAGATTCTAGTAGCTTGACCATTAAATTTGACGGCAAGTTTGACCTTCGGAAAATGCAGGCATGAAGGTGTGATGTAAGGAAGCTAATGTTGCATGTTCTTGCCAAATCGAAAACATTATTGAGGGAAAAATATATATCAGTAGAAGAGAGTAAGACAAAGATGAGGTTGAGTATATTCTTGTACCACATGATGAATTGCACTTTTGATGGTTTAATTTGAGTTATAATACGAAGAATATAAATAATGAAGTTACAGAAGTTTCTTTCCCCTTAAAACTTTAATGTAGAGTTCAAGAAACATCGATGTTATATCAATAAATATCTCAGCGAACAATGATGTTATATCTTGGCAAACATTGATGTTTCCCCCGCTCTCTTTTATGGTTATTCCATTATCACAAGATCCTATTAGTTTCAGTTAAATGTCTGACAAATTTTAGAACATAATTCTTGTAATCGCTTGAGTGATTCTAGTACAATTTACACAGATCGTTTCATTTGCCTAATACTGATTTATAGTTGGGGGCTTTTAAACGTTATCCGACCGCAGGCATGCGAACATTGTACATACATATATCATGTTATTTGCGCACCTATCGCCCATACGCGATCAAAGTTTTCACTTTAGCAAATTGGTCAAGGTGCTCGATTTGGTTGTGACGACAACTCGTGAGTGTTTTTTTCAGTCTCCTTTTTCGTTTTTCTCTATTTGTTTGTCATTTTTCTTTTCGGTGTGTTTGTTGCAGCTGCAGCAATATGTTTGCTTGGTATCCATCGATATAAACTAATGCTTAATCAGCAGAAATTGTCTAAATCCGCAAATTATCCGCAAGTGGCAGGCGTTTAATTGTAACTGCCCCAAGTGCAGCCCACAAACATGCAGCAGCCACATGCCGCATGCCTCAGCTCGCAGCTCTAGCTTGCCCCGGCATGGTCAACTTGGTCAGAATGGTCAGGCTTGGCCTGAGCCACAACAATAGCCGCCCCTGTAATAACAAGCGAAGCAATTGAAATCTACAGCAGCTTTGAAGCGGGCGTGCTAATTGAAATTCTCGCTGACCTTCGCGCTGTGCAGAGCACGCAATAAGGTTACCGTCTAACTGACAAACGAACTGTATAGCTTAACTTACCATTATCAGATCTCCCGTTTCGATGTGGCGACGCATCAGTATCGCAGCCATGTTTTGCTCATCTTGAAACACCTCACCGATCTCGTGCTTGTGATGCTGTAAGGCAGATAAAGGGAGTAGGTTAGTATTGCATATAAAGTATGAATAAATAGAATGAATATATAATAAATATATAAAAAGAATAAATATATATATAGACAGTCTTTAGTTAGTTCTAACATTATTTCTATCACTCATAACTTTCTTGAAGCTTAGCTGCTTTTCTTACTTGATTTATCATTTAAATTGTATAATTGTTTACCATTCCACATTTTTGTTTATTGTTCAACTTCTATAGACAATTAAAAAACCCTAAGTCAATTGGAAATTTATATAGAAATAACTTTAAAAATATTCTTTGAGTTGAATTTTACACTAAAGAAAGTATAACAAGAACTTCCAACACCTGTTGTGGTTATTCAATTATCAATGTCATTAAAAGAGTTTAACTTCTGTTCTTGAACTCTGTAAATGGAGCAGGATCCAAGCTCACTTAACCACACAACTAGCCCGCTATCAATTAACAGCAAAATCAATTTGTAGTGCTCGCATTCCGAACATACCGTAGAACCAAGAGCCAAACAGGCCGCAGGCGTTGCTGGCCAAACCGAATGCATTGAAAAACCAATAAAAAAAAGCATGGAGAACTATTCTGGTCAGTACAGAAACAAAGCGCGTGGTCAGGCAGCTGAGTGCAATAATTATGTAAGCGAAAGAGAGGGGGAGATAGTTAGACAGAGACAGAGACCAAGCGACATTGGCTGGGGACAGAGATTGAGAGGCACTCTCAGAGTAAAGAATCGCCAACGGCGTGGGCTTTGCGGCGCTTTGATTTATGCACTTGGTCAGCAAATTTGACGCCTCAGCATGCACGTCACTCATACGCCGTGTGTGCCTCGTGTGCTGACCATGAAAAGCAACAACGTTGGCTAAAAAAACTAAACTAAAGCTTGCGCTTTTGACATTTGGCCAACTGGCCGTAGCTCTTGAGCTGGTTTTACCAGCTTCTTGTTGTTGTTGTTCTCAGTCCTCAATCCTTTGACATCGACATTCGTCTGTTTGCTCAGCTAGCTCAAGGCTGCCTAAAATATGTTTGCTGGTGCGAGCGAGCGCGGGAGGAAGGGAGGTGAACTATCTATATGGAATCCATATGAATTAGCATAGCATCTCAGCAATCAAATGTGCAACTAATTAAATTAATTGCCTCTGCGCCTGCCCATTAGTTCTGTAATAAATATCGATATAAATGTAATCTGACACTTGACATCAACGTTTGGCATTGACTGCGTCCGCAGCGGCCGCAGCCGAATCCGATGCCAGCCGCAAAACTTGTCCACGGCGCTCGATCAAATTATAAGCATAAATCATTTTCATAACTGGCCAAACAGACCAAAAATAAAATCAAAGTAACAGTAATAAAATACCCAATAAAACTGAGCCAAGTGCCAAAATCAAAGTCACAGCAAACTGACCAAGTGGCCACTGGCCAACTGGCCCCCACATGCGATGAAAGCAGTCGGAGCTGCCGCAGCAATTGGCCATAAATCAGCTGGGGGGTTAAGCATACAATGGAGCAGACGCTTTAGAGGATTTCAATGCAGTACAATTGAATTCTCATTCAAATTGATAGTTGAATTATTGAAATTGAGAATTGATATAGAAGATATCACAAGTATAGAAGATTGAGAGCATTAAACCATAAGAAGCAGGTCACTCTACAGATAATGCTGTCTAAGGAAGCACAATAGA
This sequence comes from Zaprionus nigranus, assembly GCA_018903425.1. Classification (NCBI taxonomy): domain Eukaryota; kingdom Metazoa; phylum Arthropoda; class Insecta; order Diptera; family Drosophilidae; genus Zaprionus; species Zaprionus nigranus. The sequence goes on from JAEIGD010000010.1 coordinate 939,005, forward strand.
ACATAACTGAAAGAATATTTTGGTAAATTTCAATAGAGAGACAAGAAGAACTAAGTGTAAGCCAAGACGAGGAGAAGATCTTCAACATCATTCTTCAAACAATCAACCAAAGCAAAGGTGAACATCTGAAGCAAGGTTGCCAAATTGTTTACTGAAAATCAACTGAATCCGACGAAAATATAAGACGACGAAAATATAAGCTCAACTAAATCAGAAGAAGTAGGATAATGTTTGAAAACACTTTATATAAGCCTTATTGAATCAGAAGAGCAAAACATAAATCATCTAAATAGAAAACAATACATAAATAATCCAAATAGTTAAAGAAGAATCTCATCAAATATTTTAATCAAACAGAAACAGAAGAATTAAATAAACTTCGATATCAATTAAGCAACTAATCAAGAATGAGATTGACAAAGGAAACATGGTAGAAGAAAACATACAGCAATGGTAGAAAAGTTCTCAAGAATATGGAGTGTTGTAAGAGAGAGAGAGAGAGAGAGAGAGAGAGATAGAGAGATAGAGATACTACACTGTCTGCCTTTTATGTTACCTACATGCCCTGCCGTACCTTGAAGCAGCTACCCAACTGCAATTGCCCAATTTAGCCAGAGATGCGTCATTTGCTCATTGATGCTCCTTAATTATTCTCTCTCTGTATAAAGCCAAGGGGCGTAGCATAATGGGGCGTTCCTGACCGCGAAACGTGCTGACATGCAAACGCAGTGTGCGGAGTGCGCAGGCCAATATCGTAAATAGTGATTTTCCTGTGCAACAAGCGGTTATAGCTTAATTTGTTGTCGGCCAGGCAGACTGACTGAGTGGTGCGACGGTCTGTCTCGCTGTCTGACCGACATGTTGTGTCCAACGACCTTGTGGAAATAAGTTCAAAGCGAACAGAGCGACCCCCACACGTATTTCAGTATTTTATTTCAGTAGTATTTGAGTATTTTTATACTATTTCGGTATCTGTTGCGGTTGCTGTCGCTGTTGCTGTTTCTAATTCAGCTGCCAAGTGGCAAGAATCAAGGCACTTGTTGACCAAAGTTTTGTCTGGCTACATTGCCAGTTGGCTCGAGATATTTATGAACTGTCGCACACTTTTTGCCCGCCATTAGTACCCTGTTGGCTATATAGATATCTGTATATATATATAGAATATCTCTGTGGTATTACAAGTGCTCTTGGGCAAACTTTGCATGCCAATTTCCTTTGTTAACAACTCGTTGACAATTGTGCCCATTTCGGTTGTGTTCTGCTGTGACTGTTTTGCAGCTTTAATTAGCCAACTTTGCTGCAAGAATTGTTAGCTGTAAATTGCTCTAGTTATTGTTGTTGCTGCTGCTGTTGTTGCTGCAACTACTTTAGCTGTCTCGATTTTTATTAACGGCGTCGTAAATTTTTTAATTACAAATGGCTACAAAACTCTATGCAGAGCGCTGGCCAGAGATCTCGACATCGATATGACAGCACATCAGGCAAGTGGAGGAGGGGGGAGGGTGGAAGGGGAACTTATGTAAATCACAGAGCACTTCAGCTGGCAGTGGCGCCCCTAAGGGCTGTGCGGGCCTTTCTACGCGTATTTTGGCTTATTATTTTGATTATAAATTGCCTGAGAAACAGAGAGAGGTAAAGAGAGAGGGAGTGGGGTAGAGAAAGAGGGGGAGGAGGGGAAGCGAGGAACGCTTGCAGCAATTAAACGTTAAGAAAATGTTGCCCGAAATTGTGAGCAGCTTTCTACCGCTGCGTGGGCGTCACTTCATTGAGTGGCAGTGCCAGCAGGGTATGCGAGCTGCCAGGCAAATGAAAGTAAAAGCTGCACATAGACACACACACACACAGACATACATACATATACTTGCATACGCGGCTAACAACTTCCTGGGCGAAAAGAAATTGGAGCACTACTTAAGCGAAAGACTTAAGCAACGAACTTGATAGCGACTAAATTTAGCAAAAGACTTAGGCAACGAACTTGACGATGGTGAAAATTAGTGTGAGAAGTTTCCCTCAATCTGCTTGCATTGTTTCAACGCAACGAAAGCGAAGTTGTTCGGCTTGTTGTGCGTGTGCTGGTGTGTGTGTGTGTGTGCTCACGTCGGGCGCCCACACGTTAGATCTGCACACAAATCCACATAGACATAAATCCAAACACCGTTTAACCACACTAACTGACAATTAGCGCATTAGCAGCGACAGCGACAACGTGTGGGCGTTCAGCTGCGTTACGCATACGACGCGTTGGCCCGAGCGACAGTCGTGAGTCGAGAGTGCGCATAACGATTGCCATTTATACCCAGCGCGTCAGACTTGACTCGCACTTGATTACGCACCATTATGCACTGCGTATGCCACACAATGCCATGCACACACACACAGACACACACACATACGCACACACTCACTGTAGGCAACTTGGCTTGGCCGTCACAATGCCAAGGTTTCTTGCCTTGTCTTTTTTTTCGGGGGGCGGCCTACGCGACTCATTGTTCGTCCATTATTTGGCTAATTACACATTTCAGTCGCTCGGTCAGCGATGATCAATGTTATGATTATGCCGGATTATTTCAATTGTTGTGCCACGGCTCAACGGATCGACGTATCGGCGTAGTTAGGAAACAAGTTGAGGGATTTATGATTTGAATGAATGAACAGATATAAACAGAAAACAATATATCATGTATGCACAGAGTTTCTTGCTGAGCATTGAAGTGTTTCTTGTGGGAAAAACTTATGAAAGTTGAGGAGAACCTTCACAGCTAACTAACGCGTATATCAACGTCCTATATGTTAATACATATATACTTGGTTTTTTTCTTAGAACAGATAATATAGAAATAAAATAACCTTTGCAGTTTTTTTTCTTAGTTCTACAAATCTGATAACTTTTATAAAAGTACCCTCTCATCACATATAACACATAGTGTATATAACCTGTTTCTTTCTTTCCATATACCACATTATTATTATTTATATTATTAATTTATTTATATTATAACACATCTACCATATCTATTTCACACAACAATCCCACGAACAATTCTACCTACATTTCCATTATAAAACCATTTAAACCGCAGCAATTAAACATACATTTCTCAATTATATCAAGCACCGGAAAGGTTTCTTATGTGTAGCTCTGGACATGAGTTTTCATTTCTTGCAAATCAATTCAGCAATTTTTACAATTTAATTATGGATTTTTTTGCTTAATAAAAAACTCGGTAACTTCCGCTCAACTTTCATTGAGCTAGGCAAATTTCCCAGAGCAGAAAAAAGCGAAGGCAGCCAAGAAAGGTATATATGTATGTATGCATATAGTGAATATATATGCCATGCGGTCTGTTGGCCTGCCGACTGACCACTCGGCGGATGGTGGGTAATGGGTAACGGGTACTCGTACTGATATTCGTACTTGGCTGCTGCAAAAAGGGAACGAACAGCGATTGCAGCTTGTTGCTGTTGTTGTTGTTTGTCTACAAAGCAACAAGCCGCACAGCGTTAACAATAAATGCAACATGAGCACGGCTAGCAGCAACAGCAACCACAACAACAACAACAAGAACAGCACTGACAACAACAATAACAAGCTCGGCTCGGCTGTCAGCGGCAACAACTCGAGCGACATTATGCAATCCGTTTGGCGAGAAAAAGCCAATGCAAGCTAAGCGAAATGCAGCCAAAAAGCGCAGCCACAGTCTGCGTCGAGCTGCTTTCTAAGCGAGTGGGAGTCAGTGGGACACACAGTGTGGACAGTGGGCTAATTTCGAATGCATTCAGCTGCCAAATCGCCAGCTCATTAATCAGGCTCGCTAGCTAAATGGAATGGAAGTCGCTTTTCGCAATGACAAGGTATTCCAGTTGGACGTCCATATATCTGTCTATGTGTGTGTGTGTGTTGTAGTGTGTGTTTGTGAGCTTGTGAAATTGTGCTGCAATTTCGCTTTAACAGCGTTTTAATTATGCACTCAAATGTGTTTTGGTTTTACATTTGGAACTTAATTAACTTGCTTCGATTAGGCTGCAAGGGAAGCGCATAGTGCGCACTCATGGGCACTGTATATAAGGCTGATTATTACACGCTTTTTACGGTAATTGATTGCGCTCATCTTGAGGCAGCTTAAGCCAAACCCAGCAACAGCTCTGTGGCTAGTGCTGCCTTCAATTTAATGCATTAAAATTTAAGACATTTCAAATGCAATACATTAGTAGCCAAAGTTGATAGGGAATACCCTCGAAATACAATCCCAACTCTACACTCCCTTGCTCTGCAGTGTATTGTGCTAAAGGGCAAACGGCATAGTTATCCCGTACAATGCACGGCAACAGCCTGTGGCAAAGATATTTTTCCTGTTTGCCAACAATTCGCTATGCTTCGTTTAGACAGCTTCCATGGTGGCTTCCACACCTTTATTTACGTAGTTTATATATATATATTGCAGTATTTTTTGCAGTATTTTATTTCATTTTTTTGCGCCTGACCTTTGCCGCCGGCACGCCGCGCTCCCTCCCCAGCTGGCACCTTTCTGGAGTCGAGTGGGAGTGCCGTGTTTGGACACAGTTTCTTGCAAGTCCAAAATGAATTTTAGCGAAAAAAGTTCAGGGCGTTGGCGGGCTGGGCCGGACCCAACCAAAAGCTGTTGGCCGCCTACGTTTTGAGCGCACAATTTCACTGCACGAACAGCAGGAAAAGTGGCTAAAAAACACACAAAGTGCAATTAAAGTTCGAGCTTAATTTGAAAGTGGCAAAGTAAAAAAAACAACAACATAAAATAAACGGCGAAAATTTGATTAATTTTGGTGCAGCAATTTTCCTGGCCAAGTTTGTGGCCTAAGTCTTTTGTTTGGCGCGAGGTCAACAGCGAGAATATTTTCCGCTTGCGGTTGCAGACCACAAAAATTTGCCAAAATGTGATAGAAGGGCAGGGAAGAGGGGAAGGGGGGAAGGGTGTACAAATATTTAACAACTCATGCCACAAATTAGAACAAATGTTGCTGTTGATGCGAGGTCTGCGAGGTAAAGTGCTGCCATTACCAGGCGAATACAAAGTGATTCAATTGTTGTTGTTACTATTGTTGTTTATACTGTTGTTGTTACTGTTGTTGTTGTTGTTAGGGTTGTTGTTGTCGCTGATGTTTTGGCTCACAGCCAGAGGCCATTTGGCAGTTTGTGCCGTGCTGCGTTGTTGTGGCATGAGTCAATGTATTTCTCTGCTAAATAATTGCCAAATCTGCATTACACTTGCATATGCTGTGTGTGCGTGTGTGTATGTGTGTGTGTGCGTGTGTATTGCACGTAAAATGCAATGCGAATTTTCATTTTAATTAAAAATCCAAATCCTCTAATAAAAAATCTCTCAAAAATCTTTCCGCATTTCGCATGCCTTCTCTGCAACTGAATTAACACACATAAATCACTAAAAGCAAGTGAGACGGCAAGCTAAAGAGCGAGAGGGGAGAGCAGAGAAGAGAGTTAGAGGGGTAGAGAGGATGTGGAGATCGGGGGACGGGCAACTCTTGGCTTGACATGACATTTCACTTTCATTTCCGAAGTTTGCAGAGCGTGTGTCTTGCATTCAAATCATATACGGCATATACTATAAATATATATATGTGAATATTGCCCAAGTCGTGTAACAAAATGCGATCGATCAAGCAACAAAAGTGGCCTAATAACATAAACAACAACAGCAGCAGCAACAATGAAATACACTTGCATGCGCTCCTCCCACTTTTGGGCATGATAAACGGGTACTTGGTCGTCGTCGTCGTCATCGTCATCAGAGGGGGGCAAGTGAATGAATATATATTCAAACATAATTGTGCATTAGCGAGGCGAAAGAAAGTGAACTGAAGTCACGTTCACGTTCACGGCAAAGTGCTCTGTGTGTGGGTTTTACGTGGAATCAATTTGCCTACGTAAGGCGAAATTTTGTTTGTTTAATATCAATTTTCAATTGCAGATTTAATATACTTTGCATAACTGTTTCAATATATTTATTGCATGTTAAAATAAAAGAGAAATAGAAGGGAATTCATATGCAAAAATAAATGCAATATGCAAGAAAACCTTAAATATTTATTGTTTATATAAATTTAGTATGTAAATTTATTGATATCTTTAATATGCACATTTTGAATCATAATTTTACTGTCTATATTGATTTATTTGCCATTTCCAAATGCAGAAATACTTGTACAATGTCGCATTATAATCCATATAAATGGAGTCTTAGACACGAGGGTATTATGCGATCAATCGCGTCACCTGCTATTAGAAACGATCAATTTACGCTTTAGTGTCAGCAACTGTTTGTCTGGCGACTTATCTGGCTACCGACGACGCTGACGACGACGACAACGGCAACGATGACGACTTTATATAAGCCGATTTCCGCACGTCCTTGACTTTAGGATTTTGTTCGATTCGCATTGCTTTGGCGGCTAATTACACAACAAGCGATGTAATTAAACCCGCAACGATTCCTCAACCAGCACATTCGAGGTCTAATCTCTTTATCACACGGCCAATTAACTTTGATTAGATACAGAGCCAATGCACCGCAGACAGAGCGAGGCGATCCCATCCAAGAAAGAGAGACAGACCCCAATCGAATGAAACTTCGACAAGAGAGTCGCAAACGAAGCGCAACTAAAGCGAATGCTGATAAGAAACGACGTGGAGCGAGTTCGAGGCGGAAGACAAAGCACAAATACGAATACCAATGCGAATATGAATATAAATACGAACACCAGTACGAATATGAATACAAATACCACTACGAATACCCATGCAAGAGCAATACAAATAAAGAAATAAAAGCCAATGCAGATGGATAATAAAAAAATGAAAATAAAACAAAACAAAACAAAAAAATGTTACAAATTGTGTCGTAACACTGAAAGTGCAACGAAACGCGGCGAGAAACCAATCGAACGTGCCCGATAACAGTCGGAACAATAAGAGAGTAAGACTATTTAATTGAGTGTGCCTTGTCTATATACTTTATGCAGTAGTGAAGAAGAAATTGGGGGAATTTAAACTGTACAAGATGTTTTAATAGATTCGGTATAAGGTGAAATAATTCCTTTGAAGCTTTAATGATATGAATAGAAATGAAAATGAATTGTATTTGAATTATCCAGAAAAAAGAAACTACAGAGATATGAAGACATTTCTCATTTCATAAACCTAAAATGAGATGGGCTATGATCGATGGTATTATACAGAAATTTAGAGGCATTTGTATTCGAATTTCCCAGGTAAGAAGAGATTAGAGAGATGTGGCGCTATTTGCTATCTACCATACTCTTATAAACATTAATCTTTTATACTCTTAATGAACAGTATAATCCATATATCTAGTTTAATATATCTATTTCACTTTGGCACTCATTTCTATTGCACTTCATAAGTCTGAACTAACCAAAACACTCCACACAGTTGCCCCAAATAATGATAAACATTTGCTCAACTCACCTCCTCGTCGATGATCTCCTGCATGTCCAGGCCATGTGTAGCATTCGGTTCGCTACCCACTGACCACATGCGCAGCTCGTGCGGCGCCCCCTTGAAGAGACCCTGCGTGGCGCGCAGCGTGAGATTCATGTGGCGCCCGAAGGCGCTGAACGAGACATTGTGTGCCTTGATGGCGCTGACATCGCTGCCCAGCAGACTGTTGCCGGCACCAGCAGAGTTTGCCTGCTGCTTCAGCTCACTGTAGTAGGCATTTTTACTCAGATCCTTTTTGACATGATGCGGCGGTGTAGCTGCTGAGGACGGAGCAACAGCGATGCTGCGACGCCGACGATGCTGTGGCGTGTGGTGCAGCAGATGAACGAGCTCGTACTCCGGCACAGCGTCGTGTGTGTCCACTTGGAAGACCGACTGTAGTTGCTCCGGTGACATTTGTTTGTGCAGCTAAAGGAGGGAGAGAAAGAGAGAGAGAGAGAGATAATGAGTGTATGTGAGAGAGAGAGCGTGTTTAAGTGTGCGCTGGGGGCAATAACAAATTGCGGCAATTGTTAAAGTATTAATTGGAAAATAATCAATAATCAATTGAGGCACGGCATGAGCACGAGCTTATATGGTTCATATACAGTTATTTCATCTATTCGTTTACGATCTCGAGTGCTCTAAGAGATTAACGATTCAGCTGTGTGTGAGCTGAACTCGAGTCAACTCCGAGTCGAGGTTCAGGTCGGTATCTTCAGCAAGTGGGTCAGGGTCAGTGCGTCGCATGCCGCTTGGGGTTTCTGTTTCTGTTTCGGTTTTGGTTTCTGTTTCTGTGGAAGGCCTGAAGAAACAGCAAATCTCCCCCAGAGACCTTCCCCTGCTTACCCCACCCCCTGTTCCCTCCCACACATCCTAATGAAATAATACGGTTAAAATGGTTTGCGTGTAGCTCCAAATTGGAAATGCCTCTTAACGTTATATGTAGTTTATTTAATATTTTATTGTTTTGTTAATGCGAATTTAATTTGCACGTTATTGTTGCCGCGCGTTAAGCTCTTTTTATTGTTATTATCAAACTGGATTAATAAAGAATTATTTTTTATTTTTTATGTTTTGTGCAGTTCCCAGTTAGATTTATGTGTTATTTGCTTTTGTTCTTTTACAACTTAATTGAGATGTTATATACTTCTAAGAGACATTGCCATTTTTCGTATTTCTTATACAAAGTTGAGTTCTAATTCCGTTAATCATTATCATATATTCTAAAAATATAATCCCTTTTACTTCTTCCCACTATGCTGTATATAATCTTCTATAATCCCAAGATACATAGTCTAGTTTTTCTCAGTCCCGTTCAATTACCTTTGCATCTGCATCATCCTTATAAGACATGATAAAAATATATTTCATTTCAATTCCCAATTGCAAATTAATGCATTTTTTTTGCTGCTCAGCTCGTATTTCCGTTTGGCGCGTTTTTTGTTGTTGTTGCTTTGGGGTTTTTTGCTGCTACTGCTGCTGCTGGCCAAAAGTATTTGGCATCAAACATTCCGAACAGCAGCGGCAACAAATCGACAATTCGCAAAATTTGTTACAGGGTCAAAGCGAGCTGGAAACTAGAATTTCCTTTTGGCAATTGACGCATACAAAAGACTTAGGCAACGAACTTGCAAAGACTCTGGCTCTGGACAATTTAGGCAAATTTTTAGCATTTTCGAAGCGAACCAAAAATGGTACGCAATGAGTTTGCAAAATGACGACAAGAAGACGTAGATCGAGCAAAAGGAAGAGGGGAAGAGCTGAAGAGACGGAGACAGAGAGGAAGACAAGGTAAACAACATGCCACAACATCATTTTCAGCAACTTGTATAACGTTAACGGTTAACGTGATAATTCTTCTTTAATTGAAATGCAAGCAGCAATGGCAGCCGTGGCAGCCGGCGTAGCAAGCCACACGAAGCAACGGCAACGGCAGCAGCAGCAACAGGTGAACAAACGCGCGCAACAGAGACACACAGACAATGCCAAAGAGTTTTTACTTTCATTTGAAACGTGTTTCGAGCATCTCTTGGGGGTCGCCTGCAGATTGAGCAACTTTTGCCCAACGAAAGTGAAACTGATGACGCGCCGAAAGCAGGCGCTGTGTTGTTGCAACGCGTTGAGTGTGTGTGAGTGAGAGAGTGAGTGAGAGCGAATGAGTGCACTTTGCTGAGGGCTTCCCGATGGCTCAGCTGCGCACAGTTTGGTCAGTTGCACCTGCAGCTGCAGCAATTCACCTTGTGCACTTGTATGCAAATGCAGCACAGTGCGGCCACACCCCAAACACCGAATAGCAATCAACACTTGCTGTGCTGAAGTTAATCTCTGGGGAGGGGAGGAGGGAGGAGGTGTAACCGCTAGCCCATTTCTGTTAACTAGCAGAAGTTCATTTTTGCAGGGAACTGGAAAATGTAAAGTGACTGCAGCTGTAATGTTATTTCTAAGGCAAGCAAGTACTTAAGTGCAGACAAACATCGATACCTTTAACATAAGTCTGTAAACTTAACAGACATGGATCCTGTGCAAATTTAAAGTATCAATATATAATTCCATCTACACTATCTCACGCACTATCCTTGTCTCACAAAAACAAGTGTCGCAATTAGAAATAAATTTTGTTGCTTCTTTTTGCAGCTAAAAAGTTCCGTGAACTAGTGAACTAAATCGCAGCTAATCACATTTATCGTCGGCGACAACAGCGACGCCAGCGGCGACAGCGACTGCTGTTGGCGATTTGTCCAAGCGGCGCGCGCTTTAATTTCGACGCGGTGCAATGACGGATATTGTGAAATTTGTGTTTGTAATTTGTATGGCAAGCTAATGCAGATAATGTTGTTGTAGCAGTTGTTGTCGTTGTTGTTGTTGTTGCTAGTTGTCCGGTTGCTGCTGCTGCTGCTGTTGCGAGCAATTACTGAAATTGTGTGATTACTCATACGCCCGATATAACCGGCATGGTAAGTCCGACTACGAACGCGACTGTGACTACTTAACAGCAACAGCAACAACAACAGCAGCAGCAGCAACTAGAGACAGCGGCTGGTAAAGTAAAAGGCGCAAAATTGGCTGCGCCGGGGAGGCCAATACTCTGTTTATGGCATCCGCACACTTATCTCGCGTACTGTGCCTTGTCTTGCCTTGCCTTGCCTTGTGCAATTGCCGCTTGCCGGTCAAAGTCAACAGCGAAATCGACATCGACGATTCGAAGAGTGTCACTCGACCTCACAAAGAAATTATTCACTTGAAGCAGGCGGACAAACAGTGGAACTGCCTAAATAGTTATGATGATAATGACTGCTCCTTGTCTGCTCTTTTTTTTTGCTCTCATCGGGTGTGTTGACCTTGCCGCACCTGACAAGCGCCGGAAATTAGCAAACGCTTCTGCTGTACTCACTTTGCTGTTGCTATTGTTATTGTAGTTGTTGTTATTACTATTTTGCTTTTGCTTTTATTTTCGTCTGTTCGTTTTTGTACATTTTGCGTTTATGCTGAAAATTAACAAAGTGTGAAAAGTTCAGGGTGTCAAAACGAACAGAGACGCGACGCGACGCCATGCAACGAGCGCCGTCTAATGGAAAGCCATTTCGTTGGCGCTACTTATAAGCACGTCGCTTTCCGGGAAGCACTTTCCGTTTGAAAGACAGTTATCATATACATATATTATATAAAGATATAAAAATAATATATGTATTCTTTATACGTTAACATTGTGTAACTTCTGCTTTGTTTCTAAATTGAATTCATTTTTAAAACTTTAACGGAGCCTCCACTACTGTTAAGTTATATGTCATTATGTTAAGCCTTCTGTTATTAAGTGTAACCAGAGTCGATGAATATCGATAGAATAGTATTGAATAACGCTGAAGAAGCGGGCGAGTGTCACTATCGTCTAAGAAAGCCAAGTGAACGCTTTGAAAAAGTAAAAAGACATTCAATAAGTTAAATTAAAACAATAAAGTATGATCTCCACCTTAAATATCTTTTCCTTTTATATTTCTACATATTCCATCAGTAACCACATTTAGTTATCAAATCTAGTTATCATATCTATAGTCAACTATCAAAATTTTTCACATTTCATAATCTGAGCCACAAGATTGAGCCGGAAATAATTGAAATATCAAGACATGAAACACTCGCGGAATTCCGACTGTGCGCGCTTGATATACTTTATATTTTTAGGCTCTTACTCACCCACCTGCTCACACACACTAGAGCACACACACACACTTGCTTGGCCATCGACGGGAACGTGACCCAAGCTGCAACGTAACCCAAAGATAAAAGTCAAGCGTGACAGGCAACAGTCGCAATGTCTGACAAACAACAGCAGCGACAATAACAACAACAACAACAACAACAGCAACAACAACAACAGCAACAACAACTGCAGAAGCAACAACAGTAACAACAACGACAAATCGTGCCACACAAATTTGAAATAGGCCAGAGTTCTTGATTTCACAATTAAAAGGCTTTATTTATTTGACCAACAACAATAACAGCAACAACAACAGCAACAAGAACAACAGCAACAACAACAGCAACAAGGACAGCAACTCTACGATATTCCCCAGCGAAATCTAGGAAAAATCGCCAACAGAATCAAGAAAATCAACATCGATACTGCAAGAAGGAAGAGGAAGCAGGCGGCGGCAACGGACGGAATTTTCATATTTTGACAGCACATAAAGCATAACTAGAGCAACAACAACAACAACAACAACAACTGGAACAACAACAACAGCTGTCTGACAATCGGCTGACTCATGGCTATAGCTATATAATGCTATATAACGAATTGATTCTAGCTGTTTCGTGCTGCCTTGTTGCTTTGCCATCATTTTTATGCTTGGTTGAGATTTGAAGGGTCTCGTCATAGTTTGCAATTGTTGCTGTTGTTGTTGTCATTGTTGTTGTTGCTGTTGCTGCTGCTGCTTCGGTTTCAGTTTATAGTACTTTACGATGCTGTCGTTTCTATGCAAAAAAAAGTCAACTTTAATTGCAGCCCCAAGTCGCAATCGGATACTGTGTCTCAGTCTCAGTCTCCGTCGCAGTCTGTCAGTGTCTGTTGCAAGCGGCAGCCGTTAATAGCCCAAAAACGAAGGAGAACGATATGAAAATGAAGATGTCAAGGAAGCGACTCTATAACGCTTGCCAAGCAGGAGCATAGTTCAAGCAGATTCCAAGCAAACACACACACTTAAGGCTATGTGGAAATAGAAGAGAAGCTTGAGAGCTTTTCCAAGATCGATTTCGATATGATCAGCACTTTGAATGCGTGAATCTCTGCTATTATAGCAACTAGAGGCATGAAATTTACAGATACAGATTCTTGTTAGTCACACGCAGCTAGGCAGTTTTTATAATTTTATATGCTACACCCCTTTGTTGAGCAAACGTATATACTTCGTGATTCTTAGCTATTATAGACACTAGGAATACTAAATTTAGTATAGAAATTCTTCTACTAAAGACACAGCTTGGGTATTTTAAAATCGTGTGAGTTATACCTTCTTTTCAAGATAATCAACATTAAATATATTTTACATAAATTTATATTTCGTTTATAACCTGAATCTTTGCTTCTATGGAAACTGTAGTAATCAAATTTCGTATAAAGATTCTTGTATTCATCTGACATTTTTCTAATTTATTGTGCCCCGCCTACTTGCTACAAGAAATCGATATTATACGTTTATTACGCATAACCTTCATTATGGTATACTTATTCCCACACATACACCTACCTCAACAATACTATCGTTTTATAAACTATACCAAATACAACAATATATAACTATCACACTATAAACCCATAAGTTATTCACAAAACTATTTCATTCTCTCAAATGCAGTCCAGCTAAATTGGGAGGAAAAATGATCGGTTACTGCTCACGAAAATAGCATCAAAACGAAAGACAACAAAGAGACAGCAAAAAACAGCAGTAAACAAAAGCAATCAAAAGGCAACGACTCAAAAATTTACTTGAAATAATTACAAGAACTTTTTACGTCTGACCTTGGCCATAATTCGATGTCGAAGCGTTTTCTGCGAGACAAAAGCTGAGCGTGCGTTTGTTTTTTCAATGAGAGTTGACCACACACACATACAGAAGTAACTATGTTAGCTGTTGCTACAGCTGTGAGTGGGTGAGAGAGGGAAATAGAGAGAGAGAGAGAGGGTGAGACGCTGATAGAGTCATTGACTGAGCTCGCTTAAAATAGTTTTGTAATTTAATTAATATACAAAAAATGTTTTTTAAAAATGCTAATTACGCACAATGTGATTGCGAGCCACAAAACGACACTGAAATCAACTTCTGGCCGTCATTTGTATTGCTTTTGTTGTTGTTGTTATTGTTGTTGTCTTCTGCTCACATTCAAGTGTCAAACACAACCGTTAACTGCTTTTGTCTGTTATCGAGTGCCCCCGAAAAAGGTTTATTTCATTTGCATTGCAATTGATTGATGAGTTATTTCTCAGTTATTCATCAGAAATCAAAAACGTGATTATACACTATCAATGGCGCACAGATAACCTTATAATATATGTACATAATGATGATAATACTTACATCTGGCAGTGCCTGGCATATTGTGCTGGCCAGCAGAAGCGCGGCTATCGAGCTAAGTATTGAGAACATTTTTTGTGTGTTGTCTACAGTCTGTGTATGCTAAAGAACTAAGAACTGCAAAGAAAAGATAAACGAAAATGGGGAATATTAGTAAGATTTTAGTGTAAGAATATGATATATGTAGAAAATATATTTAAAGAATACTTAATAATACTTTAAAATATAAAGAATTGGAAATTTAATTAATGTACATAAGAATAAAAGGTTATGTGGGAAATTAAGTGAGTAAATTGTTTGCGTTGCAGCAGTCAAACAAGACAGACAGACAAACAGATAGACAGGGAGACAGACAAACAGAGAGACAAACAGACAGACAAACAGGCAGATAGAGAGAATGACAATGATTACTTTAACTTGTCTGTTAATGTTGATCTAGAAAATGTCTAAAGCACATTATGACATGATGAAAAGTGTCTCCCTCTGTTCTTTGTTCAGACGTCTTTTAATATATACACTTGCAAGGCTCTTACTAGCTGGTAGTATCAATAAAGACAATATTACTCTTAAATATGTAGCAATAATAGTACAATCTAATTTTGCATACGTTTGTATTCTCTTCTTTGCTTGCCCATTTCAAAGGCCTCTCGATTGCAGCATGCAAATTCAATACGAAATGCGCTACACACGCCTCCGCTCGCTGTGCTTCCAGTTCCCTTTTGTGCACTGAACACACCCCACTACACACTGCCCACCCAGATGCCCCTTTACCCCTCCTCCTCCTCTGCTGAGTTTCGTTACGCTCAAATGGACTTTTGGCCAGTAAACCGAGTACGCAGTGTGGCATCCTCTATGCCAGCCGACAAACTGTTGCAACTTTAGAGCTGTTGCTGCTGCTGTTACTGCTGGTGTTGCTGTTGCTGTTGTTGTTGTTATTGCTTGTACAATTAATAATTCGTATTTATTGTACAAAACCTACTTTTCTGGCCTGCTGGCTGTAATTAATTGTTGCGTAAGGCCAAGAAGCTATAAGGCAGCGGCAACAACAACAACAATTGCCGGACTTGTTGCTGTTGTTGTTACTGCACATCCGCCCAGTCACAAATGCCATCAAATGCGGCTAATTGTCAATAATGATGCAGCGATGCGTGGCAACAACAAGCAGCGGCAGCGACAGCATCCAACACAACGTACGCGCGGATCTTTGACAAACTGTAAACCAACTGAAAACAAACAAAACTGCCCAGCAACAAAATCAACACGAATTCACCAGCAACAACTGAGGCAACAACAGCAGCAGCAACAACAGCTGCTGTTGCATTTTGCAACTTTGACTCTTACAACAAATGGCATGACATTTGTCTTTCAGACTGATGAACGCAGTCAGAGAGAGGGAAGACAAGTCAAAGAGGAGGGAAGTGCCACAGGCCTCTGCAGGTTTTCGGGTATATCAATTTTTAGGGCAATTTGCATGCAACATTTTGCAAGAAACAGCAAAATAAATTGCCAAAGAAAGCCGAGAATAAACTGATGCAACATGAATGAGGCAGTGTGTTACATATAAGACTGTATATATATGTATATATAAGTGTAGAGCTGCGTTTGTATAGGAATAAGGAAGCTGGCATATGTTAGCTGTAAATATCACAAGGATAAGTTGAGGTTTTCTATACTTGAGATGAGTGAGCTAAGAAAACTTGAAGTTAGAAAATAGGAAAATCCCTTATTAGTTTAGTGCTGAATATAATACGATTGTATATGTATAACACAATATAAATCAATATATGTATATATATAATATTTTAGTATAATATAATACATAATTCCCTGCATATATATGTATATACATATGTTACATACATATGTCACATATGATATGTGTCCATACACAAGACCTTAAATCTCTTTACAAGACCTTAAATCTCCCTTTAACTAACATAAGTGAACGTGTTGCAGCTGTGCAATTCCAACAACATCGACAACATATGTGTGGCACATACATATCTTTCTCTTTCAGTGAAATTGGGCGAAAACTGTTGGTAAATTATTGCCACTTTGTTTGTGAGATTGTTGTAGGCCACTTAGCTGTGATTTTTAACTAGCTTAAGGCAAAGCAAATTAGATTGAGGCACGTTTCGACAAGGCGTGTTGGCAGCAGCAGTTTAACTCTTTACAAAGATGAAGACATTAATGGGTCACACAAGGGTTAATAGCCAAAGGGTCGGTGGAATTTAAATGTTGTGGAGCTAAACAGAAAGCTGAAAGAACTGAGACAAGTTGTGGCATTGAGAGGGCAGTGAGAACTTAATGGAAGAGCTGCTAAAAATATAGGTTAAACAAAAGACTGAGGCAACGAACTTGCAGGAAGTTTGGTTTATTTGACTATGGAGTGCATAAGGAACTGTAGACACAGCAGGGGGTACAATTGATGTACAATGTATGATATAAGGTACAAGGTAATACATCTCCCCTCACCAAATAATACAAATGATAGAATACTTGTATAAATCTATAGAGTTGAATCATATATTTACCATATATCTTCTTTCTTGTAACTGCCCTAAGAATTTTCCCCCGAATTAATCTAGTCTTTAAAGTCTTCCTCAAGTTCAGCCAGCAACGCCCTTAGATCTTAATTAGCCGAAAAAAGAAATATATACATAAGTTCAAAGTCAGCTAAAAGCATTTGTGAATAACCTTGGGCGAGACTTTCACCCGACCAAAGCAAAACAATAGAAGACGAGCGAGGCGAAACAAAGTGTATAAGAAGAAGAAGAAGAAGACGTAGAAGAAGAAGCTGACAAAAAAAGACAGCATCATCAAAACGGAATTAATTCATCAAGGTGTCAAATTGTGACGAATTTCAATTCGAATGTCAACGAGAAGAGGAAATTTTCGTATGCTACCGAAAAATGCAAAAGAAATCGTATAACAGACAATGCAAAACACGACTAACAAACACCCTGTAGAAGAGAAGAAAGAGATGTAGAGAGTCTGTAGAAAGTAACTCACATATATAAACATAAACGACTAATGATATATGTTTTACTTTTAGTTTGCCTTAGTTTCCCATCGTCATGCCCCCCATTGAGAACTACAACATCCATAGGGTATACTTATAGCATTTACCAAAACGTGACGTCTGTGGCGCTTTGGTTTTGCTTGTCGCACACACACGTATTTTACATAAAACATTTAGTAACCACCGTTATAAGAAATAAAGAAACCGAAATGAAACGGAACGAAACAAATCAAATCGAATGGAATGGAATCGCAACAAAACGCTCGACGCGGCGTTTGCTTTCGGTTTCTTTTTGTTTACTTAAGTTACTTCTTCTTAGTTTTGTCAAATTCGTTTGGCCGTTTGCATAATTAAGGTCGATTAGGGATCCATAGATGCTGATGATGATGCTGATGATCACACATGAATCTTGAGGCTCAAGGTTATGATTATAACAGCGTCTGACAGTTGCATTAAATCACATCATCGCATGCATAAATGTATAACAGATGTTATATATTATATTATATGTCTGTATCTGTATCTCTTTTGCTATATCTCTTACTATACTTGTATATATGTTCAACAGGTTTCGCATCGCGTGCGCGGGCGCAGATGGTTGGAATTATGTAATGCACATCAAATGGCAACTGTTTGCAGCGAAGCAATTAAGCTTTGGGGGCCCCAATTTAAAGAGTCGTCGCCAAAAAGCACGCACACATAGGCAGGCAAACACACACACACATAGTAACACACAGAGACACGCGGCAGCAACAGGAGACAGTCGACAGTCGAAATGCGCGTTGTAAGTGTGGAATTATGCCAAAAAAAGCGTTGAAAACGTCAGTCCACAAAGCAGCACAGAGAGAGGGGCATCTCTTATGTAGAAAGAGGGTGCGGGGAGTGAGCTGAGCGGGGGTGAGCAGTGTCTACTGTTGCTATAAAGCAAGTTGCATTGTCAGCTTCCGCATAATTATGGCGACACAGACACCAAACAGCGCGCGCGTCTGTCTGCCCTCTGGCTGTGCCACCTCCACCCACACTCCCCCTCTCTCTCTATCACTCTCTCTCCCTCTCTCTTCCCTTCTCTCTTTCCCCCCTTCTCTTTCCCCCCTCTCCCTCTGTCTGTGTTAGCCAATGCATTTAGTTTATTGTCTGCCTGCTTATGGGAATTTTTGATGGCTCTTTTGGCGTTTGGTTTTGGCTTTCGGCACACACTCTTTGGTCATTGTCTTTTGCTATTGCTTTTTGCCTCTTTTCGCTTCTTCTTTTGCGCTTTCTTCACCAGCTTCGCTGACACAACAAGCAACAGCAGCAGTGGCAGTAGCAGCACAAACTGTAGGCGTCAGCGTTTTACTTTAATTGACATTGACAGTTGACCAAGCTACCAAGCTGTGGCACCCCTCCTCCCCCTCCCCCCTTGCCACTTTCCCTAGCATGTTTAAGTACCTTGGAAGTGCTGATATCATCGCCCAATTGATCAACACCTGGTCGGGGATCTCGCCTTGAATTGTCTTGTGCATTCTGTGCAGCTGATAATGAACTTATTTTGATAAAATGCGCTGAGCTGCGCCAATTGCCCAGGGCATTTCTCACAGCAATATACTACCCCCTCTATCCCCTCCCCTACTCCCCCTGAGATGAAGTGACTAATGATCTATGGCTATGGGATGAGTAACGTTTGGTCAAGTCAAGTTTCTCAGCTCAACACATTGTTGCGATAAATGCGATGAGCTACACAGGGTGATTTTCTTGCAGCGTCAGTTATATAAGTGCAGTGTGGTGCAGAGAGAGAGAGGAAGAGGGGAGGAGAAGAGGGGAGGAGAAGAGGGGAGGAGAAGAGCGAGATAGAGGGAGAGTAAGTGTAAGTGTGTGGAGAGGGAAAAAGAGAGGGAGCTAAGGCAATTTAATATTGTAATCAAAAGATTTATAGACAAAGCAAAGCAGAACTAACTAATGAACAATAGATAAAACATTAAATACAAAATAAATATAATATATATATAATGTATCCAACATGATATAAATCATATTTATTTATTTCTAAATTGTATTAACATTTTAACGTTTTTATTATTTGACATTTGGCGTGTCAGAAAGACGACAAGTTCATGTGGCAACATTGCATATAAAAACTGTAAAGCTGCTTCCAAAAATTTTTAAATAAATTTAAAAATAATTTTTTTAATTATTTACCACATTTGGAAGCATGCTAATTCATATATATTCAAATGAATTATTCATAAACATTGCCTTCAAACTGTTTAAAGCATTTATTGCAGAATATTTGATTTACTTCATGAATTCCTTGTGCCCTAAAAAATTTCAACTCATTTCGCAATTAGGACAATAAAAAACTAAAGATGCGCTTTAAAACCTCATTAAATTCAGTTCAAAAACGTTTTCCCACATTTAGGAGCAGTCAAGTTACTGAACTAAATTTCTTTGTTCATAACTAATTAAATGAAGCCCACATTTAACAAATGTTTTCTCATCCTTTCGGACATTTGAATCATTTAGCCTACAAGATTTTGCTTATCTGTTCGCAGTCAAAATGCATCTTCAAACCTTCAAAAACATCTTGCCAAATGTCTTCAAAATATTTTGTTTGCGCTTGCAGCTTCATCTTCTCCTTCTTCTTCTTCGAGCTTATCTGCAGCATGGCAATTCCCACGCAACTCCCACACAAATCAACAGCAACAACAAAGGTGACATAACGGAGTTCAACTGCGAACGTTTTGCGAAAATCAGGCGAACAAAAGCTAATAAATTTTTGGATCTCTTCGGCGTGGAAGGGATTACGTAAAGAGTGTCTGTGACCTGAACTCTTTGCATGCGAAATCAGTTGCAATATGTATCAGTGTGTGTGGGTGGGTGTAAGAGTGCGTCTGTCTATGTGTGTGTGTGTGTGCATTTGCCATTGTTAGTATGACGAACAATAGCACTGGGAACTTGCACCTTGAATGTGTGTGCAGCATATGCCTCAGCCTCTGCCTCAAGCCCAAACTCAGCCTCTGCCTCAGCCCTTGTCTCAATCCCTACTTCAGCCCCGGGCTAAGGCTCTGCCTTAGCATCAGCCTGTGTCTCAGCTTCTGCCCGTGCCTCTGCTTCAGCCTGTGCCTCAGCTTCTGCCTCAGCATCAGCCTCCATCTGTCTCAGCCTCTAACATCACTAACGAAGCAAAAAACAGCTGTGCAAATGTTTTCCAGCACTTAGAAAATTGCCCAAAAAATTACAATTGAAAAAACTGAGAAATACACGCCAAAATATTTTGACACTTTGATGACAACAACAAAAGATCAAACGAAACAAAACCAGTTCTAAATCGTATAAAATTCAATGGAAAATTTACGCATAGAATGTTTGTCTGAATATGAATAATTATTTGAATAATTTTAAATAAAAGGTCATTTAACTATTGAAAATCAGTCAGCACACGTGTTGCGTGAGTAACGCAAGCGCACACTGCGTATACGTAATGTGCGACAGCTTAAGAAAAGCACACACATTTACCTACCCTAATGCCGTCAATGCGTGAGTGATTTGTGTGATAATTGTAAAAGTAAAAATTCAATTTTTAATATAGAAAACTGCACGCAAACAACAACAACAGCAAATGCTGCATTAAATCTGCGTATACGTAATGTGACAACGAAATGCGCATAAAAGACAATGAAAGAAATGTGCAAAGAAGAAGCAAAAAGCACTCGAAAAATAAATTATATTTAAAGAACAACAACAAAAGGCGAGCAAACAGTTTGAAAATCATTTCGGAATTTGGAATCAAGCGCCGCATTGCAGCTGCAATTGTTGTTGTTGTTGTTGCTATTGCTCTTGTTATAATTTTCCAGCTGTTGTTACAACATGCAACAGGCCCAGACAGACACACACACACACACACGCTCATAACTCTCCGTCGATTGCGTGCAATGTGCGCTGCTGCGGTCGCGCTGTCGGAAAAACTGTAGACCGCAAAATGAAAGTGAAATTGAAAATGAAATTGAAGAAGACGTCAAAGAGGCCTATGCTTTATGGCGGCTATATCTATAAGTAACACACACACACATACGTATGTATTATGCATTATGTCTGTCTATCTGTGATTTTCGTAATGCATTTATGACATTTGCATTTGTTTGTTGTTGCCTTTAAACGTTAAATTTAGTTGCAGGAAGTTGAAACTGACATGGTTTTATTTTAGTTTATTGTTTAGTTTTTAGTTTTGTTGAAATTATGAAAATCATTTGTTAATAAATACGTCAGGTCAGGCAACAACAATTTCCACTAATTTGTATGGAATTATTGTGATTTTCCAGCGAATACGCACATGGCAAACAGTGAACAGCGTTGAAAAACAATTTATAAATGTTGGAAAAAATGCAATTAAATAAAAATACACACAACAAGTTGAACGGCAGACAAACAGAGGGACAGGGAGAGAGAGAGAGGAGGTAAGTAGGAGACGACAGATGATGAGAGAGACAAACAAACAGGTTACTCGAGTTTCTTCTTCGGTGTCAATGAAAAGGCAAAGAAATAAATAAATAAAAAAGGTGAAATAAAAGATGAATTTAACAAAAAAAAACTTATGAACGATGCGGCCGCTTCAGCTGACAAGGTTTCGTATCGTAGTAACAATAACAATAATACTCATCGATACAAAAACAGGGTGTTGTCGATAGAATTTCGAGCTCGAATTCGAGTTGGATCGATGCAGCGCCCTGCCAGACATGCATAGAAAGTTGCAAATCTACTGTCGGTCGGGGGTCCGATCGGCAGACAGATCATTATGCATACAGCAATCGTGCAAGCTCGCTCAAAAGCTCACCCTCTCTCTGCCTCTCTCTCTCTCTCTCTTTGTCTTTCTCTGCGCTTTGTTGCAATGCGCGGCACGGCAATAATTGCAACAAAAGCAGCGAGGAGAGCAAAGCGCAGCAGGCAATAATAACTGTACCATTATTACAAAATCGCCGCGATCGAAGCACTGGCCCCAAAAACAATGCCATAATAACAAGTAGAGTTGAACAAAAAAGCAACAAAAACAACAAAAACAATGCAAAAACACTTTTATAAGCAAAGTACTATACGAAAACAAAACTGTATAAAATGGAGTGAAATAAAGCCCAGAAACAAGCCCACTTTTTTGCAGAGAGCACTGCAAATGACTCGACAAGCGCCCTCTCTCTCTCTGTATCTCTCTCTCCTTCTCTATCTCTCGCTCACTCTCTGGCAGGCATAATTATTATGTATTATAGTGCCAGCCAATGTTTCATCTTCAATTAGCAACTCCAGATACGAAAGGGAACCAATAATAGTCGCCCTCTCTCCACCTTCCCATCGCAGATTTTCTAAAAAAACGTGTAAAGTTTTTAATTGACCAAACTTGTCTTGCAAATTAGTGAAAGACAACGAAATGTGAAAGATAAAAAACACATGTGTGGATCATTAAATAATTCTGCGGCAAGTGTAAAACTAGGCGAACCTAGAAAAACTGTCGCTAGAACCGCTAGGCACCAGTGCGAAAGCGGAAACTTGCACAGTTCCAAGAGAGATCATGTGATATCTCGGAGTTTTCAATAAAAAACAATAGTTTTAAAGGGTTTATAAGCAAATCATATTACTTATTCTAAGATATTTTATTATAATAAGGATTTATGTTGAACAATTCTTTGTTCTGTTTGCACCTTAAGGAAGAGAAGGATCTTTCAATCTTAAAGATGAGCAACAGCGCAGAAAAACTGAACTAATACAACAATTTTAGTATAAAAAACGAAGATGAAATTAATGCAAGAGAGTGGAAAAAATTAGTGCTTGAAAGGATTACCAAGAGATCTATACAAAGTGGAGTTTTCACTGCAAATTAAATGCATATTTCTAGTTTTTTCATTTAACTAGAAAGCACATATTTATATATAAATATTTATATACATTTATGCAACATATGAAGTCAACAAAATATGAATAACACATCTTTAAGTTGAACAGAAAAGAAATAACTAATAAAACTGCAATCTCAAATAAGAATATAAAGAATTCATCTCATAAATTCCAGAAGAACTTAAAGAATTCACCTTCCTACTGTTTAAAGCTTACTTAGACTACTCAAATCAAGCATTAACATCCACAGTACTCACCTAAATCTAATATATATGGCTTAACTGATAACGCGTAAACTCTTTTAAGCGAACTCTCTTCTTCACAAGCTTTCTTGCAACACTCGCATGCGCATTGGCAATGGACTCTCTTGCAATTATCCGATTATCTCTGATTCTTCTTCTCTTCTTCAAGCATTAACCGTTAGTTTGTTGGGTGGTTTGGGGGGGGGGGCGTATAACAAACAACAACGCGCCTGCTTTGGCTCTCGTTCTTGTGCTGTGCAATGCCCGACAACGATAGCGCGATAAACGATTAACGATAGGCAAACGCGGGGCAATCAGTATGACTGTTAACTGATAACAGTTTGCACAGAACACACGAGGGAACGGAGAAGACCGAACACAGACACAGAACAGAACCCACACAACACGAACGGAACGGAAAGAAAGACGAGCAGCGATTGAACTGCAGGCGGGCAGCGCGTTAAGATTAAATACGGCGTGAAATTTGCTGGCCAGGCGACTTTAGCGACGTTCTTCTCGTTGTTGTTGCTGTTGTTGTTGTTGCTGTTAACGAAATTTATTTTTCACTCATTCCATTTCATTGTGCTGCTTTTGAGATTGTAATTGCTCGCTTGCTTTTATTATTTCTTAACCTTCTGTGGGCTCAGAACACGAAAAAACATAAACAATAAAAAGCGCGCCGACGCAGCAGCGCAGCAGCAGCGGAACAGCAGCAGTGAAAAAAATGGCAGACGCTGTTCGATGCGAGTGAGTGCGAGTGAGATGGCAATTAAAATGGAGATTACCGCAAGGCAGATTCTTTTTTTTTTAGTATTTTTTTTCTTTTGTATTTTGTATTTTGCTTTTGCTTTGTTGCGATTACGAAAACGTAGAGTTGAGAGATTGCGAATTGAGTGGGAAACGAAGGGAGAGCGGAGAGCAGCAGCGCAGGAGCAGCTGCCTGGTTGCACTTGGCCACACTGCACACTTGGTAGAACTTTAACGTCGTGCGGTCGGAGGGGGGAGAGCAGCAACCTTACGTAAGGCACTCCGTTTGGGGTTTTTTTTCTTTCTTTCTCTTTTGATTTTTTTCTACTCTCAATTTCAATTTGAATTATTTTTTCGAGTAGTTTGCGGACGTCGAACGTGTCTGCGCGTGTCTGCGTACCGTCTACGTTTTGTGGCCGTCTACGGAAACTGGTCGGCGCACACTAAAGTTAACGTTCGCTTGGGCAGCGCTGCGCAGTCCAAAAAATATAGCGCACACTGATCGAGCCAACAACAACAACAATGAAAAGCTGAGCTTAGCTGTGCTGCGCAAGCGAGACAGACAGACGCGACGGCCACAAAGCCAGAGCTTTGGCCCAAACGCAGCTGCTGTAGTTACTTTAGTTGTTGTAGTTGTTGTTGTTGCTAGTCGAAGCCAAAGCCACTGCCTGAAGTTGCCTTGAAAGCTTCCAATGAAAGCGAAAACGCAAAACGATAGCGCCAACAAAAGCAAAAGCAATAACAACAACAGCAGCAACAACAACAACAGCAGCTCAAAACACTTGCATTTTTCATAGTTAGCTTTTGAGTGAAACTTTGAGTGAGTTTACTGCGCTTGCGCTCTCCCACACTTGCGTGCTCTCTCTCAGCCTCTGCTCACTCTCACGCTCTCTTGCACTCAAAACGCAATCGCAATCGGTCTCCATTTTGCGTTGAATGACTTTTCGAGTGCATTTTTGTGTTGTTGAAAAGCCATTTGATTAATGCTGTAAAGTTTTGTTTTAATCAATCAATCGCTACACACAAACACACACGCAAACATACATACACGAGTGTTACCTTTGAATAACAAAATTAATTGCAAATTATGCGTCATTTAAGGCATTGACAGCGCATGCAGCGCAGCCAGCGCAAGCATCCAGACAGGAAGAGCAAGCAGCTGCAGTTTCTAATAAGAATCGAATTTGAATTAATTTTGAATAGTGTTTATTGTTTTATACTCTGCATTATAAGCTATTCTTTGAAGACTATTTTATTTACTTAATTAATTTATTTACTTAATGAATTGTCCCGATTTATAATTATCTTGCACTTTCTCATTTAATTTAGATGCATTTTCTTTATAAAATCCAGTTGGAACTCAGTTTAAATATATGATTGTAGCTTCTATTATATTATTATTACTATTTTAACTAAGATTCGTCACATCATTGATATTTATACATTACAAATTAATAAAATATAATTAATTAAAAGTAAATTATAAATATTCAAATAAACAGTACTTAATATTGTATTTTATTTATGATGTATACTCTATTAAAATTCATCAATTCAGTTTCTAAGCATCCTACAACCTGCAGACTATATACTTAATTCTGCACCTCTCACCCATTTCTAACCTTAATGCACCCATAGTATAATCAGTTGCCACTTTGTCTCCTGTGCATGCAAGTTCATTGGCAGCCTTGTTGCACACTTTCAATGTAGCCTCATTATCATACAGATTTTATCCCAGTTTTTGTGACCCTTCCTTGCCCCTCACACACCACCCATGACGCACATAAATTTAGCCTGTGCAATTAAACGCCGTTCCAATTAAAAGGTAATTGTCACACATTGTAATATGCCATAAACGAATCTGAAACACAGACTGCATTGCGTTTGACAGCTTCAAAAGGTGGAGGCGTATTGGTTGGAAGCGCAGTGAACCCACCGTGACGTGTGATCAACTGCTCGACTGGGTGAAATGGCAATGAACCAAAGCAAAGGGTATGCATATTGATATGATACGCGAACTGAGGCAGCCTGAGTCAACGCTGCTGTAGCCCGTGCTACCAAGCTGAAGACTTTACTGCAGCCTCTACTCAGTTGCAGACTGCAGCCTGACCTCAATTGGATGTTATTTAACCGCGTTCAAGATGCAAATCTTCACTGTGGATCGGTGTCATTACACGTGTCGTTGGCAGCTGCTGTGCATCTCCCCTTCCCCTGTCGCTTCTCCCCTGCTGTGTGTGTGCGATAGAAATCTATTAATGAGCTGTGATATTTTCCTCAACTGAGCCACCATTTCCATTCACCTCCTCTCTCCCCCCTCTCGTTCTGCTGCCACTGTGCAACAGGTTTCGTTTCGTCGCTGAACTCATTACTTTTATGTGAATTTCGTGTTAATTGTGCTGCATTTGTTTACATTGTCTTAAATTCACGGTGTTTATCGACCGTTTGTAGCTTTCTCACAGTCCGCAGAGTCAAACTGGGGAGGCAGTTCGACATTTAATTTGGTATAAGCATTAATTATTGTTCGATTGAACCCCAGTTGACCTACACGATGGGCAAGTGTTGCGTCCCCTAATGGAATCTAAGAGTTATGATACTAATGAGGAATGTGGTATCTGTAGAGAGGAGTCTCAGCTACAAATATCTTCTGAAATTAGCGTGAAATACTTGTCATTTTGATAATAAAACAAAGACCAAGAATATAATTAGAAATATGCCGTAGAATGGTAATCAAGTTCGAAGTTTTCTTGACTAATTGCCATGTAATGGGATAACCCAATGAACTAAGAAAAGTTCAACAGATTTATTCCCTTTAGATATTACTCATATTGTCTAATCCCACAACAAATCTACACTCATATATTATACGATTATGTAAGCTCTAGCCAGCTGCAATATTTACAAGATACCACAAAGCAAATCTTCAGTTCTTGTATACCAAATTGATTTCTTACTCTCTCTCTCTCTCTCTCTCTGTTCCTCTCCCTCTTTCTGCTGCATTTTAACACAGTTACTTCTTAAGTTATGACCATGACAAGCCTCTCTCCCACTCCAAATTGATATCCGTTACGACAAGGTATTCTGTAGCTGGTCATCAATCCCTGTCCGTTGCTGCGGCGTAAGGTCAATGTCGAGCGATTGAGAGGGAGAGAGAGAGTCAGAGAGATCAGCTGTAGGAGGACCCACGCAACATATTTCATCGTCGCATCGTCTTTACGAGGCGTCAAACTGCAGTTAAGCATATAAAGCACCGCTCCAGACCGTCATCTCGACTATATTTATGCCTCATTCGCATTGCTATAAAAACAAACAAAGAAAATCAATAAACATTTGCATAATTTTCAACACTTCACGCTACTCGATTCGGTTTGAAATTGGAATCGAAGGAGGAATGGGAATTGGAAATGGTTAAACAAACAAAATAAAAAGCCGAAAAAAGAGTTGAGAAAAAAAATCCGCCAACGACGAATCGGCAACGATATTTACGAAACTGTCAGCGGCAATCGGGGCTTGGGTCACTGCAATGATGTAATGCATATTTGTTAGGTAGGATAGAGGTAGATAGATATCGATGCCATATACAAAACGGCGACTAATCAGGTTTTAAACTGTAATACAAATCGAATGTAAATATGAATTCGAATTGGGTCCAAGAAATTATGCTCGCTCGCACTGAGGAAATGTGCATAGATTAACATGCACAGTAGATCGAGTAGGTCGAGACCCAAAAACAGATCGAAAAATTCCAAAAAAAAACCCCAACAAAATCGTAACAAGTCGAAAACTGCAGTCAGCACTTTAAGAAATATTGAATGGAGCATTGAGCATTGGGAAGTTGCAGTTGCAGAGTCGAAGACGGAGTCGAACGTCGATTATATTGTAAGCATTATTGCCATTATTATGTCAGACCAACTGGCTACCAGTTCCCAAATCCCATTGGTCCACGACCAGAAACCACAACTCTTGGTTACAACAACAACAACAACAGCAGCAGCAACAGCAGCAGCAGCACTAATAGCAGCAGCAACAGCTCCAATTACAACAAACACTCTGCGCCGCCAGGTGACCCATAAACTGGGCCCGCTAGTTCGCTAGTTGCGCTCATTCAAAGCAAAAATCTATAAATATTCATAAGTTATCGCACAGACGGCTCCTAGAGCTAATCCCCTCCAGCCTCTGCTGCCTGCCCTGCCTCAGTCTTTCGCAAGGAAACCAGGCAAGTCTGCTGGGTAAAATCGGTCGATTAACACAATTTTCATATTAACTTTGATTGGCATGGAGTGACAAATGTCGCAGGGAATGCGGCTGAAAATTCAAATAGTTTCGGCGATTATATAAAAAGGAAATATATAAAAAAGAAATAGGTCTACAAATATCTACTATATAAGAAGGAAATATCAAGACAACAGATATCAGAAATGCAATATAATAAACTTTATAATTATAATTTGTTTAACCTTTACAAGATTGTTTGACGTAGGTCTTAGTAACATTGTTTTTTTCGGGGACTTGTGTATAATTAACAGAGTTCTATTAGATACTCCCGGGCAGGGGAGAGATGAGCGCAGACAGACAATAATCAAGACGTCTTTGACGCATTGCAATTAGTCGCGGTCGCAGTAGGTTCGTTGCCCAAAAGTGCACAAGTCAGGGCTAAATTTAATTGATGAACCCCTTCGATAATATATATATCATACACACTTGATAAACACGCTGGCGCCGACGATGCGACGTTGCGGTAGCAACTTCCTACAGAAAACAAAACGTGCGACTTAAAAAACCAA
This sequence comes from Zaprionus nigranus, assembly GCA_018903425.1. NCBI lineage: Eukaryota > Metazoa > Arthropoda > Insecta > Diptera > Drosophilidae > Zaprionus > Zaprionus nigranus. The sequence continues at coordinate 967,723 of JAEIGD010000010.1, forward strand.
AAAACTGAATCATTTAGGCACCTGTTTAGTGGGACAGGAGGGGGAGTGGCAGCGGGGCATAGCTGTCACTTAGGTAAAAACCAATTTGTTCGAGAAAGCAGAACACAAACACAAAAATTGTGTGGTAAAACTAAGCAAATGATTTGTCATGCCAAAAGGTTGATTAATTGTGCGAACAAAACAAAAGACTGAAGCAACGAACTTGCGAACCTGTCAACACACGTTGCGATTGCAGGTCGAATGCAGGAATTTTGTATAAAACAAAAAAAATACAAGCGAATTTTTTAATGCAATTAGCACACGATTAATCATGATCAAAGTGCCATGACAGAGAAAGAATGCTTAAGATCCTTTAGAGATCTTCGTTAGCATGTAAATTACTTTATTTTGGGAGCATTATAATAAGAATAAAATTAAGTTGACATATAGAAATGATCATATTATATGCACGGAATGATCTGCAGAAGACAGTTCATTGGAAACAATGGACAATTCTTAACAGAACACGAGAAATAGACATATAAATAATAATGTAATGTAATATTAAAGAAATAGTTAAGAAAAAAGGTTTATATCTGTATGAAGGATATATATAGTGTTACTCAAATTAAACCTTTCCAGATGCCCTACAATTAGCACAGTTTAAATAGCTCAATTTGAGAACATCATATACCAATAATATATGCAAATTATCACCTATATTAATAACTGAGAATATTTCAATTAAGCGTGGAATGTTATGTTTGGGAGTTGGCATATCGTTTTCACAAGTATATCGACTTCCAGCCGGTCAGTTTATTGCATTAACGATTTGCATGAATGAACTGCGGACGTCAAGTCAACAACTCGAGGGTGGAAGTTCCTTAGCCTTAAGCCAATCGGGATCGTGATTGAGACTTGTTTTGATGCATTTCGATTTGGCTTAATCAGCGATGCGAGCGATAAAGCGTACAGTGTGCGAAAATTGTTTATTTACAACACATTTGCATATGTGGTGAGAGTAAGAGCGAGAGAGAAAGAGAGAGAGAGAGAGAGACGGCACACACTCGCACACCTATTCGACTTATTACAAATGGGCTTTTTGTCTTCTTCGCGCGCTAATTGCGGCTCATTAATTTGCATCTGAAATGAATAACAGCCTGCGGTTAATGCTGTTGTTGTTGTTGTTGTTGAAGATGATCACTTCCTAGGCATAAGATACATCGCCTGTCACTCGGCTCTCAATAACATGCCAGATAACACATAACACACTGAGGGGGATCAGCTCACTCGACTCGCCGAGGAGTTCAAGTTTTCGCAATTGACCCACAAATTCATTATGCATGCAATGTTGATAATTGAAATCGTATTTCGCCTTTTACATTTGACACACACGATCACACGTACATTGTCTTAGCTTCCCCCTCCCCGTCACCCACTTTAAAGTGTTCGATTGTCCAAACTGTCCGAGCTGTCCGAACTGTACTTGGCCGTCGGGGCCTTTTTCATTTCCGTCAACATTTCAGTTTATTAGACACAATTACAATTAATTTTCGTCTCGATTTCAATGGGTTATCGTCTATCGGATAATGTGCTGCTGAAAGGTTTTCGTTTTCGAATGGGAATTCGTGTGTCTTTCGCTGCAAGCCGCCAGGCTGATGTGTTTTTAATGCCCTGGCAAATGTCACGATCGCACATTGACAGGGTCGCACACACAAACACACACATATATTGTAGTTCTATATAGCGGTATTTTAAAGTGTATATATCTCTATATATTTTGTTAGAATACAATCAATACAAACATAAACCAGGCAACATTTCTTCTAGTTGTGACCCTGTATCAAATATCTTAGCCTTAAGCTATAGATCATGTGCTGAAATACATCTATATTCTTTATAACTTATATTGAAAGGTGCTCTTAAAAAAAGTATTATAATATTATGAAGCTAAAACTTAATAGAAAAGAATAGACGTATTTTTAATTGAATTGCAATTTCAATATTGAAGAGATTATAAAGGGTGATTTTTTAGCTATTATCTTTTTTGGCAACACTGCACAGTGTGGGAACATGCGGGATTTATTTTTTCTTTTATTTATTTGACTGATATACCTTGATTAAAACTAAAACATTTTTTTTACATTGTTATGTATTATTTCATATTTTAAATACAAAATTATTTTATTGGAATCATAAAAAAATACAATTTATTTCAAAACAACAAAACAAAAAAACGAAATTACAAAACAAAATAACAAAAAATTATTATGAAACAAAAAAGGATTTAATCATTTTCATTGATAAGGCCATAATTGCGTGTGGCTCGGTCTTTTGGGAACATTTCGCAAGCTGGCAAGGAATGGATCCAAGATATTAACAATCTATGTATAAGATCGGTATTCGTATCGATTCTTGCTGTTTCCAGTGAACATTTCCCTAAATCTTCTAACATCCTTCATAAATTTGTTTTTTGTTAATTCGGTAGACATTGTGAAAAGAAAAAAGGTATGGGTGCTGCAAAAATGCGCAAGATATTTTAACGGAATATAGAAGCCAGCACTGTAATCTTCCTTTTCTCAAAGTTTCGAGCTCAAACTATTTTAAGAAACTAAAGTTTATCTCCTTTAAACTCACAATTCAATTGAAAAAGACCAACGAAAAGATGTGTTGCTTAGATAAGGATTGTGCTTAAAGTACCGTTTAAATAAAGCTCTACTTTTGTTTACCGTTTCTTAAAGAAACGTTGATTATAAAAATCAAAAAAAAAACAGTTTTACTTGAGCTTCGCTGAAAATAAGTACCTGAATTCAACGGAATTTTACTGTTTTACACTGGGTGACAAACAGATTTCGCTAAGTACCTTTTTTAGATTTAATATTTAATATCTAGTGCGACAACTAGAAAAAAGTATTTATATTATAATTATAAACATTTAATTAGGTATTCAAAAAAATTTGTTTGATCAAATTTGGTGAAAGTTGAAAAATGTACTTTTGTACAGCTAAATTGCAAAATTCTCACACTGTGCACTGGTTTAAACAGCTGACGCACGTTAAGTGTTTTGTATCACTGTCAAACATTTTCAGTTTGGTGTATAATTTAACCATGAATCGTCTTACAAATGAACAACGCTTGCAAATTATTATCGTATTGTTTAGATTTATTTGTAAGTGAAGAATTCGAAGAGTATCTTATATAATATAATAATAATTCAGTATATTGTAATAATAGATTATAGTTTCAAATTATGTTTACGTTAAACTATTTTAAAAGTAACCGATGCAAGGCAGGTGCAAATTATCCTTTTAAAAATATAAACCAGTTCTCTGATCTTTCTCAAGAGGGGGAGAGAGAGTTCAGTCACACTCGTACTCATATTTAAGGATCTATAATAATCAGAGACAATCAAAGTCATCAATTGATTTACAGCATATTTTATTTATTTAAACTTGTTGTCAAATTCTGCGAACTCCCTCTGAGACCTGATTTCGTGACCCAAAATTTACATTTTCTCGAGGCACGTGACGAGGCTGACGATGATTAAGACCAAAAACAAGAGCATATTGTGACTCAGTGCTGCTTATTAAGGTCAATCCTGAGTTCACAAAATTTGTATTATTGACATTTATAAATTAGTTTATTGCACTCGAAAGACGATACTACAATTTAATATACGTATACCAAGCTGCGTGTGTGACTAATGAAACTCCGAGATAGTGAAAAAGACCTGAAGAATCACCTTGTCCTGTTCCTTGAAACTGAATGTAGAGTAGATTGCATAATCGCCTGAGGGCAGCGGCAACTTATCTAGCGATTTGATGGGAAAACGAAAGTGTGACACTCTCAGTTCGGACTGCAGATGGTATAAGAAGTTATATAGTAAGTATATGTTATAGAATACCTAACTCACCGGTAGGGGACATCGATTAACGTTTGTGTGATTGGCAAAGCTGTTGAAGATGATATTCACAAACGGATGATTGCGACGATCCAGATATTCGCACAGATCCGAATGCCTGATGTCATAAAGAAAGGGTTTATAGCCACTAGCCCGCTTTAGCAATTGTATTCGCATCTAGGGTAATCAAGAGTAAAGAGTTATTGTATTAGATTTATCTTTATTGTTTTTCTACTTTTGTATTATAGAAACATTATGCAAGAGTGTCAGATATATGTAAACGTATATCTACAATCAACAAAGTTATAAAGTTTCGCATATAGTTTAAGAATATATATAAATTATTATAGAACTATTACATACACATCGTAATACCCATTTAAAATTTCTAAAATCTCACTACTAGACTTGCCAGTTCTATAAGTAGGCTCTTCACAGACAATCGATTCCGATTACTGGAATATATCCAACAGACGAGTAAACATAAAATTCTATACAATTTAGAATTAAATATACAATATTCATAAGAAAATTCTATAAGAAATTAATTCGTAGAAACTAAAGAAATTGGTTCAATATATTTATTATTTACAATGTGCTTCTTGGGTGTCGTTACGCGAATTCTTATCGTACTCTTTGGTATTCTATTGCCGGCACGATATACTCAGAACGCACTGGACGATGAGAAGCTTGTCTTGTGGGGCAAATACTGGATTGTCTTTGCATTCCTCTTCAGCATTGAGCTGTTGATGGACACATTCTTTGCCTGGCTGCCGCTGTACGTGGAGAGCAAACTGCTGATTGTGCTCTGGCTGGTGGTGTATGCCCCGCAGGCCAGCGTCTGGGTCTACGATACGATCCTGTCGCCACTGCTCACCAGACACAAGCGGCGCATCGATTACTTTTTGCAGCATGGCAAGCGGCACTTGCTCGCCGATTTATTCTCTTATGTCGCCGAGCTCTGGCTATGCGTTGTGAATTATTTGAAACCCATTGTATCGCGCATGTGGTACAAGAAACAAGTGATGTCGGATCAGAATGACTTTTACGAAACGGGCGAGGATGATAATGATGATGCTACTCCAGGTAACGCTGAAGAGGAGGAGGAACTGCAGCTTCAGCAGCAGGAGCTCCAGGATCATACTAACACTTACACTAAGCCGAACTACGTTTACGCTAACAGCGTCGAGGAGAAATTCTATAAGTTCAGACTGCCATCTAAGCATAGTCGATCCCAGTCCCATATTAAGTTCGCAAACCGTATGCACAAAGGCTCGAAACAATCACTACCAGAACTGGCGAGAAAGGCATTGGACTCTGATATTATCGATGGAACATCAACGCCTCCCTTGAGTCGCCAAATGCGTAAGCAATACGTGTATGATCCACAGCTTGATGAATATAATCAGAAAACAGATCAAATGATGAACATGGATATGAATGCCTTCAAGGGCCATCATAGCGGAGGGATTGAGCTAACCCACTGTCCGTTCCCCCCTCGCCAGGACCAGCGTCGCAATCAATAGCATTCGATAATAGGATAAAAAACAAATTCCCTGTGAGGCGAATTTTGTTGTGGTTGGTTTGTATTGATGATATGAAATGCCCTAATGGAGTATGCGGTACACTTTGCAGTTAACTAATAAATAACCACAACAAATTATTTTACTTGACTCGATTGTTTTCTTATTTCATTTTGGTCTTAGTTTCATATAAATATTGTAAACATATTCGAAAGACTATAGATTGATTATTATATTCTTAGAAATACACTGGAATAAAACTATTATATTCTGTATTTTGCATGTATCTAAAAACATACAATATAGTTGAAATACGAAACGGTCTGTCTTAACATGGATTACTCGGAATTTAGGATGAACTTATCACTGAATCGGGCAACAATTATGTGAAGTGGATGAAAATGAACTTTAATTGCGCAACAATTGAAATATATTTTAAACGTTGACAAATTTAAGAACGAAATCAAAGAGCGGAACCAGATTAAACTGTATTTGCATATCATCGAACAGTGCACAACCGCTAGAGTGAAGACTTATCAAGCGTTGAACCAAAATGTATACAAATACATCTGGTCTATCCCTGTGCTTAGAAAGAACTGAGTATAAACATATGTGTGTAGAAAAAAATTACCCTGTACATACCCAGAATACTCATTTTTATGCAGAAAATACCCTATAAAATCACAAATAGCGTCAATTATATCACATGCCTTTCTATGCGCACAACCTTCATATCCCATTTCGCTCTTGAAGCAGTAGGCACCCCTTGAATACAGTGTATACCCTCTAAATACCGTCTACCCCTTACTTAATGCATATTCCATATACCCCATATATCACTCACCGCAATTGGTTGCTTGGGGAATCGTACGATCTGTACACGCAAACTCATTTCGGCCACATCGCGCTTCACCGCATACAGTCGACACTCGATGAAGACGGTGTAGTTACTATCCTGGCTGATGCACTGGACATTTGTGAATTTGGCCAAGCCGTCGATCTGTAGAGACGCTGAAGATTAGTAAACCATATCCCTAAAGTTCCGCATATTGTTTCCCCTCCACTTGCCTGCACAATCTGCCCGAGCATGATTGACTGCACTATAAACCAGAACAGCGACATCAAAGTTGGCAAAACTTTTAACAATATAAATTTTCCGCGCGAGCACAAATCGTTGCGCGTATTGACGCAAAACTGACGCTGAATTTTCCAAAATATTTCAGTCAAAGATAGATTAAATTGTTCGGCAGTTGAGTAGTTTATCATAATTATATGGTAATTATATTGAAATTGGAAAACAAAACATGATTATATCGCCAATGATGTTTAATGATTAAGATAAATTCCAAACCAGGCGAGAGGGTTTTGCTAACAGATATCTTACAGCTATAGTATCTTTCTGTGTATGTGTGTGGGTGTGTATGTGTTTGGAATTGTTAAGTCTAATCGCTGCCATCATCATCTCCATCATCGTCATCGTCCGCATTACTTTCATTGGTCTCCTCATCTGTGGCTGCAGCTTCCGCTTCGCTTTCACTTTCCTTTGCCTTCTTTTTCTCATCGGAGGATTTGCTCTTCTTTTTGTTTGGCTCGCTGGATGACTTATTGGCTTCTTCGGAGCTACTGGAATCATCATCGGATATATATTCCTTGCTCTTGAAGCCACTGCCCGAAGTGTTTGCCTTTTTCGATGGTGAAGTTTCCGACTTGCGTTTCTTAACCGGCGATTTAGTATTGTTCTGCTGCTCATCATCACTATCAGCGCCGGCGCCAGCGTCGGGTTTGTAATTACGCATCTCGTCCTGATAACGCTTCTTATCCTTTTCGGCTGCCTCCTCCCATTTGCTCTTGTCCTTCAGCTCCTTCCACATCTCGCCACCCTTCTTGGCTATCTCGGTTACCTTAATGCCAGGATGATCGCCCTTGATCTGCTCGCGCGTATCGTTCAGCCACAACATGAAGGCGGTCGTAGCACGTTTCGGCCTGTTCGAGTCCTTCTTCTTTGAGGTCTTTTTCTACAGAGTAAAGTAAGAATCAGTACAAAGTATACTATAGTATACATCGTGGAGTTACTTACCGTGCGTTCCTTCTCCTTATGCTTTTCCTTTTTCTCCTTCTTTTCGCGCTTCTTCTCCTTGTGCTTCTTCTTGGACGAACTGTCGTCGTCTCCGCCACCGCCACCGCCACCGCTAGCATCACTGTCATCATCCGAATCGCTCTGCACATTGCTGTCGTATTCCTCGGCCACATCTGATTCATTTTCGTTGGGTTTGAAGTCCTCATCGGTGGACTCCTCATCGGAATCATCAGCGTCATCGTCATCCTCCTCCTTCTCGCGTGCCTCAGCCTTCAGTCGTGCCAGATAGGCATCTGGTTCGTTCTCATTATCCGAATCACCAAAGTCGACATCCTTGTAGCCACTCTTATCCTTGCCCATGTTGCTCACATGCAGCTTCTTCTGTGTAATGAAGTCGAACAGCTTGGCATACTCCTCCTTCTCGATGGACGAGAAAATGTGTACGGTGCCGTTTTTCAGTGTCACCTCGAAGTCAAAGGAACGCGTTGAGCCGCCACTGCGAGCGAAATTCACTGAGCTAATCTCTTCGAAACGAATGTGTAGTGGAGGTTTGTGAATGTAGATGAAGCCACGCTCCAGCGGATACAGATAGCCGGCGGCAGCCTTAAACGAGCAGCCCACGGCAGCTGTGCCGGAATGTCCAATGAAATTACCTGGTCCGGTAATCTTACGTCCAATTAGCACCTTCATTACCTTGCCCATGACCTCGTAGACAGGACCAGAGAGCTCCTTCTCAAGCTTTCCCTCGTACTTGTCGCGCAGCTCAGCCTCGCTGAAGGGCAACTCAATGGTGGTCTCCTCATCGGGCGCAAACAACAACACCAGGTAGTGATAGCGCGTCTGGCCCTGCTTGATGGGCGGATCCAGTGAGAGTACGAAGAACATTTGTCGACTATCCTTGTGTGGCAACATGAAGAGTCGCAGCACTGAATCCATGGGTATCTTGTAGTCGAACGTCTTGCCGTGCAGTTGAAAGAAGGTCGAGAAGATCTTGATGTCATAGCGACCACGTGGGGTAAGGATGTGTATCTCGCGGAATATGGCAATGGACTCGCCTGAGGCCGAAATGACCGATGCCTTGTTCATGACATTCTGATGGAATTTATCAACGGGATCTTCATCAGCAGACTCTACTGCGGGTATATGAAAACGCATCTCAAGCAGGCCGACGGGTGCATCATCGTTCTGATGGAATTCCAGCGTAACCTCGTTCTTTCCCGTTACACATTGTGAGACATGCGACAAGGGTACCTCGAAGATGGTCTTTGTATCCTTATCGAAACTAAGCACTGAGCCCATGAAACGTGCCGTTCCCCAATTCCAGCCCTTGACGCACATCTCCTTCTCGACCATTTCCTGTGCATATGCCTCCTTTATGTATTTTCCCAACTTCTCATGCTCGCTATCACGGAATCCACTGAAGCGATGCAATGCGCCGCTCTTCGTAAAGATCCGAAGTCCCCAAGTGCCTACGAACTTTTGTGAATTTATCAAATCGACGTCATCCGCGGATATTTGTTCAACCTTGCCGGTTTTGGTGTTCTTGAACACAATGTTCTGTGCAGTCAGCTTCAAGCGTCCCGAAGACTGCAAAAGGTAAAAGAATTTTATTATTTAGTCAGACAAAAGCAGCTGACAATAGTGCAATTTGCGACTCAGTGCGGAGACTCACCAAAACACCGCGAACTTCGGCATTTATGTCGTTGTACTCCAAGGAATCCACCATTTTCAATGCGCTCTACCCTAAATACAAATCAAGTTAACTATTAAACAGATAATTAAACCACGGTGCGCAATTCTCGCTGATTTGCAATTAATTTTGCACGAGAAAAATGCCGACAGACTACACTGCGCGCCCAATTTTAGGTTAGACGCTAGTGGTGTGAGTTATCTGTATGCTCTGCGCTTGACATGAGTACCTTAAAGTAGCAATTCACAATAGATATCATAATTATAATTAATTTTAGATTTATTAGACCAAGAAGTTTTTAAATTATATATTAATTATACTAATATTCAAAAGCAATTATTTATTTATTTATTTAATTAATGTCGACTAATGGGAGTCGACTCCCGAATATTTCGCAGCCAGCTGTTGCTTCACTGGTCATTTTTATTGTTATAAATCACTACAATAGTGAAACAACTATCGATATATCGATAAGAGTAGCGATAACCCAAACAAGCACCTGGGCATAAAATAAACGATTGAATATAAACAAAAAGTTGTTAAATAAATTAAAAAAACCGTGCAATGCAGCGCGGAAAGATTTCATTTGGAAAGATCCAGCTAAATATTAGCAAAACTCCGTCAGAGACAAATAAAGCCGATCAGGATGCTGGAGGCTTTAAGAAAATGGACAAGCAACAAATGATACGGCACATCGAAGACGTTGCCGAAGACTTGGAGAGTCAACACCTCAAGGAAGTCATGGGTATCAGTGGCTTTGGTCGCAAGGCAGCCAAGGTGTTCGACATTAATGAACAGATTGCCAAGGCACGCACAGCTGCACCACCTGTGCAAGAAGAGAAGACCGAGGAGGTTGACGAAGACGTGATTGGACCATTGCCTCCAGCATCTACTACAGAGCAAAAATCCGAAGATACAGAAAAGAAGGGAGATAACAACAATAAGTCGACAGAAAAAGACGAAGAAAAAAGCGATGATGAAGACGACGATGAGGACGATTCGGATGATGATGAGGCCAATTTGGCACGCCGCATACCATACACACACGAAGTGCAAATGCAGCACGGATCTCGTGCTGTTCTTGCCCTGGCAGGCGACCCATCGGGTGCAAGAATAGTGTCGGGATCCATAGATTACGACATGTGCTTCTGGGACTTTGCCGGCATGGACTCAGCAATGCGTAGCTTTCGTCAGTTGCAGCCGTGTGAGAATCATCCCATACGTGACTTGCAGTACTCGGTGACTGGCGACATGATACTGGTTATATCTGGCAATGCACAGGCTAAGGTGCTGGACCGCGACGGCTTCGAGAAGCTGGAGTGCTGCAAGGGAGATCAGTACATAAGCGACATGACGCGTACCAAGGGACATGTGGCACAGCTTACCTCGGGTTGCTGGCATCCCTTCAACAGGGAACAATTTCTGACTGCTGCACTGGATGGCACACTGCGCATTTGGCAGGGATTGCGTGCCAAAGATCAGCTGCAAGTGATCAAAACGCGAGCCCAAGGTGGACTACGAACCAATGCCTCAGCCTGCAATTACAATCGAGATGCAACACTCATTGCCGCCGGCTGTGTAGACGGCTCCATACAGACCTGGGATACACGCAAGATGTACGTGAACACCACACACTGTGTACGAGCGGCGCATCAGAAGGGCTCCGAGATAACCTCCATTGTATTCTCCTACATGGGCCAACAGTTGGCCACGCGCTGCAATGACGAGACCATGAAGCTGTGGGATCTGCGCAACTTCAAGCAGCCGCTGCACACTTGGTCAAATCTCTTTTCGCGCTACGACATCACCAGCTGTTGCTTCAGTCCCGATGACCGTATGCTGGTCACTGGCGAATCCCTGCCACAGGGCCAGACCGAGGCTAATGTATATTTCTATAGTACGCAAAGCTTCAATGAAGTGCAGCGCATTCCGGTGGCCAACTCACATGTGATTCGCACACTCTGGCATCCCAAGCTGAACCAACTCTTTGTGAGCTGTGGCAATGGCATCATCAAGTGTCTGTACGATGAGCAACGCAGCATACGCGGCGCCAAGCTCTGCGTGGTCAAGACGCATCGCAAGCGACAGCAAATGGAAATGGTGGGAGCATCCCAGATCATAACGCCCCATGCACTGCCTCTGTTCCGACAGGAGAAAACACGTTCATCGCGCAAACGTATGGAGAAGGCACGTCTCGATCCGGTCAAGTCGAAACGTCCTGACTTACCCATCACCAGCGGTCAAGGTGGACGTGTGGCCAGCTCCGGCGGCACACTCTCCTCCTATGTCATACGTAATCTTGGTCTGAGCAAGCGTGTCGATGATGATCAAGATCCACGCGAGGCGATTCTCAAATATGCCAAAGATGCTGCCGAGAATCCATATTGGATAGCACCAGCCTACAAGCAAACACAGCCCAAAGCCATATTCTCCGAGAAGCTGCCCAACGATGAATCCGCCGCACCGGCAGCCAAGAAACCCAAATCCGATGCGGATGCCACGTAATTGGTAGAACTCTAAATAAGCCTATACTAGTTAATAAAGTTATCAAGACCTTAACTCCAGCTTTATGATTATTCTATTGTTTTGCAGAAGGGAAACGGATGGAGAATTTGGTATGAAAGTTAAAAAGAAATATTATCAAACGTGTATCTAATAAAGATCCCATCAAGGATAATGTATACAGAAATTACTTCACTCGGTTTGAACTTTATTGAACATACATATTACATGATTTCTTTTGAGTTTATTTATTGGTTGATTTTTATTCTTAACTTGTTTTCTCTTTTGTCGGTATGTGTTCTTTATGGTAATTGTTAATGGCATGCGATTTTTGTATAATACTTGTACATCTTTGTATATGTATGTTTGTATATATATAAATATATATATATAGGTTTATAGCAGAGCCTTCGGTTTAGATTGGGTGGCTCGCCAGAACATAACTGTCGTGTCAGTTTCCTTAGCGTATTTTCGCTTTCAGAGAGTGCTGTACATAAGAACTATAATATCATTATCATTTAATTAATCAATATTAATTCGAAAATCTTCAAACATATCATATAATAAGGTTTTAGTATATCAACAATACCTAATACAGTTTTATCATTAACAATATTTCCATATAGTATTATATATGCTTGTATATGTATAGAGTAAGAGTTTCGACTAGAATAGTTTACAGTATAATAATATCAAGTTAAACAAACCTTCATGTCATATATAGAGTTTTATAGCTGGCCAAAAACGAAAATATATCTTTAAGGTACGTTAACTAGATACATTTGCCAAATTTTTTATTAATTTCTGACTGGCTTGGTGCGTCTCTTCATACGTATTTTTCAAAATAGCCATTTAGTATAATAGAATACACTCAATATGTATATAGACATACGCTATCTTTATGTGTGTATATATATAGTATATATTGTATGTGTATAATGTACGAGTACGAGTGTAAAAATTAATATATTCAACAGTTGATTGCAATGAGGCGGATTTCCATAATATCATTCGTTACAGCATTTGTTACTTGTTCCTTTACTTTTGTTATTATACAATAATATAGTATATTAGTTAGCTCTTGATTCGTATATTTCTAACTCAAAAGTAGACTTCTGTGAATAACTTTAAGTGGACTTTTCGAACAAAGCATAAAGAAACTATGATTGCAATTATATAGTATAAATCAGGTTCTGAAACTAAATACAATCTTATTATAAGTTAACGAAATTGCTCTAATTTGTTGCAAAGAATTTCCTCTAGTTCTTTAATGATATTAATTAATGCTACTAAAATGATATTTTTATTTATACTTTAGTTTTGTTTAGCTTCAATGTCTCACTTATTCTCTTTTATCTTTTATAGGTACTTTATGTGTCCTTCGTGTTTGTTGTGTGTCTGTTGTTGTTGTTGTTGTTGTGGTTATTGGTTCCCTTAGGACTAGGACTGTGGTGTGCTACGTAGAGCTCCTCTCATATGATATGATTGCGATGCAACTAAAGTGTAAAACCCCTACAGATATCGTAGCGCACATGGGCCACGATATTTTGTCTGTTTTTCATTCATATATTTATGTATATACTGTATATTGTATATATGCTAAGCAACTATTTGAAAATTCGTTCGAATTGCTTTCGTAAATGAAACAAAAACTATTTTCCTTCCCTTTCTATGCTTTGCAGATCTATTATCCGTTATCTGTGGCTAACTGTAAATGACAGCAAGTTTATATTGCTTTCTCTCTATACGAACCTACAATATAAGGTATAAAATATATTTATATATGCAAATTTGTCTCATATGTGTGTGAGTGAGTGTGTGTTTAAAATATATAGAAATAAAGCTGTGTTTAGGCAATCAATATTGCAGGCCAATGTCCAAGATATGTTTTCGGTTATACTCTGTATTGTTCGATCTCTGTTGATGACGTCCTTTTTTACTATGTGGCTATGCGAGCGAAAGAGAGAGAGTGAGAGAGTGTACATAGATACGTGCCCCGTTGGATTTGGATACTATATATTGTTATATGTTCATGTATCCATACAGCAATCTGTGCTTAAATACTTCAATTCATGTCTCTATCAATATATTCATCTGTGTGCCCATTTATTTCTTCTTGTATCCATTTACTGTTCATCCATTGATCTAACTATTCCTTCTCCATATAGGTATAGGTATCATATAGGTACTTGTCTATCTATCCATATATGCCGGCATCTATGTAACTCTCCCACTTGGTATCTATGTTGGTTATGCGAGGACTCTTTGTAATCTGTGGGAAGCCTTCAGTTTACTGTGCAAACGGATTGTGGGCACCGCCACCGCCGGGTATATCCAGATTGCCTCCGGTGGTCTGATAGGTACCATAGGGTCCGCCATTCGGGTTCATCTCGTTCAGTCGCGAATTGGACAACGCACGCGGAATGGGATTACTGGGCACACCGTGCGGAGCCAAGTGAGAAGTTTCCTCGGCCACCTATAGCAGGAAGAAACAGGTGATCAATATGGCAAATAATATAGATTCGATATACTTTATAAAGTGTAGAAAGTGTGGAGAGATTAGACCTGTTAAAAGGGTGCGATATACAAAGATACAAAGTTACCTTTTGTACTACGAAATTGTGTGCTGAGAAAGGGATTATTATAGCAAAACTGGTGCGATAAGAATAAGAGAGCTAAAGGCATATAAAGGCATAACATTTCCTATAAAACATATATATTCTCAATCAACAAAGATATTTGTAAAACTCAAAATCGAGAGAAATAAATATGAAATCAAATCTAAAAGATGAAAGTATAATAAACCTTACAGAGCAGGATTAACCCTCACCTGATGCGGATCCTCGGTGACGGGTATGTCCGATATGAAGCCCTGATCCTTGCGATAGAAGTTGATGAAGATGAACAGGCCGAGCACGAAGAGGCAGGCGATACCATACCAACGGAAGGTAGTAGTAGTACCGTAGTAGGTGACAAACATGCCGCCGATAATGGCACCGCAGCCGCGACCCAGACCATGATGGATGCCCTGTAGTACACCCTGGGATGAGGCGCGCAAATGTTTGGGTGTATTGTGAGCAATGTATGAGCACGAGGCGGCCCAGACGGCGGCATGCGTGATGCCCTGCATCAGTTCGAAGGGCAAGACCATCCAGGGATTAGTCAGATACGAGATGTACAGAAAACGCAGCACATTTCCAATCAGGCCCAGGCACAAGACCTTGACATGACCAATTTGGGTGATCAGACGGAAGCTAAAGAAATAGGCAAAGATCTCGGACACATGATTGATCACTGATGCGACACCGAAGAGCGTGGGCGTGCCGCCATAATCTTGCAAGTGCCAGAACAGAAAGGTAAAGATCAAACCAATGCCGAAGCCCATGAACCAGGCGACAAACAGAAACGAGGCGGTCTTCAGATCCTTGAAGTGCGTCAACACGGTCATCCATTCGGGCAACTCCTTGGCCGTCTGGGCAAACACCTTCGACTCGGCTCCAATGTGCGGTTGCGGATGATGTTGGCCGGTGCCAAGGAAACTGCTCACACCGCCGGCACAGGCACCCGAAGCGGCGCTGCCGCTACCCACAGCCAGTGATGGTAAATTGAGCTGAGCGGCCAATTGATTCATTGACTCCTCCTCGGCCTTCTTGTGCGGATCGACAAACTGTGCAGCCTGCTGCTGTTCCAAGCTCTCGTCAATGGGTTCATACTTAAAGGTGATCTTCGCGGCAGAGATGATGGCGCATGTCATCAGCACGGAGAAGATGGAGAAGCAAATGTTGTAGTTCTTCTCCTTGTTGCCAGCACCACACGGATGATTCGAGAACGAGGTGGAGTGATCCAGTGCAATGCCCACCAGGAACATGGAGATGCCCCAACCAAGCGAGCCAAACATACGTTGATGTCCATACTTATCCGCATCCTCGCCCAGCAACGTGATGACAGCTGAATCAGCTAGTGTAATTGCAGGTGCGCTAAAGAATTCGCCAATCAGAATGACCAGCAGCAGCAAGAAGAATGCCTTCTGTATGTCCTGCAAAGGGAAGGGGAGAAGCATGAATAAGCAACTAACAAAAACTGCAACAGACGAACACACACGACGGCAAGACATTCTGCGTTCAATACACTCACAATTCCCAACAACAAATGTTAAGCTTCAAAAACCAACCAGTAACACCCTGCATCAAATTTATGTACATAGACAAAGTCTAAAAACTCCCTTACAATTCCAAACAACAAATTCATGCATGTAATAATCTTTCAACATTAAATTATATGGACCTTACTATCGATTCAAATAAAGATTTCATACATTTCTCCGAATTATATGTGTTTTATTTTTAAAAACTTTTCTATAGCTCTTAAAAAATCACCTTTTCTATGTACATAGACATAGTCTAAAAACTCTCTAACAATTCCCAACAACAAATTCTTCTGACACTTCTCGCTGTGTAATGCTACCATACAAAAAGTTAAAGCATCTTCAAGGCGCAGACTACACTGCATGAACTAGAAAACCATTAACTTCAAGGACTGCTGTATTTGTTGTCCGATTATAATGAAATTAAGAATATATATACCTATTGCAATCATTTAACTATAACCTGACTCAGAAGCAGTAAAGTTGTAGCTTTAATACGTTGCTTAAGAATGAAATTAAAGCATGTATTCATTGCTTTGCAAGGCTTGACAGTCTACATTTGAAATAAGCTCGAAAATTGTATAATATACAGAAAAACTCTTGTCAAACTTCTTATCTGTACTTCCTATAATAGCAAAGATAGAGGCGTTCAAACAGTTAGCCCCATCTAGAATCTATATCGTACATTTGCCCCCAACTTAGTATAAGTAACCTTTATAAGCAACCCTTCTCATACTTACCGGAGTACGATAGACCATAGAGCTGAAGATGGGCGTCACATAGTCTCGATGCGTCTTGTCATCGTAGTTGCTCACAAAGTTGATGTGCACGGGGGAAATGCCCGCATCAATGCGCGGCAACAGCAGCGATCTCTTGCGTCGACTGTGCTCCGCCTGCTCTGGCGGCAGATCGGGCTCCAT
This sequence comes from Zaprionus nigranus, assembly GCA_018903425.1. Taxonomy (NCBI): domain Eukaryota; kingdom Metazoa; phylum Arthropoda; class Insecta; order Diptera; family Drosophilidae; genus Zaprionus; species Zaprionus nigranus. The sequence continues at coordinate 984,459 of JAEIGD010000010.1, forward strand.
TAGCTCCTCGTCGAAATGCAACGACTCCGAATCGTACATAGCGGAAAGGTCTCGTTTGGTGCGCGTATACGTGAGTACAAAGTCGGTGGCATTGCGACGTTCAATGCAGTTGATGGCCTCCGGTCGGATGAAGCTCAGCGGTATGGTGAAGAGCACCCAGCAGGCCAGCGAGGCGAGCAGCAGCTTCTTGCCCTGTCGACAACGATCCGCATAGGAGCCCCAGAAGGGCGCAGCCAGAAACTCAACAAACGGACGCATGCCAACGAGTATGCCACACTGGCCGGGATTCATGCCCATCTGCTTGAAGTAGACGCCCATCAGGGGGAACAGCGATCCGAAGGCTGCATAGAAGAAGAAGTAGAAACTCTTCACCGGAATCAGTTCCTGCTCCGTGGCACCGAAGAACATCTGCAAGATCTCCGAATGACCGCGTACTTTGTGCGTTGAATCCTTGGCCTCAGGGTAACTAGAGGGGGAACAGGGAGGAGTGAAAATCTGAACTGCAGATGCTACTTAAACTCAGACTACTCACAGATTGGGATCCACCTCGCCGCTGGCTTCGACATCGACTCTTGGTCTGGCTCCCTGTGGACCGTAACCCGCTGCCTGTTGCTGTTGTCCATAATTGCCACCCTGATCGTAGCCAGTTGCCGCCTGCTCCTCGTAGCCATAGCCCATGCCCGGCTGCTGACCATAACCTGCACTTGTGGCGGGTGCACCAAATGGATTGGCTCCTCCTCCGCCACCTCCTGCACCAGCCTGATTGTAGGGATTCATCTCGTCGTCTGCGTCTGCGTGTCAATTAAACTAATTTACACCTGCTTCCTTCCTTTGCTCGCTCTCGGCTCTCGCTTATGTCTTTGGTCTGTGCTTTGTATCCGTTCCGCCTTGCGTCTGTCCCGGTCTGCCTACAGCATCTCGTTGTGATTATCCTTTAGCAGCTGCTTAGGCAAGACAAAGGGGCAATTAGTACCGGCTCGCTGGGTGTGTGGGTTGTGCGTGTAACTAGGGTGTATGGTGTATATGTGTGTGTGCAGTAATAAAAAAGCTGTACAGTCGGCATAACCGGAAAGTGGCTGAGATTATTCCGTTCTTTTGTGTTGCCACTCAACTGAAATTGAATGCTTGCCTCGTGTGGGCAGAGGGGAGAGACAAAACAAAACGTTTGTTCAACTGAATTGCTGCTAAATCGACATCTAGATTGGTCTATACATTTGTATGCATATATACATATATATTTCAAGTGCCAAATAACAGTGAAGCGGGTGAAATAGGCGTAGAAAAGCGACGAACACTTTTTATCTTTTTTCTCTAGAGAACTCTGTAAAAAGTGGTCAATCCCAGTTATTACAGGAGCTAGCAGTCTGAAAATTGTCATAAAGCTGTCTAAGTAAATCGATATTTAACTCAATCTAAGCTATTGCAAATACTAGCAATATGAAATTTTGCATAAGGGTGTCTTAATACTTAATGCAGACAACATATAAATAAAATGTTCAGAACATTCCACCTTTCTTATAATAAAGGAATATTTGAAAAACTCGGCTATCAAAAGTTCTAGACAAATGAAATTTGATATACGACTAATGCCAAGTTAAAATACATCAGAACAGTAGCTATATAAGTACAAGTAAGGATTGAATTGGAAATGATGATATTTCTTATAGTTCGTACGATACTAACATTTCAATATTAAACAATAAATAAATAATTCTTCTTGTATTTTATAAGTATTCCCTGCATTTAATCTGTAAAACCCTGTGGGACATGTCGCACTTAACATTGAAATCGCAGAGAAGGCAACAACAAAACAAATGACACAATGCAAAAAGTGCTCGAGCAGAGAGGAGGGTAATGCGCAAAGCGAGTGTTACAGGGAGGGGGGTGACACTGTGAAGGGGGTGTATGCTTGAGTGAGAATCGCGTTAGAAGCGAGCTTTGAGTGACGCGTCCAGCTGAGTGCGCTGCGAGTGAATTTCATTCGCTTGCTTTTATTTCTTTTTCCCTATCACGTTTTGAATGTAGGTAAGTGGGTTTCTGTCGAGTGTACGCACACACACACAGATACTCACACAGAGACACAGACACCTGCCTGTGTGTGTATACACATGCGAATAGCAGACTTGTTGTTGTTGAAGCAAAAGAAAAGCGCAGGATATGCGTAGATAGGATAGCAAAGGATTTCGCAGACATATGCTAAGGTACGCTAGACACACACACACATAGGAATACATACATATGTATGTGTATATGTATACAACTGCTTATAGTAGCTTTAACTGTATAAGTATATCATTTACAATGCTATAAAATGTCCTTTCACTAATTACACAATCGTTTGCAGTCCACTTGGCAGAGATCTGTGCAATATATGGTATATAAATTATGTAGTCGAATGTATGTGTGTGTGTGTGTATATTCTAAGTTGTGGGCACACTTTGAAGGCCAACGAAGAAGACACAAGAGAAAAATTTTCACACCACGTTGCCATGGGAAAACTTTATCCCTTTTTCAAATTTAAATTAACACAAAGGATTCTTTTATTTATTTTAAGGAAATATTTTTATTAAATTTACCACGAAATTTTCACGGCGATTTTAAAGCAGTTTCTAATACCGAGTTTCTTCTGTGTGTGGGTTACGTGCGTAATCGATAAGCACAAGTTTTTTACCATAGACAAAACTCGCGTCTTGCCTCTATACGCGCGTCGTCGGGCTCGACTTGTCGTCGTCGCAGCGCACACACAATTTCCACAGAAACTGTCTCTGGCAAAAGCGGAAAGGCGGAAAATGGAAAAGCTCGCTCTAGCGTGTTTCGTGTGTTAAATCAAATGAGATTTGACACAAAACGGCGCCGGCTAAGAGAGCCACGGCGAGCTGGCAATGAAAGCGACAGAGAGAACCAGTAAGAAAGCAACAGTCGCGCAGCACGCGACAGTGGGATACCCCTTCGACCTATGTTCCCGTGTAGTTTAATTTGTTAAATTCATACACATATGTATGCATATGCACATGCTTTGAAATTAATCCCGACAGATGGCGCTGCGCTTCGCGCTCGCCCGCCTCCCTTGTTAGCTGACAGAAGCACTTGGTTGCTCATACTTTCTTAAATAACTTTTGTGTTTATTGTCCGATCGGACTGAAATTTGGAGACTACGTAGATATTTCATTAAGCTTAGTATATGTTAAGTCAGAAAGTTCTATCTTTTAAACAGCGCTTACAAATTGAGTTCAAAAATTAAATTATGATTTGTGGGGGCGGTGGGCGTGGCACCTAACATTTGAAATAAACTTGATCTGCTTGATCCACACAGGAGTCTTCCTGCCAAATTTGGTAACTCTAGCCTTTATAATAGCTGAGCGCTTACAAATTAAGTTCAAAATTAAATTATGATTTGTGGGGGCGGTGGGCGTGGCACCTAACATTTGAAATAAACTTGATCTGCTTGATCCACACAGGAGTCTTCCTGCCAAATTTGGTAACTCTAGCTTTTATAATAGCTGAGATCTGTGCGTTCATACAGACGGACAGACGGACAGACGGACAGACGGACAGACGGACAGACGGACAGACGGACAGACAGACAGACATGGCTCAATCGACTCGGCTAGTGATCCTGAGCAAGAATATATATACTTTGTGGGGTCTGCCACGCCTCCTTCTGCCTGTTACATACATTTGCATTTTGCACAAAGTAGTATACCCTTTTGACCATTTTCAATGGTCGAAGGGTATAAAAAAGAAAGACAAAGAGTGAGGATGCAGAGAGAGAGAGAGAGATGGAGAACATTTGAAAGGAAGAGATTTGGCGCGAAATCCGTTGCACTTAAAATAGATTTCAGGTTATAAAAATATAATTGATCCCTGTTTTGGAGAGTATTTTCTCATGTATTAAAGATACTACAAATAAAACGGGTTTATACTAAAATTAAATGTCTATTAAATGATACATTTTATATTGCTTAAATTCACATTTAAGTTTGAGGAAATATTTGCAATATTAAAATATACTAATATTATATTAAAATATTATAAAAATATAGCATACATAATTCTCCAATAGAAATAAGTTTATATTTTATATAAATAAACCTTTTCAAAGCGATAAGAAAAACGTGATTTTTTAAAAAAAAGTGTTCCTTATATGTAGTATTTGTTTATTTCTCAGAACATACGTTCTATTCCTCAACAGCCAATATGTGAATCACCTGAACAATCTCTGTCGCAAGCGTACAACAGATGCTGATGCTGAGAGAGCAGCAAACTACTGATAACGCCGGCAACACCAAATCAACAAATTGTTTTATTTTATTGTCATTCATTATCTCAAAAAAGCCTGAAATTCCCCCCACATATGTTATGTTTTTTGAAACTTTTGATTAATTTAATGGTTGATGAATGAGGAATTGGGGGAGCATATTGAAGATTCAATATACCATATTATAAGAAAATCTCTGTAGTCGATTATAATTTGGGAAATTGCAATCGAGCTCCCAAAAGTAGCGCAGAGTAAGCTTTAAGTTACGAGTTCAAGCTTTGAGCTTTGTAGCCATCTCTGTCTACCTTCCTCTGTCTCTCTTTCTGTCTCTCTCTTACTCTATTCCTCTCTGTTTCTCTCTCTTTCACTCCCTTTGACTGCTCCTGCGCATAAAATTCAATTAAATTTAAACTCAAGTTGAGTTCTTTTGCACTCTCTTCTTCGGGGTTTCACTCACTTCTTGAGTTATTAGTTTGCTGTACTATGTCTTATAAATAATAACAAATTTACCATCTATCAAAATTAAATAAAAATTAAAAAAACTATAATAAACATAGCTAATCAAAATCAAGTTAAATTGATAAATGATTTGAACGTATTATAAGTGGCGTGGGCAGAGTATTTGTATGTCGACCAGATGCAATTCACATGGTTCGATTTATTGATAAAACTTTGACTTTGCTGCACAGTGACAATCGAAAAACCTAAGAAAAAATCTGTTCTCCTACTTCCTTGTTTCTTGTCATTCTTTGTTCCTTATTTATAGTATTCTGCGAGTTCCTGCGGCATTTAGCAGCGCAACAAGTGGGCACAAACACCCTGCTCGCTGTCAAGGGGGTTTTCGTGAGAGCCAGCGATAAGACGAACGGACAGCAGCAATGTGAGCTCGACTAATCAACGGCATCACATGGTGCTTCCCCCAAGTGTTTGCCGATTGAGCTCTATTTAAACGCCAGATGTTGCCCCACAGAGGCATCAGTAAACCACAGACACTTCTCCAAGCAACATGCATAGCAGCAGCCTCCTCATTGTGGTCCTTGTTGCCATCACTGCCTGCGTCGAGGCAATGCCACAGCGCTTCCAGACGTTGCCATACTATCCACCTCCAACGAGCCCACCACGTCCAATCCGTGTACGTCGTCAGGTGTTGGGTGGCTCGTTGACCTCCAACCCAGCTGGCGGATCTGATGCCAAGCTCGCGCTCAGCAAGGGAATCGGAACTCCCGATCACAATCTGATTGGACAAGTCTTTGCAGCGGGCAACACACAGCAAGGACCTGTCACCACTGGTGGCTCTCTGGCATATAACAAGTAAGCTGATAGACAGCACGCATGCCCTGTATAGTCAACTAACTATTGAATTACTCCCCAATATAGTCATGGACATGGTTTCGATCTGACCAAGACGCACACCCCGGGAGTACGGGACAGCTTCCAGCAGTCGGCACACGCCAACCTCTTCAACAACGACAAGCACAACCTGGACGCCAAAGTGTTCGCCTCCCAGAACAAACTTGCCAACGGCTTCGAGTTCCAGCGCAATGGAGCTGGTCTAGACTACTCCCATATCAATGGTCATGGCGCCAGCTTGACCCACTCGAATATTCCCGGCTTCGGCAAGCAGTTGGGACTGGATGCACGCGCCAATCTCTGGTCCTCGCAGGATCGCAACACTCGCCTCGATTTGACTGGAAGCGCATCCAAGTGGACAAGCGGCCCACTGAGTGGCCAGAAGACAGACTTCGGAGGTGGCTTAGGGCTGACTCACATTTTCGGTTAAGCCGTCAATTCGAATATGGAATTCGTTATTTGTTTATATTCGAATTATTTATTGCATAGTATACCATAAATAAATGTGGATTCAAAGTTTTGAATCAGATGAATTGAAATTTAAGAATTTTTAAGTATTGGGCTCATAAATTAGTGACGATTATGCTTTAAATAACATTTAAATGTTATCAAACAAATGATCTTGGGAATTTCATAACTAGCTGTAAAGATATGTGCGTATTCAAATGGGGTATAATTTGGGATATATTTGTTTACTTGTTTACAATCTTAAAATAACACAATTTTTTAAGCCAATAAATAAAGATTGTTAGGCTTCAAAACCAATGAGAGCAACAGTCGAGCAGCCCGCGACAGTGGGATACCCTTTGACTTATTTTAATATTAATATTACCCCCGTCAAGTCAAGTTAATAAAAACTATAACTATAAACTGTTTGCTCCTATGTTATGTTAATAAAAACACTGATTTCCGTAGACTTGAAATTGTTTTACAAAATTCTTTATTTTCGACTAATGGTTACAGATATTACGAGAAACTAAATCTTTACTATTTTGATGCTAAATAAATACACATATGTACATATGTACACATATACAAAAAACATGCATATCAAATAAAAATCCCATTCATAAGTTAAGAGCTAATTCGAAGGGGACTGAAAAAATGTAGAATACCGCAGATCAGGTTCTTGTTTTTATTGTTTTATTCTGCGGAATTCCCTTACACCATTTACCCATACCGGGATGTCCCTTATCTTCAGCATCAGTCCAAGTCAGTAATAAAGCTTCTGCGAGAGAGGAGCGCAACAAGTTGAGGTAAACAGAACATTTTTTGCTCTAGAAGGGGATTTTCTTCTAGCACAGCTGATAAGGCTGATCCAACCAAGCAGAGATGTCAGCGCAGGTGATTCACCGCAGCCACAGAAATCGATCTGCCTGCAAGGTTTGGTGCTTCCCCTGTAGTAAGCTGAGCGTGGTCCCTATAAAAGTGCCAGCTGTTGCCCCAAAGAGGCATCAGTAAACCACAGACACTTCTCCAAGCAACATGCATAGCAGCAGCCTCCTCATTGTGGCCCTTGTTGCCATCACTGCCTGCGTCGAGGCAATGCCACAGCGCTTCCAGACGTTGCCTTACTATCCTCCTCCAAGGCCACCACCACGTCCAATCCGTGTGCGTCGTCAGGTGTTGGGCGGCTCGTTGACCTCCAACCCAGCTGGCGGATCTGATGCCAAGCTCGACCTCAGCAAGGGAATCGGAACTCCCGATCACAATCTGATTGGACAGGTCTTTGCGGCAGGAAACACGCAGCAAGGACCTGTCACCACAGGTGGCTCTGTGGCCTATAACAAGTAAGCTGATAGACGAAACACATACACTGTAAAGTCAACTAACTATTGAATTACTCTCTAATATAGTCACGGACATGGTTTCGATCTGACCAAGACGCACACCCCGGGAGTGCGGGACAGCTTCCAGCAGTCGGCACACGCCAACCTCTTCAACAACGACAAACACAACCTGGACGCCAAGGTGTTCGCTTCCCAGAACAAACTGGCCAACGGCTTCGAGTTTCAGCGCAATGGAGCCGGCCTGGATTACTCTCATATCAATGGTCACGGTGCCAGCTTGACCCACTCGAATATTCCCGGCTTCGGTAAGCAGTTGGGACTGGATGCACGCGCCAATCTCTGGTCCTCGCAGGATCGCAACACTCGCCTCGACTTGACTGGAAGCGCATCCAAGTGGACAAGCGGCCCACTGAGTGGCCAGAAGACAGACTTCGGAGGTGGCTTAGGGCTGACTCACATTTTCGGTTAATCCCGACTTGTTATTATGTTATTATTGAATCGACTTATTTATTTGTATTGTTAATAAAGAAGAAACCCAATAAGAGTTGCAGGACATGTAGTTGAGAGCAAGCAGTATTATATATTCGGAGCAGGAGAGGAGCTGCGGGATGAAAGTAGAACGAGTTGCGTTCTCGCGTTTTCTTTTATTATCAGTTAATTGAATAATTTTGCTTATCTTATCGCGCGCTGTTTCTCTCGAATAATTATGCTTAGAAATATTGTTTTATGGTTACACAGATTATCGTAGCTGCTATTAGCATCAATAATTGTTATTCAGAAGTAAATCGTACGGCCTTTTATGCAGAAACATACACAGAATGTGGTTTTAAACAATGTTAACTATGGTTTTTGAGTCCGATGTTGGTAAATTTTCGAATTACAGAGGAAAACCAAAATCAAGAATTGTCTTCTAATTTCGTAGATATCAATTAAAGTGGATGCATAGATGTGTTCTTTGTTTGGGAGTACGAGGGAGGAGGGAAGCTGCTTACGAGAGCTTCTTGGCCTTCTGATACAACGTATCCACCACCTTGCCCATGCTCTGTATGGTCTCCAGCACGCGCTCATATGTCTTGTCCACAGGCGTCTCCTCAAACACAATAAGCACACCCTCGCCCTGATCCAAAATTCCGCTGAACTTCTTGTCCAAGATCATTTGAGATAGTTTCTTCTCCACCTGCGGCATGGGTAGCTGAATGCTCTCTGCGACATGGGAAACCTACAAAGCAAACATATAAATATATGGTTTAAAGTTGTGGCATATCAAGCTTACCTGGACACGGGAATATGGCTCGATGATGCGGCAGAGATTCTGCTCCAGCATAGTATCGTAGAGCGTGCCCAAATGTGCCTGCACAATGACATCCTCGGCCAGCTCCTTCTTGTAGTCCTTTAACGCCTGCTGAAAGTCTGCCAGCGAGCGTTTGTGTGATGCCTCCGCAACAGCTTTCATGGCGTCAACATCGCGGCCGGAATAGGTGATAGCCTGACAGAGAGAGAGAGAGAGATTAAGACAATCCCAGACAATATACTCTGTATTCACACAACTTACCAGCTTGCCGCTAACTATTTGATTAACATCATCCGACTGACCCAACATAATCTTGCAGAGCAACATGTACTTGAGGGCTGTGAGTGCCTTGACGCTGTCGACGCTATCGAAACCCTCGAATGCCTCATAGAAGTAGGAGAAAGCGGTCTTGAAGTCACGCTCATCGGCCGCATGCAGAATGCCCGACTGCAAGTCGAGAGCACCCTGCACCTTGGGCGGACAGTAAATGGCATTTGCCGTGGTACGCGCCGAGGTCAGGGCAGCGCGTGCCTTGGGCAAATTGCTCAATGCATGGTATGTTTTGCTCTCCAGCAGCTGCACCTCGACCAATAGATTCTTATCATCCAGTTTCTTGAGCTCGCGCAGCAGCTGTGAGCCCAGGGCAAGTGCCTCTGTGTACAGGGCCGTGTCAAAGTAGAGAGCAATCAGACGCGCCTCCAGCGATTGACGCAAAAATGTACGTTTCTCCTGCTTGGCCCACTCTATACAGTCTTTGCAAAGTTGCACCTACAACAAAAGGTCAGAAATAAGATTTGGGCTAAGTTTCTATGAAATGAGTTCACTCACCTCAATGCCTGTGCCCGCATCCATATCGAGGAACATGTCAACCAGCGAACGGACGAGTTTTGCAGCCTTTGCCTTGCTGATCAGGCTTAAAAACGGCCGCGTCACTTTGATTAGGTCGGCCAGCTCCTTGGCCTTGCCCTCCTGTTTATAGAGTTCGCCCAGCTGCATAATGCCCTGTTCCTTGATACGTATAAGTTCCTCATCATTCTCGGCCACTTCCTGTTCGCGCACTATTTTATTCAGTAGGGATATTCCCTCCTCGCGATTCACACTGGACAGTGCCTGGGCACGTTCAAAGAGTGTGGCTCCGGCCATTTTGCTACTACTGCGGCGGTGTTAAGATTACAAATAAAAATTGGTAACAAGTATGCGGGCGCTAGATGTGGCAATGCGTACAAATAGATGTGAAGTTATTTGTGCACTAACTAGATTCAAGTTTAGTTTTTACTCGGGCTACAATTTATATATTGCGTATTTCTATTTTTTCTTTCTAACTTTTATAGTGCTAAATTCAGTCGTCGTTGTTATTAAGCGCCAGTCACGATTAGAGATGAGAGGTCGGCGATAGACACGTGACGATGCTTCTCGAATGCGTACATTGCCTACAGCAATCGATAAGCAAACAATCATCGTCGTGATTCATCGCCATCAACACAGTGTTGTATATAACTATCGATAACAAATCGAATTATTATCATTGCAATTATAGAAACAATCAAAATAGTATATTAAAAGAAAAACTGTAAAATGGATAAAAATCAAGACTGAAGAACTAACTATATTACATTGCGCAAGGTGTAGTCAATAGCAGTTGCACTGGAATGTTTGCCAAGTAAATACGGAAACAGGAGTACAAATATTTTTTATTAAATGGGCGAGGAAACTGGTAATTCGACTAAAACGCGAGCTAAGACAACGCGTCCCAAAGCGGTTTATCAATGGACCGTAACTGATGTACTCAAATGGTATCGTCGACATTGTGGGGATTACATTAAATACGAGAATCTATTCGCCAAGGTAAGAACCAAATTATTCACTTACCATTGTGGCTTCTGGTTGTCCCTGTTACATTCTTCCAATACTTGTTTCATATTGACTTTTTCTTGTTGTTCTCGGCTTCTATTACAACAAACAATAAGAATTTATTCATATCAAATGTCAGCGGATGCCCAAACAATAATTTATAATTTTTTTAATGTAAGCCTACTAACGGGATTCCTTATTCTTCCATTTTCTTTTCTCATAGCACGATATAACGGGACGTGCACTGCTCCGTATCACAGACACCACACTTCAGCGAATGGGTGTCACTGACAGCCAGGATCGAGAAGCTATATGGCGCGAGATTGTGAAACAACGCCTAAAGACGGATATTGTAGAAATTCGTGATATGGAACGGCTTAATACTCACTAGAATCGCCGCACGTTTGTATATACATACATACATACAGATGCGACATCTTAGGCCAGCAGATAAGAAAGATTGGAGATTTTGTATATATTAAATTGTTAAGCACAAAGTAATTAATATGTAAATATATTATATTGAAATGTTAAAACCAAGTTATGATTATTTATTAACCATTTGCAATACTGTAAAAGCTGCAGTTTTGCATGCATCAAAGCGTGCACTATTTTAACAGTGAAGAGAGCACTTACAGTGCTTATCACTTGAGTCCTCACTCGCTCACATACTTACATTCATTTAACTTAAAGAGAGCGCAGGCTGCTCTCCGTCGCACACAAATTTACATTCAAGAGAGCGATCAGCACTGCAGATTAACATTTATGAGAAGTTTACAGAACTTGACTCTGCAATCCTCCCCCGCTCAAAAAGTTTCTATTAATTGTACATTGATGTAAGCTTACAGACGCAACAACTGTTGCTGCAGTCCTCTCTTTCTCCTTAGATCGCAGCATCCCAACAATAACTTTTAACATTTAAGAGAGTACAAAGTCACAATTTAGAGTTGGAAATAAACATTTTAATATCAAGTTTACTCGAGTATTATTTTTAAAAGAGATCACTGAAGAAATGTCTGTGTGTGTTCGATTGAGAATGCATGCAATGCTTAGCCCTCCTTCTCCAGCTTGGGCGTAACAAGCTGAACATCATTGATTTGTGTGCAAATTTCCACAGGTTTTGCCACTGTTCCACCTCCCCCTCCACCCTCCAACAGTGATGCCATTGTTATTGCCCGCTGTTGAGTTGCCAGATAGAGCGGATGTTGCTGCAATCACCTTGGGCAGTGAAGTGGCCAGTGCAGTGCTGGAATTTAGTATATGCGGCATGGACACGGTGCCATTGGCCATGGGCAGAGCCGTGGTGAATAGCAGCTTCGGCGGTTGCAATCGTTGCGCCCCAGAGACGCCCGCTGCTGCCGAGACAATGAATTGTGGTGACTGATGTGTGGTCGCTGCTTGCTGCACGGCACTGACCGCTGTCGCTGCCGGCGCTGGCTGCACCAATGTGGGCAGCATGTTGAGCAGACGTTCTCCTATTGACTTCTCCCAGTCCAAACGTTCCCGCTCCAGTGACAGGCGATTGTGCTGTATCTCATTGGCCTCGTTCTGTGCGTTCAGCAGCTGGCGCAGCATCATGCGCATGGCTAGTGAGTGAGGGAAGGGGACAAAGTTATAAATGTTTTAATTTCATACTTAATTAATACACTATTTCAAAACATAACTGAAACCAAAATGTATCGATAAATGCATTGATAATGTAATTGCAGTCTGTAATGTTAAGTAACTGTTAACTGTTAATTCCACTTGCCGCCCTCACTCAAAGAGAGAAGCATAAACATAATGTTATGATAGTCTGCAATGTTAATGTAAATGTGCTGTTGATATAATCTGTTAAATTCAAATAAATAATAAATAAACTCAGGACGTGCTTCTTACTCACTTGTCATGTGACGCTTGGACAGCTGCTCCTCCCTTGCCTTCTCCTGTGCGCGACGCTTTTCCTCCTTCTTCTCTAGCTGATTCTGCTGCTGCTGTTGCTGTTGTTGTTGCTGTTGCTGCTGCTGCTGCTGCTGCTGCTGCTGCTGCTTCTGCTGCTGCTGCTGCTGCTGTTGATTGTATTCCGTGGGTTGCAACAGCTTTTGTTGTGCCACTGCTGCCGTGGCCAGTGTGGTGGCACCATTCGATTTGCCAGCAGCAACTGCAACCGCCTTGGCAGCCGCTGCCTGCTCTGCATTGACCAGCACAAACTTGACGCCACCGGGACCAGTGACCAGGCCCGTGTTGGCCTGTTGGACTCCCTGCACTGGAGTCGGCGCAGCGCCGCTGATCATCAAACGTGCACCCTGATTGATGGCGCTCTGTATCAGCTGCAGCTGTGTGCCGGCACCGACTCCCATCGCCTTGCCTGCTGGTGCCACTGTCGCTGCCGCGTTGGCCTGCTTGGGTTGCATCAGGAAATTCGTGGGCACCAGCGAAATCTTGCCGGGTGTCAGCTTGGCTGCTGTGCCACCAGTTGTGCTGCTTATGCTGCTGCTGCTGCTAGTGGCAGCTGCAGCTGCTGCTGCTGCTGGGACTGTGTTGCTCATTGACTGGGCAATGCTGGTGCTGATGCTACTCGCTGGTATGATGACATTGGCGCCACTGTAGGGCAGCAGATTGGTGCTCTTGGGCAACTGCAGCATGTCCGCCAGTGTTGGCATTACAGCACGCACTGGCGACGGTGTATCGGGCTCCTCCACTGCATCCACATCGATGGGTTCCTCCTTGGGCAGCGGCAGTAGCATGCAGTCATCGTCCTCCTCTGCAGGGGCATCTGCAGGGGCAGCAACTATTGCTGGGGCAGGGACAGGAGCAGGGATAGGAGCGGGAGCGGGAGCAGGAACAGGCGCTGCTGCTTCTGGCACCGCTTCTGCTGGGGTTAGCCGGCTCCGTCTTGATGCGTGGCTCATCAATGTCCACTTCCGGCTCGGTACAGATCTTCAGCCGCTTCGCCGCTGTTGACCTCTTGCCATCTCCTCCTGCTGGCGACACAAAGTTCTCTTCATGCACATCCATTTCTAAGGCGCCATCAGGCTCAACGTTCTCGACGAACACATCCTCGCTTTGGTTTGCCATTGGCATTCTGCGTGGCATTCTGCGTGGGCACCAGCGAGGAGAGCAACATGTCATCCTCCTCGTTTTTGTTGTTGTTCTCGGCTTTTATTACAACAAACAATAAGAATTTATTCATATCAAATGTCAGCGGATGCCCAAACTATAATTTATAATTTTTCTAATGTACGCCTACTAACGGGACTCCTTATTCTTCCATTTTCTTTTCTCATAGCACGATATAACGGGACGTGCACTGCTCCGTATCACAGACACCACACTTCAGCGAATGGGTGTCACTGACAGCCAGGATCGAGAAGCTATATGGCGCGAGATTGTGAAACAACGCCTAAAGACGGATATTGTAGAAATTCGTGATATGGAACGGCTTAATACTCACTAGAATCGCCGCACGTTTGTATATACATACATACATACAGATGCGACATCTTAGGCCAGCAGATAAGAAAGATTGGAGATTTTGTATATATTAAATTGTTAAGCACAAAGTAATTAATATGTAAATATATTATATTGAAATGTTAAAACCAAGTTATGATTATTTATTAACCATTTGCAATACTGTAAAAGCTGCAGTTTTGCATGCATCAAAGCGTGCACTATTTTAACAGTGAAGAGAGCACTTACAGTGCTTATCACTTGAGTCCTCACTCGCTCACATACTTACATTCATTTAACTTAAAGAGAGCGCAGGCTGTTCTCCGTCGCACACAAATTTACATTCAAGAGAGCGATCAGCACTGCAGATTAACATTTATGAGAAGTTTACAGAACTTGACTCTGCAATCCTCCCCCGCTCAAAAAGTTTCTATTAATTGTACATTGATGTAAGCTTACAGACGCAACAACTGTTGCTGCAGTCCTCTCTTTCTCCTTAGATCGCAGCATCCCAACAATAACTTTTAACATTTAAGAGAGTACAAAGTCACAATTTAGAGTTGGAAATAAACATTTTAATATCAAGTTTACTCGAGTATTATTTTTAAAAGAGATCACTGAAGAAATGTCTGTGTGTGTTCGATTGAGAATGCATGCAATGCTTAGCCCTCCTTCTCCAGCTTGGGCGTAACAAGCTGAACATCATTGATTTGTGTGCAAATTTCCACAGGTTTTGCCACTGTTCCACCTCCCCCGCTACCCCCAACAGTGATTCCATTGTTATTGCCCGCTGTTGAGTTGCCAGATGGGGCGGATGTTGCAGCAATCACCTTGGGCAGTGAAGTGGCCAGTGCAGTGCTGGAATTGAGTATATGCGGCATTGACACGGTGCCATTGGCCATGGGCAGAGCTGTGGTGAAGAGCAACTTAGGCGGTTGTAACCGTTGCGCCCCAGAGACGCCCGCTGCGGCCGAGACAATGAATTGCGGTGATTGATGTGTGGTCGCTGCTTGCTGCACGGCACTGACGGATGTTGTGGCCGGCGCTGGCTGTACCAATGTGGGCAGCATGTTGAGCAGACGTTCTCCTATAGACTTCTCCCAGTCCAACCGTTCCCGCTCCAGTGACAGGCGATTGTGCTGTATCTCATTGGCCTCGTTCTGTGCGTTCAGCAGCTGGCGCAGCATCATACGCATAGCTAGTGAGGGAGAAAATGGGAGAAGGTTATAAATGTTTTAATTTTATACTTAATTAATACACAATTTCAAAACATAACTGAAACCAAAATGTATCGATAAATGCATTGATAATGTAATTGCATTCTGTAATGTTAATGTAAATGCACTGATAATTGAAACTGTTAATTCCATTTGCCGCTCTCACTCAAAGAGAGAGAATCATAAACATAATGTAATGATAGTCTGTAATGTTAATGTAAATGTGCTGTTGATATAATCTGTTAACTTCAAATAAATAATAATAAATAAACTCAGGACGTGCTTCTCACTCACTTGTCATGTGACGCTTGGACAGCTGCTCCTCCCTTGCCTTCTCCTGTGCGCGACGCTTCTCCTCCTTCTTCTCCAGCTGATTCTGCTGCTGCTGTTGCTGCTGTTGTTGCTGCTGTTTCTGCTGTTGTTGTTGCTGTTGCTGTTGCTGCTGCTGTTGCTGCTGTTGATTGTATTCCGTGGGTTGCAACAGCTTTTGTTGTGCCACTGCTGCCGTGGCCAGTGTGGTGGCACCATTCGATTTGCCAGCAGCAACTGCAACCGCCTTGGCAGCCGCTGCCTGCTCTGCATTGACCAGCACAAACTTGACGCCACCGGGACCAGTGACCAGGCCCGTGTTGGCCTGTTGGACTCCCTGCACTGGAGGCGGCGCAGCGCCGCTGATCATCAAACGTGCACCCTGATTGATGGCGCTCTGTATCAGCTGCAGCTGTGTGCCGGCACCGACTGCCATTGTCTTGCCTGTTGGTGCCACTGTCGCTGCCGTGTTGGCCTGCTTGGGTTGCATCAGGAAATTCGTGGGCACCAACGAAATCTTTCCCGGTGTCAGCTTGGCTGCTGTGCCACCAATTGTGCTGCTGATGCTGCTGCTGCTGCTACTGGCAGCTGCTGCTGCTGCTGCTGCTGTGACTGTGTTGCTCATTGACTGGGCAATGCTGGTGCTGATGCTGCTCGCTGGTATGATGACATTGGCGCCACTGTAGGGCAGCAGATTGGTGCTCTTGGGCAACTGCAACATGTCCGCCAGTGTTGGCATCACAGCACGCACGGGCGAAGGTGCATCGAGCTCCTCCACTGCATCCACATCGATGGGTTCCTCCTTGGGCAGCGGCAGTAGCATGCAATCATCGTCCTCCTCAGCAGGGGCATCTGCAGGGGCAGCAACTGTTGCTGGGACAGGGACAGGAGCAGGGATAGGAGCTGGAGCGGGAGCAGGAACAGGCGCTGCTGCTTCTGGCACTGCTTCCGCTGTGTTAGCCGGCTCCGTCTTGATGCGTGGCTCATCAATATCCACCTCCGGCTCGGTACAGATCTTCAGCCGCTTCGCCGCTGTTGTCCTTTTGCCATCTCCTGCTGCCGACACAAAGTTCTCTTCATGCACATCCATTCCCAAGGCGCCATCAGGCTCGACACTCTCGACGAGCACATCCTGCTTTGGTTTGCCATTGGCATTCTGCGCGACATTCTGCGTGGGCACCAGCGAGGAGAGCAACATGTCATCCTCCTCGTTCTCACTCTCCGATACCTCCTCGCCATTCTCCAGACGCCGCTTGCGACGCTCGGCATGCTCCTCCAGCGCCTGTTCCAATTGATATTTAAGCGAGGGTGCCGGCACCTCATTGGGACGCACACTGAATATGGGACGCGTCATGATGGCATCCATTTCGGCAAAGTGCTTCCAACTGGGCTCCGATTCCCCCGTCAGTCCGATCTCCTTGTCCTTCTTGAGGCGATTGTAGAAACACTTTAAGTTCTTAATGCGCGTCGTTATCTCATCCGGCGAACGATGGTAACCATATTCCTGCATCTTGGCAGCCAGCTGACAGATGACTGCATGCTTCTTGTGCGTCGTTATCAACGTGCGCTGCAGCTTGGGGTCACCCCAGAGCTGAATGAGTAACTTAGTCTCGTCCGTATCGAAGTTCGGATTGCGACCCACGAAATTGTGTTTCTTGCCAAGATTGCTGGCTTGATTGCCATTGCCATTGCTGCTACCAGGTGCACCTGCTCTTTCATTGCTGTTGCTGTTGTTGCTGCTGTTGTTGTTGTTGTTGTTGTTTCCACTGTTGCAAGTGAGCGTAAGGCGTTGATTTCCTACGCCGGCAAAGGCTCCTCTGCCTCCTTCTGCTGAGCCCGGTGTTGATTTGGCTGTGGCTGCAGCTGCCTCGGCCGAGCGACGTTTCTTGATGCGTGCACTGGACTTGACGCTCATCTTGCTGCAAAAATTAAAGAGGCAAACAAGGGTTAAATGTGACAGCAGCGCAGTGCAGCAGCGCAGTGCAGCAGCGCAGTGCAGCAGCGCAGGCATTAACCAAGGCCAACTTACTCAAAGTGCAAATAGCAAGTGAAAAATAATCAATAATTGAGCACGTTGCGTTTGCAATAATAACAACAAGAACAACAACAAATCCTGCCGCTGGGTGCAACAACAACAACAATTTGAGTACTTTACGCTACGTCTGTCACGGGGCAAGTGAAATGAAAACGAAACGAGCGACTGAGGCAGCAGCAGCGACGCGTCGCTGTTACAGCGCAACTCCGCGGCAACAACAACCCCTAAAGCAGGTAAGCCTGTTCCACCCAACCCGTCCGTCCCCCCCACCGAAACTCAACCCTGAACCGAGCTAAGCCAAGTGCACCACCAACAACAACAACAACAACGCAACGCCCAACTACGCAGAACATGCGCAATCGCTTGTTTGTTCTTCTTCCCCCCCCTCTGATTCTCTATCGTGCTCTCTCGCTCGCATGAAGTTTGTCTTGCGCAGTGCAACATTTATTACCGACTTAACGTATTGATTGATGACCCACTTATAATTTACATCAACTTTAAATAGAAAACAGATAAATAAATGCATAATATACATATTTCAACAACATATAATATAAATAATATAATATTAGTGGTTTTTACTTTGCGACAGGACATTGACACGAGATCTGCGCATCACACTTTGCAGGACATGCGCAATGAGTGTGAAAGAGAGAGAGAGGGGGGGAGAGAGAGAGAGAGAGCGCGCGAATACTGGGAGAGAGCGAACAGAGTGTGCGCCTAACGGTGTTGCCGGGTGGAGCAACGAAGCAGCAGACTTTACACCAAATAAATACATACAATTACAAGAAACTTACCTTAGTTATATGTGCAATTCACTTGCAAGTTATTATTATTATTCTATTAGTATTATTCAATTATTTTTCTTTATTTACAATTTTACATTCAGCTTGAAATTTGAATGGCGCTGAATTGACAGTATAACCAGCTGAAGTTTAGTAAAAGTTCAGTGCGGGATTACAGCAGTTTGACATTCAGCGCGAACGTAACGTTTCACTGTGACTGGCAAGCTATTCTGCTTCATTCCCAGTTCGGCTGTCAGCTGTTTAATGTGTTTGATATTGTCAAGAGTAGGTTGTGAATTTTGCAGCGTAATAAAATGGCTGAAAGCATACAAGACGAGGCATTCATTCGCCGCAAACACGAGCAAACTCTCAAATTGCGCGCCGAGTTCCTGAAACAGAGCTCGAACCCCTTCCGCCATGCCACTGGCGAGGGTGGCACTGTTGTAAGTATCGGAACCTTACTGGTTATGTCATCAGAACGGGCACAGTGGGCACCTTATTAAGAATTTCTATTTACATTTACATTTCTCTGCAGTTTGATGCCGGTCTAGCACGCTTCCAGGCCATGCGTGTCTCGAATTTCGAACATTTCCGACCAACTGGACACGCCTTCCGTCGCGGCCTCTTCGCCGTCGTGCTGCCCATTGCCCTGTACGGCTGGGCCCTGAAGAGCGAACGTGATGGCCGCGAGAAGAAGTACCGTACCGGACAGGTATCCTACGCGGATCGCCAGTTCAAATTTATTTAAGTTCGCTCCCCCCAATTGTTACAGTGAAATTAAACGAAAAGTTAACGTAGAATTCTTCTTAATTAAACTTAAAATCAAATTGGATTTTCTACATATCTATTTATCCTCCATTTGCTTATCGCGTGCTATGACAAAGTCCTCAAACTTGACCATGTATGTGGTACCCTTGTGCCAATGTGCCGTCACCTTGCAGGGCTGTGGTCGGAAACATTAATTAACAAATTCACTAGACAATACACTGTACTTACAAATCCACAATGGGTTAAGACCGCCTCGACGATGCCAGCAGTGAAATTGGCACAATTCAATGAACTCTTGTCTTTGGGCACGCTAATAAAGGTGTTGACCAGCGGCTCCTTCTCAATGATGTAGTACGTGCGCTCATCGTCGTTGGCATGCTCCAATTTCTCCGCCTCCTTGCCAAACAGATTCTTCCACACGGTTGTCTTCACGAACAACAGCATCTGCGTCAGCTTCGTCTCTCGCTTGGAGCTGCGCTCGCGTACGAAATACAAATCAATGATGCGCGTACCCACATCCTGACCCAGGTCGTGCAATCTATGGCATTATTTTCATAAGGTTAATGTTCGAATTACATTAAAAATATTAACCTTGTTTGCAGCTCTGGCACTGTAAAAACGCGACTCTGGGAGTATTGTACAATCTCACTGAACAGCAGCGCAACAATGCTCTGCGAGACTTCTGATTTCCCCTTGGACAGTGGACGATCCAGTATATTGCTGCGCGGACGCATGGAAGAGATTTTCAACGCCTCCAATTTTTCCATAATTTTATTTTCACAACAACAAAGTTCGACAAAACGCCAACAAATTTATTTTTGATAGAAAAACAGCTGAGTATTAGTGTTGCCAGACTGTTGAAGTTTGCTTGCATTGCCATGTGAATGGCAAATGATAGTCAATTCGTAACGGACATTCATAGTTTGCGGCAACAAGTGAATGCAGCTTAGTCTGCAATTGTATTTGGTAAACAACAATTTGTATTCATCTTATTTAATTTGAGCTCCTCAATATGCATCCAATGATTGGGCGGCTGCTGCTGCAGATTGGTTAAATAAGTCTCGAACTTTGTGTAGATAATGTCCCGCGTATGTGGACAGCCGATTAAATGAAAATACGGACACGCTTTGTCGTGAATCCAACAACGTTGCGGCCCAGTTCCCAAAATATTAGAGTGCTTCCCCGATATAGTATTTTTATCTGTATCACCTCTTTCCTCATACATGCTGGCAGTTATTTTGGCAATCGCCTCATTGAAACTGGCATCAACTTGGGGCAAGCTGAGTACCTCCCTGATCAACTGATTCGTCTCCACACGACGTGCGCACAGTAAATACCACAAGGGCATCAGCGGGAAGCGAAGGCAACCGACCAGACTTTCCACATGCAGTCTACGTTTTTGCCAATCGTGTCCCAGCCAGCGTACGATAATAAAAAGTATCTATTGGGACAAGAAAACTATAAAAGAAAAGAATCTAACGTTTTTAACAATCCCAACCTCAACTTCCGTATTGATGCAGATATCGTCGGAGCTAAGCAGATATACCAGATGACTGATTGGTACATCCAGAAAGTCTCGTGTCGCCACAAAGGTGAGCAGAAACTTACGGATGCGCGTCAGCATCAGATTGCGTACAATGTCTAAAGCGGGATTCCCCTTCGCCTCGACATACAAAATGCAGGCGGTGGCCTCATTGAAGCAATTGATGTCCTCGAAATACTGCCAGCAGTGCTGCAGCAGAGCGTCGATCCTCAGATATGTGGCTGCCATAAAGACGGCGACAATACTCTTGCGATCCAGACGGGGCTTATCGCTGAGCATCCACTGGTAGACGAGCAGAAAGGCCGTTTGCGATACCTTCTCTTCGGGCAGGGTAACCACAAGTGGAATATCCTGCAGATCCATAAAGTACTTGGAGTACACTTGCAGCACAATGACATGACAATTAAAGTATAGTCTATCGATCTTGACCTGCACACTGGTCTTCAAATGATTCTCCACCATGTAACGCAGCACGTCCCTAAGCGGAAGCTTTGAGGGCTGCTCGATCTTCAACCAATCGGGCACATCTTCAAAGTTGTGTCCGTATTCGAACAACGATCGATTTGTGGCCATATCGAAGGAGTCGCGGTGGACCCGATTAGGGTCCAAATCTTCTGCCCTTGAGACAAGGCATGTTACCGATTCCGGTTCATCATCGGTCGTAGTGGGCGAACTTTGACGAGGGCTGAGGAAATTTGGAGTTACTATATGTATGTATATTCCTTATATTACTTTGCTACCTACTTGACAAAGTGTACGCAGCAGGTGAGCTTGCGATTTTGTGCATCACTTTCCTGGATTGTTGTCTCCTTCCTCATCAGCTGATCCATTCTAATTTATTTGTATGTTATAATTACAGTATGATTTGTCATGTATATAAATTAAATTCTGACGAGTTTCTCTTTAGATTGACGATACTAAGGCAAACTAAATTAAAGCCAGAGCACCCTGTGCCTTGTGCTTATTATTTGCATAAGCTTTAAAATTGAGTGCTAGGTTAAATAGGACAAATAAACAAATAAAAAAATAATACCCAAATAAAGAATTTAAAAAAAAATTCGGTTGCATCGGCCGGGAATCGAACCCGGGCCGCCCGCGTGGCAGGCGAGCATTCTACCACTGAACCACCGATGCTTGTGTCAACTGCTTACTCATCTCCCCATATCAGAGTGATGGTAAAGTTTCATTGAACTGCACAGACTCAGCGGACGCGGCGTTGCCAGACAGAAATTTGAAACATTTTTTTTGGTTTATTAAATTGTGTTTTATTTGTTTGTATTTTTCTGTTCACATTTTCAAATACATTTATATGAATAAATCTATCTTGTATTTTAATTTACTTTTTTATGCCATCTTTTATATGCGGCTCTTATGCATATAATTTCTCTTGATGTGAATTTTCATTTAATGCATCCTGTTTAGCATATATATAACAAAAAGAGAGAGGTATTGATATTGAAAATAATGTTCTTTTGGTGTTTCTTTTTTTTTGTTGAAGAAATGGCTTTCATTAACTATTTATATGCAGGCTCTGATTACCTTTTCTGAATGTTCATTATTTATGCACAGTTAAAATTTGAAATATACATACATTCAATTTACAATATATCAGTGGTATATATATGGTATATACTATATGTTTGTATGCTTTATGCTTTATGTTGTATGTAGTTGGCATGCTTGTGGATCATAAAATATGTTTAAAATTATTGTAGCTTGTAACTAAAGAATAAAAAGTAATTTAAATAATATATGTTTATTTAACATTTTGTACTTTTTGTTGAGTTTTTGTTCTTTGTTCAAAGTTTGTTGTTCATCTTCTTGTTGTTTTTCTATTCTTGTGGTTTTTGCCTTTTCCTTCTATTTGTTTCTAAACAACTCTTTCTCTTTCTTTCCATTTATATTTCCATTTATTTTAGATTTTTTTCGATAATGAATTTGCGTTATTTTCTTTACTAACAATTGCCCGCTTTCTTAAAGGTTTCTCCATTTTGTTTTGTTTTTAATATAATGTTTTGTTGCTTTTTTAATGTGTTTTTGCACAACCTTTGCTTATTTTTTGAATAAATATTCATTTATAGTAAGAAATAAATTAATGCTTTTATTTTATTATTCATATTCATATTATTATTATTATTAATTTCATTTCGAATACACAAAAATTACTTAGGTTCTTTGCACATAAGTTTTCATTTTGTTGCATTCATGAATACTTTTTATACACATTTATATCATTATATTATATACATATAGCTGCATATTGAGTTTTTTTGAAAACATTTAAATATTTTGTTTTTTGTTTTTATTATCTCGAAGTCCTCCTCCCCACGCAGTCCACAAATGAGCGAATTGAAGTTTTGGTTTTCTAAAAACCAAATTCTTTTCAAAAACACCCATTTAATCGTTTAACTCAAATCACAAATTGTTTCCTATGTAGCAGTTTGTCAAGTAACTCTTTACACATATGTACTTTACATATACATATGCTTAAAGAGTTACTAACTAACTCTTTACACATAGGTACATTACATTTGAATGTACATATGTATAAAAAGTTACGTGACAGACTGTTTATTGATGATGATGATAGTGTGTAGTGGGTGTATTTTAAGCGATGCTCACATGCAATTCCAAAGGTTTGAGTTCTTTCATTGCTAACAATTTTTATACCCATCGACCACTGCAAATGGAGAAGGGTATAATAACTTCTTCCAATTAGTTTTGGATTGTTTTTTTATTCTATTACACAAAATTAACAATATACAGAATAACAAAAAAGATTGAAATAATAGTTATTTTTTAATTTGTTGTTGGCAAAAGAAATGTTTTGCACCTCCTTGAGCCCGAAGAGATACAGAACAAAGTTATAAGACCCTACTACCACTAAGCATCAATGTTCGATAGTTAGTGCTACTACCCTGTGGGGTAGCATAGTGCTTCTACCCCCCCTATGGATAGCGGGTATAAACGTTCCTTTTTGAATAAATTATAAGTTAAATAAATTACAACAAAATTAAAAGCTGTTCGAGAAATGAACTGCAATTACTAAAACACAGTTTATTGTAAATTGACGTGGATCGCTTTGGGCGAAAACAATTTGTAATTGGTTTTCCACTGACTGTGGAGGGGACTTCGGGCTCCTTCTCCTCCTACTTCTCGACATCATATCATTTTGTTTTTTCGTTTATTTATTGTATTAGATTAACAATTTTCATGTCGATTTCTGTTTCTTTTCTTCTTCATTTCATTTGCGCTTTGAGTTGTCTTTGTATTGTGCGCTACGATATTTGTTCTTCTTATATTAATAGAGGAGAGGGGGGAAAACGCGTCAGTTAAAACTATAAACAAATTGGAATTAAGCACACACAAAATGTATATTTTTGTTTTGTTTTTTTCGCATATTTATATAGTAGTAGTAAGTATAACTTTCGTGCCTTTGCCTTGGCTTTAATACTGTTCTCCAATTTAAAATTGTTAACGCAAAAAGTAGCAAAAAACTTAATAAACTAAACGCAAGAATATCTCCGTTAAGCATATACAAATTGTACGGCGTAGTTCTCTATACATATCTATATATAGTATAGTATAGTATGGAGTTTAAAACAAACAAATATCCCGGTTTTTACAAAAGTATAATTGAATGACAGATCTTAAAACATAAATTACAATTACAAGAAATGATACATGATATACATATACAATATAATATATATAGTATGCTGGATGTGTGTGTGTGTTTGTGAGTGTTTTGGTGTACTTGGAAGTGCGTTCTCTGTATATATATACACAATAAATTATGGCAAATCATTAATGGAGATACAGAAACAATGGCAACAAAAACAGAAACGTTAACTTGAACGGAAACTTAAATGGCGAACAACAAAGACGAAAGATGAGACGACTTTGGTGTCTTATTCTTGTTCTTCTTGCTGTTCTTCTTCTTCTTCCTCTTCTTGTTTTTGCCATCATTGTTGTTGTTGTTGTTGCTGTTATCTCAGAACATTAGACGTCCGTAATCATTTTGGGCTGGCTTACGCGGCTGCATCAGATACAGCGGCTGCGGCGCCTCAAATTGCGGCGCACCGATACTGTGCGATAGCTCCCAATTGTAGAAATGCCTCTGGGGCTGTGGTTGACACTGCGACTGTCTCTGCTTGAGACGGAGCAGTTGTCGCTTGTAATTGTTTTGCTCATCGATTAGTTTTGGTGGTGGCGGCGGCGGCGGCGGTGGCTGCGGCGCCACAACCATTGGCTTAAGCGGCTTCGGCAGCGGCTGTTTTGTAACCGGCAATTGCGGCGGCAACGGCGGGACCGGCACCGACGACGGTGGTGGCGGTGGCGGCGGCGGCTGCGACTGCGGCTGCGGCGGGTTATAGTGCGTGGTATCGTTTCTGGGCCTGGTGCTGCTGGGGTCATCATCGTACTGTCCTTGCAATCTAGCCTCCAAATGTCAGACATGCGGTTTATGCCGGCCACCGCAAATGCCGCATGATATGCCCAATAGATGACATGAACGCAGCGGTGGATAGCAGCACAGACAGGGCACGAACAGTGACAGCAACGCCAGGCCCAGCCAGCGCTTGGTGCAGCCCGACTCGGAGGCATTACAATCGCACGGATGCTGCGTTGTCTCACCCTCGGCATCGCTCATACAATGATAGATCATGCAGCGGGCACAGCCCATGCCCGATATGCATTCGTATCCGCTGCGAAACGGATCCGGTGCATATTCACAGGCACCACGGCCATTGAAATCATCGTTATACAGCTCGTGGCAATAGCGACATCGCAATCTTGTCTCCTTTTTGAGTATGTCCGATACGCTTTGCTTCTGAATCGGTTTGCTTGCTGGCTTCGGTGCTGTCGTCTGTGCCGCAGCCATTGCCTGTGCCGCCTCGAGTGCATTGCGCTTCTTTACGGCACTAATCGATTCTCTGCGTGCATTTAACACTTGTGCACCCACTGGTTGCTCCACCACCGGATAATTGTAATCATGATGCACTGCTGTCAGTGTAACATATGAATAATTCTCGCTGGGCGCTATTTGGCCAGCAGTTGTGGGTGGTGGCGGAGCCTGTATTGCCGGTGCTAATGTTGATGATCCTGTTCCTGTTCCTGTTGTTGTTGTATCCGTTGCTGTTGTTGCTGACGTTCCTATAACGTTATTGGTAACGTTACCCGTTGCCGTTGCCATTTTAGCCGTTGTTTTATCCGTCGATATGTAGTGTATGGTCGCCGCTGGAAGTTTCTCTGAATCAGAATTGTTGCTATAACTATCCTTGTGACGATCGCTAACGCTTTCTGCAAAAGTAAACAATAAATTGATTAATTTCAATTAAGGATTCATTATCGTGCTATTTACTGTGACTCTTCTCGCTGCCTTCGGGGCTTGAATGTATCTTTTGTAAACTTTCGCTTTCCACAGGTAAATCCAGAGTCTGCGCACAGTTAAAGATATAATTAGTATTAGTTGTGATAAATCAGTTGGAGATAAAGCAAAACTCACCATAAACACATCGTCTTCACCAACCGAATCATATTTGGTCAATGGTGAGCAGATAATAGTGGGATTTGATTTGGCCAGTCCTATATATATGGATTAAAACAGTGTATATTAGTCATAAATACACTGCAAAGAAAACCTTCTCAACTTAACAAACACAACATTGACAATGCAAAAAACAAATGGCAAAATTAACTATGAAGCTTATCGAGAGAGAGACAGAGACAGAGAGAGAGCGAAAGACAAGAGAGAGAGCGTCGTAGAAGTAGAGCGAAAATTTTGAACAGTGTGTGTCAAAGTGAAAAGAATCTTCAGTGTCTTTATTTTTCTTTAATAACTTTTCTAATTTGTCGAAAACAATATTTAATCGTATACTAATTCATGTGCGCTGCATTGTTGAGTGAGTGCATTTAATAATACAAAATTTAGAATACTAATTATTCCATTCTATTACAGGTTATCTCTCAAAAAAACAGTACGCACATAGAACTAAGAGAGAACTAAGTAAATCAAAGTAACACCTCATTGTAATAAAACACTTACCAATTTTGTTAGAAATTATATGATTTTAATTTTGTTTATCGATAATTTTGAAACAAATTTCACAATCCCAATTAAATGATTTATGATTTGTTTATTGTTTTTGTAGCGAGTTGTTTCAAAAATAAAAAAAAAAGACCATAAAATATTAGTTTTGCATTAGTTAATGAAAGGCAAATTGTTCTAAACGATTGTTCTAAGGGAAACGGAAACAGGAACGGATTCAAACGGGGATTTATAGAAAGAAATAAAGATAAACTATTTCGAGTGTATGCAGAAGTAGTAGAAATAGAAGAAGTAGAGGGTAAAAAGCGTGGAGAGTGTGGATGGATGTAAAAGCGGCATGCACAGCTAAATGGGATGAACTAAAGGCCGGATACGGACCAAATAGAGGATAGAGATTAGTTGAATGTGTGTATATATTGAGATCATTGTGCATACTATCTATTAGTTCATTATAGGCTCGCACCACGCCCTTGTCGAAGGCGCGTGCATCGGCTGCTGTTTGAAATGTTAAACCGTTTCGCTGTGTGCCTGCGCGCCAATGATGAAATGTTGGCATAACCTTGTGATACTTTAAATCCCGATTGATCACGCAGCTCAATATAACCTGTAAGAAGAAGAACATACAGAGTAGAAAAGAGAGAGCGTATTGAGTTTGGGTCTGTATTCGTGTTGCATTTTTTACATACACTTTGATCTGAGATTCTTTGCCCATAGATGATGTAGTCATGACCCGATGACAATGGGGATAATCTAGCGCGTTTTCGTATCGAAACGTTTGCAAGACCACCCCCAGCCAGTGGTAACCAGCCCTCAGTGCTCTCGTCTCTGGTCATTACCTGTGCGCGTACTGTAACTAAGAAGTCGCTGTAGAAGACAAAACAGATTGAAAGAGAGAAGAAAATAACGTGAAGTTCATTGAAAGAGAAGTTAACAGTGTAATCAATAAGTTCGACAAATTGAAGCACAGATATTGAAAGAGAGAAATAGAACAAAATACAGTGTAGTGCTAACGATAAGTTCCACAATCGTAGGGAAGATATTCAATGAGGGAAGAGAACAAAATACACTTCAGTGTTATCGATAATTTCGTTAAGTTTCGTCAAGTGATCACACTAACGATGAATAGAAGCTTCTTGATTTGCGCTTCGAGCTTAGTTTCTGATACGACACGCTGCACATGCTGGCTGACTTGGCTGCTGAATAATTACTGAGCCCGCCTCGTGCCGCAAGTGTCATCTATATCCCTGCGGTGAAGAGTGTGTGATAACATAAAAGTGTTCACTAATTTGGTTAATCCAATTTTTGGCCAACGAAGCCTTAGCGGAGCCAGGGACACTGTCCCTCAGCACCACTAGTAGCACCTGTCGCACTAACAGAGACTCACACAAACACACACAGGCACATACGCATACATGCATAACACACTGCCTGCGGAAACTAAATATAATTACAAGTCCTTCGTTTTAAAAATACCCTTGCTCTCTCTCTCTCGTTCACACACATACGGAGACTTCACCCATTGATGTATGGTTTCTACACATACATACACGTACATTCATATTTATGTATTCTGCGACTATTAGGGGTAGCAACCAAGCTCGAAATAAGTTTCTTTGAGCTTTCCCATTTTCAATTTCATTCTTGAAAATCGCAGCTACTGCAGAGAATGACAAAATGATGGAATGATAAAATGGGCGGGGAGCAAACACACACATACATTTATTTTGTATCCGGGGCCCTTCAGTCCCTTCGAACCTGCGCAGAAGTCTGAACTGAAGTTTTAACGGAGTTACGTTTCGTGGAGTTACTCAATGAAAAAGGCTTTTGCAGGGAGTTCCATCACATTTGCGACTCCATTAAGAGTTGTGTGTATGTGTTGTGTGAGTGCATGCATACATGCATGGGTATTTGAGTTATGCTGTATACATAAATTTGTCCTAGATTTGGCAATTTTACAGAATGAACAAAGTAGACGACTACGACGACGTCATTGCTTTGTCAAGGACTGTGCCTCATGGGCAGCACTGGCCACCAGCAGGTTGCATTGCGGCAAGGCGCCTTCATTCGAACTGTTGCCATAACTACCTACACATACATACATACACGCACCCATGCATGTTTGTTCATAGTTCATACTCAAGGTGAGGCGCACACGTCAGCATGTCTGGCCAAGGATATCAATGTACGGGCCGCCATTGCCATGAATGAATTGAGTTTTGTTTGTAGTTGCCACCAGGGCGCAAAAAACATCATAGATTCCAAATTCTACAAAAGCTCACAGCCAAGTGGCAACTTTAGTCAAATGCTCTTGTGGAGGAGTTGCCACTTAGCTGTACAACTCACACATCTATACATACGCAAGAGGTGTTGTCAGCAACAACTCCGCTAGACACACACACACTACTCACTCAAACACATACACACACTGGAGCCTGCCTCAAGCAAAAATTAAAAGCCCTAAATTAGCAAACTCTATCCTGAGCGCATGCGTGGGAAGGAGAAAGAGAGTTGGGCTTCAGTTGCTATTTGCGTACGTAAGTATGTATATGCGTGCGGGTACGTATTTGCCTTTGTGTGTTTGTGAGCAAATGTCATAGCATTTGTCTATGATCTGCCAAGATAACTTTGCATTAGTCTGTCTACAAGTATTCTTCTTCACAGTCACACACATACATATATGAAAACATGTTGAACACATTCATAAATGTATGTACATTGGTATGTGTATGTAGTATTTTGCAGTATTTTTCTGAGCCTAACACACTGTTGCCATTCTACAACACTACATATACATGCGTGTGTGTGTGTGTATTTAGGTTACACTGTGTTTGCGTATGTATGTGTGTGTGTGCATGCGAATGTAAGGAGTGCAAACTGCAACAAGGGGAATCAGAAAACATGAATGAATACGCGCTTACTTGGCTGTGTGAGTATTCATACATGCACGTTTGCATGTATTTGTGTAACTCAAGAGCTTTAATTATTAAAAGGAGTTGGTTTTGACTGCGCAACGGTCAACCAAAGTTCGCAGAACTACATACATACAAACATATGTACATCTTGTGTACATATTTGTGTATGGTAATGAATGACAGACAATTCAATAAAAAAAATCAAATCAAATCAAATGTATTTCTTGTTTACACAGCAAACAATTGCTGTTAGTTTCATTAAACGAATCGACGAACCAATGAAAAATATGAATGAAACTAAAAGACCATTCGACGTGTGTGTGTGTGTGTGTTTGTGCGTGACTCTCTGCCTGTGTGTGTGTGTGTATTGTTTTTGTTGCCGTTGCGCAAAATGCAGCTAGGGCTGCCAGATCTGTGCGATAACTCTAATAAGTTTAAACTTGTATATGCATGTAATATTGGTTAATTGGCAAAACATCTTTCCCGTTATTCGACTAGCTTTCTTTACTACTTTACGCCTATTCACAACGGAAACAGTGACATCATTTCCAATGGGGCGCAAGTAAGCAATTAGTAAAACATTCCAATTCATTCATTAAAACTGCCGATGAACATATGTACTTACATACATATGTCTGCATATGTATGGGTATGTTTATACATACATATGTATGGATAGATAGATTGAGCAGATAAATGAGTCACATTTCATTCATGCTTCGCTTTCATTCAGTCAATACGCGTTCAATAAAACAACGCTTGTTAAATTGGCAATAATTGTATAAATTAAACGGAGCACAAGAGCAATTAATACACATGCACACACACATACGCACAAGGGCACACGATCTGGCAACGCTGTCAAGCTGGACTTAAAGCTCTCTCTCTCTCACACACTCTATGACGCTCAATACTTACATACATAGAAATGTATGTATGTGCATGTAGTTGTATTTAAAATTTCTTTTTTTTGACTTACCTTTCATGTCCTTCTGTCATGATTTGTTATCAGAAAGATTCTAATATAGCAGCGTATAGTGTCGGTGTTGTTCTTGTTGGTGGCTAAATACACCATGATTAAAGCATAAAGACATTCAGAGCCTGCTGCTGCACGAACTTCCCTAAATGAATAATATCAACAACAACAACACCAACGACAGGAACGACAGCAACAAAAACGATAACAGAAAGTTGTTGAACTGTGGTGTAGCTTGAAGAACTGTAGAATCTGAAGATAGCTGTCAATTATTTGTTGTTGTATTCCGCGTAGTTCCGTTGATGATTTCCTCTTTTCTGGATTTTATTTTGTTTCTCTCATATTTTCTTCTTTTCTTAGATTTATTTCATCTTTTCTTTTGGCACAATATGAACTTTTTTAACTGTTTACAAGACGCGCACAATTCTAACTATAAAAAAACAGCACAAGAACTGTTATAGGTATGCGTGAATTATGTTGATGACTTTTTATTTAAGTCAGTTATTTTTTGTGTATTTATTTTTTAACAGCCCAATAAAGCAGCAGCAGCAGACGGCGACGAAAGGGCGACTTTTACTTTTTCAATACATTCGCAGCGCGCTCCACACACGTACACTATGTGGGCGTGTAGACAAACACTGTGTGTGTGTGTGTGGAAAAACTTCTTGATGGAGCAAAAATATATCCGAATTTTTCCAAGCAACAAAGATGTAACAGGCACATCTCGAAACCGAGAGAGAAGCGCGCGCAAGGCCTGTGAGCCTGTGTGTCTGTGTATTCCAAATTGAGAGCGATTTATGTATGTCCCTGTACAACAATAGCAACAACAATAGCAATATACTTTTTACTTTAAGCAAAAACCAGTGGATAAATTATAAAACATAAGCAAAACATTATAATAATATTTATTTTAAGATGCCCGAAATTGATTTGAGTGTACTGATGCAAAGGTATTTGCGAAAACGTCTTTACACAATGAACGAAAATTCATTCATTCATATATTCCATCAAGGCTACAGGCGATTCGCTCTCACTCTCTCCACTTTTTTGGAGCATTGGCTCTCTCTTTGGCTCGGCTCTCTCACTTGCGCGTAACGAGAGCGTGTCGCAACCAACGCACTTCGCTTGCGCATACACAAAAAAAGGTAACACACACACGCACATACAAAGAACACGCACACACCGAAAATGAGGTAGAACGTTTTTTGGGCGATTTCTCCATGTATACACATATGTATATTACATATACATACGAATATATACATACTTATATGTTTAAATACATATCAAATTTGCCACTGCTGCTTTTATTGTGTATTAATAATAATAATACACACGCACACACACAGACACTTAATTATTCATTAGCATCAACTACATATTTAATTGATATTATCTTCGCGACGTTGCTAATTGTTTACAACGGCATGTGCGTTAGCTATTGTTTCATTTTTTGCACTAAGAATTTTGGGTTTGTACATGTTGGATTTTTTTGACTTGGCCGTGAAGGAGGTGGCGGCGGTGGCAGGTGCGGCGGGTGCGTGTGAAACAACGAGACGGAGAGAAGGCGACGTGGTGTATCGGAATTTTCTCTATTGGATAACAGCTTTTCGCATTTTATGCCGTTTTGCACGTTTTTTTAGTTTAAAACACATTATAATAGTTATCTCTGTGCTAATTTCTTAAATTCTCTGCACTTTTCACGACTTGTCTCTTTGGAGACATTAGCAACTCTGATCTCAGGTGGCGATTGCCATTGACTGGAAGAATTTTTGACTTGCGTCGAAGTTTCAACACTGTTAGCTTACTGTTTACATATTTTTAAACATTTCACTCGATTATATTTTTTTATACATTAGTTTTTGACTCATCTCATATGAGTTGTACACAGATTATACACCTTTTCTTCTTCTTAGCGACAAAAAAGAATGAAATTCATAATGGAAATGTTAGTTAACATAACAGCACCGATAACGTTAACATTTTAAAAATGCACTGTAAGTTAGCAGGGAAATAAAGTTATTTAACTTTAATAAGTATAAAATGTACAACATAAAATCATTGCAAATAATTTTTCTTTCCGACCAGATACACATTTTATTTATGTAAATAATAGATTTTAGAACGTTTAAAGAATACCAGCACCGGTGATAAGTAATTTTAAATAGCAGTTACAAATCACAAAACTGCTGAGACATTCACAGTAATTTATATACATTTTTAATTCCGTGGCGCCACATTGATAAATATAAAATACAATTTTTTGTATGTCTGGCCTAGTTTACGAGATTAGCATTCGATAAGGGTTATTTTTAAATAGTTTGTAACTACCTATTTTTTGGCCCTCACTGTTGTTTGCAGTCAACGCTTAAAATTTGTTGACTTTACATAGGTGTAATCGATAGGTGGCAGCACTGTGATCGCCTTAATCGAATGTACACATCTGGCAACTCTATGACTCCATTGATAGTTCCCCGTTTTATTTATGCAGTTACGTTCAAATGCTTTTCGAATTAAGTAAAACATTTATTTAATGATAGACACTACATCTAATCTTACGTCACTAAAATAAACAAAAGGATTACTTCTTAGCCAGCTTTAGCTTTTCGGAACCAAATATAACACCCGTATCCACTAGCTTGCGTTTCATGGCAAACGGATTGACCGAATTCAATGGCGAGCGCTGCTCGCCTTCATAGGAAACAGAAGTTTTGCTAGAAATAATCTCGCTTGGCTGCGTCTCGGATTCACCAAACATGTTCTCCTGTGTGTCTAGCGGCGTGGTGGCACCAGTATCTGGTGTAGCTGGACGTGCTTTGAAGAGACTAGGAGAATTGGAAAAACGTTTTAGCGCACCACGTTTGGAGGCACTTAGTTCCATTGTTTTTGGCGCCAATTTGGGTGTACCGCCTGCTGTGGATGATGATGCCACGGGCAGCACAATGGTAGCAGCAATTCCATTAGAGCTCAGCAACTGCTGTTGCTTGCGTGCCTCCTGCACAGCCTCCAGTTGTGGCAGCAGTTCACACAAACGATCAGACAGATGAATCCGACCACGTTTCGAGGCATACTTGACAGCCAACTGCAAGAGCTCTGTGCAGGCAATGGACTCGATCAGTTCGCGTGCTCGAGTCTCACACTCACTGCTGCAGGCCAGAGCAAACAGCTTGATGGCCATCTCCTTTTTGCACCTTCTCCGCACTCTCCATCTGCATTAGGCTGGCACGAAGCAGAGTATCTTCCAGCTCGGATTTCTCCACCTCAATGTCACAGAGCGGCAGCTGCATGCGCAACTCCTGTACCATGGGACGTGGATTGGTCATGGGATACGAGCTGGCGCGGCACAGCACCGCCTGAACGATCTGTCTGGGCTCCGATAGTGCGACAATAAAGTAATTATTAGAGACACTCGAGCTCTGTTTCATGGTGTCACAGATGGGGAACCAGGCATTACTTGCCCGTCGATAGAGCTGCACCAGACCGAAGTTGTCCGAGAAGCAGGGTGAGCCCACATCCGTGTAGCCAAGCCAGTTCAGTTGCCGCCCCGGTGTCAGAGCCACTGGAAGCTGTTCCACGCGTAGAGTCAATCCATTTACGTTGACCAGCATGCCGGCCAGATGCTGTTGCGTCTGACTGCTTCCTGCAGCATGATATACACACAGCAGACTATTATCATGTCCAGAAATTGCCACAACTGGTCCAGGTATGCTAAGCACCTCTCGCTGTGTGCCCATGACACTGAAGAGCCGCAGGAAGTGGCTACTTGTGGCCACGGCAATCAATTGACTGGTCGCCACCACAGCCTCCACACTCTCGCAGTCCGGCAGATTGAGTGACCATTCCTTGTTGCCTGCCGCGGCTAAGGCAATGACCACCAGCTTGTTGGTCTCCGTGGAGGCCAAGGCCAAGGCGCTGCGACTGAGGCTGGCCAGATTGTGCTGATTGTAGTTGTTGCTCAGGTGCAGAGCGTGATGCACACTGGCATCGTGAAACTCCACATCGATGGCACCATCGCCATTGGGCTCTGTATGGGCTGTGATAATGCCCACATCGTTCCACACCAGATATCGATGCTCCAAGTCGCTGGGCGTGGCTCCTGGCTGAAATGCAGTTTGCTGTTTGAAGAGCTTGAGCTGTGGAGCTGCTGGCTCTGGTGCAGATCGATGGCTCATTGTCGAGTGCTTGGAGTTTTCATCGTCGAGATGAACTGTATCGACACCATTCATGACTTTACGCTTCAGTTGCTCCAAGCTAACACCATCGCCATCGTCAGCATCAGCATCTTCCTCGGCCTGCTCGAACTCATAGTCTCCGCCACCCAAGAACTCATCCTGCTCCTCTAGCATTTCATCATCTCCGCCGTGTCGCGGCTCATCGTCGCCTTGAAAGATGGTGCCCAATTGTCCGGTGGCATCGCAAAAGGCAAGCTCCTCTCCATTGGCAGTATTCCATGCCAGACATGTTATGGCCTTGCAATCGCTTGGTGGTGCCTCCACCTTCAAAGGCTTGCGCTGCTGTACATCAAATATACTAAGCTCTCCACTGGTAGTACCCGCTGCCAGACGTTCCCCGGTGGGTGAGAACTGACAGCAACTGTAGTTGCTGGAGACACGATCATCCTGCAGGCGAAAGGCGACTTCCCACTTGGATGTATTCAGCACAACGATCTCCTTGTCCAGTGCATAGGCCAAGAGTTCGCCACGCTGCGGCTCAAAGCTGGGAGTACCAAACAGGCTGGCACTCTCGAAACTATTGGCCCGTGGTAGTCCCGCCAAGTTCTTCAGCTCTTCTCCAGTCTCAAAGTTCCACACCTTGAGCTGACCATCACCGGATATGGAGGCCAATAGCTGTCGCTCAACATGTAGATCCAATGCCAATATTGGTCCCTTGTGACCCTCCAATATCTTTTCAGCTCCTGCATTGTCTCCGCGCAGCACCTTAATGCTGGTATCCTCACTCCCTGCTGCTGTGTACTCCCCTCCCACATGGATGCACGTAGCTGGTGCAGTGAATCGCATGAGTATGCCATCACTGTCCATGTCGGGGGAACGTGTAAGCGTGCACAGTGTTGCGATCTGTGGAGGCCAACAGTCGCTTGCCCGTGTGCGCAATGCACATGACAAATTCACCGAGGCAAGTAGATCGAGGATCGTCATCGCTTATGCAGGTCCAATGGCGTATGTCGCCGTCAGTGCCGCAAGTTATGATATAATCGCCTTTGGGCGTATACAACAGGCCTGTGTAGCCATTGGTGTGCGCATAGCGCAACGAGCTGCGCGAAAAATTCATTTTTAATTAATGATAATTATTATTTCGAAAGCGCTGCGATCAATTCATTTTACTGCGTTTCGCGCCAAAACAAAACATTACAGTGTTGGTCAATGACCAATGTATGTTGTTGTTATCTGGCAACACTCACATTTTTCATTCAATCTGTTTCTTTTTTCCATGAGCTGTAAACGTGTGGCAGCTTTGGTGTGAGCAAAAAACATAAGATGAACTACTCAAGTTCTTTGATGTTTTGAATTTTTTAATAATAAAAAGATATAAAACAAATTTTTTTCATATAATTAACAAACTTAATAAGCAACTTAAACTACATGTTTAACGGGTATTGCTTGCTGTCTATTCTGCGGAACTACGAACTGGTTCATAATGTAATAGTTAGTTCATGGAATTCTCGATTAAGCAGCATACCAGCCTGATCAGCTGTTCTGTCTGTTATTGTTGCTGCAGCCACTGCCGGCATTACAGCATAATAGTTTATTATTTATTATATTAATAATGTTTAAAACGTGTGCAGCGCGCTTGTCAACAAATTGTGGCGCTTGGCGCTGCCTTTCCACACAACCCTCACACATGAACATATTCGATAGGAACGCCAAACGCTTGCAAAAAGAACGCGCAGCCCTTAAGTGAGCCTTGCGAATAATGAATTTTTGAATTTCTCTATTAATGAATTCTATATGCAGTCCCGATGTGGCGCTTTATGATTATCTGAAGGAAGAGGTGGGTTTCCGTCTGGCGGATCGTGTCTTTGACATTAAACGTGAGTTTAAATCGGCTGCCGATATTGGCTGTAATCGTGGATATATCTCCAAGCACATACTCGCCGAGTGTGTGGAGCATCTGACGCTGACGGATACCAGCGCGAGTATGTTGGATCAGGCACAAGGAACACCCGGACTGAAAATGCACAAACTATTGCAAGATGAGGAACAATTGGATGTGGGTAAAAAGTAAAAGTAATTACTGTTGAATAATAATATATTATTTAATTACCCTTTGGCACATTTATAGTTTGAAGAGAACTCCCTGGACTTGGTCATCTCCAGCCTGAGTTTACATTGGGTAAATGATTTGCCCGGTTGCTTTGCGCGCATCAAACGCAGCTTGAAACCCGATGGCGTCTTCATTGCTTCCCTCTTCGGTGGCGACACACTCTACGAGCTGCGTTCCTCGCTGCAGCTGGCGGAATTGGAACGCAAAGGCGGCATTGCGCCCCACGTCTCCCCCTTCGCACAGATCCGCGATATTGGTTCTCTACTGAATCGTGCTGGCTTCACCATGCTGACCATAGACACGGACGAGATGGTCATTGGTTACCCCAGCATGTTTGAACTGATGTGGGATCTCAAGGGAATGGCTGAGAATAATGCCGCGTTTAACAGGCCTGCTCATCTAAGTCGTGAAACTTTACTGGCTGCCAGTGCCATCTATAATGAACTGTATGCGAAACCCAACACAAAGGGCGTGCCAGCAACATTTCAAATAATCTACTTAGTGGGCTGGAAACCGGGTCCCAATCAACCGCAGCCACTGGAACGTGGCACCGGAGAAGTGTCGCTCAAGGATCTAGGCAATGTTATTGAAAAAGGCGGCAAGATTAAAGTTGAAACGGAATAATGTTGTTATATAGTTGTTGAATAGGCTCAATAAAATTGAAAACAATCGAACATATTTCAATGTACATTTTATTGATGAAACTCAGTTGAAAAATATAATTTATACATTGCATTCAAAACTAAAAACAAACTAAGATTGTTGCAAGACTGTTAGCGCAGCTCTCTCTATTCAATTTGTTTAAACTAAACACAGTATGCACCTGTTCGTTTTACATTATTATAAATTACTTAAAGTTAAGTGTAAACTTGCATTTGTTGTATAGATCCGATGCCAGTATACACCTAGATAACTAGACATAATCGTAATTGTATCATATCATTTCAATTGCTAATTTTTGGTAGCATTCAATATATATATATATATATAGTATATATATGTTCATGGACGTAACTCTTTATTAATTATTACTTATATTTTTGTTTTAAACGTTGCTTTGTATTTTCCTCGGTACGTATATACAATTACAATGTACAACATATCCTATAGTATCTATATTTATATGTGTATATATATATTATGTATGTATATATTCGATTGTTATTCAATATGCGATTTATTGTTGTTAATTAATAGTTTTGTCTTGTATTAAATACGAGTTGCTTGTCTTGCTACAAATATTGTTCTCTTTTCTCTCTTTTTAGCATGTTGCGTATAATTCTCGATTGCTTTTAATTATAATTGTTATGTTGTTTATTATTATTATATTATTAATGGTTTTTCAGAATTTAGGCAGTTTGGCCCTTGTCAAATTTGGCTCCACACATATGTAGCATGTCTTTAAAGTCCCTCTAGAAACTTGAGCCCCAAATTGGAATAAGCACAAAGTTCCTTTACAAGCACACTTTGAGTTTGGTTTTTGTATCTTTTTTCTTTATGTACAAAGAAGTTAAAACAAACTTTTGCCGAATACTGTACGAACATAAAACTGAAAATTTGAGAATGCAATTTTGGTTTTCTTGGTTTTTTCCCCTCCCATTATAGCCTATACTATATTTCCCCTTTCAAATATATATATATATATATGGCAAGGCGACAAAGCTTAAGAACTAAGCACAAGACAACGTAGATGACGACGACAGCTTCGAACTGCGTTTCTGCTGAGTTCTCACTGGTGTCATCAACGTTGTCTGCGTGGATCATCCAAGCGCCAAAGGTGAACGCGGCGGTACTGGGGGCGGCGTGGATAATGTGGCTGTGTTTGTTGTTGTTGTTGTTGCTGTTGCTCCAGTGGCAGTTGCTGCTGCGGTTGTTACTGCTGCAGGTATTGCTGCTGCTGCTCCAGTCATATTGTTGCTACTTGGTGCCGCTGCTGACGTCGCTTGGGACGCAGGCGGCAGCTGTCGTCAGGTGCTTAGGAGCAGCTCACGCTGTGGTGCATTCTGCAGCATATTGGCGGTTTTTAAATGAACGCTGCAAGTAGTTTAAGAACACATATATAGTATTATATATAAATAACTGTACTAACTAGATTTACACTCACTTATTGTCCTCCAACGACATGG
Organism: Zaprionus nigranus; assembly: GCA_018903425.1. Lineage (NCBI taxonomy): Eukaryota > Metazoa > Arthropoda > Insecta > Diptera > Drosophilidae > Zaprionus > Zaprionus nigranus. Next base: position 1,023,433 of record JAEIGD010000010.1, read on the forward strand.
TCTCCGATGAGCCGTGCGAGGCAACCGAAGTACCTGCAAGCGAACTTCGTATTGAGTGGGAATCCTCGGGTACAGTAAGCGTAACTAATGTTGTTTGTTGTTGTAATTGTTGTTGTATTTTATATCGTCATTTATCATTTCAGTATATCATATCATATCATATGCCAATTTTTATAGATAGTTCGTTGTTTCCAAATCATTTCGATGCCAATGAAAAGAATTTGCATTTAGTTGAGGTTTTTTTTTACGCAATTTTAGTTAAATTTAGTGTTAGTGTAGTTGTTTGTTGTTGTTTTCGTTGTGTGTGTGTTGTGCAAAAACAATGTGTAATATTTATTATTATTATTGCAAATAGTTCATAGATACTGAACATGCAAGTGTCAAAATCAAAACAAATCTCTAATAACAAAAACCGAGAGTTCAGTACAAAATCATATTTATTATTATTATTATTATTGTTGTGTGGCATTTTACTATAATATTGTATATAGCTAACATAATAATGTACTAGAGCTACGATTGGAATTTGGCTTTAAATAAACTAAATTGTGTGGGGAATGGGGGGTAAGGAGTGTGAGTAAGTAGCGAAAAAACTATATAATTGCAATACAATTCAACTTAAGCAGAACATAATATATGTGTATATAAGTTTATAATGCAGTTACAATAGTATATAGTATAGATTATAGGCTATAGCTCTGTAGATAAAGGAATATTTGTGGACTTAGAGGGTTTCTTTTAAACAAAATAAATACATTAAGTAGTTCAGTTAGTTTGCATTTGTGTGTGTGTGTGTGAAAAATCGTTGTACGTATTCCTGGAATCGTTGGTAGTATGCTTGTATATATATATATCTTAGGAATTATCAGTTATATATCAGTGTGGAATACATATTTATGTAATATCAGAGTGTATGTGTGTGAGAAATAATTCCAATCATTTCTTACAGGGTGTTCGTTTAACTGGTGACTGTGGTAAGTAGTAGTGAGAGGGTCTAGGTATGTTTGAACACCCCTAACTAAATATACATATATATTAACTAACATATTTATATAGATAGCCAATGTTGTACACAAATTAAAGCTAATTACATCAATGTTCTTTGTTACTATTAATAAATTGGCATAACATTTAACTTTGAGCAACGGCAAATGAAAGATCAAATCAAGTACAAATAAAGCTAATTAATATAGAAAACAGACTAAAGACGCGTATTCTCTACGCTCAATGCATCATCATCATCATCATCATTATCATTAACATCGTCATCAACTGGTGCAGCTATAGGAGCATTGTAAACAAGTTGATAATCTGTATGTTTGTGCACATTTCTCTTCAACGACTGCATATTTTTCTGCTGCTGCTCCTCGACTGCACTTGCTCCTCCTCCTCCTCCTCCTGCAGCTCTGCCGTTCTGCACTATGTACTGTTGTTGGTGTTGCTGCTGTTGTTGCTGGTGTTGTTGTTGTGGCGGAGCTGATACCATACGATGATGATTCTCATGCCGCAATTGCAGCTGTTGGCTTTGTAACGCCTCCAAAGCTTTGTCCAGATCAAGACGATTGCGACTATCGCTATCGCTGCTGTAACTATGCCTCTTGCCAAGGCCATTCATGGGCATTGAATCCGCAGCATTTAGCTGCTGCATCTGCCAGGCATTAGCGTAGTTATAGAGATTGTTAACACTCTGGCTGCGACTGTCTTCAGGGCCGGTGACAACGAAACCATTGCTATACAGGGAGTAGCTGCTTATGGCCGGCGAGGTGGCTAAACTAGTCATACTCTGAAAAGTTTTCACTGAGTACGCATCACCTACGAACAATACAATTGCGATGTTTAGTTTACTGTTTTCTTGGTTCAAAAGGAGGACAGTGGGGGGACAGAGGAGCACATAGACACACCACACACACTTCACTGAAAGAGGACAGAGACAGAGATCAAAGACAAAGAGCTCCAAGTTCCCGCGCAGGCAGCCAGCAGTTAAGCATGAGATACAATGAAACGACGGACGATGTTAGACAATGCGTGTGTGTTTAGGTGTGCGTGTGTGTGTGTAAGGGTGTGGATATATACATACATATATAGAGTATATATGGCAACTTTTTTAGATGACTTAGCTTGGGTTATGCTTGCACTTAAGCGTTTTAATTGATATCTCTATCCATAGGGGGGGTTATCAATTAATATATATATAAAGAGTAGATAAACATATGTACAGGTATTATTGTTCAATGCCCACAACAGCTGACACCTCCCTGGGGACTCCATTTAAACACCAAAGTATCCTTATGCCGCGCAGCCTCATATCATTTCCAGAATGGTTAAAATTCAATTTAAAAACAACAATTAATCAGCACTTAAAGTAATCTTCATTGACTTGACTAGGGGTTTGTTAGTGCTAGATCGAAAAACAAGGCATATTTACAACTTATATAGTTCGCTGATGACGACGCTGAAGATGATTGAGGAAGTGCTTATATATACAATATATGAAAGCCCTATAAACTAAAAGGAATTCAAGACGTACAACAACGAATACAATACAAAACGAGGGGACTTTGTACATAAGATAAAAACAAAAGTATAACTAAATGTACAATAACAATGTTGTGTTTACAATTTAATATGTAGATTATGAATTACAAGCTTGCACCACACACTGTGTTAAGTATATATAGTATAAGTTAATGTCAAGTGCTTTAAGATAGATTAGTTGAGAAAGCAAGCGTTAGTTAAGGTGTCGGGGTTGGATGTACCAAGTAATTGAATGTATATTACAATTCAAATCAATCAAACTCACCTGTAGCACACTCGGATGTCTCATACGATACAGTTGATTGTACCTCAATTGCGTTTTGATCTTGCCTATAAATCAAAAGAAAATATAAAGCACATTAGCAAATTGTAATCAGAGCATTCTAATCAAATTTGTTGCCACCACCTTGATATCACATCGGTTAAGACTTGCTTTTCCGTATCAGTATAATCACGTCTGCGTCCAGTTTTCTTTTCGCGATCTGCCTCCACATAGACGCCCAATGGTCGCGTTGGAAACTCATTGGATTTCGCTGGTGGCGGTACATCAAGTTTAAGATCTTTTAATTTCTTCATGACACGTTCCAGCGCCTGTACGGCATCATCGTCGTTGTAACCAAAATTCTTATGCAGCTTCACCTGCAGATATTCAATAATGCCATCCATATCCTTTAGGCGCAACAGCTCATCCTTGTGTAGATATAGAATTGTTACGGCCATGGCCAAAATGACACGATCCCCGTCCAGCAGAAAGATATCCCAAACACGTAAGCTCAGACTAAAAGGCACCTGCAAAGATCGAAGGCAAAATATTAAACAATGATTAAAGCATGTTCTACATTCCACTTACGCGCTCAACAAAGACAACAAAAAACCATTTGATAGCATAGAGCAGGGCATCCACATTGTGTTTGATGAAGTGTTTGTGTAGCTTGCGCATTATCTTTGACAATATCCGATCATGATGCTCAATAAAACGTGTCAGTTTGGGGAATCCCTCAACAAACAGACCATGCATGCCATATTTACGATCCGTAATGAGTGTATTCAGTGCCCAGAATGCCTCCTCCTCCTGCATATAGAGTAGCAGCACACCCGCCACACACGCCATGCCCTGACAGTAGCCCAACTCGGAGTTGTAAATACTGTAGGCATTCAATACATTGAACAGGGAACATTGCTTGACACTATATCGTTCCCGATAGGCGAGATTATCACGAAATTGACGATTAACGTCTGCATCGATTTGGCGCGTTTCTGTGGCATTCTCTTTGGCCAGCTGTAGCATGCGTATATAGACGCCCCCATTGCTGTCCATCGATTGCTCTACATTGAGCAGCTTCTTCCAGGCTGGCCAACGCATCCGATCCGGTATGCCCTTGTAGACTCGCTTGTGCAATTTCTCTTGCGGCGGTGGCCAGTGATTCAGCATTTTTAACCATTTCTTATCGCGTTCCGCTTCTATCTTGGTGCGTTGTACTTCCTGTGAGTCTCGGAACGATGGCAGGCGGGAGTCGTGCATAAAGCCGTATCTGTGTAATCAAAAAAACAACAACAATAAACACACACCGTAAGTTGATGATTCTCATTGTCATTGTGGTTGATAAGATATCATTGCAGGCATCTGATGCTTATCAGTAAATCTAAATTTGAACTCAAATTTAAATAAAAACTCCGTTAAAAAGAGGAGTGAGAGAGTTGGCAACGTTTGCGAAATTCTTCATTATCTGGTAACACGAACAATTGCATTTCAAATCGATCAATCGCATGTCCTGACTAATCTGGCTACCCTTGGCCAACAAGAGTTGCCAGTCAGCATGCAAAAATAACAGCTGACATCATCAATGTTGATAACTATTTGGGAATGGGTAACTTACTTGTCGGTTATGTGATAAAGTTCAAATGTGGGGTTCTCCCAGGAGTCGACCACATTCTTGGGATCCAGACCCAGTTCATAGCGTTTGAATATATCTTCACGTTCATCTTCGGCGCGCTTTACTAATGCGTGTTGTTGGTGCTGCTGTTCGCCATTGTCATGGGCGGGTGGAGCGGCTGTCATTGTGGGCGTGGATAGTCAGTTGGCAGCGCCAGTTTTGCTATCCAATTGCTACTGCTACTGTTACTACTATTGTTCTTGTTGTTGTGTCTGTTACTGTTTATGTTGTTGGTATTATTGTTATAGTGTTTGTTCTCCTTTATGGCTCCGGCTCCAGTTCCGCTTGATGTCTGTGGTCGTCGTCGTCGCTTGGCAAGAATGTTGAATGGGAGCGGCTGCTGTTCGGCGATAGCGCGAAACTTTGAAAGAAGAGATAAAAAAAACAACAACAACAAAAGCATTAACATATGAAAACGAGCAAATACACACGTATCACACACACGCACACAACAGAACAATCAACAGTAAGTTTTGTACATTCGTTTAACTGCAAGTCTTCGATTTCACTGCATTAGGTTCACGTGTGTGTATGTGTGTATGTGTGTGAGTGTTTTTCTTATTAAATATGCAGCAATGCCAACAACAATAACACACAGAGAGAAAGAGAATGAGTGAGTAACAAAATGAGAGTGAGAGCGCATCACATTAGTGTGGCCAAAATGACGTGATATTCAATAATATTTAAAGGCGTCCATGGAGAGCCATCATTGAAAACAACAACAACACAACAAACACACAGAAAGTAACTGAGTAACGCCCCCACACCACACAGAGTTGTTGTTGCTGCTGCGGCTGCTGTTGTTGTTGCGGCTGCGGTTTTTGGTTTTATGCTGGCGTCGCTTGGTTTTAACAATTGGAATTTGCTTTTATTTAAAACACTAATGCACAAATATTAACAACATAATTAGTGTGACTCCTTGAGTTTATCGTACACACTCACACACACACATAAAAACTTCCTGTGTTGATTTGCCTGCAATTTTGTTGTATTTTTGTCAACACTCACTCACTCATACATAGACAGACACTCAATCACACACGCACACAAGCTTATAGCGTTTTTGTTCTCGTGCTTTCACTGCGTTATCGAGAATTGCGTATCTTTTGCTTGGGATGTGTTGCGCGTTAAGTATATATAGCGTAATTACCATTTAATTTTGTTATAAATTATGTACAAAATATGTTCAACTATTTAAATTGAGCACGTTTACTGTTTTTTTCAGCCTGCATGTTGAGCGAGATTGACTTAACAGAACTTACTGCCCACTTAGCAGACTACTGTTCACATTAACAGTGTGGCCAGCGCTGCCAGCTGTATACAATTATGTTGCAGTTTGCGCGCACTAAGGTCTGGCAGCACTATGAATATGTATGAACCAGTTCGATATATGCCGAAGTATCGATAATACTAGCCACAGTTTCCTACGTCCATTCGACCATTTTTTTTTGCGTGTATGTAGTTTTAATTGTGCTGTAGAAAATTGCCTAAAAAGTCCATGAAAACGTCGCGAATACATTTAAAAAGTGTTGTGCTGTGCACTAAACGCTTAGGCACATTAATTAACATACAGCAAACAATGACCACACAATAATTCCATTGAATAAAACGGGTAAGAAAATCGCTTCCCCTTTGTGATGAAGTGCGTAGCAAATTACTACGAATTTCATCTCTTCTCCACTGTACACACATTCATTCGTTCGAACAAGTTACACTCTGTGGAGGGTACATGTTTTGAACGAAACGAAGCCTGTCATCGAATGTTACTATCTAGACGATAATCGAAATGGAATCTAACAAATAACGTTTGCAATTTTACCCTTTGCACTATAATTCATAATTCACAGCATTCGTCCATTCAAGCTGATACTGCATATAGTATTTGGAATTGAAAAAGACGCAGCATTACTCTAACGTTTGCTCGGCAACATCAACAATGGTCTCAACGCGCCAAATGTGTGGTGGTGGAGGTGCTGGCGCCGGCTTCGAGGAGACGATCTCAACATCGTCGTCTTCGTCGTCGTTGTCGTCTTCGTCCTCCTCCACTCGAGCCACAGTGGTCCGTCGTACAACACAATATCAACAACAGCAACATCAACAACAACAGCAGTTGCAGCAGGTTGCCTCATGTTCAACGTCCACGATGACAACGACGACGAACAGTGCATCATCGACGACAGTTTTGAATTTCCAGGACTTGCCACCGGAGCTGATCATGAAGACGTTGTCCTACTTGGATTTTAAAAAAATCAGTAATGTTAGATTGGTAAGTGTCAAAGGATTTCTAAGCCGTAACGGGGGAGGGACGTAGGCGGGGGTAAACAACTGTGGCAGTGCTTCACTATTTAATCAATAAAAAGCAATTTGCAAAAATGTATATAGAATGCGCGTGGGTCGGGTCGAAGCGCTTGGCCGATGACAGCAGGGACGCGAGGGTGAAGAGGGTAACGGGACGGGTCGCGGTGCTGTTTATTCAACTACCTGCATGCACTTGTTGTTGTGTTGTTTTAATACATATGCATGTATATTTATTATTTTTACCACTCAAAAGTCGACACTGTCTAGAGTTGAGTGCGTGCCGTGACACGAATTAATACACGACATTCAGCATGAGTTCGTGCATGTTCGTGCGCGTTTGTGGCAAACTCAGATAAACAAACGATAAATGAAACAGTTGAGGCTGCACTGCAGATAAGACAAGCAGGAATATTTGTTGATGTACAGATTATTTTATATCCCAATTTTCTTATTGGATTCTACTTAAAACACACACATTTTCTATATTTTTTGATTGTACTTCATTTATCAAATAATAGGAACTACATATTTGTCATATCTTAACTCTTCGCTGATATAGTTTCTTTTGTTTATTTACTTTTCTTTTTAATATCTTTGTAGTGTAGATTATGAATTTACAAATAAACAATATAAAATACAATATATATATTGTATATATTATCTACAATGTAATTCATTTGAAAATTATAGGTGCATATACTATAAATTTTTTAAATTAGTTGTATATGTTTTTTTTTCAGTTCGTGTCACGCATTTTAAGGTTCCATCCCTAGCATTCTTTCTTGATTTTTGTCATGCAGTTGATTTTGTGTCTCTGACTGTGTGTGTTTGCCTGAGTGTGCGAACATGTGTGTGTGTGTGTGTGCGTGTGTGATGTCTGGGCTTAGTAGGTAGCTAAACGTAATCTGATATATTTCTAGATGGTCTCAAAATCCCAATGCGGGCTTCCTTCTCTGTCTCTCTGCTCGTGGCGCTTCCTTTGCATTCCTTTTTTTGTTTTTTTAAGAAATTTAAACCCATATGAAATGTGAAATATATAATGAGAATTGTGATTTGATGATTTCAGGTGTCCAAGCGGATGAATGACATTTGCATGAACATGCTAAATGGGGCATTTGGCAGGCAGATCAAGACGACATTCAATCGATTCCAATCGATCAAGGCAAGCATGCCTCGTCGGGAGTCGGCACGTCGCAATCATCCTCTAGCCTGCGAATGCGACATCATTGAGACATGCTACATGCGACTGTCGCTGCTCCAAATGTCCATGGGGAAGCACATTGAGCGTGGACATTGTTGCTTCTTTCCGGGTGCCGTAAGTAGAATTGAATGTGAATTGATTCATTCAACAGGTTGATCGAATACATTTCTCAATTTCTAGATACTCGATGAGGTTCACTCGATTTTGAATTATATTAGTATTACACCGCGATTGCAGCGTCCATATCGCGTCACCGATGAACTCTTTGATCTCTCCACCATGGCCATGGAGTACTTTAAGGATCGCATTGAGCCCACGCTTCCAGGGCTGGCGTACTTCAATAAGGACTTCTTTCAAATGCCTACAACCACAAAGAGGCGTAAGAGAATCTCTGATTTATCCAAAGATAACTTGAAGTTAACTCTTGTTCTCCTTCTCTCTTACAGCTGCCTTGGCCGCCAGCTCGGATCTCTCGGACAGCTCGAATAACTCACCACCTCAGAACCATATGGTCCTGCGTAAGGGCATACGCAAGATCAAGCAGGGCATGAAGATGTACAATAATCAATTATCGGTGCTGCGCACCGAACTGCGCTCCTGCAAGCGCAAGGCTGCCGAGCAGAGCAAGCAGCTGGCGGAGCAGCAGAATATGCTGGCCGAGCATCAGAAGCAGACACTCGAATATGCCAATCGTCTGGACGAGAATGACAAGAAGAATGAGGAAATGGCGCGCAAGTTCTCAACATTGTTGCAGGTGAGCAGCAGGCAGCAACAACAACCCTAGGATTATTCCCAGATAATAATGAGAGTATCCTCTTCCCTGTTGCAGGAACTGAACAAGTGCAAAACCGAACTGCAGTTCTGGCGCTCCAAGAGTCCTGCCATACCGTCAGTGTGCAGTTCATGCAATCAAAAGATTGCCCCCGTGCTGCCAGAGGATTTGCAGGCGCTGCTTAATCAGGGTGTCGATCCGGAGAACATAATCATTAACGATGACGGCGATGCGAATGTCGCTCTGGATGCCGATGAGGAGGATATCGAGTTGGATGCGACGATTGTTAAAGGCGGCGTGGATGTAGGCAATGCCATGGTTGATAAGCAATTTGCCTCACCGGATGATACCACCACAGCTAAGCTGTTGGCCGTCAATTCGGCCGCCAAGAACCTGAAGCGTAAGTATGCTGCCGCCAATTGTGATGCAGAGTGCGCTGCAACGTCCAATGCAATTGCGTCCAATGTGACACCGTCTAATGTGAATATCACAACAACGACAACAACATTAACAGCCATCAGCAATAGCAGCAATGCTAATAGTGGTGGCTACTCAACAAAGCTCTTCTATGGCAACAACAATCATCAGCAACGCAGCGGCGTCATTGTGAGTCCAGTGTCCATGAAGTTGTCGATAGGCACCAATGGCAATGCTATTGGTAATCGATTGACGATAAGTGGCGGCGCTGTCGAAGAGTCGCCAACGTTGGCTGTGCTGCCTGTGGGCGCGTCGGAAATTGCGGATCAGGTGGAATCAAAGAAGGCACGTAGAGTACAAAAGGCCAATAGATGTGTGAATAGTGCACATGGCAAACGCAGTAAATAAGGAAAAAAAGAGAAAAAAACAAATACAAAAACAATTTTTTACTACTTACATATACACATACATACAAAATGCATACATAAATATATATATATTTACATATAAAAGCCGCACACATACACAACACACACACACACAAGTGTATGTGTGCGCTGTAGTGTTAACAAGAGAATGAGAAATCAAACATATATAGATTACCGATATGTGTATGTGTATCTTTTTATGAACATCAAATGCATTAGGCGTTCTGATAAGCATTATCATTATTATTATTACTATTATTAATTACCATTTACAAAATGTATCTGTATGTTCTACGGCAGCAACAACAAATATGTCAATACACCCACACACACACGATGAACTTAACGAAACTTAACTGAGTTGTATGTAGTAGTTTTCAAGTATTGGCAAAGCAAACGCGATAATAATAATTTAAAAGCAACATAAATTTAATTATTATTAGCCACAGACAAACAAACACGCTCACAAACCCACACACACAAGACACAACAAATTAAGGCAGGTGTGAAACAGAAAAAAAAGTAAAGTAAAGAAGAAATATTTTAAATAAAACTTTAACGCATACAAAATCAAATGCAAATGCAACAACCCTGTCTCTCTCTTCCTCTCTCTGGATCCTTTTAATGTCATCGATTAATTGAACGTATAACGATTAACATTGGCGATTTACCATTGTTTTGAAACTTTTGCTGCCATCGATTAATTGAATGTATTAACGATAACAATTGGCGATTTACCATTGTTATGAAATGGTGTCGGCAAACGCATGAAAATGCAAAGAGAAATCCGTGCGCTATACGAATGTTGCTGCTGCCGTAGTGAGCGTCACGCAACTGACTAAAAATAAGCGAAATGTGCCTTCGGGTTACGCACGCAATTAGTCAAAGTACTTAGTACAAGCCGAGAGCGGGATCAGCCGAACTGCTGAAATTCTTCTGGGCCCAGCAGCAATGAGAGCGGGAGAGCGATCTCTAGATCTATTCGTTGTATCTATAATTAAGGCAGACTGACTCCAAGTAGAGGCAGTACATCGAAGCAGTCGCTTTAGGTAACCACACTCTGGGTGCGCATTGCCGTGTGTGAAACAAACAGACAGCAAAGCAATTGAAGAAATAAACAAAAGGAAAACTAGAAACTGTCTGAAGAGACTGAGAAACATCGCCGTATTTGTTGCTAAACACACGTAATCGCCAGCCATGCAAGATTACAGCGAAAAGTTGGAAAATGTCTTTAGCGAGAAGTTGGGCAGGTGCGTGGACAGTGGACAAAAGTCGTCCATAATGGTTTGTCCCCACTGTATATTCATTCCCTTTGCAGGCATCTCATGGTTACTCTGAACGTCGAGCAGGGAGAGACGTTGCTGGAGGAGCGACCGCTGCTGGTGGTGCCACATTGGGAGTGCGGACAGATGAAGTGCGCCCAGTGCATGCAGGAATCGTATGTGATGTGCCGCAAGTGTCAGGTGTTTCCACTGTGCATGGACTGCAGCGAACACGATGCATTCGAGTGTGAGTTCTTTGCCAGCGGACCTGGCAGTCGCATCGGCAAGGATCTGTTGGTCAAGAACTACAGCATATGTGCACTGCTGAAGCTGCTGCTGGTGCTAGAGAATCCAGAGAAACGGCCACATTGCCAACCATTGCTGGATAGAGCCGTCAAACTGGAGGATTATCGCGAGGAGGACGGCATGTGGCAGGAGCACGAGGAGCAGGTGGTGCGCCCCATAATGGCCAGTGGGTTGCTTGGGGTTCTTCCCAGTCAACAGTTGACGGCGGATACACTGCACGCCCACTGCATACGCATCGATAGCCACGCCTACGAGGTGACTGCCCGCGATGGAGACACTCTGAAGGGTATCTATGTGTGCGGTGCCAGTCTGCCGCATCATTGTGTGCCCAACACGGTGGTCGCCTTGGACGAGGAGTTCAACTTGAAACTCTATACTGCTGTGCCGCTGGAGAGTGGCTCCATTGTGTATGCATCCTATACGAATCCCCTCATGGGCACCAGCCAGCGACAGCATCAGCTGCGCCTGGCCAGACATATGGAATGTGCCTGCTCACGCTGTTTGGATCCCACAGAGAATGGCACCCACATGAGCAGCATGAAGTGCAGGGAGTGCAGCGATGGCCATGCCGTCTGCCAGCTGGGTGAGAGTGGAGATTGGCGTTGCACGAATGTGGACTGTGGAGCTGTATTGCCTGGAGCTGATGTACACGAGCTGCTCGCCGAGGTGGGAGGCGCATTGGTGGAGGCAAAGGGTGAACTGGATGTATTTGAATCCCTGCTGACACAATACAAGCAGCTGCTGCATCCCAATCACTTCCTGCTGCTGGATATCAAACAGAACATTGCCAGCATTCTGCGTGCTGCTGCACTGATGAATTCCCTGCATGATCCTTGCAAGAAACTGCTGGCACGTCGCGTGGAACTCTGCGCAGATCTATTGCCCGTCTGTCGTGCTGTCGTGCCAGGCATCTCCAAGCTCTACGCCATTGCGCTCTTCGAGTACCTGCTGGCCTTTCGTGGAGCTCACAGAGCTGCAGTTCGCCGAGGGAGATGTCAACAAGAAGGAATATGCGGTATTTGAGCTCATTATGTTATACAGATCTTTAATATCAATCTATTTTATACTATTCTTTCTAGGCACTGCTCATGCGTGGCCGTTCAATGGCCAAGGAGGCATTGGGTTTGCTGCAATATGAGCCGGAAAATTCCGCTGAGGGTTTTCTCACCGAGCGCCTGAACATGGAACTTGAACGCATTGAGTCCGATCTGATGAAATACGGGAAATTGTAGAAAGAACCCATTCAATAAGTCTAAATTAAAATAATTAAAATAAAAATTATTAAAGGCAGTTGTGAAACAAAAAAAAAGTATAAGAAGCAAAGATTAAATTTTTTTAAATAAAACGTTAACACACACAAAAACAAAAACAAATGCAACAACCCTGTCTCCCTATATCCCTCTCTCTAACTCCCTGTATTGCCATCGATTAATTGAACGAATAACGATAACAACTGGCCATTAACCACTCTTTTGAAACGATTAACCATTATTCGATTATACTATTGCTCGTGCGCGGCTATAGGCCACGGCGACATTGGAGCAGTGTTGCCATATCAGCTTTTATTCCCATCAAATCTGGCCTTTTCTAAAGGTCAACACCAAGACACAATCAAAAATATTGCTGTGTCTATTGCAACTCCATAGAACTTAGCTTCATTTTATCTAATCTAGCTTTTTTTGACTCAAGAACACTACATTGAATTGTAGAAAAAACCCTCTAATAAATATTTAAAAAAAAAATGCATAACACTGAAGAACTGATTAAAAGTAAATCGTATAACGTATCGCCTAATTGCCGCTTCTAGTGCATTGGACCTGAACGTGCCCAGGAGCAACAGCTGCAAACAGATTGGTGAGGGGCAGGGGCTGCGGATTGGGTACGGAGGGCTAATTCCTAATCGAAAGAAATAAATAAAGAATTGAATTAAAGTATAAATAACAATTGGGCAAGCGAGCAAGCAAGTGACAATGTTGGGCGCCCGCCTCATTGACTAGTCACACTGTCGACGTCGCCAGAAGCACAAGCAGATGCAGAGAGTGCATACAGTGGGCCAGGCCAAGGCACTCACTAGTAACGTACACAGGCAGCATGGCTGAAGTAACCGATGATTTTGCCAAGAAATGTGAAGTGAAGCAGAACGAGACGCTGGGCAGGTCGGATCAATTGAATAGAGAACAGAGTCTTTATATTCCAACTAATTAGCCAATCCTCGATAGATATTTGATTGCCTCGTGCAATTTGCGAGCTGGGGAGACGGTGCTGCTGGAGTCGCCCTTTCTGCTCCTGCCCAACAATGGAGATCGCAGGTGTTGCAACTGTCAGAAGTTGACGTCATCGTTTTGCAGGTGAGTCTAGGTAGGGTAAGTATCTCTGCTGATCCTCTACATCCTCATCGTTCCGCAGCAAGTGCCACCTTCTCCCTCTGTGCATGGAATGTGTCGAGCACGCGGAACAAGACTGCAAACGGTTGATGGAGTTGCAACTGCAGCCAGAGCAGTTGGAGCAGCTGCAGGCGCATACGGAAATTCATAGCGCTCTCCGGTATTTGCTGCTGCGCGAACACACGGACACACAGACACAGTACGAGCAGCTGCTGCAAATGGATGCACAGTTGACGTTGCGACGCGACACAGAGATCTGGCGTACATATCGCGAGCAGGTGATAGCTCCACTGCAGTCCAGCGGCTTGCTGCTGCAGTTGCGCAACGGTGCAGAGATCGACGAGGAGTTGCTGCAGCGTCTGCTCGGCGTGGCGGACATCAATGCCCATGAGATACGTGCGCCGGAGTCGGGTAGTGGCATGAGGGGCATCTATAGGCGGGCTGCACTCTTCGCTCACAGCTGCACGCCCAATCTGGTGACAGCCATCGATGAGGAGCAGCGTATTAAGGTGTGGGCAAGTCGTTTTATAGCCGCCGGCGAGATACTCTACAATTGTTACACGAATCTTCTGCTGGGCACCGATGAACGTCGTCAGATTCTCAAGATTGGCAAATGCTTTGATTGTCAGTGTGCACGTTGTGTGGATCCCACAGAGCTAGGCACGCACATGAGCAGCTTTGTCTGTGGCCACTGCAGTGGTGGCTACATAGTCCATCAGCCGGAGACAGGAGCCTGGCAGTGTTTGCGCAATGCAGAGCATACGTTGAAGCCGGGGTTCGTTGCCAATGTGCTGGAACGAGCCAAGGAAGAAGTCTTCCATGCACGTGACGACATCTATCGACTGGAACTGCTGCTGGCCAAGCTGAGCCGTCTCTTGCATGGCAATCACTATATCATGCTGGACATCAAGCAGATGATTGCCTCCATACTCCGGCAAATACTGCAGAACATGGCACAACGTCCCAATCGTAAGGTGTACGAGCGTAAGATACGTTTGTGCCAGGAGATATTGTTGGTGCTCAAGGTGGTGGCACCGGGCATCAATCGACTTAAGGCCATTGCCCTTTATGAGTTGGCCAACACGCAAGCGGAGCTGGCAAGGAAACTGTACAGCGAACAGGAGCATGGTGCAGCTGATTTATTGGTAGTTTGCAAGGAGTATCTAAATATACTACTTTACTCATTCTCAATTCTCAGGCAAAGCTACAGCAGACTGATATCATGATACGTGAAGCTCTTCGCATGTTGCTCTTTGAACCGATCTCCACACCCGAGGGTCAACTTGCTCGGGGCATGCTGCGGGAACTGAAGGAGTTGCAAAATGATATGAAAATGCTACAGCAGCCAAACGATGATGTTGTTCATTAATGTAATTGGTTTTTTATTTTATAATAATAAACAAACTACCGCTTTGATAAGCATTTGTTATTTGAATCTTATTATCGTTAGAATACAGAAATCGATAATTTCGCGCTGAACCAATGATCTCGGAACTTTAACTTTGTGGAGGTCGGCACGATAAGAACTAGTGCTGTAAAAGTGTACAATAAATCATATGTTCCATTTAGTTGTTTATTTGTACGTGTTTCAAACACAAAAGCTTGGTATAGAATCTCTTTCTATTGTTGTGATACAAATGAATACATATATAGATAAGAAAGCATCAGAGACACCGATTAGTCAGCACGATCTGCCATAAGTCAAGCAAACAGCTGTCCGTGCCAAAGAAAGAGATATTTAGAATAGAAGCATACGCAATATGCAAGTCGAAGCCAAAGCAGCTGTAAAGCAGACAACCCCAAAGTAAAAAGGGGATGAGAAAATAAAAGATGAACTGTGCAAAAAGCTGCAATGCGACGCCGCAGCTGCTGCTCAGTTACTGTTTAGACGCGGTGCGCTCTTCAATCCAAATTAGTTTCTCAGCAGCGAATTTGCTGTGTGCACTGAAACAAATTAAAAAAAAATAAATATAACAATAACAACAGAATGCAATTTGTTATTGAGCACATGGAGTAATTAAAGCTTTCGAAGCTGGAATGCCACAGAATTATTGCGAAATTGTGAAATAATTGCACTGTCGTTGCTGCTGTTGTTGTTGTTGGTGCTTTGCGGTTGTCCCAAAAGCCAGACAGAAAAAATAACGAAAATCCTCCAACGACGTCATCGTTATGGCTTTGGCCAGCGCAGCGGGCGCTCTGCTCAAGCCCCAGACGCCGCTCCAGCAGCTGCTCGAGGACATCAATTTTCAGCGTACCAAGGAGATGCGACAGCTGCTCAAAGATGGTGATTAAATGAAATGTTGAACTTCTAGTTTACAAGTGCTTAAACTTTAAAATATTGTTATCAAGATTAATGAAAATTTGTCTACATTTGCACATTATCGATTTGTCCCAACGCCGCAACTCCTTTTACCCTTGTCTGTACACTCATACATACAATCAACCGTTAATCTGCGCGTCTGTGTGTGTGTGTGTCCCCTCTGATTTGCTCCACATTGTCCTACGTCTGCATGTCTTATATTTTTATGCATGTGTGTGTGTGTGTGTACATGGAATGTGTGTTAGAAAAGGGCGAATTGTTTTTTGCTTTTGTTTACAATGCAATTTCCCTTCCTTCCTTAGTTGCCTTGTTACCCACTTTGTCTTATATCATTTAGCTTTCGCTTTAATGTTAGTGTATATGTTTTTTTGTGTTTAGGTTTTTTTTAATAAGAAAAACTATATTTCGCGGATTGTGTGTGTTCACTAAAACATACATACATACATTTGAAGTATATATTACTTTAAAACAGGATGATTATGTTATTTGTTTCTTCTACGAGTTGCAATTGACTCGTGAGTTAAAAATGTGAAATCTTTAACAATCTAAATGAGCGAACATTCAATTAAAATTAATTATTAATTACTGCAATATAATTTAGTTATTATTCCCTCTTTGGTTTAATTAAGCTTATCTCTAACTGTTTCCCAATGCATTCCTTCTGCAGATGGTGGTTTCGTTGTACTCCAGGGCACTACCTATTGGACGGATCTGTTTGTACGGCATTTTCTATTCCAAACGGAGCCTGTGCACAGCATCGACTCGGATGATTTGCTCTTTTTGTGCGCAAGAAACACGTGAAGAGCTCCTCGCGCCACATGCCAAAATATGAGGTAGCCCTGCCGACTGTCCTTATGTGCACATCCTGGCTAGAAAAAGAGATTAATGATTGATGTTTTACAGACTGAAGTTGAGGTATTTCGCAAGGATTCACGCAAGCTGCCAATTGGGGATCCCGATGTGGATTGGGAGGAGACTGTCTACCTGAATATGGTCATACATCAGTTCGACTACACATTGACATTGGCCATTTGCACGCGTACATCGCCCAAGGAGCTGCAGGTGCTGCGTCGGCACTCGCAGCGTGTCTATGCCAGTCCCAGTCGCCGGAAGATGGACACCAAGGGCGAAGGCGAGGAGATAACGTATCCACACATCTGTTTCATGGTGGACAACTTTGATGAGGTCTTCAGTGACATACTGGTGCGTGATGGTGAGATGGTCTGTGTGGAACTGGTGGCCAATGACAAGGATGGCGCGGTGCAAGGTGTCATCTTTCTGGGCTCCATACGCTACGATGCGCTGAAGAAGGTCTACGATGCCAGGGTAGGAATGAGTCAAGATTCTATCGCTTGCAGACTGTTTTAAATTTCTAATTATACTTTCAGCAATCTAGTCTCAGCTCCAAGGTGGCACAGCGCATGTCGTTTGGCCTGTTCAGCAGTGGAGCCGGTGTGCAGACACGCTGTGAGTTTGTGCGCATGAAGGGACCGCAGGGCAAGGGACATGCCGAGATGGCGGTGACCAAACCAAAGGGCTCTGGTGTGGAGACACCCACCAGCGAGCCAGGCTTCTGTGCCACCGATATGTGGGATGAATGGGAGGAGGAGAACGATGATTATTGCACGTATCGACATCAACGACGTCTCAGCGATCCCAGTGCCAATCTCAATAATTTCTCACGCTACGGTTGGCGCACCAAGAGCAGCAATAACCAGGACATGATTGGCAGTGGCAGCAGTGTTAGTGCTGCAACTAAAGCACGCTCCGAGAATGAAGGACTCGATTCACTGGCCAGTGAAGTATCCGAAATAGAAGCTGGCGATCTACGCGATGGTAAGCTAAGCGACTCCCTCTCTCTCTCTTTTTGTTTAAGTGTGTTTGTCTATGCATCGGTTTTACATTTCATATTTTATTTGCATGTTCTCTCAGCTCACATTTATAAATTATACTAAAATTATAAAGATTATGCAAATTGTAAATCTGTACTATAGTTAAAGTTAAACGATTTGTAAGCTTGATTTGCTTTGCGCTTTTTCCACTTTTACTTCTACTTCTGCTTGCTCTGCTCAGTTACTCATTTCTTTAGCGTTATATGTTGTGGTTCCTACGAATTTTCCTTATAAATTAACAAATGTTTTTTTTCAACAAAAACATTCAAATTAAAAAAACGAAATCAAAACACACAATGTACAGTGTAATATACATGTATTTGCCCAAATGGAAAATGGATAACACCGTGAATATATGTATATATGCAACTGTGTGTATATATATATATATCTATATCTACCAATCAATACATATTGCCGAGAAAGCAGGACAACTAAACAAAAAGAATATTTCAATTAATCAACAAAATTTCATTTGCCTTTATCATTTTCATAACTGTAACAATTATATTCAACTTGGGAAAGGAATATGTGTAAATATGTTAGGGCAAGAGTAGTTGTAGACATAGAGAAGAGAGGGGAAGAGGGGGAGACGTTGCACTGTAGGCACACTAACGAACAGTGTAGGATCAGTTCAGCAACAGTTCTCATTTACCTCATAGCTGGTTTCTGGTACCTGTAGCTTATATACCCGGTTAATAGACCTGAACTACACATATACCTAGCACCATCCTGAACCTAAGCAACCACACAAAATAGTGCCCGCCGCCTCTAGCGATATCCCGGTTATGATTTTATTGATTTGTGATCTTTCTTTTTATGATTTCGCTGCTTTATTCAAAATTTAATTTAAGTTGCTTGGCGACCGATACTCGGTCTGTTGTATGTGTCGTTGTATAATGCTTATAAATGCAAAACAAACCAAACCAAAACCAAAAAAAACAAACAAAACCGATCTATATCTACTTGTAGATCAGCAACGTCCTGCTTTCTCGGCTTCCGCGGCAAAACTGCACCCAAATCCGAATTGTGAAACGCTGCTCAAATTAGACCAGCAACAGCAGCAAGAGCAGCAGCAGCAGCAACCAGCGCCAGCTGCTGACTCCTCCGAGGCAGCAGGTGCAGCTGCAGTTGAAGGTGGTGTAGCTAGCGAGACAGCCAGTGCTGCTCCAGCTGTGACTCCGCCACCACTGAGTGTGGCTGTAGAGGTAACGGTGCCCAGCACACCCGGCACGGGCTGCAATTGCTTTGGTAGCAAGCTCAAGGGGAAGGGCAAGAAGCGCTGGACTTCCTCAACAGATACACCAGAAATGTCGGAGGTATATTGCCCCAGCTGTGAGGATGCAGCAAACGAGACGCCAGCCTGCCTCAGTAAGATGCCCGACAAGCGACAGACGCGACTCAAGCCCAAGCCGCCGAGCATATTGTGCGTGGAGAGCGAACTGGTGGTCAGTGGCAAACGTGGCAGCTTGCGTCTGGGCGAGCAGAAACGGAGTAGCAACAGCAAAGGTGGCAACAATATCACACGCAGTGTCTCCCTCAGTGCCGCAGATCGGCGGACGAGTGTGCCAATTCCAGTGCTGCCCAAGAAGACAGCGGCGGCGCCAGTGCGTGTGCGCTTGATCAAAAAGGAGCAGGATAAGGCAAAGGATAAGGAGAAGGATAAAGAGAAGGACAAGGAGAACGATAAGAAGTCTTCGAATCAGAGGGGCAACTTGCTGTCCAGAATGTCGCCCAAACGACTGCGCAATGCCAAAGCTAGCGACAAGGAGAAGGATAAAGAGAAGGACAAGCCCAAGGAAAAGTCTAAAGTCCCTGTGAAGACAAAGATTGCGCAGAGCTGCTCTCTCAATGGCAACAGCAATAATAACAACAATGCCAAAGCAGCTCGCACAGCACCCAAAGCACTTTCAGAGGAGTATGAGATTGCGGATGATGCCACCTCCCTTAATGGCGAGGCAGGAGTGGAATTGGGCGAACTGGGCGCTGGTGGTGGTGCCGCCAAAATGGCCATACTAAGCGAAAGCGACAGCAAACTGATGATCAGTGTGCGTGGACGTGAAGAGCTGCCGGTGGTGGAGCAAACCACAACTACTACTTCCGCATCATCGCCATCGCCATCGACAGCGGGAATGCAATGCTTCTTGAAGTGTCTACGAGTACCTGTCAAATCAGAGAGCCATCCATTGCAACTGGATCAGCCCGATCAGGCTGACAACGCAACAAACGATAATAATCAGCACGAGGAAGAGGAGGAGGAGGAGGAGAACGTTGAACTGGGCGCCACTGCTGCAGTGACGCCACTGCTCAATGGCGCTGCGGATGTGGCCAATGGCAATCAGCTACCTGCCACCGCCAACAGCAGCAGTGCCACCTTGCCACGCACCTCCAAGCAGTCGTATTACAACAAGGTGCTGCATCTGGTGCCCAAGCGTCGCACACCGGACGGCACCAATATATACTATTGGTGCGATCTGCCAAAGAAGGCGCTCAAAGGTTATAAATCTATATTGATCCACAAATGTTTACTGCCTCAAACCCTTTGGCTTTCCCTATTCTGCATGCAACTGCTTTAGTTAGAATGCTTTGCAAGTTCTCATTTGAATTATATTTTATTTATCTGCTTGCAGAGCTGGACGATGGCGCCTATAATCCGCTGTGGACTAGTCGAGGCTTCACACAATCCTTTCATTTCTGGAAGGAGAATCGTCGCCAGCAATCGACGCCACTCAATGCATTCCTCACATATGTCACACTGCCCTGGTGGAGCATTGCCAAGGGTGAGCAGATGAATACATATCATTTGAAGTACTATTCTAAATACCCTTTACATCTTTGCAGATCTGCTGGATCATCGGGAAACACCTATACTGACCTTTTAGTATTAGATGTGCCGCAGCATAAATTTGCTTTATAGTATTACGTTTATATTGTTTTAGATTGTTTGACTTTTGTGATCTTGTGCGCGTATCTCAGGTACTAAAGGAACTGCAAGACTATCGACAGCATCCCCCCTCAACTATGTATACATAAATGTATCACAAATGATAATATACTCTTTAAGTTTCAAATATTTATGCCAAGTACTGTCGATAGTTTGCAAGAACCTCCTAAGTATTGTGTAGTTCAGTTTGTTTAGTGCTATGTTTGACTATTATTTATTTCTTTTTGATACTTAGATTTGATTAAATGCAGTAAAGGTTCCATAAACAATAGTTTGACAATAGTATCGCAATATTAACGAAATCATCGCGATATTTGCGCTTTATACACTTGGTTCACTGCGCGCCTTGTCGACAAATGCCAACACTAGCCCACACAACTGAATTGCAACGATAGAAACTGTCTGATCAGGGCGCTTTTAGTATGATTATTGTATGATGTAGTATGATGACGAATGCAGCGCTTGAATACAGCTGAGCCAACCTACAAATTTATATGAACAAACTATATAATTATTATATAAATATAATGCTGCATTTTGAAATTATATAAAGATTGTTAATGAGATCAAATTGTAAAGATATTATTTGTAAAAGAATTATATACAATATATGGCAACACATTTATACTATATAGTACACATGTATACATCTAATATATATACATATATATTTATTAGAAAAGAGCAAGACAACAAAACGAAATAAAGAATTGCGTACAATAAACATAACACGATTTGTTGCCAATATATTATCAGGTCATCTATTTTGGCTTTGTATTTGTTGGCTTATCAGACCTATTTTGAACTGATCAGACCTATTTCCAGCTAGAAGAAACGTAGTTTATGAAGTACATAACTTGTTATCAAAGTTTCCTGGACTTCAATGCAAATGAAACATCTGACAGCAAGGAAGTCAAGTATTTTCTTAAGGAGAGCAAAGTACGCTGGCGCTCTCTTCAATATATATAGGGTACATACTCTTCGTACATAAATACATACTTATACTTTCTGTATACTTCCACAATCAGCTGCGGCTCAGCTGTTATCATCAGCTCAAAAGATGTGCTCTCGACAAGCTCGAACTCAGTTTGCCTGTGTGCATCGTCGGGAACGGTCGCTCTCGGTCAATTGCTTTATTCGTATAAAACCCTATATAGATTAAGATGTGGCACTCATTTGCCAGCATCGTCGCTGTCGTCTGCCTGCTGGCTGGTGTCGTAATTAGTCCAGCATCGGGTTGCCCTCGGGCGCCCACTCACTTGCCCCACGGCCGACGGACACGCGGCGATAATGGATACAAATTAATTGTGGCTGATGGACCCAATGGTTATGTGCCCGGCAAGGCGTACAACTGTAAGTTAAGATAGCTCACAAGATTTAATAGATGTGTTTCATAATCAGCTATAGCTCTATAGCTAGGGTCGCGCAGCCCTAGTGACCCCTAAAGAACGATCGCTGATAAGAGCAAGAGCACAAAGCATTAAGCACATCTCTTTTGTTGTGTCTTTATAATGTGTTGATTATTTTTATTAAATATTTCTATACATACAATATATGTACATATATGTATGTATTTTTATTAATTTAACATAGACTGAATGTAGTTGAACTCCTATTCTATTTTATATTATTTATTGATAACGATGATCAAAGTAAATGAATGAAATATTATTCTATTCTAATAAAATGAACTGGAAAACATTAAAGTAGAGTTAAACATTAATATATCTGGTTATATCAAAAATATGTAAAACAAATAACATTTCAATTAATTAAGCAGTAAACAAAGTAATGAAATTAAGCAACAAATCGACTACAAACTTATCACTCTTCAGTCTATGGAAGAGCGGAGCAGTCTCTGTGTGCTTTGGCATCTGGTAAAGTCGTCAATCTGATCTCATTTACACTACAAACTGTAAATAAGCCTGACTTCGCTTAGCTCTCTGTGCCGTGCATGGTACGCAAATGATTGATGAGGTAACCGCGCTTCTTGAATCGTCTCTGACATTGCGGACAGGCGAACTTGCTGTCATGGATTTGTCGATGCTTCTCGTAGCGTGATTTGGAGCTGCTGGTCACCTTACACCACTCACAGTAGTAGACACAACGATTGATCTTGGGCAGAAAGCCAAACAGTTGTAGATAATGTTCAGTGACCGAAGAAACTGTGACTTTCTTAAAGAATTTCAAGTCGATTACTTGTGAGTACCATGTGTTGATAATATTTAAAATTCTCTTAAACTCGCTAACATTTAAATCGATGTTAAAAAAACCTATTGACTTTTTCTGTACACATGGCTAGATCATTCGAAATCATACTGCCGAACTGTGCCTCGAATCGTTTAGAATTCCATATCGAAGCATAGTTTCTTAGAATATTACAGAACTTGGTTGCTTTTGAGCGCAACTCATCGACAAATTCGACAGGTTTAGGATCCTCATAGTTTGGATTCTTTAGGACACTTAACTAAAACAAAGATTATAATGTTTATTTATTTGGATAGCACTTTAATAGATCGTTTACTTACACCAACAAAGCTAAGTAGAGTGCGATCATCCCGTATTTTTGGCATCGCACTTTCCTCTGTGTCGTCTTCTTCATTATCTGCGTCGCTTAAATTCATTGAGCGTTCCTTCGTATCTTCCTCTCTAAGTTCTGCCAGTTGCAGTAAACTATCTGCATCGAACTGAGATGATTTAAGATCCTTCTGTAAGCACAAACATTGTAATTATACACTGTCGAAGGTGGATTTTGTTTACTTACCTGCAGAAACTCAACAACGCTGTCGGATAAATCAAAATTAAGGGAATTTCGCGCCGCGGGAAGTTCCGTATCCTCAGTTTTAAGTCTCTTTGAGTTCGTTTTTCCAGAAGTCGACGATCTCTTCTTGGCAACTGCACTTAATGAAGATCTACGTTCTGGCTTTATGTTGTTAACAATAGTTAGAGAACATTTACGGACTGACTTCTCGTCTGGAACGATGTGTTCCTTAGTTGGATTTTTCTTAACTGTATTCGACTTAACGCTTTCAGTTTGGAGAGTATCTTTTTGATTCTCTGAGAATATTTCTGAATTAAAGTTTAACTTTGGCAGATATTCTACTTTAGTTACAAGAGGCTTATTTGCATTGAGTACAGTTCTCTTTGGCTGTTCTTCTGCTACCTTTAATTTACTTATGGTGCATTCATTCTCTTTAAACTTCCTCTCCTCTTTTTTGTGGTTGGTTGAATACACTTTCTGTTTGGTATATGTGATCTTTGGAAAGTTCTTAACTGTAACTTCATGATCTTTGGTTGTGTCTATTTGCTCTTCATTTACTATTTTAAAAACTATATTTTTGGACATTTCTGGTCGCAGTTTTTCCAGTTCCTTTAATTTCAACTGATGAAGTATTTCTTTAGCTGACGGTTTCGAATATCCCGTCTCATTTTCCAGCGAACGGAATATGCGTTTCTTTATATTGCTCAAACGCAATTGCTGCTCTTGCTTGCGAGCAGTGCGAGCTATAGCGTAGCTCTTTAGATCACAAGTTGGCTGAGCCTTTTCTGTTTTTTTTCTTGCCATCTCTCGCAAACGTGAGGAGAACTTAGAGAGATGTGATTCAACTGGCTTCTCAGTTCTTTGGGGTTCCACCTGGATTTCCTGCTCATTTTCATGTTCTTGCTGTGACTGCGTGTCTTCCTCTGTTTCGAAAAGCATAGCATGAACCTCTGCCAACACATCCCTTTCCTGATGATCTGCTGAGCCTTTATCAGCTGTAAGGATAATGAGAGTGTTACGTGAAAGGTCGAATAATTTGAATGCATTTTAACGTACTTACAATCTGCTTGGCAGGACTCCAACGGTTCTAGGGAATTCCTATTACTGAAGTTAGATTTATATGACGCCTGAGTTTTGAGTATTCTGTGTTTCTTTCCATCAGTAGCAAGTGCAGCATCAACTGGGGCTCCCGAGTCGCTGTTGCAGCCGCTGCTCGTTTGCGATTCGATATCATTATCTTGGTCTGATGAGAACATGAGCTCCTCAATGCTATACACATTGTGTTCTTTTGTAAAATTAAGTACATCGTTGTGTATCAATTGCAAGTGATGGAAAAATTCATTGAGATTCGTGAAAATGTCACGACAGAAACGACAATACAATCCAATCATATTATCTTTGGTCGAGAGGACCACATCTCCGCATTTTTCGAAATCAACATAATCATCTGACAGTAAATTCACAAAGGAACTCATTTTTACAGAACTTATTTTATATAAACAGCAAAGTTTTAAATAACAATTGAAAAACAAACGAATAAGCAAAAACGCGGGACATCCGACGACGATCAACAATTGAGGCCGCAATAAAAGCAATCGATAACGTGTTGAAATACTTATTCATCGAAACTACTTCATCAAGAATGACAGTGTTGTAAACTGCTTATAAATATCGAGTACTTTTTGAACATAATTGCTAACGGCCAGTTGTTTGTTTACTTTGATTTATTTATATTTTAGTGTTGTTACTTGGGTCCCGCACACATACAAAGATCCAGCACTTTACCCACTTCACCATCGCCGCCGAGGCACACACTGGCGGCAGACGTCCTCAGGTGGCTAGTCCACGACGTGTTGGTCGCTTCCAGCTATTTAGCGATTCGCTAACAAAGTTCAATGATCGCTGCGTGAACACAGTGTCTGAGGCAGATAATCTGCCCAAGACTGAGGTGCAGGTCATGTGGGTGGCCCCCGAATCTGGCTCTGGCTGTGTATCGCTATCTGCTATGGTGTATGAGGGAGCACGCTCTTGGTTTTCCGACGATGGTCAGCTGACGCAGGTGATCTGTGAGCACAAGCCAAGTGCGGCGGATACACAAAAGGAATGCTGCGCTTGCGACGAGGCCAAGTATAGTGTAAGTATGGGCAGAAGGTTGCCAGCTGGATCATTCATTATTTTAATTTACCCTTCACAGTTTGTCTTCGAGGGCATCTGGTCGAATGAGACACATCCCAAGGATTATCCCTTTGCCATCTGGCTAACACATTTCTCTGATGTTATTGGTGCCTCCCACGAGGCGAATTTCTCTTACTGGGGCGAGCATCATATTGCCACCGATGGATTCCGCTCACTGGCCGAATGGGGATCGCCCACAGCGTTGGAGACGGAGTTGCGTGCACATGGTCCAAAGCTGCGTACACTGATCAAAGCTGCCGGTCTCTGGTATCCGAATGTCAATCAGAATACTTCATCCAAGTTTCGTGTGGATCGCAAACATCCCAAAGTGTCGCTGACTTCCATGTTTGGACCATCCCCTGACTGGGTAGTGGGCGTCAATGGCGTGGATCTTTGCACAGAGGATTGCAGCTGGAAAGAGTCGCTGGACTTTGATTTATACCCTTGGGATGCGGGCACGGACAGCGGCATCACATACATGGTTAGAGAAGGTGTTTCAACTAGAGAATTTGTAATAATAATATAATGTATTCTTAGTCCCCCAATACTGAGACGCAGCCCCGTGAGCGTATGTACAGGATAACCACCATGTACCCAGAGGATCCACGTTCGCCATTCTACAATCCAAAGAGTCAACAGATAACGCCACTGGCCAAGCTTTACCTGCGCCGCGAGAAGATCATCTCACGCAATTGCGATGATGACTTCCTACAGGCACTGAAGCTGGAAGTATCCGATGATGCTGAGGAACACGACACGCGCGGTATGACACAGTTGACTTATCATTGTTCTCCTATATTGATCTCAATCTCTCCCCAATCTCAGCCGAATGCCGCGTTAGCGAATTCAGCGCCTGGAGCCCTTGCTCTGTCTCATGTGGCAAGGGAATCCGTATGCGCAGCCGTCAGTACTTGCATGCAGAGCAGGCACAGCAAGCCAAGTGCACACGCCAACTGGTGTCCAAGGAAATGTGCGTAGCTGCGTTGGCTGAGTGCCCCAATGGTGGCGCCGCTGGCCCGGAACGTGACGAAGATGAGGGTGAAAATTTGGCCAATTCGCAATCTTTGGTCAGCGATAATGGCGAGGGCGCCGGAGTGTGCAAGACTACACCCTGGAGCGTCTGGTCGGAGTGCTCAGCAAGCTGTGGCATTGGTATCACGATGCGTACACGCACCTTTACCAATCCTCTGGGTCGCAAGCGTTGTCCGCACATCTCAATTGTGGAGAAGAACAAGTGCATGCGACCGGACTGCACGTATGAGCAGGTGGAGCTACCCGATCCCAACTGTCCCACCACGCAATGGAGTGACTGGAGTCCCTGTTCAGGAACCTGTGGACGTGGCAGTTCCATACGTAAGCGTCTCTTGTTGCTGGAGGATGAAGCCGAGAAGGCGAACTGCACGAAGCGTTTGGAGTTGCATCAACAGAAGGAATGCCAGCACGCATTGGACTGTCACATCAACATGGAAATGGCTAAGGATATTTGTGTGCAGCAGCCAGAGACAGGTCCCTGTCGTGGTAGCTACCAACGCTATGCATACAATCCGCAATCCAATCGCTGCGAATCCTTCACCTATGGTGGCTGTCGTGGCAATCGCAACAATTTCCTCAACGAGAACGATTGCCTCAGCACCTGCAACAGAATCAACACCAGATCCAATGCACAGCAGGAGAATCCACTTCCCAAAGACTGCGTTGTTTCCGATTGGTCCTCCTGGACACCCTGCAGCGTCAGCTGTGGCGTCGGACATGCCGAGAGTTATCGCTATGTGATCAGCGAACCCCAAGGCGGTGGCCAATCCTGCCCCAAGCGCCTTGTCAAGCAACGTCGCTGCCTTATGCCAGCCTGCTAAATAACTTAATAATTAACTGAACAAAAATGATATTTCATATTATTGCTGCTTGCGAAAGTGCCAAATAAAGTTTAAAGTGCTTAAAACTTGTAATAGGGGGGCAAAGTTTTATTGTTTTTGGTATTACGTCTTGCAGATCTGACATAATTAAATGCCCCACAGTGTAACCAAGCGGGGTATATTAGTTTTCAATTAAAAAATATCAAATTCGTATATCGATACCAATGTTGATTCGATTACTCTCGGTTCAATTTATTTTTATTGTGAATTAATAAGGGATATTTTAGCAGCTTCAACATATCGATATCGATTATGTTAAAACAGACTCAACTCTCATAATCTGTTTAATACAGAAATAAGTTACAGAGTGTCTTTGCAGTCAGCAATTTTCACACTGTTATTAATCATTTGCAAGTAAAGACCACAAGTTTATGTGATCTAGTACTTTCCGCTTAACCAAGCACTTGCAGACGCAATTGACCATGGGCCAACTGGCAGTCAAATTCCGGCCTCAGCGTCACTTTCACTGAAAGCCGAAAGTCGCAGCCGTGTTGCAGTCGAATATCTTAAAGAGAGAGGGAGAGAAGCTTTCGCAGTTTGTTCCAATCGCTAACCAGTTGGAGCCGAGGTAAGTTTAGTTAGTGCCAGCGACTTGTCGAGTGCGTCTCGTGGAGCAATGGATAAGCTAAAGTTCAAGTTTCCTTATGACATACGCAATGTGGAGCCCGCCATTAATGCTGAGCTCCTAGAGTACTTTAAGGGTTCGTTCTGCTTTAAATCTAATCTTTGGACTTTATATTAAAGATGAGTTTTATTCAGGTGAGAGAACGGGCTTCGTGCAAGTCGGTCCAGAAGGTTATTTCTTTCCCCACAAGTATAAGGCTGAAGCAGAGCTGTACTATAACTTTGAGGCCCGTCCCGATGATGTTTGGATAACTACGGTGCCGCGCTCGGGCACCACCTGGACACAGGAGCTCATCTGGTTGCTGGCCAATAAACTGGACTTTGAACAGGCCCAAAAGCGGCAGCTAACCGAACGTTTTCCCTTCTTTGAGTGAGTTGTGGGTAAACAATTTTCTTTAGCCTTTCTATTTACCCTTTCACCTCTCACAGATTTCCCCTGTTCGTACATGACGAAGTAAAAGCTGAGCTGCTGGAGGAGAATAAAGATAACAATGATGCCGTACAGTTTATAGAACAGATTTCACGTCCGGGTTATGAGACACTGGGAGAACTACCACGAGGTCAGCGACGTTTCATAAAGACGCACTTCCCGTTCTCGGTGCTGCCGCCAAGTGTGCTGGAAAATAAATGCAAGGCAAGTGACTATTTGACTGACCAGTGGACAGTGTAAATCACAGTGTAATGTTATGTTTGCCCTGTTCACTGCAGATCATCTATGTGGCACGGAATCCCAAGGATGTGGCAGTTTCCTACTACCATCTGAATCGACTGTTTCGCACACAGGGCTATGTTGGGGACTTTGAACGCTACTGGCGGTATTTCCAGCAAGGATTAAGTGTGATCCACGATCATTTAATATTAAATGCTATATGTATAAAACATATTTCCCTTTGAAGATCCTTGGCTGCCCTATTACAGTCATGTAAAGGAGGCCAAGCAGCAGAGTCACTTGTCGAACGTTCTCTTCCTCAATTATGAGGATATGCTGGTTGATTTGCCGGGTACAGTGCAAAATATTGGACAGTTTGTAGATTGCATGCCTAATGCTGCAGGATTGGAGCAATTACTCAATCATTTGAGTATTAAAAACTTTCGGGAAAACAAATCGGTTAATATGCATGAAATGGCAGCTGTCGGTATTCTCAATCAAGGCGAAGCCGGGTTTGTGCGTAGAGGAGGCAAGGATGCGACGACCAAGACCAGTGATCAAAAAGAATTTGTGGATAATCCGAAAATTTTAAAGAGCGCCAATGATTGGATACAGCATAACATTGAATTTCTTAGAACTATGTGAAATAAAACCGTTTCATTTTAAATATTCAAACTCTGCTTTCAATGCGTTCGATAATTACTGTATATCGTGACACGTTCACTATTGTGAACCTTTAGTACTTTTAGCCATTCGCAAGGGAATTTATTTGATTGCTGATTGGGATATTTACTATTATGCAAAACATACCTGCTTCATAACAGCTGTTTTGCCGGCTGCAAGAAATATACACAATGATATTTATAAAAAGATATCAGAGCACAGTCAAACGAATTGCACAAATTGCCAACGCAAGCAAACCGGGAGATACACTGCAAGTGCAGGTTAATTTAAATAGCTTATAATTAGTTATACATTAAACTATTCATATATTGTTCCAGGGCTGGATAAAGAATGTTAGACGCCTGAAGAACAACATATTCCTGGACATCAACGATGGATCTACAAGTGGCAAATTTCAACTGGTCGTACCTCGCAATGCTGAGACACAGCACCTGGCATCGGGTAGCGTTGTCAGTGCAGTGGGACGTGTACAGGTGGCACCCAATGGACACTACGAACTGCACGCGGATGAAGTGCAGTCACTAGGTAACTTCATCCAATCAATTATCTATGAGGTCCATACTCAATCAATCAATTCTACAGCGGATGGTCACTTGAAAGATGGTTATCCATTCTCACCCAAACAGAAACATGCACCCGAATATGTACGTGAACATTTGCATTTACGTTCCCGCATCGACTACATTGCCGCTCAAATGCGCGTGAGGCACAGAGCACAGAAGGCTCTACACGATTATATGGATGAGTTGAATTTTGTGCAGATTGACACTCCCATATTGACAGCGAACGACTGCGAAGGCGCTGGCGAGGTAGGCGTGTGTTTGTTTACCTTTAAAAGTTGTTAATAACCTTTCCTTGTCAGGTTTTTAGAGTGCAACCCGATTCGCAGGACCTGCTCAAGCAGATGGCACGGCCCAATGTGCCCGCAGAACAGAGCTATTTCGATCAGAAGGTATTTCTCAGTGTATCCGGTCAGCTTTATTTGGAAGCCATGTGCTACGGCCTGGGAAATACGTACACCTTGGCACCTGCTTTCCGAGCTGAGAACTCCAAGTCTTCTTTGCATTTGTCTGAGTTCTATATGTTTGAAACAGAGCTGGTCCTTATGGAGGAGTTGGAAAAACTAGCTGCATTTATAGAACGCATGCTGAAGGATATAACCAATCGTCTGCTGAATGCTAATGGTGCGGATCTGCACTTCTGCCAGGAGAGTGCAGGTGCCAGCACAGATCTAGGCTGGCTAAACGTTCCTTGGAAGTTGCTCACATACGACGAGGCACTGGCCTTAGTTATAGCCAATAAGGATACTTTTAAGACGCCTGTCAGTGAGAATGATGGTTTCAGCAAAGAACAGGAATTTTTTATAGTAGCTCACTGTGGTGCGCCTGTCTTCGTTATTGACTGGCCCGCGGCACAGAAACCTTTCTACATGAAGACCTCGCGGAGCCATCCACAGCGCGTACATGCTCTGGATCTGCTAATGCCTACGGTGGGAGAGCTCTGTGGTGGCAGCTTGCGTGAGAATGATGCGGAACGCCTTAGTGCTCATCCCCAGTTGCCCAAAGAAATGGCCTGGTACGTAGAACTGCGTAAATTTGGAGGCCTGCCAACTGGTGGATTTGGCATGGGATTCGAGCGGTATCTGCAGCTGGTCACTGGCGTCAAGAACATACGTGACGTTATTCCCTTCCCGCGTTATCCTCACAATTGTAAAATGTAAATCAAGTTCAAAAACAAAGACGACACAATAAGATTTTGTATAAATTGTTATTGTTCATAAACTATTGGCTACAATTCCTACAGTTTGTAAACCATGCATAGAGGAGGGAGGGGGTTTGTAAAGATTCTTCTTATTCTTGCCCAACTGAGTCTGTGCTGAAATCATAATCAAGCGGCGCCACTGTTCATTACAACTGTCCCAGCATTGGCTTGCGACCTGGCCATGCTTCCTTGGCATATTTCTTTTTCTGTGGACACAGCGAGTCACCTTCTCCACTGGTATCACTGACATCATCCACAAATCGACGCACTACAAAGGGAAATTGAATTAAAATTTGCAAAAGAATTGATATTTCGAGCACACTGTACTCACCATTTGCATTGGCCATGGCCAACTTCTGTGCAATTGACGAACTGGGCACGAGAGGTTCGTCAAAGGTTGGCGTTACATCGGGTGCCGGATTGGGCAACATAAGACCTAGCTTGGAGCCTATGCCTAGTGGTGAAATGGGCTCAAACTCACTGCCGCCCTTGTGCCCATCGTAATTGCTAGCCGGAAGTCCTTGATATAACGAATTAACAGGAGAATGAGCAGTTGACTGAGGCGTTGTGGGTTGTTGTTGTTGCTGCTGCTGTTGTTGTTTCATCTCAACTATGCTCTGTTGGAACATCTGATGACTGGCAGAGTGCAGGGCACTGGCTGCATTGGAACCTCCGCCACTGCCTCCCGTGTGAAGGCCCATGTGGTTTGGTTCGTAACGCGAACGTTTTGGTGGCACAACAGTTGTTTGCACAAGATTGCGAAAACGTCCAACATTGGGATCAACATCCTCTGGGTTTATAATTATTTCCTCGTCGTTGAATGTGACATTGCGTCTCTTTCTTCCCTGCTTCAATGCATTCTGCTTTCGCAAGTTGTTGTCGTCGGCAATGCCAAGCATGGAGATGCGACGATTGTGTGCCGTGTTGTACTCAGTCAGGTTCTGCAATAGAGATGCTGTAGATAATCATCAATACAATTTGCAGCATCTACTTACATCTAATTCGGTTTGGCTTTCAGGCAATCCCAACAAGGCGCCGTCGCTGGTCTCGCTCAGCGGTAGATCCTCCATTATGTTGCTGTGCTGACCCCCCGCTGAGGGTCGCTCTCGAAGTATGTAATTTCTTGTAGAGGCACCAAAGTGAAATGTGCTATTAATCTGCAACTGCGTGGGCTTATTGGCCTCAAGTCTCAGTGTTCCTATGAATGTGCCGTGTGCTGTAGAGGGAAAAACTCAATGAGACTGACAAAAGAGCTTCCGGAAACGTGATCTTACTGGAGCCGAGGTCAACAAGGTACGCGATGTTTAGATGTTTGTGGTAAACAAACGCCGCATGCACTCTCGAGCATGATGCGTGGTCAATGCAGAAGTCATTCATTTGGCTGTTGCGTCCAAATAAATAACAACGTTTCTCATCCACCATTAACTTTTGCACCAGCTTGTCGTCCTTGAGCACATCCAAGTGCAGGCCTGTGGGCGGTTTTCCGGCCCAACTGGGTATATCATAACTATTGGCCATTCAATTAGTACAAATTTTAAAGAGACGGAATAAATCGTTAAATGTTCACTTGGGGTGTACACAAATAGTGTACCGGCCACAATGTGAATGTACTAAATAATGCAGAATAAATTGTGAATGGCAATATTGACACGCATATCGATGTTGATATCGAATAAGATATCGGTAAAGTCTATCATCCGCGCTAAATGTTAATACAAGAAATTTGTTTTTTTTGCAATGGAATGCATAAGCAATACTTATGTAGAAGCTGCCCGGGTCTATTTAAAACAAAACGAACGCACTACAATCGTCATTAAATGTGTTCTCTGCAACATCAATGGTCTATTTGAATGGTCATCCTTCATACGACATCTGGCTGCCCGGCATTCTATTGTTGGTATATCCCCACAAGAATCAAACTTAGAGCTGGATGAGGAAATTCGGACTGAAGTGGAACTGGAGTTACAAAATCTGAGTAACGCATGCAATTATGAGGATGAGAATGAAGTATATTCGGATGCAGAGAGTGATGGAATCAAAAAAGATGTAGAAGAAGTTGATAAACAAGAAGATGTACCTGATTCCAACGAAGTATAAACAAAGATTCCAACGAAGTATAAACAATGTTTACAGTTTACTAATATATTTTTTTCAGCATAATGTGATCTACAAACCCAAGCAGCCTTTTTATAGTCTCCTGCATACCAGTACTGATCTTTTGAATTACTTCATCGATCAGCTGCGTCAACATAAATATTTGTGGAGTGAAGAGTACAGGAACATGGACTTCAAAACTGAACGCTCTGAAAGTACCCATCAAATATGTCAAGCGCTGAACGAGCGATTTAATATCTCCCTGATACCACAAGTGGTCTCCCGCAGTGCTTGCTCGCTACTGTCATGGTTTAAGAGGCAACATGCTATGTACCTAAGAAATGAAGAATACATCTGTCGTCACAAGGCGTACTATGATAAGTTACTAGAATTTGTTCCTACCAAAGATATCTGTAACGTGGATTGTGATGAATGCAAGAGACGTTTTTATAACGAGGACCAACTAAGGCGCCACAAATATAGGGATCATGACGGAAGTCTTCCTTATGTCTGCAACGAATGTCAAATGGGTTTTTCGAATGCCAGTAAGCTGCGTATGCATCAAGCTCGCTTACATAAGAAACCTAAACGATGGCAGTGTACCCTGTGCACTTACTGTGCTCCAAACAAATGGGACCTACAGGTGCACATGCTTTTCCACAGTGGAGAGCGAAAATACACTTGTGAACTGTGTGGCGTGTCTACCAAGTCAATTTCTTCCTTAGCCGTACACCGACGTACTCATTCTAGATTGAAATTAAGTTGTCCCTACTGTCCAAAGGAGTACTTAGAGAATTATATATTAAAGTGTCATATAAGAAAGAAACATGCAAAAATACTAGAAAGAAATAATGAATAAACAAAATATATAAATAGCAGTAGTTTTAAAATAAATTGGTTTTGAAATTCAAAGTATATCGATAAACCGCAGAATTGACATTCACACAAAACAATCATGAATAATGCAACCCTAACGAAACGCGACGGCGTCACATTGTTAATGCTTTTTTAATGTCTACGCTTCTAGCATTGCTAGAGTTACAAATTTCGCGTTTGTGCGCGATTAAAAGTGAACTATTTATTTATTTCCCTCAGTAAGACAATAGATTTGTATTTACTATCAACTGTAAACGCTTTGACTGCGCCACGATGGCGTACAAGCGGCAAAAAACAGAGGACATGGATGTTAATTTTAAGTTTGCGTGTCGCTGTTGTCTCAAATCTGAGACGGAACTGTTAAAGCTGGACGTGCCTACAGACAGCAGCCTGGACGACAATGATGCCTCATCCACAAAAGTGCCCCTTATACGGTTTCTATTGTTCTGTATGCGCACTGAGAATATGCCCGAGCTGCCGCAAGTGATTTGCATTGAATGCAGTAAAAGTCTAAAAATCGCATACTTCTTCATACAAAACTCTCTCAAGGCACACGAAATACTGTGTCGCAAACTCTGTCCGGGCAAGACGAAGACTTCAGCGCGTTTCAATGGCCAACAGCAGCAGCAGACCCAGTCTATTTCCGATGTAAGTAGTGTGTATATTTGTTATTGTTGCTGAACTAACGCGTTTGTTATTGTTTGCAGAGATTTGAGGGAGATGACGCGACAGTTGGTACAAATCACAGAGCGAAGCAACAGAGGTCTGGTGTGCGACACGGATGCAAAATCTGCGGCGCTATCATCTATAATCGTCTGGAGCTGAAGCAGCACATACGCATGCATGCAGGTAATGAAGATGACTCAGACTCCAGCTGAAACTGCAGACAACTTTGATTCAACGTCATTTATTTACTTTTCACGTACACAGAGCAATCACGGCATTCGTGCAAATTGTGCAGCTATGTGACACTTAAACTACACCAGCTTCCGGAGCATTATCGAAGGATTCACGGATTGACGGCGATTCAAATTGAAAAACAACTGAAATGGCGGAGATCCATGCAAGCGAAGGCATCTACATTAAGATCATCAACAAAACAAAAAGATGCAGATGATGACCAGGTAAAGGTGTGTACACTGGAGGATATGGAACTGCTAATTCCCACAGTGCTGACGCCGGAAGATTTATCGCATCCACAATTGGATGCTGAACAATTGCGTGATATTGAGCAACAGCTGACAAAATCGCTGTCAAAACCATGTGCAACTGCAACGGTGCCAACGATACCAGCAGCAGACAGCAAAGGTGGCAATATGAGCATAGGTGCTGAGTTTCTGGTAATGCCCGATGGTTCCCTCCAGCAGGTCAACGCTGGTGGAGTTGTTTTTGAGTATATTGATGACAGCAAAAGTGCGCAAACAACAACGACCACGAATATGACGCTGCAGAATCTCTTGAGTGATTCCAAACCCAACGAGAACTTTGATGCAATACAGATGGATGTGAATGATCTAGTTGTACAGGAGTCGCCACCGCAGATAACAGGTATGTTAAAAGTGAATCTTTAATCTTACACGTAACTAAATAGTCTTTATCTCTTAAAAACAGTCAAGTCTAAGCCCAGACCGGCACCAGCATCAATTGCCGCACTTAAACACAAGTGTAAACTGTGTCCCAAAGCATTTCCCACTGTAGCTCGCCTTAAATCCCACCAGTTAACCCATAGTCGTAAGTAATGAGCTCAAATTGTTATTAATTTCAACTAATAAATTATCATTTTAGATTTGCCTAAGTTCTATTGCGATCAATGTAGCTTCTATACGTTGCGTAGTGCGGATCTAATACAGCACTATACGGAAGAACACAAAGGATCCATTCAGGAGGTAAGCAAAGGTGGTATTTTGGAAAGAACTCCAATGCCATTGGACAGAAGTCGCATCTACTCGTGTGATATGTGTCTCTTTGACACGCCGAGATGCGCACAGCTACAGATACACTACAGTGAAAAGCATCTGATAACGCCCAGCGAGGTGCAGTTGCGTCCAAGCTGGGTCAATGACACGAGGGACAACAGGTACAATAACTCGACAGTTGGAATTCTCCGGGGACCACAGCCAGCCATACCGTTGGGTATTAAATGTATGTTTTAAAGATCCTAGCTATATATAGATTATATTTGTACATTATTTTACTTACAAGCTGCTTTACCTTTTTGTTAGATCCACCCACGACGACGGCTGCGCCGGAAACAACAACTGCAACAACAGCAGCAGAAGCAGCAATGCAACATCAACACGCGCAGGCAACAACAACGGCTTTAGTGACGCCAACTGGTGAAGTGAATGTTGTTGTGGATGCCACATCATTGTTCTATGCTGCAGGTGCAAATGCAGCGACAGCAACAACAGATACAATAGCAACAGAC
Source organism: Zaprionus nigranus (assembly GCA_018903425.1). NCBI lineage: Eukaryota > Metazoa > Arthropoda > Insecta > Diptera > Drosophilidae > Zaprionus > Zaprionus nigranus. The sequence goes on from JAEIGD010000010.1 coordinate 1,060,091, forward strand.
TCGAATGCATTTGCTGCAATGTTTCCCAACCAATCGCTGTTGCCACCACCAGTTACAGGAGCTGGAGCAGCTGGTGCGAATACCAGCATATTTGGAGATATGCAGGACTTTATTGACAACACAGACGTGGCAGCTATTTGCACTATACCCGCCGATGATATGCCCGCTGTTGATGGAGATGATATTGTCATCGATAATAACAACATTAGTTTGGACTTTGATGCAGAGAATTTATTTGAAGAGTTCGATGAAGATGTGGAGGTGGGCGACGAAGATGACGAGGACGACGAGGATGCCGAGAATGAGGATGAGAATGACAATAATAATGATGCTGCCGATCAGAATCTGTTGCTAACCAGTGATGATGACGATGTGGACGACTTCGATGACGAGCAATCAAAGCATCTGCAGAAACCCTATTGTATATATTGTAACAAGAAGTTTACCAGTCAGTACAAGTTCGAGAATCACATGTTTGTGCATCGAGGTGAGGATAATAGATCACTTATATATATATTATATTTACCTATCTTACAATTAATCTTTCCATGCAGGACTGGCGCCATATCGCTGTGAGCTCTGCACCAATTTGTACAACATGAAGCGACTGCTGATAAGGCATTATAAGACAGTGCATAAGCGAATGCCCACGCGGGACATGGTGCAGGCAAAGGGTGACAGGGTGTCTGTGGCACGCACCACAATTGAAAAGATCTTTGTGAATAATGATAGAGGTAATGTTGAGGGAACCGCACTCAATCAATATGTTAACTATATATTCACATTTTTCCGAACAGCACCCATGGTTATGTGCGCAAAGTGTCCTTTCGAATGTGAGCTGGAGAGTGATATGCGTAAGCATCTTAATGCGCATCATGGCATCAACGATGGTGGTAAGTACAAGTTAAATATAGATAATAATATAAAGTAACATTTACCGCTTTCTTTTGCCTTAATTCAAACAGTATCTGTGCATGCCAACGAGGTGTTTATCATACGCAGTAAGTGACTGAATATATTTATGCTGAACTATGTTTAATAATCCCCTCGATTCGTTTGCAGAGTTGCCTTTCGAGTGTCCACGATGCATACGCTCATTTGCGGCGAAACACACGTTGACCCGCCATTTACAACGAAGTCATTTAGTGGACACAATCATTGAGATGCAGGCGCCTCAATTGACAACGAGTTCGGCGCTAACAACAACCACAACGACGGCAACAACCACATTGCCGCTGAATACCGGCGAAGAAGATGTCAATAACGCTAGCGAAGCCAACAATGATAACAATAATCAAGGTGATGGCGATGGTGTAGGCGTAGGCGTAGATAAATGCGGTAAGAGGGTCAATAGCGTAGCAAGAATGAACTCAAATTCAAATTCCAAATATGCCCAACACATGCCAACGCTGCAACGATATCAACAACAACAACAACTGCAACTACAACGGCAAATGCAACAACATCATGTCGACAATAAACATCTGCATTTAATGTTTAACGATGATTATCCACAATGATCCTTGTTTGTTATCATGTGTAGAGGAGAAACTATTGAAACTGGATTCCGAGGATTTGGATAATAATGGAACAGACAAGAAATCTATACAAGATACCACGGCAACAATAACTGAGATTACACCACAAACTGCAATGCCTGAAACTACAACAACAGCAATATCTGTTGCTTCAACAACAGCTACAACAACACCGGAGGCCACGACAACTACAAATGTGGAGAAAACCACCACCACAGTTGACTCTTCGCTTTTTCCCACGCCCACGCCATTTAATTTTGATCTGGACTTCATGGGCGATGGAGCACAGGCCGCGTCGCTTAAAAACAATAATGATAGTTTTGACGTTATGCCCAGTGAGCTACTGAATGGCAGCGATAAGATGCTCACAGCTGCACTAGACCCATCGTTTATAAAGATTGTGCGTTCATGCGGTCTGCCGTTCGATGAACACAGGAAATTGTTGCAAAACGAATTGGATCAACATTCCAGTTCATGCAATCTGCCGCGTACTCCGATCTTTGTGTGCAAGCAATGCAATCAGACGTTCGATGAACTCAGGAAATTGTTGCAACACGAATTGGATCAACATTCCAGTGGCACGCTGTCACCGCGTAGTAGCTATCAACATCAGTGTGACATATGCCATACAACATATCGTACTGTGACGTTGCTAAACTATCATAGAAAGCGACATTTTACTACACGTAAGGTGGAGTGTAAAAAGTGCCCGAAGGAGTTCACAAGTGCGGAAGAACTGGAACAGCACGTGGACGCGGAGCATCGCGATAAAATGATACTCAAATGTGGCGTGGATGGCTGTAAGAAGACTTTTAATTATAAACATCATCTGAAGCGACATCAGACAGCCTCCCATACGCCTGTACAGTACATATGTCCGGAATGCGGCAGGGATATGATGACTAGCCTGCATCTACGCAATCACATGAGCATGCACAGGGGCACTCACTCATACAAGTGCCCCAAGTGTGTGCGCACCTATATGCGACGCAATCCGTAAGTGCTGAGATGATGATAGCTTATCAATTCATAATTTAATGTTCTTTATATTGTTTGCAGTTTTCGAAGACATGCGCTGCGTGAACACAAGTGGGAGCTGACCGACGATCAGATGAAAGAAATCTATTGCGCAAACGATACGCAAAATTCTATTCAATTGCGTAGTCGTAGATCGGTTGGAGTTGAGAATGAGGAATCTGATTAGCCATCGTCGTTTATGATGATAATACAAGTATATAAATATAATGAATAAGAAGCAATGTTATTAATTGCACTCTGTACAAAGATTTCTTTAGATAAGGTAAAGGTATAAAACACATACACCCAGTAATCATTTTAAAGCATTATTAGTTGACATATAGCTATATTATGAAGTTTTCTATAATGTTACTCTAAGCACTTATAAAAATGACGCATACATTTAAGCAGACTGCCACACACACACACACACATGAAACGCGATTGGGTTCTTTGTGTTATCTCTCTTTGCAAAAGGGCCTAGGATTATTTGTATTATTGAAATGAGCACACACTCGCGCATTATTTAGTTCATATTTTATTTTAGCACACTTTTAGTATCTTAAGGTCTTCAAGATGTATATTACTAAGTTATGGTATAGTTAGAACATATCTCAATGTATTTACATTATTACTTAACAATACAACTATTTTAGTTGCAACCTATTGTGGTTTTACCCTCTACCAAGGGCGTATGTTTTTATTTGTATCATTTACTAATAAATTAATTAAATATTTATGACATCAACTCAGCATACTTCCCCAGTAGAACTAAATTATTAAATTTTTTTTGCAATAAATGTGACAAGACACCAACAGAAAAATGAAGCGTTTTTTTTTAATTCTAGTTCCAAAAGTTATGCTAGAAGCTTGTTTATCAATTGAACCAAGCGCGCGCATTAAATTTATCGATAAATTTAAAGTGGGAATCGGAACGAAACAAATGGAATTAGCTGGTTCCTTAAACTCATTCGTTCAATTGCACTTACTTTAAATACGCATAAGGCAGTTTAAATATTTACAACGTTTTATTTATTAATATGTTTAAAATATTGTCGTTATGCTGTAATTAAACTTTTATCTGCCATTTTGAAAGTTCTTTTGCAACGAAGGAACGCTAAAATACTTGCAAAATATCACGGTTACTCTGTTATTGGCCACCCCTACAATACATATTCGCGAACAAGAAAAAGAACAGCGGAGACAGCCCCCAGCGGCATTGCAAACTTTCCTTTTGAATGCAAATAAACAACAAATAACAATTGGGTATCAATCAGATAAAACATAATAACGTACAAATAGGTAAACAATTGAGAAGCGAAGTCGAATGCCCGCCGCCGCAGCGGATGCTGCCAGAGCGAACGCGTTGTCCGCTATGAACAAAGTGAACAACACAACAAAATGCCGCGCGTGCCTGTCAGTGAGTCGTCAAACCGTTAAGCTGGACGCCAAAATACCGGATCTGAAGAATGTACGCACCTATGGTCAGGGTCTACGACAGTGTACCAATTTACAGTTGACCACTCGTTCGCCCGGTGGCTACAGATGGCCCATGCAGATTTGCCTGCGTTGCTGTCGTGCACTCGAGGTGGCAATGCATTTTGTGGAGCTTGCACTCGAATCCAATCGCAAATTGTTGGCAGAATCGCAGAGTATTAAGTCGACGCCACCACCGCTGTCGACATCCACGTCGGGCGAGCTGAAACGTAAAGCCAGCAGCGAACTGTTGCATTGGAATCAATTCAGTCAGGAGTTTGAGCAGTTTGTGGAAAGCTATGACGGTGTGTCGGCGCCCATTGAGGAGAATGTGTTGTATATGCGTGGCGCCAAGATGCCTCGCCTGGACTCCGATGTGGCGCCTACAAACGAGCCGCCAAAAGAGGACGATGGTAAGGAGGATGGATTTAACGAAACATTACAGTGCCTGCTATAAATCACTTTTAATTTACAGTCATATTGTTCGATGTGAAGTATGAGGACAATGATCAGGACCAGGAGGACGAGAACGATGGTTCCGATGCGAAGAACAGTGAAACCTTCTATGAAAATAGTATTATATTGAATGACAACACATGCAACGGCGTCGACAAAGGTGCCGAGAATAATAACAATTATAATTTTAATAACAAAAACGGGGATATGTCCGGTCTGCCGGATGTTGAGTGCGATCTCATCCAACGTGCGCTCTTCATGACCCTCAACGAGGATATCAATGCCAGCCAAACAGCTGAACAATTGCAGTCCATTGAAACTATTAAGGCGACGCTCTTCAAGTGTAAGTAGCAAGTCGATCAACGATCTTTAAACTTGATCCTGATGCCGGATTCTTATTCCAGCTACGGAAACCATGACTAGCCCGAACACGGGCAACTTCGCGTCCAGTTTGCCCAGCAAGTCATCGCCCAGCAAAGAGGTCAATACAAATATACCGGTGCTCACTTGCAGCATCTGCAAGCACACGGAAACGGAGGCCAAACAGATGCGCAGTCACTACATGCGTGTGCACAGCTGTGATGTGACCGAAGACGATATCATAGGCCTGACCAAAAGTGGGTGCACCAACTTAATAACTTGATTATTTGTTATAATCATGTCATACCGAAAGTATTATGTTATATAAGATAGAAGAAAGAATCTTTTGTGTTTACCAATTTGTTTTCTTGTAGTAATTGTCTGTTTAGTGATTTTAACTTATCCCTTATCTACAAGTTGTATTTATAGTTAGTATCTGTTTATATACGTAGATCAAAGCTTTAAATGCAGGCCCTGTAATAGCTACGAGACGAACAGTCGCACGGACATGCAACAACATCTCATAGAGCATCACAAGATTGATGGTGACTTTGGTAAGTAACGAACAGATTGACTCAAATGAATCTTTCCCAGATAAAAATCCCCTATTCCTTGCAGAGATGTATTGCTATGTGCAGCAGAATTGCCCAGCCTGTGGACGCATCTTCAAGGATCAACGCTCGGCGCGCACACACTACACACGCATGCATACACCACAGCACCAACAACAACAACAACAACAATATCAACAACAGCAGCTGCAGCAGCAACAGCAACAACTGCAGCCTATGGGAGAGTTGGTGGAGCAGCAACAACAACATGTTTGCCTTGCATGCGATAAGGTGTTCAATCAGAAGTCCAGCCTGCAGGCTCATCAGCGCTTCTGCCAGGTGAAGCAGCCTGTGCACTGCAACTTCTGTCAGCTGCAGTTCAGCAGCATGCGCAAGTATGAGTTGCACCTGCAGCAGCAACATGCTGTGGATACGTTGCACGAGTGCGAGATATGCCTGAAGAGTTTTAAGAACAGCGAATCGTTGTCGGTGCATCGCAAGCGTCACTCGGAGCGGCATTATCAGTGCTCCAAATGCGCGCTAAACTATATCAATGCCGCCGAGCTGCGTGTGCACCACGAGCGCGCCCATGTGCAGGAGCAGGAGGTGGTCAGTTGTCGTAGCTGCGATAGTAAGTTTCAGAATTTCGCCCTGCTGCGAGAGCACGAGCAGCGCAATCATCAGAAGCCAAAGGTTTGGCGCTGTGACAATTGCAGCTTTGAGACCACGTCGAGGGCACGTCTGCGTCAGCATCAATATGAGCACACGGATTATCCATACAAATGCAAGCACTGCCCGGAGGAGTTTGCCGATCGCGGCAAGTGAGTAAACATATATACTGTAAAATGAATTAACCTTTTGTACAGATTGTTTCCAACTCCTTACAGAATCCGTCAACATTCCAAAAAGGTTCATGCGGTGGAGCTGACGGATGAGCAGCTGGCCGAAATGTTTCGGGAACGCATCGGTTATACCAATCGTCACGATGCCTTCAATAAGACAAACAACGCACTAGAGATTCCCGGTTTTAGCGAGGAGTGTTTCACCGAACTGAAGAGCCTGGGCCTGGACTATGATGATATAACAACCGATCTCTTTTCAAATTCCATTAATGCACTGGACAATCTGCTCGAATTGGTACCATAGAAGCAACATAATCCAATCCATTTACCTGCATAGAATATAAGTAACATCATGAGTAGCTAACGAGAGCTTGAAGACTGTTCGCATCAATCACACAATCAATCAATCAACTAATCCAATTCAACAGCAACATCAACCAAGATTCTAACTTGTTTTTAAACTGTTTGTACCACATAGATATATATACCAGTTGGGTATATATATATACATACATATACACACGCGCGCATATACATAGTTTTTCTTTGTATATCACATGCAAATCACGATATTTTTTGAAGTAACTTAATAAAAAAAACACCAACAAACCGAAGCGCTTCGGAAGCGCACCCCAAAAACTCTTGGAATACTTCTCTCTTTTGGGGTTTGATGCCAAACACTTTGGTATATTTAAACTATTTGATTTTGTTAAGCATTTAAAGCTAGTTGATGCCCTGAATGAACTTCGAGAGGAAATCTGTGGGTTTGGGATCCTGGGACTCCTTCCAATAGCGCATAATGTGGCCCTTCTGCTTCCAGATCTCAACTGTTTCCTTCAGTTCCATTTGACCCTGTTGAGTATGGAATCTTATTGTATGAAATCTCTCAAGGATTCATATTGGGAATCTTACCTTGATGACCAGCATATCAATAACACGTATATCGGTAACGTTGCGATGCTTGTTGAACTCTTCGCGCAACTTACAACGCACCTGCTGCACGCTCATGGGTATGTCGTAGTCCATAACTATTTGGGGGATCCAAAGGATTTGTTAGCAGGTAATTTGATGACATAACCAGTGCCCGATACTTACCAACATAGGGAATCTGACGGTACCAGGCCTTGTACAGATTCAGCGCACGTTTGCGCGCCTCCTCCCTGTCCACGGACAAAATGGGACGCACCTGTTGTACGGCACGTTTGACGGCTTCACGTCCAGCCATGTTCCTGCGGCGTATTTATTGTATTTGGCAGAAAACTTCGTTGCAAAATGCTGCTGCTTCTTCGCGACAGCAGACGGCAATAACAGCTGAGAGAGTTGCCACCTAGTTTAAGTAATATCGATAATTTTGATAGACAAGTATTGCAAATGTCGTAATGAACTGGATACGATACTTATCGATATTTGTGCGCTGCATTTGAAAAAGCAACATGTGCACACATGTTGAGTGTGTAAGCTAAGCTGCTGCTGCCCCATTGTTGTTGCAAGTCTTTTGTGGGAATGTAAAGGACAGTCATTGTGGGGCCTGGGGCTATGCACAAAAACTGCACATTGTCATTGTAACAATAATAGAGAGACAGAGGAGGCAAAAATTACACTTTCATTCATTAAAGTGAGCTATTGTTGTTTTTGGCTTTTTGTTGCTGCCGCAGTTGCTGCCGCTGCTGCCGCTGCTGTTGTTGACCGCTTATAGATCGTCTTTGGCTGTGGCGCTCAGTTGAAAACACGTTGTGCGCCTGTGCAGAGCGTTTTTGCGCATTACCAACTAACAAAGTGCCCAGAGAGTTTCGAAAGTTTCTTGTCCACCCAAAACGCGCGTGTGATATTCGTATTGCAGTAGCAATATATTCAGTGTGTGTTCAAATATTTTGAATGTATAATGCAAATGCAGTAAGCGAGGCAGCAATATAACACACATAATTGTAATAAAACATTCGGTAGGTCAACAATTTCTATTTTAATTGGCCATCGCCCAGTAATTTACCATATGAGAAAAGAAAGCTACGAAATAGCCAAAATAAGATATTATCCAAATATGGATGAACTGTATTTAGTTATTTAGTTGTGCATAATTAAAGCAATCAAATGTTCGATGTGTTCTTGTCTCCCATCTTCCATTTGCCATCTCTCATCTCTCTTCTACTTGAAGAATTGCGTGCCTAGAAGTTTTGTTCGTCTTTTTTTTCGTTCTTCTCTTGCAAATTGGTGTCAATTTCATTTGCCGATGACCAATATAAATTCCAGTTATGAGGAATATATTAGTCAAAAACCGAAGCCCGTTCTTGTTTTCCGTTTTGCACACTCGGTACGCAAATTAGTTTTGAGCGTTAATTGAAAATTTCTTTGTCAAGGTTGTAAACGATGTTCGTATGGATAGATTCCCTGACCTCTCCCGCACCCCATACTCAGTTGAGCCTTGCGGCGCCTCTCTTTGTCTTCATGTTGTATGTCAATTAGTGTTATTCAAGCGTACAAATAGATCAGTGAGATAGTAAGAGGGGGAATGTGGAAGGGGGGCGCAAAACAATAGCTCTCTGGCTGGAGGTGCTCGTTCCACTTTCAGCTGGGTACTCGATAATTGTAATCGTAATGAGGTGCAAATATTGAATTAGTAGCAGAATTTCTACAGTCGCTTTTACGAGCACATTGATTGGCATCGCTAACAATACGCACTGCAACAACAACAATAATATCAAGCAGACGGAAGTAACAGTCGAGTGAGCCAGACAGCAAGATACCCTTCGCCCAGTGCGCTGCTCTGAACCTTGCTCTGTAAGTGAATTTATGTGTTTCTTGTCCGATCGGATTGAAATCAAAAGGAAAGGTAGATACATGAGACAGCTTAGTATATATCTAAATCAGAAAGTTGCATCTTTAATTCTTCGCTAACAAATCAAATAGAACAATTAAATTATTGATTATTGCGTGGGCGTGACGCACAATATTTAAAATAAACTTAATCTGCATGGTGTCTCTAGCTCTTATAATATCTGAGCTCTCTGTGTTCATACAGACAGACATTTAAACATGGCTCAATTGTCTCGTCTAGGATCCTGAGCAGGAGTAAATGTACTTTGAGAGGTGTGCCACCCCTACTTCTGCCTTTTTCATACATAAACACAAAGTTGGCATACCCTCTTTTAAACATTTTCAATGCTCGAAGGGTATAACAACATAACTGGTTGGAGATCTAGGCGAAACGGGTCGAAAGGCTTACACACACACACACACTAGTTTGCCATGTGATATACGAGTACCGTTTATCGCCACACCCTCTTCCCCCGCCTCCCTGTCACGACCCTCCTCCTCCTTCTCTTGTTCATTCACAGACACGTCAAGAGTCCAGCAACGACTTTGAGGCGCAGCAATCCAGCACTTTGGACACATTTCAGGGCCACCAACTTGAAATCTGTTTATAAATTATTATTGTGCCGTTTTTTATTTGGCTCGCTCGGAAGCCGGCGGCCGCATTAGAGCACCGAAAGTGCCAAAGATACTTTGGGGCTCGTGTATCGCGCTCAAGCAATCAAGGCAAATACCGGCAACAACAACAACAACAAGAGCATGCCCAATAAACCGAAGTATCGCACAAAATTATCGAATCGATAACAGAGAGTGAGAAAGAGAGAGAGAGGGCGAGAGAGACGCGTCCATCAACATTCTCGATTGCGCTCGTCATGGAATGTTCATGCGGGGCAACTGAACGTGATGGAGCCGTCGTTGCGTAGTTGAAATGTTTGCAACCAGCTCGATCAGCAGCTGTTGGGTAATAGCCCCACAAACATGTTCGATTTCCGTGGAACTAGATCCCGGTCGGCTCCGTGCCGGGCGGGTGCCAAAGCAATCGCTTTCTTTCTAATTAATTTGGATAAATAATGTAGATACTATAGTATTTCATGAATTTCATGAATTTCAATTGCTTATACAGGGGATTATCTGTAATACCCTTTTTTGACTATTTTTAATGTTAGTCTGTTGGTTATGAAGTTGATGAAGTATGTTAGTTTAACTTTAAATAATATTGTTTTTATTTTATTATATTATATTATACATACATATGTACATATACGTTAAAGTGACTTAAGAGGGTTCTCTAACGAAAACCTTTCTATCAATTTACCTAGAAAGATAAGCGAACTAAACTTAACGTTTTAAATGTTTACTGACAACTTGAGATAAATCTGTTTGATCTGCATAATTAAAATAAATTATATTATTTTTATTTTATCAATTCCGCTGAACTAAATGCCATAAATAAAATTCAAGTTAGGATCCAGACTTTATAGAGTTAGCAAATGTTGTGAAATGGAATTTATAATATTTATTTGATTAGCCAATTTCAGTGGAATTCCTACGCTGTTTGGGGCACCTTGGGAGTGCCTTGTTGTTCATTTAAGCCATAAACAAGCATATCTCAAATCTTCAAAGGTATTCTATTCTTTTTTCTATTGTGCCTTTATTTGCGAAACTCTCGAGGGGCGCACTTGGAAATTGTTGCTCTTGCAGCACAATTATAATACAATATAAACATGGGCGATAATTGCCGGCTTTTTCAGCGAGACAATTATAGCGCTGTAATCTTTGACCGATATTTACACAATCGAGTGCAGGTAGGCAGGTTGCTGACTCAACTCTAAGGTTGTATAATGTTCATATATATTGAAATAGTGCAGCGCTGTTTCAGTGATCACGTGCTGCGCTGCACGTGTAAACGACATAGTTGAGACTATGCCTGACATATGCATGCTATATAGTTTAGTCCCCCCGTTCCCCATTGTGTGGCACTTTATATCAGAGCCCGTGTAAATATTTGGCCAAACCATTTGCTGTGCTCAACTTCAGCGAGTGGTGTCGGAAACGCCATTCATGGCAAATTATGCATAATTTGTGCAACAATTAAACTAAACAAGATTTGGGAAATGTGCCCGGCATATATACAGCATATACCTTTGTGCCCCCTTATACCATATCCCCATAACAATATATGTATACCTTTCACGCTGGCCGCCTGCAGGGCATTTGTTTAGTTATTAAGCGTCAACTTTGCTCTCTGATTGTTGCTGTTGTTATTGTTGTTTCTACGTATTTATTTCGCCCGAGCACGAGCACTTTACGCGATAACCGAAAACAGCAAGAGCAACAACAACAACACGATGTCGCTGTCGCTGTCGCTGTCGTCGCTAACAGCGACGCTGACTGCGACTGCTGCTTGAGACTTCACCAGAGGTGCGCGTCAGTGTTGAAGTTGGCTCAGGTTCAGTTTCAGTTACGTTTTGGCGTTTTACGGCAACGCAGCACGACGACAACAACAACGGGAGTCGCAGACACGGCAACAACTCAACAACAACAGCAACAACTCTGCGAAAGTAACTCATTGAGGTGCGTGTTGTATCTGTCTCTGATTATGTCTGTGCGATATCATTCAACAAGAATTCTGCTAACGTGTAAATAATAATATTTTGAGCGCATTCTGTGAATTGAAAAGAACGAAAGAAAGAAAAACGCGCATACGCCGCATTGGTCGCGCTACCAAAATCCGTTTAACGTTTGTTCGTGACTTTGCCTGCCGTGTTACCGTTAAACTGCTCAAGTGTTGCCAATTGCGGCGCGTATCCGTAAATTAGCTAAAATGACGACTTACACGTTCTATAAAAGTCAACATTCCATATATGGCAGGCACCAGGCCCGTAGCCAGGCGTGTTCAGGGCGCTTGCCTGACTGGGGCCCTCTGTTGAGAAATTGAAGAGGGAGCAACTAGGCAAAACAAGAATATACTTGTATATACTTTGTGGGGTCTTTTAAACCCCCTGAGTATGGGTACGATGAGCAGGCATGAGTGAATGTATGGGAAATATTATCAATCAAGAATTTAAGGGCCTGAAATATATATTTCTTGAGAACCACTGATGATTTTGTCAATATAAATAAGTATAACCATCTATAAAGTTGCCAAAACTAGAATATATACACTTTATGAGGTCTTTCATGCCTTATGAGTATAATAATATAATATAGAATAGGCAGCAATAGGCATCTCCTAGAAGTTGAGCACAAGGGCCCACCGAGACCGTCGCTACGGCCCTGGCAGGCACAGTTGGCAAGTCTTGATGGCGAAGTTAAATTGGCAAATGGTTTTCACTATTTGCAGCTCGATTGCATACAAAACTTTGTGTTACGAGTGTCGACCAACAACAGCAGCAACAACAACAGCAACAATTACAACCGCAACAACAACAACTAGCAAAGTATTTACAGCTATGCGCCCAAGTGGTATCTGCCGCGTACCTTGAACTCACTTTTCCTGCCGCCAACATGGTCTACAGTTGTTGCTGCTGCTGTTACTGTTGTTGCTGTTGCTGCTGCTGCTGTTGCTGTTGTTGTTGTTGTTTTGGCTTTGTACTTTTATGCATAAAGAGTTTTCACTTTCTTTGCCCACCGTTTTGCCATTCATCTGCCCCGATTAGATAATAAACTTTTACAAGTTCTTCGACTGCGGCTTATGCTGCCTCTCGTCGTTATCATTTCTCGCGTCGCGTTCTTTTGTTTCATTCTTTTGCCAATAAAAAAGAGTTTGTTGTTGTTGTCGCTTTTGTTTTATGGTCGCCTCGATAAGATTAGCGCTGCCTCGTCAACGTCTGTCATCAGCAATTGCAACAATTTCATATACAATTTTTGTATACATTAAACAGGTTTATAGACTCGCGTTCGCTTTGTATTTACGACTTGTGCGCGTTGAACACGTAGCGCACTTTATGAAATGATTCCCAGCAAAAGATGAGAGAGATATATATCTACATATAGTACTTCTTATACCCACTCAGCGAGTACCCTCTGCAATTGTCTGCCTGCTGAGGCAACATCAACAGCCTCAGTTCACACACTGAGCTCGCGCTGAGCTGACCGAGTTGGCACCTCCAACAGAAAAGGAGGCCACGTTACCAATTTGATTTACCAATGATAGACGCACCAAAGCCACGCAATGCCGAGAAATACCTTAATGTGGGTTGTGGGTTCGACTTCGGCTTCGGGTTCGGGTTCTCCCGCCTCATCTCCAATCTTCAACTACATCTGTGTCTGTCTCTGTTGCTGTGTCTGTTGTAGTCGCTTTGTTTGCGGGAATTTTGTATACCCTGTATTTTGTCTGCCTCTTTTGGGGTAGTTGAAGTATAGAGGAGACTTTAAACTATAATATTTTTTTTCGTTGGCATTGCTAGTTTTTTTTTAAGCAGTTTCTGTACTTGTCTTCAGTATTTTGGTTAGTCGAAAAGTTGTAAATGTTCTACGACTTTGGCTTTATTTACACTGCAAAACTAACCTGTATTGTGCTTAGCTCAATTTACAGCTCAACTGCCTGTCGAGCTCATTCCCCTTATTTTTCTCAGTGTAGCATTTTATATAGTCTCTGCGCATTTGTCACACCAGCAACCAATTCACACCTCAAATTTGATGTGCACCAGAATGTTTTGCGAAATAAAAGCGGTGCTCATAAAACGCAGAAGCACTAGAAAAGGTGGAATGAAGTAAGAAAAGATGAAGATGAAAGGAGGGAGAATGGGAAGAAGAGAGAGAGTGAAAAAGAGAGAAAGAAGAAGAAGAGGAATCCACTTAGACAAACCGTTGGTGCAACGGCTTTAGTTGATTGGGTCTTAGTTGGGACAGGAAAGTTGCCCATCTGCATAAGACATAAGACAATTTCAAAGAGCCCCCGAAACACTTTCCCTTTCACGACGAATCGTAGCGGAAACGTTTGAAAAAATCATATATAAATATTATTTTTTTGCATTAATTTGTGGCAATTAATCAAAGACTATTTATAAACATTCATTATCATGCGAGAGTTGAGTTGTCTGAGTTGTTCCAACTGCCACGATCGTTACTCACCGTTCTCGCTCACCTTATGCAAATTTCGATATATATACATATATGATAAGTATATTCAATATATTTGTGTATAGCTGTTCAAGGTCAGCTTGGCATTGCCAAGTGCAGCTTCCCCGAGGCGATAAACAGATCACTTTTTTTTAACAATTGAAGTTACGCGAAATTGGAAAAAATAACAGAGAAAGAGAGAATATGGAGAATAAGGTGCAAAATAGCTTAAGTTATTTGCCAGAGGCAGCTGCCCAACTACGTTGTATTTGCACTTAATTAGCGACTGCCTGACGTTCCTCTACTGAACAATTCCCGCCCACGACAATGCGCTAACTAAGCCAAAGCCGAAAAAACAATTGAGATTTTGTTTTTTTTTTGCTGTGCAGTTGTAATTGTATTTACCCTTACCTTATCGATGGATTCACATTATTTAATTGTTTGTCAGGGGGTTTTAGCAGTCAAAAACAACTCAGACAATAATGACAAACAACAACAACAGCAACAAGAACAACTCGACAACAACAACAACAAGAAGAACTGGTTATTGGCACGTTCGACGGCAAAGTGAAATGAATAATTAAGTCACTATGTCAATTCAATGAATGTCAAGACTCTGATATGACCAGACACACGCACACGCACATACGCACACACGCACAAATGCATACACTCACACACTCTCACAGTAGCTTTAAGCTGTTAAGTACAGTGAGCATTGAACGATAGGCGACAAACTCTCAGTGTCCATTTGGTCAGCGCGTGTCATTGGCAACAGCAACAACAGCAACAGAGCAACAGCAACTCAATTTTCCAACTGCAACTCTTGCTGTTGTTGCCGCTGATTGGCAAAAAAAACCCAAACTGAATCGAACGGCAACATTTCGTGCAGTTAAAAAATGGTTTAGCTTTGGGAATTGAAATAATAATTAATAATAACAATAAACGCTTTTTAATGGCCACAAATGGTGCAGAACTTTTTCAAAGGAAAGCGGGGTAACTTAAATAGAAGTACAATTCTTAAGAAATATAAAATTTCAATGCGTCGTTGTATTGTAGATTATATGAATAGATTAACAAAATTAACACGCTTCATCTGTAGGACAATTATCATTACTTATTATTATTATTTTAAAAAGTTCAAAAGAACTTTTATTTAGATTTCATCAAAGATCATAAAAGTCTTGGTTCCATTGCTCAGCAGTTTGTGATTGGTTATTGTTGCTAGTAAATAATGCAAGTAGCTGCAAACTAATTATAGATGCGTCGCAATTGCTAGACACTGCAGCAGACGCAATAAAAGCTATAAAAAACAACAACAACAACAGCAAGAAACTGTGAGAAACAAGGCGTACATAACCTCAATTACAAGCGGACAATAAAAATGGAAAACGAAATCAAATAAAACTCGTCGCTGACCTTTGGCTAAGTAATTGAACGCGTTTGGAATTCACGATGCTACTGCATTGCAGCTCTCCATAAATTGCAGCACTTAATTAAGTTGTGGGGGGTGAGAAAAGGGGGGGGGTTGGTAATGAAATTGATTGTGGGCTGTGCGGGTTCTCCATATCAGCTCTGATCGTGTACGTGTGTTGGCGCATTGATAAGGTCTATACGAACCTGTTTGTTGGTCAGTCTGTGTTTTGTTTGTCACACTGTAACTACTCCCACTGTTTGCCCATCTGTCTGTCTATCCGTCTGTCTGTCTGTCTGTTTATCTGCTTGTCTGCCTGTCTGTCTGTCTGTCCTTCCCTTAGGCCAGTCACATGTTGATCGATTTCTGCCTTGTTAATTACCTGACCAAGCATACGCACGGGGGTTTGGCTCACTTTTCATGGGCTTTTCATCGTGCGCTCGCTGCGAATTAATTGATATTTAAGCGGACCATAGCTCTCTGACCCTGTCGCTGCTGATTACGCATACGCCATGTGAAACGTCAATTCAATTAGAAAACTAAAGTAAATACTCAATGCAAAGTTTGTATAGACGGGAAAATCCATGTGATTGTGATAGCACGAGGCTGCGTGTGTTTGTTTTATGAGAATTTCGATTATATAAGGGGGCAAAAACATATGTATAGGTACCTTATAGCGTCTGATAAAGGGTACAATAGTGCCCGATTGGGTACGTGGTACTGCAAGAATGTCGCTCGATTTTTTTTCTATCGAATTGCTGTTAGATTATCTTGCCGCAGTGCTTGTAAATTAAGTTGCGTTGCTTGGAAAAACATTTTCAAGAGCGATTATAAATCAGTTTTCGGGGCAAGTCAAGTTGTTTGTCGCTCTTGAAGTTCTTTATTTAAGAAATAACAATGATAATAAAAAGATAAATATAAATTTGACTGGAAAATAAACAGCAAAAAAGATATAGCGTATTATATTATCATATTATTAAGAGCATATATTATAATTACAGTCATATATGGTTTATAGCTCTGGCCATGATTTATTGCTAATTAAATGAGTTCGTTGAGCAAACAAATAAATTGGTGACAAACCCTAAATAAAAGCCCCACTCCTTGTAGAGGTTTTTGGAGCTGATAAACTAGGCAAGTAGAGGGAGGCAGAGAGAAGAAAGAGAGGGAGTACTTAGTAAGTATACGTATTGATAAACGGACTTACACACGTCACACTGATTAGCCCGAAAGTTTTGAATTGTTTTTAAAACAATTGATGAGTAACGCTAAGGCAGTTGAAAACCTTATTTTATTTATATTTACTTTTCTCTAACTGCGTATGAGTCACACATGAATTCGCCCTGAAGGGAGAATTTGGCTTTAAAATGCGGCCACAAGCAGCGAATTTGGAATAGTTCGAAGAAAGTCGGCAAAGTCGGCACAGTCTCGGCGCATTCAGAAGGTGCTAATAAAGGGCAATAAACTGAGAAAAATGCTAAGAAATTAAGCTGGCGAACAATTAAAGTTGAGAGCAGGCAAATTAAAGTCGCCTGTCGTCGATTTAAATTATATATTTACGTATGCGTTATAGCGATCGATGTTCGTTTGTTGGCTTTGCTTTCTCAACGCAAATCGATCGTGATTATGAATTGGCAAAAAGTAAAAGATTTAAATTTTAAATGCTTAAACATTTTCGACTTTTTACAGCTAACATACAAGCTAAAGCACCGTTAGACGACAACGACGACAACGACGATCATCGCAGATCGGAGGAAAGTAAAAGCGCTATCAGATCCACACACAGTCGCAGCAGCAGACGCTCTCAACATGGCCGATACAATCAACAAGCCGAGCATACAAATTCGCAGTGGACTCCCCTCTCCGCTGCCCGACAAGAGCCCCTCGCCGGCCACCAAGCTGCTGATCAGCCACGGCAAGCCCAACTTCACCATCGCCCGCTCGAACAGCAACAGCAAAGACAATGCCAACAACCCGTTGTCGCCGCAGCCGACAGCGAACAACAACTACAATGCATACAAGAGTGCCGGCAGCACCACAAGCAGCTACAGCAGCAACATCAGCAACAGCAACGGTTACAACCACAGCAACAACACCAATAAATTTGTGGTCGGCACCAAGTTCAATGGCGTCTTTAAGCCCTCAATCGCTGCAACCAGTTGGGCTGGCGCCGCTGCCTCGGCGGCCGGCGCCAGCAGCAATGGCAATGAGGCTGCCCAGGTGGTGCTGCGTCGTCCCAAGCTAATCACTCAGGAGGAACCACAGCCCGCTGGCGAGGATGATGCCAATCTGCCGGAGTTTATACGCCGCCAGCGTCGCATACAGGAGCGTCTGGCCAAGGAGAATGTGCTGGACTTTGAGAATCGTCGCAGTGGCTACTTCACGCACGTCATGATCTCTCCAGATTCACCCAATCGCACATCCTTTGTGGAGACCATGGCCAGCCCGGCCATTGTGCCGGCACTGGAGATGCCTTTGCCAGCCAAGATTGAGGAGGAGCCACTAGCCACAAATGGTCACAGTGAGGCAGCTGCCAATGGACACAGCGAGGCGGCTACTAATGGTCACAGCAATGGACACAGCGAGCAGCAGCTGGAGCAGGAGCAGGTGCCTGTGCCTGTGCTCAGCAATGGCCACGCCCAGCAGGAGGATGTGGCACCCGAGGAGGTAGCCAAGGCAATTGAGGAGGTCAACAAGGCAGTGGCTGGAGAAGATGAGGAGGAGGAGGAGGTGAAGGTAACAGAGAGCGAGCCCGTTGCAGTGCAGGCTCAGGTGGAGGTTCTTGCTGTTGCCACTGCGGCAATTATTGAACCAGAGGCAACGCCTGCTGCCGAGCAGAATGGTCACACCAATGGTCACTTAAGCGAAGATGCTATCACCATCTCCCATACCAATGGTCACGGCAATGAGCAAACCAATGGTCACTCCAATGAGGAGACCAATGGACACTCAATGGCCACTCCAATGGCCACAGCGAGGAGCCCAGCTTGCCCACACCCGATCCCAGTGGCGCTCTGGGCGTCAACTACGAGCCCAAGACCGTGGTCAGTTTCTCGCAGGAGCTGGGCGGAGGCGAGAACAACTATCCCGACACGGTTAAGGTGACCAAGGAGGCGGAACCAAAAACACCAGCTGACGCTGAGTTGCAGCAACTCTCCAAGCTGAAATTCGATATTCAAAACGATGCACAGAACGAGGTGCAAGTGACGCCTGTGCTGCGTGCGGAGTAAGCGAAGTCCAAAAAGGGGGTCTAACCACTTCGGAGTTCTTTTTAGTGCAATTGTTATTAATCATGCGAGGCAGACAGACAGAGAGAAGGAAGGAAGGAAGGAAGAGAGAAGCAGGAGACATCAACTATGTGTATTGTATTTTGTGTTAGCTGCTAAGTTCATTATGAGAAATGTTGCCAAATTTAATTTTATGCTTCGCGCATCAGTCAGTATCCGTAGGCACAGCCCTGAAGGGGGTATCCGTAGCCAGTACTGTGAATGTAAACCACACTACGAGAGCCAACTGTAGAGGCCTGCTACACTTAACTATGTTTACTTCAACAATTTGCTTTATTTAAATAAATTATTATTATATAAACACGAAACGAAAGGTTTTTTATACTAATGAAAGTGGGATTGTGTGGAAATAAATTTATATTATATATTATATTATATATTATATTATATATTATATTATATATTATAGGTATAATAACTGCAGTATATATGCTGAAGATTTCTGGCATGTCTAGCAGTATGTAAATTAATTTTATCTATGCATATCAAGCTGAGTTGAGGGTTCTTGTGTATCTGTTTGAGCAAAAAGTGGTTTATCCCAGCAACTATACCATCTAGAGTTATGAAATTTCATATACAGCTTGCCGTTTATCTTATATACTTGAAACATAAATGAAATTTCATGTATGCCGCTTCCTCACCAAAAGAAATAAGTATTACTCAAAGCTAACACCTTAAATGATTGTATAATAAGCATAAAATACAAACAAAATAATCTCTACAGCAAGAGTATAACCTTAATTCAGCACGTAAACAAGTTTATAGTCTATTTAGCAACTCTTTCAGCAACAGATCAGCTGAGCATGTTTTCTTTAACCAAGCTGCCAAGGCCAATGTAAGGCAAGGTAAGGCAAGGTAAGGCAAGCCAACGTAGTAGATATTTGCCAATTGAACTTTGACATCTGGCCTTGAGCATTATATAGACTATAGTACTTTTATTATCATACAATTCTTATGCAATAGATGTGATGTGATTGATGAATGCTCATTGATACGCAACCGATTGATTAATCGATCAGAAGGTGCGTCGTCTATAAGCTCCAAGTTCAATTGCGCTGCCTATTCAAATTCGAGAATTCCAATTCCAATTTGAAACTAATTTCCTATTATTTTGGCCAACAATTACACCTGTTTCGGTTGGTTTCTCTTTTTGAGCAGAAGGGGGCAGGGTAGTTTGTCATCGTGGCATGTAACCATGTCAACGCATGTCCAGGTTGTCCCTTGTCTGTGCCGTGGCACGGGGGTTGTTGCATTGCCACTGACCAACATACTAGGCTCACACAACATCTGGCGGGCACGTGTCCTGCTCCGTTTAATCGATATATTTTCAAGCAAGGGCTGTTTTGGCCAAAACAAACACGACCACGACCAGCTCGACCATGGGCCAAGTGTTTGTCGCAGTCAGTTGGCTGTGCCGCAGCCGTCAGAGAAGCAGAGTGAACGAGAAACTAGAGAGCACACTGTCTAAATGCATTTGACAAGTGCAAGTTTGAGCTGCGCAGCTTGAAATATGGATTTATGTCTACAGGGCTCCCAGGTGGGTTAAATCTGCTGTCCAGCTTAGGTCCTGCTCATCCTTAGCTCTCTCTCTTTGTCTCTCTCAGATTAACCTTGCCACACGACAGAAAACGAAGCCCAGGTACAACAGTCGCTCGCTGACGACGCTGCACAGTTCCGTGTCGCACTTGCGTCCACGTTCGGCCAATTTCCTGCAGCAACGCAGTCGCTCGTCGCCTTTTCTGGGGCGACCACAGTCGGCGGATCCGAAGTTCGGACGCAGATTGAGTGTTTACTTTGGCGAGAAGGAGCTGAGGCACAGCAAACACGTGAGTACAGGGGGTTGGGGAGTAGCAGGGTTAGTTCCTTATCGTGTTCCCTTGCAGCGCCAGTTGTCGTCGACAGATCTGCTCAAGTCACTGCTGGAGGAGCCTATCAAACGCAGCTGGCTGTGCCGCAGTGCATGCAACTCTTCCACCGACGACCAGTCGGACAACAACTCACAGAAGTCGCCGCACAGCAGCGAGGGTGAGCAGCTGGAACGCTTTCTGGTCAGCATGCCCGGCTCTGGCAATGACAAGCTCAAGTCCTATGCTTCCAACTGGTCAGCCTCCGGTCAGGCGGGTCTAAGCAATGCGGCGCTAATGCAGAAGACCGCCAAGCCGGATCTGCCGGGCAGAGTCTCGTTCAGCAAACCCAATATGCACAACGATGTGGACTCCAGTGATTGCGATAATGATAAGCAGGAAATACGATCGAGCATCTCTGCTCCCGGTCCCCTCACGCTGCCCAGCTTTAGCTACAGCAACAATGCAACTGCCAACAAATCGGAGTCCTCCACAGATGCTGCTGCGGCAGCTGCTGCACAGAAGAAGTCCGTGCACTTTGGAGCTCCAGTTGCAGGCAGCGGCAGTGCTGAGGTACTGGCCGAGACCTATGAGTATCCCAAGTGTCCGTCTGAGAACTGTACCTGCAGTACGCGCTCCTCCTCCACGGCCAGCACCAACGAGGCTACAGCGGATACCAAGTGTGCCTGTGATGCGCCCAGTTGCCGCTACGCGGAGCAAACTTCCCAGCTGCAGTTGCCACTGCCCGTGCCTCAGAAGGTAGCTACACCCGAGCTGAATGTCATCAGGGAGTATAAACAGGCAGTGGCTGTGCCGCTGGAGCAGCTGGTGGCCAAGGCTAAGCCACTGGAGCCCATGCACAACATGGAGCTGCCCAACTATCTGGACAAGTACGCCGCGCAGGCCAAGGACAAGCAGAACAATCTGTCCGAGAAGAACCTCAGTAACAGCAGCATTAACAGCAGTAATAACAACACTGCTGTTAACAGTAACAGTCAAGTCAACACTAACAGTCACGTTAACAGTAACAGTCATGTTAACAGTAACAGAGGCAGTGCACAACGCAACTTTGGCGCAGAGAACAATTTCCTGCCGTTGATGCAGGACGACAGGCGACAGTACAGTACGAACAGCTCCGACGCTGTCATAAATAATTATTTAAAAGTCGCCACGACCACGCCTCCATTTGTGGGCAAGAAGAAGGAGAATGTGAAGCCAGCAAGTGCGGAAGCAAATACAAAACGACAGCAGAAACCTCTCAGATTCCAATCGAAAACCTTAGCAGGCTCCACGGCGGGCAAACTCAAGAAGGCTGTCAGCGTGGGCAGTCTGCGAGAGGAGCGCAAGCTTAGTGAGTACAATCTGGATAAGGTGGACAGCTGGATGAGCATGCAGGAGCAGAAGCAGGCATTGGCACAGTTCGAGGAACTGCATAAACAGGGCATGGACGATTTTAACGACAGTGTTTCGCAGTTGTCACTAAAGTCCAACGAGGAGGAGGAGGAAGATTCGCGTGGTTCCACATACGATGAGATTGTGTCGGTCATCAAGGAGATCGAGGAGGATAAGAAAAGAGGTGTGTATCAACGGGGTGCATGGGGAGTTATACTTAGGATTCAAGGTATTAGGCATTTCAAAACTAACTATTCTGTTTGCAGACAACTTTGCGGAACGTTTGCCCAGCGAGCTAAACCTTAAGCTGGACTCACGCTCCGAGACTGCGGAAACGGTTGGCCAAAATGAGGATCGTGTACAGGAAAGTGGCGATAAGTACAAGTAAGTTTGGGAGTCTCTAGAAGTTACTTGCCGAACAGAACATTATTTAAGTTAACACAAGCATGTTTAGCGTAACAGAACTTAACTTAACCTAACCTCACTTTACTTAACCTAACCTCACTTAACTTAACCTATACTCGCTAACTTTAACCTAATTTTACTTAACCTAAGCCTAGCCTCGCTTGGCCTAAACTTTTCTTCATGCTACCTTAACCTAACCTCACTTTAGTATAACCTTACATGACTTAACCTAAACGTAACCTTACTTAACCTGAACCTCGCCTTATTTAACCTAAAGCTAACCTCACTTAACATTAACCTACCCTCACGTAACATAAACCTAACCTGAGTTTACCTAAACCTTATCTCATGGTACCTAAACCTAACCTCATTTAAGCTTAACCAAAGCTTTACCTGACTTAACCCAAACCTAGTCTTTTGGAACCTAAACCAAACCTCACGTAACATTTACCTAACCTGATGTAACCTAAGCCTAACCTCATTTAACCACCCTTACCCTTAAGCTATACCTACACTAACCTATCCTTACCTTACCATAGATTAGGAAGAACAAGTCTTCTCTCCTTTCCCTTACTCTACAGAGATATTCTGGCCTATTTGAATAATGTGGAGAGCAGCTGCGACAAGACGCTAATGAAGACGCGACGTTCGCTTCCAGACACAAATCGTTCTGAAGTGGAGTTTGTGGTAGAGCCCGATGTGACGGACGAGGTGCCTAAGTGAGTGGAGTAACAAATTAAACCTTGTACCCAGTATACCTGTCAATGTCTTCCTATTCCCCCCTCCAGACTCTCGGAGTTGCTGATGCTGCCCAATCATCAGCTGGCCCGTCGTGTGATTGCGCTGAGTTTGCGAGCCAATGAGCTGGCCAATGCCATACATTTGTCCAAGGAGCATGTGCAGCAACTGCGCGTGGAGCGCCAGAAGCTGCTGCGTGCTGAGAAAACGAGCAATGCGAATAAACTGCGGGATCAGAAGAAGCACTACGAGGAGGTGGTGACCAGGCATCAAGGATTCATTGAACAGTTGCTCAAGGACAAGGGTTCGTTGTGCGAGAAAGTTGCTGCATTGACACGGCGCCTTGAAAGCCAGAATCAAGCGTGGGAGCATCGTCTAGAGACGGAGGTCACTCGCGTCAAGGAAACAACGTTGGCGGGGGAGAAAATACGCCGAGAGCGTTGGGTGCGTGAGAACACCAAGAAGATTAAGGTGAGGACAGTCAGGAGGAGGAGGGCAGACTTCATTAAAATTACTTTCTCTTGTCATAGGAACTCACTGTAAAGGGTCTGGAGGCGGAGATCAATAAGATGAACTGCAATCATCAGCGTGAGGTGACCGATCTGAAGCGCCAGCACCAGATGCAGCTGTTGGACGCACTAGAAGAGGCCCGGCTCAAGCATGAACAGATCGAGAACGGAATACGTGAGAGTTGTGCACAGGATCGGGAGTTAATTATCGAGAAGGAGCGCAATGCCATACGTGAACGTCTCGAGCGTCAGCTGGAGGAGGAGCAGAAGACCCAAGCGGAGCTGCGACAGAAACTGGCAGATGATTTCGCTGTGGAACGGGAACGGCTGCAGGCAGAGCTGAGGCAAAAGGAGAGCGATTATCAGAGCAAACGGCAGGAGGCACAACGAGACCTGGACAACGAATTGGAGCAGGCCAAGTTCGAGATGCAGGAGAAGATGGCCAAGCAGGAGGAGAAGTATCAGAATCGCATCAACACAGTCGAGCAGCAATATCTGGCTGACTTTGAGCTGTGGAAGTCGGAGTATGAGAACAAGTGCAAGGTGGGGCAGGCGGAGAAGGAGAACGCCATACGACAGCACTACCGGGCCGAGCGAGATCGCCAGCTGGACGAGCTGGTGGTGCGCATGGAGGCAGATGCCTTGCAGAGCAGCGAGGAGCACGAACAGAAGATGATGTAAGTAAGGAGGAGGTGCATTTATTAGAGGTTCTTCTTATTAGAGGTTCTTCCCACAGTCGCGTCAAGGAGAAGTACGAAAAGGACTTGTTGCTTGCAGAGAATGTGGAGAAGTCGCTGCGTGAGAAGTATGCGGAGACGCGCACCAAGCTGGCCGAGTCAGATGCTCAGGTACGCAATTGCCAGGCCGAGGTGCAGCAGCTACAGCTGGAGCTGAGTCACAGCAAGAAGATGTGCGGCGACTTCATCAACGAGCGCGACAAGCTGCGCGATAACCTCCACACGGACATACAGAACGAGGTAGCTCTGCTCAATGAACGCCACAAGCAGGAAATGGATCAGTTGCAAAAGCGGTACGTAGTTGGGCAGAACATGCTTCATCTGAAACTCTTCATTCTGTCCTCTCCTCTTGCTCTTTTCAGTGTTCATCAGACCATACAGCGTCAGGAAGAGACCATCGAGGTGCTCAAGGGGGACAACGATAACCTGCGGCAACAGTGCCTCAAACTGAATGCGGTCATACGACAGCAACGTAAGGACTATTGCGTCAAGTAGTCTGCATATTAGATACATACATATAACATGCATATAACATACATATAACATAAATAAAGCTAATGCTAAAGCTACCTAGACTATGCCAGAATATAGTTAGGATATCTCAAGCAAATACAAAAATAAGGAAACAAATCTCAGCCTATTTTTATAAATAGTTAGGAACTCTGATCAGTTCTCAAATATACAAGTATATATTTGTATTTTTATAAACGTTCATTGCATGACTGAAATATAAATGGATTCATTTTAAACACAGACAAAAGAAAACAGTTAACGTTGGGAACTTGATCAAATTGATTTGTTAGGTCTTAATTGAATTCTTTCTGGCAAGCGTTCCTCAGAGTATATCGACGATATAATTGTTATTTTTTCATTATTCCTAAAATTTCCTTGATCCTATCATCGATAGCACATTTCAATTGATCATCGTAGCCAGGTATAAAACTGCTGTTGGTCGGTCGACCGTTACAGGTGACCGCCTCAGAGCACACAAATCTTTTCATGTGTCCACATTTGCCCGTCTCGATAATGAATTCAGCGTTGCCAATCGATCTTATAAAGGAACAAGGCTTCTTGTAATTGATATAGGATTGTTCCGGTACATGGTCCATAATGTCACCATTTGATATATATTTAAACTTATCCTTCTCGTACGCGTTCAGACCGATCCAAAATTCTTGTTCGTCATGTTTTGGAAATTTCTTGGCAAGCTCATCGAAGGCGCGTTTCGTTCTTATGTCTGCCAGGCACATTTTCATTTTTTGGCAAGTGACAAGTGCATCAAACCAATCCAACTGTACCACAAAAGATTATAGTTATATATATCTGTATAATGGCAGTGTAATGTTCTGATAAAGTTGTACCTTTATTTCACTAAACTGATGGCAGGCTCCTCTGTTATCTCCCCTGGCGTATGGAAATAATAAAACAGAAAATGAATAGACAAAGCTTTAGCCACATTGCAACTCAATTGTGGAGTATATACTGCAACAATTTATTATTGAATTTAATATATAAATGCCGATAAATCCAATAACAAACCGAACAAATGAATTCGATGGGCATAAATCGAATTACTTTAGTTACGGTTCACTAGACTTAGAGGGGAAGCTTAACAGCGGAATATAAATTAGATATATATAATCAATCAAATTATAACTGCTTATAATAATTACAATTCAATGTAATTTTATTAAAAACTCATTAAATAAATTTGAACACAACAAGAAATTCGTTACGCATCTCTGCAAAGTTAACAGAAGCCGCCGCTGTAGAATTTGAATAGTTAACAGTGCGCTGTAAAGTAAACGCTGTTAACCTTCTATTTTCAACCATCCGGCAACACTATACACATGCGAGCGAATCAAAAATCACTGAGTGCAGTTAATACATACAATCCACACGAAAAACAGAATGGAACAACAACAACAACAAGAACGACACCGACGACGACAACATTTCCAACAAGACACTTTCGTTTGGACATTATTCGTTTTTGTGCTCTCATCGCAGTCGGAACGTTTTAAAAATAAACGCGCAACGTACAAAATTAGCCGATTACAAATATAAATTGTATATAGCTAAAGCTCTTGAGACTCATAATATTGAAATTCAAATTGAACGCTATTGGTTCCATCCCAGCCAGAAGCAACCTCAACTAACTGATCGTCTCTACTAGAAGAAATTCAAATTTAAAACAAAACCATCAACATGTTCAGCTCGTTTACAGGTAAACAAGAATGTGAAAGTTTTTGAATTAGAAAATCTAAAAGACATTGTACGATTTGGTATGCATGTAAAGTGTGTGTGTGTGTCCCAAAAACATTGCAAACAATATATAATAGAAAGAGAGAAAACTCGAAAGGAAGTGTGTAAAGTTGTGTGCTCTATGACCGCATTGCAGGATTACGATACCTTTGCATTACATCATCAACGTCAGGGACAAAAGGAGTACGCAGTGTTGCCCCCATACGGAATTAATTGTCTGTTACTTATAGAGTATAGAGTATGATACGATAGCGTCAGCGTCAGCCAATTATGGCGCAGTACGTCTTCCACAGACACACACAAATAGCTAGATGTGTGTGCGTGTGTGTGTAAGTTGTTCATCTCGCAGCACAACCCACACCCAAAAGTGATGCGAGGCGGCACACGCGTGTTTCTATGTGTGTGTGTGTTTGTAGTATATAATTATAGCTGCATACATATAAGTCTTATATATCGGTTATATATTTATACATTTGTTTGATTCTTCTATTTGGAATTTTTCTGACATATTGTTAAGTTATATTTTTCCATCAATTCCACTTGCGATTTTCTATCATAATTTATCTATTTTCGCTTTGATCTACACCCTGAAAAAAAAGAAAAAAACTAAATTAATGGACTCTATTTCCGTTTCTGAAGAAAAACGCATTTCTCCCACGCAGAAGATATGTTTGTTCTTTTTTCTGTAGACCCCATGGTATCAATACTCATAGATACATGTACTTTAATTATAAAACTCTCGATTATAATGCACTCTCTCTCTCTCTCTCTGTTATAATGTTATATCATAATGTTCTCTGTTTCCACTTAATGCAAACAGATGCTTCGAAATGTAAGTAACAAATGCAAACAATTCAATTCTTCTGTAGACATTTCACACCTATCAAAAAGTCTCGCACTCTATATAGTACATACATATTTATAAATATATAGTATATATAATTAGCATGCATTCAATTAATCAGTAGTTCTTTAGACAAAACATAGAACCCACGTTCCACATTTCTCTTTCCTATGATACACAAACATTTAGAAAATATTTATATAGATAAAGTAACTGAACATTATCGAATTCACTTATTTATAGAGCTGCCAAAATGGATTATTCCAGTTTTTTTGGCTATTTTTTATTCATTATACAAAATCAGTTTCGGTTTTTGTTTCAGTTTCGGATTAGGCAAGTTTTACAGTTAGTTCTTCGGCTGGAATGCTGGAACTGAACCTCCTCCCTTCCTTCCTTTCTTCCTTCCTTTCTTGCTTCGGTCTTCACCTAGAGGACAGCTGGGGTTTCTTCTGCGGGTGCTGCTGCTGGTGTGGTTTCACCCTCAGGTGGAGCTGCTGTATTCTCTCCTTCAGCTCCTGGCGTTGCTGGTTCCCCTTCAGCTCCTGGTGTGGTCGCCTCTCCTTCGGCACCTGGTGTTGTTATCTCGCCTTCAACTGCTGACGCTGTTGTTGCTTCTCCTTCGGGTGCTACCGTTGTTGCCTCTCCTTCTGGTGCTGCCGTTGTTGCCTCTCCTTCGGGTGCAGCCACTGTTGTCGCAGCTCCATCTGCTGGCGTTGTTGTCTCTCCATTAGCTTTAGCTTCTTTGTTGTTTTTTTTATCATCTCCGGGTGTAGTGCTTTTAACATCTCTGCCTCCCCCTCCTCCCTCCCCTTCCTCTCCACCATCTTCGCCACCCTCGCCACCTTCCCCTCCTCCATCTTCGCCTTCACCACCACCCTCTTCTTTAGTGTTTTCAGCTGATCCCTCTTTACTTCCCCCTTCAGTCGGTTTCTCCTCTCCATTTTCAACCTCTTCCGGTGATTCGCCGATTTCCGTTGAATTCGAATTATCAGCCGGTCGTGAATCACTTTCTCCGCTCCCTTCTTGGCTTCCCCCACCGCCCCCACCCCCAGTTGCTTCATTAGCTGCCGGATTGTGATGGAAGTGATGCAAATGCTCGTGACTGTGGCGATCGTCAGCCTTAGCATCCTCAATGGGATGGGCACACTTGGTGTCCGGTCGCTGGCAGACAAAATACTGCTTCTCCTGGCAATTCTCATCGATGACCAACGTGGAATTCTCACGCAGTCGCACCTCCAGGCAATCATCTTCATTGGAACGTGCCGTTGGCTCAACTTTACCCTGTCCACCCAGATACTTTACCGGGCGACCCGTGCTGATGTACGTGAAGCGACCCTCTGTCTGTAGATCGTTGCCACCCCCACCAGTAATCGTTGAGACTTCCTCGTGATTTCAAAAACTTAATTATTGCCTCAAAATCTTCTTTTGGTGCCATATCGGCAAGATTAAGGTTCTTGCGCAGGCAATTGTTCTGGGCACCAAACCAACTCATCTGCAACTCAGGCAAGAAGGTGCTTGAGAATGAAACAGAGCAGGCAGTTCAATGATATTGTGCTTACCTTCTTGACGCCAACGTAGTAACATTTGTTGTTAATCATGCGCAGATACTTCTGGCCGCAAGGCCCCAAATTGGCTTTCTTGGCCTCCCTCATGCTCTTGCGAGCGCATAGCACATCGTCGGGATATGCCGCTATAAGGGCCAATATCCACATTTGCAGTACCCTCATGTCGATTGGTGTCGCCCTGCAAAGCAAAAACTGCAGACACTACGCGAGTATCCTCCTCTATATATACACTTTCCGAGGGGGTGGCGTGACAAGTGCATTTGCCATGGCTATAATTACGATTGATATCGGACATTAATGTACTATAAGCATTGGCACTCTCAATGATTTTATTGCTGCACGTCGAACAAATCAATTGCGATCGATCGAATGTGATTTATTGTGGTCAACGTGGGGGTAATATTAGATGCCTGCTCTGGGTCGTTAGTCACTTTGCATATATGTACATATAGTGCATACATATATATTTACACATGTATATAGAGAAGAAGAGAACTTTAAGACTTCGCTGAAGCCTAAGCAACTAAGAAGGACCTAGCGACTTAGGAGCTTGTTGATTCATATTTAGGTAGCGACTTAGGACCTTGTTGATTCATATTTAGGTAGCGACTTAGGACCTTGTTGATTCATATTTAGGTTTAAACTGAAGCATATTGTTTTATTCTTTTTAGAGAGCTGTTTTCTATTTCTCTTTTTTATTGGTTTAGCCTGAATGTCTTTAATTCTAAGCCCACTTTAACTGTATAGTAAAATAAAAGCACAGAAAGTAAGCTTATAAAAATATTTGAATAGATTTAAATTTCAAATAATTTTTTTTTATTATTTTTGTTTGTTTTATTTATTTGTATAATCGTTTTAATTCCAATGCTTCTACAACTCATGCTGCATTTTTTCTCTCGCCTCCTCATTGCTCAGGAACTTCTGTTGGCTCTCCTCCTCCTTCCTCAGGAGCAGCTGTGGCTTCTCCATCTCCTCCTCCCTCTACAGGCGCAGCTGTGGTTTCTTCTCCATCTCCGCCTCCCTCTACAGGCTCAGCTGTGGTTTCTTCTCCGTCTCCTCCCCCTCTACAGGCGCAGCTGTGGTTTCTTCTTCGTCTCCTCCTCCCTCTACAGGCTCAGGTGTGGTTTCTTCTCCGTCTCCTCCTCCCTCTACAGGCTCAGCTGTGGTTTCTTCTTCGTCTCCTCCTCCTTCAACAGGCTCAGCTGTGGTTTCTTCTTCGTCTCCTCCTCCCTCTACAGGCTCAGCTGTGGTTTCCTCACCACCTTCAGGTTCATTTGTGGTTTCCTCACCACCTTCAGGTTCATCTGTGGTTTCCTCACCACCTTCAGGTTCATCTGTGGTCTCCTCTATCTCTCCAGGCTCAGCTGTGGTTTTTTCTCCACTTCCAGGCTTAGCTACATTGTCACCGTCCTTAGAATCGTCTCCATGGTTGAGCAAAGTTGCCTCCTCGGAGTCTGGATTTCCATCCTCCTCGTCGACATTTTCGTCAAATGGTGATGGTGTGCCCAGATCCAAGAACTCATTACTCGGCTCGCCGATGTCGTGATGGAAATGATGCAGATGCTCGTGACTGTGATGACGCGGCTTCTGTGATGGTCCATCGTAGCAATAGTTCTCCGAGCAGATAAAGTACTGTCTCTCCATGCAGTTGTCATCGGCCACCACAGTTATGTTGGGCCTGATGCGCACCTCCAGGCAATCATCGCACTCCGAGTGCATTGCCGGCTCCACGATGCTGTAATTGCTGTAGTAGCGCACCAGACGCCCATTGCTGGCATACTGGAAGCGTCCCTCAGTTTGCAGATCATTGCCACCGAACCAGAAGTCCTCGGTGTTGCCCTTTGAGCTAAGGAACTCAACGGCGCCATTAAAGTCCCGGGGATTGGACAGATCGGCCAGCGTTAGACCCTTGCGCAGGCAATTGTTGAGCGCTCCGAACCAGTTCATCTGTGTGTGGAACAGACTCATAAATCTATAGAAAAACATTTAGTTACCCCTTGCTTGTTGGACCTACCTTCTTCACGGAAAAGTAATAACATTTGCCATTGATGCGTCGCAGATAACGACGCGGACAGCCCACCGCCCTGACGAAGCGATGCTCCCCGGGCAGGAAACTGAGCACCGCAAGTAGTGCGACTAGGAAATGCTTCATCTCTGCCAGTGCAAGTGTGCGTGGCTCGCTGGCTCCACTCCTGTACTTATACCCTCTCCTAGCGTGCAATCGATAAGAGGTGCAAGCAATCGATTCGCCAGTTGCCACAGCTGCCACATTGGGGCAACTAATTCGATTTGGAATGCCACATCGTGCCATGCCGTGGAAATATTCGTCTAGGTCAACCTTGGGGTTATATGTTTAATTGACTAAGCGACTCCGACTGTGTGTGTGTCAGCAGCTAGAGACCATATACGATATATATAGTGTATATATAGTCTGGTATATATATAGGTAGAGAGAGCTGCCCTTGCCAGAGACGTTACTTTCTTATTGATTTACCTACTGGGCCACCGACAGCCGATGACATCAGCAGGAGCCCAGTTGTGCCCAGTTGTCTGACCTTGGCCAATGGGTTGACTTGTGCCTGGGTGTCTTGGGTCCCTACTTGCTACTTGCACGTACTATAAACGCTGCTCTCCCGCCATGACATCATCAGCCATCGCAGCAGCATCACCCAGCGATAGACGACGAGGTGTAGTGTGGGGAGGGGGGTAGCAGAGTTGCCGGCATTTTTTTTAGGGTCTCACAAACTGGTGTGGAACGTAAGTTCGTAAGTTCGTGCGCTGTCTGTGTGTATTACTCATAGAACGCCGCGTTCTGCTGCGCTGTAGATACAAATGTATCTGCTACTGCTATAGTGCTGTGGCTATGGCTGTAGCTGTAGTTGTGCCTGTGACTGTATCTTTGACTGTATGCGATGCTAACTCGTTTGTTGTTGCGCTTGAGTTCAGTTGCTCTTGGCTACAGGTTTAGTTTGTCGCTTGTTGTTATTGTTTTTAGCTTCTGCGCATTATCTGCCACAGCAGCAACAGCAACAATAGCAACAACAACAGCAACAGCAACAACAATAGCAGCAAGAGCAACAACAGTGCCAACAGCTGTGAGTCTGCGTATCGCTCTGTTTTCAGTCTTCAACTGCGGCTTATATTGTGTTACCTTATTGGCCATGTTATGGCATTCTAGCTGGTTTTCTCTGATTCCCAATGCTGCTGCTGCTGCTGCTACTCGTATATTGACCACAATCTGCGTCGTTCTATTACGCAAATGGCAAGAAAAGCTTTTCGATTCTTGGCCACATGCGTTGCGGCATTTTAATGAGCCAACTCTAGATATATTTCAACAGTTTTCATTGCTAAATTCTTCTGCATGTTCTCTACTTTGGGTATAAAATAAAATTTGATGAAGCAACAGTTAGTTTCCTTATTGACCACAGAACACTTCTCCAAAACATGCTGGAAATATAAAATGATATTTATCACACATGCCTAACATCATGTTCAGTAGGGAATTTCAGGCGCGTGGGGCGTGGTTCAAGTGTTTATTATTGAAAATACCTTGTGTAGAAAGCGTTATACATTGCAAAGAATCTTCATTATTGCCATTAGCATTTGGTTTATGTTTTTTGAATCGAGAAAGCGCCAAGCGAAGCTGAAACTATTAAAATAGCAAAGTGAACAAAAAACACAACAAGTATATAAGCACGGGCTGCCTTTATGACATCACATACTGTAAATTATTCAAATATTTTTGCGCATTGTTTACTTGATATGCATAGAGCAATACGCTCTCTTACACACACACATACACATTCATATACCAATACACAGTTGAGAACACACAGTCATGGCATTCTTTAGGTTTGCCATTTAGAATAGTTCTGTGTCTTTAATGGCGAAATGTTTCTATTTGAGTGAACGCACACGTCATTTTATGGCAATGCAGCGGGTAACCTCCTCTCCCTTCCCCACACCTCCCTCAAAGTCACCCCACTTCCGACATACGTAATTTCTATTTAATTGTAATTATTAATTGTACTCCAAGGGGTCTCATATCTTGCCGTAAATTGATGATCTTTCTCTCTGTCTCAAGTATTATTATTGTAGATGAACTAATTGTGAAAAACTGAAGATTCTTATGTCGTTTCATATTTGTCATTTTTTACTATCAATTCAGACTGATCTCTTCATGTATTTATAGAACGTATAGTTAATTCTATTATAGTTCATATATAACTTACAAGTCATGTAAAAAATAGAACTGTAATCTATTAGATTGTGCATGCTGTTATGCCTCGATGTCTGGAAGTAGTGCAGCTAGCAGGATGAAATTTGCTATGCAGCTAGCTAGTGACTATATAGTGCTATAGTGTATAGTATAGTATAGTATATGGTATAGTATATAGCTTATAGTATATATTATAGTTTATAGTATAGTATTGTATTTTATTAATATACCTCACCTAAGTCGTGAAATACACGAAACAAACTGCTTAGCTAGTCTAAATTTGATAGCAATCGTCTACAGCGCATTAGAAACTATTCTTCCTCTCTCTCTCTGTCTCTCTCTGTCTCTCTGTTTCTATACAGTATCTAATGATCTTTGATCACTCTTCCAAATTAGGCGCCAGCCACGACACGCAAAATATTGCGCAGTTGTTCAATGAAAGGGGTGACTAACTTTAACATAATCAAAGTGCGGAATCAGTGGGGATTCAGGGGAAATTATAGATGGCGCAGATAGATGATCGCAGATAGATCAGGCAGACAGGCATAGGCAGCCTGTAACTGTGATCACGATTGCGATCATGCTCCAGTTTGTTTATGTTCTGGCAATTAGCGCCGTCTGGTCGATAATGCGACATTGATAATGCGATTGCAATGCAGTTTAGTCCTATAAATGTTGAGCTGCAGTGCAGCGAGGGATTAGTTCAGTTTTAGAGCAGCAAAATGCAGTCGAGTCGGCAGCAACAGGCGGCAAAGCAGCCAAAGCAGCAAGAGCAGGAGAAGCAGGACAAGCCGGAGAAGCAGGAAAAGCTAGAAAAGCAGGGCAAACAGGAGAAACAGGAGAAGCAGGAGAAGCAGAAGCAGCCGCAAAAGCAGCAGCAGCCAGAGCAGCCAAAAAGGCCAAAGCAGCCAGAACAGTTAGAGCAGGAGAAGCAGCCGCCAAAGCCTGAGAGGCAGCAACAGCAGCAGCAGCAGCAACTGTTGCCAGAGGCAGAGCAAACGCCATGCTGGCAACAGCAGCCTGTGCCTGTGCAGAAGGTGGTGCAGCAGCCACAGCAGGCTGCTCCCTTGTGGCAACAATATCCACTGTTGCAACAGCAGCAACCAGAGAAGCAGCAACTTCCCAAGCAGCAGACACAGCTGTGGGAAGAGCCGCAGTCATTGTTGCATCAGGAAGATTTGCCGCCAAAGCAGCAACAGCCAGAGAAGCAGCAACTGTGGCAGGAATTGTGGGAGCCGCAGCCTGAAAGGCAGCTACTGTTGCAAGAGCTGAAGCTGTTGCAACAAGAGGAATTGCAGGAAGAACAGTCGCTGCTGCAGAAGCAGACGTTGTGGCAAGAACAGCGGGAAGAGCTTAGGGAACGGGAGGTGCGGGAACAGAAAGCGCAGGAACAAATGGAGAGGGAACGGAAAGAAAGAGAACTTAAAGAGAGGGAACTGAAAGAGAGGGAACAGAAAGAAAAAGAACTGAAAGAAAAGGAACAGAAAGAAAAGGAACAGAAAGAAAGGGAACAGAAAGAAAAGGAACAGAAAGAAAAGGAACTAAGAGAAAGGGAACTGAAAGAAAAGGAGCTGAAAGAAAAGGCACAGAAAGAAAAGGAACTGAAAGAAAAGGAACTAAAAGAAAAGGAACAGAAAGAAAAGGAACTGAAAGAAAGGGAACAGAAAGAAAGGGAACAAAAAGAAAGGGCACAGAAAGAAAAGGAACTTAAAGAAAAGGAACTAAAAGAAAAGGAACGAAAGGCTAGGGAACAGAAAGATCAGAAAGAGAAAGAGCGAGAACTGATGGAAAGACAACAAAAAGAAAAAGAATTAAAAGAAAAAGAATTGAAAGAAAAAGAATTTAAAGCAAAGGAATTGAAAGAAAAAGAATTGAAAGAAAAAGAATTAAAAGAAAGAGAATTAAAAGCAAAAGAATTGAAAGAAAAAGAACGAAAGGAGCGAGAACAGAAAGAAAGGGAACAGTTAGAAAAGCAACAGAAAGAGCTAGAGCAGAAAAAGGCGCAACAAAAGGAGCAGCAACAGAGAGAACCACAAAAAGAAGGATTAAAATGTGAAGAACGAACAGCAAATGAAGAGAATCTACAAAGAAACTAATGGCAATCTCTTCTCCTTCCTCGCAGCATCCCTGAAGAGCTTCGGCGACAAGACGGCTAATCTGTTCAGCAAGAAGAAGGACGAGGCCGAGAAGTTGGCCAACGACAAGGCTGTCGAGGCACAGAAGCTGGCCGAGGAGCAGGCCAAGAAGGTGGGTCAGTCGGTGCAGCAGACCAAGAGCGAGGCCGAGCAGCTGGCGACCAGCACAGGTAGGAGATGATCTGACCCCCTTAATCTCTACTCTTGCTAATGATCTTCACTGCCTTCTCTGCCCCCAATTAGCTAAGGATGCCGCTGCACTGGCTGCAGCCGAGGCACAGAAGGCCGGTCAGGTGATCGATCAGGGCGTCAATCGTGCTGCTGGCGCCGTCAACCAGGGCAAACAGGCTGTGGACAACACGGTGCAGCAGGCAGCTGCTGTGGCACAGAACACCAAGCAGGTGGCAGCCAACATTGCCGAGCAGTCGCAGCGTGCGGCAGCCACTGCCGTGGATCAGACCAAGAAGGCTGCCAACGAGGCGATCAACAAGAGCGTCAAGGCAGCCGAGTCTGTGGCCGATCAGAAGCTGAAGGAGGCTGAGGGTGCCATCGATGGTGCACTGAAGCAGACCAGCCAGACTGTGGACCAGAAGCTGCACGAGGCCAATCAGTATGTGGACCAGAAGCGTGAGGGACTCGAGAAGAACATCCAGGAGGCGGCCAGCCATGCCCAGGACAGTGCAGGACAGCAGGCCACACAGTTGCTGGGTAAACTGAATCTGGGAGCCAAGTAAATGCCCTCCTATCCGTTTCCCCCCACTATCCCCCCTTATCCTCAAGTAAATAATTTCATCTGTGTGTAATGAAAAACGCTTTAAGAAAAATCCACAACAAAAAAAGAAGAAAGAAAAGAAAAACAAGAGAGAAAATCTGCTTCAATGTAACAAGTGCCAGTAATGTGATTGGTAAAGATCGTAAATGATAAATGTATTTTTGGATTCCCCTTTGTTTACGTCCTCGTTTTCTCCCTCCATTCTATTTCCCCCACGTGCAGCACAGCTTTTGATATGCAAATGTATGTGCACAGTTTGAATATGTTTTTTTTCATTGTCTTTCTTTTTCTATTTATATACAAACTTTGTTACTTTGAAGCATTTTTGATATATCGTTTTTTTTTGTATTTAAATGAGATAATAATGAAAAGAAATTAATACCGCGCTATGCTTTTAATAAGTATATTCTGTTTTATGTAGAAATGTATGTTTAAGTACTTTTAACTTTTGCACAATAAACTACAAATGTGTTTTTATTATGTAGACGGAAGTTGCTTTTGATTGAAGATGGCAAATGGCGAGAAAAATGATTGAAAGTGGACAAGTGATTAGCTGTCATTGTAATTAATATTTGAAATATAATTGGTCAGTCGAAATCAAGCTATTTTTAATCGATAAGCATTTATTTACTATTTTTTTAAAGTTCTTTCTGAGAAAAGATGCTGTGCTGCCAACTTTTACTGAGAAAAAAAGCTAGAAAAGAAACGGGAAAAAAGCTGAAAATTCCCTAAACAATGGATATTTTTAAGTATACGAAAAACAAGCTAAATTAAGTGGATTTTGTGCTATTAAAAAAAGCTAGATAGAGCAATTTGAATTGATGGGAAAGTAGTCAAGTGACGGCAGGCATCTCTGGTCGTAACGTTGTCGGTAGTGCAGTGCACGCAGTGTAGCAGTTGTACAAGCGTCATCATGCCAACCTGGCGCCATCTGTCGCTTGTTTCCAACACTTTTCTAACAGCTTTCTAAGCCAATTTCAATGTTGCCATTAACACCTTTTTATTGATATGGCAACTCTCTATACTTTTAAACAGCTGCTGCGAATTCAAATTTCTCTGGAAGATTGTTTTTTGTAGCTGCTGCGTACTGAGCTTCACTATTCAATGTTAGTACAAATCAAAAAATAAAACTTTATTTATTAAAACAAAGGAGCTTTGATAAAAGTTGTGCAAACAAAAGGCGCACAAAGTTGTTGGTCAGTTAGGACTACTACTGGCAAATTGCATACAAACTGAAAAGTTTATATATTATTTGTCATATTAGTTTTAATTAAGTGCAGACAACATTTTGAACTAGTTTGAGCTTTTGATTGGGCATAAAGCATCAAACTACAAAAGTTGTTACACGCAATTGTGTGTGTGTTTACATCTCTTACTCTCTCTCTCTCTTTGTGTGTTGTTGTTCGTACTGCCAAAGCGTTGACAAAATTTATGTAAAAGCGATTTTTAATTTCAGATAAAGTTGCTTCTTTCTTTTGATTACCTGTCTGCCCCACGTTTTGTGGCATGATAAATGCATTTGCCATCATTGCCCTGCACTTTTCGATTGTGCATACTGTAATTAGTAAGTGTTGCAAAGTGCTGTAAATGCGAGTGTTGCAAGGACTCGCGAATTTAAATTTTTAAATACTTGACGTTGACTTTGCCGGCAGGTAGTAGGAGCGACAGCGACACCTGGCGATTAATTAAAATAACTGTTTATCAACACGAATTAATCATGTTTAAACATGCGCCCAGTGGCTCGTGCGACCAAAAAATGGCGTGCAAATGCCTTTCGGGTCATGTTTTGGGCTCGCACACCCGCAATGACCGTCCCCCCACCTCCC
Organism: Zaprionus nigranus; assembly: GCA_018903425.1. NCBI lineage: Eukaryota > Metazoa > Arthropoda > Insecta > Diptera > Drosophilidae > Zaprionus > Zaprionus nigranus. Next base: position 1,098,155 of record JAEIGD010000010.1, read on the forward strand.
TAAGCACACACACACACGTGACTTAGGTTATGACACGCATGCAGTGCAGAAATTAGTATACATGATATTAACTTTAAGGGCTTCCAGATAAGCCGCTTTTAATCGAGTTAATTTTAGAATGTTCAAATTTTATACAGAGAAATCTCGCGGTAGTTTTCCACAATGGCCTTGAGGGCCTTGAGGTTTATCTGCGCCAACTTTAATGGGCAATTAGGGGCATTAAGTGAGTTTATATTTGTCGAGCTGCGATTGGCTCCATTGCCGCCGGGCTGTAAACACGAGTGTCAATCCCAACCCCTTCCTCTACTTTTTCTCCTTTTAGTTCCTTTCCCCGCACACTATTTCTAATCGCGCTGAATAAAGAACCTCAACAGCAATGAAACAAAATGCCCTGTAATTGTCAGCTGAATGGACATACACATGAGCTTGGCAGGAAAAGGGAAGGGAAGGGAAGGAAGGGGAGAGGAGAGTGTGAGAGGTATGTACCGGAAAGAGGGATGCCACACAGCGTTGTATGCTACAATTTGAGCTGGTGGCGCGTGTCGAACGAAAGACGTCACAGTGAAGCTGACAAAAGTCCCCCTTGCTGACCGATTGCTCTGCAATTTATTTGAAACGTGTCACAGTATTTAAATCTTGCTGCAATTGTTGCGTAACGATTTCATTTTTCAACTACTCGTAAAATACTCAAGGGCTGCTGTGGGGGGCAAGTGTAGAAAATCTGCCAATTTAATGGTTAGTTTTGCATGAATTACGAAACTTTCTTTAAGCTGAATACTTTCAATTGTCTTTAGAATTAAAAAATTTAAGTTAAAAATCAATTGAAGTGCGCGTTGGGCAAAGGGTCAGGCTCGCTCGACTGTGGGATTTAAATTATAATATATTATTATACATATATTATTATATTATTGCATATAAATCGAAAGCCCGGATATATTCTATAAGAATTTAATTATTTTATTTGAATAATTTACTAAATGTACTAATTTACTAAAAGGCCAAATATATTTAAAAGTGAACCCTTTTTTATGTTCACGAGCAAATTCCTGAGTTTACTGCTAATACTTATTCGATAACTCCGTTTCACCTCGACCTCGACTGCCAATCAGGTTCGCCCCCCCAATTGAGGCCTCTCGTCAGCTCAATTTGCAGGCAATTATCATACGCATTGGCAACGAGGCTGAAGGCAAATCTGTTCTAGATCTGCTCACCTTTGATTCATGAGGCTGCCTCGACTTGCCTGAGCTCATTAATAAATTGACCTGCCGAAGGCAGATGGGGTTAGCAATGGCAGTAGCAGCAGTAATCACCTGTTCGGGGTCAGGTGAAAGCGGCTTATGAGGCAAGAAGGAAGAAGCAAGAAGCAAAATGGACAATGTTCAATGTGCCCAAGATAGTCATAGTGTCATCAATGCGATGGATGGCTTACTGGTAACGGTAACGGTAACTCTAACGGTAAATGTCATGTTAAGTGTAACGGTAAGCCTATCTACAAGTGTTCCTCTCTCTCTCTCTGTGTCTGTGTGTGTGTGTCTCTGTGTCCTGTTCGAACAATTAGCAGCGCCTGAGCAGCTTCTGACGAGGCATGACAATTGGGCAACTGACGATTTATGGTTGACGAGAGTTTGATAACTTGCCCCTGTACCTCTCAACTCCCCTTCTCTCTGTCGTCTCCTGCGGCATTGACGCTCCAAGAAGTCTCCTATTTAAAGCACAACGAGTAACGTTTCTCGATCCCAGCAAAATAATGTTGTAAAATAAATCGAGCGCTGCCTTTGCGATTGCCGGCAATCGTCCTTTAACTCGTTTGCACAAAATTCAATTACTTCCGTTGGCTATTACTGCCGCGCAGCACTCCTCTGCCAATATATACATATATCGCTATATATACCTTTATATATACATATATATACGCATATTTATGTAGAATACTGTGCAGAGTCGAAAGGACCCACGGGCGAAATTGCATTTAGGCAGCCTGTGCGCCAACTGTGCACGCATTTTATGCAGCGTTGGCAGGCTACAGGAGCTGAAAGAGAGAAGAGAGGGACAGGTGGGGAAGAGGGAGCAACAGGGCTGCCATGCTGCCTTAAGTGGGTGTTAGTTAGTTGTGACTGCAAATATACGTTATATATAAAGCTGATTTTCCGATCTGGCGACTCTAAATCAATCTAATCTACTTTTGAAATCTAAAGATATACGATAGGTAACTAAGTATTTGAATGGTTTCAATAGTTACGCTGTGTATACCCTGTAAAAGAGTTGGTGACAGTAAAAGTATGATATAAAGTTTGTTATTAATAAATTTTGAATAAAATCAATGTGTTATTCCGTATATATTCCTGTAGTTTTCCAAAAGTAATAATTATTTAATGACTTGCCAAGGTATTCGATTTATCAATACTAAAAAATCGTATGATACTTTTGGAAAACTTAAGTATTTTCAATATATACCAACATATTAAATTGTAAATGATTTTCATAATAATAAGATAATAATAAAACATGTATTATAATAATCAATGTACATAACACAAAGTGAACTTTACTTTAATTTGAATGAAAACCAAAGAATATTAGTACTTAATAGAAGATATAGGTTAAATTGAATCATAGGTTAAATGGAAATAAATCCAATAGAGTATTATTCTCGAACTCCTTATTAAACTAATCTACTGAACTTAAAATATATGTTAAATGCAAAACAAAGCACTCTTACTATATGTAAGCTAATCACCTACGCGATATCCTGTAAATTTCTTAACCAAATTGAATAATAATAAAAAGAATAACTTGACGCATTACTAGACGACTAAGACTAAAGTAAAACTAGTCTATTATCTGGTTGATTGTTATGCTAAACACACCTTGCTTACACCTCACACCTCTTCATCACACACCTGGCACCCCTGTATTGTGTTCTACGTGTAGCAGTCGCAGCTGCAGGCTGCATCTAATGGCACTTTGCTTACTTTATTTGCCGGCAACTAAATCCCTGGCAGGCGAGTGCACAGCACGGGTTCCAGCTCCAGCTAGAGCTTAAGACGTATGCAATTCCACAACAATGACAACCCTTCGATCCCTGCGTAGGTGTGAGGGGAGGGATGGGGGCGGCAGGTAGCTAGAGTGGAATCACTTGGCACAGCTGTGTGCATAATTGAAGTCCAGAGTAAGGATGAAATCAAATGTTGTTTGGCAACAAAGTTGTTTTTAGCGCTTGGGCTATTGAAAAACCAAACGCAAACGTTTTTCAAACGGCATCCATACTAAGGCGCATACGGCGCCGGCGCGCTGCCGTTACCATGTGGAATGCAATCCACACAAACACACACACACAGACGTACTCGTAGTTGATTCTTAAGCGAGGAGCAATGGGAAACAGACTTCAGTACGACGTCGGCTGGCAAAACAGACGCTTCGTTTTGGCGCTGTTCTCTCAGCTATCGCTGAGTGTGTCTGTGTCTCACTGTGTGTGTGTGTGTGGTGTCTAACGGAATTTTGAATAATTGAAAAAGTGCGTGTGAAATAAAACTGACTTTTCAAGCCAAAAACCTGAAAAAAAAGCCAGACACAAAACAAAAATTGAAATAGAAATCGAAAAATCGCAAGATAAAAGAAATTGTTGCATGCTTGCAGGCGCCAATGCTTGTGTGTGTGTTAGTGTCTCTGTGTGTGCGTTTTTTGATTAAAGCGCGCGCGTGTATAGTTTTGTGAATACTGTTTTTGGATGTGCAATCAGCGAATTTGACAGCCAACTTTCCTTCTCTCTCTCTGTCTCTGTGGCACAAAGGCGTTTGCAACTAATTGCCGCACTGGGGTAAGTCAAAATTGGCACAATTTTAAAGCCAAAAAATAAACGCACCCACTCACACACATACACAGGCACGCACACAAAGGGGGACACACACATATGTGAATTTATAAGCCCACATCAATTGTGCAATCCGTTGTTGTTGTTGTTGTTGCCTGAGTGAGCACATCAATCAGAAGCACAAACAAACCCGACAAGCAGCAGCAGCAGAAGTAGCTAGACTGTCTCTTTTTTTATGCGATTTGTTGACACTGGCAGTTGACTTTGAAGTGCCACTGTAGACACATGTTTATTACCCTGAAATCACTTAGCAATTTGTGTCCGACCACACTCGCTCTGTCGGCAGCCTTTCAACAACTGTCGCTCTGTCTTCCACTCCTGCAACCACTTCCTGCTCCTACTGCTGTCTCTACACTTACTTCTGTTCTTAGTCCTAATTCTTCTCCTACTCCTGCTACTTCTTCTCCCACTCCTTCTCCCTGTGTGTTAGCACTGTCATTGTGACGTCTGTTTAATTTCACAATTCATTTCATGTCAAACGGCTTGTCAATGCCTCAGCTTGTTCAGTGTCGCTATCGCTATCTCTATAAGGCTCTGTCTTTCCTACGCCTACTCTGTCTGCTCTGCCTCCTCTGTCTGCTCTGCCTCCTCTGTCTCCCCTGTCTGCTCTGCCTTCATTACCTCCTCTACCTCTTTCCCTGCCTTCATCTGCCTTAGAAAATCTGAAAAACCAAAAGCGACGCCTGTCAAGATGTTTGAATTTGATGTATTAACTGTTTGCCCTCGGCTCGCATTGTGCTACAGCTGCTTAGCATACGCAAGGACTTCTCTCTAAAAGGACTTCCTTTCTTGGACATGCAAGTGTGTGTGTGTGTGTGTGTAGACGCATAAATTGCTGCCGCTAAATTAGATACTTGTGCAGAATGTGGCAGGTTAAGTGCAGATCGACAACAACGACAGCGAGGAGATAGTCAATGTTTTTATAGGATGACTTTATCATGGGTGCTTAAGAGCTTACGCGCAAAAGATAGTACATGATAAATACGTTAAAAGATTTTGCCAACGCGTTGCCTGCAGAGTAGATTTACATGGCATGTCTAGCTAAAATTGACTCCTCAGCAGGCAAGATGTATGTGAAGTATAAGAAAACTGGCAATTTTAGAATGCCAAACTGATGGATACCGCGCAGAAGTGCTAAACTGATAGTTATCTAGTTAATAAAAACTAAACTTATACATAGATATTAGTTGTTTAATATTTATTCATGTTGATCCCTGAATGAAATGAATCCTGACGACGAATGGACGTTTTTTTTATATATGTTTGTGATGTAAAAAAAAATAAAACAGCAAGGAGTCTAATTTAATTATTTCTGTATTAGATATTATAAGTTGAAAAACTACGATTTTTTTTAAAACTCTCTTGAGTGGTTTCAATTGCCTCAGATTTAGCTAAACAGTAGAGTTGGAGAAATATCCAGAAGATTTTCCTATATGAAATATTGTTGTTAACACTGTAACAACGATGTTTCTACAGCTCTACTTTACAGTTCTTTTTTATAGTATTCCAAACTGACAGCCGACAAGACCCTCATCGAATTGATTTGATGGAATAGCACAGAATATGTGCGTTGAATATAATTAACAAACTTCTTAGTTGGCTTCTATTACTATAGCTACTGCAGCTGTCTCTTAAAGTATTTCAAACTGTAGGATAAGAAAACCCTCATTGAACAAATAGAATATGTATTAAACTTTCTTAAACTCCTTTCATAAAATGGAATGAAACCACAACTAACATATTGAAAGGCAATTCGATAGAATAGTTGCCAAGCCAAAACAGTACAACATTTTGGCTTCTAAATATGTTAGTTGCCCCCTGCCGGCTTTCTAATTATGTGGAAATGTGAGCTCAGTAGCTGCCGAAACAGACTTATACATTAGTCCACTATAATCAGAATAATTGGCATTTCAGTTAGCTCAGGTTCATGTTTCAATTGCCCAATTTGGCTGGCAGGCAGCAGCAGCATTAACAGTTCCGAATCCGTCCGGCTCTACACTTTTGATCAATGGGCTTTAATTAATAATAATCTGTTGCAATTTGTGTGCCCACACACACACACACACATACACAACTAGAGCAGCAAAGTGGCAGGCAAATGGCATATTAATTTCTAATATTATAACTAGCAGGAAATGCCACTTGGCTGTGGCAGTAGCTAAGGAGCTACTCAGTTGAGGCATATGTATGCAAATCTGTGGCACATACTTCAACACGTTCGATATCAAATTAGTTCCTGTTCCTGTGCCTGTTCCCGTGCTCCGTGTTCGTGTTCAATCAGCTCCGTTGACTTGTGGCTAATTGGGCTTAGGGCAGCTCTATAAACATTGCACATAAGTATATCTCCAACATAAGCCCAATGTGAAGTACTAACAATACTTCAAACAATTTGCTTACCTACCCAAAAAAAAAAAAGGGAAGAGTAGGGAAGACAGGGTAAGTGGCAACTGAGGGGCATGTCTGGCATTTCTCGCGCAGTTCGCACCGCAACGCCTTCGGTTTTGGTCTGGCCGGGGCGGGATTTTTCTGGCTTTACTTTTGCTGACTGCTATTTTATGGTAGCCATTAAAGGAAATTGAATATAATTTTGTTTGCTAAGCTCTTCCATAAACTTCCCCAAGTGCCTGGCGGTGCTATATGATTTTTTCCGCACCTCTCACGGTCTTCCTTCTGCTCTCTCTCTCTCTCTTCCTCTTTTTTTCCCGTGCAAGGTTTTTCATATTTTATTAAGTTCACGCCATAAAAAGGTCAACTAGGGAGAGACGCAGTAGCCTAAGCGGCCTTAGTTTTAATGGAACTGGGGGCAGCCTGGCCTGTCGTCCCTCTCCTCATAAATATGATTGAGAAATTTACAAGTTGAGCTTTAGATTTGCAACTTAACTGCTTGGTATCTGTTGACCCTTTGGCGCAGTGACCACTGCGCCTCTCCCCCCTCTCTCTCTTTCACCTATTCCCTTCATCGTGCAAATGACGAATGGTTGCCGCCTTATCTTTTGGCTTATCTTGGGCACTCTGAGCACAATTCACAGTTAGATTTGTTTGCTGTCCACAGCGTAGACAATATTGCCTAACCTATTTCCGTACAGATACTTATGTGGGCAAGTGTAAGTCAGACCGCAGCACAGCAGTCAGACAAACCTTCAGTCAAGACGTTTGTTTTCTGTCTTGCCCTGCCGATTTCATTATTTATTTAAGTTCGTAGAGCCAAACTTGCATATTGAGTTCGGAAACTGAGAAATGAGACAGAGAAAGAGATGGAGAGAGAACTGGGAGAACTTACAAATGGCAAAATAATAAATTGTTTGTTGCGGTTCTTGCTGTTTGCCTTTTGTCTTAGGTTTTGGTATACGGTTTCGACATCATAACCCTACATTGTTTGTCCAGCTTTTGGTAGGCGCAAAACATTTTTATTTTCATTTCATTTAAATTTGAAATTCTTAAGAAAATAGATACAATTCTTTAGCATGTATACTCTTTCCATTAATTTGATTAGTTTTAGCACTTGAAAAGTTTCCTCATCAATTCTATTTGTTTTTATACCCTTCGACCATTGAAAATGGTCAAAAGGGTATACTAACTTTGTGCAAAATGAAATGTATGTAACGGCAGAGAGGCGTCGGAGACCCCAAAAGTATATATTCTTGCTCAGGATCACAAGCCGAGTCGATTGAGCCAGTCGTCGTCTGTCCGTCTGTCGTCGTCCTCGTCCGTCGTCCGTCTGTCCGTCTGTATGAACGCACAGATCTCAGCTATTATAAAGCTAGAGTTACCAAATTTGGCAGGAAGACTCCTGTGTGGATCAAGCAGATCAAGTTTATTTCAAATGTTAGGTGCCACGCCACCCCCCACAAATCATAATTTAATTTTTGAACTTAATTTGTAAGCGCTCAGCTATTATAAAGGCTAGAGTTACCAAATTTGGCAGGAAGACTCCTGTGTGGATCAAGCAGATCAAGTTTATTTCAAATGTTAGGTGCCAGCCCACGCCCCCACAAATCATAATTTAATTTTTGAACTAAATTTGTAAGCGCTGTTTAAAAGATAGAACTTTCTGACTTAACATATACTAAGCTTAATGAAATATCTACGTAGTCTCCAAATTTCAGTCCGATCGGACAATAAACACAAAGTATTTAAGAAAGTATGAGCAACCGTGCTTCTGTCAGCTAACAAGGGAGGCGGGCAGCGAGGCAGCGCCATCTGTCGGGATTAATTTCAAAGCATGTGCATATGCATACATATGTGTATGAATTTAACAAATTAAACTACGGGAACATAGGTCAAGGGTATCCCACTGCCTGCGCGCGACTGTTGCTTTCTTACTGGTTACTAACGTTTTTATTAACGAAACTCTTATCTGTGCTCAGTATTCGTGTCGATTCCTTAATGCCTTGACAAATCTGTAGAGCAACTGTCGACATGCCTTCGTGTCCTGTCATGTTGATGTACCTTACGCCTAAGCAAATGATTTCTGTTGATTTTCCCTGGCCAAATGCGATGCTCGTCTGCCTGACGCCTACGCAGAGCAGGGCACAGTCAGAGTAAAAGCAGCTTTTCTTTGCTAACCTCAGCCATAACTCCTCATCGACATTTTCATTTTCATTTTCATTTGTATACGTCCCTGGGAAACCGAAGCCATCAATCAATTCCTGCTCAGATAATATACTAAGACGTTTGCTATAATTCCGTGGTAAAAGGTATATGCTGCGTGTGCCACTGACAGTTTTGTGGGGGGTCAAAGGTTGCTCGTGTTCCAGGCAACAACAACAAAATGTAACTGTGCTTCTGCTATAAAAGTGCCATAATTAAGATGGAGCAGCGCATTAAAGTCGGGGCAAAAGAGTTTTAACTTAAATTATAAAAAAAGAGCTAAGAAAGTATGAAAAGTAGCTGAAAATAAATTGTAACAAGTGTGAGAGTGAGAGGGCAACAAACAAACTAGCGAAAAACTTTGCGCCACATTACGTATACGCCATGTTGAGCACATTGAGGTTAAATCTAATAAACATTTCCGGTTTTATGCACGCATGAATGTTAATGTTGATTGTTGTAAGTTTTTGACTTGAGCTTGGCAGTTTTTAAGACCCTCCCCCCCATTTTCTTTATATCCCGCCGCCTCCGCTGTGATGTCGTAGACAAAACCAACTGGCAGAACATCCATTAACACAGAAAACAGACAAATCTGCCGGAGCTTGTTGCTTATGTTCATAACTAGGCATAGTTAAGGGGTGTGTGTCTGTGCGTCTGTCGGGCTTTTATAGTTAGCGACAGTGGCAACAATTCTGGGCAAACTTTATGTGCGCTGGCAGCTCTGGCAAGATGCACTGACGATAAATTTAACACAACTTGACTTCAAGTTGGGGCCCGTTTAGATTGAAAGATCTCAAGTTGAAAGTTGAAACTAGAAAAGGGTAGCAACGTCCTCGAGGCAGGCTCGAGCATTAGGAAAACCATTCGAACTAGAGAGTGGCCCGCTGGCGAAAGAGACTTGAAAGCGGGCATCGTCTAATTTGATTTCGTTTCTAATTAACCAGACGCATTTAAAGTTTTGCAAAACTCTCGTACACGTGTCGTTGCCACAAGTTCGTGAACTCTCTCAACTAATTCGTAGTATACATTTAACTCGGTTATGCAGCTGCCACACTGCCACACTGCGCTTTTCCAGTCACAACCCCAAGCGACACATTTCTTCACTGCTTGTTTGTCTGTCTGTCTGTCTGCGGCTGTGGCTGCCACACTGGCTGTGGCTGTGTGCGTGTCAGCTGCCTCATCACGCGGCACTGTGGCCGAGCTGCGAGCTTATTAAAAGCAAATAGCTTGAGTGGCTGCTGATGGGCGACGTGACGTGGTTAAAAAAGCGAATTTATTCTCGCTATTTATTTGGCTATGATTTTGATATGCTTATGATATGCTCTATGTACGTAGACTGACGAAAGTGAGTGTATGTTGTTATAATTGTGAAATGCCATTTAAGCTGCTTACTATTTTTCTAGCAGGTATTTTGTCTCGAATCAAGAACTGGGTCAGGCTCGGAAGTTATAAGCCGGCTCAGCGGACAGGCCCAGACATGCTTGAAAAGGGTGGACGGGTTGTATAGCAAGTTAAAGAGTTGACAAGCTTAAATAGCAAAGAAATACTGCTTGTTAATTATTTTCATTTTCTTAAGTATTTAAAGAATGCCAAAAATGTACACTAAGTGGAAATTTGCACTTAATTTCTATAAGAAGATTATTTTACTTTTTAGAAAAATTAATTTGCCAGTCAACTATATTCCCTAAATCACACCACTGTGCACCTGACTGATAGTCAAGCATTGTTCTTCCACTTTTTTTATACCCCTGTTTGCCTTTTCATGCCAAGCCGTTCCCCTTCCCCCCTGTCAAGCATTTGCCTAATGTCTGTTTGGTTTCTTGGCACGACATGCCTTGTGAAAAACTTATCAAAAAACTTTTGCAAAGTTGTCAAGGTTTTTTGTCCCGTTTTGTTCAGTGGTTCGTCATTTGCAGAGCCCGGCAGAAATAATTATTTATAACTTAAAACCAACCAAAAATGTGTGGAGGGTGCAAGGTCCTCGAATAAACAAATTGTCTACGCGCAGCAAAGCAAAACACGCAAATCTGATTTCTCATTTCATATACAACAACTTAAATTGTATAATTTTTTATGCTTAAATTGGCACCATAGGGAGAGGGTGGGGCGGTGAAGGGGAGCTATAAAAGAAGTCTCTATAGATAAAACAGTCCAATCGATAACTGAAGTGCGAGCCGGCAATAATAATCGCTCGAGTGTGGCAATCTACAGACAACACTCCACAGGCACATTGTGTTCTGGTTTCTCTCTCGTTCTCTCTCTGACTGTCTCTGTCTCCGTCTGCCATTGACAGACAGTCATAAATATGAGGGACATAAAGAAAAACAGTCAGGCAAAAACTATGTACTACATATGCCAATGACGACAACTACGCCCACCACCCAGTGCCCTTCTTCCTTCGCCACCCAATGTCGTCCATCTTCCATCGACATAACAAACTGTGGGATCTGTTTTTGTGCTTGTACTTTGCCAGGGCAACGTTTGATGGAATGCCTGAAATGTCGACAATTCCGGGTTGTCCTCGCTGTGCTCTCCTAGTCGCAGTGTCCTCCTGGTCGCCATTTCTTGGCACTTCACTTGGACAGTTCATTCAAGTGTGGCTTAACGAGAGTGGGGAGGCGCTTTCGTCTTGAATTCATTTAGTTAATGAGCGCATTAATGTGCAATTTTAAAGAGTTGTGGGAGGAGAAAGAGAAGGAAACAGAAATGTACAAGAATTATTCGCATAATATTCTTTGGAAATGGTATAGAAAACACTTCTTATTTGCTTTAGAATGCATAAAACCTTATTGAATAAGGCCTCTATGACTCCATGAGGAATATAATTCTATATTTATATTCATAATTATTCAAAGAAAGAGGCCTCTCTGTCTTTATATTAAGAATACTTACAATAAATTTAGTTCTTTTTGTTGCTGGCGTTAAATGTATTAAAATTTTGTTGCCAAACTTCACCGTGCTATGTTGCCACACTTCAAATAACACTTCCATGCCATACGATGCTGGTAATTCATTTCAAAACAGTCCAATTTAACTCTAAATATCTTTTATACCTTTTTTACCTTCTTCCTGCCTAGTCCCGGAGTGGCTTTGCTAGACTTTTCGGCAATTGCTTTGGGTGCAAATGAAATGCAAATTTGTCCATTTGTTATTAGCATTAAATTGCAAAGTGTCTACAGAACTCATTTATGGCACTTTCGAGGCAATTGTTTCTGCGAGTGTAGGCCGCATACGGTTATTGTCGACCCGGTACAGTGTACACAGTTGTGGCCTATAAACTTTGACAGTAAATTTTTACAACAATGCGTTTGGTTCACCTTTCTCCTGGAATGCATCCCGTGGCAACCATTGCGAGCAGGGGAGGCTGAAAAAACAAGAAAAAAAAAACTCGTCTAAATGCCATTCAAATTAAATCACCGGCAATCTATTCGGACAGCTCACACACACACACACAAGCACACGAAAAATGCGCGCTAATTTATTTAAATAATTTGAAAATGTTTCGCCAAAAAGAAACAAACAAACAAAGAAGGGAGAGGGGGGACTAATAGCAGCTGTGTCTAGTCAAGTTTGTGTTGTCTTAAGATAGGAGGAGAGGCAGCTCAAACAAAGCGTTTGCTCAAGAAAAGGCCAAAAGTTAATGTGCCCCTAAGTAGCGGCCATGTCAACCCCCAACACACACACACAGCCACACACACACACAACCACACACACTCGCTCCCATTAATGCTGCTCCTCCACTTTGTTGGCCAACTGCTTTTCGGGGCAGCTTCCGTGGTCTCTCTCTTGACTCCCGCTGGCCTCCTCCTGGCCAGGTTTGTGTCTTTTGTTTGCGGCGACTGCGTTGATTACTTTGGGGAAATGTGCGTGAAAGGTAACGGCGCGTACCTGTCTTGTCATTTTCCGTTTGCTGTTTCGGGCTGCTCGACTGATTTATGTGTGTGCTGCCTCCTGGCGTGGGCAACCTTCCCCGTTAGCTATGATTTTAAGCTGCCATTACGTGGCCATAAATCATGCATTCAATAATGCCTTGACTTCACCTAAATCATAATCAAATGAATCAGAGTCTGCATGTAGTAGATAAACTATTAAATTTAGGTTTTAGTTGCATCATTTCAAATTAAACATTCATTGAAACCGATATTTGTAACTTACGCAACACTAATCGTTACATTTGTTCAATGATTTATCGAAAGTGTGGCGGTAAGTCGATACATAAGAGAGAATCAATCGAAGCTGAGCCAAGGCACAGACATGAACGTAATTGAAACTTTAAAATTAAAATTATCAATTAAAATAAACGCCGAGTAATTATTTTATTTGTTGTTTTTTTCATGTACATTCAGAGCATGCTAAACTACACCAAGATTGATATTTAATTCATATAATTTATTTAAATTATTAAGCTGTCATTACGTTGCTATAAATCATGCATTCAATGCCTTGAGTTCACCTAAATAATTATCAAATTAATCCAACTCCACACTAAATGGATGAACTATTAAATCTAGGTTAAGCATTAAGTTGCATTACATATAAAACATTCAATTTGCAAACTCTTAAACAATATTCGCATTTGGCTTTTCAATTTATCTGCAAACATGCGGAATCCGGTTTATTGGCAATATGTGCGGGCCACAAAATGTCTCTTCAACTTGATAAACTCATTCACATGAGTGATAATTGTATTCAACTTGATTCAATAATGCTTTTTTTCTGCTGGGCTCGCGCCTATTGGTTATTTAATATATATTTTAATTAAGTATACGCAGCGTTGACGTGCTCATAGTATCGCATTATGTTTGATTTACGCTGAAATACAATGCAATTAAGAGCACTGCCCACAGTCAAGAGAGAGGGGGTTGAGCAGAGAGAGAGGGGAAGAAGTGTGAGGATGCCACTCGAATCGACTGTACAAAGAGAGTTCTATGGTAGTGTTTTCAACATTTGCCCATTAAAAACTCATTAACAAGGCACAATGGCTTGACAAATAACTCGAAATGCATTCACTTCCGCTCGGTGGAACAAACAGACGTTGCGTATACGCAACGGATGATCATGACAGCGTACACAAGTGCGAGTTTTATGCACTTTTAAATGCATTTTATCAGTGCAATTACACACACACTCGCAAGCTGGACGGCAAAAATACACTGGAAACAATTCACAGACAGCCTCTCGACCAATCGCAGACAGACAAACGCATTAATTTGACAGCCGAAAAGCTGAAAGGCAAAGGAATTCCGGGACTGTGGTCTCCTGTGGCTCACCAAGGTAGACAGTGGATTGGCCTGTACTAGCACATACTCAGTAGAGTATTTACAGGGTATTTGTTATACAAAACACTTGTCACTTGTCATTTGTCACTGATGATTCTCCTCGTCACTTTCACCTGCTCTGTTTGTCTTTCTTCTTGTCAAGCTGGCGATATATGCTGAACTAATGAAAGCGGATGCCTGCGATGTTGCAGCGTGATTTATTAGACTTCTATTTGTATTATTCTTTTACTGGGAATATTTTATATAGGTATATATACTGTATATGTATGTATGTGTGTATAGAGCGTGCTTATTGTGGGCCTCGTCTCGTTTGTCATTTCGCTGCAGGAAAAACAACAAGAGAAAGCAAACAATGCCGTCAAGCCGCCATTTGCGCTTATCTGCACAGCAGGCAGGCAGAGGTGGCAGGCTAGAGAGTGAGTGAAAGAGAGGGGGAAGTGGAGAGAGAGGGAGAAGGAGAGAGTGGAAGACGGCAGTGTCTTTTTACTTACAAATTACTTGAATACTTTGCGCCTGCTGTTACACGGAAACGGAAGTGGAAGTGTTTTACAGCGCATACTTACAGCCACACCCACAACACACACCCCTCACACACACACACACAAACTCCTGCATAGGCACACACTCGCGCTCCGGCGGCAACTTTCTTCTTCAATCATAAAATCAGAACTTTTTACCCTTTACGGCATAATCAGTGGAAGTGTAAGGCAGTGTGTGTGTGCATGTCAGTGTGTGTGAGTATGTGAGCATGTGTATATATGTGTATAAGTATTTGTGCCTGTGTATGTGTGCTTATGTGCATGTGTGTGTGTACAGTGCCGCTGGCTGCAATTGTCTTGTCTTTTATAGTTGTGCCAGTTGCTTTGGTTTTGCCAGCATTATTTTAGCTAGAGCGGAGCACGTGAGCAGGCACGAAAGGCACGATCTGGGGCAAGGAAAAGTCAAACAATGTTTACGACTAATTTTATTAAATATTTCATTAAACTAAAGATAGGTTTATATGATATATTGTCTCTGCTAGGGGTTTAGAGTCCTTCCCTTCTTATTACAGACTTACTCACGCGCTCATCTCTAGCTGATTGCATCGGTATTAAGGTCGCTTTAGGGGGAACTACATTTGGCACTTAAGCCTCGCCCTTTTTATTATAAAAGGGTTGCGCTCTAGTTGTTGTTGTAGTGGTAGTTGCTGCCGCTGTTGTTGTTGTAGTTCATAAAACGAATTACTTCACCCCGCGGCATTAGAGGCTACAGATTTTTATTGCTAACCAAAGATATTGTCATAGATTTTATGCCAGATACCGCTGCGCTGGAACATTGCGTTCGCCTGGGCATGCTGCATGTGGAGCTGGTAACGCTTGAGGGTGCGCGGGTCGGCAGGACCCCAGCTGGGCAGTGGCTCAAAGGCTTTGCAAATGCGCGCGCCCAGAGTAAGCTCCTTGGGTTGACTTCGCACTGCCGGAATGGCCCAGAAGAGCACCTGACCCACACCAAAGGCACTGAGGCACCAACCGAAGACTGTAAAGAGAGAGCAGATTCAATTAGCTGAGCTGGGAAGGTTTAACAGGCACTGGGACTCACCATAAACACCCGGCAGATACGTGTAGTCCTTGTACTTGAGGGGTTCGTAGAGCACCAGCATGTAGACCAATATGCTGATCATCAGCAGTGGAGTAATGAGGCCCCAGCAGAGGCGATAATACTTGGAGGTTTTTATGCCCAGCATAAATTCCACATCGCGGCAAAGGCGCTTCACACCATACACCCAACCAATGGCAACCAGCTCGAAGATGGCCAAGACAAGTGCCACAAAGGTGGCGCCAAAGAAGTCCAACAAATTGAGCACATACTGTCCACCAGGTGTGATGTACAGCAAGCCAAGCAAATACCCTATAATCGATATGAAGAGCACAATGTGCCACTGCTTGACTGTGGTAAATTGATCCTTCAGCACTGTGGTCAGGCAGGAGACCATGCCCACATTGCTGCCTATGCCCAGCACGAAGAGCATGAGAAAGAAGAGCACCGAGAAGAGCTGAGGCACCACCTTGAACTTGGCTATGGCATCGGGGTATGAGATGAAAGCCAAGCCAGGTCCACCATTGACCACACTGGAGATATCCGTTGTATTGTTCTCATACGCCAGGTTGCCCAAAATGCCAAAGATGACAACGCCAGAGAGCAGGGAAGTAAAGGTGTCCAGGGTGGTGACAATGTTGGCATCTCTGTGTAGAGGAGAGGGAGAAAAGAACGGGGCATGAGTGGAGGTAGAGAAGAGTGAAGTCCGTTGCCCACTCACCTGTAGATATTCTGACCAAAGCGATTGTAGGAGGCGTACATGACAATGTTGCCAAAGCAGATGGCCAGCGAGAAGAAGACCTGCGTGACTGCAGCATACCAGACCTGCGGCTCCAGCAGCTTGTGCCACTGTGGCTTGAGGAAGTACAGCACACCATCTATGGCGCCGGGCAGGGAGAGAGCACGCACCAGCAGTATGAGCATGACCACGTACGGAAAGATGGCCAGGAAGTAGGATGCCTTGCCGGAACTCTTGACGCCGCGGAACATAATCACAGCTATGATGAGCCAGGCGCCAGCCAAGGCCAGCGCCAGGCTCCAGCTGGGCCAGCCAATGCCGTCGTCTATGCTGGCCTTCTCCTGCAAGATGATGTTACTGTAGGGACGGAGAGGAAAGGGGAGGATTATACTTTATATTCTAGACTGCTTCAAGGCAAACTCACTTAAAGTAAAACTCCGCTGAGGTGGTGCGCATTGTGCTAAGATTGCTGGGGCTGCTGACCGCACCCTGCGATGCGGAGTCCAAGCAACTGGGTCCCCACTCGGCACGGCAATAGCTCCACGGCAGTGTGGGATAAAACGATTCCACGAAATAGCGCAGCGTGACGGCCATTAGTGTGGCATAATAGGTGGTCACAATGCCCGTGGCCAGCACCTGCCCGTAGCCAATGCCTGGAGCAGACAATGGATGAGGAATGAAATGGATTTATAGGGTATGCAATGTACCCGACTTACCTCGCATAATGGGCACAAAGTCGTAGACCTTTACACTGCCCCTGCTGGAGAACTGTCCCAGAAGCATTTCCAGATAGTAGACGGGCTTACCCACCAGTATCAGCACAATAAGATAGGGTATGAGAAAGGCACCGCCGCCATTCTCTAGTGCAATGAATGGAAATCGCCAGACATTGCCCAGGCCCACACTCAGTGCAATGCAGGACATGAGGAATTCGATGTCATTGTTCCAACCTTCGCGCTTGACAGCCCCCTTGCTCTGCATCGGGTGTAGGAGAAGGAGGCTCCGCGGAGGAGGCTTCATTGCTCTTGCTGCCATTGGCTTTGCCACGTGATGTTGCAACACCTTCGGCTTGGGATTTGTAGGCGCCTGCTATGGAGATCGTTGAGGCATGTGGTGTGCCAACATAGGCTGGATTGAGGTAGCCATTGTTGTTGTTGTTGTTGTTCTGTTGTTGGCTGGTGGCACTCTCCTCCATTGTAATGCGGTGGCAGCTGCCAAATTGAAGGTTACAATTAGTTAATGGTCAAGTTTGATGGTTCAATACTAATTAAGGCTGTAATAATCAGAACCAAACCACACTCTAAACTGGTTTTCACATACAGCAGCAGCAGCAATAACTATGGCAACAAGTACAACAAAAAATACAACAAAAAGTACAACAACAATTACAGCAACAACTAAAACAACAACTATAAGAGAGTCAGAGTCAGTGACCCACTGACTGAGGAGCTCATTATATAACAATTGTGCATGGCATTCATTCAGTAAACTGCAGTGAATGGGAAGGGGAGGGGGATGGAGAGGGGTAGAGGTAGAGTAAGCTGAAGTGTTGAGGCAGCCCCGAGGCAGCAGCAGCCTTAGGGCTCACCTTTTGTGGCAGCGAAACAAGTTTCTCGACATTTTGCCTCGACGTCTCTAGCGACGCGGCATTTGCATTTTTCTCGCTTTTTGCGTTTCGATTTTGTTTACTTTTTTTGTTTACTTTTCCCTTTGCCCAAGTTAGAGTATTATGTGATTATCGAAACAACTTGTAATCGAGAAGCTGCGAGACCATTATAACATACGAAGCTGTTGCTCATTTCAAGTGCGTGCAACGGAAGCTGAGCGCTGAGATTATTTTACAATGTGTGATATCCGGTATGGAGAGATTGCTTGACTAGCTAGGAAAATGTATAAAATATTAAAAAAGTTAATTAAATATTGAATACTCAATTTTTAAATAAAATATTAATACAACATTTCAATTGTTAAAAACTTTTAAAATCCAGTAAAATAATTAAAATTAATTTGGAAAGAGGAAGCACACTTCGTTGAATTCAGCAGCAACTGTTGCAGTTGTTTACTATTGTGACATTGTATTGTTGTAACAGCGCTGCTGTTGTTGTTGTTGTTTGTGCTACAACATTGCATTTGCGCATGCGCCAAGCGCGACGCGGCGCGAGGCGACGAGACGTTGCAGCTGCGTCGTAGTTCTGCGATTGTTCTCGCAATCAATGGAAAGTGAAGGTGCACATTGCCAAGCCGTTGCCCTCGTCGCGTAATGTCAGAGAGGTGAGAGAGAGGGTAGGGGGGTGTGGAGCGGGGGTGGTGCAGTTGCAACTCCAAAACAAGGAACTTGGAACGCGGAAAGAAGCGAGTCTAAAATTGATAACTTTCAGCACGTTTGCATTGCACTGCGCACAGTCATAAAATACTCTATATATGATAGGAATGAAATGTTTATAACAACTGCGCTTTTTATTATTATTGCAAACAAGAAAAAAAAGCAACAACTATGACAAATGTTTAAACAATTGTCGTGGCAAGCGTGTGACAATGTTAATATTAAACAGACGAAAACATTTTGGAATCTGCACTGCAATAAATATGTATTTGAGATGAGAGATAAGCCCCCAAGCTAGATAAGAGATAAACATAAACTGTCTAAGCTTAAACAAGACAAGACAAACAACAAGAACAAGAACTCTTTCAATTATTGTTATACGACACAGAGTGCCGTCACTTATCTCTCATCTCTTGCCTGTCTGGGGGAGTTAAAGGAACTTGACCTATTAAAAAAAATTTTTAATTATGTTTTTATTATGCAGCCAAGTATGTTCTCATCATGGGTAGAGATAAGCTTTGTTGCCACAGTTGTCCATAAACGCAGAGCCCGAAACCCGCTAACAGATTTCAGCTTGAAGTTGGCATTTGTTTATGTATAATTAACTTTTGCACGCGACTCCATAATTATGGTTTCTTTTATTTGTTTGTTTTACTTCAGCAATATAACAAAAAAAAAAACACAACACGACTCTTTACTATTCTGTTTTCTATTTTCTGTTTCCCACTCACTTGTAAATTATTTGTTATGTAAATTTATTTATGTTTTCAGCTTATTTATTTTGGCTTTAGGTTTCTGTTGTTTTGCTGTGTCACGTCAATTTTGGTAATGCCTGGCAATCTATCATCATTTTGTTCCGCCTTTCCATTTACGAATGAAATATAGATGATGATGATGATAACTTTGCCATTTGCTTCTTATTCTCTCTTTGCAGCTGGAGATACGAAATACTTTAAAGAAACACCAACTAAACCTTTCGAGTTGCTTCCGAACTGTACGCGACGATTGCCAAACGTCAACTGAACTGAGTTCCGCGCTGCTTCACTCGACGTTGCTGCGATCGGCCCGTAACGGTAAAAGGTGTTGCTCGCGGCTTGACCTAAGGTAAGTGAGACTCGCATAAATACCTGTATTGGGTCGCTTACTTTGCCATAGACCTGTCCAACTTGGTATTGCTTGTTGTTGCTGTGTTGGGTAATGTGCTTGAGGACGTGCTTGGATCAATGTTAATTCGCATAACCTTCGCACGGTGGGTGGGAGCAGTGATACGGGCAGGGGTAGGGGAGATTTAAGCTGAAATATTTTAGTTATTATTTCAGTGTTATTGTTATTAATTATAACAGGTTAGAATCATGAGTTTCTAGGTTGTTTGATTGTTGTTTTATTATAATTAATAGTTGTAATTAATCATATATAAGTTGGTAATTTATACTGAGGGTATATTTTAGTATATTTACTTAACTCTTATTATATGCTTGCAGAGGGTATATTGGTTTTTATCAGGAGACATCTCAGAACACACTTATATATATGTATATATATATATCAAGCAGCATCAAAAGGGGAGTCAATAAACTCAAGTCTGTCTGTCTATCTGTCTGCCTGTCTCTCCGTCTGTCTGTTTGTCTATCTGTCTATCTGTCTATCTATCTGTCTGTCTGTCGGCTTTCGGCATGCCGAAGGTAGCCTTTCATTCTCGTTTTTATCAGTTATTGTATGTAACTTCTCTGTACATATGTGTTAAATAGGTAGTATAATTAAAAGTATAAGCATAGTATATATTCTCAGACATTCATTCTGTTTGTCTGCTGTAACTTGGTTATCTGTCTAAGCAAATGCCTTCTCTTAGATACAGTATCCCAACTGATCAAATAGAATTCCCATAAACTCTTACTCATTCTCAACAAAGTATTGCACATTTATTACGTAGAATATATATTACGTAGTTTATAAAATGTCTTTATAAATGTTTACAGAAACCACAAAAAAAAACCGAAACCTGTAGCAAGCTGTAGCTGAAAATTTCCTTGTCTGCTTAATATTCAATTTGGCTCACTAACTTATTTTCATTTCTGGGAACTTTGTGCTCTTTGTTCTCTTCTTAGTCATCTGATTAACATTTTTGATACTCAATTTTCTTTTTATTTTGGCCACAAACAGGAATTCTCGCAACTTTGCAGACACATTAAAAATAGTTGTTACTGGGGGGGAGAGAAACTGGTTTTACAAGCGTCGAAGCGTAAAGATAAGGTTGACAAGGTCAAGTTGTGCGCCAGATGAGTTGTAATGTTAATTGTCATAATGATTGCAATGATAAGTTTCTTATCATTTCAATAAAGTGTAGAAAATTCATCCAACTGTACAACTGCAACTGCGTCATTGCGAAATGTGGTAACACACACACACACAGACACACTCCACAACCACAGGGAGCAAAAGTAAAAGTACTCATGAGTGAGAGTGTGTGCGTGTGCGTGTGTATATGTGTGTGGTAAGCAATTTTAATTGGATGCAAATTGGCAACATCTACGAATATGAATACGAGTGAATATGAGTACTCACTGCCGGCTGCGGTCTAGCAGACTAGCAAAAACTCTGGTTGTTATCACAATTTGTTTGTTTTTTTTTCGGGGCATTAGCGTAGAATGGACCGCAATAAAATGGAGCATTTCATGTGGCCAACGGTACGTATACGCATTGATTAAAACAATTCAATTAAAACAAATGTCAACGATGCTTTAAGAGCAACACAATCGCATTTATCGCGCCCGCATAAATAAATTATTGCAAATGGCAATTATTTCTTATTTTATTTCCGCTCTTCCCCTACTTATCTCTCTTCCTCCTTCCATCCTGTCCGCATGTTGTTGTTAATTAATTGCACTGATAGTATAAATACAAATGTTTCTGCTTCGTGTTTTGTCATCTTCAGCAAATTGTTTTATCTCATTTAATGTGCAATTAATTTTTAATAATACGCTTGTTGTTGCCAATGAAAAGGTTAATCTCTGTTTCTGGCTTATACCACATGTGTGTGGTAAACAATTATAGGGAATGTGGAGTATAAAGATTGCAACTTTGTATTGTGCAGCGATGCCTCTTCTTTTTATAAGTTTTGGAAATATAATTTTAATTGAATATCTGAGCGAATTTATCAGGAATAATATAAAGTATAGACAATACAATATAATTAAAATTATAATTATAATTATTTTATATATAATTATTTAAGCTTAAAAAAATATTTTAAGCTCAAAATAAAGGAAATATATTTTATATTTGCCTATCAATTTAATTCATTTAATTATTACAAATTAAATTTTTATAATATTAAAATTAATTTTACTCTAATTATTTTAAAGGTATGGGAAATGTTTAAATATGTTCTACACTTCTCATATCACTATCTACAGGGTATCGTGCAGCATATTTAATTATTTTTTCACAGTTTTTTCCTAGGCATATGCAGCGTGGTAAATTGATAAGTTAATTAGCAAGGCACATGAATTAATCTTTTATTTTTATATACAATTGAAAACACAAAATAAAATCAGTTTAAATAACTAGAGGCTTTTCGTCTTTATACTTAGTTTTAATTTAATTTTATGCCTCGTTGAATTCCCCTTACTAATACAGAAGTATTATAAAAAAGTGCCCAAATAATTGTTAATTAATGCAATTTACTAGGGAAGTTGTTAAACTGTTAAAGTATAATTACAAAATCATTATAATTTCTTTCTCTCTCTGCCTCTCTTTTTACCTTGCCTGTCTAATTAAGTTAGTTAACTGCCTAATTACGTCTGCCGTCCGCAATTGTTGTCCACATTTTGAGGCCGAACTATGGCCAAGTATCAACAATTAACTCTATTATAATTTGGGCATTCAGCCAACTGCAAATTTATGACCAACGAAAGCGTTCACTGAGCATTCTCTCAGTCATTTATCAAGCAGCAGCAGCACATAAATCTTGGCCAAACAAATCGCAATGACAACTGTTTAACTGCCAGCGAATGCCAGGCGACAGGATCTGAGCCTGAGCCTGAGCCTGAGTCAGGCGAAAAGTGGCAAAAGCTACTGCAAAAGTCGTTGTCGTTGTTGTTCTTGTTATCCTTGTCCTTCGTCACGCAATTGTTTGTTGTTTGTTGCTTTGTGTTTGTGTTTTTTCTCTGGCAGGACATTAAATTTTATAGCATTTACCTGTTAGACATTGAAAAACAAAAGACAAGGCAAACAGATGGCGGCTAAAGGCAAAAACGGCAAAAGGTTGTGTTGGTCACTCGCTGGCAGATTGCGTATACGCCCGCCTGGTAGCCTGATTTAGCTTGATTTATGCACTTGAAGCTCGTTAAGAATTGATGATTCAAATTTAGAGCTTCGCTGATTTTGGTTAGTTTTCTTTATGGCGCCGGTGCATAATTAATGAGTCCTTGGGGGGCTGTTTGTAGAAGAAGGAGAGAGGGGAAGAGAGATAGCACATCAAGAAAGAGACATACTTTATGTCTGTAGTATAACTCCGGCTATGTATAACTGCTGCTTGCAATCTGCTCTCATGTTAATTGAATTTTGTTTTTGTTATCAAAATAAATGAAATCTTTGCCAACTCAAGACAGCGATAGAGAGAGAGAAGGGAAAAGAGAGGAAGGGGGAGGGAGAGAGTGAGATTTACTTGTTGGCATTTGCAATTACTTTTACCTGAGCCGAGAGAGAGCTGAGAACTGAGAAGTTTGCATTACATATGCAATTGCAATTGCAATTTCATTTACTTGTGGCCAGCCGCACGAAGAGAAAGTGGAGAGAGGAGGAGAAGGAGGCTCTGAGGCAAGTTGAGGTGGTGGCATGTGGTATGCAAGGCATTTACCACAAGTGTCAGTTTGTTTTGTTGCATACTTTTCGGCTGCGGCATTTGAATATAAAACACATACGTCATACGCCCCGTGCACAGGCAACTAATTGAGCTGTTGCTGCGGTTTTGCACATTCTATTGCAGCAGTCGTTGCACATCACGCATACGCCATGTTGCACACACACACAAACGCAGTTTATTAAGCCAAAGTTTGATGCTTGTTAAAGCCAAATTCCATTACTTTGTAGTACATATTTCTAGCTGTTGTTTGGCTGCTATAAAAATGACTACAGCACACGCAACAACAACAACAACTCGCACAAAAAGCACAACTCAACTTGACTCCGAGTCGAATCGCACGCTAAGCGCAGCAGAGCGCACTTCGTGCGTATAAAAATCTGCAACTCATGCAATTTTCATGAAAAATTTGCTTCACTAAAAAGAAAAGCAGCCAAAACAACAGGCGCACATGTTTTGAAGGGGTGTGCGTGTGTTTGTTGGTTGTTGGCAAAACCATTCCGTGTGTTTGGGTGCTCTTTCCCTGTATCCTTCTTGCGTTTCCCCCTACTCCTCTTCATCTCCCTCTCTCACTTCGTTGAATACCAAAATATTTGTGTTTGGCATTTTAAGCGTTAAATTTTGCTGTCAACATTTCAACTAGTTTAGCTTGCTTCGCACACTTTGGCCCTAAGGCGGCTTGAGCACGTGTGTGCTTAAATACCCAAGGCATGAAGAGATTATGGCAAACGTGCGACTTATCTTTACCTTCCCTTCCCTTCCCTCCTCTCCTTTCTTACTCCTCTCTTTAGTCTTGGAGCTAAAAAGTTTTTATTACGGAATGATTTAAATTGAATACTATATAGAATTAAATTGGAATCTTTAACTGACGCTGTGGAATTTTAAACGGTTGATGCTTCACCCACAGCGGTCTCAAGTAAAAAACGTCTGTGAGAGGCGACAATCAGGCAAAAGAAGTACGCTGGAACTGTGTAGAATGGAAAGAAAGAGATGAGCAGAGAGGAGAATCATTTAAGAGGGTAAGAGTTTATATCCTTAAAGTTCACTTACCCAATGCCACGACTAATATGAATAATACAACAAAAGCTTGCAGTTGAAACAGTCTGATAAGAGTGGGCACGTATACCAGTCGAATAGTTAAACAGAAGCCAATGAAGAACAGCAAATAGCGGGGATTTCTCTGTAGAATTGCAGACAACAGATAGAAACTTATCGTAATGTAATGGAGACTTCTACTCACCTTATCTGTGCCCACTATGATAACGACAGAGCTGCCGATTTCAGAGAGAAATATGAATTCCCGACTAAGGCGCATTATTGGCGTGCAAAGATTTTGATAAAGTACTGGCTGACAATAGCACTCGATGCGGGTCGAGAGTATGCCGAAGCGCAGCATGCACAATGCCATTTCGATGAGGCCAATGGAAATACAGGCAATATGGAGATAGTCTTGTAAACAGCGACAGCATAACATAATTCAAACTTGTGCGATCAAAGCTGGTTCACTTGCTGTGTCTCCTGCTCTTCGACCCGTTGATTCTGTTCTTCTTGAGTCTGAGTCGGGATCGGTACGTTGTGTGTTTCTATTTCATCCTTTTCTTTCTGCCCGTTGTTTGTTTCAGCCTCATCGTTGACATCGACCTTAACAGTCTTGCCAGCTGGGGTTATTACCAGTATATGCATATTTTATGGATGAGTTTTGCTTCAGTTTAAATGTAATGCAAGCCGAGAGCGTAATTTGATCATACAGAGCCAAAATAAATATTTTCAAATAATTGCCAATTTTATATGTTTTTGATTCCACTGTGATCGAAAGGGCAAATATTTTATTTACCTGTTTCACTATAAGTTGAAGCATGCTGGCAAAGAAAGAATTGTGAACTGAGTTTCAAGTTGTTAAATTATTTTTGAAATTTAAATAGAAATCAATAACGAATATGCAGTATGAATCTACTATGTATAACATATAGAATGCATATAACTTAAAAGGACTGAGAATACTATAAATATTTATTCAATGAATATACTATGAATGCACTAGGAATTTACTTTGAATATACTTTGAACATATTATGAATATACCAAGAATGTACTTTGTGTTAATATGGAGATCTGGCAACCCTCTCAATTTGCCAATCACATTTATTTAAATACTCTCTTTCATTAGATATTAATCGGTTAAATTTATCGATAGCCTTTTAATTATCGCTAAATCCTGTTCTTGCGATTGCTAAGCGTCAACGTTAACTTGTAAACCTAATAAATTTAATTCAAATAAATTTAAACCATCAAACACAAATTAAATAAGAAAATAATAATAATTTATAATATAATATTTCTATAAGTCTTAGACAAGTCATACATACATACATATATAAAAACTGTTTTTGGAATATATATTTAATGTATAGTGCAGCATCAGTTTCGTAAATATATAAAATATTAAAGCTAAAAAAGCTAATTATGCTAATTATCAATTTAAAGAGATTCAAGTTGGCTTTTTCTGGGTTTTTTCTACACTTGATTTCCTACTGCGCTGAGATGTAGGCAACAGCAACAGCAAAAGAAAGGGAGAGGAAGATATAAACAGAGTACAAAAGAGAAAGAGAGAGGGCGAGCAAGTAGAGGAAATGAAGAGAGAGAGATGAAAAGAGAGCTGAAGAAATGGAGAGTATGAAAACAATGGAAACTTTGCCAAATGCTCGCAGAGTCGAGCCAAGCGCTTCGCATCGTTTTATCCTTCCGTTTTGCGGTAGATTTGCGGTGAGCAATGCGTCTAGGCGTGTGTGTGGCACATACACTCTGTCTGTGCCTGTGTATGTGTGTGTGTGTGCATGTCTGCGTGTGCTTGGCTATGCTTTAGTGTGCTTAAAACAAAAAATATGTCTCAGTTACCACGCCCACTTGTATGCGATGCTGGGTTTGTTTGCGATTCTGCCTGCTTGCTTTTGGCATGTGGCAAGTAGAACATAATTAATTCAAATTAATTACAATTTGTGTGGAATTAGCGCTTGTGGCAAGCCGCCTACAAAACAATGATCATCATCATAATCATGTTGTATGCCGCGCTTACATACCCAGAGATATTTCAAGAGATTTTTATGGGCTTATGTTTAGGCATGTTCATTAGCCAAGCTTTCCTTCCCTTGTTCCCCACTCTCTTCTCACTGTTCTTGTGTCTTTTATTTCTATGTATTGGTGTGTATTTGTGTGTATTTATATTCTTTGCTGGCAACTGTAAAGTTGCCTTCAAATAGTTTGGTCGATTTAAACTTGGCGCCAACTCTGCTGGCCAACATTGTTTGCCTGACCCAATTAGAGGGAATTTGCGACAGCGTCATAAACTGAAGTGCACAACTCAATTGGGCAGGAGAGCAGAAGGAAGCGAGAGAGGGGAATGAAAGAGATAGAGATGAACAGAGAGAGAGAGAGAGAGAGAGGGAGAGAGGGAGATAAAGAGTGGTTTGGCAAGGAACATGCAGCCTGGCTGGGACATTTATAAATCAATTATGCAACGATTGCACGCTCATTAGTGTCAAACTCAATTAACGCTGTGACAGTTTTGCATGCGCCGCACCACGAACAGCACTCTTGCTGCCTCTACCCCTCCCCCTCCCCAATATGCCCTGCGGGCGGTCAAACGGCGCTCAATTCGTTAATTGGCATTTGCAGTGTGTTAGCCATAAATCATTAGAGAATTACAGTTATTGCAGACGCGCTTAAAGCTTATGCAACTTGGCATAATGCGAGTGCATATTTCTTATAAGCATATACCTATAACTTCTTTTCTGCTTCTTCTTCCTCTTGCTCTTCTTATTATTGCCTATATTTGACTGCCTCTACAGTCAGTCCAAGTCGTCTCTCACTGGCCGCAATCGTTTACGACCTTCGTGCTTAGCTCTTGGCACATTAACATAAATATTCAAGCAAGCTCGCTCGACTTTAATGTGGCCAGTGTGTCATACAATGTAACGGCACATATGGCACACAGTCAGTCTGTCTCCTTCTCTGTCTCTGTCTCTTATTCTCCCACTTCCACTCTCTGTGTAATTTACATTTGTTTTGCTGACTTTTTTTTTCTGATCAAGCTTTGCAAGTATTTTATATCATAATTGCAATCTTGCATAAATGCGTGTGCGAGAGAGTTTTCAAGCACAATTACAGCGCAGCCAAGTGTGCGTGTGTGTGTATGTGGGAGTGTGTGACTGTATGTGGGCGTGTGTACTTAGTGTGTTTGTTTGTCCTTCGAATCGCCAGTTTAGTATGCGCCTTTTTATAGCAACAGCATCAACTGGCAACACAGTGGGAACACGTGTATCTGTGCTGTTCACACACACACACACACACAACTGTGCCATGTCCATGACACACTTGCCAATATGTATGTGCGTGTGTGTGTGCTTTTCGTTGCATATCTCAATGTTTGCATCTGTGGCCCAAGCCATAGCCCGCTCTGCAAACAGTTCTCGTTGTAGTTGCTGCTGCTGCTGCTGATGCTGCCGTTTTTGCTTTAGCTTCAACGACAGGCAACGCATTGACACGCGTTTTGTTTGCACTGACTGGACACCCTGCACCCTATACCAAACACCCTGCACACCCTGCAGCCCATACAGCATACCCTAGTGCTGCAGTAGCTTCACCTTTGCCTGCTTTTCCACCTCCATTGAGGTCATTTGATTTCCCATGTTATTACACATGCTGAATTTATCAGCCCGTTTGCTGTGCTTTGATTCCTTGTTACTGGCCACGTTTGCCCATTAACACTCAATCATTAGCCACAGCTATCAGGGGTACTCGTGCATCAAATTAAAACCAAACGTAAATATCATCAATAACAAACCAAACGCGACCATCGATGCCCACCAGACAGGCAAGGCAAGGCGTCGCGACACGTCTTGAGGCAACGTGACCAATTAATTTCGCCTTGGCATCCTAGCGACAAACAATTAGCGAGACAAGGAAACAACAACAATTTCAGGCAGTGTTACACTTGTCAACAGTAGAAAGCAAAGCAGGCAAGTTGCAGTATGAATGTGAGAGAGAAATGTGGAAAACTTTGAAATATTGGTACAAATTATGATTTAATTTATTTTTTATTTATTTATTATATATTCATTTATTATTTATTTATTATATTACATAAATATTTATCTTGTTTTATTTAAATTTTTAATCTGTTCGCTTGCTCTCTCAAACGATAATGACGCTGTCATGCTGCTTCAGCGTTATGCAACACTCTTCTATCGATAGTGATATCGATTGAGTTATCGCTAACTAAATCTACTCACGATAGTGTCTCTAGGAAGGTCTTACTTTATAACAGATGACTTAACATAATAACAATCAATTTTTTTACTTCTTATTAAATGTATGTTAACCATGCTGACTAGTGTAATTACTAGCTAACAATTATGCTATATTTATGACATTTGCCCTAAGCGCGTCCGTTCAATTTGCGAGCGACGTAACGTATACGTAACGTGACTTTAAGCCGGCAGATCATAGCAAATAATACTTAGTGGAATGCCGGACGTGTGGTGTGAGTGTGTGCATAGCAATGCGAAATGCCGCAGTTTATATATCAGAGGTTTAGCCGTGAGAAATCTGCATATTTTCAATGGGACTGAGACAAAGCGCGCATAAAGTGCATTTAAAATGGCATTATCACACATGAACACACTCTCACACGCAGACACACACCCCCACACCCGCACACACACACACAATGGTTGGGCGTGTCATTTATGCAAATGTTCTACCTGCTGCTTGTGCATTTTATGCGCTTTAACCCCCTGCTGCCGTTCGATTGGACCAAACAATTCGATTTTATTTGATTAAATTTTTGTTGTCTCTTTTATAACTTGGCCAAGGTAGGTTAGCTTTTTTCTGGCTAGATGGCAATTAGGCCAGTCTGGCAGACAGACTTGTTTGTATGTATAAAATGTGCGCTGGCTTAATTAACATTATATTTGTGTGTCTGTGTGTGTTAGCAAAGTGTTAAGACAAAAGCAAATTGCCACTAAATTGGCACTTAAGAATTTCTGCTGAGCTGGCTAACAGAATGTCCTCGTTTGCGCCCTGCTCGGACACGTTCCTTGTCTGCCCTACTACCTGCCTGTCTGCCAGTCAGTCCTTCAGTATCCCCTTCTCGCTCTGCCTCGGCAGTCAATTAAACTCCAACTGATGTTTAACAATTTAATTACGAAAGTTAACAAGTTTAAGTTGAACTGCCAACTGCAAACTGCCGTCAGCAATGTGCGCTGCCTGCCCTGCTCGGACAATTCAATTGGCCCCAAACGGAAAGTGTTCAACAAAATATGCCAAAGGCAGTGCAGAAAAAACAGAGAGAACAAACTGTAACTGGCTAAGCAAAGGCTGTCAGTAAGGGTATTCCATGTCGTTCTGCTCGCTCCAGAACAGATGTTGCCTGTCAACTTTGAACTGACAGTTGTGCTGGCAAAAAACTATGATAAAAAGTTAAATCTAAATTTAAATCAAATATAAACAAAAAGCAGAGCAGCTTTGGTTATGCAATTTTCAATTGCATTGTCAGTTTTTGTACGTTTAAAGAAATTATTTAATAAAAATATAAATTACTGTGCGTGAAATTTAATATAAAACAGAAATTTAAATCCCTTTTTCCATCATCTCTTGCAAGTTGTAAGAGTATTGAATGTTGCCACTGATTTTATTTGCCAAAAATAAATAAATATATAAAACATACATAGGTTTTAGTGAATGGAAGTTAAATTTAATGGAATATGCAATTGATAGCAAATTGATAGATGAAAGATTACTAAGACAAAGTGAAAACCATTTAAGATATGTGAGGAATAGAATTCATTTCATTTGTGAACAGAATTTGTTTCATTTTGGATGAGAATTTAAATAATTTAAAGCAACATTATTGCTCAATTTCTCATAAAATATTAAATATGCTTAGCTCAACGCAGACCTTGGCTAATTTGGCTTGGACTTTAGCTTTGGCTTTTTGGCTTGTTGTGTTGCCACTTGATGTGGCACAAAGGATGCCTGCGTAAGCGTCTTTTAAGTTTTCCGTCTAATTATTGTCCATTTTACAATTAGTTGGGTTTTGCTTTTGCTTCTCTCTTCTTCTTCCTCACTCTCTTTCTCTGCTGCTTTAGTTGTGCTTCATATTTACGTGGCAGCTGCATTTGCGTTGCTTTTTAATGAGTTTTTGTTGCACACAAAATGGCGTTTTGTTGTCGACTCTTGTTGCTGTTGTTGCCCACGGGCTGTTTGGCAAAGTTTACACGCTCGACCAACGGCTACTGACAGACGGACCGATGGACGGAGTGTCTGACTAAATGCTTCACTGGCCGCTTGACTGCTTGACTCGCACTTGAGGCACTCGAAAAACTAATCAGCGTCGGTAAAAGCGCGCCAACTGCGTTGCAAGTTTTGCGCTGATTGTGTTGTCTCTAGTTTTTTACAGGGTATAGAAGAGAAGAGAGGTATGTGGTGCAACTTCTATAAAGTCTTCTTTATATTCAACTAAGAAACCTTTCCTAAATGTTTATATTCTCTGTTGCTTTATATTAAACAGAAAACCTTTCTCTACAAGGTATTTACACGTCTGCATAGTACATAGAAGAGAGCGAAGGCTATAATAAAAATGAAGAACTGTTCCTAGATATACTCTGCTTTATTTTTAACTAAAAATCGTTCTCTAAAGGGTATTTATATCTCTGCATAGTCCTTGTTCCTTGTTCCTCATGCGCCTTTCTTTTCAGCCTTGTTCCCAAAGTCTTTAGAACATAATTAAGACTGTTGCAGGCACGACCAAGTTGGGCGTTTTTAAGGAGCCTGGCCTGGCTTGGCCAGAAGATCGTTTGTTTTGCTGCAAATTTCTTCTTTTTTTAGGGAGCCAGTTGCAGAATTTTTGGGCGGCGGCAACTGGACAACTGCTGCAACTTGGGCCTCGTTACTTATCTCGCTCATTTCCTTTCAGTGCACTTTTGTGTTGCATTAACATGGTCATTATCCGGTGTTATCCTTTCGCCTTTGCCTCTAATGTTGCCAGCACACTATCCGGGCTGCTTTTTATTATAATTTATGTGCCCGGTGGACGGTGGGAGGTAGCGGATTGGGGCGTTGCGCTGTGGCACTCTCAAGTGTTTTCCTTCCGCTGCGCTCAATTGCATAGTTATTATTAGCTATTGTTGGGTGCCTGTTTCTCTTGCTATATGTATATGTTTTGTTGTTGCTGTTGTTGTGTGCTTCTTTACACCTCTGCGTGCATTAGCCGGGCTGAAAGTTCTGTGCCACGCTTCAGTGCTTTCCTGCCCTGGCATCGTTCTACAGCTTGTCGCATTTAATTTTCATTATAGCCACTTGACTGCACAGAATTATGCCGTTTATTTAGGTGGAGGGGAGAGAGAAGAGGGGGGAGGAGAGGAAGGCCAACAAATAAAATCCAGTTATTAGCGTGTAATGTGGGCTGCCTTGTCATTTATTAACCCCACCTAAGCAACTTTTGCACACATTTTCCGCGTGCTCTCGATAGTATGCTACACTGCATTTCGCAATTCATTGGGCGTCAGCGCGAAAGTATGCAACACATTGACAAGTAATTGAACTTTCAATTGTTCCACAAGAATTAAACTTTCTCTGTGTTTTCTCTGTCCTTCTTTCTCTCTGTTCTACTCTCTCTCCTTCTCCCTCTCTCTCTCTCTCTATCTGTCCGTCTCTTTTGTATTGTGTGTTAATGCAATTACCGCATAGCATTCGCGAGACCGCATCGAGTGACAGCTAAGCTTGGTTTAATCCTTTCACGTGAATGTTATTTGGCCTGCAGTTTGGCATTTGGCACTTGACGCCAGGCAGGCAACTTACTCCAACTGCATAGCGTAGTTTATTTGCAGTACAGTGTTGTAAATGGCCAGGAAATCGGGCGGGACACACAAGGCAGGTTCAATTAGAAAAGTCACTAACAGTGCCACAAGTGCTTGGCCTAACCTTGTATAGAGCCGCGTGCGACAGCCGCAGACACCAACCCAAAAATCCTATTTAAGCCTCGTCGCCTTCTCTCTCTCTCTCTCTTTCTCTCTTTCTGTATCTGTCTCTTTCTATCTCCGTCTCTTGTCTGCCGCCTCTTGCACAGTTTGTTTTGTCTGTTTTGTATGGTGGTCCTAAATGTCAGCGATGCAATTAAATTGGAAATAGGCGACAGCGATGACAACGACTGCAGGGCAAGCCAGCGGAAAGAAAAGAGAGAAGAAGAGACAGTACAGAAAAGAAAGACTGAGTGGTGTGGTGGCTTGGCGCGTTATAAAATTATGAAGCAAAAATTGGATTTAAAAGGAGAAGAAATGGGAGCACCCATTAGCGAGGCGTCGTTGGACGTCGTTTACAGCGTGTCCTGTAGCTGCTGCTGCTGCTGTTGCTGCATTTGATGAGTTTAAAAATTGCAATTAAACTGCGTTTGTTGTCATTGCATTTATAAATAATAATAATAAATATAATAAATGCAGCATAATAAGGCAGACGACGCCAGACGACGTTCAAAGGAAATGAATGGAAATGAATGAGACAAGGCGGGGCAGGAAAAGGAAAGGAGGAGGGGGAAGACGGAGCAGTCAGGTGGAGAGCTGCGAGAGCCTGGCAAACAAAGTTGTTTCGTTTAACTATTGAAAACTTTTGCCAGGCAACTTCATAAAATGACGTGCGAAAAGCAGCGTGCAATAAAATGAAAGAAAAATGCCATTGAAATCAGCGCTGAACAGGAGGTGCCTCTGCCTCTGCCTCTTTCCTCCCTCCTGCCCCCCTTGCACTTAAAAATAAAGAAGAGAAGGCCCTTCTTGCTGCGTGCTGAAAGGTTTTTGGCTTGTGCAAAACATTTTAATTAAAGTGAAATGCAAACATTTCAATTAAGCCCCGCACTAAGCTGATTTCAATCTGACTAAAAGGGATAACTTCCGGCAGACGCTTTTGCCTTTTGCTGCTGCTGCTTCAGCTGCTGCTTCTGCTGTCGCCTCAAGGGTCACAACAGCTCGCAGCGTGGGTCGTGCGTGTCAGGCAGCCAGTCTCGGCCTGCTTGACTTCCTTGGCGCCTTTCTGCCACGCCCTGGAAAGCACAATTAAAAGGGCATTGCCATTTGCTGATGACGTCGAAGCGAAGCGATTGACATTAATTTTGCATTAGCTTTGCCCCGTTCCCCGTTCCGCTCTGTACTATTACATAGCGCATACGCCACGTTAGCCGCAAATTTAATTATGCGCGCTTGGCTATAAAGAAAACGAAAGAAAGAAACAAGCAAGGCAAAGGGGAATAGCAAATAACAAGTGGCTTTTGTTAAACACCAAGCCAAGAGCCCAGTCTACTTGAAGTTTATTTTATTTTCCAATTAAGTAAATTGCTTAAGCCAGCTGGGCTAGTCTGGGCCTACTACAATATATATATATATATATATAGTATAAATCACGTCGGGTTAGCCGAGGGAAATGCTTTTCCTTCATCGATGATGAAGCCGTCACACATCAATAAAGTAAACAAGCCCATGGGCGCAGTTCCCTCGAGTACAACTAATCGCTGCTTTGTCTGTGTGTGTGTGTGTGGCTTCTATCAAAGTATTTAATTGGGAATCTCCCCCTTTTTTCTCTCCTTCTGCTTCTTCTTGCTCCGTACTTATGTCTGGCTTTTAATTGATTCCAACGAAACACTCTAAGCGCATTATCAGACAAGCCGCAGCGTCAGCTTCTATAATGATTAAAGTGCTTTGATGTGTGAGCGCCGACACAATTTCATTTGTAATGTCTTCCCCTTCCTTCTTAATCGTTTTGTATATCATTTTCGATTTGTATTACATGCATGCGTCATTGTTAATCGATAATGGGGCACCCTATTGTAAACGCCTGCTAATCTTAACGAGCTCAGCTCAATGAGCCATGCAAGATAGTAATAGAGAATATTGAAACATGTGTTTAATACGCCTGAAGATGCGAGTTACGTGCGAAATTGATAGAACAAAGTGGCACTTGATACGCTTAAGGGGAATTTAAACAACGGGGAGAGGAATTTAAATGTTGATGAATTAAATGTTACGTACTCCATTTATTTTGTTTCTTTAAAACTGATTTATTTATTATTTAAGTCATTAATCTTAACTGTTTGGTTAAATTTAAAAGTTTCCGTTTCACTTTGTTTACATGCGATATTTGGAACTTACTCAACACTAATCGTTTAATTTGATCCATGATCTATCAAAAGTGTGGCGGCAAGCCGATAGACAAGGAGCATATATGGAAGGAACTGAATGAATAATCGTTAAATTTGATCAATAATCTATCGAAAGTGTGGCGGTAAGCCGATAGACAAGGGAAATTAATCGAAGGCAAGAAAACTTACAAATTGAAATATGAAACGCAATATTAAACGCAACTGTAAACTATATATTAAACAATTATTAAATCTCAATTCAAGCAACAGTAATATCAAACTAAAGCTTAAACACTTCTCAACTTGCCGCATAAGGTGAATGACTTTTCTGGTCTATTTAAGTTCAATCTGCAACAGAACTGGCCCATAATAATGTGGGCTTTAAGAGTTGCTAATTAGATTAAGTTGAGTGTCAAATTTAGTGTGTGTTTTCACTCTGCCAGCCAAGTTGCCCTCAAGTGCACTTAGACACAAGCAAACTGGGCAGTAACTGCAGCTGCAACTGCAACAACAAAAACAAGTGCAGCAGCAACTACAACTAAGCATAACAATGCAACGTTTGTTTTCCATTGCAGGCAAAGGGGCACGCGAGAAGGAGGTGAGCAGAAACTGGCACAACAACTTTAAAAGTGCAAGCCGAGCACGGCAGAACAATGCGAGATGCGATGACGACGACAGTGTGATGAGGACAGTGTAGGAAAGCAAGTCAACAAGAGCTTAAAACATAATACGAACAACTTGCAATCCCTGCCACACAGACTGTGAAGAAGAGGAAAGAAGAGGGGAATGCGAACAAAGCGACAGCAGAAATCTTTGTTGTAATTAGTGAGAGCGGATGGCTGCATCAAATGTTAAGCTGGGCGCAAGCGGAAGCGGAAGTGGAATGGCAAGCAGAACAAACGAGCAACAGAAGAAGAAGAAGCAGCAGCAGTAGCAGAAGAGCATCGACTAAATGTTTGTGAGTGTCGTGCAGCAACTGCAGCAACTGCAACAAGTGCAACAAATGCCAAACAATCTGCGATCATGTGCGACGTTGAGAAGGCGATTAAGTGCAATCAGAGCGATGACGATCACGACGAACTGGACGAGCAGCAACAGCAGCAGCAGCACGTGCTGGCCGAGCAGGAGCAGCAGGAGCGACAGCAGCGGCAGCTCAGCGTTGTCACTGACGTGAGATCCACTGGATCCAGTCGTTGTTTTGGACAGCTGCTCAAGCTGTTGCTCTCCTCGCCGGGACTGGTGCTGCTGGTCACGGGATACTCTGTGCTGGGTGCATTAATATTTCCACTACTCGAGGCGCCGCAGGACCTGAGTAAATCAGCTGCAATTGCCAAGAGCCGGGAGGATTGTCTGCGCGAGCTGTGGATTATAACGGGTGAGTCTGCAGGGAAGAAATAAATTACAATATTTATCTGCATTGTCCAACAATTATGCACCCCCCCCTTTCCCGCCTTAATTGATGCCTAGTATGCATTATAACCGATTTTGTTTACTTTACGCATGATTTGCCGAACAAATTCACTTAAAAGTTTTTAATGGCAATTAATGCTAAACAAATATCAATATTATAATTAGAATTAACTCACACCAGCAAACCACCCATCAAACACACACCCACACACACCTACAGCGTGTTGGAATGTAATTTGCAATACACAAATTGAATAACAACAAAATATTTGCATAGCCAAATATTTGACTATCAGAGAAGTAGGAAATGAGCAGGGGGAGGTGGTAGGAGTGGCAGCGGTAGCTGGGCGTGTGTGGCAAGTAATTTCAGAAATTTACGCGTAGATTATGCGCAATTTAATGTGCTCGACGTACTGCAGTTAGTTAGTTGTTCTGATTTATTTTGTATTAATTACTTTGTCACCTTTGACATCTGCTGCCAGTGGCAGTATGTTTGCTGCGGTTTATACCCTATAAACAGTGAATGGGAGACACAAAAGAGGGCATCAATTATAGAATATAACGCATACGACTGTGAGGAAGAGGGAGAAAGAGAGAATGAAGCTGGCATATATTATAAAATATTACGTATACGAGTGTAGGAGCAGGGGAAAGGGAAATAATATTAAATTGCTGGGTATCTTCCCCCACTTATTTAGTTTCTATTCAAGCTCATTGAATTTCACGCATGGTTGTATGTATCTGTGTGTATATGGGTTTAAGCCAGTGTCGATTTAATGAAAATTTCACGCCGTAAATAAACTAATTAATTTACTCTCCGTTCTTGTTCTATTTTGTTCAACTGCACGTGGCGCACCTGGCGTATGATTAATATAGCAGAATATGCGTTTAATGAAGAAGCACAGCGTAAAGCAGTTCGCAATTAGCCAGTTAATTCATTTGACAAATTCGTGACACTCAGCTCGTCGCATTCATAATCTCTAATTTATAATGAGAGGCAGACTTAATGCGCTGAATGTGAAATTAATTACTTAATTCTCATGCTGATCTGCTCAAATGGCGGCTGACATATGTTAGCAGTGATAAAGGAAGAGAATTAACTAGAGCTTAATTACATATGCATACAGGAAGAGATAAAGAAGCACTTTAAACGTGGGCAAAGGCAAGGCAGCAGGCAAACAAAAATCTTCTACATATAATTCGAAATAACTCGAAATCAAAGTTTTTTATAAAATGTATTCGATGCTTAAACAACTCTTTAATAATTTTTAAAAACTCCTCAGACTGTTTTCTTGTTATAAAAAGAAACAGAAAGTATTTAAAATGAGATTCTCTACAATAAATATTTGATTTGATGCGCAAAACAATTTGAACGCACTTGAATGCGATAAGCTGAACATAAAACACTTTCGACAAGTTTCGAATTACACAAATAGTTGAGTAAAGTGCTTCGACTGCGAAACCAAAAGCGACGAGCACTTTCGCATTCATTTGCTATTAAAATGAGTGCAGAGTGAGTGCGAGACGAGCACGAGAACGACTTGAGCACGCAGCAAAGGCAGCAGAAACGGCAACAGCAGCAGCAGCAACAGCAGCACATTTGCCTTGGTATTTACATCTTGCAAGGATACCAATACAGCAACAACAACAACTAGAACAACAAGCTACAAGAGGGAAAGGAGGCAGAGAGTAGAAGAAAATTGTCCCCCTGGGGCTGAGGTTAAGGCTGAGACACACAACTCAACGAGGCCAAATGGCGTCAAGTGGGCGTTGGCAATGCCAAGCAACGATTGCCGTCGTTGTTGCTGCTGTTGTTGCTGTTGTTGTTGACAATGTTGCTGTTGTTGCTCATGTTGTTAACAAGCTGCGGCAACTAAGTACTACCTCTGCAATTTGTCGAGCAAAATCAAATGCGAAAGGGGGCGCAGCAAGAGTGGCATTAATAGGAGGAAGGCAATAGGAAAGGCAGAGAAAGAGGCACAGAGCAGAGGAAACCACTTGCATTAGACTCGCATTGGACAAAGGACACCCTAATGCCTGCGCTGCACTCTAAGCAAAATTGCATAATTACCCTCGGCTGCTTCTTTCAGGCGCCACAGAACGATTAACCTTATCCAATTATGTTCATCTAATTGTGCTTGCAGAGAAACTCAACGTGCTGTACGAGCGCAATTGGACAATGCTGGTGCACGAACAGCTGCGTCGCTTCGAGGGCTCCATTGTGGCTGCAACGCGTCCAGGTGTGGCAGTTGCAAATGCTGGAGCGGCTGCTGGCGGCGGCGGTGGCTCAGCCAGTGCGCTGGGACATTTTGGCTACGATGCAGCCGACTCGCATAGCTGGACATTTAGTGAGGCGCTGCTTTACTCCGTGACTGTGATAACGACCATTGGTAAGTGGCTTGCCCCGACTCACAGATACCTCTTTATCCAGCTGAGCTGCTTAGCTTGGCTTGTGGCATGGGGCTTTAATAACTGTCAATATTTACTTTGGCTTGCGGTATACGCACAGTTGGCGCTGCCCAAATATTTACATATGCCTAGCGGCAGTTCAATGAGTTTCAAGGAATCAAGTATACGTAACGAGGAAGGAATGGAACTTAAGTT
This sequence comes from Zaprionus nigranus, assembly GCA_018903425.1. NCBI lineage: Eukaryota > Metazoa > Arthropoda > Insecta > Diptera > Drosophilidae > Zaprionus > Zaprionus nigranus. The sequence continues at coordinate 1,136,586 of JAEIGD010000010.1, forward strand.
CGAAGAATTCCCGACGAAGTAAAGTACGAAATTGAAGTTCCAAGTACTGAATTGAAGTTCCTTGAACGGCAGTTCCTCGAATCCCCCAGCTGTTTATGTAATCTAATAGCGCTGTACTCTGTCATCGTCTTCTAAATCATCATCTACCATTCTCAAATTGCAGGCCATGGCAGCCTGACGCCACGCACAGCCGCTGGCAAGTTGGCCACCATTTTCTATGCCCTCATCGGCGTTCCCCTGATGCTCATGTGCCTCTCCAGTCTGGGCGCGTTGCTGGCCGAGGCACTGCAGTGTACCTACATGCGAATCTGTTGCCAATTGCAGCAGCAGCAGCAGCAGCGCCGTGCTGGCAGCGGGGAGGAGGAGAAGCGTACAATGACAAAGCGACGTCATGCGGCCGGCAATGGGGTAAGTCAAACAGTGCGTATGATTGATATTATTTATGCTGCTGCTGCAACAGCTGTCACCAACTTGAACTCGCTCTCTCTCTCTCAGTCTTGTAGAAACTTTGTCGTGTTGACTTTTTTATGGATTTTAATTCGATTGTTGTGGAAGTGGGCGGGGGCGTGGCAGTAAACTTGCTCCGTCAGACTGCTCAAACAGCTCAAATAACTGTTAACTGTTCTTGAAATCTTGGCCAAACTATTTGCTGTACATTTTCCACCCGGGATAAAAGTTTCAGCATTGTTGCGTTTCCTGTTCATGGCCACAGTGCTGACCAGAAACTTGACCGGGAAGAAGGCGTGAAGAGGGGAGCAGGGGCGCAAGAACAGCAACTTTCACTTGCTGCTCGCATTTCTTCTTGCTTCAACGCAAGTTGTTTTTTTGGCTGTCAGTAGTTTTTCATGTTTTTCACTAAGAGATTTTTGCAGTCAATTTCTTGAAGGGCAAAAGGGGAAGGAGAAACATAGAGAGGCAGCAAGGGAGGAAGCAGAAGGGAGGCAGCAAGAATGGGAGTTACTTTTATAGCAAATTTAAGCTCTACATTATGCATTGTACACATGCTTAAGGTTTCTGCTTGGAATGCTTCTAACTACAATACATAATTAACTGGCAGAGAGAGAGACCAGAATTATTTTCCCATTTCCCCCATTTCACATTCCTATTCAATATTGGATTATTGCTCAATAATGAGCTACTCCCCACTGCGACCCACAGCGCATAACTTTGTGTTCATCCGATACTCTTCTTCTTCTTGCTAGCACAATTTCGAAGCACTTTAGTTTACGATTTGCAACCTTAGAAATATATTTTGCTCTGGTTTTGTATTTCGATGCGGGGCCAGATGAGTTTTAATTAAGACAACAGAAACCTTTCAAGTTCGCTGTGAGGGACTTTGGGTTATTGGACGATGAAATTGTTTGGTTTTTGAACAGCAACTGAAACTTTGTAATTGATTCGAGCAAAAAACGCAAAAGAACTTTCCTCTCCCTCTGTCTCTTTCTTTTTAGGGATCGTGCTACACAGATTGCGGGCCTGCCAGATTGTTTGGATTTCCTTTCCTTTTCCTTTTTTTCTCTTGTCGTACTTTTTCAAATCAGGCTACGATTTTTTACTGTATTTGCTGAGATAACAAAAAGTTGTCACACGCCATGTACATATATAATTTGTAAACACGTAGAGGGGAAGGCGGAAGGGGGAGAGGGGTGACGGCATTAGCCCTTTGCCAGTTTGCATGTTTTGTGCATTCGTGCATAAGTTTTGTAACTCATTTGTTTACCATCTGCAAGTCCCACTGACGTTTTTATTAGACTCTGAGCTATGAATTCCGGTGAATTGACAGTGCCAACGCCAGTGCTGCTGGCTTCCCAGACACGCCAGAGGTCACAGTTCAAGCAGCACTGCCTAAAGAGGAAGCTAATCAATTTTGTGAGAGAATTATGATGGGGTTTTCCACGAGTTTTTGGCTTTGCTACTTCATTTTACCTTGAATTTAAGGTATTAAATAGCTGATAATGACAGGAATATTAACTGAAGTTGGGGTACATTTGCCTTAGGGATTGTTCAGAGCTTAGGTACATGCTTTGGGGCATAGGCACCATTTTGAACTAAGAAGAGTGTTAATGCTCAGCATCAATTAGTCAATTCAATCTATACTTATTGGGTCTAGGATGAGTAAATTAATGTCTGGATTATTAATAGGGACTGTTTAGTGACAATATTTAGGACATAGACACTATCCTAGACACAGAAAAGTGTTATTGCCTAGGCTCAGTGAGACAAATCAACCTATTATTGTTCAGTAATAAGTCACTATTTCCAAGAGTATAGATACGGTAGTTAGAACTTAATATATTATATATTTATCATTAAATTAAATGTTGTCCTTTGTTCTCCATTAAACAAAAACTTTTTATTCACAAAACTTTGCAGTTGAAAATCAATTTTTGCAGTGCCATAAAACACAAAGTTGTGAGTGGGAGAACAGTAGAATTCTATGTTGTGTAGCTTCATTTGGGGCAGCACTCTCTGGGCTGCTGGCAAACACAGAAAAAACCTTGTTTAATTTTGCTTTTTTCTTGCAATTCATTAAAATTTACTTTGCTTCATTTTGCAAACGCAAATTTGCTTAATGGACCCGCGAACTGCACTTGCCTCGCTTGGCCACGACGCAGAGCGCTGAGCGACAGTGCGCTGATTTTAATGAGCAGAAAACTTTGGCTGTCAGCGAGTGAGTAGTTAAAATTGAAGCGGCCTTAAAGGTCGACACTTTAAGCGGCACCCAGCAGCCTCTTCAAAGCCAGTTGCAAGTCTCGACTTGCCTCAAAAGTTGAAAGTGCGCCAAGTTAAGTGAATTAAGCGAGTGCCATACTTTTCAAATATTTTGTAAGTGCGGGTGTAGGTCTGCATGTGTCTGCATGTGTAGGAGTGTGGGTCTATGTGTGTGTGTGTATAGGTATGCCTTCTAGTTGGTCGCCAGTGAAGTGTTGGTGGTGCCAATTAAACTGGCCATGGCTAAAAGCGTGCAATAACTTTTCATTTCCGCTGCTTAGTTGCACAGCAAGAAATGTAATTGATTTTTTTACGAGCCACAGTGTGGCAAGTGCGGCAACTTTGTGCCATGTGGCAAGTATGCAGCATTCGCACTTTTGAATGAAGTGAGCAAATTACCGAAAAAGCCAATTTCAGTTGGAGCAAAATGACGGAAGCTAACGATGCTGATAAGAGCGGAAGTTCCTACTATGGCACAGTTTGCTATGACTTGCTGTCTCTGTTGGTCTCTTACTGTGCTCTGTGTGTGTCTCAGTTACGTCTTCTAATCACTCAGAGAGAGAGAGAGAGACAGTCTTGCCTCCTTTACTCTCTCTCACACTCATTTCTCACAATAAAGTTGCAAGTTCTTTGCACAATTTCAGCTACTTCCCAACGACTTTGGTCTTATTATAATGCCTTTTATTATTTTTAGTAATATCTTAGTGCAACTTTGTGTAGTGCTTGCCCCTCAGCTGCAACTGCATCCATCACGTGGCAGCAGCGTCCACTCAATATGCACTTTGCAGCAGCCGAAAGCAGCTTTTGTTGCGCGCTTGTTCAACAAGTTTTTTGCATTTTGCATAAGGGAGAAGAACAGTAGAAGGAAAGCAACACGACTGTTTTGCTTGCCCTGATAAAGAACGCAGTATGCTTGGCATTGTGGCACGACATTTGCATGCATTTAACGAGTCATTAGGGCTTAATTCAATCCAGACAAATCGCAACGGCTGCGAGAAGCCGTCACGGCCTGCGTTGACAACCACATGCGGCTCGTTCGCAGGATTCTCTCACTCTCTGGACATTTGATAAGTCCTGCGGTTTACGTCCAGGACATGTGTTCATCGCTTGAATTATTATCAGCATGTTGAACGAAGGACGAGCAACCAAACCGGAGCTGACCGTTGACATTTCGCCTAATGCCGTTGCCTTTTGCAATTATCATGGGACACGCTGTGAATGGTTTTCGAGGGCAACCACAGAGTCACAGTGCCATATCATTTGTGTGACTTAAGAGTGTGTCTGCAGTTTGTGTGTGTGTGTGTGTCTGTGTGTGTGTGTGTGCCAGTGTGTGATTGCCTCGGCATCTCATCATGCTGCCACAGAACCGCAACTAACATGATGGCAACATGACAACGTTTCTCATCGCATCGCTTGGCACACCACGACAAGGACATGAACCCGAACACGAACAGGAACAAAAACATCAACTTAGGATGTGGCTGTCTATGTCTCTCTTTATCTGATTGTCTGTCCCTTTGGCACGCTTTGCATGTGTAAATTACAATTATATTGACATTTTATAGCTCACGCTTGTGCCGAACTCAGCAGGTAACCCCACAGGCAGCTGCAATTCCTGAGTTAATTGTGTTCATGGGGATATTTTTGCTTAATTAGAAACTGGCCAAGTAGAAAATAATATAAAAAAAGATTTTTTTTGGCATTTGCAAGCAAATGAAGTAGCGTTGCTGCATATTGTAAGCCAGGAAAGTGTTGGAAATTTAAATAAAGGTGTCAATGGAGACGATTGGGAAACTTATCGAGGCTGTTAAAACCTGAACTGGCAATAATATCATAAATTTGAGGGATAATGATATGTTAAATTGCTACAAATGTATGTACCGAGAGAGTTTGGCATAGTTATATTGTGCAGCATCGATATTATTCCATTCCGAACAAGTATTGTCTCTCAGGTGCTGTTTGTCCGTATGAAAGCGCAGATCTTAGCTATAACAAGAGATGAGAGCCTTAAACTTGGGATATAGGTGCCTCTAGACTCTATGCAGATAATGATTATCTTATAATGATTTCATTCCGAATGTGTAAATGGCAGATCTCAGCTATTACAAGATATATCATTATTAAACTTGGTATGCAGGTGTCTCTATACTCTATGCACATAATTGTAATATAAAGCAGAAGCACAATAAAGCGAAACAGTGTTTATACTAAGGTATTCAATGCATAACATTCGATATTAAACAATGCGCAATATATTAATCAAACTTAAGTCAAATCTTCACCAGAGTATGGCCGCATGAAGTGTGATCATTCCACTTGAAATTGACCAAAGTATACTTTTATTGAATTAATTATAGTAAAATAATGCAGCCTTAAAACAATAAAATGTCATAAAGTCATTATCACAGTACACACAGACTGAACAAGAGACTGTCTTTCACTTACTCATTTGCAGGCCAATTGTCGGGGCTGCAAGTACGATGTGGCGAACAGTGAGACCAGCCTGAATGAATGCTATAAATACGGGCAGAAGGCAACGGCGACGACGACGGCTATGACGACGGCAACTGCGACGGGCGTGAAACAGCGCAAGTTGTCGCTGGACCAAAGCGAAGGTGGGTAACAAAGGAAAATCTGTTTTTCATGTGGGCAAAGGGTAGGGAAGGGGGCGTGGCGAGGGCTGGCTATAAATTGAATAGTCAGCACAACAATTGGCAAGTCGTTAATCAACTTTTGCATGTCCATTTTGCTGTTCTTTGCATTGTCCTGCGGTCAGCAGATGCCTGTCAATTGTTGCGCAGTGCAATGCCAAGCAAGTTGAATCAGCAGCAGCAGCAACAACAGCAGCAACAACAGCAGCACCAACTGCAACAACAGCAGCAGTTTTACCAGCAGCAGCAGCAGCCGGATGTCATGCTAATGACAACAACAACGACTGGCAACGCATTGCTGAAATATGCACCGTTGCCACAACAACAACAACAACAGCAGCAGCAACATCAGCAGCAACAACAGCAGTCAATGCATTACATGAACGCAGCAGCAACGCACGCAGCACAGCAGCAGCAATTATCGACAGCAACTTTACCGCGACAACAACAACAGCAGCATCCGCAGAATTTCGTCGCTGTGCCAAGCAGCCTGCTGCGTTTCAGCGCTGCACCCACGTTGCCATTGTCTGCAACGGGCGGCCCACCAAATTGCTACCCGCCAGCAACGGCTACGATATACTTTCCATTTGCGCCCGCCACGGCCAATACGGTTGGACATCATCATCAGCCGCTGGTTAAGTATCATACGATACACTTGCAACCAGCTGCCAAGCATCAGCATCGTCTGCTGGCCACACTCGATGCAGCCACAGCGCCAACTGCAACGGCAACCAGCGACTTGGCAACGGCAGCAACAACAACAACTAATGCTGCACTGGATGGCATCACATTGCCACCGCCGCCGGCTTATCAAACGGCCAATATGCATGGTGAGTGCAAGCAAAGAGAAATTTATTATTAGATTTAGCATAAGCTAAAATGTTATCAATTTATGCCTAACAGATTATTTGTTTTATATTTGAATTATTTTATTTATTAATTAAAACTGGTTTATTTAATATTTAAGTCATTAATTGGCTCAGTTTGTTTACATTTGATATTTGTAAGTTACTCAACACTAATCGTAAGATTTGATCAATGATTTATCGAAAGGGTGGCGGTATGCCGATAAATAAGGGAGACAGAATGTTAGCCAAGGGGAATCAAGTGATGCTAAGATGTCAGGTCTCATGAACGGAACGTAATTTAATTGAACGAAGACATTTAATTAAAATATAAGAACTCAACTGTGATAATAAATGCTAAACATATTTAATATAGAGTATTAAATATGTAATATTGCATTATATTTATATTCAATTTATTTATTTCTTTTTATACTTAATAATTTACATCTTTATTTATTTCGTTTTTCATATTTGTATTCATATATTTATAAAGTTACGTTTTTATTTATTAACTTATTCATTCTTTATTTTATTTATTACCTTATTTATATAATGGTTTTTATACCCTTCGACCATTGAAAATGGTCAAAAAGGGTATACTAACTTTGTGCAAAATGCAAATGTATGTAACAGGCAGAAGGAGGCGTGGCAGACCCCACAAAGTATATATATTCTTGCTCAGGATCACTAGCCGAGTCGATTGAGCCATGTCTGTCTGTCTGTCCGTCTGTCCGTCTGTCCGTCTGTCCGTCTGTCCGTCTGTCCGTCTGTCCGTCTGTATGAACGCACAGATCTCAGCTATTATAAAAGCTAGAGTTACCAAATTTGGCAGGAAGACTCCTGTGTGGATCAAGCAGATCAAGTTTATTTCAAATGTTAGGTGCCACGCCCACCGCCCCCACAAATCATAATTTAATTTTTGAACTTAATTTGTAAGCGCTCAGCTATTATAAAGGCTAGAGTTACCAAATTTGGCAGGAAGACTCCTGTGTGGATCAAGCAGATCAAGTTTATTTCAAATGTTAGGTGCCACGCCCACCGCCCCCACAAATCATAATTTAATTTTTTGAACTCAATTTTTTAAGCGCTGTTTAAAAGATAGAACTTTCTGACTTAACATATACTAAGCTTAATGAAATATCTACGTAGTCTCCAAATTTCAGTCCGATCGGACAATAAACACAAAAGTTATTTAAGAAAGTATGAGCATAAAACCAAGTGCGTCAGCTAACAAGGGAGGCGGGCGAGCGCGTAGCACGAGCGCCATCTGTCGGGATTAATTTCAAAGCATGTGCATATGCATATGTGTATGAATTTAAGAAATTAAACTACACGGGAACATACTAGGTCGAAGGGTATCCCACTGTCGCGTGTTGCGCGACTGTTGCTTTTCTTACTGGTTATTTATTTGTTTATTTAATTCATGACTCATTTATAACAGCTTATTTGGCTTGACCCACTTGCCGGTTCCATCCAATTTATATTGAATTAAATTATGGTGAAATTATTTACACATCAGCACGGGCAGTTGACAGGCCACAGCCAGAGCAAGCTGCAACCTCAGAGAGAGAGAGAGGGGCAAGTGATATTCATCAATCATACGCACCGTTGTGCCTGTCCCCTCTGTCGGCTCTGTTTCTCATTATGTGATAATTTGTTGGCAGCAGCATTATCCACATTATAATCAGCATTATTATCTGCAGCAGCAGTAGCAGCAGCTCAGCATGTTAAAATGTCACAAGTTGAGCAGGCATACTTAGTGGTCGAGCAGGGCAAAGGGAAGAGGAGGGTGAGCGTGAGGGTGAGGGTGGCAACATTAAAAGTTTTCAACTGCTGTGCCGCATGACGTCGTCGTCGTTGTCGTCGACGAGGCAAGGACATGACAAGGACAACATGCACTTGATGCGAGGCGAGACATGTGCGACAGTTTTATTGACGATAATGATGACTTGGCAGTTGCCACTTGCCACTTGCCGCGTGCCACTTTCTACTTTCCACTTGGCAGGCAGCGTCAGCACGTTAAGGCGGACGACTGGGGGCATCTCTTAGCCCTTACCCCGCCGTGTGTCGTGTGTCAGCTGCATGCAAAACTCATTAAACTTATTTGTTGTTGCCGAGCACGTGACAGATTTGCGTAAAAATGGCGAGTAACCTCTTCCCCCTCCCTTCCTCTTCACTCCCTTCACAAATTGCAGTCAATAAAGTTGCATCGATTCGAATTTCAATATGCACGTTAATTATTTCAGCTGCTGCTCCTTTGTGCCAGCGACAAAGGACGCGCCATTATCCTGCCTGGCAGCAGCAGCAGTAGCTCCTGCTGTCCCAGTGCCATTAGCGTGCTGCAAAAAGTTGCAACAAACTGGCAACCGCAGTGTGCAGCCCCCATAGACATGCACACAGTACACACAGTACGTATACGCAGTCCCCACACTAATGAATCAGTCGGGGTGTGTCTTGCTGTGTGTGTGTGTGTGTGTGGGGAGTGCTGCCGTCCAAGTTTAAGTAAATATTTTCAAATTGGCCATGTCCTGTCCTGACCGCAGTCCAACGCGCTTGCCTCGCGCTTTGTCAGCAGCTGCAGCTCTAAGTGAAAGATGCCATTACAGTTGCCTTCCTTCCGGGGTTTTCCTTACTTCCTCTTCCGCTTCCTCTCTCTGTCTCTCTCTCTCTTCATTTCTCTTTCTCTTCTCTCTTTTTGGTGGTCACTACAAATTGCCAAAGTTGTGTTGAATTTTGACTGAACTTAAATTTACAATTTATGTAGCTGTTTTTGAGAGAGTTGCCAACACTGCATCAAGAATCTAATCGAAAATCGATAGTCAAGCAATCGGAATGTGATAACAGACAACGAGTTTATCTAGTGTCATCATCTACTTTAATATTTTTTGCATACTTAGTAAGTTTTAGCCATTTAAACTCCAAAAACTCAGCACCCGCTATCGTTTATTCAAAATGTTAGCTATTCGCTCCACTGTGCAGGCTGCTACAGCTGTTACATTTGCCCTGCGACAGACGTCGCCAAAAACTTTTGTTGGCAAATTTGCAAACAACATTTTTGCAACACGCCACGCTCAACTTTCTGCAAATTCAAAAACAAACAATTTCACTTACTCAGTGTAGTAGAAAAACATATACAAACAGACATACTATGCTACAATACTATACTTTCTACATATACATATGTATATGTATGGTTTGTGCATAGCCATGATCGTAGCTGGGATAGAGAGCCACAGAATGTACACGGTTAGTTGCGGTGGCACGGAACTTTATTGCTGTGGCAGTTCTTCTGTATGTTGTGTATGCGAAATGCTCGATAACCAGAGGGTATTATGCATGAAGTAAGGTTAATTTAATAAAGATAAAGATGTGAAGATAAGTGGATTATAAAGATATAGATCAGAGAGATAAACTGAATCAGTTTGGCTTTTGTCTTTGGTTCTTTGGTTTCTATTTTCACTTGTGCTTTATTTCTGTTCATAAAAAAATAGTACAAAAATGGCTTACTAACTTAGTGCAAGTGTGCAAATTTAAGCCTTTCTTTAAGTAAACACTACTTATATATTTTAATCAACAATTACTGAAACTTTTTCTTTTCTCTTTCTTTTCTCTTCCTGTTCCTCTTTCTTTTTCTCTTTTCCCCCCTGGTAGCTGTTCGACGCGCCAAATTCGTGACGCAGCCGCTGGCGCACGAAATCAATACGTTGCTAACGGGGGGCGCAACAACAACGCCAGGATCGAGTGATTTATCCTGCAGGCATGATTTATTGCCGCATGCATTATCTGCAGCAGCAACAACAGCATCTGCAGTAGCAACAGCAACAGTAACAGGCTCGGCCAGCCCGCAACTGTCAACGGGCATTAAAACAACAGCAACAACTGCGGCAACAATGCCCGATAACAGTTTTATAGCCGCAGGTGTCTGTGGCGTTGGCGTCGCCGTCAGTGCAACAACAGGCACAGCAGCAACAACAGCACCAGCAACAGCAGCAACAACAACAACAGCAGCAGCAACATTGTCGGCGTTGCTGAGCTCGAGTGGCAATGTGGACATTATGGAGGATGAGGATGAACAGGAGCGCGAACGTTCAAGGTATGTTGACGTTTAAGTATGTATGTGTGCGGGTGGGAGTGTGTGTCTATGTGTGTGTCTCTGTGTGTGTGTTGTTAAGTGGCAAGTTGCCTTTCACATGCATTAGATAGCAAAGGAGAGGGAACTGCTCTTTAACTGAGACAAACCCAAATGGTTTATGCACTGCGTTGGTCACGCTCAAAGGCAAGCAATGGCAAGCTAACGCAACCTGAAACTTGCTTTAAATATTTATATTAATTTCACATATTTTTGGCAATTTAATAAATGTCTTGCAAATGAAAATTCATCATTTATCCTAATTCAGTTGCTGGCAACATAAGCTGCGGCTTTAATGTAAACTCCATTGCTTGTAAAACGACTTAAAATTTAAGAATTTCCCTTATAACACTCAGAGTTGTGGGCATTAAAAAAGTTTTCGTATATGTGTTTTGGCTGTTTGATGTTTTTAATACCCTGTGAATGCTGGATGATGTGCGAAAGTGTGTGATGTTTTTCATAAAGATTATATTCTAGTAACACCTGGCTAATCAGAGTTTAGACCTTAGACCTTCAACTAGATATATATTTCATTATACTATCTACTGTAAAACCAACTTTGTTTTATGCTTCATTATAGTCAAGTCTGGTTTACAAAAACTTAGATCTTAGAACTTCGACTATATTTTATACATATTTATTTGTACTATCTGCAGTGGAACCAACTTAACTTGATCTCTTATTCCACACCAAAATTTCGTTCTACTTAAGATAGTTTCATTCCCTCTCTGAATTATTAACAGGGTATCTTCTAGTCAATTCTATACTGCAGATTTAACAGCCTCCTCATGTTCTTTTCTTCTCTCTTATTGTTGCTTCTGGAGCAACATGCGAGTAATTTTAATCCACTTACTTTCTCTCCCCTCCCCCCTTTCCCCTTCGCCCACTCAGTGCCATTTTTAGCCGAAAAACAGAGCAAATTGTTAATTTCATTTCAGAAACAAACATTCTGCACGCTGGGCACACTTTAAGTCAACACTTGAGCATTTGCCTGCAGATTGCACTCCCTCTCCTGCTCCCTGTATACTCCCCTCCCTCACACTTCCTTCCGCTCACTTGCGAATATTTGTGGCTACGTCTGCGGCAAGTGGCACTCGCGCGGCTCGAGGCAACGTCGCTGATTTCTGTGCTGTGTTTTTTTCCGACTCTCCCTTTCTCTCTTTCTCCCTCTCTGCCCAGTTTACGTAGCACATTTTATTTAATAAAATTCAGCTGCTGGTAATTAATTTTGACAGTGAACCTGTGCACGCGCTGCCTAGCGCCCTCTGGCGTTGGCGCGCTGATTCCGACGACAACGTAGCTTCTTCAATTTCAACACCCCTGCATCCCTGCTTCATCCTCCCTGGCGTGTAATTAATTGTAAGCCGAGCTGCGCACTGAATCAGGTCAATTAATTTCATGCGAATTGTGTGAAGTCTCATCTTTCCCCTGCTCCCCCTCTCTATTCCCCTCCCTCTTTCTACCTCTGCTTGCTGCCTTAAATTGCAACTAGTCTGAGCTGCTTTAAGTAAACTGTTGACCAGGCAGAGTCCTGTGTAGACAGTAGGCCCCTCAAGTGACTCAATCCCATGTGAAGTGCAAGTCGAAAAGGGGTTCCAAATAGATCTGAACCGTATTCAGGCCTGCAGGCACTGCAGACAAGTTCAATAAACGCAGCGCAAATTGATTTGACCGAGCACACTTGAGACTCACTGTCGACTTGAGTGGCGTCTCTCCGAGTGGTCACTGCAGCCGGCAACATGAACATGCATTAGCCTAAGCCTTGCCTCAAGAGCCTCGACTCAACTGACAGCTCAAGTCAAGAGTTGCTTGCTGTTCAATTAGATTTAGTTCAAGTAGAATGGAAAATACTTAAGAAATAACCTATTTATAGGGTGTATAGAATGGGAGAGTGTTTAAGAGAGGCGTGGTAGAGTAAAGGGAGCTTGGTAGACCTGTAGAAAAGCTTGATAGACCTGCAGAATATGTGTTAGTTCATAATCAGCAGCAATACTCCAGTCACTAAGCTCCTATCGCTGTTTCCAGCAGATCTCTGCTATTACAAGAGCTACAGACATGAAATTTGGCATGCAGGTTTACAAATTTCCCCAACAACTGAAGCTGTTTACAAATACACATAGCCACGCCTACTTTTTATTAAAATAAAAAGAACTGTAGGTTTTTTTTACGAAATTTGATCTTCTCTTGTATATTATTGTATTAAATTGAAACTAAAACTTGAGGGCAAAAACCATGCGCAGAAACTGTTCATAGTCTATGGTTATAATGCCCTTCATATCCGTATCATGCTGCCTAAATGCATTCGTCAGGGTCTGCAGCACTACACAGCACTGTATGAAGTCATCGAAGAGTATGTGTTGCTGGCCAAAACGATCGAATTTCTGCAATAGAATATTAATTAATGGGTCCGACAGACGATAGCCAAATGATAAGAGGGCCGCCTTCAGTTCTTGCCTATCAATATTGCCCGATCGATCTGTGTCGAAGGTACAAAAGCAATTCTCCCAGTCTGTGATGTATTTCCACAAGGCTCCAAAGTCCTGAAATGAAACTGTGCCACGATTCTCGCGATCAAACATGTCAATGACCAGACGAACAGTTTCCGAATTAAAGGCAGACCAGGTGCCATTGGACAGTGCCTGCTGCAGTTCATTGGCTGTGATATAACCACTCTTGTCCTTATCGACGCGTTGAAAGACCTCCCACAGGAAGCTCTGATCGGGCATGGGGGTCAAGGGAAAGCTAGACATGTTTGCAGCAGCTTTGCAGTTGCTCAGGCTTTATTTGTATAATTTATTGTTGTAATTTGGATGCAGAAAGCATTTTAAAAGTGATTTTGATGTTGAATTCGTAACTTGCTTGAAATACTTGAATATTACTTGACTTGGATGTTTGTATAAGTGTAAAGTACAAGTCGAGCCAGTCGGGGCCACCTGGCATATGCGCAACACACGCAGACTCTTTGCCTTTATGTCTTATTGATTGGCCAGTGCCGCCGGCCGACGTGCTTGGGCATTTCGCTTATGTTTTATGTCTTGTGGCTGTTTTGGGGTTTGCCTTATGTCTTATTCCGCATATATATATCGCACTCGTCTATAATTGATTCAGTTTTACAAGCGAGCTGCGTGTAAATATTTCCTAAACGTTTTCTCAAGTTGTCTTCTTCTCTTTCTCTTTTCTTCTGCAGCAACTGCCCACATGGCACGCCCTCACGTGTGCCACTGATAGCCAGCTCTGGCTGTGGCTCACTGAATCTGCCACACGAGCTGCCGCTGGGCGAGAAGTCGAGTTCGGGTAATCAGGCTCGTGGTCTGCTCAATGCGACGGCAGCCTCGTTTCATCGACACACACTGCAGCCGCTGAACCGCAAGACATTGCTGCTGACGCGTCGCTGTCAGAAACATGCCACGGCGCTGTACGATGCCACAGCCAATACGGAAACCTCCGATGAGGAGGAGTACATGCAGCATGGCAGCGAACGGTTTGTGCTGAAGAAGCTGAAGAAGAATGTGGCCAGCAACAGCAGAGGCAGCAATATCTGCTCGCAGGAGTGTCTGGATCTGGAACTGGACGAGGACGAGGATGATGAGGAGGACGAGGAGTTGCGACGACAGGTGCCGATCAGCCTGGTATTGCTTATACTGATGTGCTACATTTGCGTGGGCACTGTCATCTTTGCCCTCTGGGAGAACTGGTCACTTGTGGATGGCGCATACTTTTGCTTTGTCACACTCTCCACCATTGGCTACGGTGACTTTGTGCCCGCACGCAGCTTCAATGGGCCCGAAGTGCAGCTGTATGCGTGCTGTGCGTATCTGCTGCTCGGTCTGGTGCTGGTTGCAATGTCATTTAGCATTCTCGAGACGCAACTGATGTGGAAATGCAAACGGATTGCGGTGCGACTGAAGTTGGCCAACGATTGATATGCCTGCTATCTTCTCTGCTCGTCTCTTGATGTGTATATGTACTCGTATGTGTGACAAGTATACTCCTATTAGCCGATAGTTCGATAGTGCGATAGTTCGATAGTACTTAACCTAATCAATGTGTAATAAACGGCGCATGCTTAATCAAGTGTATGATATGTCAACAGTAAATGTACTTCAAAACAACGAGCAGCAGCAGCAATGACATCGATAGTAATACGATGATAGTGGCAATCGATTATCTATTGCAATATTGATAGTGTTATTGATTAGTATATTTATATTGTTATCGATAGTCTTAAAACAGCAATAATATCGATAGTAGTATGAATATAGTAGTAAACGATAGTATTATGTATTGCCTATCGAGTTGTCTATCGATAATATTACCGATTGTCTGAAAAAAGCACTAATATTGATAGTAGACAGACAGACAGACATTGGCAATCGATAGTATTTATTATAGATTGCCCATCGGTAGTGTTATCGATAGTCTGAAAACAGAAAAAATATCGATAGTGACAGTCGAAAGTATTATCCATTGCCATATTGATAGTGTTATCGATGGTCTTAAAGGAGCGATAGTAATAATCTATAGTATTATCGATTGTCATATCAACAGTGCAATCTTTAGTTTCAAATTTCTATTGCATATACTTTAAATTTCTATCGTTGCTTATCATTGTTGCTGCTGTTCGACTCAATATTATAATTAACTTGTATTTAATGGACGACACATCATGTACATTCATCGCGTAGTCTTGTGTTGTCGCTACTCGTAAATGTGAAATGTAAATAAATCGAATTTTTGCAAATTTCAACAATGTTTCGATAATGCGATGATGCGATGCGATTGGCAAGCAAGCAAGCAAGCACTAACAACATTATTATTTTTTGGGGGAAATTTGATAGATGTTTGCAGGACGTGCACGGCATGCCGAGTTGGCACTGTCATTGCTCTCTCTGTCCCCCTCTCTCTCTGTTCCCCTCTGAGTCACTTGGCAATGAATGTCATGCTGCTGCCGCATGTGGCAACTGTTTGAGGACACTGTTTGTGCTGCCATATGAGAGACATTGCTGCTAATAGTTTACGATGCCTTGTGTAGCATATTTATGAGCGTTTTGGTCTGTCATCGCTCTCCCCAGCCCGCACAAATAGACTCTGCTCGAGTGTTTACTGCCTGCTGACAGCTAGATTTGTCACCGTTGACAGTCAGGCAGACAGCCAGACATTAGTCGGCCTTTAAGCCATGACCTGAGGTACTTATGGCCATGTTCATTATTTAATTGGCTTGTGCAACAGCATCCATTTGAAGACCTGTTTGAACTCAGCTATTTGTTATATGTATGTCCTCATTATACCTTTATTCCTGGGCTAGCCATTACCGACTTTAATCTAATCATATTAACATACTTATTTGCCCTTCTCATATTTGTCCTAATTTTGGCTAAGCAGTTTCCTTTTTTCCCTTTGCTTGGGGCGCGTGCTTGAAATACCTGCGCTTATTCCCAAGTCCGAATCAGCTAAAAGCCTCAAATTTCATGCATAGCATACACACACCCTACTCCCACACACACATACACACTGGCACACACACGTAGCAAATACTACGGCCGTACATCATCTCTTGGGTGGCTTTGGCGGCGCATACAAAGTATGTTTAGAGTAGCGCATAAATTTCAAAAAGTGCCACGCGTCATCAAAATCAAATGCCAGACGCAGTAAAGGAAAAGTGGGGTTGGGAAGGAAAACCCAAAGGAAAACCCAAATCCAACCGAAGCCAAAATATCAAAAAACTTGTCAGCGGCAACAGAGACGCGTATCGTAAAATCAATTGATATGACATCAAATTGAATTTGTAATTTTCTTCAGTTTTTCTTCTTTTTTTTCTCCGCTCATCTTGTTTATATATTTTTCAATAGCCTGCGGACAAAGGCAGCGCTTGTCGCGCTAAGAGGCGCGTTTAGCTAACTCAACATCAATGGCAATGGCAATGGCGACTTGTTTATGTTTTTGTGTCTTTATTGCTTTTAATGCTGTCAGCTTAAGAATTTACGCACGTTTGCTTCTTCAGTTCAGGCGGACAGACTGATAGACAGGGGAGAGAGCAGAATGAGGAGGGGGAGCATAAAAGCAACCAGCCGGAAGGGTCGACATGCTCGACATGCGTTTGCGTGTCGCCCAGTGCTCTGTGTGTGTTGCGTCGCTATGTAAATGGCTGTATTGCAGGGCCTATTAAGCAGCAGTACGTTGACTACGCAGTGAGCCTATTAAGAAAGTTGTGTAGTTTGCTGAGCAGAGCAGAAGAGAGAGAAGAGCACGCAGATATTTTTGTCCCAATTTCCAAGAATGCTAAATCGTATATAAATTGTATTATGCACTGAATTCCTTCTAAATTTAGCACAATAATTAATATAATTCAGGTTTTGTGAATCAACTAGATTTATATTTTAAACTGCGCTCGAAAGCATACTACAATTATGGCTTGTTTCCAGCAGAGCTGCTGCAACACATGGAATAGCTAAGCATTCAATTTATAGCATACTTTCCAGCGCCACAATCAGATTTGCAGTGTTCACTTCTCTTTTGCAGAGTATTCCTTCGTCGACTATCGACTCAATTCAAATGCTCAATTCAATTGTCAATTTAATTTTCATGCTGCCATTTGTGCATGTGAATTGCGTGTAAATAAATAAACAAAATTCGTAATGAATGCCAAATGAATGCAAAAAAACATTCGACTTCCAATTTGTTGATGTATAATTTTGTATATTTCTATAGACGTATATATGTCTTGTATATATATGTAGGCATAAGGAGATTACACATTGGTAGTGGGGGAAGGGGGAGCGAAACCTGTTAGGGCTTATCACAAGAGTCCACGCAGCTGCGCACGCATCTCGCTTAATGGGATGACCCCTTGGGACTCATGCTGAGTATGGAGCTAACATCGGATACGTTATCCTTATCCGTCTGTCCACGCTGTCCACTCTCATCCAAATCAACGATATGTATATCAAAAGTTTTGGAACTGCCCAACGGCACGCCAGCACGACGTCCGGCCAGCGCCAGTTCCACAGAGAAGGGCGTCGTGCGATTAACATTAGCTCTGCCTGCCTCTGGCTTTTTTGTTGTCGTTGTTGTTAC
Organism: Zaprionus nigranus; assembly: GCA_018903425.1. Classification (NCBI taxonomy): domain Eukaryota; kingdom Metazoa; phylum Arthropoda; class Insecta; order Diptera; family Drosophilidae; genus Zaprionus; species Zaprionus nigranus. The sequence continues at coordinate 1,154,000 of JAEIGD010000010.1, forward strand.
TGCTGTAGTTGGTGCCGCAGGCGCAACTGGCGCCATCTTTTTGGCTGAGGCTGTGGCAGTTGCAGCTGCAGCAGACGTGACCAGTTTGCTGGGGTACAGTGCCAGCTCGCGTGCACGTCCATAAACAGGTCTTGGTGGCGGACTGGACTTCCTTGGCAATTGCAACTCGGGCGCAGTGTTCGAACGGCACCATTCATTGTTGGCTGCCATGGCACGACCGGGCAAGGACTTTAGCGCGGGACGCCAATGGTGTTTGACCCGTGGCCGCTCGCAGACATTGATCTCCTCGCTGATCTGATTGAGCAGCTGCAGCAATGTGCTGCTCTTCTCGTCCTCGAACTCAATGCGTATGGGGGACTCACGACCGGAGAGGCCGCCGGGATTGAGCAAAATGAGTCTGTGCGAGGAGAGGGAGAGAGTGAGAGAGAAAAAGAAAGGGTGCAGTAAGGGAGGGAGATAGATAGAGTAGTATCTGAGTATTCGATCTTGCTATTACTCACTTCTTGGCCTCCTCGATGGCCTTGCCCAGATTCTGCAGACTCTTGCGCTGCATTTTGGTGCTGCGTCCAATCTGCGAGTCGGGCATGGTGCCCTGCAGCACCAGATTCCACTTGTGTGTGCTCGACTGCAGCAGCACAGTGCGTGCCACACGCTGAAAGCGTTCGCGTGCCGTCTCTCGCTCCGGCTTCGAGGGCACCTTCTCCACCTTCACTTCACGCATCTCGCACTCGGCATTCACATTGCTCAGCAGATCCTGCTCGCTGCTGGTGACCACAGGCGCCACCTGGAAGCCCTTCATCAGTCGTCTTTCCCAGACCTTCATGCGACGCGGTCGATGATCTAAGGGGGGATAGAAGGAAGTGAGTAAGAGGAGGGAGAGTGGGAGAGATAGGGAACTGTTCGCCTACGCTTCTCCTTCTTGTTGGCCGAGGAGACATCCAGTCCGCTGTTCTCGAATATGTCCAGCATTTCATAGCGCATGGTACTAATGTCGCTCTTGACCTCATTGATGTCATCCTCGGTCACCGGATTGTGCTCGAACTTGCGCTGCATGGCAGCCACATAGCGCCAGACCAGGGAGCGCATGATTTGGTCGTACTTGTTGTACTGCTCCTGCTCCTGCCGTTTCTAAAGGAGGAGGACGGTACACAATATATACTTGGACTGGCACTTCTGCTACTCCTACTCCTCTGCCTGCTCACCTTGGAGCGCTGTCGATCGATGGCCTTGCTGGACTTGCGAAACACTCGTATCAGCCACTTGACCGAGGGCAGCACATTGAAGGGCGGCGGCAGTGTCGAGCTGTCCTCGAAGTAACTCATCCAGAGCTTGGTGCGCGCGAACTTCCACTCGATGTCCGAGTGTTGCTGCAAGAGGAAGCAGAAGCAGTAAAGTCAAGAGTCATTGTTGACTGCCTTGTGTGCTTTTGAACTCACATCAATCATGGCGTAGGAGTTGGACATCATGGCAATCAGCAGATTGAGTAAAACAATCACATTGATGACGCTGTACGAGCCGAACATGAGCAGCCCCCAGAAGCGCGTGTACGACTTGATGCCGGTCAGCTCAAAGTCCTCCAGGTCGATCATGCCGAAGCTGGCCCAGAACAGCGACTGCGATGACTCGAACAGACTAGAGAGAGAGAGAATCCACACCGATGATAAGGATAATTAGCTTGCTGACTGGACTTACTTGCCAAAGCGTCGCCATTTCATGCAGGACTCACCGTTGGAGCCCCAATCTGCCTCGCCCCCGGGCAGCACATAGCACTTGCTCTTCTCCAGTGCCGCAAAATACCAGAGCAACTGATTGAGGCCACAGGCAAAGGCGAACAGCACCAGCGTGTAGATGAAGAAGAACTTGACAATGTCGATGACCATGCGACCCAGTGAGATTTGCAGTGGCCCCAGATGAGGATTGATGCTGAACAGATGCACCAGCTTCAGTGCCGAGAAGACATTGGCAGCCGCAAAGAGTCCCTCGGCAATTAGCTGCGGATCGAAGTCGTTCCACTTCTCACGCGGAATGAACGCACGCTGCGGATCCTGGGCGATTTCCGTGGCCTGCTGTATGTAGGCAAAGAGACTGTGGAGCAGAAGGAGTAGGGGAAGAAGTGAGAGAACCAGTGAAGTCTGAGCCTGTGGAGCGTGAACTCTGAACTCACCGCAGACACATGACGCACACGTAGAGGCTGTTGCGCAGGAAATCAATAAAGTTCCACATGTTACGCAAATAACTTCTCATGCCCATGGCAAATATCTCCTGCACCTCCTCCCACATGAACCCCATGACATAGAGCACCACCAGCAGTTCCAGTTTGCTGGGTGCCTGGCCACGTTGGCGCTGCGATTGATCCGCCAGGTTGGACTTCATTCTGGCTGTGCCAAATAGGCGCACAAAATCATCATCCGCACGTTGGGAGACCAATATCAGGATAACTGCAAGAAGTACATCAACCACACACACAAAGAGAGAGAGAGAGAGATGAGAACTCAGCAAGGCATCTTCCGGTCGGGTTGGTCGAACTTAAAGTGTTTGCTTTGTGAGCCAACGTTACTCACACAGAAAGAAAACATAGGAGGACGCATGCACGAGGAATTTCATAAATGGCTTTCGCATCAATTGGCCCGTTCGGCAGCTGGGCGCAAACATGTAGATAAGGCAGTAGAGGGGAAACAGCACTGCCACCTGGGCAATGCAGATAAATCTATCGACAATGCCCTTGCGACGGAATCCGGGCAGACCCTCGTACCAGATTGACGAGAGCAATTGTTGAATATTCGAATGGGCCACAAACTGCAAAAACAAAGAATTGTATAAGTGAAGTAAACAACAAAGGGTCGGTTAGCTCGACTGCAAGATATCCTGTACCTTTAGAGAACAGAATAAATTGTTTAACTGAAATCATTTCCTGCTGGCAGGCAGAGGGACGGACAGTTATCGGTTATGTTACGGGTCTGCTTAATGGAAGGGTCTGTGCAAGAAAGGGATCAACTTAAGGGAGGGGTACGCTCAATGGAAGCGTCCGCTTAAGAAAGAGGTCCGCCTACGAAGGTTTTGAGTACAGAAACCTTTATACTGTGCCAATACACTTAATTTCTTTGCTTTCAAAATCATACAGGGTATGCAAATGCAATAACAGTGCTTTATACATTTGCTTCGTTCAACAATTTGTTAAGCATTTTCTTGACTTCCCTTTACATCTTCTCTCTTCTCCCCTCCTCTTCTTTTCTAATTAGCAGTTTAACTATTTCTTTTGGTTTTGTAAAAACGCAAAAATTAAGAAAATAATCTCGTTTTGCAGATAATCGGAACCAAGAGTTTAACTTCTTTTCTCTCTCTTTCTATTTCCAAGACAAACATTAAAGTATCTTAAACAATTGACAATTGCCAACTGATAATCATCAACAGAGTTCTGTAGCTTGCTAACCTGTTTCTGCTTATAGGAAATGGCCTGGACGAGGCGTGTCAGTATCATGCGATCACCCGGCTCATAGCTGGAGGTACTGGGATCATAGTTGAGTATTATGGCCAGTTCGTTGGAGGTGCGTGTCTGATCCAGCAGACTGCAGGCAAACTGCTGGCACTGCCGTCGCAGCTCGACATATTTCGCCTTGCACTCCTGCTCCGTCAGGGCAAGATTACGCAGATCCCAGGACAATTGAAAGGCAGTCAAGATGGGATCACTTGAGGTCAGACAGATGAGTGAGGGACTGCAGAGGGCGCGATAGATGTTCACACGTGACAGCGAGTGACGCAGTGAATCCTCTGTCATGAGACGCACACACTCCTCGCAGCCACAACTGAAGAGAGAAAGAGCAGGAGAAGAAGTAAGGGGAGGATAAGAGGGTTTTCTTCATGCTTAATGTGCAACTTGTTCAAACGTTCCACTCACCGTATATCATGTGGCACAGGCACTGCTGCACCTCGATCCAGCAATATGCGTAGTATCTCAAAGTTGTTCTTGTGCGCCGCCAGCATCAATGGCGTAATATCCGGCGCAAACATGGCCGTATTTATGTCCACTGTTTGCCAGCTCTGCGGAAGAAGGATCAACATGAGATTGGCTCTATCGATTGTCTGTACCCATTATCACTAGATGATATTCCTTGTGGCGTTAAGCGTTTTATTGCATATGCGTAACAATTGTAATTTTCACGCCTCAATTGCCTTCGATGACTGCCTAATGAAGCGTGCTCGTGCGTGCATAAATATGTGGCAAGCAAAGGAGGCGCCACCAACGAGCGCGTACAACTTTATTTACTTGAAGAAGCGCCTGTTTTGTGTATGGCATGAGGAACTTTGAATACCCTGACGACTAACTGGATGAACTTACGATCTACAGCTTCAGCTCTCTGTATCTCTGTCTGTCTATGTCTCCCCCTGTCTGTCTTTCTGTTCGTCTATGTTTCTGTCTCTTTTCTCTACCTGCCTTTCATACTCTGTTCTTCTCTCTACTTATTTCTCTCTTCCTTCTTTGGACTCCTCTACCTTTCCACTGCGTCAACCCTCTGTTAGCCAAGCTACCCATCCTCGCCAAATGATGTAGAGAATCAGGCAAACTCAGTGCCCTGACTGAGTGACTGGGTAACTGGGGACGTTGTCCGCTTATCGCACACTCCCAATCACTTGAGCGTCTGCCATGTACGTGCCTAACGAGGCCACACAAAACTGATTAAAATCGTGTTAGCTTCGTAGTCGAAACTGAAACTGAATTCAGAGCCACTCGATGTGTGCCACAAATTAGCCGAGGATACTTACATAGGGCGCACCCTCCTTGAAGATGAGCTCCTCATGCTCGAGCAGCAGCTCAACGGCCTCCACAAACTCCGCATTGATGGCGTGCAGCAGTGCGTCCTTTGTCTCCACGCCCATGATAACCAACAGCTCAACCATCTCCAGGTTCTCGTTGTCAATCGCCAGCGTTAAGGCGCGTCGACCCAAGGGATCCATGCAGTTGATATTGATATGCTGCTGTCGCAGTGCCTTTTGCAGTATTCTGTAAGTACACACACACATACACACACACGCGCGCGTACACACAAAGTAATTAAAGCAAAGGAACTGAAAATTATGGAAAAGGAAACTTTGGCTTTTGCCCCGAAAAAAGTTGAGGGCGAAGTTTTTAATTAGATACGTAAGGGGAAGGGTGGGAGGTAAGGCAAATGAAGTTGGAATAGGGAGTGAGAAGGGAGAGCGAAAAGGAGCGAAAACCAATTGGAAAGTTTGCCAATCAATCGAGTGCCAAAAAGGCACTCAAAAATTTGACGGACACTCGAGAAATTTGAATTGATTTCTGTTTCTCTCCGCCTCCCTCTCTCTCTCTCTCTCTCTTAATCATATTTGTTTGCATTTCTCTTTTAAGTACGTATGTATGAGCGGCACAGTGTTGGTCAATGCGTTGCAGACGCTGCACAACACTGATGGTTCGCACACGGAACCGAACCAAGTGACCTTTGAGAGTGACGCTGTCAAATTTGTAGTACGTCTGACTGGCAGCAATTCATTGGGAAATCATTTTACAATTGTTCGCCAACATAAATTGTTGTGATAAATTCTAAGAAAAACGAAATACATACTGAAAAAAACGCCAAATAAAACTTCTCATCTGGCAATCAAATTATTTGTTCAACTTATTCAAATCAATCAAATATGGAAGCGACTAAGGATCAAGGATTGGTCATTAAGATGGCACAGAAGAACAAAGGTAGGTAAAGAGAAGAGAACAACTAACACCTTTGCAACTGTGCAACCCCCTCTTCATTGCTCTCTCTCGCTCTCTCTTTCTCTACTCTTCAGAAACCCAAACCGTCAAGCTGGGGTACAATGAGAACTGGTTTGCCCCGACCGCGCATAGTGGGGTGCCTGGTAACAATCGTGTGCCAATCCTAAGTCGCATCTCTTGGCAATTTTACAAGGATCGCGAAGAGGAGCTCTATCGTCACGCCTGCCAACTGAAGGGAATACGGGTGCAGCGAGAGGAGGAGGACGATTCAATTGGCTCCGAGGAGGAGCCGAATAAGGCACACTATCGTTATACGCTGGACGAGATGAAAAGCTACAATCCCTATCGTTTCATCAATTTAAAAATGTAATATATATATACAACGACTCAATAACATACCCAACGACTTATTAGGCAACAGCAAGAACAACAACAACAACACGTCAATCAAATCGATACAGAACTAGCAAGAGATAACTGTTGAATACAATCAAGGGGAAAAGAAAACTAACTATCGAATATACGTAAGCGAAAACAACTCAAGAGAACAAGAACAAGTGAACAACAACAAGAAGAAGAAAAACAACAACAGCTACAGTTACAACAAATAGCAAACAGTAAACAGCAACACCAGCAACACAGCAAACAAACAGAGTTTGTTTCCCCTAAAGACTCGAAGATTTTTACAATTTAGTAGTTTTATGTTTAACAGAGTACAGAGTTGGTACCCCCAGAAACCACACATAACAATTGCTTCTATGATTTCATGTTTAAATCGATGATGATTGTTCATAAATGGTATTTTATTCTCCATTAAATCAACGATTTTAATTCTTTAAACACTTGGGAGCCATTGTGCTAGGATTGATTGACTCTCTTGAGTGCATTTCTTGTCTATGTATGCTTTGATACGTGAGTGCGTTGTTTGTGTGTTGTATGCCAGCTGCATTATGTGAGTAAATTGTACTCGGGGTCGGAGCTTGGTCCATGAGAGCACGCATGGTTAGCGCGCTTGGTGAGAGCGCCATAAGAGGGCACTTAGTGAGAGCGTCTGATGGCAGTGCTAGGTGAGAGCGCTTTGATTGACAGCTGATGAGAGAGGTTTGGCAGATCGTTGCCAGATAGTAAACAGACTTGCTCCTTTTTGCGTTAACGCACAAATGAAGCAATTCACACATGCCATCCCTTTCTTGCTGATGTATTCTGCCGTCGCCCAAACATAAACAATTCACAGAGCAAAAGCAAGCTCTGTTGCTATCCCTTTCTCGCTCACGCATGCTGACTACTCTCAATAAGAAAGAAAGCACAAAGCTAGTGCATGTTATTTTACTCCACTTGAGCTGTCAACAGAGAACAAGGAAAAGGTAAAAAATATGGAAACTGTATAATGAGTACAGAGTAATACAGTGTATTATATTAGCACAACAAACCCCGACAATAATTGAATAATCCAGCTTAAAGGTCTTTAATAAACTCTGCAATTTCTGTTGCAAATTTTTAATTCCCTCTTCAGGTTATTTAACCTTTAATTCTCATTGAAAATGTAAACATTTGCATTTAAAAACCAGTAAGAAAAGCAACAGTCGCGCAACACGCGACAGTGGAATACCCTTCGACCTAGTATGTTCCCGTGTAGTTTAATTTCTTAAATTCATACACATATGCATATGCACATGCTTTGAAATTGATCCCGACAGATGGCGCTCGTGCTTCGCGCTCGCCCGCCTCCCTTGTTAGCTGACAGAAGCACTTGGTTGCTCATACTTTCTTAAATAACTTTTGTGTTTATTGTCCGATCGGACTGAAATTTGGAGACTACGTAGATATTTCATTAAGCTTAGTATATGTTAAGTCAGAAAGTTCTATCTTTTAAACAGCGCTTACAAATTGAGTTCAAAAATTAAATTATGATTTGTGGGGGCGGTGGGCGTGGCACCTAACATTTGAAATAAACTTGATCTGCTTGATCCACACAGGAGTCTTCCTGCCAAATTTGGTAACTCTAGCCTTTATAATAGCTGAGCGCTTACAAATTAAGTTCAAAAACCAGTAAGAAAAGCAACAGTCGCGCAACACGCGACAGTGGAATACCCTTCGACCTAGTATGTTCCCGTGTAGTTTAATTTCTTAAATTCATACACATATGCATATGCACATGCTTTGAAATTGATCCCGACAGATGGCGCTCGTGCTTCGCGCTCGCCCGCCTCCCTTGTTAGCTGACAGAAGCACTTGGTTGCTCATACTTTCTTAAATAACTTTTGTGTTTATTGTCCGATCGGACTGAAATTTGGAGACTACGTAGATATTTCATTAAGCTTAGTATATGTTAAGTCAGAAAGTTCTATCTTTTAAACAGCGCTTACAAATTGAGTTCAAAAATTAAATTATGATTTGTGGGGGCGGTGGGCGTGGCACCTAACATTTGAAATAAACTTGATCTGCTTGATCCACACAGGAGTCTTCCTGCCAAATTTGGTAACTCTAGCCTTTATAATAGCTGAGCGCTTACAAATTAAGTTCAAAAATTAAATTATGATTTGTGGGGGCGGTGGGCGTGGCACCTAACATTTGAAATAAACTTGATCTGCTTGATCCACACAGGAGTCTTCCTGCCAAATTTGGTAACTCTAGCTTTTATAATAGCTGAGATCTGTGCGTTCATACAGACGGACAGACGGACAGACGGACAGACGGACAGACGGACAGACGGACAGACGGACAGACGGACAGACGGACAGACAGACAGACATGGCTCAATCGACTCGGCTAGTGATCCTGAGCAAGAATATATATACTTTGTGGGGTCTGCCACGCCTCCTTCTGCCTGTTACATACATTTGCATTTTGCACAAAGTTAGTATACCCTTTTTGACCATTTTCAATGGTCGAAGGGTATAATTAAATTATGATTTGTGGGGGCGGTGGGCGTGGCACCTAACATTTGAAATAAACTTGATCTGCTTGATCCACACAGGAGTCTTCCTGCCAAATTTGGTAACTCTAGCTTTTATAATAGCTGAGATCTGTGCGTTCATACAGACGGACAGACGGACAGACGGACAGACGGACAGACGGACAGACGGACAGACGGACAGACGGACAGACGGACAGACGGACAGACAGACAGACATGGCTCAATCGACTCGGCTAGTGATCCTGAGCAAGAATATATATACTTTGTGGGGTCTGCCACGCCTCCTTCTGCCTGTTACATACATTTGCATTTTGCACAAAGTTAGTATACCCTTTTTGACCATTTTCAATGGTCGAAGGGTATAACAAATGAGTACTCCTCAATTTGCCACCCAACTGGAAATTCACTTAAAAATTCATACGAAATTAATTGTGAATTTATTAAAATGGGCCTTAAATGGCGCGGAAATGGCGTACGAAACTCGTGCCGCATATTGCTTATTAAGTGGCATATAAGATACGAGTGGCGCTTCCCCACTCTCTGCCACTCCCCTTTCCAAGCAAACAGAAGGCTGTGCAAATAATTGAAACCACCGAACACAAACACATCACACACACACACAAATACACACGCAAGTGAACATGAGCAGGTCGCGTTTTGATAGGATTTATGCGTCTCCCCAAGCAGCGGGAGCAACTCGAGCCTGGCAACGGATACGGCGGCTCATCGACACCTGCGTGTCCCTTGACGCACCATTTAAAATATAAAAAAGGCGCAAATTTGGCAGTCGAATGAAGCCAACAAAAAAAGGAAAACCAACAACATGAAGAAGAAGAAGAAGAACAGCAACAACAACAGGAAGCGGAAAACACGCAACGTCATTCACTCACTCACCTGCGCACATTGGGTATATCACCACGCTCGACAGCCAGCAGGAATTTCTTCTCCTCGAGCAGCAAAGGTTGAGGTAATCCCAGCGGCACACAACAGCCCCCCACAGTTTTAGGGGCGCTGCCAGAGGCGTGGCTGCCCGCAGGCGGCAGCTGAGCAGCAGCAGCAACGGCAAAAAGAGTGTCAGTTTGTAAAAATAAACGCAGGTGGTTAACAAATAAAAAAGAAAAAAACAAAGTAAGTAAGCAACAGTGGATGGTGCAAGACTGCAGTATACCCTGTACGCTCTTTTGAAGGTGCTGTGAAGACTTTTTCATTTATAAAACTTAACAATTGTACTATTTGTTAGCTTATTATGATGACATTTATGGAATACTTCAAAGAAAATGTGTATAAATTGAATATATATTTATAGGGAAGAATAGGTAGAAGTATATATAGTATAGGGTATATAAGATAAAAAGGAAATGTGTTTATATGTGAAATATACAATATAATAAACAATACAGTCAAGAGGAGCAGCCTTTTCAACTCTTTCTATTGTAATATTTGTTTTATATATTCAAAAACCTTCCCTTACATTATACCATACTCTTTACCGGCCATCACTTACAGGGTATAAGCTGCCGCAGCGTCAACAACAAAATAAGAAAATAAACATAAACATATACAGGAGCATGACGTGCAAAGTGTTGGGATGCTTGGATGGTTTGTTTCCTCAGCGGTTTGCTTTATCTGCACTCGCACTTAAATGGCATGGAAATGAAATGTGCCGTTAGTAGCTAATACGCGTACAATGCGGCGTATGCGCAACGCAATTGTTTGCGGGGTGCAAAAGCGAAAAGGCAGCATATTTTGTAACTTGTATCTTGTTGCTTGTTTTGTCTGTATCTACAAGTAGTTGATCAACTTGTGCTCGGTACTTACGCCCATCGGTTGCTTCCTCTTGCGACCCATGTTTAATAGTGTCGCTGTCTGTCTGATTGTCTGACTGTCTGTCTGTCTATCTGTGTATCTGTCTGTGTATTTGTTGTATGTAATTCACTTAACAAAAAGTGACTTGTAATTTCATGTGTGTCTGTGTCGGCAAAGTTTTAAAGCTCGCTTAAGACTACAGTTCATTTATTGCAACGCCTTTTTCCAGCTGCTTGTCAACGCGGCAGCTTAAGCCACACAAACACACGCACATAGATACACGGCGTGGAAAGCTAAACTAAAAACTCGGCAACACTAAGCCCCTATGAATGCAACTTTGAAGTTATTCGCCACTTTTTGCAACAGTCTCTCTCTTGCTATAGTCTCTCTATTGCGCTACTCCTTCTCTCCCTCTCTCTCTCACTTTCTCTACATCACTCTCTGTTGTTCTCCTTCCTGCTGTTGTTGTTTTTGCTAGTTTCAACACTCCCCAGTGTGTGCAGAATGGGTTTTTTGTCTTGGTTTATGGTTTTTGTGGTTTTGGGATTTCACGCGTTTTTTTCCAGCTTCCAAAGTTGTCGCTTAAGCTGTTTATAATTTTAATACATTTTTAGTTTGTTTACTTCGCTTTTTATTAAGCTCTTCATGCATACATTTTCAAGTTAGTTTATCTTAAATATTGAAATTTATTAAAGCTCTTTTTACTTTGTTATTCTACACACGACAAGCAGCGAAGAGAAACTGACAGGATATTTGAAAAGAAATTCAAAAATTTGTTTCACGTTTTTCAATTTCACATTTTGCACTTTTGATTTATGCATTTCTCTTTCTCTTTGCACTTTGCTGCAATTGTTCATTAAAAGAATTTAACAAATTGACCTTTGTTTATGCACGACCAAGTGTTTTCTTTCAATTACTTGCAGATATATTAGATAACCTAAATGTTTGAACTCTCCACTCTTTCTCACTCTTTCTCACTCTCTCTCTCTCTCTCTCTATTGCAATCACTTTAACAACTTGTTGAGTTTGTCAATTGCAGCCCAATCAATGCGCAAATATTTGCAATTTTTGCGGAAAATCATAATAAATTTCTGTTTGAAGACCTTTTTTGTGGCTGTTGCTGTCTGCGGTCTTTTAAAGTGTTTGCGCACTCGTAAAAAACGCGCTGTCCCTGCACATTTCGGGGCGGGAAAGGCTTATAAAAACTGCACATCCGCCAGATACGCACAGATCCAAGCAGCAGCACAGCGAGAGAGAACGCATTGTTTGTGGCAGACAAAAGGCAGCAACTGCATTGTTTAATCAAGTTAATAGAATTATAAGTGCGACTTGCGACCTTTTTTTACGCGCCATACCCTGTAATGGACAGGGGAAGGCAGGTGTTTTGTTCCCTCTTTATTACAATGCAGACAGTGTATTGCATTATTGTATATTTGCCTCAATTTACAGGGTATTTAACAGCACAACAAACTGAAACTCCTTTTCCATTGCATACGCATAAAAATGCCATAATAAATTTGTTTTTATCCGCAATGGCAACTGATAAAAGCCGTTATATGTGTGTGTAATATGTTTGTCTATATAGTATGCTTGGCAATGGGGTCGATTGTGGTCTAAAGGTGTCATCAGCCGGGCAGTTAAGGGTTAAGCTTTTACTGCACTAAGTAATTGTTATTAAGTACACACTAATCAGTAACTAAATGATTTATGGCCAAGGGATGCCCAACTATACTCGAGCTAATAAATTATTAATACGATTATCAAGTTGAGCTCAAGAACTTAGTAAGAGTATATAGTTTAAACTGTCTGCTGCACCTGAGTAAGAGATTTCATGAACATTTTCCACACAGTTTTTTACTTTTCACGTCAAGTTCGTTAGTTATTTTGCGAGCAAGGCTTAGTTAATGCTCAATGAAAATACGCATAACAAGCACAGCGAGGGGGGCAAGAGACAAGACACAATGATCGGCTTTATTAGCTGTCTTTTTCTCTGTCTCTTTCTCTATTCTTCCCCCTCTTTGTCTGCCTCTCTCTTTCACTCCCTCTCCAAGCACATAATTCACTTGACTGCAGAGACACTTAAGCCACTTTTACTTCCACAAAAACGTGTGCAACTCAGTTCGCACAATGGACACTGCGATTTCCATGTGGCTTAGAGTTCGGGAATATATACTATACTATTGTTTGTTGTTCACTTTTTTGCATACTTTGCGGCGCATTCAGTAAATCGCATTTCAGAGTTTATTTCACGTGAGTTTCACTTGCTGTTTATACATATTCTATGAACCCGGAATATAATATATATAGTATATACATATGTAGAGAACGGGCAGCAGGACCCCCGACGTGCTGTTCCGCTGTCCGCACCTGCACACAATGTTTCGCTGCGAGCTACGCGCGCGTAACTTGCGAATTTTTACACGGTTTGCGGTTGCGGCGTCGCTGCCGCACAGACATTTATACCATTTCCCGAGGGTCGAGCGGCATTCTGGCTAATTTAATTAGACTAAAACGTCAAATATTTGTTTGTTTGTTGCCCCTGGCAAGGTGCGTGGCGGAGGGTGGAACGGGGCGTATACTCAATACAAGGCGATGCGTTGGAAAGCGATACAATGCGTTATATTGCGATAGCACCATACCAGACCAGTTCATGTGCCTTGAACTCGACGACAAGTTGATCGCCTGTCGCGACAGTCCCCCTCTATCCACTCCTCTTCCTCTCCTCGTTGGGTCGCACCTCAACTATCAACAAGTTCTGTTGCCTTTTGACCGCTTTAAGGCGATTACAGCGAAGGCATTGTCGAGTGAGCAGCACAATTCAATTACAACTAATTTGCTGTGATTTCATGCCTTCGCCTCTTTTTCTTAGTATTTTACTATTGTTGTTGCTGTTTTATTTTCACATTTCTTTGACTGTGCAGTGCGGCGTGTTTAATTTGTTTAGCAAGTAACCGCAGCAAAGACATTGAAGAGCGCTTATTGTCTTCTTGAATTAGTTGATTACTTGTGAAGTTTTTTTGATTGAACAATTAGAGATTTTGTTTGCGAATAGGGGAGTGTTAAATAAGTGAAAGAAAGGTTTTAATTATTATGTATATATGTATATATAATTATGTATAAATATATAATATTTAATATATATCACACAGTATTTCTTAGGGCAACTTCGTCTAACTCAATACTAAGTAGACATGCAAACAGTGAAAACTTTTTAAAATACTTGTCAAAGAGCCTTGCAAATATCTTATGCATATTAGTTACAGTTTTCTATAGGATATACAAATTAAACATACTTAGTTTATATCAAACCGATTCCACCTATTTCAGTCGAAGCAAATACAACTCTCAACCAGATATATTTCAAAATTTAAATACTGCTTTATTTTGCTTTGTTATTTACTTCGTTTTTACTTTATTCCCTTTTTTATTTATTTCACTTTTATATTTATTTCCACTTCTCCCTCTTTACCTGCTCCGAAATGAATATGCTGAAGGAGTTTGTTACAATTTTCTAAACGCATATTCATAAACAATGGAATATTTGACATTTCCAGCATAGCTCAAAACAATTTTGAATTAACATTGCATATTTGCCAGTCGGCAAACATTACTTGCCCAAGTGCCGACCGAGTGAGTGAGTGTGTCTTTTTGACATGCACAGACGTGCATAAACTTGCATACATACAGACATACATACAGATAAACCCACTTGACTGTGGCCAGAGCAGAGTTCAAGCAGGACAAATGGCAGAGCGAATGTGAAGCTCTTGGGGAACGTGCGTTGGGAAACCGACGAGCAAACAAAATTAAATCAAAAATCTTAAACTGGATTTTGATGAGGGAGCGAGAGGCAGAGAGAGAGAGGGAGAGAGAAAGAGAGAGAGAGAGAGGAAGGGAGGAAGGGAAAAAGAGGGTGGGCAAGGTGGAGCAAGTAGCCAAGCAGACAACAATCGAGGCTGGCAAGCAAACAGAACTGTGCATGGAGCTGTTGCTGCCGGCAAGGGAGCATGGCAACACACACACACAGACACACATACAGACACACATGCATACACACACACACAGACTGCCACACACACACACATAGCAGCACGTAAACTCATTTAAACGCACACACGCGCACAGGGCGGCAGCAAGGCAAGGGCAGGTGGCAGTTGGTATGCGGCATGTGGCATGTAGCATGTGTCAGGTGGCAGGTGGGTTACCATAGCTACACGTGTGTGTGTGTGTGTGTCTTTCTTGTTTGGCTAGCGACTTTCAGCGGACTATGAATTGACAAGCAGCAGCACGTCTGCGGCGCCAGCAGAAGCAACAACTTGGAGAAGCTGCGCCTGACGCTATGCCTCATTGTGCGCAGTAGGAAATAAGATTTCGCCTCTATGTCAAGAGGTAAAGCTGGGTATGTGTGTGAGTGTCTGTGTGTGTGTGACAGCCAACTTATAAGCTGCTTTTCGCTCGCTCTATCTCTTTCTTATGCAAACAGAAACAGACACTAAGTAGCATAGTTACCAACACACAGACACACACTAGCACACATGTACACACACATACACACACTTGCAAGCAATATGATATATTTCTATAACCTCAGCGTAAAATGTTTTGCGGTTACAGCTGCTGTAGTCGTTGCAGGAGCCTTGTGTGCTGTGTGGTAAATAAAATTGCATTCAATATTTTTCTTGGTTTTCAGATTCTGATGAGATTTCCAACTGCAGCAGCAGCAGCAGCTTCCGACTCGCCCTACTGCCTTCCCACCGCTTTGTCTTGCATTCAATTTATGGCTGCTGTGTTGCATTTGCCATAAATTTCGTGCCTTGCGTTGTTGTCTGCTGCAGCATCATTTTGCCAGTGCACGTGCATAATTATGCACATCGATTTAGCACAGCTTAAAATGCTAGACAATGTTTTCAGAATGCGCCAAAAAGCCAAAGAAATCGTAAAATAAAACTTAAAACTGTGTCCTTATATTCTTACTGCGTTTCTCTGCATTTTGCATTGCATGATTTTAAGCGCTTCATATAAAGCAGCCATATTAGCACTTAAATTTGCAGCTAAAATTATGCAATGACTTTCGTTTCTGGTGGCTCATTTGCAGCAACTCATTTTTCATTGCATACTTTTGCGCACAGTTTATTTATTATTTACAGAGATATGTTAAAAAACGAATTTTAGCCGCCACGCCCCCTTAATGGCCATGAGGGCGATTTTAAAACCAAAAAAATATTTTAAAATAGGAAGAGTAGCTGAAAAGACTGTTTAAAACTTTGTAGCCTTCTCCAGGGCGAGCTGTATACTCTGGAAAATTCATAACTTGTGCCGCTGATACAAGAAGATAATAGGAACAATTTAAGAAAATCTGCATATGCTTTATCTGCTGCAGTTGTGCCACAATTTCGAGTTGAAAAACAAAAAATACTGCCGTTATCCAAGTGAAAAACTGCTTGTTTTATCGCTAACAAAATTATGTCAAGCAAGCAGTGAACTGCTTTTCACTGCTTGCATTTGAAAGCAATCCAAAATAGAACAAATAAAATATGTAGATTTCCCGCAGCCTGCTCTCTTTGTGTTTCCCCTGATATAGAACATTGAAAAAGGCTAGATTTGACGCGATAAGAGCTGAATTGGCAACACGCACACTTCCGCAGGCTCTTTCTCTCTCTCTTGCCACGCTTGATTCTCCAAGTTCGCTGCTTTGTATGTATTGCCATGTGGATGTAGTAGTGTGCTAGAAGTAACGTCATCAACTGGAACTGGCCATTTTCCGTTGGCATGTGCGCAATTCTTAAATATTTATTTTGCCGCCTTTGTATACGATTTTCAAGAGTCTGTGCAGTGCATTGCCATGCCAATCCGCTGGCCTGGCATGCCATGCCACGTCTGACCTTTTAAGAATGCTCCAATTTATCAATGAATTCTTCTCCATGCCTGTGTCTGTATCTGTGCCTGTACCCGACTTTAAGTTCAATTCGAATAAACAAACAGAAACCCGTTTGGCTTGGCATAAATCCGTGGTGGCCTCATCCTCCACAGGCCACCGCGCACCATCAAACAGCAGCAAAGAAAGTCCTTGTGGTAAAATAAATTTTCAGCAATTCATAACAGCAGTTGAGTTAAGGTAGCCGTGGGTGTGGGCACAGTACGTGCTGGCAGAGGAAACTTTGCCGAAAGGATTAGAAAGTCGAAGAGGTCCGATGACTCACACTCCTCTCACTCAATCCCCTGCAAAAGCGTCTTCGAAAAATGCTCAAAGGATTTAAAAGGCAATCAAATTAAATTGTTTCTGCAGTTCGCCGCAAAAGTTCCTCAACATCGCAACATGTTCAACGTGAGAGGGATGCCATAATTTGTACACATTTCTATTTTTTATGATAAATGATCGCTCAGCTGCGTGACAAAATTGTCAATTAAATTTATTTATATGCGGCGCAAATCAAGCGAAATTCTTCTTCAGCGCTGATCCAATTGAACACCTCAGAAAGATACCTATAAATACACACTCGCATGGTGCATTTGTTTACGTGCCCAGCCCCAATTAGACGTAAACAAGAGCCGCCGGAAGTAGGCCATATAAACAAGAACCACAACAGAGGAAGAAAAAGGGAAAGAAGGCGTGCGAGAGACAAATAGATTCATCACGTAGTTCATTTACAGCGATTATAAATAAAGTATTATTCAAACACTTGGGAAATTTATCAAAAATCTCACTCGATACTCATCAATCTTGAGTATTCATAACAGAGAAAGAGTTTTGAGAGGCCTTTGGTCACTTTGCCACATGCCACATGCCGCAGCTGGCTGTCATTGTGCCACCTTGACACAAGTTCAAGCGACAAGGTCCACCAGGCACATTCATTTCGGGCACTTCGGGCCACGTTAACATTGATTTCTGGCTATCAACGCGCTACAAAAGGCCAAATGCCACTGAGTTTAATAATAAAACAGACAGATATACATAAATATATATACATATATCTCTATATATAATTCGTATAACAACTATATACAGACGCAGCCACTTATGTATGCGAGCACTCATAAAATGTGGCGCCAGCTAGAGAACGGAAAATGTATGGATCAGTCAGAGAAAGAGGCCTGGGAGGGGGGAAAAAGCGAGCGCAAATGCAGTCAACGAATTGCTGCTGACCTTAGTGAAAATATTTTCCATATAACATAAAATTAAAGCGAAATATGCTTGTGGAAATTAAATAATTTATATTGCCATTTGTCTGCATACTTTGCATATTTGCCATTAATGACCCAGAAAAATAATTGCGGCTAAGCAACTGCGAGGAAAACTCTCGCAGTGGAAACTCACACAACGAGAAAAGCTAGAAAAGCGCACGCAGAGATGAAAGGCGCGCAAATTGACTTGGATAGATGACTAAATAGAAGACGCCATGCGGTTTGGGCCTGGGGCTATATAGTGAAGAGAATGTGTCTGTGTGTAGATTTGTGTGTGTGCCTGGGTGTGTGGAACTGAGCAAGGTCGTCTTCTGTGTTTAGAGAGTACTGAGAAGTAGAAGAATTTATAATGAAGTCACGTTAAGACTTAAAAACTTTAATTAGCATGCAAAGAAGTCTAGAGCATATGTAACCAAGCATATTTTCCTTATCTTCAACACACACAGAACAGGTTTCTCAGGTGTTAACATATTCTTATCAATTGGCAGACGACACACAATCAGCCCGGCTAGCTCAGTCGGTAGAGCATGAGACTCTTAATCTCAGGGTCGTGGGTTCGAGCCCCACGTTGGGCGCAGCGTAAATTTTTTGACAAATTTTTCTAAGCAAGAAGAAAAGAAGAAACTAAATTTATTAATCTTGAAACTGAAGCAAGAATAATTATATTTAGTGTCATTATAATCTTCCAAATTTAACGTTTAAAATCGTATTCTATTCACCCAGGATTCAATATCTAAAATCTTATTCTAATCTATCATATTCAAAATCTGCAAAAATATATCTTTAGCCGCGATCCTGCCAGGAGTCGAACCTGGAATCTTCTGATCCGTAGTCAGACGCGTTATCCATTGCGCCACAGGACCGTTGTAAAGAGATGCGCGAATAAAGAAAAGTTAAAAAAAAAAATTGAACTTATTTTCTAATAAATATGTAAGACTTTTAAAATATTTCCCTTACAAGATACAAATCACAATGAAAACAAAGTTCTCTGTTTTCAAAAAGGTATTTCAACTACCTGTGGCAGAGAAACTTTCCATCGACTCCTCCCACTCCCTCTGCTCTCCTCTAGCTGTCTATTAGCGTTCTGTTTTCCTCTTTGTAGTCAGTCACACACACACAGATAAAGCCACTCTCTCTGTGCCACACAGAATTGGGGCTAATGGACCATCGCAATGTTGCCTGCAACCGACGCTGTGTCGAGAGATTCGGGTTTATAATTAACTCCAAAGAAGTTTAGTGAGGTAAACACATTTGCTTTATGTTGCGCCAACAACATGAGGCTGCCGGCGCAGTGCATCATGAGCATTACAATCAACTGAAAGCTGCTGAAATTGGGGTGTGCCTGGCTAATAGATGCCCTGGAATGGAGGATAAATGTGGTTGAGAGATTTAAATTAAGAATAAATGAAGTATTTTAAAAATAACTAAGCAAACTAGCTTAGGTTTGCAACCTGCTACACTACACTTCAAGTCTGATACAGTACACAACACTACTCTACACTACTCTACACTATTTTACACGTCTACTCTTCTTACATTCTTCTACGCTACACTATTCAAAACCTCTCTACACTTCTATCCACTACTCTACATTACTCTACACTACTCTACACATCTCTCCAAGACTCTACAGCACTCTATACAATACAGTACTCAATTCTTCACTACTCTACACGACTCTACACTACTCTACAGTACTCTACACTACTCTACACTACTCTACACATCTCTCCAAGACTCTACACTACTCTACTACACTACAGTACTCAATTCTGCACTACTATACACTACTCTACACTTCTCTGCACTACTCTCCACTACTCTACACTTCTCTCCACTACTCTACATTACTCTACACTACTCTACACATCTGTCCAAGACTCTACACTACTCTAATACACTACAGTACTCAATTCTTCACTACTCTACACTACTCTACACTACTCTAAACTACTCTACACTACTCTAAACTAGTCTACACTACTCTACACTAGCCTACACTACTCTACACTACTCTACAGTACTCTACGCTACTCTACACTACTCTACACTACTCTACACTTCTCTACACTACTCTATTCTACAGTACACTCTGCTATACTACACTACACTACACTTCGATTCTACTGCCCTACCCACTGCACACTGCATACCCCATTTATTATACCCTCCGCACTGCTGGGCATCTCAAATGCTGAGAGGCAGGAAAATTGTTTCGAAAATTGTGCACGCACAATACGAAAATAGCGCCACGAGGCGCTGCCAGGCCGAACAAATGTTCGAAAACTTGATTGAAATTGAACATTTCGCCTCGAGCTTGCCGCAAACAGTTCAACTGGCGATGGGCGACCGTGCGGAGTGTTCTTGTTCCTCTTGTTGTTCCTGTTGCCGCTGCTCGGACGACGACGAAACTTGTCAAAATATGTGCAAAAAAGAGCAGACTGCACATTGATATGTAAACATTTATGCAAACAGCAGCGCCACAGCAAAAAAATGTACGAAAAACAACCATAACCAGTAAGAAAAGCCACAGTCGCGCAGCACGCGACAGTGGGATACCCTTCGACCTATGTTCCCGTGTAGTTTAGTTTATTAAATTCATACACATACAATACATACAATTCATTCACATACTTTACAATTATTCCCAACAGATGGCGCTCGCGCTTCGCGCTCGCCCGCCTCCCTTGTTAGCTGACAGAAGCACTTGGTTGCTCATACTTTCTTAAATAACTTTTGTGTTTATTGTCCGATCGGACTGAAATTTGGAGACTACGTAGATATTTCATTAAGCTTAGTATATGTTAAGTCAGAAAGTTCTATCTTTTAAACAGCGCTTACAAATTGAGTTCAAAAATTAAATTATGATTTGTGGGGGCGGTGGGCGTGGCACCTAACATTTGAAATAAACTTGATCTGCTTGATCCACACAGGAGTCTTCCTGCCAAATTTGGTAACTCTAGCTTTTATAATAGCTGAGATCTGTGCGTTCATACAGACGGACAGACGGACAGACGGACAGACGGACAGACGGACAGACGGACAGACGGACAGACAGACAGACATGGCTCAATCGACTCGGCTAGTGATCCTGAGCAAGAATATATATACTTTGTGGGGTCTGCCACGCCTCCTTCTGCCTGTTACATACATTTGCATTTTGCACAAAGTTAGTATACCCTTTTTGACCATTTTCAATGGTCGAAGGGTATAAAAATCGAGTAGGGCCAAGGGGAGAGAAGGGACGGAAAATGGCGTGGAAAACAATTGAAAATGCAGCAGTAGCTGGTCGCTAAATGATTTCGTGCACACTAAATAACAAACAGAAGTTTTTGTCCGACGCGCGCGAGAGTAGTGCGAAAATATTTTAGGCAAGGTGCACAGCCGGAAGCAAAGGCTGTGGAGAGAGGAGAGAGAGGAGAGAGAGAGAGGAAGAGGAAGAGAGAGTGTGCAAAATTGTGAAAACAAAAACGTGCCGTGTGCGCGATTTTCGATTTTCGAGTAGAGCCTGGAAAAAAATAGAGAATGTACTCCCAGTGCACCCGCTGCGTTTAGCGCATTTAAGGGATTTGCATTATTTAAAACCGTAGCCGGAGTGCAGTCAAAAGCCGAGCAAGTGCATTTGCCGTGCTGCGTGTGTGTGTTTTTTTTCTCTATTTTTTTCTTGGGTTTTTGTAAATCAAAACATGGCTTAGTGCCAGCTTCGGCCGCAGAACTTTAAAGCCACTCAAAGGGCCTGGAGTTGGTACTGCCAACACTGCGCTTTGTTTATTTGCTTTGCTTTGGTCAGTGTACCGACGTTCCAACGCTGCGTATACGTAATTTTTATTGCCAAGGCTTCGTCTGGTGTTGCTCTTTTTCTGTCTCTCTCTCTCTCTCTTTCACTCTGTCTCTCTATGCGCTTTCTGTTTACTTTTGTGCTGCATTTTAAAGCAATTTAAGAAGAATACCTGACCAATTAGACAAGCCACAGACAAACAGAGCAGACCACGCAGTTGGCTCAGCGCTGTCTATATATCTCCCTTTCTCTCTCTGTCTCTCCCTCTCTCTTTCTCTGCCCATCTCCCTCACACAGTACTTCCCAGTGGCTTTATCTACTCTGCATGACGCATTTATAGGCACCGTTTCCCCCCGCTTGTCCGGCAATTAGACATTCTTCCGTCCGATAAGATAAGAGCAGGCATGTAGCACCTGTAGGGAAGGACAGAAAGTGAGGGGTTCTGCTACCTTTATCGCGCGTGATGTTAACCCACATAAAAATAGAAAAGCGTAATTTAATAATGTCCCAAGATAGAGCTGCAAATATTTCTGCCATGTGCTTTGTTATTTCTGTAAATATTTCCTTAGATTTCCAACAGACTAAGCCAAGAAAACTCTTTTTCAAGGCGAGTCTGCACAGTTTGAATTAGAATTTGTGTCAAGAATATGTCAGGCTTTTATATATATAATATATACGTATATATTTGTATGTACTTGCTTTTTATAGATAGCAAAATCAATAATAACTCTAGAGAGGCAAGCAAGGTTTGTCTTTTGTTTTCATTAAAATACAGTGCACTCTGTACAGCAGTAATCGATGAGGTTTTTCATATGAAACATCGCTGTTTCTTTACCTCTAATACTGTATCGATGCTTAGTAGTGCACTTGATAAGCCAAATCTTAGCGAAGGTCAACGATGCGATGATATAAGCAATGCGCGTATAGAAAACTTTTAGAACTTTTAGCCAAAAACGTGACACATGCCTCAGCCAGGCGCAAGTGGAATGCAGATGACAGTGGCAACAAGTTGCGAACGAGAGGCAGATAAGAAACAAATAGGAAACATAGTACATACACACACACACATAGAGAGGCGCATACAACATCAATCTGGGCATGCTAAAGTTGTGTGTTGTTGTAGGCGGAAAATGTTGCCAAAAGAAAAAGTCGAAATAGAAATCAAAATGTGCTAAACGACAACAGGGAAAATGATTTTCATTTAGCGCGAGAGAGCGCAACATACAAATTGCTTTGCAATTTATTTTTATAACTAAAACAGCAACAGAAACAGAGACAGACAGGGGTAGAGAAAGGGGCAGAGGCAGGGGCAGGGACAGAGACAAAGGCAAGAACAGTGGGCAGAGAGTTAGCGCTGGCTATAGATACAAATTGCGGCCCAATGTGTTTGTATTTGTATTTGTATTTGTATCTTTTTCTACTTTTTGTTTTGTTTATTTATAGCTAGAATAGAAACGCTGCTGCCAGAGAGCATGTGAGAGAGGGAGCGTGAGAGAGAGTGTAGGGACAGACAGAGGGAGAGAGCGAGAGTCAGTCGATCGGCGACAAGTCGTGCTGGCTCCGCGCTGCCTGCCTGCTGCCTGTCTACTGCCTGCCTCTGCCTCTGCTATCAGGCAAAGCACACATTTATAATTGAGCAGCAAAGAGCGTAAGGCAGACGATAGAAAGAAAGAAAGAAATATTGGCAACGCTCGTTCGGCAAAGGCGGCCCAAATCGAATAATGTGGCGCAGGCCAAAAACAGTTTGATGCACAGCGCTCGCTCGCGATGACGAGCTAGAGATACGAGTATCGTACAATAGCACGCAATCAAGCAGACGTAAAGTGAATTTCAGTTTCCAGTTCCAGCATCGAGCAATCAGTTGAAATTTTGCTAATATTACGCATACGCAGCGTGCCACAACTCGTGTCTATAAATACGCGAAACAATTGCTCGTGTCGTAGTCGCAAAAAAAAAGAAATGCTCGCGTACGCAATTCGCATCCGCTGTGAAGTGAAGTTCATAACAAAATATCATCGTAATTTTGCCACCACGCAAAAGAGAAATAATGTTTTGTGTTCGAAAAAGAATTCTGTGTGAAATCTTATAGCAGCAGAAGGCACATAAATAACCCACAGAAATATTCACATAAAAATATATATCGCAAAAGCGAACGGAGCAAAAGAAATACAGCAACAACAGTGAGAAACGTGCCTTATATACTCGACTCGTGCTATTAAATACAGTACTTGGTCTGTGCGGAATATTTAACAGTCAAAACGGGTACCCGCTTACGCCCAGCCAGCGCCAAGGGACGCAGTAATAGACAGAAAATGATCTACATTGATGATTCAGAGCCGGAAGGTGGTAAGTTCAACAAAGCACAAATCGAGAACTCTACGTATACGCGATGTACGGCGATAACAGTGTCGAAGTGCCAAATGTGATAGCAGAGAGAAAGGCAGATAACAGTAGGTGTCTGTGAGTGTATATGTGTGACTGCTGATAAGCATATAACGATATCAATATCAGCAATAAATAGGGTATTAAAAGACTCTTACAACGAGTTCTGCGTTGTTGTTTATAACAGTTGGAAATCATAAATTAAGTTTGCAATCGATGGGAATAGATTAATAAAAATGTTATAAATTAATCGCTCTCAGTTTGTGGAAATGTTCGACATGTTTCTTTATGAACAACCCCTTATTGGTGTAGTATTTTGAATGCAACTCATGATAAGGAGAAAACCCAACTTTACTATTGCCTGCTGATTGTTGCGCTGCTTAAGCAAAAGTAACGATATTACTGGCAATAATTTACCATTAAATGAGGTCCTTATACCCTATAAGCAGGTGGGTATGCTGTGCTAATAGAAGTACAAAGCATACTTGTCTCTGTGCTGTCTCTACAGGGCAACTGCCAGTCGTGTATGCATCCAAATTGTTCATGGTGCGCACCCAAAAAGAAAATTAGAAATGGCAAAAAGGCAACTGCAAATAGACAAATCAAATCATGGCAAATCTCTAGATTAGCAGCTGTTTTGTCGGGTCCTTTTGGCCATTTAGTTATCGCATCTAACTACGCTTTAATAAAGGGCCAAACAGCCAAGAGGAGTCGAGTCGAGCCGAGGCAGACCGAAGTCACATAAACATTTGTTGGGCAAACGAGGCAAAAACATTAAGTTTTATGCACAGATAAAAACCCAAAACCAAACGAAATATCTGTAAAAATCAAACGGGAAATAAAGAAAAACCAAAAGAAAGAGATGGGGCAGAGGGGAGGGAGAATAAAGAGGCACAGAAATGCTTAAACGATTTAGAGCTCTGGCTCTGCTCGGCTACCAAATGGCCTGGGCTTTTAAAAATACATGAATTTCAATAAAATACCGTAGACAGATAGATAAGGGAGTGGGGAAGAAGGGAGGGAGAGGGTAGCTGAAACAAAAGGGTCTATAGATAAGACGGGCTGTGATCAGGAAACGTTTGCGCCGCCATTTTCATTGTCAGAAACAATAAATTTCACGCATAAAAACACTGAAAGCAAATGTGCCGTCGCACTCTGTCCCTCTCCCGTCTCTCTCTCTCTCTGCCCCTTTCTACTCATATTAAAGTTTTGGCAGCAGGATACAAAAAGGCGCTGAAGGATAAGCGTCACACAAGATGAACGTAAATTTGTATAGCGTCGACGGGGCGTATGCGTAACTGCAACTACAGTGGCTTTTTGGCCGCCGTCACAGTGGCTTAGAAACCCAAGACAGTGTCAGGGCAAGCCAAACGAACAGAAACGGAAGTGTCAAGTAGTTGGACGAGCGGCAGGCGAAAGATGAGAAAAGAAAAGGCAAAAGGAAAGGGGGGAGAGAAGGAGAGTGAGAGAAAAACGAACGGGCGAAAATAAAAGGCAAAAAAATCATGTAGCATGAAAAATGGCAAAGCGCGAAGCAATTTGAAAAATGAAAAGGGGTGAAGGCGCAGAGGGAAAAGAATGTACAAAAAAAGAAAATACTGTACAATGCACACAAGTAAATGCGGCAAGGCAGGCAGTGTTGTGCGGTCAGATACTCTGTGTTTGAGAAGAAATATAAAATAAAGAAAACAATAGAGGAAATAAAAAGGAAATGTATGCAAATGAATTGTGCATTTTGGATAGTTATGAAATATAGAAGAAAATTAGCTTGGCATAGGAAATGAGAAATGAAAGCTAAGGACAAATGAGATAGTAATGTTTCAAGAAATACTCTGTATTATACATATTAAAATAGTAATAAATAAATTGTGGTTTGTGTATATCAATAAAATATAGAAAAAGGTTTGGTTGGCATAGAAAAGAGCGAAAAATATTAATTTAATTATTAATTCAATTAAATTAATATATTTTGAAATTTTTAAGAGTTGCTGAAAGTGTTTAAAGTTTAAAACTTCATTTAAAAGTTTTTAAACTTTTTAGAATACATTATTTAATTTTTGTATTTACATTATTACAAATGGTCTAAGAAGACTCGTGTGGTTTTAATTATTAAAAACTGCTGAAAGTGCTTAGAGTTTAAAACTCAATTTAAAAACGATTGCAACAATTTTCTAATGCCTCAGTAAACTTCCTTTTATATGCTCTAGAGTCTCTGGAGTCTCCCTTCCTCTTTCTCTACAGGGTATAGTTGAATTGCGTTTGTGGCTGCTGCTTGTTTTTTTTTTTGTTGGCCTGTGACCACACACGGGCGTTGTGATTTAGTGTTGGGCAACCTCCCAACGTCCTAGTGTCACGCCCATAAGCCAAAGAAGAAAGGCAAAAAAAAGGGTTGTCTCGATTTCCCAAGCTGTTTTTCTCAAATTGGCAAATAACAACAAACGGAAATACTTGTTCACAGGTGTGAGGGCCCAAGTGTGTGTGTGTGCACACTTTATTTGCCACTTTTTGCATGTGTGTTTGTGAGTTTAGGTTCTTGTCACAGCTGAATGATGTGCTAATGGTGCGAATGCTGATTTCTCAATTTCCGCTTCGCCTTCGTTGTCCGATTGGCAAATGATCTCAATTTGAACTTACCTCTCTTGTCTGTATATGTATTTGTGTGTCAGTGTCTGTGTGTGTGGGCGCAGGAAATGAGCATTTTCAACAGCAACACAGCACGGAAATTGCCAAACCGCAGAGAAATTAAAAACACTCGTTAATAAAATTATAAACTTTTATTTTGTTTACGCACAAAAAAGTTAAACATCTTTTAAAAAGGCGCCATAACTCGTGCAATTACTTTATCAGCAGTCTGTCTGGCCATATATCATACACACTATATATATATACGATATATACGATATATATATTTGATTTTGTTTAAACATTTCAAAACATGCAGACGCTACAACAAATGCATAAAGGCGCTGGCCAACAGGCCGCATGTTGGCGTCATGAAATGCGCAAATATTTCGTATATTTTTAGCTAAGGAACTGTCGAGGTACAGTGGGAACAGGCTAACGGGGAAGTGAAGGCTATAAAGAGCAGGGGCAGGTACTGCTGCAGAGCTAAGATGAATAACTTCCGTGTTTATCCAAAATTTGCTCAGAATATACCTTTGTGCCGAATTTTTGGTGTTTAGCTTTTACAATAGTTGAAATCTGTGAGTTCATACAGACAGCCAGGCATGCAGACCAATTTATGCCTCATTTATATCTTCATTGCCTTCTCACATGGCCAGTCTTCACTGTATTCCGCACAGATATTTCATTCTTTTTTACGCGTTTGCCGCACAAATATCAAAATAATTTTTATTTTGCCTTTAATTTTGTACGCTGCCAAGGTGAATGTAAAACAAACAAACTCACACACAGGCACAAGCACGCACACATACAGGCACACACATAGATACTAACACACACACAGAAGGCAGCACACAACAATTTTTCACAACTTGTCTCAGCTTCAACCTCCCCCAACGCGTCGATGGCATCGCTCAAGCAGCGCAAATGAGCGAAAATGAAAAGCAGCGAGCGCTCATATACACACACACACACTTACACGCATGTGTAGTAGGTGTATGTGTGTATTATATACGTAAATAATTGAGATAAATTTTATTTTACGTCGCATTTCATGTTGAAGGTCGTTCGTTGATATTCACTTCATTTGACGTTGCGCATTCCTCGTGTCTGCCTCATCGTGCAATGCATTTTCCTTTTGGCCATTATTGCAGGCACTGCTAACGATCGACAAATCGTTAAAGTATGTCTCTTTCCCTTCCTCTCCTTCCCACTCTTTCGTTCTCTTCTTCCATCTCTGCGTGTGCACAGTTTTTGCTTAATTTCTCTAATTGTCATTGTAATTATGTAAATATTGCTTCCTGCTTTGCCTTCCCTCGTGGCTATCTTGTACCTGCTAGCTATATATTATATATAGTATATATATGCTTGTATATAGCCAAAAAAAACTGAATGAATACACGATTATGTTGTGGCAATATTGGCAAGAAACCAACTCTTAATGAATCTGCAAAAAAGAAGGTAAACGAATTCACGAATTTCGTCACTGAAATTGGTAGGGAATATTAAAGAAATCTGTTTTACATATTTATAATATATAGACATATACATACATATATTATATGCATTATAAATAGCTTTATAATTGCATAAATAAATCAAATTAAATGTGTTAATTAAAGCCATATTTTGTATGCGAATTATGAAGAATAAAACTGAAGCTTTTACTGTGTGAAGCAAAGCGCAGTTGAATTGCTGCCAATTGAACTGTTGTTAGAGGGGCAAGGGCAAGGAGAGAGGTGGGAAAGGAGGGAGAGAGGTAGATAGAGAGCAGGCAGACACGTATATTGATACAGACGATGCCATACCACACACAATGCCATGTGTGGCTGCCCTTATGGCTTGCCCAATCTTTCCATTCACGCTTGTGTTTCTCTGCAATTTTATTTACATTTTTAATGCACAAGTATCTGGCGGTCGTCTGAGCCGCAGCTGCAGGTGGAATAACAACCAAAGCAGCATTCACAGCAACAAAAACAATGACAGCAATAACAACAGCAACAACAGCCACAGCAATGGCAATAGCAATGGCAGCATTAAAATTGCAGAGTAAAGCGTGAGGGCACGTGGCTTCTGTCTGTCTGGCTGTCTCTATGTTGCTGTATGTGACTTTAAGAATATAATGCATACGCCATGTGGTGCAACAAAAGAGCGCAAAAGCAGAGTGTGTAAAGTAGAGGGAGGGAGAGAGATAAAGAGAGAGAGGGAGAGGGGGAAGAGCTTGTGCAATTCATGCTAAACAAATTAAAATTGCAATTTAATGTATATTGCAGACAGCGTCGGACAGAGCAGAGCAGCGCAGAGCGTCTTGTTGGGATTGCAAACTAAACAAAGCCGCCACAAACACAAATACAAATACACAGCAGCAGCCACACACACACACACACACACATGTTGCAATGCAATGTTGCAACTCAATTTTCATATAGACATTTGGCGCCAAAATGACAAACTGTAATTTCCATATTTGTTGCCAGTTGTTGTTGTTGCTGTTGTTGCTGCTGCTGCTGTTGCTGTTGCTGTTGTTGCTGTTGCTGCTGTTGTCGCTGCTGTTGTCTCTTGTTATTGTTGCTCAGTCTGTGCCTTCGTCACTGTCGCTGTTGCCAAAATAATCGAAATTATGTAAATGTCAGCGAGGGACTTCGCTCATTTGTTTTATTTATTAGCTGCGCCCTTTTTGATTTGCAGCGACAGCATTGCATTTTCCATTTCCCATTTTCCCCATTGTGCCACCACAATTGATGGCCCGCAGGTAACTAGAATGCATCAATGCTAACGATATTGCACTCTTGTTGCAGTTCCTCTCGCATATTGCGTATACGCAGCATGTGTCGACTCAAGTGCGCAACGCAACGCGCAACGCGGCAATCAAATTTCGCTTTTGTGCGAGCTTAATTATTACAGCGCACACATACACACATATTTATTGCAAATGCTGTGCGTTATTTAATTGTTGTTACTGTAAATGTTTTGTTTGCCTGTTGTAATTGCAATTGCTCTTGTTGTTGCTGCTGCTGTTAATTTCGCATTTGTTACTGCTTCGCATTAATTTCGAGTGTGCTGGAAATTAAATGCATCTGCCAAGGCAGCAGGGGCTGAACATAAAGTGGAATTCGCACTGCTCTGGCCCTGCTCGGAAGGCGACTGAGTTATGACCCTTAGCCAGCAGGAGTTGGCGGTGACGTGGGTTGACGATGAGGGCATGAAGAAGAGGCAGAGAGGAAGGAAGAGATAGAGCAGGAGAGAGGGAGAGTGGAAGAAGCAGAGTAGGAGAACGAAGGAGGTAAGTTCGCTAAGTAGACTTGAGCAATGTTTGAGAAGTGAATGGCAAATTGATTGATTAAGTAGAAATAGTTGCCACTTATTTAAACTTATTTGCAATGAACAATTAAACTGTTAAAGAAAATATTGTTTTATAAAATATTGTAGCTGGAAATGCAGAATGAAAAGGAAATGACGGGATTTATCAATCCTGCGTAAATTGGTCTGACTAATATTTGGCAATTCTACAATAATTTTGATTAAATATTAGACATATAAAATGTGAATAACGTATTTAATAAGAGATATAAGTTAAAGTGTAGATTAATTGCGATCACTCTAGTTAATTCCTTGTTTATTACAAATACTTTGTGATGTTAATTCAGTTTGTTATTCTGTTAATAAGAACAACAAATGGGCAACGTTGAATTGTAGACGTTTAATCTAGAACTTAACTGAAGTATAATATACAGATTAGACAGTAAACTTAGTTGTAAGGTTCAATTTTAAGTTCGTGCATAGTTGAAATTTGCATTCGAAGATCTAAATCTATACAACTGATGGATACTTCTTAGTACAAATAGTGGCAGATTGGGCTATACAAATCTCTCTATCGCTCTCTCTTTCTCTCTCTCTCTATCGCTCTTTCTACTTCACTCTCTTTCAAAGACTCGAGCATATCTTTTTCCATTCCCCAAGACAGTTGATTAAAGTCTCCATCAAGAGTTGCTTCCTTAGGCCACTGCTGAGTTACAAAGCCTTCTGCCATGTGATGGCTTTGTCGCTCTCAGACCTCAGACAACCCCTAGTCTTCTTCTTCTTCTGGTACCTTGGCTTGTCATTTAAATTGCACTATCAGTGCAGAGAACTGCGCTTTAAGCCCTGCTGGTGCTGGTGCTGTTGCTGGCGATGTCATTGGCTGCAATCCACTGAATATTTCAACGAATGCAGCAAGCGTATTGTATAAATAACCTCAACACAATTAAATTGTCAAGCTGCCTGTCTGTAGAGGAGTTTGTGTAGTGTGTGTGTGTGTGTGTGTGCCTTGCACACGTAGCTAGACTGCAAACTTTATTTAGAGATGTCAAACTGTCGTTCAACGTGGACACGTTACAGCATAGTACTGGACACACTCAAGGGGTGGCACTGCCCCCTCGCCCCTCCTCACATGCTGCCCCTTCCCCCTGGGGGAGGCGCCACGAACTGTGGCCAGTCAGCAGTAAATAAAGCGTTAAATTTTAACAAATTGTTGTCAGTTGGCGCGTGTGAACATGCAGCAGCTGCAGCCACTGTTGTTGCCACTTCAGAGACCAGCCCCTCTTCCCCCTCCCCGTCGCCGTGTCATTCACTGGCTTTTCAATTACCTCATTTCAAAACTCTCATCTTGATTAATTGTTTTGTTTGTGCACGCTGCGTTAATTGATTTATTCAACAAATGCGCGTCCAAAGTGCGCTAATTGTTTATGCCAAAAAGAAGGCCGTACACTTCCGGTTGCGGCCATTTCGACCAGTTCGCCATTGGCAGTTGTTATTAGATTATGCACGAAATTTAATTCAATTTGAGTGCAAATATGTGTTCGCTAATGCCACGCCACGACTCGCTGCTGGAGTGACCACACACAGCTCTGCCCCTTTGCCCTCTGCCTGAACAGGCAACACATTACGCGCCTGCCTTCCTCCTCCTCCTCTTCCCCTCTCTTGCTGGCCACAGGCCTGTGGCTTCGTCTGGCCTCGCCTTTGATTCGTGTCCGTTTGTTGTGGCTGCTCCTCGGCTTGTTGGCGGCGACCTCGCTGTGGTGGCCTCGCTTGCGCGCTGCCTTCTTTTAAGTTGGTTTTCCGCTTTGCTTTAGGAGCAGCAGGCAAGGCAGGGCACGTCAAGCAGGCAGAGCAAGCTGGCAGGACAGGAGGCAGGACAGCAGGCGGGCCAGATAAGCAAAGGAATATGTTGCCCGTGTCACGTGTCTAATTAGAAGCGACAAATTTGTGAGCCAATGAGCTAAGAGCAAAGATTGGCTTAAAGCAGCAATGCAAATTGGCAAGAACTGAGCTAAGGCTTCAAAGCTTATAATGCCAAGTAATTATAGAGGCATCTCTGAGTTATCGTCTATAGTTTAATTCTAGGAGAATATTTTAACTGCTTTTAATACTCTTCGATCATTGGAAATTCTCAAAAAAAAGTTATACTAACTTTGTGCAAATGTATGTTTTATTATTAATAATAAGAGAGTCTCCCACAGGAGAACAAGGTATGATATTGCAACCAGAGTCAGTCTCTGCTACCTGAAAGTCCCCGCCTAGACTGTCAACAGCTACTTTGTGTCCCTAATGATATAGAGAAGATTTGTCGTCGTGGAGTTAGCAAACTGTGCAGCCACTACGTTATTCATTTGCATATATTTCCTGCTCATCTAAACGAAGGCTTGGCAGTCGCATAGAATGTGCTTGGGCAGCTTCGTCGACTCCCTTGCAGAGTCTGCTTCTTAAGATTTGACTTCTTACTTGCAGCACTCTTGTAGATCCATCATATCTTCCTTTTAACACAGATTGCTTGTGCTGATAGCCTTGTTTGTAGAGATATAGGATTATGGAAACGCTTGAAACTGATGCTGTTTCAGTTAAGCATTTGGTTCAGTTAATCGTTCCCTCCTTGCAGCTGAGCCTTGACCTAAACCTTTGTCTCTCTTTCTCGTCTTCTTCTTATTCATTTAAACATTTTACTTGCCTTGAGAGTTGTTGTGCAGTTCTATAACCAATTTAAAGACGCCATCACACACCAATAATACCTCTAAACATATATATATATCGCTGTTATATCAATAAAGATCGCTGTTTCATATGAAAAACCTCAGCAAACATCGATGTTTCTCCAGCTCTACCCTCCTTCAATTGCAGCCCGTCGTACTTGTTTTAATCGAAACAATTCGGCGTAACTGTGCCATTTTCACATCGGCACAAACCGTGCAGACAAAGTGACCTCAGCATCAATGCTGGTTGCTGTACCCGATGCTGTTGCTGCCACAGACAGCATCATAACGGTTATGTGCGTGCTGCGGCTCAGTTCGGCGTGCAACACGGCGTATGCGTGCTATAAATTAATAGATTTTCACGCTGCACACCGCAAGTGCCAATAATTAACTACGCTCTCAACGGGGGGGGGGGAGGCGGTTAAGGGGGGCAGACTGGGTTCGATGACAAAATATGGCCGGGTTAACGGTTATGCTAACGAGCTGCAGTTGCGGTGCAGCGCACTGTGGCAGCCGCATAAGTCATTAGCAGGCGCAGGCCAGGAGTAGGAGCAGCCAAGGCAGGCAGAGGCAGGGAGGGAGGAAGGCAAGCAGAGGTAGACGGGCAGGTAGAGCGTGTCATACACGGCAGCTCATTAAATTAATTAAACGTCTACGAAACGTTGACACGCCTCGCATTATATTATTTAGACATATTTATTTGCAGCGCAGCTTGCCGCATTGTTGCAACTTGGCTTGGTGAAACTTTTAATGAGTTCACTGCAGACCAGTAGAACCCGCTGCGTGCCCCCCACTCCCTCTCTCTCTCTCTCTAGCCAATGTTCCTGCTTGTCTGTATATCGTCTGCACATCGTTAGAAACCGCCTGAAATTTGTTGTGCATTTCGAATGCGAGTGCCACGTTTAGTTGGCGACAGCAGCAGCCTTCAGCAGCTTTGCCGCTTTGCTGCTGCTGCTGACGTGGCAGAAATAAGAAAAAATTGCAGTGATTGCAGTGGGCAGAAGAGTAAAGCCGTAGCTGGAGTTCACTTCGGTGAGAAAGTGGAGAGTGAGGGAGGGCAGTGAAATCTCTTGTGTTTATCTTTTGCAGCTGTCAGCTGAGCCCCCTTTGCATGCTGCATCTTGTGTGGCCAGCGTGTGTCTGCCTCAGTCAGTCCGTCAGTCAGTCAGTCGCAGTTCCATCTGCATCTCCATCTCCGCTTCGTTGAGTGTCTTTTGTGCTGTGCTGTGCCATTGTTGAGCCATTGTTGAACTTTGAAATTGCCTTGAAATTCCTGTGCTCACGTCAATCAATTAGCATTCCTCCCTCTTTGCTGCCCGCTTGTTGTCATGTAGACAGCACTTTTCAGCTGATTTAAATTTCATGGCACTTGGCTTAAAGCGTTGACAACTTTGGACATGAAAAAAACGAAAGAGAAGAAAAGTAAAACATGAAAATGAGACATGAAATGGAAGCCGAACAAACCCAAAGGAAAAGAAGGAGAGCAGGAAGTAGAAGCGGAGGCAGCGCGAATAGCTGCGCTGATTATACACACATAAGCACCAAATACACACACACACACAAGCACAGTCATAAAAGCCCGTGTAATGAATGTGTAAAGGGTTGGCTTAGAGAGACAGAGGAGAGGGAGAGAAGGAGAAGAGAAGAAGGAGAGAGTGCGACAGCTCGCATGAAACAAGATGCCAAAGGCTTGGCCAAGGCTGCCAGGCAGCCAGGCAAAGCAGGAGGAGGAGAACCACAAAGTGTTTGGTGAAAAACAATTTAAGAAATGTATGCGCGCACCAGCAAATGCTTTTAGACGAGCATGGCACACATGGCGTATGCGTGCTCCAAATTAAACAGCTTAATGAACTGGCGCGATTGGCAACATTCCGCGGCACATTCCACATACAGTTGGTGGATGATAAAATTATTGAAATGCATGGGAATCACTTGCTTGAGAACTGCATGAATATCTCGCACTTAATGAAAAGTGAAAATAAAAATAGAAGGAAATAAAAAAGAAATAAAGCCAAAATGAAAATGAAAAAGCAAATGAAAATGGCAGCAAATTCTGACAGTCAATTGGTGTGTGCACACACACGCACACACACACCACACACGCATACAAATTACTAATGCTAATTTTATTTGCTGCTGGCAAAAAACAGAGGCAGAGAATGATATAGTCGACTGCAGCATACACTGCAAGAGGCAGAGAAGTAGTTTAATATAAAATTAATTTGTATTTGATTTAATTAAATATTAAACAATAAATGCAGTTGTGTATGCAGTATATATAGAGTATATAGATATTTAAATAGTTAAATATATAACTTAACAACTGCACCACCTGCCAAAGTAGCTAACAAAGTCAACACACTCTGCCCTCGCTGCCTTTCTATGCCCGCCTCCTTATAATCAACTTGCGCAAGCTTCAAATTGGCAGGCGACATTAGAATCATAAAATCCTATGAGGCCACGCCCACGTCTCGCCGCCCAACACACATTACATATAGTTGGTATTTTTTGCAGGTCTCTCCACCCCCTCCTGTGCCTGTATGCGGCTTGTACTTGGCATAAATTTAAATGTCAATGGGCAATTAAAGTGGCGCACAAAAGTATGCAACATAAACTTGAAACTGCGCGACTGAAACACTTTGGACACTTGACAGTGCATTAGAACAGCCTTAGCATGCGACACACACACACCAGCTCACACAGCTACACACAGGCACACATATAGTATATATAGTAAGGCAGCCAGGCAGCAGAGCAGCCTCCACTTGGAGCATGGGGACTTTTCTTTTTCTCTTCCTTTCCCTCTCTCTCTCTCGTCATTTTGATTATTACTTTTCATTTTGCCATAACGATTTTCATTTTTTCTAGAGCGTGGGCGTGGCAACGGATTTACGCATGGCATGCAAAAATGATGAAGATGAATTGCGAGACTGAGAGAGAGAAGGAGATCTGTCTCTGTAACTGTGTTGAGCATGTTCATGCATGTCTCTGTGCGACGAATTAATCTATTTTAGGTGACATTGTTCGCTATTGATTTGTTGTCTGCTCGCTCAACCGCATACATTTGTTTAAAAAAGCGGCAAAAGAAAGAAGAAGAACAGAAAGAAAAGCGGAAATAATCATATCTTGTCGTGGCCTTGTCATTTATCATTCATTCATTCATTTCTACATTACATTAACGTCAAGTGGGATGCAGAATGCATTCGATTGTTAGAAATAAATTGTGGTGCGCATTTTAATAATTAAATGTGTAAAAATACAGTTAAATATGCCAGCAAATAAACTGAATAATATTGTATTTAATTTCAAAATTCTCATAAATATTTAATTAAATTTAGATCTCTGGTTTCACATTTGCATAAGCTGAAATAACATAATTATTTAATTAGATTTAGTAGCATTATCACGCTTTTATTCCCTATAGATGGAGGAGCATGGCAAGGGCATAAAGGAGAGGGGAAGCAGGGAAAGTGGGCAGTCCAATTCATGCAATTTCGACCGCAAAAGTTCACGTTATTCATTTAACATAAAATTATGCAAATAAAAAGTAAAAGTTCTGTGTTAGCATGAATAAATATTAGTGTTGCAAATAAACAGGCATATCACAGACACACACACATGCACTCACACACACACATATACTCACATATACACTGTAGCACACATGTGCAAATCCCACTGTTTATGTTGGGGCTTTAAAAATGATGTAACTCTCATTTTCGCATTATGTAGAGGCAAACAATAAGCGAAAATGCGAGCGCAGACATATGTTAACACACACACACACAGAGAAGAGCAGCAAGTGTGTATGTGTTTGTATGACAGGGGGTGCTGCGGCAAGTTCCGTGTAATAACCAATTTGAAATGGCACTGCAGACAGAGAGAGACAGAAACAGAGACTGAGAGAGGCAGCAGAGCAGCAAACGAGCAAAGTTTTACCATTTTTAATTTCGCCAACAGTTACGAAAAGCGAATGCGAATAACGTATAACGAATACGTATACTGCTGGCTCTGCCAGTACTTAGGCTGATTAAAGTGCACAAATAACAAGTGCACAGCTACAACAATAACAGGAGCAACAACTACAATAGCTGGAACAAGAGCAGAAATTATATTCTCAGTCTCTTTTTATTCGAGGCTCGTCTGTCATGCTGCGCTCGCCATTAGTCACCCTTATAATTTGAAGCTGCAACCGAAACTGGCCTTCAAAAGGTTATGGCTTAGTTATGATAACCATACTTCAACAATTTGCCCTCTTACCAACATTCTTTACTGCCCAAATCAAACGAAATTCCTGTTGAAATTGTTGGCTGGAACTAACTCAAACTGCCCTCGCCTGTGCCTCATATAATATTAATCTTCAATGGTGCCCCTAATATAAAAAAAGGCACAACACCAAACTTACTTAATCTGTCGTGCAAACATTGCCATATTTGGGATTTATGTGGCCTGCTTTCGTCATTAAATGTTTGACATACTTTGGGCTGGGCAACCACTTGGCTGGCTGCGTATCAAAAGTGTTATTAAAAACCTATAAAACACATATAAAACATGCAATACATGCCCCCCCTACCCCGACTCTGCTCTGTCTGCCCAGGGCATCTTTTTAAAGCTCATATTAAAATGCCAAAGCGTCTGTACACGCGGCGTATGCGTAATGCGACACATAAATATTGTTCTTTGCTGCGTCGGGGTGTGTGTGTGTCTGTATGTGTGCAGCGTTTTTAATGTTGCTGTGCAACAGAGTACAATTACTGTATAATTTGTTGTAAAATTTGTAACGCGTCGCATTAAAAGTCGGCATTAATTTAACAACAACAAAGTGAAAGAGGGGAAGCTATAAATACGCTCTACCACTCAATTTATAGCCAATACAGGGTACAGGGTATAGGGTATTTAATATGCAAAGCAAACCTATCA
Source organism: Zaprionus nigranus (assembly GCA_018903425.1). NCBI lineage: Eukaryota > Metazoa > Arthropoda > Insecta > Diptera > Drosophilidae > Zaprionus > Zaprionus nigranus. Next base: position 1,191,337 of record JAEIGD010000010.1, read on the forward strand.
AACTCATCGAAAACATTTTTTATCCCAAGAAAATCAAGCAGCGGAAAAGTCAATGCGCTGTGCCAACTTGCGCCAAGTTGACAACAGTTGCCGAAATGAGAGAAAGCTAAAACGCTTGAGTGTGTGTGTGTGTGTGTGTGTGTGGCAGAGAAAAGGGGGCGGGGCAGCAGTGACTTGAAGTGATTGAGAAAACTGCCACTGCTCGCTCGCTGGGCAAATCAAAGGAAAACTGCTGATTTTCATATCAGACAAAAATGCCGGCGTTGGCACAAAAAAAATCATCGTCGTCGTTTCGCTATCTACAGACGGCACTCAATTCAATGGGACTGCATGCAAACACATATAGATCGGCATACAAACAAACACACATATACATATCTATATATATATATATATAGAGTATGGTATATATACATTCTTGTTCTGGCAATTTGTCTATGCGCTTTTGATGCGCAGCATAAATTAACTTTGCAAACTTTTTGTGGATTGAAAAGTGCAGCGAGTGGCACTTTATCAATGGCCAGCAAGTGCGCCATGCCTCCCCCCCCCTCTCAGGCATGTCTGAGGTGTGGCAAGTATAGCATTAAACAGTTATAAAGCAGCACTTACGTTCTCTGCCTCGTTCCGCTGCCGCTTGCCACTTGAACTCGAGTTCAATCGAATTAGTTACTCGATTGCTGAGCTGTTTTTCTTGTTGTTGTGCAAAAGGGGGAAAATATATTGATGAAAATTTAAAATTTATAGCTTAAATGTTGAGCTTAAAAGCTTAACTTATGCTAAGCTGCGCTCTTAGTATGTGCAGCAAATGGATTCTTATAGTTTTTGTTTGTTTTTTGAAAGCATGAATGCATTTTTAAATTTTATATTTTGTTTACAAATTTCTATTTAATTTTCGAATTTCTTTGCCGTCTTTACAAATTGCTGTTGTTGTTAAATATTTCTCAGTTTATACTGCAAATATTTGGGCAGTTTGATCAACTTATATAATATTATATTATAACTATATTTGCCTTTAATAAAACTGATCTAATGGAGCCAGTTAATCATAGGCGCATTTGCTTAATAAGTTAATTTCCAGCTCCATTTGGCTGCGTTTATAAGCACATTTGCGCAAGCAGACAGCAGGCAGTCTCTTTCTACTATCATTTTTCTCTTTCTTTTCTCTCTCTCTCTTTCTCCTCTCTCTCACTCCTTTTCTCTATGCCTCTCCCGCGCATCAATTCGCAATCCTTCAATCCAATTGCGTCGAACTGTTGAGACTGTGAGACAAACAAGTTACAGCAACAGAGCAGAGACAGAGATAGAGATGTATATAGAGCTAGAGATAGAGACAGAGAGAGAGAGAGACATCAGTGTAAAAGAAAGATAGCTATATATTGCCAGCACAGTCCGCAGTGCAGTGAACAGTTCAACTGCCAAGCAGAGTCGATATAAATTCATTTATTCATGAGCTCAAAACCGGAAATAAATGCGCGACGAACAGGTGTGTACGTAGGTGTATGCACATATATGCACATGTATGTGTACAGGTGTATGTACATGTGTATGCATGTGTGTGTATGCACAGGTTCGTGTGTGTGTGTCTGTTTGTGCACTTTCAAGTCTGTTTTTCTGCATAAAATATGAGTGTGTCCGTCTGCACGCATGATAATATTTGATTTGGCTTTGTCTGCGCCATAAATTATGATTGCAAAAGTTTGTTGCACCTGCACAGCAGGGCAAGCAACGCGAAGCAATGGAGAGCAAAGGAAATCGATGAAAACTTATGACGACTTTTCCGCCCAGTTCAATTGAATCTGTCGCCGAATCGTTCACTAATTCGAATGGGCGTGTTTGCTCAAACTTAAATTGTGCGCATTATTGGCAGAGTGCACTCAAAGAAGCACACATACGAGTACACACACGCACACACACTCGCACATGCAGACATGCATAGACTTGCTCAAAAACTGCAGCAGACGTGCATAAATTTTGCACCAAAAGCCCTTTAGAAAGATGACGAGAGAGAGGGAGAGAAGGATAGAGAGGTGAGAGAGAAGATTGAAAGGGAGGAGAAGGCCAGAGAGCTGAGTGTTGTGAGAGAAGAGTGAAAGGGGGCAGTAGGGCGAAGTAGAGAGGTGAGAGAGCAGCGCACGACAGGGCAGGGCAGAGCGGCAGCCTCGTGAGATGGCGTCAAGTTGAAGCAATCGCTGCACACGCACAAGTGCCTGACTGCACCCAAATAGCAGAGCAGAAACACACATGGAAAGACACACACAGCCAGACAACACACACACACACACACATAAACAGCACATGAACCTATTCAACTTTCACTTTGAATTTGCCAAGTTTTTGAACAAGATGAACAGACCGTGCTCACTTCTCTCTCTCTCTCTCTATATCCCCACCTCTCTCTCTCTCCTTCTACCTATCTCTCTCTTCCCACTCTCTCTAGTCTCCACTCTACCCTCTTTTCCACTCCCTATCATCCTCAACTCAGTCGCCTTTGATTTTAAAGATTTATCGTAGCATACTTATATGCGCCATTTGCATATTAATAGAGCAGACGCACTTCAGCGCTGCCTCCTCTCCCATTCCCTCGCTCACACACTTCTTTACAGCTACCTAAAACAAACTAGACATACACGCCAAGTTAAGTCGAGTCAGTTGAACTGTGAAAAAAGCCGTTAGCACGTTTATCAATAATTTAGATTGCAAATTCGCAACGATTTCTGAAATCTCTTGAGGTGCTTTGCGGTCAAATGACAATTTGAACTGCTTACGCTTAATGGAAAAGTATGAAAAAGAAATGTGTATAAATATGAAAGAGGTAGAGAGAGAGAGAGATGCTTGTAAAGACTGCCTCACTAGCAGTTGCACTGTAAAATGCAAAGAAATTTTTTAGAAACTAAAAGTTGGCTTGGTTAACTCAACTATACATGGTATAGAAGGCATTTGTTTCTAGTTTACACATACACACATTTATGCATACACACATGCATACATATATTATGTACACACATACCATATAATATTTACAGTTAGTCATCGTTGTCGTCTCCTCTCCCTCTACAACTCTTCGTTCTGCGTCGTGTCCCTTGGCTGTAGAATTCAATTCAATGAAGTCATTTTTATTTGTTTGGCAACTTGTAGAACAACAACAGCAGCAACAACAACAACCGAAGCAACAACAAGAGCATCAACAAAATGAATTCTGAAAAGGGTTTCCTTTTGTGTAGGAAAAAATAACAATAACATTGGAGTGGGAGTGGGAGAGGAGGAAGTTGAAAAAAAGAAAATCACAACAAATTGTCTGCAATATGCTCGAGAAATATGTGACAAGAGTGGGCGCGCCAAAGGGCGCATGGGCGTGGCTGAGAGTGTGCTGCTGCCCAAGATCTGGCATCGAGATATGGCCAAACATGTGGGCCATAATAACCGATATTAAATGCATTTGCCATGGGCGCACAATGGAAATGATTGAATGCAATATTTTTCAAGAGCGGTTACACGATTTGTCAGGAAAGGGAAAAGGGGGAAGGGTAGAGAGTGGGGAGTGTGCTGCAAGTTGTTCATATTTTGTGTAGCTGCACACGACAGTTTTATGTGCAAAGGGGCGAGGGAGGGGAGGGGAAAGAAAAACACACATGTGCGCTGGGCTTGTTGAACTTCAAGTGGATTTTGGCAAAAGGAAATTGATTTAAAACAAGTTGAAGAGGAAAAGAAAGAAAGTGCTGAGCACTCGAACTACGGTGAACTGCAAGTGAAGTCACAGGGGAAAGCAGATAAAGGGGAAGAGTGTGGAATAGAGTAAGGAAAAGGGAAAGTTGAGGCAATAGGGGAAAAGCAAAGTTTGCCTGCTTAGCCCAGTAGAAATTCCTCCCACCTTTTCTGCAGTAATAATTATTGGATTCCTTTATACTCACTTTCTCTTTATGCTCTCTTTCTTCTCTCTTTCTCATCTCTTTCTGTTCTCTTTCACTGTCACATAAGCCACAATTACAGCTACTTACGCAACACTTTTCTTACTCATTCCCCCTTTCTTCCTCTCTCTCTCTCTCTATTCCTCAGTGCTGGAAGCTGTTTTTCCAATGCGCGATGTGACCATAAACCGCAATGTGGATGCGCATAAATTGTACGACGTGCTCGGCGAGGTGGGACGGTAAGTAGAGCCACAAGATGGCGACCACTGGCACTGCCTATCCAGGCACATCATGCTAATCATACTCTGCTCTATGTACAGTGGCAAATTCGGTACTGTCTACAAGTGCAGGGAGAAGACAACAGGCATCCAGCTGGCCGCCAAGTTTGTGCCCATACCAAAGAGGGAGGACAAGAGGAATGTGGAGCGGGAAGTGGAGATAATGAATTCATTGCAGCATCATCTCATTATACAATTGTATGCTGCGTACGAATATCAGAAAATGATGTGCGTCGTCCTTGAACTGTAAGGATTGTCAAGAAGACATGCGTACGCTACATGTGTTGTCTATGTATTTGTGTGTCTCTGTCTGTTTCTGTGTGTGTGTGTGTGTTTGCTAGTTCTTCATAACTTCGTTTGTTCTTTTTCTTTACTTTTCTATTGTTGTTGTTACATTGTTGCGGCACACACACAATATCTCGCAATCAGTGAAAATGTGCATAAAATACGATTTACACGTACGCACATTATCGTAAACTAGTAAACTTCTTTTCCCCTCCTTACACACACACACACCCACCACTACCAACTCGCACAACTATAAAAGTTTCTGTTCTTTTCTTTTGGGAAAACCTTAAGCAACAGGTTCTCTCTCCCGATTATTCCCGATACTATATAAATATTTATTTTTATCTGCCTATTCTAATGAAAGCTGACACGGGTTTCTTTCCTCTCTGCCCAATGGGCCGTAAAAACACGAACAGGTAACGCAGGCACTGATTAAGCAATGGCCTTGACCCACATCATAGAGAAGGAGACAGAGAGAATAGGGGACACTGTATGTCAACAATAAACTCACTCAGCTTTTGTCCGTCTTGCACTGTTGACTTTTTCTGTTAAATTAATTTTCTCATTTCTCAAGTGTGTTGCAGCAGTTTTTGCTGTTATTGTTGGATCTATTATTGTTGTTTTTGTTCTTGTCTCCATTGTTGTTGCTGGCAGTAAACTTAATTGTTGACTTGCACAAACTTGTTTTGTTTGCCTATTCATAAAATGCAGCAAACATATTTGAAAAGAGAAAATGAATAACATTTATCCACTTTGTGTGATGAAAAATGTTTCAGTTAGTCCCCAAACGACAACAATAATAATAGTAATAATATTTGCAAATGAAATTTTCACATTTTTTTGGCTTTTAAATATATATTTTATGTCAGTCGACAAATATTTTCGCAGTTGCGTAAAGCGCATAAGCCAAATCGATTACCAGATTGCAAGTGATGCTGATAAAAGCGCCAAATAATAGAGTTTTAACACCCCTTTAATCCCAATTTGAGCTGATAGTTTAATAAACAAAAGTGTTGAATGCACAAAGGCAGAGGAAGGGACAGAGAAAGAAACAGTTCAGACAGCTGTTTAACACAGGGCATGTTACTTTGCTGTTTTAACAGCTCTCTATGGCAGATCTCTTAACATTACAGAGGCTTGACTTCTGTTTAACAGCGCTGAGTTGTAGATCTGTTAATTGTACAGCGGCTTAAGAGAAGTTTGAGAGCGCTGCTGCTAAGTCGTACCCTTATAAGAACTTTTAACATAACATAAGCTTAACAGCGCTGAGCGGCTGTTAACCCAAGTCGCACTCAGATCTTGAGTTCTATAGTTCCGTAACCAACAGCTTCAGTACAGCAGCTCCCTTACAGACATTGACCAATAGGTACAAAACAAGTAGTGTTATCAAACGTCAAATGCAATGTTGCTTATTGTTGTAAAGCTGTTTTCTTTAAAATATCTGCAAACGATATATTTAATTGTTACTTTTCGTAGTTAAAACGAGTAAGGCGCATTGACTGACATAAAAACAGAGAAACAAACATACGAAATATCTCTATTTTTATTAATATTATACGCAAAATGCCAAGCAATATTTGTACAATTAATAAAATAATGCTTAGCCAACGCAGTTAGTTCAGTTAATGCGCATTACTCTCTCTCCAATTGGGTTGATGTTCATGTATTATCTGATTTTCGTGTTATGGCAATCAATTTGCTATTCTTGTAAATAACATAATTAGTCTGTAGATCGAGGTAAGCCGACTAAACTTAGCACTTAGTGACAGTTATTAAACAGGCGCCTTAAATGTTGTTTTGTTTGCCGTTTGCTGTTCCAATTTATACATATATTATCTTATAATTCATATATACTCTCTTTAAACTATTCTCTTCCCAAGCATCGAGGGCGGTGAACTGTTTGATCGTGTAGTTGACGATGAATTCGTGCTCACGGAGCGCGTGTGTCGTGTCTTCATACGTCAGGTGTGCGAGGCCATGGCCTTTATACACGGCAATGGTATTATCCATCTGGATCTGAAGCCGGAGAACATTCTGGTGCTCACACAGAAGGGCAATCGCATCAAGATTATTGACTTTGGCCTGGCACGCAAATTTGATCCCGATAAGCGTTTGAGAGTGAGTTGCAGAGTTGCCAGACAGTTCTACATATATATGATATATGGGCTTTATAATACATTCAATTTTATACAGGTTCTCTTCGGCACACCCGAGTTTGTAGCGCCTGAAGTTGTTAACTTTGACTGCATCTCCTATGGCACAGATATGTGGAGTGTGGGTGTCATTTGTTATGTGCTGTGAGTATAGTATCTGAACAAACCTTAAACTATATTTAAGAAACGTTTCTTTATATTAAAAACTATAGAATTACTTAAATTACACATGAGATAAATTTCCTTTATGAAGAATTTTTTCTATATTTCCGAGTTAATCAAAAAAGAATGAACCTTTTTTATGCTTCGCACTTTGTGCAACTATCATAAATATGTTTTATAATATTCTTTCACTTTCAAAATTTAATCAAAGCTTGCATTAGACAGTTGATTAGGAAGGAGGCGAGGCTGTCAGGGGGCAGGGGTTTGCTTTCCACCCCAGTTCAGCCGCGCAAACTAATTAAAAATCTGTGAAAATTGCCAGTGCCAAGAATTAAATAATCAAAAGTCTTATAAATGCCACAAGAAGGTGTTTGCCACGCCCCCTGTGCCCCACTCTGCCCCAACGCAACCAGCAGAAATCTCCCGTCTGCTGTAGAGCGTCAATTTAATTTAGTTAATTAAACCTTGCTGTGTGTTTTTTTATGTGTTTATTTATTTTGTGTGCGCTGCTTTTACATTTCATGTTTATTGACTTTGCCACACCTACTCGCACAACACTCACACACATGGAACAACAACAACAACAGTATCTCGGGTCTGTCGCCATTCATGGGTGAAAACGACATTGAAACAATGTCAAATGTAACCATCGCCAAGTACGACTTCGAGGATGAGTGCTTCAATGGGATCTCGCCGGAGTGTCTGGATTTCATAGCAAAGCTACTGGTGAAGGACTTGAGGTGCGTTTTCCTAATTAGTCTCTAGCCCATAACCAGGCCAGGCAGCCAGGCAGCAGCAGAGGAAGCTTTTAATCAAGCGAATGTACTCTACACCTTCTCCTCCTCTCTCTCTCTCTCTCTCTTCTCCCTGGCACAGCACCCGCATGACAGCCGCCGATTGTGTCAAGCACAAATGGCTGCAGCAACGTCCCGCTGCCACGCCAGCGGCAACAATAGCCAAGACTGCCTCAGCGAGCGCCAAGTCGCGCCTGAAGTCGGAGTCGCCGACTCCATTGGCCTCCGAGTCCTCAGAGGATTCGACGGAAACAATCGACGATGCTGAGGACGATGATGAGAATCAGAATGAGAACGGCGATGGGGAGACAGCGGAACAGGATGACAACGAGGACAGCGAGGAGCTGGCACAGTTGTGCAGCACACACGAGCTGGAGGTAAGTCTATGCCCGGGCATTCATTATATATGCACATGATATACATTCCCCCTCCTCCTCTCTCGTTCTCAGAACAAAGAGCTGGATGCCACCAAGGATAATTTAAAGAATTTCATAGTGCGCTGGGAGACGCATCCGAATAGTCCGTATGTTTTCGACGTCGAGGGCAATGTGATAGCGCCGCTGAACGAGACAAGCTATCCGCATCCGCGACGTGGCCACGGGCCGGACAGCATCTCCTCATCGCGAGGTGAGTACGGCTCCCAGCGGCAGCGCGACCGACATGCCCTCATCCATGGCAAATGAGCGGGTTAACGGGGCGGGGCAAGGGAATGCGTCGGAGTACAATCAATTTGTAAATTACACGATTAACCGATAACGATAACGATAACCAATTGTTGTTAACTCTTAACTCTCTATTAAATGTGTACGCCAAGTTGGCCGAATGAGAAGCGCAGAGAGAGGCACGCTCGCTCTATCTCTTCTCTCTTTCTATCTATATCTCTCTCTCGCTCTCTCTCTGAATTAATGTCTTGTGTTAACCAAAAAAAAAAAACAAAGCTATTGTACTATGTAACAAGAACTTGTTAAATGTTTAAGCATTATCCTAGTCGTAAGCGCATCCGTTTGCGAGCGGATGCCACCTTTACTAACCCCAGAGTTGCCTAGTCATATAAGTTGCTTAGCGCGTCGACACTGTGATAAAGACAGCCAATGACAAGAGTGGAAACCAGTAACAATACAAAAATATATATGTGTATATATATAATATACTTCAATTTGAAATACAAACAACCTTCTTTCAAATACTACGCAAACATTAGACAAAACTCTATCCAATATATTCCGAAACACACACACACAGTCCCCCCAACAAATTCAAGTTTAGCGCCACAGTAACTGAACAATCGGATAAGGTAAGCCCCATCATTGATACCAAAACAAAATAAAACCAAAACGAAAACCCTCAAATTCAAAAGTTACTCGAAGTTCTTCATACTATTCAGAGTCTTCTTCATCAAGTACTGAGCTTGCTTATGTGATAACAAATCGGAGATTAGTATAGTAGTATATAGAAAAGATAATCGCATAAGGTAGCTCATCATCTCAGGTACAGTGTGTTGTCTGTCTTTGGGGCCCGCTAAACCAAACATTTATGTTACTAAACCCTTCCCAACCCAAGTCTATCTCTCCCACTCCTTCTAGGGGTCTATCCCCTCCCTGTCTGCATTCTCATAAGCATGATCTATATCTTTGTCTTTTTAACTATCTATAACTATATGTATTTTTGGAAAACAGTTCGATGTATGTTATAATCTTAACTGATTCACACCTAATCTGTATGTAGCAACGCGACTGTTCTTTGCCCCATTCTAAACTCGATCTGGATTCACTTTTGCAGTGTGCTCGCCCTCGCCCTGCGAATCGATTGCAACGCTCACAGATGACGAACAGGGCGACGAATTGCAGGCAGCAGCTGGTGCTGGCCAGGAGGATGAGGATCGGCACAGCATCGAGAGTCCACAATCGGTGGCCACAACGCCCATTAATGAATCCCGCGAGAAGCTCTTCCCCATGACGGGCACATCGGGCTGTGCCACGCCCACGCCGCAGCATCTGTTCAACGAGAACTTCGATGAGTTCTCGGGCAGTCAGTCCACGGTACAGCAGCAACGCAGCATGAAGAGCTACCTGCACACGTTCGATCGCCGCAACTCGGACACGACTTACCTGCTGGGCAGGCGCAGCTCGGGAGAGAGAGTTAATCTTGCCGACGAGATACGCAAACTATCCGATCATCTGCTTATGCTTGCCGAGATCAATACCAAACTGGGCGATGGCAACAACAACAGTAGTAGCAGCAAGGAAGAAGCTGCCAAGGAAAGCAAAGCCACAAAAACGGAGAGCAGCAGCAGCAGCTCCGTCACGCAGACACAGGAGGGTCCCAAATGGACGAGCACCACACGCAGTAGCAGCTCCACAAGCCGGGTTATTCCACGTGGACTGCTGAACAGCAGCAGCACCACCACCAGCTCAAGCAGTCAAAGTCAGAGCAGCAACAAGGCAGGGCAACAGCAGCAACAGAAAGTAAGCTCATCCCTGTCCGTGCGCCTGCAACAATCCATCGAGGAGACACCCAAGCTGAGCAATGGCAGCGCCGACAACTGGCTCAAGTCACAGCAGCAGAGTCAAGAGAACCGCAGCGTCAAGTCCACAGTGAACACAATGAGCACGTCCAATACACAGAGCAGCACGCATGTGGTGCAGAGTTCCAGCTCGAAGATCACTTCCAGCAGTTCGTCCAGCCACAACCATGTGCTGTCCGAGTCGGCGAGCAGTCGCCGTGCCAAGTTCCGCATCAATCAGATGAGCCGTGATGTGCCCATCGGCCTGCCCGACACACATCAGACAGTGAACCTGGAGGAGGCTGCCAACACTACCAAGGACTGTCTGCTGCATCTGCTGGAGAAGTACAACGAGACGAAGAATCGCAATCCTGTTGGAAGACACCAGAGCATCAGTGTCTGTGACTGGCATGTTAGCGACAATCTCGAATATCGCTCCATGTCATCCATCAATGCCTTCTTCCAGCGTCACGGGAACACCAGCAGCGCTGGACAGAACGTCAGGCACATTCAGGCGCAGCTGGAGGAGAAGGCAACGGGGGAAGTAACTCAGCCCCCCGTTCTCTTCCTCGTCTGTATATATAGAGAAAACCAAAGGAAACCAAAGCAAACTCAAATCAACTACGTTAGTTAATTTCTATGTTCACAAACTGAATCAAATTGTTTATGTACTTTACTTGTCGTAAGTAATTAATGAGATTAAATTATTGCAATAAAAGAGAGAATCAATAATATTGCAAGGGGTTTTACTATAAAAAAGAATCGATGGTATGGCAAGAAGGTCTCTTGATCTACGAGTAGTTAAAAGCTGATGTGAGAGTATAGCAAATAGTTAGCTTTGCCTAAAACAGAATCGAAAGAGGTCTCTGTATAGGGTTTGACTTTAAAAAGAATCAATTGTAGAGCAAGAAGGTCTCTATTGTTAGTTTTGCTTAAGGAATAATTGATAGTATTGCAAGGAGGTCTCTTCAGTTAGTTTTGCTTCAATGAAAATCAATAATTTTGCAAGTAAGTCGAAAGTATTGCAAGGAAGTCTCTTCAAAAGGTTTTACTTAAAAGAGGGTAGATAGTATTGCAAAGGGGTCCCTTCATGGGGTTTTAGAGAACCGAAGTTATTTTATAAAGTGTTTTGTTTATATAAGTAGTTTTGCATAAAAGAGGATCGATAGAACTTCCAGAATGTCTTTGCAGCTTACTTTACTTAAAAGAGCATCGATAATAGTGCAAAGAGCTCTCTTCAAAGGTCCCACTTAAAAGACAATCAATAGTATCGCCAGAAGGTCTCTTCAGTTAACTTTGCTTGGTCTAATCTTCATTGTAACTGACTTGTAGGAGTAGTCGAACTCGTGCCAGCTTTCACTATCCCAACCGACGCCCCTCGACAGATCGTATGCATCCGCTTGTGTGTTATCTTTAATGTAGAGTCCGTTGAGGTTGCTGAAAGTGACAAACGAACACTGAGTATAGGAAGCGTTAAAGAGAAACACAACGAGCTACCTGGCACCACAGGCCTTGTACCACCAGGCACCGTGCATATCCTCAGCACAATTCTCATCATCGAAATCGTTGTCCATGTCAAAGGTGCTGAAGTTCTGATTGAGATTGTAGATCAGCGCGTTGCCAGCAGTACCCGTGTAGTTCCCCAGAGACTTTAGCTTGTACAGTTCATGTGCGTTGCCAACTAGAAAGTAAGAGTAACCCGCATAGCGTGTCTCGTTCTCAAAGTCCTCCAGCTGTATGTGCAGCTCATGATGTTGTGACGCTGTTAGATTATGCAACATCTCAAGACCTATAAAAAACTCTCCATTGATATCACCGAAACCGGCACGATACTCATTCCAACTGCGATAAAAGTCAACGTTGCCATCGAAGCGTCGCTGTATAATAGTCCAGCCTTGTTCAGCCGAGTGAACGGAAGAATTGCTTACATTTGTACAGTTTTTGAGCGTCTCTTCTGTAGAACTGTTTGTCTGTGCTATGTAGCTTTCCAAACTAGCGACATACTGCCAAAGTTCTGCGGTCTTATTCCTTTCCGCTTCTAAAGTTGCCTGCAATAACCTTATACGTCGATCCTTACTACCATTGCCGTGCCTTCTACTCTGTTGCGGGACTGTTGTAATACTCTCACGATTTGGGGTGTTTCTATTACGGTGTTGACGATTATTAATAGGAGGTCTTGGAATTTCTCTGGCTTTATCTTCTCTGCAAGACTTGAGCTCTGTTTCAAGTTCTTTTATTCTTTGCGTAGCATTTACTGAGCTCTAAATAGAAGAATGCAGTAAACTGCAGTTATTATATGTATTAAAGATATATAATTGCCAGACATACCAATTGTGCTCTCACAGCTAGAAGAAACGTACAAAATACAACGAAGATTCCTATGAATTTGCACATTATTGGGTAATTTTCAACCTTAACTTTATGAACCTCTCCAAGCTAAGCTCTTTATATTACTAAATCGGAGAGCTGTGCATATTTGCGTTCAGTCTCTTATCAAATACTGTGTAGAAATCTCAAGTATAAACTGTGGCGACCGGGCAAAGAATTCCAAGATAAGAAATATAGTAGTGACGTTATGTACTGGACAAGCATATTTTGGATAAGGAAACAACTTTATATATTTATTGATAAATATAATATTATATAATGCACACTCTATATAAGTATGTAGTTCCCACTGCAATCAAACAAATTAATTTAAAGCCAATTCAAAAAATGATAAACAATTTTTATTGAGAACAAAAGAAGTTAATTAATAAGAGCAACAAAAACAACGTAAGTATACATATTTGTATTTGATTAACTCGTTGGGTTCGGGGTTTCGCCAAAATCCTTAGGCAAATACTCTAGTATTTTGGGATGGTACAAAAAATTATAAGATGATTTGCATGAATTTGTTTTTTCTGTGTTTTTCGTATTGTTTTTCTTTTTATTGTTTATTGAAGTATGAGTTGAATGTACACACAATATGAATAGATATAAATATTAAGTGAATACTTTGGATTTGTTCTTAGCTCTAGGACATACGCAACTAGGATGATCATGTGTAAAGGTTATTCAATAATATAGGCTCTGCCTACGCATATAATCTAAAGTATAGTTTATAAGTAGTATTTATAGAATTTGTACATGATAGTTAAGCGCGAAATTGCTTGCGATTGCATTGCCAAATTGTTTGGCAAACACAAAGTAAGCAATTCCAATTACAGTTGAGAGTTAAGATCAATGGCAATTCACGATACATTGAGAATATATGAAATAATATAGTATATATATTCGCAAGGCGGCACAAATTGGCAACTGGTATAAAGACTTAGTTTATGATAGTTTCTTCCACTGGTCGGATTAAGGACATTCGTTTTTCTTACTTTCTTTCTCTTCGTGACAGCCACAAAAACAAAGAAGCATAAACTCTAAACTGTAGATCAGTATGAGCTTTTTGCTGATTGTTTTAGGAACTGCACAACAACTCAATGGAACTCTGCTCTCCAAAAAAAATATTAAGCATAAACAATACTTAAATAATTGAACAATTGAGCAAAGCAACATTAAGTTTACATGGCTTACAAATTTTTCTAACAACCACAAACATAAAATGTGTTTCGTTGTTGTTGGGAAAATTTACAATATGAATCATAATTATAGTTGGTGTGTGTGTGATTTCATGGTTAAAGAAGTGCTTTCAAAATAGTGTCTCTCTATCAATTAGGAATTAGAAATTAGATATAGTTGTGTGTTTGTGTTTTCGTTTTGGAGTTTTAAGAACTAATCACTTAGTTTATGGCATTTCTCACTAGAGAAATCTAAAAAGTTTCATTTAGCTCGGGTACTTATAATGTGTACACTAAACGGTACTTTGTTCTAATACACTAGTACTGGTTTGGAGTAGCTAGCGTGTTACACTAGTAAGACTATTAGTTAATATTCGCAACTTTCGCCCTTGCACTGCACAATAATAATGTGTGTTAAACGCGGAGGATGATGAGGTGGACAATGTGTGGGTGTGTTGGTGGAGAGTACTTAAAATACTATAGTTCGAATAAATGTAAAAAATAATAAACATCATTTCTGCAGTGGCATAAAAAATTCAAATAAAATTACAAATTGCAATTGGAGTTTGAGTTGGAATTAAAGTTGAAGTTGGAACTGAAGTATTCTCTTTCCACTGTGCCAGTTGCACCTTCTCCTTTCTAGTTGCGATTGTTGCTGCTGCGCGTACGCTTCAGCAGGCAACCAAATTGCGCTCCAAGGCTGCCACTGTTGGTCGCCGTGGAGCTGCTGCTGCTGCTGCCGGAGTTGGTGCGCATCCTCTTGGCGGGTGAGATTTTCTTGGGTGCCTGCGCCAGACGCTTGCGTTCTTTCATGAACTCTGGCAATATAGAAAGGTGAAAATTGAGTTAGTCACAAGTACAGAATGCATACGTAGAATAATAATGGGTATCTGTGGAAGCAAAGTCAGCTGGCAGTTGCCATCAGGTAGTAGCTACCCCTATAGGGTCATTGATATTTTATTTTACTGTACACATGATGAATGAATGAATGAGCAAACAGCAGGCGCCGCCTGTTTTTGCACATTTTGATTTTGAATTGTGGCACGTGGCAGCAGGATCAGGATCAGGGGTTGCTGCAATGACTGCGGCTGCTGCAGCAAGGGTAGCAAACGGACAGACGGACAGAGGGATAGCCAGACACAAGGCAGACAGCAGGCTAAAACAGGCTGACACGCAGAGGAGGCTCAGGTAGACCGCTGCGATCAGCGCATGCCAATTGAGGCAGGGCAGGGCCGGGCAGGAGTGGCAGCAGCAGCAGGCGCAGTGGAGGTTGCTGCATAGCTGCATAAATTACACGCCCTGCCAAGCCGAAAGTACAGCTACAGCTACAGTCAAGGCCGGCAAAGCTGACCCATGCGGGCGCCTGACCAGAACAGATACTTCGCTTCCTTTTTATTATGTTAATAACAAAGTGCTATGCAAAGTGGCATAAAAAATGGAACAATCAACGGTTGATAAAGTCGTGCAGCGCTTTGAATGGCGGCACATTGTGTGTGCTGCACTCCACTCTCTGCTCTCTCCATGCTCTGCCTTTAATGAGGTCAGTCAGAGCCACAGCCAACGCACATCTGTTAAGGTTTACAGACGAAACTCAAACCCGCATGCAACGATCTTGTTTGGGAAATCAACCCCCGCCACGCAGGCGCAGGGATGTTGCGTGCATTGACTCTATTTCACTTGGGGGAGCAAGGAAGGGAAGGAGGGAGCAAACCCAGCTGCACACGCAGATCGAACTGCCACTGCCTCTGCTGCTGCTGCTGCTGCTAACCCCATCAACTAAATCACATAAAACAAAGCTAATTATAGTGCGGCAGCCTGTAATTTTGGTTTGGTTTTCAAAGCCAGCAACGCCCACGCACTGGGTGCGCACTGGGAAAGAACCAAAGGAGAAATCCTAAGTAATTTGTAGGGATTGTAAGCCAGGAAATGTGCGCTTGTTGATGATAATGGAAATGGAGTGGGAAAATGGAAATGTACTTTTTCTATTGTGCTCTATCAGCGGTGGTAGTTCTTTTCCCTCTGGTGAACTATGGCATAGTTTGCTTAGTTCAAACAGCGCCAGTTTCTATGAGTATTGCGTGACATGGGCAACCATAGCTTGCCCGAGAAGCGCAAACAAGCTTCCGCTACGTGCGTCATGTGCAATGAAGCACAACGCTGGGAAAGGCTACGCCTGAGCGCACTGCCCCCCCGATCAAACGGGATTCATATATACCCTCAACTCACCTGTGATTTTGAGCTGTCGCTTGCGTTGCTGCGTCGCGTAGTTGCAGGAGGATGAGGTGGAGGAGGAGGCGGAGGCGGCTGACGCGGCGGCGAATGCTGCAACTGATGTGGAGGGACCAAGTGCCAGCGACTCGTTCTGTGAGTCGTACTCATCGTTGTCAGAGTTATTCGAATCCATCGATGAATTCACCAAGTTCTCACGATCCGCACGCTCCATTAGCAATGTATCCATGTCGGTGGGTTCACCATTGACATCGTTGCGAACATGGGCAGCACGGGTCAGTGTGTACATCTGGGGGGCAAAGTTCGATTCCTGCGAGCTAACCCTCTCCCAGATGAAGCTGCCATTGCCATTCAATGGACGATCGGCACGGAAATCAAAGCCCCATTTTTGTGTGGCCATTTCCTGATGACGTTCCAACTCCGCAGTGAAGGGATTGCTGCTGTTTGGAAATATGAATACATTCATGAATAAGGCAATTGCTGCATTTGATTGTTGTTTTTGTATTCAAACTTACGATTTGTTTTCCATTAGATTCGACGGCGTTGGGCCAAAGAGATTCCGCTTGATGCGCTCCAATTGTCGTCCGTAGGGTAAATTCCGTGCGGGACTTGCACTCATCTTGCAGAACTCACTCAGCACTGGGTTGAGCACGCGTGCACTAACCATCTTGATTTTTGTTTGTTTTGTGCGTTTTCTGTGTTTTTAGTGTGTTTCGGCTGCGATGCGACGCAGTTTTGCTGCCTACGCTTTGGCCACTTGTTTGCGAAATACACGACCAAGTGAAATGTCAAAATTTTGGCGCCAAAACTTTTGTTTTTCTGTGCTCGCCTGTACGTCAAAGAGGGGCAAAGCACACTAATACAGCGACAAACACAACGAATCCACAAGCACGCACACAGAGACAGAAGCTCTACTCTCCAAAACTCGTTGTCGTCACGTTGCTGTTGCTGAGTACTTCGTCGTTGACTGAGTGTAATTTGTTTGCTTGTATTGGTGTGTGGGGCGAAGTGTTGTTGCAGTCTCTTTTGCTTCTGCGTTTTAAGCATTCGTTTTAAAAGTGAAATTACTGTATTGTTGTTGCACAGAGTCGATTTGTTTAGAAATATGATATAAACAAATGCGCTGCGTACTGTTTGAGTAGTTCTCTTCACTGTATTTTAATTTGTTCAGCTTTAAACGACACGGAAAAAAGCAAACTCACTCAAACCAAAAAAGTGACGAGTTGAGCAGAGCAATTTACTCGCGTTCGATTAGCGTTATGTACTTTGTATTGAATATATTCAACTTTTGTTTATTTTACAATTTTCAATATTGTAAGGTATGTTTTATTTTATTTTGAAGTATTTTTTACTTTATATATTTCGCGTTTTGTGTGAATAATCTTCTTCAGATTGCCTTGAACTGCGCTCTACGAACGCACTCACGTACTGAGCGCAACGAGCAGAATAACAAGACTGAATGCACGCAAACGGTTATATTGATATTTATACGCGGATATCGCCTTGTGCTCAGAGAGAGAGAGAGCGCTGTCTTGCTCTCTTCCCTGCTCTTTGAACAGTGGTGAGCGTCAGTGATGGCGGTCAGCAAGAAAACGGCTGAGCTGTTTGGGAGAGGTGCAGCTAGAAAACTGCTATAACGGCTTGTTTGCTTGAGAGCAGTGAGAAAACGAGAGGGGTTTTTGATCTTATTCTCTCTACTATAGGTTTATTTCATTGTAAGCTTACATTCAGGCTTATTTACAGTCAATAGAAACCTCAAATAATACACTATTTTATATATTTTAGCCTTTTTACAGGCAAAAGCGTATGTTAAAGAAACTGCTAAATTGTCAGAACTATTCTCAAATCAAGTTTATCGCTCGCAGTACACGTGAGTGAGAGTGAGAGAGAAGAGAGTGAAGAACATGGACAAAACGAAATGTCAAACAACCACCGCAGCGTTGCCACAGCGTTGTCAAGCCCTAGCAACCCTCGCATACAACGCGATCGAAGACCGCGGCAGAGGCAGCGCAGCAGCAGAGCTGCGTGTTCTGTGTTTTGAATACTCTTTTATCAAATCAAGTACTTTGTGCGCCGTATGTGGTTTGTCATGTTACAATAATGGCAAGATTACGAATGTTATCAGGCGTAACTAGTACAAACATGCAAATTAATGAAATATTTAAAATCAATAAAAGAAAACAAACAATATTGCCAGCTCGCAAACAAATAAATACTGTTTGTAAACATAACTTACCAATAAGAACATTCACAATTCGACTTGCGTGCACATCTACGCTTGTTGGGGCTGTACTTTTGTACTGCACGCGATAGATGGGCAGATAAAAATTGTTTGGGCTCGCCTCGCTCGGTTTGCTTAACCTGAAACTGGATTTTGTTCACTTTTTGATGCCAGTGAGACGAATTGGATTTGGGGCACTGGGGCCATACCCAGTTTCACTTTTCTATCGTTGCCCGGGGGGCCACAGAGTGAAACTTTGGAAAAGTGCAGTAGGACATTGGAACACTAACGAAACAGAGTGTAAAGATAAAGCAGAAGTACCGTTGCGCTTGCGCTGAGAGCCGTTACATTGTAAATATCACAAGTTTCCCAAGCTTGGATAACCTCTATTTATGTGCAAAATCGTAAAAAATTAAATTGCATTGCCAAGGCAATAAAATACGATTTATATTGTTTGCACAGATGCAATTAAAGTGCACAAAAAAAGCGAGAAAAGACCGGAGAAGAGAGAGAGGGAGAGAGAAGAATCAAAGTCAGCTCTCGGTTCAGTAGTAACGACATCATTTGCTTTGTGTATGGCTCGTTTTTTTTGTTTTCCATAAAAAAATGAAAGAAAATTTAATGTAATTAAAAGCAAGCCCAGCTCGAGTGCAATCACCCCAAAGAGGCAACGATCTATCGATCGATTAGGCAGCCAGACTCTCCCTCTCTCTTCCCCTACTATTGATATTCCCCTTTCAAGTGCTTGGCAGACATACCGCAGAGTTTTCTATTTATGGGACACACCCCGAAAAAACTCACGATCATGGGCTCAAAAAAATGAACGTAAATTTACACAGTTTTTAACAAATTTGAAAATTCTGCTGGCGTCGCGTTGCAGTCATGCCTGAAACATAAACAAGTCAGCGACGACACAGCGCCGAAGATCGTGATCCCTTTAAGTAATTTCCTCAAGTTGACGATATATCTGCAGGATGTTTTGAAAATAGGAAGAACCTCTCGTACACGTACTTCAATATGGGTTGCATTTTGCTGTGTAAACACAGGGAAAAAGGCGTCGAATTGAGGGGGAAGCAACGAAGGAAAGAGGGGAAGAACAGTGTACAGCCCTTACACAATGGGGTGTACTTCAAGTGGTGTTCTTAATCCTTTATAAGGGCAGCCCATAAAAGGATTGCGTAACATTTGGAACGTGCGGGCATTAGATGCCTATTTATTTAGCCAAGCAAATAATATCATATAATGCTGGTGTTCTACAGGAGTACCCTAAAAAACTACGATAACACTTGGAAAAATAAACTAAGTGCACGCAGACATAAATTGCAGTTTGATATAAGTGAGTATCGGGCATAGTATAATCTATTTATAGCCTTGCAGTGTATTCTAATTTCCCCCACAGCGCATTAGTTGATAAGTTCCTAATGCTGACTTTTATTGTACACGATGAAGAAGGTCGCCATTGTAAAGCATTCTCCATATATTATATCTATGAAGAAACCTCAACGGACACTTTGGGTCTCTGCATAAAATATACGTTACACTCATTTCGAATGCAACGCGCCTTATCGCGTCGAGCGGAACACGAAATCAACAGACACCCCCCGAGAGAGAGGGAACATTCATAGCATGATACTAAAACCGTAGCCAGACTTAGTAGCCAGCTCAGTATGCCACGTGTTCCAGTGTGTAGGATCGGGATTCGGTAAGGGGGAGTTCAGCTAGCGTAACGTACCGAAAAAAGAAGTATATGTTTATGCATTTCTTTTCATATTGTCTCGATCTCGACTCGTTTCGGTTGCAGCAAGGAAATTGCCATAAAATTGTTTAGCTCACGAACTGTGACCGCAAGCTCAGCTACTTAGGCCAGGCAGGTGCGCTATGGTTAAGGATACTTCCCTATACAATACTTATTATTATTGTGGGCTCGCCTTGAAGGCAGCGGAAGTGCCATCGATAGGGTGTAATTTATTTTCGAACTATGGGAACTATGGGAAAGTAATTTCTTGTTGATTGTGAAACAAAGCAAGCGTGGGTTGCCTTTGGAAACCATAACGTATTCCAAAGACCTACAAAAGTACAGTCGCAGCTCGATCATGTTGTTGAACTATATGAAATATTTTATTTAAAATATCAACTGCCAGAGATCTACAGAGAAGTGCAGCTAAGCAAATAGAGCACAATTTATCATTTGAAGCGAGTTGGGAACGTGTTTCTCGAGAGTGTGATCCCTATCTAAGGACAGCATCGACTGATCGTGATCGCAGTTGGTTTGGTATATGACCAATCATTAATATTTCTATCCCAATCTCTGCGCAGGACATTTATAAATGACTTTGGACAAATTGTTGTTGCGGTCAACATTGAGGCATTTGTTTGACAGTCTGAGCAAATTTAAAAATAAATAAGCCTTATTGATGGATTTCAAAGTGCAATGCAAATATAAATGAAGAGAGGAAGGCCAGACAGGAAGCAAGAGGCGGACAGTTTATTTATTTATGCAAATATTTATGCTGTGGCTACTGTGTGTGTGCATTCAAAGCGAAATCTCAACTTCTAAATCCTTTGGCTACTGTGCTACGACTGCACTGCAATAACAATCATCATCAATCAAAGGACACACACAGCCAGAGAAAGAGAGAGAGAGAGACGCACGTACGCACACACTTAGATAAGTGAAATGACAACTCATTTTATTGGAACAACAACTAGATAAATAAGGACAAGAGTCACAGCAAGAGACCCCGTCTAAGGTAAGGTACAGGGAACCTGATGGAAAACGATTTGAGCTGTGTGTGAAAAGGCGCGTTTTCCTGGTAAACGCGTGGAAAAGACACAGCATGATGCAGCAGGAAAAAGCCAAACTCGTTTTATCTAAGAAGAAATTATAAATATTTATGGAAATGTTTCCAAATGGTACAAAAAAAAGACAACAGCAAAGACAACAAACAAACTGAAGTTAGCTCAGGTCGGGACCGTCCTTGGGCACCTTACACTATTTGCTGCAGTCAGGCGAGTCTGTAAATGTATCTGTGTATCTTTGTATCTTTGCTGTGTATCTTTCTGTCTTTGCTTTAGCTGTTTGCGCTGTCTATCAGTGGCATTAGCTCCAGCGGGAGGGGCAGGGGCAGGGGACACAGCTCAGAGTCATCGTGTGGCTGCACCTACCCCAAAACAGAACGTCTTGGATACGAGGTGCATAATAAAACGATTTCGAACGTTCTTCTCTCTCTCCCGACTGTATAAATAATAATAAAAATGCATTTATGACTCCGATTGGTGAGAAAAGGCATTAAAAAGCCGATGAGAATGATTTGACAGGGAATGCAATACTAGCAGATATGCTGTACAGTCTTAGGGGAGATATGAAAGTAATACTTGAAATACTTTTCTATTTATGCTGGCATCTTTCTGAAGTTAGGAGACATGATAAAGAAAGATATGTATTATATGTATGCCCAGGTTTATAAAGTTAGCATTAACTGTGACTGAATAAAGTGAGTAAGACTGAAAGAAATGCTGTGGACTGTCTTGAGAAGGCCTGAGGAATAATGTAATCACTACTCTATTTATGCAGCTATTTTTTTGAAGTTATTGGACAAGATAAAGAAAGATATATATTATATGTAAGCTAAGTTTCATAAAGAATGCTGCACGTATGACTGAATAGGGTGTGCAAAACTAAGTTCTAAGTTCTATAAAGATAGCATCAACTCTTCATGAAGAAAGTGGCAAGAATACTTGCGGATACCCTGTTGTCTGATATGTAAATCAAATCAGTGAAGCTCTGACAAATTGTCTCAAAACAAACTCAAAATCAAAAGTGGCTAGTCTGCCCTAGCCACACTGCCTCAACTACAGGGTATATACAGCTATTGGAGCATCAAGAAATAAAAAACCTCGTGGCTTTTCCAAAATCCTTTCAGGAACCTTTCAAATGCGCAGTGAAAACAGGTTGACGAACGGAGCCGGGGAATGAGAAGTAGAAGGAGGAGAAGGAGAGCGAGAAAACAGAAGGAAAGCAAAGCCAATTGAGGGTTAGGTAGTTAGGTAGGAGTCACGCGGTTAGCGTCAGGTAGATAGATTGGTTTTTTGGGGCCGTCAATCACAACAGCGTCGCACCGCCAACGAATTTATTAGAGGGACCCGAGCGTGACCCTTTTCCTCCTTTGCCAGTGTCAGTGCCTTCGGTTCTGGTTTGTATTTTTTATTATTGGAACACGAAATGAAGAAGAAACTCAGGAAAAAACGAAGAATTCAGAACGCAAAACACGTGTACAAAAACTGCAGGGGGAGGAGTAGGCTTATCTCTCTCTGTCCCTCTCTGTCCCTCTCTCTGTCTCTCTCTCTCTCTCTCTCTCTCTCTACTCACTGTCCGACTCCTCTTGATCGTCGGCCGCGGTCTCAGACTCAGATTCATCGTTGCGCGTATCCCACAGCGCGTACTTCTTGCCCACGGTCTGCTGCCAGAGGCGCAGCGAGCCGTTGTTGGCGGCCGTGGCATAGACCTCGCCGTCGGGACTGTACTTGATGCAGTTCAGCTCGCAGTCGTGGGCCGTGAAGTCCTCGAGTATCTCGCCCGTTTGATAGTCGCACTTGTAGACATGACGATTGATGCCAGCACAGACATAGCTCTGCTTCTGCGGATGCAGCGAGGCACCCACAAGACGCACGGGCAGGCGACGATGTTGCAGCACCTCGAAACGTTCCACATCCACAAAGGCAACACTCTGTCCATAGGCGATTGTCACAGTTCTGCCATCTGCGCACAGATCCAGCGACTTGGCATGGTGTGGCAATGTGATCGAGTGCTCCTGCTGTCCACTCACACGATCCCAGAGCCAGAGGCAGCGATCGTGCGAGGAGGAGAGCAGTGCACGATCCTCGCGACAAAAGATCACATCACGTATGCCACGTGTGGTGCCCTCTAAGTGGACGGGCCAGTCGGGCTTCTCCATCGTGTACACATACAATATCTTGTCCGATCGATGTCCGTGCCGACGATCCAAGCAGCCCACAGCCAACAGATCTGACTGTGCGCCGAGTGCCACACAGCGCACTGGGGAAGAGACAACAATCTTGCGTATATGTTCCCCATTCACGGCATTCCAAATACGCGCCGTACTGTCCTCGCCGCCCGTGACCAGACGCGTGGCATCCCCATTGATGTCCACGCAGAGCATGTCCTCAGTATTCCGCTCGAAGGTGCCCACCCAGTCGCCCGTGTCTCCATGCCGCAGCATGGCCTGGCCATCAGTGCAGGCCGAGGCCAGATAGTAGCCCGAGTTGCAGATCTTGCTGTATGCCAATTGCAGCACGTCTCCATGGTGGCCCACACAGTCCACGGGCAACTGTCGCCGTGACATGCCGCTGACTCCAACAGTAAGAAAGTTTCTAAATCAATTTGAAGTTGTTGTTATTGTTGTTGTTGGTTGTCTGAAACTCGATCTGAGGGATAGAGGGGGTTAGGCAGAGAAGTTGTACAAATCGCATGGCAAGCTTAGCTTTGACTTAGGTTTTCAATTAACTTCGGTGCAAAAGACAAGCTAATTAGCATAAAGCATGAGTCTCCCTCTCTCTCCCACTCTCTCTCTCTGGTCTCTTTGTGGCATGCTGCACTTGTTGAGGCATCTCGGAAATCCGCTCAATTTCCACAAAAGCAGCTGCTCGTGCCGTGAGTCAATTGTGGGCGTGTTTTCGTGTTAGTCTTGCGGTTTTCTGCTGAGCTACCTGGCTGCCGCACAAGCTGAGCTCGTTGACAGCACTCCACTCCAGGCATTGTATGTCCTGCTGTCTGTCTTGCTATGTGTGTGTGTGTGTCTGTGTGTGTTCAGGTGTCATCATCCTTGAGTGTAAGGCAGCAACCAGGCTGGGTGTAAAAACCACTTGAAGGCAGCGCACGCGCTTCCCTAAAATTCATCACATGTTGCCGCCTCGGGGGCTTCATTCGCTTTGTTGGCCTGCTAATGAAAGCAAAACGTTCTAAAATATGAATTGAATCTTCTCGAGTGCATTTAATATACATTACGTCTTTGTGCGCCTGCTTTGTGCGCTCTCCGTCTCTCTCACTTCACTCCCTCTGCTAATATCCTGGCAAGTCAAGTTGGCAGTAGTTTGGCCAGAGAAGGCGCAGATAAAAATGAAATGTGTGCGGCGCGCATAATATCCGCCGAAACGTTTAACTCGGATTAAGCAGAGCTGACTCTGATAGAAGTGGATGCCTCTGTGTGCTTTTTATTAAATTAAAAGCCTGAGAGGCAGCAGGAAAGCAGGCATGAGGCAGTGGAGCCTGCCAAGTTGTCTGTGTGGCATGAAAGGATGCGCGAGGCAACTGACGCCTTATCGATGCGTTTAGCTGAGAGCTGCGACTTGACAGTTGCCTGATGGCAAACAGATTATCTGACTGGATAAGGAAGCAGTGAAAGAAGAGACAGACACAGAAAGAGACAGGCAGTAGAGAGAGAGAGAGGCAGGCACAGAGAGGCAGAAAGAGATAGAGAGAGGCAGAGCTCTTTTCAAAAGTGACATATGCCAAAAATGGGCACTGGCAGCGCTAAAAATAAACTGAGAAAGTAAATGAGATTATACTTATTATAGGATAGACCTACTATAGGTTACTGTGCTATGAATAAAAGAGATAGAAAGTGTGACAGAGATGCAATATATTTATGCATAGAAAAGGAGCTACAGTAGTAAGAAGAAAGAGCTAAAAGTAGCGAGAGAAGGAGTTCTAGATCTCCTTCGACAAGTAAGTAATAATTGCGCTCTTCCAATAACTATACATTAAATAATAGGTACTGTATCCTTTTTTATTATATGGTAGTGTGGGAAAAGTATAACTAAACCAGTGAAAAAGTAGAAACACACACATACAAAAGAAATAAAGATTAGAACAGCATGAAAGGTAGATAGAGAAAGGTTAAAATATAAAACATAATAAAACTGTAGATTAAATAATAATAAAATTGTAGAAATATAAAGATGCTGCAGAGAACAAAGAATTCACAATGAGTACAATCTTTTTAATGCTTGCATAAGATAATAATAAAGTTGATGAAGTATAGAGATTCTTAAGAGAACCCTTTTACAATGTTTGGCACCTTTTTAATGCTTCCTATATTAAAGATATGAATATATGAGTTAAATCCTTCTTTCAAACGTAGAACTGCATAAATATATCCATAACAATTCAACTCTAATCACTCTGATACGCACAAAACATCTCCGACCTCAATTGTCACTTTTAAATACTCCTCTATTTGTGCATAGACAGACCTTACCAGCATTTCTCTTCTTGCCCCATCTCGACTTACCTCATTCTAAGCCACACTTCGAGCATTACAATGCGCAATGACCCACAAGATCTATCAATAAGTTGAGAGGATTATGCAAACAAATGCGCACAAATGGTATCCGGATCAATGGACCCATATTTGAACTCTGACCAGAGTCAGCGCTAAGTGGACAAAATGCCAGTGAAAATGATGGCAATTTCTACTATTTTCTTCGGTCAAAAAAACCGCAAGATGTGCACACACATCATGCCACAGTAAAGACGAAAGGAAAGCAAAAGTAATTCGCAGTAAAGAAAGTTGATACCTGGAGGGAAAAACGAACCCTCGGTAGTGCTAAGGGGGAAGGTACCCTTATAGGGAATAGGAACGTTTTGCAAGTCGGCCTTGCTCGACATAAACAATCTCATTGTGCGCACTCGAATCAAATGATGTGTGAGATATCAATTGTCAAATTGACAAAAGAAATTGACAGATCGGTATCTATCTCGGGCTATTCAGAATTCTTCTATTTCGGGAGCTGCTCGCACCGTAATAAAATTAGAAGTTTATTGATTTGTCTTGACACATTCGCATAGCAAAAATTTTCCAAACGAAAGGAAAAGGTAAGAAAAAAAAAAACTGCGACTGCGACTGGGACCAGGAGGAACCCCACAGATTGATTGTATGCAGTCCTCGTTTCCGGACTGCGCCCCTTCTTATCGCTGGGTGTGGCCGCGTTTTTACCCCTTGCTGATTTGCTGTTGTTCTATAAAAATTATATGCAATTACATACGTAGCCAAAGCGCAGATTTCTCTTGTCTCTTCTATCTGACGGTACTTTCATTTATATTTTCATCTGCTGTCAGTCATAAAGTGCACGACTTTACGAGCCCAGTAAATATTTTGATGGCGCGACGCGTTCAAATTCCTACAGTTTCCGCTGACGATGGCCAATTTTTCAGTTCCCACTTCGACCCGTATATCATCTTCGTCATCATCGTCGTCATCATCGCCGCCGCCGTCATCGTCAACGTCATTGCGATGTTCCTTTCCGCAACAAGCTCAACAAACACTTCCGCTTCGAGAGTCCCGACTCCGTTTGGTGCACGCCCCAAATTTCGAAACCGACTTTCAATTTCGATAAAAGTGAAGCAAATATAGAACATAACTATTATTAATAGCAGCATGACTTGCGTTTCCAATGCCGTTCATCTCTTGAATTCTCATCCATTGCTCTACTAATTATTATTAATGTTTTCATAAACTGTTGATGTAGCCCGCCTAGGAACTTGGCAAACAGGGAGGTTAGCACTAAAGTGGGTCAGGCTGTGCATGTAATGTACGGAAAGGGTGCTGGGATCTTTGAGTTAGTCTCAAAAAATAAAGGGAACTAAGCAGAAGTGAAGGGAAGATGATAAAACTAATGATATTTCTAAAATATTAAAAAGAAAAGGTTGTGGAATAGAGAAGATTGCGAAAAAACGAACATGGAAGAAAGTAGAACTTTATAATGTATAAAAGTATATTTTGAAAAGGAAGAAGTACACACTATTTTATACTCTTTGATCAATGAAAAACTCTAACTGTCTGTGTGAACACGTCAGTAATTAAATGAGGTATGGACACAAAATCTGGCATAAAGGTTCTTATAAATCATACACAGACAAAGTTTCAAGTTTTAAAGTCTGTGTGAACACGTTAATCTCATTTATTATAAATGTTAGAGACAACAAATTTGGCATAAAGGTTCCTATATACCATGCACAGCTACAGTTTATTTCAAATAATGAATGCCACGTCTAATGTCCACGCTAAACGGTATTTTGTTGTATAAAGCGAAGTATTTCGATGTATATATTAACCAACTTCAGCTTAGTCTCAACTTAATCCTCTCTTATTAGCACTATCCTTTGAGCTACAACTTATTTGATATCTTCAAAGATCTGCCAAGATTTGTAACGTCTCTTCGCTAACATATCAAACATTTACCGTTACCTATGCCGTAACTAAGCTGGATTCTTCGACTTTCCCAGCACCTTTCTGTACCTCTCGTTGATCCCTTGTAAAACTCGTGTAAACCTCCATCTAAATTATGCAAAAACTCAAAAAACTGGCTCAAGTGATCAATCCCAGCGCAGATTTTTGACACTTTCAAGTGAGGCACAAAGATAGAGAGAAGGAGAGAGAGAGGCATACTGAGACAGTGAGTGAAAGTGTCAGTGAATTCGCTACGCCTGTCGCTTTCGCTGATCGTGCGATCCTTGCGAGCGCGCACATATCAATCAAAGTTCGTCACGCTGTCGGGAATTATGTCAGGCGCTTACTCAAATTGCACGACTTGAATACATGATGCAATGATGGAATACTCTGTGGCTGAGGCTGACGGTTCAACTGATTTGCATAGAACAAGCCACAGTCGACTTTTCCAAGCGGCAGCTGTCCCACGAAGGTGGTTGGAAAAACCTAGTGGAAACCATTTAAAAGTTTACAGTTTTTTTCTGGCGACTTCTTTGTCTGACGTCAGCACATCAATCAAAGATTTTATGTTTTCATGTAAGACGATACGTTTTTAGACAAATTTCACGTAACATCTTGATGTTTTTTATATCAAAAATATTCTATTATTTTTGCTGTAATTAAAAAACGTGTATTTAGTTCAGTTACGCACATCAATCATGCACTTTATGCGGCACAAAGCTGAAGAAATGTGTTTAGCATGGTTTAATTAAAATTTGTTATACGATACTTTATTTGTGGTTTTCTTGTTCTTCATCTCCTTCTTCTTCTACTTCTTCTTGCTCGCAGCTGCTTGGTAAATTTAGCATAAGGTGTGCTCTCGCTTAATGAAGTCATTCCAGCCCTCAATTTAAGCGAATTTTTGCGATAGTTTCGCACTCGATATCGCTATCGTATATCAATCAATTGTCAATCCCCCCAAATGTGTTATAATGATTTTATAATGGGCACATTAAAGTGGCCCGAACAGCTGCAGTAGAACAGCCATAAAATAGCCAAAAAGGCAAGGCAAACTTATGATTTTTCAAGCCAAAGATTCTTTTATTACCATGTCTAAATCGGGGAATGTGTTGGGTACATCAGTTGAGGCTATTCAGCTGTCTGCACATGTCACATAACTTGGCATTGCGTTTGTCAGACAGCAGGGGAAGAACAGTGGAGGAAGAGGGGAAGAAGAGGGGCAGAAGAAGAAGCCAGAGAAGAGCTGCAATCACTTCCTGTCTACGCGCACGCAGAGAGTGAGAGACAGAGAGCTAATTAGGCGCACAGGATAACAAGGCTAAACAACAGGAAGCGGAAACTAAAGTGGCCGCTCAGCTGCGCCTCTAACTAAGCTACAGGCCCTGGGGGCAATGTCACAACAGCAACACACACACCAACACACACACCTCGCCTGCACGCAATCTAACTAAGCAAATTTAAATAAATGAGCGCGTCGCTCCGGGCGCATTCATTAAACGTCGTCTGCCCGATAATTAACGCCCTTATGCATGAGCAAGGTCCTCGCTAGTCCAGTACGAAAAGGTACCGCAAAAAGGAAGTGAAGTAACAATACAACAGCAACAATGGCATTTGAGTGTGTCCAGTCTTCAAACTGTTCCCGACTGTGCCGTTGTAACTAATTGATTTGCACAAACAAAACGCGACGCGTCGTTTTCCATTTTCCATTTTCCAATTTTGCAATTTGTTAATCACAAACTAATGCGACTTGAATGCATTTTTGAGTATATGTATTTGAAAGATGAGCTCAGAAAAGTGCATTTTGCATGCTTGAGAGAAAACTGAAGAGGGAAAACATGAAATACATGTAAAATATCATTCAAGAAAAGTCGCAGTTGTTAGAGAAGTAGTTTTCCCTATGAATAAAGTAAATTAGAGATGAATAATGAAAGGTTATTTATAGCTACATTGTATATTATAAACATATGTATAAGCTGCAGTTTTCTTTAAATTTAATTACATTTTGCTTGTGCTCTAATGATCTTTTGTCTTCAGGTTCAACTGCAGTTTAATATTTATAGTTATAGCACAAGTTATATGATATGTAAGTTGCTTAACAGAATTTAATTAAACTACTTCTTGTGCTCTAATGATCTCTTGTCTGCTAAGTTCAGCTGCTGTTAAAAGCTGCGCAGCTCGAATGACCAACAGATAAAAGAGAAAGGGAAAGAGAAAGACAGACAGGAGATAAGAAGGCACATAAATTTCACAGCCAAAAGTTATGACAACTCTGTGAAGCAAACAAAGAGGCAGCAACCAGGTACAAGGACTTGTAATCGGAGGAGAGTGGAGAAAACTAAAGATATGCATGTAAGGGCGACTCTACACCCCTTTGCTTTAGTGTTTTCCCAGCGCTGTTGGTCAGCTGTGCCGTTAATTGAATCATTACCAGAGAAAAACCCAACAACAATGCAACATAATCATTATGAGTGATTGCAGCCAGCAAGACTTGTGGAACAACAAACGGATGCGCCCTTAAAACAAAAGGGGTAAGGCAGTTGGCATCCTTCAAAATTAATTTCAATAAGTCAGAGTAGAAAGAAGCAGAAGAAGCTTCGCACGTAGCTCGACAGCTGCCCAGTTGACAGTCGCCTACTTGCCCACTGGTCCTCTCTACCTTCCTCTCCTCTCTCTCTCCTCCCAAAACTGGTCGTCATGTAACTTGAGCACTGCAGCCGACAGCAGCCTCCTTTACAGTGCTAGACAAAACGCAATCCTCATGTAATCCCTGACAGTTTGAAACCGAGAGAAAGCCCTGATAGTCGAAAGGGTTGCAGCAACCACTTGAGCGAGTTTTCTACCTTCCCTTCCCACTTCACTCTCACTCTTGCACTCGCTCCACTAGCCCCTACCCATGTCGGTGTCTTCCGAGTGAGCCTCCGTATCTGTCACAGCCATACGAGTCTCTGCTG
This sequence comes from Zaprionus nigranus, assembly GCA_018903425.1. Lineage (NCBI taxonomy): Eukaryota > Metazoa > Arthropoda > Insecta > Diptera > Drosophilidae > Zaprionus > Zaprionus nigranus. The sequence continues at coordinate 1,221,620 of JAEIGD010000010.1, forward strand.
TCTGACTTGAGGATTTTCCGAACTGCTACACTTCAATGCCCAGCACGGGTCAATAGTTTTTGTCGAAAAGCCTCAGTTTTTCAACATTTCTTCGAGACGTTTCCCCCCCCCCCCTACTCCTCACCTACTTTAAGTCCTGAGTGCATAAGGTCGTGGGTTGCATTTCGAAACTGGGTTAAGTCCGAGCATTTTATTATTATTATTTAATATTCCAAATGACGCAGCGGAAAGAGACTTGACTATATAAAGGAAGTTACTTTACATATGACATGTTCAGGGAGTTCGACGGTTTCATTTTCTTGTAGAACATTTTCATTCTTTAACTTGCATATATTATTTTTACTTTATTGAAACCCTTCTTAACTGAACTCCTTTACTTTATTATTATGCTTAAAAAAGGCTGAGTTTCGGGTAAAAAACTACAAAAAACTACATTATGTCGAAAACATATTTCTGGCTTCATTAAGCCATTTTATCTTTAGTTATCTAACAGTTCCTTATCCCTACAATAAACATGTCATATTTAAGCAAATTCCCAATTTTAGCTCAACTTCAAAACATGTTTCCAGCTCACATTGGTCTTCCTTGGTACTGCCCTTGAGTTTCCATGCACTTCACTATGTCAGCTAACACTCTGTCAACTTTAAGCCAAATCCTCGTAAGACATCTACCTGAAAAAACGGAACCACAGCTGACGCTAGACTCAACACTTCTTCGGCAGGGTTTCGGCTTACACAGCGCGCAACATATCATGTCAACGCATTTAACTTGGGCTAACCCAGTCTGGGACATTTAGAAGGCTTAAGCTTTAATTAAAAGGTGTGCGGGAACAAAGAAAGAGACAGAGAAAGAGACTGAGAGAGAGGGAAAGGAAGTGCAGACAAAAGGCCAGCTGTATGCAGGCTGTGCTCGTTAGCATTTGATCTACGCGCTGACAAGGTACGGACAGGACACTGAGAGACAGTATAAGGGGTTACCCCGTTATCCACGTCATGTGAAAAAGTGCAGTTAGTAATCGGATACTTTTATTGCTGAAAGGATAAACCACAGAATACTTTGTATGCAATCGCCATAATATAATACATTTTATAAGTAAAACGTCGTCTCCCTCTTACTCTCTCTCTCTCTGCTCGTATATATGGCCATATAAGAGGCTTAAAGCAAAAGTTTACGAGGAGGCAACTGTTGTAACCATGACCAGCACAATGGGAACATGCGCATGAGGATGTGCGTCTTTTGTTTCCACGCGGAAGCCGCAACAGTGCGAAGAGTGTCGTAATAATTGCATGCAGTGCGAAACGTTAACGGAATCGGGAAAATGCCAACTGACAGAAATAATACAACGATACGAGAAACGAAAAAACAAAAGTATAAAAATATAAAAATACTTGGCAATAACATTGATGGATTCGCTTCGGCGCGGGGCATAAAGAGAGACGAGAGGAGACGAGGCGAGTAAGCGATATGCCTGTATAGCTAAGGGAAAAGCGCCGGAAAATCAAAATCACATTACAGACATTGAACGTAAAAAGGTGTCCCCATAGAGAGAAAGAGAAGGAGAGAGAGGAAGAGGTAGGGCGCACAGGAAGTGCTCTATACGTACAAAGTTAAAGCACATTAAAGCGATAACTGCAGATTATTCAAATGGCGGCCACAGTAAGCACATTAACGGGATTATGCACGGCCAATAAATGGTCAGAGTCAGAGATCGACATTCTACAGACATTGTATGCTATGCAAAGCAAGATCTTTCCCATCTTCAGTTGGGATAGTCTGACAGTGCCGCTGCTTGGGGGGTAGTTTCTGTTTGCTGTAAAGGGTTAACAAAGTTACCTAAGGGTTTGCGATAGACTCTTGTCAGTTGCGAATTGACAGGCGCAAGATAGAAGGGAAATATTTGCGAATACCCCCTTTCTTGAGTCTGTTGTGCATGTTAAGTAGCTCAGCGCGGAGAATGTGATTGCAAAGGGTTACAGCAAGGTAATCTCTCTCTCTTTCTCTTTCTACCTGTCTGCCTTCCCTGTTATAATAAAATGTTTACAAATTTTCGCAAATGATTTTGCATTCGCGAAAAAAATGCTATAAGTGATTTATGACAGCATTTGCTCTGGGAAATGCAAAAGTAGAAGAAGAAGGAGAAGAGTATCTTGATGTCTTTGTTAAGTTTGTATAATTGGCAAGGCAGGGTGAAGAAAGGTGTGAAAACAACATTGACATAAGGTAGGGCTAAGCTGTTGTTTACAATATGATTAGTTATAGAGAAGGAGTATGAGAAATGTATGAACTATTAATAAAAAATATAAGACTAGCTAGCTCCCATTTAAGCTTACTTTACTTTGGTATCCCCACAGTTATAAAACTAGTAAACATCCTGTTAACACATACAATAAACCTAAGTAACTCTGAACTCTGCGCTAAAACTCTTTTCATTCCTTAGGTCAAATCATTAACATCAAGTTCTCCATTTCCATCCATCAAAATCCATCAAAATGCTCATCAAAGTAGCAAAGGCTAACTCAATATCACACATTGCACAAGGAACGGACCTTGGTCGAAAAGGTTTTATGACATGAAGACCTTCTTGCCAGCTTACCATCTTTTAATTGTCTGGGAAAAGACGTTTTATCGGCACAGCGAGATCTGAAATTTAAGGAAAAGACGCATCAAAAGATATCAAGGAGAAATATAAAGTATAAAAAAGAAGAAGTAGAAGAAATGAGAAGAAAAGAAAGGAAAATACGTTACAAATAGAACGCTTCGCTGACGGCGTAGTTCGGGAGTTGGTCAAGTGCTGCGTGAAGTCGCTGAGACTTTTTTGTGATGTCGCCCTATTTTCGCACCACTTTGTAAATGCCCTGCGAGTGCGAGGGTGCTGTGCATTCACAGTGCACTGTGTCACGCAGTGTGGAGTGGGGGGTAACTACGGTTCACTCTCAGGGCATTTATAGTCATTTTATGTAATCCTCAACTATGAGAACTGAGTTCCTTTTGATGTTAGAGTCGTTAAATTTGGTACAGTTGTTGTTGATAGTTGTTGCTTCTATATGAGGTTTATAAGTTAAAGATCAGTCAAGCTAACTGTGCTGTTTTTGAAGATAAGCCAATGAAATTAAGTTTGCAGGGGTATAATTATGATTATAATTATAATAATTATAATTAGTTGGTTTAGGTGAGTTGCATTCGAATTGATTGAGTATTGTGAGTGTAATATAGGAGATATTTATAAAAAACTAATTTAAATATGATGTGATATGCATAGATAAACATCTAGATATACATATAAATATATAGATATCATGAGAATACTCCATAAAAGTGTCTTGACCTATAAGATAGGTTTTCAAGAGATCTAAAACGTTGAGAGACTGAAAGAAGGGAGTTCATGCTAAAGAAAAGTGTTGATAACTTTTTCAGTTATTAGTTTATAATATATATTATATATTAATAGTATATCTTTTTGCTTTATATATAATTGAAGAGGCTTTAATAAGAGATAAATACAGAAGATTAGGCAAATAAACCTCACAATGAATTCTACCTCTCCTAATTCCAAACACATTAGGGAAATTAATATTTGCCAGACTTTTAAATGTTTGCTAGCCTTATAAAGTATATACATATATATTATAAAGTATATACATATTTGTATTATGTAGTAAGTTAGTTGTAGTAGTAGAGTATTTAAATATCGTTGTTTGCCCTGCCCCTATTCACGTCGCTTGTTATTCTCGCTTGCTTTCTGCTCAGTGAGTAACGTGTGAAAGAAGGAGGAGGAAGTGTCTCTCTCTGCCTGGATGCAATTTTGATTTGGGACCCGCAGGGCTTCCACTGAGCAGCGGCCACAGGTGAGTGCGTCTGCCGGGCGGAAGTTAGGGCGTGGCAGTGCGAGGGCTGCGCTAATTGGCACTGCCAGCGTTGCAGAGTCTCATCAGTTGCGGCAGCAACATTGGGAACTAAGCGCGACACTACGCGGCCCGTTTAGTTTAGAGTTCCCCGTGAGAGAGTAGAGACGTTGCTCAGTTTTCAGTTTTCATTTTCTCATTTTGCAGGCGGCAATCAAAATATTTACAGGCAGAAGGCAGGAGACAAGAAAGGAACTGCGCAGAAGGCAGTCGAGTGTGCGCTAAAGGTGTGAAAGGACAATCGGCCCGCACAAAAGTCACACACAGACAGCACTAGGCTGGAGGGGGGGGGGGTAGATCAGTTGCTTAAGGCAAGAGTTGAATGCAAATGCTGCTGGCGGCGGCTGCACTTGAGATGAAGGGAAAAGGGGTGTCTCCGCTGCTAACATTGCTCGCCATTGTCCTCGCGGGACACGACAAAATATTATGCAAGATATTTCGAGTGTCTTTTGCAGTGACAGAGAGAGGGGAGAGAGAGAGAGACTTGAAATTAAGTTGTAATCTTTGTAATTTTTGCCCAGAAGGGGTTGACAGCTGTCAGTGGGTAGGCAGGGGGTAGCAACAGAGGCAGGGAGAGAGTCCCTTCTTCTTAGCTACGCGACAAAGCGACACATTTGTTTTGTAAATATTGCGTACGTAAAAGGGGCCAAATTTGAATATTGAAAAAGAAAGAGAGAAGAAGAAGAAGCAGCACAGAGAAGAAGAATGATTTTCGTTTCTGCTAGAGTCATTTTTCATAGCGCGTTGATAAATGCGTTATTCAAATTTCTCTCTCCAATTTCTCTCTCTCTCCTCTTTTGCTGTCATTCCGCGCTTAGATTAATGAGTTCCAAATGATCAAAAGGAAATTTGCATATGGCACACGGAGGAATGCAATATGGGAATATGAAGCGGGCCTGGCCATATGTGATGAGCCTTAATTAAGCCTCGAGACTGAGGAGAGAGAGAGGGGCACGCGATCGTGTGTTTGAGGCACAGCTGCAAGGCAGGCAGGACGGGCAGGACTGGCTAATAATATCCTCCCTGCAGAACTCTCTGCTGCCAGTCTACTCCTCCTACTACCTTTACTCCTCCTACTCTCTCTACTCCTACTCTTCCTTTTACTTCTACTCCTGCTTCTATTGCCTTCACTCTGTTGCCGTTTCTACAACTGCTAATACCTGCCTCTACTTCTACTCCTATTGCTACTCTTTCTCCTCCTCCTGCTACCTCCCTTTACCCTGTTCCCTTTCCACCCCCTGTTCTGCTTATCAACCACATTTGCTATGCTAATTTAATCAGCCCACGCGCCACAACAAACCGCACGCGATAAATTTAACATACATATGTATATCTCTGTGCAGGATCCGTTGAGTATCGCAACTAAATTTAGACTCTGCGCCAGCTGTGTAACTGTAAATTAAAATGCATTTTACGCAACTGCTGGCGCGACAGCTGCGCTTCTCTCTCTCTCCTCCCTCTCTCTCCTTTATAATGGCACGCACTTAGCACGTCCTCGACCAGAAAGGACACCCCCGCCAGATCACTCACTCCCTGCCTGGCGCTGCCCTGCGCTGCGCTGCACAAGGATCTGAGCTCTTGTTGTTTTTCTAGGAAATTCACGCATTTTCATGCTCGACTACCGTTTGTGCGCGAGGACCGAAAATGAAAATAGATTAGCCGCACACACACTCAAAGGATGTTGAACTCTATGGAAAAGGAGAGGGAAAGGTTGAGGAAGAGGGGAAAGGGACAACAACGGGTCAAGAGTAGTGTGGCCTGCGGCGAGTGTGGAGAGGCGCGTGCCAAGCGGATTAAAAAAAGACATAGCAACCACAATAAATCAGGGATTTAAACAGATTTTAGGTATTACAATAAATTACAGCAGAACTTACAGCTGTTTGTAAGAAATATACATTTTAATTAACTCTTTAAATAAACTACATGACTTTTAATTATTTTTAGCAATTTTTAATAAGAAATTAAAAGATTTTCTACTTTATTCATGTTCATATTCATATAAAACCAACAAATATTACTTAAACATAAAACAACATATATTAGAATTTCTTACCAAATTATTATATTTTTGGTAACAACTCAGTAAACTCAGCTTTATGCAACTTCATTAAATTCTTAATTTCAAATAAAAATAAAGAGCGCCAAATTGCACTTCAAGATCAACATAGCAAACTATTTGCAGCAGTCTGGCCACTATCTTTTAACACTTACGTGGCAACGCTCTGACATCGCAGCACCACAACCTCCACGAATAAACACCCTGTGTTGCAAAACAAAACTGAACGAATCTACTCACCGAACGAAATGTTAAAGCGCTGTTAAATGCCGAGCACAGTCTGGCAACACCTCACACAGAATACTATTGTGAACAATCGAGCACAAGCAACACACCAAAAAGATTGCGAATTAATTTGGCAATAGCAATAGTTCAGTTGCTGCTTTAATATATACCTGCAAAGTGTTGTACGTACAAGTGTAAAGTGTGTGTAAATTAGTTAATTGCCGTTTGTGTTCCGCATAAGCAACGCGTGTGCCACAAACATTGCAAATAATCAAAAGCATTCAAAGAAACAGACGTCGTTGTCGTCGACGTCGTCGAGAGTTGCCTTACTACACACCACACACACCGTTGCCGGACCCATACTCGTGCATATTTCGTTGTCGTCGGTGTGACCACGACACGCTATTTTAGGAATATAGGAATAAACAATATAATTGTGAGACGACAACGGCATGTCCCTCTCTGAGACTGGCTCCTCCTGCACCAGCACCAGAGCACCTAGCAGCTCCGATGCGCCGCTATGCAAACGCCTCAAATTGGATGAAGCCGGCAACAACGAAACCGGTACCGGTGCCGATGGGGATGCCGGTGGAGCTGGAGCCGGAACCGGAGCTGCTTCCGTGCCGCCAGAAGCAGCATCATCGAGCATCAGCAGCGGCAGCGGCAATCGGCGCAAGCTCGCCTCTGCTGCTGCTGCAGCGAGCGGCAACAACAACTGCGAAAATCACGACAAAGCAGACGACGTTGACATGTTGACAGAGACAGCTAGTGTTGCTTCGGCTGCTTCAGTCGTATCGTCGTCTACTTCTGACACGTGCGCAGCCAATACAACGTCAAAGCAAGCAGCAGCAGCAGCTGCCGGTGGCGGGGACGTTAGTACATCGTCAGCAGTGAATAAGGAAAGTAGTGGCATTAACAATTGTGCGTCGTCCTCGTCCTCATCCTCGTCGTCATCTTCGTCGTCGTCGTTGCCGTTGTCGTCTACAACAACAACAACGAAAACTAAATCACTGGATACGGAAACAATCAAAACGCGCACTGTCAGCTCAACAAACTCCAACGTCAGTTCCACCAACACCAGCAGCAACAACAACAACAATAATAACTGCATAAGCAATAGTAACAACAACAGCAATAACAGCAGTGCAGTTATGACAACCAACAGCAATAGCAAGAACACTGGCAGAGACATCGTTGAGTCGCTCTATTCGCGCCAACTCTATGTGCTTGGTCACGATGCAATGCGTAGTATGGCCAACTCAGACATCCTGCTCTCAGGATTAGGCCGTCTTGGTCTGGAGATAGCCAAGAATGTTATATTGGGTGGCGTTAAATCGATCACCCTGCATGACACAGCAAATTGTACGGTAAGTTTGAAAGACTAAGCAAAATGAACTGCTGCGCTGCTATCGTGCTGGGCAGCGCAGTCGGCAGAGGGGTTGGTTAAAAATCAATAATTAACATTTCTGGATGCCATTTAATTTCCGAGCGCGCGAAAAATCACGCAACTCTCGCAGCAGCAGCAGAGGAGAGATAGCGCAGCATTTAGAAATAGAAAAAAACCTTCCACATGATTCATGATATTGCAGAAACAACAGCGAAAAGAATTGGCAAATTCGAATGATGCGTTCTGCTTTTTGTAGGTTATGTTATCTCTCTGCTCTGCCTAGTTTTAGCAGCGAAAAAGAGCGCCTGAGAAAAGCAGAAGCAAAAAAAAAAGAAAGGAAAAGAATTAACTAATTTTTTTCATGCGATTTTTTTCATTTCTTATGGGCTGGCTATCTGCGCCTACTTTTTGTTCTCGCCACTAAATGTGCGAGCGAGATAACTGCTGTGTGTGCGCGGTGCGGTGGTGTGTAATTGTTTTCGCATTGCGCTTTGTGTACATATTCGGTTTTGTTTTACTTTGTTCCGGCAGACGAGAAATTTCTTTTTATTGTGCCGCACAAAGAGAAATTGCAGCAAGTTAATTAAACGCAATAAATATTTGTAATTATTTTTAGCAATTACGCAAAATAAGCATTGCCACCATTTATTGTTTAATAATATTAACAGCTATTTGGCAAACTGTAAACAGAGTTGCCACCTGGCCTAGAAATTGGCATTGGAAGAACATTTTTCGTTCAAATTTCGCCGCTGTAAAATTGTTATGACGCCGGTCATCTCCTCCCTCCCCTATCCGGCACCTGTCCCCGTGCCATCGCTTAGTCATCGTCGTTGTGGAGTCAGCGACTTCGGCCTGAATTTCACAATGTTATTGTTTTTTATTTCTTTTTCTGCTGCTGCTTCGTACACTGAACCTTTGGCTAATCTTTTGTTTGCATCTCTCTCGCCAGCTCAACGATCTGGCATCGCAGTTCTAACTAGCTGAGGCGCACATTGGCAAGAACCGAGCGGAGACATCATGCGCCCAATTGGCGGAACTCATCAGTTATGTCCGCACTATATCATACACGGGTCCCCTGACCGAGGAGTTCCTGAGCAAGTTCCGTGTGATTGTGCTGACCAATTCGGATGCTGCCGAACAGGAGCGCATTGGAAAGTTTGCCCATGAAAATGATATTGCGCTGATCATTGCCGAGACGCGCGGCCTGTTCGCCAAGGTGTTCTGTGACTTTGGTGAGAACTTTACCATCTACGACCAGGATGGTGCCCAGCCTGTGTCCACAATGATTGCCAGCGTTACATACGATGCACAGGGTGTGGTCACCTGTCTGGATGAGACACGTCATGGATTCAACGATGGCGACTATGTGACCTTCTCGGAGGTGCAGGGCATGCAGGAGCTGAACGGTTGCCAGCCCATTAGGATCACTGTGCTGGGTCCGTATACCTTCAGCATTGGAGATACCAGCAAGTTTGGTGAATACAAGTCCGGAGGTGTTGCCACACAAGTGAAAATGCCCAAGACCATCAGTTTTAAATCGCTGGAGAAGGCAACAGAGGAGCCGGAGTTCTTGATATCTGATTTTGCCAAGCTGGATGCGCCTGCCACACTCCATGTGGCATTTGGCGCTCTTGGCGCTTTCAAGTGTCAGAACGGAGCACTGCCACGTCCCTGGAATGCTGATGATGCTGTCAAGTTCCTGGACATTTGCAAGAACGTGAAAGGTGATGTGGACGAGGCGCTTGTGCTGCAGTTTGCCAAGATTTGTGCCGGCAACACGTGTCCCCTGGATGCAGCCATCGGTGGCATTGTTGCCCAGGAGGTGCTCAAGGCGTGCAGTGGCAAATTTACACCCATCTTTCAATGGTTCTATTACGATGCACTCGAGTGTCTGCCCGCCGACGGTGTCAGCGAGGAGGATGCACAGCCAAAGGGCACGCGTTATGATGCACAGATTGCGATATTCGGCAGCAAGTACCAGGAGCAGTTAGCCAGTGCCAAATGGTTTATTGTCGGCGCTGGCGCCATTGGCTGTGAGCTGCTGAAGAACTTTGGCATGCTCGGATTGGGTGTGGGCTCTGGTCAGATATATGTAACCGATATGGATCTGATTGAGAAGTCCAATTTGAATCGTCAATTCCTGTTCCGCCCGCATGATGTGCAGAAGCCGAAGGCTCTGACTGCTGCCGAGGCCATTAAGCGTATGAATCCGGATATTAAGCTGTCGGCATATGAACTGCGTGTGGGAGCCGAGACGGAGAAGGTCTTCTCCGAGGATTTCTTTGGCAAACTGGATGGTGTGGCCAATGCTTTGGATAATGTTGATGCTCGCATCTACATGGATCGCAAGTGCATCTTCAATCGCATCCCTCTGGTGGAGACTGGCACGCTGGGTACCATGGGCAATGTGCAGGTGATAGTGCCTTTTGCCACCGAATCGTACAGCTCTTCACAGGATCCCCCAGAGAAGAGTATTCCCATCTGTACGCTGAAGAACTTCCCCAATGCCATTGAGCACACGCTGCAGTGGGCACGTGACTCCTTCGAGGGTGTCTTCAAGCAGGCCGCGGAGAATGCCGCACAGTATATTGCTGATCCTCAGTTCACTGAGCGCATTCTCAAGCTGCCTGGCATACAGCCACTGGAGATACTGGAATCCATTAAGGTATGCACATGGTAATCCTGTAGAGAATCCCCCTTACTAATCTCCTTTTGTTCATTTGCAGAAAGCCTTGCTGGACGATAAACCGAAGGGCTTTGCTGACTGCGTGGAATGGGCTCGTCTGCACTGGGAGGATCAGTATGCAAATCAGATCAAACAGCTGCTCTTCAATTTCCCACCCGATCAGGTCACCTCCAGTGGCCAGCCCTTCTGGTCGGGCCCCAAACGTTGCCCAGAGCCTCTGGTCTTCGATGTAAACAATCCCATGCATTTGGACTACATTTATGCTGGAGCTAACTTGCGTGCCGCTGTCTATGGCATACCACAAATTCGTGATCGTCAGCAGATTGTCGAACTGGTGCAAAAGGTTAAGGTAAGGACGGGGAAGGGAACTAAGTTAATTAAAACAGGGAATTAATCTTTATCTCTGTATGTTCCTTGCAGGTGCCCGAGTTCAAGCCACGTTCTGGTGTTAAAATCGAGACAAACGAAGCCGCCGCTGCTGCGTCTGCCAACCATTTCGATGACGGTGAAGTCGATCAGGATCGTGTGGACAAGATCATTACAGAGCTGCTGAAGAATGCCGATAAGAGCTCAAAGATAACGCCGCTGGAGTTCGAGAAGGATGATGATAGCAATCTGCACATGGATTTCATTGTGGCCTGTTCGAATTTGCGTGCCACCAACTACAAAATCCCACCGGCCGATCGTCACAAGTCCAAGCTGATTGCTGGCAAGATTATACCAGCTATTGCCACCACAACATCTGTACTTTCGGGCCTGGCTGTGCTGGAGGTAATGAAGCTCATCGCTGGACATCGGGAGCTGACCAAATTTAAGAATGCATTCGCCAATTTGGCACTGCCCTTCATGGCCTTCTCGGAGCCAATGCCGGCTGCAAAGAACAAGTACTACGACAAGGAATGGACACTGTGGGATCGCTTCGAGGTCAACGGCGAGATGTCACTGCAGGAGTTCCTTGGCTATTTCGATGATAAAGAGAAATTAAAGATAACCATGCTGTCACAGGGTGTCTCTATGCTCTACTCCTTCTTTATGCCCAAGGCAAAGTGTTCTGAGCGTCTGCCGCTGCCCATGTCCGAGGTGGTGCGACGTGTGTCCAAGCGACGCATTGAACCCTACGAACGTTCGCTTGTCTTTGAGATCTGCTGCAACGATGTCGATGGTGAGGATGTTGAGGTGCCCTATGTGCGTTACACGTTGCCCTAAGAGGGATGCCGCTGCCGGATCAACCCGTCGAAGCTCATCATCGTCATTTAAGCCAACACGCTCTAATCTTAATTGTAACAGTTAAATTATTATTTAATGCAAAACAAAATCATTTTGTCGTCACGTTTTGAAGTTGTGCGCCTGGAATTTTACTGTGTGTAGCTGGTTTGCATTTTAATTAACAGCCACAAAAAGGATAACAACATTAACTCACCCACACACACCCGCCCACACACACCACACACACACAACTAATCGATATAGAAACTATATATTATATATGTATGTGTAAAATCCTATAAGGAAAAGCAAAAAATGAATTCGCGTTACACGACGAAACAAAGACTCGACTTAAAAAACTTAAAAGAGAAAGAAAAACTTAAGAAAAAAAACAATAAGAAACGAAAAATCTGTCTGCTCAGCATAGGTTAAAGAAGAAGAAAGTGAGTGAGGAGAGGAAGGAGAGAAATAAGAACCAAGAAGCATGAATCGAGCGCATTTTGAAGATCTGTTTCATCTCGGTATCTTTTTTTTTATTCATTTTTTTATAAACGTATAATTAAATTCAAGATGTATTACAAAAGGCGAAGCAACTGAATAAAGCTGTATATTTCATATGGTAATCAGAGACACTACCGACTTATCTCTATCTCTTTCTGTGTGTGCCCACCTTCAGCTGGGTCTAATTTAGTTTTTGCAATTTATCGCGCTGCATTTTGTAATCTCATTTCTTTGGTTTCTCTCTCGTCTTTGCATAAAACCGCCACGCGCCAAGCTTTCCCGAGAGCTTAAGTGAAATTTCCCCCCCTCAATACCCTCTCTCTCTCATTCAGCCATCCATCTATGCAACCATCCATCTATCCATGCACCTTCCCCTCCCTTTCCTGCTGTTTGTTGCACTTGCACTCGCAGTCAGTTAGTGAAGAAACGTGACACAATTAAATATTTGATGCCCCCAAGACGTTTATGCCGGCGCCACTGGCTGTTGCTGCCACTAAAGTGCAATTGGCAAGTGCAGCCTTCCCTTTCCCTCCCTGCTACCACTCTACGTAAAGTTGGTCGACGTTTGGGGGCGTCTTATAATTAAATATTACACGCAATGCAACTGAAGTATACCAAAGTTATGCAGCTTCTTTCTACGCGCTCTGCTCTGCTCTGCGGCCTGGCAAAAGTTTGCCCTCAAATTATGCAGTTAATGAAAGAAACGCTAAGTGAAATACATCCTGGCTAAGGAGCCCTGGTAACTGATATGCTGTATATGAGGTGTATATAGTGGTATGCGATGCACCTGAAACTTCACTTGTTTGTAATTTGATAAGAGCATTTTGCAACTTGCAAGAGTTGCACGGGAGAATTTAAGGTGGGTAAAGCTTTGGATGGAGCTAACAAGATTATGTTATTATGTAGAGAGTTGCTAGATTATCAGAGCTGACTTATGTGCGCAACTTTATAAGTATTTGTGGGTAAATGTACCTAATTATAGGGGAATGTACCTAATTATTGAGTATACAATATGAGTGACGCTACTACTTTCCCTGATTGATTTACAAGAAATTCCCTTTGTTATTTCACCAGATAATAATTAAAACTTTTTAATATGAGGGCAACTCATCTGGGCATGCGTCTGTTTATTCGCTTTCTGCGTAATATTATGAACCACCAGCTGTACTAAAACCCAGAAATATATACAATGCGATAGATATAACATTTATACATATACGATCTACTCATGCACATCCCACTGCTGCGTCAGCTTGGCAAAAATTAGTTGAGTCATGGGGAATCATTGTCACTGAACCTACCAAAAACCAGCGAGGCATGCCGTTACCTGGTTTCCAAGTTCGAATTAATCGAGGATTCGACAAAAGGTGAGCAAGAACACACAGTTTAAGCCGAAAAACAGCTCAAATTAGCTGGAATTCGATAAGAATACCCCCTAAATACGATGGGGTTTTTCCCTACATTTATGAATGATAAAATGTTGTGAGTATACTCATTCAGCCGAGAGGGTATTCATTCAGCTATCGTAAATACGAGGCAACAACAAATCTGTCACAATTAATTCATGACAAAATATTTGAAAACATTTTTATAGAGCATTGAGAATTCTCCGTTTCGCGCAGAGATTTATCTCTTTTGTCTTCCGACTCTTTGTTGTCGTTTCCATTTTATTATATGTATATTATATATCTCATCTTTTTTTGTTTTTTTGCGTATGTCCGGTTTGTAAACCTGTTGTGGGAATACAAATGTTATCGGCCACAGAGAGAGAGCTTGAAATATACGTGTAGTAGGTTTATGATGGAATTTCAAATATGGTATATTTTTATATTGTCATTGAGATGTTTTCGCACATTGTTTTGCATTAATTAATTAATTCAATAAATTTTCACTTGCTGTGACACTTTTCGTGATAATGAGACTGGCGCAGGAATAAAGGAGAGGGGGCAGAGAGAGTATGAGAGGTATCGAATCCGATTGATGAAAATTTTGAATTAAAGGCTTCAAGGCGGGCTTGAAATGCAGCTGAGATGAATCGGACACGGACAGCTGCAAGCTCCAAGGAGGGTTCAAGCAGGAGGTCAGCGATGAAGAAGGGGAAATTGCAACTGCAATTGTTATGACAACAATTAAATTAATTAATGTACTCACATGTAAACGGGTCATAGAGGAGGAGGTTACTTGCAATGAGGCTGGCATTTCCTGTTCAAAAACTTTTACTTGCTCACGCTTGTTGTTTGGATGAGGCACTTGGCCATTAATGTGCGTCATCCGTTGCCAAATTCATGTCCATATTCATAAGTGTTGGCGTTGCCAACTAAATGGGTATCAAATCAATTAATCTACAAGTTTGTGTCTTGCTCTAGCGCAATTGTATGACGAAAATGGTGAGGTAGGGTATGAGCTCAGAGTGTCCCACAAGTTTTTACTGACATTAGATGTGCAATATCCGTAATATAATATGAGCTCTATAAATTCTTCAACACCTCTAATAATTTTTTGGAAAAGTAACGATTGTTAACACACTTTTAAATGGCCTCTGACTTCCTGCCACGCTTTAGACACCATGTACTCTCTGTGGCAATGAAACGTGTGCGAAAGAGAGACAAAAAACGAATTGTGAAAATAGAAAATATAGATGAAAATAGAAACATGTAAATCACATGTTCGGCGCAGACAACGACACGCGGTCAGTGTCCATTTGTGAAGCGAATCGAGTGTAAATATTTAAATTGAGTCATAAAAACATTGCACAATAGGAAGTGGCGACAGGAACAGTTTAGACAGACATCCATATCGGCTGCGCGGGTCGTCGGTCGTCCGTGCGGCGCCCACACAGCAAGGCAGGCTAGGAGTAGGTGCTGCCTGGGGAGGAGGTAGGAGATAGTATCCCACTGTAGTTGTTGTTTACTCTCCAAGACCATAATTGATTTATGTCACGAATTGGCCCCGCCACGAGGCCTGCACAATATTAAAAGATACAACGTATTAATCAACTGCAACGCAATATTGCATTATATAGAGAGAGAGAGATATGTATAAACAGCAACAACAACAACAACAAGCAGATAATGCCCCGCACTGAGTCATTGACATTTGCCGATATTAACCTTAGTCCCGACTAAAAGCATTTCATTTCTTATGCGCAGCGCTATCAATGCGAAAACAGAGACGAACATAAATCATATACTATGTAAGTGAGGCGGATGTTATGATGATATCGGGTACAGCCACTTACACACTGTACAATGTGCATGTCAAGGCGCATCTCTGATCTTGACCATGGTAAACTTGTGTATACCTATATGACCAGGTCTGCCACCTTATCTATAGGAAGTTACACCATGACGTACTTACCCACTCATAACATATCTCCTGTCAGATAAGCTATCAAAAGTTTAAGTTTTTTTTGGAATCATATATAGTCATAGGTAGTTGTCATATTTTCTTTTTAGGTCAGCCCCGAGTATCGAAATCCGTACACATTTCATTTCGTGCTCAATTGATAATTGAACTCAGAAGACCTTACGACTTTAAAGCAAGCTGAATCGTTTGGTTGAGCACAGTTGGGCGTACGCGCTGTACGCTGCTGGAGGTCTAGGTCTATGAGTATTGGGCATAAATTCAATTTAAATAAATATAGATCACAATTATCGAAAACACGTCAGCATCTTGGTAGTGTTATCTATGAATGAGTCTATGTTGACATTGATTGTAGAACGGAAGTTAGAATTTACTGTATAGGTGGGAAATTATCGATGATTGGGCGTTAGCTGCTACTAATATGGGTAAATAGTAAGGTTAATTTGGTTGTGGAGAGAAAGATCTTTATATAATCTTATAGATTAATTGATTCTCTTAACAATGATCCTTAACGATCCTTAAAATATGTTAAATATTTGATATTGATTTATTTAATATTCAATACTAAATTAATAATGTATATTAAATAAGTTATTAATGGTACTGTATATTATCGATAACCATTTGAAAAACTTTTCAATAATATACAACTTTACTTTTGTTGAAAAATTAATCAATGATGTATAATAAGTTACTTAAAGTACTGCCGATATTTATTATTAATTCTGAAATTCTTATAGGTATCGATGTTGTTGACAATCGATTACACTGCAATTCTTCTTTAATGTTAGTGCACATCTAATAAGCAACCTGATTATTCGCCTTAACCTAGGCCTAAGTTTAATTAAGAGCACAATGACTTACGCGCTGCAGCAGGCTTCACTCATTTGCTGCCCACATCTCGTAAACGATCTGCATCGACTGCTCTCTCTCTTTAAATGCGTGCGCTCTTAGTGATTAAGCGAAGTCAACACGAAGTCCTATCAAGCTCGTATGGTGAATGATCGGCTGGCTGCATTGCAGGCTGCATGCATTTGAGGTTGTTGCTTGGCGCTACTACTGCTGCTGCTGCCGACGCTGCTGCTGTGCTCACTCACTCCTTTCACACTGATCTTTGCTCTCTGCGCTCCATGCACTCAATCACTCTCTCGCGCTCATTCTCCAGCAAGTCAAAAGTCAAGAGACACCAAGAGCAGCGGTTTTGTTCGCGTTCGTCTTTCTGTCTCACTCAGTACTGGCCGGGCAGTCAAAGCCAGCACATCGTGTGTGTGTGTGCTCGCGTGTGTGTGTGTTACAAGCTAAATTAAATTTATATATGTGTATAAAAAAAGTATTATTTAAATATTGTTGTTGTTGTAAAAGGCAAAGCAAGTCCAAAGGAAACAACATAAAGTAGAAGAGAAAGACACTGCAAGAAAGTGCAAGCGAGAGAGCACGAGATTGGCGCGTTGGAATTGTTGTAACTGCGCCGCCGCCTACTTCTTTGGATATAACAACAACAACAACAAAGCAGTGCAGACTTCGTCCGTGTTGGATGCGTTCGTGCGTGCGTGCGTGAGTGCGAGTGTGTGGGATTACAGCAACAAATACGTGGGTAAATGCAGCACCAGCTCCTTTGTCTGCCCCGTGTGCAACGCGTCGCGTGCTAATTAATTGTGTCGTTGCATTTACAAAAGCAAACAAAAGCGGCCAAACAAACAATTGTACAACAACAACGACCAGGCTAATGTGTGCTTAATAGTGTTTGTATCTGTGTCTGTGTGTGGTGTCTCTCTTAGTGTCGAAATATAAATTTAATTTATTATACGCCTGTACAACTCCCTCCTGCCACGCCCCCCCACCTCTTCCCTACCGCTCTGCGTGTATGCGTCATATGTGAGATTGAAAAATAAAAAGGGCCAAGCCAAAGCGAAGCAGTTGCCACAACAAACAAAACAAGAACGCGAAGCAGTGGAAGAGGAAGAGAAGGAGAAGAGAAAGAAACGAAACACCCCCGCGACGCTGAAGAACTAACGCTGCTTCCGCTGTCGACGCAGAGTCGCTGCCAGCGCTGCTGCCTCTGCTGCTACTGTTGCTGCTGCCGGCTGTTGTCATTGCGCATGTTTAGTGTGGCAACAACAACAACGTGTAGAGTTCAAAAAGCAGCGTGAAGAGCTCAAAACAAAAGTGAAATAGTCCAAGCTGAACTTGGGCGTTGGTAAAGCTTTGCCAAGCTGCCTCAAAAAAGTGCAAGTGTTGTTGCAAGTTGCAAGTTTACACCCATACACACACATCAGCATAGACTGAGTGCAGTCTCGCTTCTTCTTCTTCTTCTGTTATTTTAACGTGCAAGAAGAGAGGAAAATGTGTTATCCATATGGATTCGCTGTCGCCCTGCCCCTCCTGGCCGCACTCTGTTTGTCGTCATTGCCGACAGCGGTGTCGTTGCTAGCAGAGGATGCAGCTGCTGCAACTGCAGATGCAACGGTAACGGCAACGGCAACGGGCACAGCGTCCAATAAGCAACATCAGCTGCTGTTGCATCAACATGGCCACAGTCACAACAACAATCATCATCATGTTAATCATCATGCCGAATCCGTGGAGCTGACACAGCCACAGGCCACGGGCAAAGAGAAGAGCGCCGTCTCTGAGGATGTTATGGTAAGTTGGCTGTGTAATAAAACTGCTTCTAGTTACGCATATACCCTACCTTACTCTGCCTAGTAGTATTAATAGTAGGACAACGTAAGTTTCTATTCTACTCTTTTCTACTCCATCCTACTCTACCCTACCCTATCCTAATTTACCATACTCTGTTTAGCTGCACATATATGTATATACCCTTCCTTACTCTGGCTACCTACTGCTACAACTCTCTACCCCACCCAATAAATTAAAGGGTATTGCACTGCCTGATAACATTAAAGATTACTGTTGGTAAATTATGTTAATGCTTATCATAATGTGCTGCAGCAGCAGCTACTGCAGTTATCACCAGGGGGCAGCTAAAGGTTTAAGCAGAGAGAGAGAGAGAGAGAGAGAAGAGATTTCATATCAGTTGAGTAATTTTCCTATAAATAAAGAAGAGGTTCTTCAGTTGAATAAACTTTCAAGTTTAACTACATTTAAGAGGTTGAAGTTAAACTAGAATTTAAATGCTTCTACTTATGCTCCTGCCTTGCTGAGTCATTAAGAGGGAGGTAGGGGCGGGTATTTAATACGGAAATCCGACACCTGCCTTTGGCAAAGGGGATTCACGAATCCAATCATGTGCGCTGCCCCGTTTCGAATTCGAATTCATTAGAAAACTACCACCGACAATGAAACTAAAAACAACTCGGCGAAGAACCACAAGCACAAAGGCAAGAAAGACAACAGACAAGGGACAACAACAACAACACAGAAGAGACAGCAACAACAATATAGAAGAGACAACAGCAACAACTATTGAGAAGAGACAACAGCAACAACAATAGAGAAGAGACAACGGTAACAACATGCACTGCAAACTGACTTTGGGGGTCTGTGAATGACATTTTCTTTGGCGCACTTTTGCCAATTAGAATTTAGGAAAAGTTGCGAAGCAAATTGTAACAGTTGCGCGGCAGTGTCACACAGTTGCAACTTTATAAACAACTCAAGAACAGCAATTGCAACTGCAGCAGCAACAGCAGCAGAGGCAGAGGCAGCAGCAACATCAACAGCGACAGCAACTGCAGTGGCAACTCATGAATTCTATATGAGTATGCGTGTCTGTCTGTCTGTTTGTTTGCCTGTCCCTCTCCCCCTCTCCCCCTCTCTCTCTTCTTCCGCCCTCTCCCTGCCTCTCTTGCTATGCGTGTGCGTGCGTGCGTAGATAACTTAACTTAACTTCACTTTCTATGTGCATTTTCCGGACAACTTCCGTTTGGGCATGCAACCGCATTCGCCTTTGCCCCCATCCGTCGTCGTCGTCGTCGTCTTCCTTCTGCCACACTCAGCCGTACGCACCCTCTCACTCGCACTCACACTTCCATCAGCTATGGCTGCATCTTGAGCTCTGCCCCTCTCTCTATCTCTCTCCTCAACTCCTCCACCCCTATCATCTTGTCTTGGTCTTCGACTTTATTTGATTACGCGCCACTCATAAGCGTGAATGTATGTGAATATATTCACTGCCATGCGAGAGTGAGTGCCGGAGTGCGTATCTGTGTGTGTGTGTGTGAGTGCGTCTGTTGAACTAAGAGCTGGCAGCGCCTAGCTGGCGACATAGCCAGACGACGACGTCGCTGCCACTGCCGCTATATGTGGCATATACACACACAAACACACTCATGCACATATCAACTGTATTATGTATATGCATAGCACACAATCATGTAAACGAGGGCAGTTCCATAATTCTAGCGAATGTCAGAATATGAAAATTTATTGGTATTCAAATATTAATTATAATTGTTCCTGAGAAAGTATCGCTGCGAAAGGAAGTTGCAGGAGAATTCTACTGAATTCTAAAGTTAAGCAATCAAACCTCAACTTAAGAGTTCAGGGAAGTTGTGAAACTTAAACTTTAAAGCTGAGACAAGCTAATGACTTTGTCTACAGCTTGCTAATCAATAAATTTAAGATTCTTAGTATTTATAAGAATAGAAAGGTGTTGGAGATGGGAAGGAATGAATATGAAATTTATTATACTATACATCATAATATCGTAATAGTTACATTGATTAATTATAAGGGAACTTGATTTCTTTTGGTTTTTGGTTAAATTTTTAATAAATGTTGAAGTATTCTACAAAAATATCCTTCAAGGTATTAATTTCTTTTATGCAATTATAGGGAATATGCTTTAAATGGATTTTTGATAATATTTGTAATATATACTAAAGCATTTGCATCATTCTGCTTATGTATTATCGATACTATCCATATTTTAGACTATAAATATAGCAAACAAAAAGAGTGTCAGCTCTATTAACTATTTCTGCTTTAAGTCATAATAATATTTATATAAAGAGTATTCCTATGACTCATAATTATCAAATTTCATAACTTACTGAACACTTCATTCCATACTATCGAAACTATCGATTGTTACAGCTATCAATATGGCAACCAAGAAGGCATAACTATCAACTCTGTTTATCAACAATATTTCGTTACAATCCTCATCTCTTAGACTTTTCCAACTTGATTACATACTGAAGACTTCCTTTCATATTTTAGATACTATCGATTTTTACAGCGATTAATATAAAAAACAAGAAGTTGCATCACTATCAACCACAATTATTATCCGTGAGTTTTCACTTTGTACTTATTCACTTTGATTGCAAATTGAAGACTTTATCCCAATACTTTTCAATTTGTAGTTTGCTGAATAACTGACTAGATACTTAGCTTTCTGTTAATAACAGGACAAATCCTTGCGAATCAAGTTAATTAAAGTAACTGCCCTCTTTCACACACACACACACACACAACAAGCTCCGTTATGTACGCTGGTTGTGCCTGTGCCTCCGGGCCTCAATATCCTTGCTGAATAAACAATATGCGGGCTCAATTCGAGGGCCTCTCCGCGTCGTGTGTTTGTGAGTAGTTTTTATTTCAGACGACGCTCGACGACCCTCGATGTCGCTCAATTATAATTTTCTCACTCGTGGTCGGGTCGTGTCGGGGCTGGGTCTGGGTCTGGCCCGGCCTGGTCTGGTCCTTTAATAAATGTGAAAATTTGTCTCGTATTTTTATCATCTTTGCAGTCTTTCGTCTCGGCATGCCAATCCAATGGACATGTTAGTTTGGTGGATGGAGAAAAGGGAAGAGGGGGGGAGGAACTTAGTAGGAGTGCAAATAGTGCCACTTTCAAAGTCGCGTGTCAGACGTTCTCGTCTCTGACTCATCGAGCTGACTCGGTTCGCTGTGGTCGCTCTCGTTGTTGTTGTGGTTTCTGCTGTTGCTGCGGGGGGTTCAATGTCCTTAGGAATACTTTGCACTCGCCTTGGCTCCTTGGGCACGAATAAATTGCGCATATTTTTGATTAAAAGGGAAAGAAAAAAAAAGAAAACGGAAACTAAAAAGAAAGGAAGGAAAATTTCGTTCGTTCGTTTTTAGAACACGCCAAGACGCCCGCGCTTAATGAGCGAGCGAGCCCGTTAGCTGGCTATGGCTATGGCTGTGCTGTAGCTGTTGCTGCTGTTGTTGTGGTGTTGCTGAATTGTAGTTGCAATTGTAGTTGCTGAGTGTGTTTCTTTTTATACCCTGTGAACATTGAAAATAGTTCAAGGAGGGTATTACTACTTTGTGGCCACGTTTGTAACGTTCCAAATGAGCCTGGACGTTTCCTTTATAATATATACTATATATTTATGATCAACATCAATGGCTAAGGTCGATTTAGGTTTAGGAAAAGATATTCCTATTTTCTGGTTTGTAAGTGGATTTAGGAGACTTGACAGAGCTTACAAAGTATATACTATATATATTCTTGATCAGCATCAATGCTGAGTCGAACAAAACCACTTTTGTCATCTATCTGGCTTGGTGATGTGTGAGAACTTAACAATAATGAAAGATAAAGGCAAGGAATGAGGTTTCTATAGACCAAAGGTAGAACAAGTTTGTTTCAAATCTAACTATTGTCAAACACAGTCTTATAGTTTGTACTTTGAAATATAGTTAGCTTATTATGTTTTCAACATATCCTTCAAATTTAAATACGATCAAAGTTAAATCACAAAAGTGATACAAGAAAACATTGTTCATTACTTCGCTTGCCTTGCTGTATGTGAGAGCGAGATAGCTATAAACTGAACACTGTTAAGCCAGTGTTGGTTAACACGTAGGGTATCTTATAATCGAGTGCATTCAACTGCAGTTTAGTTTACTTGCTTAGTTTTTGTATTTGTAGTGCGAGTATGAATAACGAGGCGAATGTGAATGTGTGCATGTGAATGTGATTGCGTGAATGTGAGTGTGTGTGTGTGAGTGTGCGTGAGTATCCTAGCGGGCAGACGAAATGCATTAAACCCTCGCACTGCAGCCCGAACAATAAGCGTGCATTGTGCCGGCAACAGCTCCCAAACGACGAATACGAATACGTATTCATATGAGTGAGTGTTTGAGTGTATGTGTGTGAGTGTATATATTATATATGGGTATTTATATGTATGCATATTGTATCTGCTGTAAAGGGTATTTGGGTGTGTGTGTGCGTGCGGTTCGTTTTGGGATTTTGGAACACATAGCAAGGCACGCGACGCTCGGCAGGGTCCACTATCTTGATGTGTTGCCCCGCTTGGAAAATGCACACACAAATGTCAGTGCGTGGCCCCCATTTACACACGCACACACACACACATGGTGTATGCAAATGCGCTGCTGGCATTGTGCATGTGCATTTCTATGTGTTGATTTTATTTTCAGTTGTTGCAGTTGCAGTTGCCACTGCTGCTACTGTTGCTGTTGCTGTCGTTGCTGCAGTTGCTGCAGTTGTTGCAGTTGTTGTTGCTGGTGACCTCCGGCGCACGCATTTCCATGTTCTGCTATTTGTGTGTTGGGAATTCTTATTTGTTTGCTATCCGACTATTTTCATTGCACATTCATAATTGTTAATAATGCATGCGGACAAACTGTTGCAGTTGTAATTTATTTTGAGTAAAAATGTAAACAATTCGAACTGTTCCCTCATTGGCGGATCATCAGTTAAGCAATACCATAACTAATAAGGGCATTTAATTATATTGTGGCTAAATAGAAAACCAGAGAATTTCATTTAGAACTAACTCGAATACAGTAAATAACTTATATATTACCTATGTATTTAAGAAGCAGAAGAAAGCGAAGAATGAAAGATGTAACTTTCAGACTTTGATAGATATCTAGCTTATTCTAGTATCTACACATCCTTCAAATTTCATAACGATCGGACAATAAAAACAGAAGTTATTCAAGTCTCACTAGTGGGTATCTTTATGTCAGGCTAGACTGTAGCCTTCATCTGGTTACTATTATTTTTATACCAAGAGTTTATAGAAAACCAGAATTGCATAACGCTTGATGACGAATAAAGAACCGATAAACAAAATACCGCAAAATGTTGAAGTTGTAATCACTTTCTGTGAATTAATTTCTCACATTATTCCTATTATATAGTAATGTGACAAAAAAATAAACAGAAAGATTAAATATAATATTTATAATACGATATTAGGCAGAATACAGTAATCCTCCGTTCTGAAATGAAACCATTTATTACTAAATCTGCATCAGCTGAACTTCAACTTCAACTTGCAACTGATTAATCCGAACAGATCATTCATTTGGTTTGTCATTGTTTCGAATATAGCGACGGCTGATGCATTGCATCTTTAATTAGTCGATCGTTTTATGGCTTCCTGGTGCTGCTGCCTGGTCCCTCTGGGGACCAATCCTCGGCCACTGTTTACATTTATGGCACACTTAAAGCATTGCCAGCATTTCACTTGAATGAGAGAGGAAGAATAAATGAAGGCACAAGGGGGGAGGAAATAATAAAAATGAAAACGAAAATAACAATTATAAAGCCTCGCTTAATAGGCTTATGACAATTCTTGAGCGCCACCAGTTGAATGCCCCTAAGACCCCAAGTGATCGTATAATTTTTATAAGGCCGCGCCAACTCCATATACGTTGATCGGAATGAAGGAAAACGAACAGACAAATGACAGACGGGGCAGAGAAATGAATAAAGAGAGAGAGAGAGAGAGAGAGAGTGAAATAGAATGAGAATGAGAAGAGATAAGGGGAGGGAGCATGTCAATTACCCGCCTGCCACAGTTTGAGGCAGATTAAATGTGCAGCTATTAATTAAGTCGATTCGAGTCGAATTAAGTCGAGCTTCAGTTGAGCTGATTCACGGGCTGTTTGCCTTTTGTTTGTTTAATAAATCGAAGAAGCTGTTAAATGTAATTATAAACTGCAATCAAATATTTCCGTTGCGAGAGAAAAGAGAGAGAGAGACGGGAAAGATATCTCGTGCTTTTCGAATAAATTTGCATTATTCATTTGGTATAATTTGTTAAATGACAAATTCCCAACAAGGTGTTAATGAGTCGAACTGCAGGCAGCTCAAGTACGTTGCCAGATCTTGGTCAGATAAAGAAACGCAGGAAGTTACACATAAGATACTATTGTGAATGTACGTGGTGAAAGCTACCCACGATCAATTGCAAGACACCCTGTAGAAAGCACATACATACATCGAGATGATTCATTGTAGTTTGCGTATGCTGAATATAAAATATGTAAACAGGTGCAAATGAGTGTTGAAAGGTGGAAATAAGTGTTTAAATTTATCGATTGTCATTGTAAAAGTTATCGATTGCCCTCTGTTGGTTGTAGTTATCGATAGTGTCTATATTTAACGTCGATTTGATGGATTTAGTTATTACTGGAGTCGATCAACATCATAGAAATGCTTAAAACCAACAGCATTGCTTAAATATCTATAACAAACATGGGATTTAAACTATTGTGATTATAATCGATAGTATCGATAGTACTATTGCATTGTTTACTACTGTAGTATAAACACTGCTTTGTATTTGACTTGAATGAAGGAATATATTTCGAGTTTGCCTTTCAATCTTTGTTTCAATAAGTGTTAAGTTAGTTTAGATCGATTAATTGCATAAATAATCGATTGTTATCGACTCAAACTACTCTGCTAAACTGTAAACAGAGTAGAATTACTTTTAAGAATATTCTATACGATTCTCAAACTATAATATCCATTTAAACACTTCTAAATAAACTAGTTCTCTTGGGCACTTAAAATAAACTGAAAAAACTCACCTGGAATACATTAAATATTTATATATACCTATACTCGTATTATTTCAGTAAATTGCCGGTTCTTTGCTTTTGGAACACACATTTTAGGCAAACTTTTGCTGTAATTCGCATACTAATTGCTGGAGTTGTTTGCCGTAATTTCTGTTAACTGTTTGAAAGCACTTTGCACGGCACTCGTTGCACTCTAGACTTGCCTCCCCGAGTGTGTGTGTGTCCCCCTGTCGACCATGCGTGCAGTGCAGCCCTTTTATATTAAATTTCCCTTTCAATACGAAATGCGACGCGAGTTTTCTATTTAGTTTTTTAATTGTCTCACGTAGAAAAACTACAACACACACACACACGCAGACACACAAACTAGAGAGAAACCAGAGAGAAACCATTGAAAATCCTGGCGCCTTTTTAGCTTTGGCGCTAAATCTCGCCACGACTCTGTTTGAATTGGTTGTGTGGCACGCGTTGCTGTTGTAGGTGCAGCCAAAGGGGCACATTGAAATGCAGGTAGCGGAAAAATGCTCAACGCAGTCGCACACAGGAACAAATAATGCCCAATTTGCATTGGGAATGGGAATGGAAATGGAAATGGCATTCAGTGAGTATTTTTTCGACGCGCACAGAAATTTATGCACTAAAAAATATTTAAAAAAATATGCAAGAAAATGAAAAAGAAAAACATAAAAAAAAAGGAAATCAAATAAGACAAAACTGAAACGACGACGCGGCGATTCCTTTACAAAGAACAACGAGGAAAACGTGCTGTGCACAGCTAATGTAAACGAGTAAATAGGAAGTAAATGCTAAAAAAATATGCCAGATGCGCCAGCATTATATATACTAGCTATATATAAACAACAACGCGAACAGGCAGACCTAATTAATAACTGATAGCAGCAATAAATAAAAAAAGGAAAAAAGATATAAACGAGAGATGCCGAGACCGGCGATAAGCTCGAAGCGAATTTTGTTGCATTTTTCATTAGTTTTATGCGCCATTGATTGATTTTTAATAGCATTAGAGTAGCCGCAAAGAGCAGCATAATCAGTGGGGGAGGGAGAAGAGAGAGAGCTAGAGAGAGGTAGAGAGAGGGATAGAGAACAACGCATACGGTAGCATTATCAGCGACGCCATCATCAAGCATCATCATTGTGTCTGGCGTGGTCCACGTGGCGTATGATTGATGCATCAGCCAAAAGCTGCAGCAACAACTTTTTGCTGTTGTTGCTACTGCTGCTGCTGTTGTTGCTGTTGCATTTATGCATTTTGCGTAGCCGCATCGCATCATTATGGCTGCGTACTTAAATATGAGAAATTTGTTGTGCATACAAATTTTGACAGTCAATGTGCATGCACATTAGCCCAGCTCGATGTCTCTCTGTCACACTGTCTCGCTGTCTCGCAGTCACACAGTCTCAATTTCAGCTGCAATCGCCTTCTCAGTTTCTGCTCCACCTTCTCTTCCTTGCAGCACAGCCATCGGTCATGTGCACAATTTCGGTTAGCGATGACAATGATTCATGCAGACAAATGCGATTGGTCGTTGAGTGGGAAGCATAGGAGAAGGACAGCAATGACAGAGGAAGTAGTTGGGGAGAATGTGAGAAGGTGGCTCTCCTCAAGGGCTTCGCTTTGCTCGTATGTGTGGTTGCGCCTAACTGAGGTATGCTACTTGGTTTCCTATGCCCCAATGCAATGTGGTTGCATCGATTGCAGGCTAAAGCGAAGGTAGCGAAGGAAGTTGTCGATATTCTGAATTGTTGGAGATTTAAGTGACGAATTTAATGTGAGAAACTGAGAGAAAGAGTAAAAGGAAATCGCTCTTTACTTGCAACGCACACATAGCGTTAAGACCTGTTAAAATTTACACGTCTTGTTTCAATAACAATTAGCACAGCTCAATAAAGTGTGAACAGATGCATTTAGCGCTAAAAACAAACTTAAAAGATCTTCAGAATTGCATGATGATTATTCTTGAACAGGTATTCTATTAGAGTCTATTATTAATTAAAAGTCCAATACACTTTTATCATAAAAAACTTTAAAACTAAAGGAGTATGCTCTTTAAATATGCATTTCAATTCCAAATAAAAAAGCTAATTTAAATATTGCCATAAAATCTAAAAAAAAAATTGTAAACTCTTTAGCAAAGCATAAAACATTTTTCAACTCATAAGCACACATACAAATAGAGTCTTCCTTCCTCTCGCTTTATCCCTTTTTAAACGCCTTGCAAGCTGTGAAAATCTCTTTGGCCACAAAGACAGAAAAAACTGAAGAATATTACAGTAGGGCGACCTCCACAGTAAGATACCCTTTGGGGCACTTTAAGGTGACTTGAATAACTTTTAGCAACTAATATTTAAAATACACTTTAGCTGCGTATTTTATAGCTTAACTTTCATGCCAAAATTGGTGTCTCTATCTATTATAATAGCTGTGATCTGTGTGTTCATACAGACATTCGGGCAGACAGACAGACCTTGTGAATTCTGCCACGTCTACTTCTGCCTGTTACATACATTTACACATACTTAGCATACCCTTTTTATGGCCATTTTCGATGTTCAAAGGGTATAAAAAGCTAGAAAAGAAAATGCATTATCGAAATTGCACAATCGTTATTGTTATTGTGGATAAAAATTTTAGGTTTAGCTGCAGATAAACACAGAGAGGAAGAGAGAGGGAGAGAGAGAGAGGGATGGTGAATAAGGCAGGCGTGGCAAAGTGGGCGGGCGCTGCCAAGACACTCGTACTGGATTCTCCATTAGCCAAAAGATGTATAAAAAGGTTTTTTGTGCTATGCAAATTTTCAGTTGGCACTTTTTACTTGCCAACAAGAATATAATGCCAGCAACAGTGTGTATGTGTGTGTGTCAGTCTCTGTGTGTGTGTGAGTGTGTATAAAAGTGCAATAAATTCAGGAGGAGCATAAATAAATATATGTATACAGTGGCACAAAAAAGCGAAAACACAAGACGAGCTTGTTGTAAAACAATTCGATGTAAATTTAAAAAACGTGCGATGCTCTCTTATTATGCTTGTTGTTGTTGTTATTATTGTTGTTGTTGTTGCTGTTGTTTGTGTGTTCTTTGTGCTGCATAAAGATTTATAAACAAAATGTAAGGCAATTGCATCTGAATCTGGTGACCTACATAGCGCGTCTCCATCTCGTCAGCTGCTGCCACCGCTGCTGCCTCTTTGGCTGCCCCTTCTATGCCTCTTTTGGTTGCCTTTTTTTCTCTCTCTCTGTTTACTCTGCTTTGTTTTTATTTTCGTATTAATTATCACACATTTGGTGCCAGTGATTCCAGCAGGGTGAACAGAAAAAAACAGAAAAAAATCAAACACAATTCTTGTTCGATTTATTTTTGGGCGACGGCACGCCAACTATAACGGCAGTTAGCAGGCACGGCAGGGGGGCAGGGGGAGGGGCAGGGTAGTAGGAGATGTGGCACCCCTACCCTCCCAACTGGTCAACGTAAATGTTTGACGTTTGCCAAAAGGCAGAACTCAAAAA
This sequence comes from Zaprionus nigranus, assembly GCA_018903425.1. Taxonomy (NCBI): domain Eukaryota; kingdom Metazoa; phylum Arthropoda; class Insecta; order Diptera; family Drosophilidae; genus Zaprionus; species Zaprionus nigranus. The sequence continues at coordinate 1,250,253 of JAEIGD010000010.1, forward strand.
GTCCGACTTGATTCTTTTTAATGATGCACATGCAACATGTTTTCACTGGCCTTTCCGTTGAAATGCCGCAGCATTCTTGCAATATGTTGCCACAACAACAATAACAGCAGCAACAACAATAAGTGCAACAACATCAACAGCATCGACAACGCCTTTTTGGGTCCGCTGTGCATCGAGCAAGTTTCCTTTTAAGTGTCGCTCGCTGTCGCTGGCTTTGCCATCAATTATGCGGCATGTTGCCCTGGCCAGGCCCAGGCCCGAGCCCGTGCCCGTGCCCGTCCCAGCCTCATCCTCAGTTGCACAGTCTCGCAGTCATCGGCCGCGTCTCCGTTGCTTTGGCGTTCAATCTCTGCCCGCGTGTTGCAAGTGGCAGCTGCCTGCCAAAGAAGGCGCACACGCCAAGCTGAGAGGCACCAGCCAGCACCGCACGTAGGTGTGCAGTCAGTTTGCAGTTTGCAAACGTCAATGCTGTTGCGCATACCCTGTAGTGAGTGGCAGCTGTGGGGTATAAGCTACGTAAAGTATATAAGGCTGGAAGAAAGGCAAGCTACAGTCTACTATTGTTAATTAACATTAAAACTCTTTGGCATCTGCAAATATTGAATAAAGTTGACAAAAACTCAAAATATAAAAGTATTTTTATAAAAATAAGAAAAAAGTAAACTATAAATATTTATATTTGTATTTATATATAGATATAATATTTATATATTTAAAATTAAATCATATATAATATTTACACATTCAAACAATATATATATATATGATTTCATATTAATAATTAATTATATTTATCACAAATGATTCAATTAAATTCTTCAACACTGACTACAGCGCATCTCTTAGTCAGTGTAGCCAGCTCGACTAATTAGCGGTTTGCCCGTTTTGCTTTAATCATCTGCGCTTCGTCGCAGCTTGTGTGTGAATCACCTCGTCGCACCTCTATTCCCTCTTTCCACTCTTCTCTCACGTCTCACGTATCAGGTCTTTGTCTCACCTGTCCACGGGGGTTCAAAGTGCACAAATATTTGTCCAGTCATAACTGCGGGGCTTGGGTTTTTTTTAGAAGAAAAAAAAAATAACACATCGACTCTGGCACACTCATTGATTCGTTGTCGCCTGCATCAGATTTAGTTTTTTACATTTTTGCCAATAAAAAAAGAAAAGATAACGGTAGTCGGGGAGTGAGTCTCTCTCTCTCTCTGTAAACGAGTTTATTGGCCCGCAGCGCTTATCGCTCGATCAGTTGCGGCTTGTTGCGACTCTGGGGCTAGCGCTTTAATGTAATCTAACTCTATTAGTCGCTTGTCCAAATAGCACAGCAGGTTTACTGGTTTTTCTCTTTTCCTTTTTTTACGTAAGCTGGGAAAATTGTCTTGCATTTTGCATATGTAGAGGGGGAAAATCTTTGCTGAAATTGAAAATATTTTAATTGAGATTAAAGAGAAAACTTTAAAGAATCTTGGACATTCTAACTTGGAGAATTACACTAATTATTTAAGAATTTATGTGATCCTATCGAAAATAGATTCGAGAGAGAGAGAGAGAGAGAGAGAGAGGAAGAGAGAGATCTATCTTACATAAAATAGGTTAAATTAATAGGTTTAAAATAGGTTACAAATAATATTGAGTTTTTTGATTGAGAAAAGAGATTATAAAAGAAGAGGATCAATCTCACTTTGATATAAGAAAATTACAATAAAATTGGCAAATTTTATATTATTAAAAGACTATAAAAATAAGATATTGACCAATATTAAGCAATAGGTAACATTTAATACAAAAAAAGGAAAACATCGATCTCATGGTATAAACTGAGAAGAAGATAAGTTTTCTAAATAACGAACAAACTAAAGAAGAGATCATAATGATCTAGAAACTTAAAAAAAAACAAAACCAAAAATTCAATAAATCTTAACAACCTAACACTTTCAAATACTAAAAGAAACAGAAAGCTTAGACTATCCCTAAAAGTTTACATCTGCTTGTGCTTAAGAATATAAAATTTATTTGACATCTTGAAATACCTTTACATATCTAATACACTCATTCACACTTAAGCTGAAGAACCTTTTCACATTCCAAGGCAACCTATTTCAACTTATCCACACTCTGCCACTTACCCATATCATCTGCCACGCCCTGCAGCGCCCCCTATTTGGTTGTGTTTAGCATTTCAAAGCTAAGATAAACTAGCTGAATATATGTGCAAAATCGAATCGAATTGAATTATTAAATAAATTGCGTAGAACATGCGAGTCAAGGCAGTCGCAGTCTCCAAGTCTCCCAGTCTCCCAGTCTCATGTCCCCCGAGAGAGGCGTGGCATCAGTTGCCCTGGTTGCAGTGGTCGCTCTTGGTGCCAGAGTCTTCGAGTTCTCCGTGTTCTCGATGGCCATAAACACAACGCACAATATATCAATGACCATATCGGGTAGCTGCGGCTTAATGTGCGCCTGTAAATGGTCTTAATGTCATAAGTTAAGACGAAACCTTTTACCCGCTGTTGCTACTCGTTGTTGTTGTTCTTGTTGTTGCTGTTGCTGCTGTTGTTGCTGTTGTCAACGTTGTCGTTTGTCGCTCGACTCTCGGATTTCTGCAGTTGTTGAATTTGCATATAATTGGACCGAATGCCGGAGATGGCAGGCAACTCAACTTGATGTGCCCCATGCAACCATATGGTGCATTTCACAAGCGCCAGCAGCAGCAACCTCTCTGATCTGTGCAGGCAGTAAGGAGGTGGAGGAGGAGGAGGGGGCGGGGCTAACGGATGCCCAGCTACTGTCAGTGATTTCCATGTTTATTTAACCGTCGTGCAAGTCATCGAACGCAAACGTGGCGGCTTTGTTTCACTTGCGTACAAGAATGCAAAGAAAAACAAGAAGAAAAAATATCAAGTAAATCAGAAAGTCAGCACAACATTCAGACCGGAGATTGTTCATATACTTATATGCTACGTATAGTACATAAATAATGATTTATTTGTTTATTGCAAAATTGCGCACAAAGCGTAGTTAATCAACTTTGCCCGGCTTTAAGTGACCGACGATGGCGACGCCAGGAAAAACCTTGGACGGAATGACGAAGATGGCCACGATGGCGACGACGAGTGCAACCCCTTCGCTTCGTTTTAATGCGCACCATTTTCCATTTTCTCTACCATTTTCTCTCGTTTTACTGCCGACTCCCCTGTCGACCCCCAACTCCCCCTCACACAACTCTCCTGCTCCTGCTCCTGCTGCCAGCTCACAATTTCTATTTGCTCGCTAGTTGCTCGGGGACCTTGTGTAGCCTGGGAACGGCAGAGCAAGTCCGCCAGCTGTGGGCCATGATGACTTGTTGCTTTGTCGGCAGTTGGCAGCGTGACACGCAGTACGCAGCACGCAACACGATGTGGCAAGGGCTGTGCCAAATGGCTATTATCATGTGGCATAATCAGACGCCTACATTATTGATGTGCAGCCTCTTTAGGGGCTTATTGCGGATTATGTTTACTTGGTTGATCGTTTACTGACTCATTCTTTCTTCTGTGATCTTAAGTGGATTGTATTTTTCTCTTTCTCTCTATCTTCAACTCTTCTTTTTGCTTCTTTTTTGATATTTTGACATGTACGCCTAAGCCAACTGTCAAAGTAGGTTCACTCTCTTTGCCTTATACTCTCTGAGAGACATGTCTTATGTATATCTTCTTTCTCTCTTATGCTTTGTTATTATATTTGTAATGTTTCTACTGATCCTTTCTCATTCTCTTTATCTTTGTCACTCTATGAGTGTGTTTCTCACTTTATTCTTCTGAAACTCCATCAGTTTTCCTTTCTTAATCAGCACCAAAGAGAGTGTATAGATCCTCATCTCTAGTTAAGTACTTAAGCTTTCCATATCTTTCTTTAAAATAATTTTTTTCTCCCTCTTCATAAAGAATAAAGCTTCGATCTCCATATGTACCTTTACCTCTATCTCTTTCTCCTTTTTTTATTCTGTTACTCCTTTTCCCTGTTAACAAACCCTCATCTCAAATTTCATTCCTCTACTCAATCCACGCACATCACGCGCTCATCTCTGTTTGAGCTTATTCCTCTGCTGCCACCCATATATCTTTCACACTCTTAACCCCTTTATCCCCTTGGCTACTCTTTAGCTATCTATCTATGGAAAATTTGTAGCGAGTATCTCATCACTTTCCCATAAACATTCGAACCTTCGTTCTTGGCCTCTCTCTCTCTCTCTCTCGAGCTGTGTGCCAACTTGGCGATATTGCAATTTACGTTCTGTGGTCTAATTAAAGTGCAAGTACAACAACTAAACGGGCTGCTGCTGCTGCTGCAGGTTATCTAGCTAGAGCGAGGGTGAGGCGAGTAGGGGTTAGGTTACTGTGTGTGTGAAAAGGGTTAGGGTTCTTCGTTCGTACATGGCCTGTTCTCGTTGTGCTGCGGTCAATTCCAGTGCGGGGCCCACAAAGCAAACACTGTTTCAATAAATATACGTGGGCGTCTCTCACACTGACACTCTCCTCTTCCTCTTCCTCCTCTTTATTTATCCCATTCTCTGTTGTTCTTCGCCTGCCTTCGCACTTGCAATCTCTTGGTGTCTTTTGCCCGGCTTCATTTTTCTCGCATCCCACATTAATCAATGTTGATTTCAATTAATTTAACCATCTCTTCACTTGCCAGTCATTGTGGCCGGCATCCTGCCAGTGCCTTTTTTATTAAACCAATAACAACAGAAGACGTAGGGAAAGAGTAGGAAGAAGAGCTACTGCAGCAGAATAGAAGTGTAGAGCGAGAGAGAAGAAGAAGAACCTCCTACATTCATCGCCTGCGTCTTTTATTAAAATTTACAGTCTATAAATTTCCAAGAGGTGTTTTGTTGGCATAGTTCAGGGCATATAAGGGAGGAGAACATGTGTTCACATGTGGCCAGCGCAAACGGAAGTGCATGCAAGCCATAAAAATCTGCATAGCACTTCAGGAAAATGCCTAAATAGTTTTCACAGGTTTTCCTGCTAGAAAATTGAATAATTTCAAGAAAGAATTTTACTTTAAGCTGTTTGAAGATGCCTCAAGTTGCACGCATGGTGAACGGCAAGCGAGACACACACACACACACACACTCGTACACTTGGCAGATGGCAGCCATTATCATTTGTCATGCTTGAGAATCGCATAGAACAGCTGGACGGCAGAGTGCATATTCGAGTTCTTCTCAATCGAGTTTTGAAACATCTCATTCGCTGCAGCATCGAACATTTTTTATGTGCTCACACACACACAGAGAGAGAGGGAGGGAGTGGGGGGAAGTGCAGTGAGGAAGCAATGCGACCATTATATGATTGAGTTATGTTTTGTTGTCCCTGTGGCAATGCTAACACGTAAAATTCCAACGTATACCCCCGGAATTGCGTCAGTTCCTTCAGCTCGGTTGGAAGTCATAAATTTTGTGAGAAAAACCTGTTGTTGTGCGCCAGGCAAGCATATCATGGCCATATCCTGTCAATTTGCTACACCCTCTCCCCCTCACATTGACTTGCTACTTCCGACTAACTGCCTGTGTGTGTGTGTGTGTGGGCCATGCTGCACTTTCTTCTCCTACTGCTTCTCCTGCTCCTTCTCTTGCTTCTTTTTTTTGCGCATTTCTCACAATTTGTTGCGCCTGGTTTCGGTTTGGCATTTGACTTGACTCGACTTGGCAGCTTGCAGCCTGCTCTGCTCTGCTCTGCCCTGCTCTGCTCTGGCCAAGGACAATGTGTCGCCTTACGGATTTGCCTGTGCCTGTGCCTGCGCCTGTGTGCTGGAGCTAATCCTGGCCTGCCCTGGCAGCTGCTGAGCATTACGAGATAGATGCGCTCGTTTGTTGCAGTTGCCTGTCATTTTTATAGGTTTGTTTGCGGCTCACAAGCTGCTAAGGGGGTTAAGTGGGGAAAGGAGGAAACAGTGCCTCATCGTGTGGTGCATCCCTTTTTATTGGTTATTGCTCTCTGGTCTTCCTTTATTAGTTGCTGCCTGTCGTCGCCGCTGCTGGTTGCCAAGAATTATTGCTGTCAATGGCCAATGAGTTGGCCTTCTCCCGCTGCAGTCACTCCTCCTCCTGCTCCGCTGCCTAAGCCAATTTGATTTGTTTGTCTCCCAGTCTGTTGTTAGCTCCCTCTAGCTCTCTAACTATCACTCCCTCCGCGCCTCTGTTAGTTGATTAAGGCTGCTTGCCCCGCCCACTATTTACTCAAGTAATTGAGTTAAGTGACGCACTGCGCCCTTTCATTTATTATTGCTATTATTATTGTTCCACTTGCCGCTGTCCATTCGTAATTATAATCCAATAAAATAATAAACATATCGGCATCGTTCAATTTACTTTCACACACTTTCCACGCAAGTCGCACAACTTTTTTTGTCACGCCAACTTAACAAAATTAAGCCAAAACATTTATGGCCAACACTCACACTGTGCACTGTCGGCAATTGCTTGTGATATACTCAGTGTGATGGGCTGAAGGAAGGGTATATGTACGCGAAATGGGGCATGGAAGTAAACAACATATGTTTGTCAAAGAAATATCAAATATAATTACATGATATTGTAGAAATATGAAGCAAATCAATATTGAAAATAATACATCATCCTTAGTATATCCTTTATGTATCAACACTTTAGGCCAGAAAACAGTTGGGTTTGTTGGGTGGAAGGCTAAAGAAATGAAACACTTTCTCAAAAAGGTTTTCTGCAAATATTTGTAGCCAGCATAAGGCGTAGAAAACCCTACAAAGTTTGCATATTCTTGATAAGGATCACTACCCAAGTCTGTCTATCCGGATGTCTGTGTGAGCGCACAGATCTCAATTAGTATAAAAGCTAGAGACACCAAATTTATCATGACGATTTTTGTATATTATACCAAGATAAAGTTTATTTCAAATGTTGGATGCCACGCCCACCGCCCACGCAAATCAATAATCAAATTATTCAATTCGATTTGTAAGCGACGAATAAGAGCTACAACTCTCTGAGTTAGATACATACTTAGTAGACTGTACTCCCTATGTCTCCCTCTTTTAATTTAATCAGACTATAAACACAAGAATTATACAGTGCCGAAAGGATATCTTACTGTAGGGTTCTCCAGCTTTCGTCTAGTTTAATTTGTCTTACAAAATATGAAAAGAAAATATTGTTTCGTATATATAAATGTAATTATGTATTTAGTATTAATTAAAATATTTTTATAATAATATAGGGCATCTTCACAGTCAACCATATGGTTGTTCTTGTGGCGCTATCGAAGTTTTTCTATTTCATGCGCTCGGGCTTTCTCTGCGTATTATTATTATTATAATAATATTCTTTTTTTTTCCCAGTATCATGATTTTGTTTACACGACAAAAGCGCACGTAGAGCGCGTCGCACTTTTTACTATTATTATTTGTACACAGTTTTTTTTCACCTGTTTTCTTAGTCTTGTTGTTGTGGCTGTTGTTGCTGTTCTCGTTGCGCTACGGTTTTCTATCAGCCTGAAACGTCGCTTGACCACGTACGACATGCACCGTGGGCAACTGTGTTGCCAGCTCCTTTTCGATTTTGAAACACGTAGAGCGCCAGCAAATTTCCCATTTCCCATTAAAAGCGCAAAAGGCCAATGCATAAATGATTGATCCCACCTTACCCCAACCCCTGAACGAACCCCCCCCTCTTACTCTTGCAGTTGCTGTCACCGCCCCTGCCCCTGTGCCAAATAAAGAAACATCGCGCTTCCGTTGAGCTCCGTGCTGTGTGTGAGTGCAAGCGAGATAGTGCGATCTTGTGGGGGGCTTGTGCAATTCATTTACTTACTCACTCATTCACTCACCCGCACACACTCATTCATACATTCATTCATGCCACTATCAACAGCTATTGTAGTTTATTATCGACGGCGTCAGCTTCGGCTTCGGCGCTCGGCGGCATCGACGTCAGCGTCACAGCGTGCGGTCATAAAAACAACGCTTGTCATCAGGCCCAGGTCTCCACTATCTTTATCGCTATCTGTATCTGTCTTACTGTCTCTGACTCCGACTCTGCCTCTGCCTCTGGTGCTGACGGGGCTTGGAATCGGGTTCTGGTTCGGGTCATGCCGCATCCGTGCCACACCTTATTCAAGTCGTATTTATGGTCGATGGCTTCGATTAACCAAATTGAGTAAGCTTTCATCCCAATCTCCAATACCGTTTCGTTCTTCTGCCAGCACTTTTACATTATTGAGAAACGCAGGAACTTTTACAATTCAAGATTATCAAATTTTTATGCCATATTACTTTTTTCATATTTCTTATAGAGTTGCCAAAGTTTTGAACGTAAAGTTTTTTTTTAACAAGTGAAATTCTTCCGTTACTTGTGGTTGTATTATTCCTTTATATCGTTTTATAAGGGTGTCTATTGATTGCCAATTAGAAATTAGAATCATGTATTCATCATATGTTAACTAAGTATGTTATTATAGCGGCTCTTCCAACTGTAACTTTCCTTTGGTTGTTCCATTAATTGTTAACAATAACTCTTAGCTTCAACTACTTGTGAATTCTAAAAAAATATCTGAGTTATAAGTGTATTTTCTATATAAAGGAATCACTTTGTTTCCAGACAGCATGTCCAATTATAATAATGTGCAGGCATATTGCGATTAATACTTCACTGTTTCCACTCTCTCTTCTTCTATCTCTCTCTCTCTCTTTATCTCTTCTTCCTTCTCTCTTTCATCTCACATGCTACGTCAAATTTATGCAAAGAAGAAAAAACTGTTTGTGCTTATAAAAAATTAATCAAGCGTCCCTTGGGCAGACGAACTGTTTCCGTTCGTCGTTGTCCAACTCCTCCGCCTTCTCTACTGCCTTCAATCCGATTTGTCAGTTAAGAAACTTGCACATATTTTAATTGATATTGTTTTCATGTATGTTGCGCAGTTCTTGCTGTTGTTGTTGTTGTAGTTCTTGTCGTATTTTGCCTGGCTCGATGCGTTATGTGAATTTCAATGGGGCATTATGCGGGCTTTCTTGGACGACTGCGACGACAACGGCGCCGAGTCCGCAGTGTGCGTAACAGAAGAGAGAAGCGTAATGTAAACGTAACGACGAAGGTAGGAGGCAACAAGGAGGAGGCAGTAGGTGGCAGGAGGCAGCAGGCTGCAGGCTGTAGCTGCCAGCAGCTTTCAACGTGTTGCAACAACGTGACAACTGTTGTGACTTTGACGTACTTTGTGACCAGCTAGCGGCATTGATATTTCGCAGTTGCTGTTGTTGCAGGCCAAAGGGAGAGACATAGAGGGAGAGAAAGAGGAGAGGAGAATGTCCTTCAAAGCCCTGCAACGAAATCGAAATCTGCCTGCAGTGCAGAGAGAGAATGAATGTGGCACGTTGCAACTGACCCAAAAGGATGCCAAAGAAAATTCAAGGAAAGCTTGCAAGTTCGTGGAAAGCGATCTTAAGAAACCTCTAAGCACAGTTTTGTTGGGGTACAATGTGAATTGGTATACAATATGTTCATATGTATATATATGAATACATAATTGCTGCAGAAAATATTTGAATACAATTTAAATTCCACGAATACCCCCTGGAAAGCTTTCGCATTTGGATAATCCACGTGCATCTATAAAATTGGCAAGCAGCCTTGTCTTGTCAACTCTCACCCGCTGGGAAATTTTTGTGAATAGATAAATGAATATATTTCTATTTTTGTTATGACTAATTTCACTTTGATTCACAAGTTCTATAAATAAAGTGCTGGTAAACAAAACTATCGAAATCTGTTGTGAATTGTTTGCCGTATAATATAACAAAAGCAAAAATTTCAGTTGAGTGTGCTGGACTGTTAATTACCTAGTATGGAGTATAAATACCAATTGAATTCTTGTTATGATTTATATAAAATTGAAATATATATATAAAATGAAAGGTTAGCTTGTTCTCCGCACAGATTCCATTGCAAGAACTCACACAACTAGAATTTATTATTTATTTTTCATAATAAAGACATTACCACTCAGAATTATATATAGTTATTACCATTAATTAGCATTACCATAAAACCATTAGCCTTTTATAGAACTTTGGCAGGGCAATAAAACTCATATAATCACGTCTACCAAAAATAACAGTATATTTCTATTACTATCGTAAAACTTGGCAAAAACGTATGCAAAATAAATTCCCCTCCTGATCAGATATTCAAGTAATGTGCTTTAGCTAATTGACAGTTAAATTGCTTGCTCGTTGGTGCCCAACAAGTTCTTTAGCTTGTTCAATTTCTTCATTAACAATTAGCATTTACCAGTAGCTATATCTATCTTCTTCTTCTTCTCTTCATCTTGCTTTATTTATTGCCATTCTTCTATACTTCACACCTCTCTTTCTCTCTTTATCTTTCTGTAGTTTCTTTGACCCAGACGTTACTTTATCTATATTCTGTACACGATCCTATGTATACGTTAGGACAGCAGCTCCATTCATCAATCGATTCTTCAATAAATTCAGCTAATCGCCACATATCACGTTCTTCCCATATAGAATCGAAATCTTAACTTGTTAACGTTTCTTTAGCGACGATTCAATGTGTCTAGAAAAAGCAAATATGTTTTTTTTTCTACTGTTTTTAGTTTTCATAAAATGTTGTTGTTGTTGATTTTGGAAAACAACAACAACGTAAGCTGATAATCGAAAATTTTTTCAGTTGTCTGTTGTTTTTCATATGTTATCCAAGGGGTGGGTGAGAGGTGGTGGCAGAGTGTGTGACAATTTTCTCATATATCTGAAATGAAAGAGAAAATTTAATTTACAGGTCACGTAATTTGCGCTTGTGTGAGTATCTGTGTTTGTCTCTCTGGGTATGTGTGTGTGTGTGCAGCGCGTGTGTGGCACGCCTACACAACACGCATGTGAGTCTCTCTGTGTGTGAGTGTGTGTGTGTGTGTTAGTAAATAAATTTGCCCCGTTGTCGCTGCTGTGCGTGCTGTTGTTTGTGCTGGTGTTGGTTACATGGAAAAATATGCAAATCCAGTCTACACATATGGCCAGAGCTCTGTTTTGTCGTCGGTGTCGCACACTTTACAGTTATGACTCTTTATTTGGTTGCGGGTCGTGGCCCAGAAAAAACAAACTGACGAAAAAAAAAAATAAGAGCCCCGAAAAAATACGAAATATGCCCATCGATTGTGACCAGACACGATAGGGAAGGGCGGGCAGAGGAGGGAGAAGGAAGGTGGAGGGAGGCAGTATGCTCGGAACTGCAAAAAGCTGCTGCCAAGCTACCCTGTAGCAGATAAAGTTGCTAAACAGAGTATATTGTGACTTGCTTGTTTGTTATGCTAAAAAGGATTTGAAGCGCACAAAAGTAGGCTATGTATATTGAATAATTAGCTGTACTATGCACGCCCTCTCGCTTTAACTATTCCTATCCTCTCTCTCTAGTCTGTCTGCCCTATCTACACCTTTAACACTAGCCTACACTCTCAATATTTGCTTTTTCATTAGGCCTAACTGCCAAAAAGGGGCAGCCTGGCCCAGCAGCAGTAGCAACAGCAACAACTCTGGTCTATTTCAAACTTGAACGTTTTATCTGTGCTATCTCTGTCCCACTCTCCCCTTCTCCCTCTCTCACTCGTCTATTTTTCCGTTCATTTTCCCCAAAACGTTTTTCCGTCTATTTTTCTGGCACACTTTTTCGGCGCGGCTTATTAATGCAACGTTAAACTTTGCTTGTAGCTGTTGTTGTTGCTGCTGCTGCTGTTGTTGTCGCTTTGGTTGTTGTTATTCTTTGCAACTGTTGTTGTTTGCTGTTGCTGTTACTGTTGTTGTTCCTGTTGTTGTTGTTGCTGCTCCGACTGTTGCTTTTATCATTAACTTTATGCAGCAACTTTTTCAGCTGGCATCATTTGCCTACGAATGCCCGCCGCGTTGCCTACATTAAGCCAACAAAAATGATTTGGCTCGCAAACTGGCAACCATTTCAGCTTGGCACACTTCCCTAATGCACATGCAGTACCCCCTCTATACTCCCCCTCCCCCAACCCCCCTTGCAAACTACACATTTACTTACCCATATCTGCATCTTTGCTCTCTTCCACTTGCAGTACAATTTCCTCATGCAGTATGATTATCTGCCCAAGTCAGATCTGGAAACTGGCGCCCTGCGCACCGAGGAGCAGCTGATAGATGCAATCCGTAATCTCCAGGTAGGTCTGCCTGCCAAGCAGATGCTGCTACTGCCACATGTATTATGCACAATTTCACAACTAACATTTTGCCATTTGCCTGCCAGGAATTTGGCAACATTCCAGTAACGGGCAAAATCGACCAGGCCACGGCAAAGCTAATACAGAAGCCACGCTGTGGTGTGGGCGACAATAAGCATGCGTATAATTTCTCACCGGATAATCTCGATCATGGCCAGGGCTTCAACTCACGTGTGCGTCGCTATGTACTACAGGGTGCCAAATGGGATAAGCTGGCTCTAACATGGAGGTGAGTTTACAATACACATTTTAACTTGATATCTCTCTAAATTAAACTTTGTTTTAAGTTTCAAAGAGTAAACAAGTTTCGATTTAATTTTTATACACAATAGAACAGATAATATATCCTTCTGCACATCCAAAATGTGTGTGACCGATAGTAGATGGCATATGAAAGACTAAAAGTGTATACACTGTATCAAAGTTAGCGTACAGCACATTAAAACCTTTTATTTGTCTGTATGAACATTTATATCTCAGAGATTATGAAAGCTAAGGCTGTGAAATTTGCTGACAATGTGTCTTATTAAAGCTCATAAATAAATATTGTTTTAGAATTTTTCCACGCCTCTTTACGCCCCCATAAATCGTTAAAAATCGAATTGCAAGTGTTATTTTAAAGCTACCACTTTCATTCTTGTTGTGTACATCATTTATTAGCAGCCAAATAATTTATATTACGTGACATATATTACTTATGAGTAGGTATACTCTATTACAGTGTGCTCGTCTAGGGTATATCACAGTCGTGCACACACGCCTTTGACCTGTGTTACTCAATTTCTCTTCAAAATCTCTATGCATTTAGCAACTGCTTTACTATTCACGCTATTCGCTGCAGTTTGCTGCTTAGATCAAATTGGTTTTCATTATGTATTTTCCCACACAGTTCCTTTGCTACACAGCCCCCTGCTTGCCACTCCTCTTCTCTCTCCTTTCCCCTCTTGTTGCCTCTGCTGCTCTGTGGATGCGCATTTCAATTAAACTGCATGCAGTTCATTAATTTTGCAACGCTCATTTAGACGCGAATTTATAATTTTGTAAGGCAAGCGACTGCAATCCCTTAACATCTCACTCCCCCCCTCTCTCTCTATCTCTCTCCCACCCCCCTCTCTATCCCTGCAGGGTATGTCCTGCGCATACGGGGGCGTTCAATTAATTCAAAACTCAAACGTAGCGTAGCTTGTTAATTTTTATTACAGTCATTGCATTTTGTCAGTGCGCAAAAAACTGAAACGCAGCAACAAAATCGCTTTCCCCTCTGTTCCCTTCCTTCCACCCGCTACCACCCACTGTGTGGAGGGGGAGTGGGGTAGGTGGGTTGTACTCCCTGCATTGCATAATTTGATGTCTAAAGTGTGTTTTTATGTAAAACAAGTCGCAATTTTTTCGTTGCTGTTGCTCAATTGTTGTTGTTGTTGTTCCCCTGTTGTTGTTCCGTCTGTTGTTGTTCCTTCTGTTGTTGCTGTTGTTGCTCCTGTTGTTGTTGCTGTTGTTGTTGTTTTGTTTCTTAGCCATGCGTAGCGTTAGCGACTGCGTGAATTGTTAATGGCTAAGTTGGCCCGCTGTGCTGGATCGGCAGAGTTCCTTGGGGGAGTTGGCAGGTCGGGAGGTCGCCAACTTGGCGCTTTCATTAAACACTTTGCGCCAAATTGAATTTTATGATGGCCAGAACGTAACGGAGAAAGGCGGCCCTGATTGCAGCTGTCACTTTTAATGTTGTATTTGATTTTTAATGCGCAGCTGCATAATTGCGCTTGAAATATTTAACAGACAATGAATCTGAAAAGTGCAACAGCAGCAGGAGAAAAGAAGCAGCAGCAGCTGGAGAAGTAGAAGTAGAAGTAGAAGTAGAAGCAGCAACTGCAACGGCAGCAGCAGCAGCAGTAGAAGCACCAACAGCAACGCAGCAGCTCTTTTAATTAGCAGTGCGTTGCATACTTTCGGCCAGCGCGCGAAAAGTTGCAGCAATTAACATGCAACAGTTTTATATAACTGCAATTTGTAATAGCGCAAATATTTAAATTATTAGTATAATAATGTATATGTATATTCATCAAATATTTTAATAATTAAATTAGTAAAATAATTTAAGCTATGCTAAGTGGTAAATCGTTTAATTTCCAACAGCAGCTTTGGTTTTTCCAAACAAGGGTTGCCTACTTTTGTGCTGAAGCTTTAAATAATTGTCTGCTATGTGCGGATTCAATTTGAATTGCAAATTAAATTGCATTCATCTGCAATTCATTAGCAAAAATGAGAAAATTGCTGCATGTTTTAACTTGCAAGAGATTACGCATACGACGCGTAAGCAGCAGCAACAGCAGCAGTCGTCACGGCTATAAACAGCTGAGAGAAAACCCACATGCAGCGATTTAATTATTTCTTGTGTCGTCTACGCTTAATTGGCCATTAAGGCCAAGGCAATGCGGCGGGAGAACATTACTTGGCTAGCAGAGCAGAGCTAGCAGCGGTTGGTCAACGCACATCAAATTGACTTTACATGAAATATACATATAAAAACACACTGAGCAAGAGTGAGCTGCTCCACATATATATGTATATAGTATATATTGAGTGACCTGCTTTCTTTCAGCGCTTTTCCTAGCTGCATGAGTTCTCGCTTAATTGCAAACAAAGGCAGCTGTTATAGAGGGGAATGGCAGTGAGGTCAGGGGGAGGGGGAGCATGGCTGACAAGGGTCGCACAGGAGCGCAGCAAGTGTTTTTCCATTTCCGGCGGGGTGCACAGCATGCAAATTGCCAAACGGAAGTCGTTTTTAGCATTTTGTACTCATTTTGTTTTCGCGCGTATACACACACACACACCGCAAACACACACACACACAGAGAGAGAGAGAGAAGTGGAAGAGACAACATCCTGGCCATGGACAAAGTTGCCGCGTGCCATTGCGAATGCCTTGAGATACGAGTATTAACTGAAAACTGAACTGAAATTGCTGCACGCAGA
This sequence comes from Zaprionus nigranus, assembly GCA_018903425.1. Taxonomy (NCBI): domain Eukaryota; kingdom Metazoa; phylum Arthropoda; class Insecta; order Diptera; family Drosophilidae; genus Zaprionus; species Zaprionus nigranus. The sequence goes on from JAEIGD010000010.1 coordinate 1,265,474, forward strand.
CAGCAGAGACACAAGGACACAAATCAAGTGACAGCAGCAGCAGCATCAACGGCAGCAGCAACGGCAGCAGCAATGGCAACCGCAGCAAACGGAAGTGGCCAAAAACTTGCACTTTGCCCACAGAGAAATGTTTAAGCCAAATTGCCAATTGTTTGGCTTAAATGGGAAGAGGGAAAGGGAGGGGAGTAGGGGGAGCAGAGGAAGCGACAAACAGGCGAACAAACTAACTAACTATTTTGCCAACAAACGACGATGACGGCAAATGAAGTCTGCTAAAGGGTATTTGGCGTCGGGCATTTGTTTATCGTCGTCTATCGTTGTTGCCACTTTGTAAGGTGTCAACGCGAAAGTTTCCCCCACCCCCTACACCGCCTCTCTTCTCGTTTATCTGCAAAAACTGCTTGAATGAGTCTTAATTAAACTTGTTTAACTACGCAAAAAGTCAACAATTGCCGCTGCTGCTGCTGCCGCACTGCCGCCTGTCGTCGTTTCTTTCGGCTTTAGTTGGAGTTGTTTTTTCTCTCTTTCTTGCTTCACTCTCCTTTCAATTGAGTGAAAATAAAGTGAGATAGAATTGGCCATTGTTCGAAATTGTTATCAAATGGAGCTGCCAGTTTAATGCATTGGCAAACAATTGCTCAGCAGAGAAATTGGCTTACAATGCGCCAATGTGGAAGCGTTTAAAACTGTTGCATTGAAGAAATGCACTCGAACATTGCCTTTATTTAACATTTAATGGTTAACTAAAGAGAGAATTGAGAGATAATTGAAGGATTTGCACGGCAAATGCTTGAAAATATTCTGTTGCATACTTTCGTGCTGCCTAAAAATTGGCTGGCAACAAACTGCAGCAAAAGTTAAGCCTTTCTTAGCATATTTCAGCTACTTTGAACATTAAATTGCAGCCAAAAATAAGCTCTAGCTTTATTTGAACACTTTCCCTATATTTTTACTATTAAATTACAGCTAAAAAAGCAAAGCTAAGGTACATTTTGCATGGCGCAATAAAAGTCTAGCAAACTGCAGACAGATTATGTTGCCTGTTTTAAGGCTGCATCAAAATTTGAATTGAAGTTTGAATTGAAGTTGAAAGTTGCAGTTAAAGCCACGTTGTTTGCTGCTGTCTGCAACAAGTACTTGCCACAGCAGTTTATAATTGCTTTTTGTAACTCATACGACCTGTTGAGCCATTAAATGGCGACGCGCAGACTACACAGACTGCGAGACTGGCTGTGTAATCCTGTCAATTGGCAATGAGGCAACTAAGTTGCGCGCACACTGACCACATTAATTGCCAATATGTTGGTGTGTCTGTGTGTGTGGGGCATTAATAAAGCGCAATGTTGCAGCGCCAAGTTGCCTCGCGTCGCATTTGTTAGATTTTTAATAACATTAATAAAGTGCACAAAGAAGTCAAAGTGCTGCGCGCACGCCATGTCCAGTTGGAGTTGGCGTGGCATGTGGTATGTGGCATGTTGCAAGGCACACACTAGGCACGCACAGGACACGGCATAGGGCACAGAGCAGAGCAGATCTCGTGTCCTGCGTCACACAGGAAGGAACTCTGGCAATCGAGTCACATGGCAATGTTTGCGTTTATGCTTATTAGCGCTGAAGTCTGTCGTGCATGCGAGCCATTAATACAATGCAGAAGCTGCGCAAGAAGCAACCTCGAGGCAGCAGCAGGGGTACCCGAGCATCCTTTTAGCTGCAACATAAAGAAAACGTATATGAATGTCTTTGGCATTGGCTGGCACATAAAAACCACTGCGTATATCATCCCAAGGACCCAAGCTCGTCTTCTGTCATGTTACAATGATAAAAAAGTAATTTTATGACGCACTCACACAGCCAGATAGCAAGAAGGAAAGAGAGGGGGTAGAGAGGGGGTAGTAGGGATGGTAGATGTATATGGCAGCCAGGACAAAACCCCGTTGCACTTATTGGTTCGACAGCCTTCATTGTCTTTGGCAGACGCACACATCCTGTCTATCTCTGTCTCTGTGTGTGTGTGTGTGTCCCTTTGTAATGATTCAGGCAACATAAAAGGCGCAGCTTTTAAAAGCGCACTCTATACACGCTCCACAGCAGCAACATCATGACGCAGGACGTCCCAGCGTAACACGAAACTGCTGGAAGGCCCCTCTCTCCCTCCCCCCCCCCCTCCTTCCCAGGAGCGCGCACTTCAAGTTTAAAGACAGCTCGTAAATTCGCGCAAAGGAAAAATCGCCGAAAAAATTCTAAAACCATTTGGAAGCAGGCGCTGACTGGATTTTAATGTCATTTGCTGCAGCTGTTGCACCAATGGCGGGAGACGAATCATGGCCACAAAAACCAAAAAAGCGGGCGGACAAGGGTTAAGGCAAACGGTTAAATCAATTTTGGGTTTGCAGCAGCAACCAACATGTGGCAAGTGTCACTGCAACTGCAATGGCAAGAGGCAGCAGCAACAGCAGAGGCAACACCAGAGGTAACGGCAGCTGCAACATGCCACAGCGGCCGCGCTGCCCGACAAAATGGCAGTCGTGTGTGCGTTATTTCCGTTTCCGTTTCCCGTTTGCCCAGCATTGTTTTTAATTTCGTTTTTATTCCGCCGTTTTCTCTCTCTTTTTTCTTTTTTTCGCTTGTTCTATTTTTGATCAACGCGTTTATAATAATTTATGCACAAAATGAAGTAAATCACACGCACAACTGACCAGAGCACAGTCACGAAACGAGCAAGAGAGAGAGAGAGAGAGAGGAGAGAGAGAGGGATGAAGAGAGAGAGGGAGAGAGTATGGTGCGCTCGTTAAATGCCGCAAACAGAATATGGCAATAGTTTTCACAGCGAATTGTAGCTTATTTTTCAACAGTCATTTGCAGTTGCCGCTGCACTTTGTTGCCTGCCTTTAACACCTCCCACGCCTTCTACTGCTGCCTCCCCTCCCACTCTGCCATCCTCTCTTTCTCTGCTTGCTACTGACTGTTCTGTGCTACTGCTCTTTTGGCCAGTCTAATGGACGTCATTGGCCATAGTTCTCTGACTTTTTGTATGCTGTCAAGTGCTCGCACTCGAAGTTATTATCTGCCATTAATCATGGCTATAATGTTTTGGCTGCTGCTATAAAACGCTACCAAACCGAGTGCGCTGCATGGCCAGAAAGAGAGAGAAGAGGGAGAGTGAACGAGAGAGAGAAGATATAGAGAGGAGAAGAAGCAGCTCTTCTTCTCCTGCCCTTTCGAGGGCAGCTTGGCTGAAAGCTTCAGAGACGGCAGCAAGTCAAAACTTGCTGATAAATGAACAATCGGTGCGGGATTCCCTGCGCGATTTCGATTAGTTTTGGGAAATTGTGAAAATCTATAGACTGTTAATATAATATAATATTATTGTAATACAGTATAATACGCTTAATTGTTTCGTCAACTTAACTGCATATTTCTGAATATGACATACATTTTATTATTTTTAATATTGGGTAACCTTTTTCTGTTTAAATGAGCTTTATAATCTCTAACTATTGATCAGAAAGTTCAGTCAATATCTATAACCTTAAGAGTATCTACAGTTATTAGTGTTCCAAGCCTACTTAAAATAATTAGAGTAATATTATTGTGTTACTTTATTATGAGAAATTTCTTCTCAAAAAAAGATTAACTGGAAAGCAATTCTAATTGGTTTCGTTTGCAATTTTAATTTCTTGAATGAGCCTAAAGAATTTGCACTATTTAATAATTAAATTAAATATAATGTAAACGGAATGAATTATGTATGTAATGTAATAATTCTTCTACAACCTCCCCTCTCCCTTCCCCCTTTTAATTTGCTTAAAATTACTTAAGCTGCCCTCGCAAATATATAATTTTGTGCATCACTTTATTACAGTGACAATTATTTTAACTGCAGGGCATTTTTATTACGACAGTTCTTGTTGTTATATCTACTTTGCTCTCTTTGTTCTTGACACCCCCTCCCCACCCCGTATGACTGTACTTGTGCGGGGTAACCCTCATTCCTCTCCTGTCTCTCATGCTTTATCCTTGCTCTGTCTGCTGTCTGCTGCTGATCCGCTCAGTTACGCTTGGCCTCGCTGCTCTGTTTTTTCAACATAGTCACACGCTGTGCAGGAGGAGAGGGATGGGAGAGAGGGCAGGAGAGCTCTGAAAACTGTCGAGACTGCGGCCATAAGGTATCGCTGGGTTTACATAAATAACAAGCTCAATTTAGGCTCATATTAAAATACGAAATGGAAAATGGGAAATGGAAAATAGGAAATAGTAGAAAGCAAAAACATTTTCTGCTGACTTTGGGCAAAGGTGAATGAAAAACGGGAAAAGGTAACAAAACAGACCAAAAGTGTGTCAACATACCATGGTGTGTGTGTGCCAGTGTGTGTGTGTGTAAAGGATTGTTTATTCTTCTTACGGCTGAGCTGACTGTCTGCGCTGAGGCTGAAGGAGGCTGAGGCTGAGCTGTAGTGGCACTCACACGGACACTCATGCTCGCACTCGTATTCATATTCATATTCGTAGAAAATTTATGACATGGCAGCTTTCGCTATGCCTAGCAACAGTAGGTAGAGAGAGAGGGGGGGCAGCGTTCTGGTCTTTGCATTTTACATGAGTTCCTATGGGGCAGAGAATCCTTTTGTCTTAACGCTCTTACGGCAATCTGATACTGCCCAAGGTGTAGCATATCAAATTTAATAACCCACCACAAACAGCAGCAGCAACAGCAACAGCAACAACAACAACATGACAAGATTTCATTAGCTGCTGCCTGTGCTTGCTACGCTTTGTGGCAAGCTGCGGGTTCGTGTCTTGCTTGCCAAAAAAACTTTGCAACCTGATGCCGAGGAAACCCATTGAAAAACCATTTAGTATTGCCCATAGCAGAAGCCTACGCAGCAGGATTGTGGGCAGCACACGTAGGGGGAGTGGTAAAGGAAACGGGATGGGGTAGAGGAAGGAAGGGGTGGGGAGGGGGAGGAGTGGGAACCACTACACCGGCTGCTGTACGTGTCAATGCAGTAAGCAAAGTTTTCTGTCTGCTGCTGCCTTTCGGTTTTTGTGCCACATCAGTCAAAGCACCGCAGTGCCAGCAGTTGCACACACACACACACACTACACACACACAGAGACAGTGCACACATACACAGGCATACACCCACTTGCACGCACATCCACACACACACACACAGAGAGACTCTCACACACTGCTCAACTGACGCATCCTAACAGTTGCTGCTGCACACGCTGGCAACGTAACACTCACTGCCCTATTGCCACACCCTCTCTTCTTGCAGTTCCCTCTCCCACTACCCTTTCCTCTCTATATCCTCCCTGTCCAGTTGAATCGGGTTTTCCGGTTGCTTTTGCCGGTTTCTCTTTGCTAATTTGGCATCTAATTTGCAGCCTGGACAGCAAATGAGCAACTTGCAACTAGCAACTTGCAACTCACAACTGGCAACTGTTGCCGCTGTTGCTGTTGCTGCTGAATTTGCTTTTCTGTTCTAGTCGCATTTGCAATTCGCAACTGTCAAACCATCAAAACGAGTTGACGCCAGCAACAGAGGCGACAATTTGACCCCCGCAATTGCCTCCTGCCTCATTGCCCCTGCCTTCTGCTACTTCCCTCCTTCCTCTCTGTATCCCTTACTGCCCCGCTCTTCTGCAGTTTTTATTTAGCCCCACAAACCTCATTAATGCGCATATGCTGCATGCATCTGACTAATGTACAGTCTCTCAGTGTGTTTGCTGTTAACTAACAGGAGAGTGCACTGTTATTGAGTTATCTTTGAATTGGGCCATGATTGAGAAGGTGCTATAGCTGAGTGGGTTAATGAAGAGAGGGCAGCAGTAATTGGCAATCGATTTTGCAGAAATTTGAGGCATCGAAAGGCTTTAAATGGTGCAGAAGTTGAGGTGGAAATGTATTACACGTGTCTTATTTTTAACTACAGTAACAGTCTAGTTGCACATAAACTAAGGCTAATTTGAGGTCTTTAGGTGTAAGAAGAGTAGAATGAAACACCAGAAAAGACAAAAGTAAGAGTCAAGCAATGTTATCTAAAACATGAGGATGCAGCTCAATATGAAATGGTTTTAATTTCTTGATGATTGAATGATTTGAAGATATTAAGCTGCTAGGAATACTTCGTAATGACTGTTAATTCTTTCTAGATTCTTATTATTCAGTTGAGATACTGCAAAGTGACAGCTAAACATATAATTACATATAATACAACCTATAATATATTATAAAAGAGTTTAGTTATACATTTCAATATCTTTAGACGCCAAAACTTACAGCAATATTTGGTGTTGAATACTAATTAATTGATTAATTGATTTGATTAACCAGAAGCCTCTATGTGTGAGCATACTTTAAATGTATTACAAACTACAGCACTATAAATATAACACTGTCAACTAACAGACTCCTAACATACTGTAAAGCAAGTAACATGTATTTAAACAAACACCTAAGCTTGCCTAGACGCTCTCTTAGTCACGCACAATTGCGCTTTCACTGACGTCATGTTAGTGCACTGTCAACTAACAGCTGTTAAGTTAATGGCGCTCGTTTAGCAATTGTCTGAGCCTGTGCTTGGCATAATTATGCGTTTATATACGTGGCATTTATCAGTAATACGTCATACGTAACAGGAGGAAGCGGAGCGGGAGTGGGAGTCGCAGCGGGCACTTTAAATTCAGGACAACATGACGCACAGGGGACTGACAGCAATAACAGCATATATCAGCCATATACAGTTGTCTATCTATGTGTGTGTGTGTGTGTGTGTGTCTGTGTGCGTATTATGTAGGTTGGCATTGGCGTAATTATGTTTGCTAACGTGGCCAGGCGGAACAACAACAATGTGCCCTGAAATTTGACACTTTCACAGTTGGTCAGTTGATTTGCTCGCTTGCCCGCCACAACCTCTGCCCCCTGACACCCCCTCCCCCACATTGGCCTGCCTGTCTGCATTCTGTTAGATTAATGTCCTGCTCAATCATCAATAGGTTCAGCGTACTGCGCCGTTTTGTTTGTATAGCACTTGTTTATCGCCCTAGCCCTAGACCAGACAGAGCTGACTTCGACTACAACGACTCCGTAGTAAGGACTAAGGACTACGGCGTCCTGTTCCCTGTGTCCGTCCAGCCAGGGTTTTTTTTTTCCTTTCATTGGGACTTACCATTCTTTGCTTTGCACTGCGCTTTATTCTATTTATTACAGCTTTCATTTTGGCTTGTGCATTCATCCTTTGCTTTGTTCTTTCGTTTACTTTTAATTCATTTAGGTTTTCTTGTTGTACATTTTGATTGATGACCACTTTAATTGCGGATATTAAATGACAAGCGAATGGGCCATGCCCCCAAATACTACCGCCGTCTCCCTATCTCTCTATCCCTCTCTCTCTCTTCACCTTCCTCTTACCCTGTCCTGTCACCTTGCTGCCATTTTGTGGCTTCATTTTGGTCTATCTAATTTCGACTAGTTTCTCGCTTTATCGATCGATCGTTTCGTAGAATCTTTCGAATATATATTTGCCTTGTTTTCTTCTTCATTAAATTGCACACACACGCACACACACACACGGACCGTAGCAATTTGTTGGCTGTTTCCCTGCACAAACAAAGTTAATCAAAGTCAAAACAAAACTGCAATTTGACGTACCCAACGCTATTCGTGGCGATTTTAACTGCAGATTTATGTGGTCTTTAAATTGTCATTAGTTTTGCATTGGCCTGAGGAAGGAGAAAGGAAGTTTATTTGATGAAATGAGTTGAGTTTAAATGCGTGTGGGTGCTGTTTAAAAGAAGAAGGTGCTCGTCTTGCATATAACTGCATTATTCTTTATCCTTTTGTAAGAAACTGTATGATATCTTTAATGTTTATAGAAATCTTTTGATTATTTGTTTGCCTGCCGTATGTAACTTGCTTTTGTCTATAAATATTCATCTTTTTGTCCGTATGATCACCTTTATCTCTGAGATTATAAAAGCTAGAGCTATCAAATGTGAACACGACATGCATTCTTTTTGCACGCAGCTATTGTTGACTTAAGAACTTCTCCATGTCCCCTTACTACTCTGAAAATTGAAAACTAATGAATTGCAAGCGTTCTATCAAAGCTAGCATGATGAAATTTGTTGTGTACAATACTCATTATCTTTCAAATGGTTGCTCAATATTTAATTAAGAAAAGTTAAGTTTAAGTTGCAGTTTCTTAATTATTACCAACATCAGACTACATAATTTTCCATTTCTTTAAATTCACTTAACTTGCTGCGGCTCTGCTTCATCATTTCATCTCTACTGCTTATCCTGCTACCTTTGCTAATCGCGTTTTGCAATACGTATAAACGTGACACGCTGATTAGCAAAGGAGTTCGCAGTTCACGCGCTTTGCTGCCTTTGATGTGGGCGCGACTGTTGACGCTGTAGAAGACGATGATGATGTTGATGATGATGATGATGCTGATGATGCTGCTGCCTGCTGAGGCGGCTGCTAATGTTGACTAGGGTAGAAATAGTGTAACTGAAACTGGGCTATAACTACATAATAATTCTAATGAAAAATGTCAAGCTGCAAATTTGATTAGTCGCTTTGATTGTCAATTAAAGCACAACAACAAATTTGCAAGGCACAGGAAACTCAACTGCGGGGGGAGAGAAGGGACTGTATACTATATATAGAGAAATGTGACATAGACTTGGCTATCAGTATGTGTGTGTGTGTGTGAGAGAGTGTGTTAATATGATGCTATGTGGCAGCGCAGTTGATGATGAGCCAATTCTAATTAATTTTGTACAGTGCGTGTGGTTGTGTGTCTATTGGTGTGTGTGTATGTATATGTACGTGAGTGTCTCAGTGTGTGTATGTGCAGAGGTATGTGTGTGTGTGTGCAGAGGTGTGTGTTGTTGTGTCTTGCATTAAATGACACAGCAAATCAGTTGGTCTGCTCATTAGGCGCATTAATTGATAAATTGATATTGGCCGTACAATGCCAGAGGGCAGCAGAGAGGGAAGGGAGTAGGTCTGGCTGAAGGTGTAAGGGAGGTAAGGGGGGGTAAAGAGTAGGCACTGTGCAAAGCGGCTGCCGTGGGCCAGCACCGCAGCCCGCTAAAGTCGACTTTGCGGCTCTTGTGTGTGCACTGCGGTCTGCAAAAACACATACACCAACAAACACTAATGTTAACACTAATGCACACACACAGTCAAATATGCATACACGTACATACATTATACATATATATGTAGCTATAGTTTGCCAGTTGAAGTTGTTTAAAAGTCGCAAGCCAAAAGAAAAACATCAATTCCTGCCTTGGCCAACTCGTGCTGCCTTCCTTGCTGCTGCCTTGTCTGGCTGTCAAATCAAACTTTGATTTGATTTGATATTTTCGTGCAACTTTTATGCGAATTGACATGAAGTTGCCCCCCCTCCTCCCATTCCTCCTACTTGCCTTAGCCACCGTTTTCTCAAGCAGCTGGACAATCAGTTAATGCAATGGCGGCGTCTGCAAAACTAGCTTTTTTTCAGCTAAAGAGGCGCCTTGTGCGTGTGTTTGAGAGTGTGTCTTTGCGTGTGTTTGTGTTTGTCTGTGTGTGTGTTTGTGTGTGTGTCTTTGAGTGTGTTGATTAATTGCTGCAGCTTTTGTGTGTCAGCTTCAACTTGATTAATGTTGTTGTTGTTGGCTCTACTACTGTTGCTGCTGCTGCTGCTCGTGTTGCTGTCGTGTTGCTCTGCTTGACCAATTGTTAATTGTTGTTAAGCGTTTTAATTTTCATATGTTGCCGCACAGCAACAACAGCAACAACAACAACAACAGCAAGACAGGCGACAGCAGGTTAAATGCCAAAGTGACACAGCGCAGGCAGCGACAGCGACAGCAACCGAAGCCGAAGCCGAAGCCGAAAGCCGTAAACACGAAGCGCCTCCGAGTGCCATAAAATAAGCCGAACCTGGCATAGCCGAAGTGTCAGCCGAGCTACGCTAATTAGAGGATGCGCCTGCGCATAAAGTGCGAGAGAGACAGAGGGAGAGCGAGACTTGCACTCTTCGAAAAAAGCTCTACTCGAGTTTGCCTGCGAGCTTTGGGATCGGAGGCAAAGCTTGATGCATAGTGAAAATAAAAGTCTTATACGCGGCTGCGATTCATTCAAATAGCGCGGCACAGCTGCTCGAGCGCTCAGTCGCTGGCAAGTTGTCGGTGTGAGTGGACAAGCAGCAGCAGCCGCAGCAACAGCAGCAGCAACACAAGCAGCAGCAACAGCAGCAGTAGAGGCAGCAGTAAAGTCAGTTCTTTAGTGTTTGTGGCAATCAAAGTTAAATTGCTGTTAAATTGATATGTGTTGCTGCAGCTGCAACAACAACAACAAGAAGAACAGCAGCAACAACAATGCAAGCTGCGCTGATCAACCACAGCAGCAGCAGCAGCAGCAACAGCAGCAGCAGCAGCGCTGGCAACACACACTCCAATCAAGCGAAGCATTCAACGTCAACGTAATCCCCGCCACTTGAGAGAGCAATGGAGAAACGGAAACGACAGCGCTGAGCTGACTTAGACCTGAGCTGTGCCTCCTCCTGTGGCACAATGGGGAGCGCCGATTAAAAAACACAAGAGGCGCCCCCGCAAAACTCAAGTGTGTTGGCCAAGTCATTTGTGCCCCGTTCATTGTGAAGCATCTCTGGGCTGCGGCTGAAGTGCGACTTAGTGCAGCAGCAGAGCCAGCAGAGGCAGCCGAGGCAGTGGCAGCAACCCCACATAATGTTCGCTAATATTTGAAGAGTGCGCCGCATTAATTGACAAAAAGAAAGAAATAAAGAAAGAAAAGAATGCAAGCAAGAAAGCCAGAAAAAACACTGAAGAAGCAGATGGAGCAGACTGGAATGAAGAAGGAGAACTGAAACTGACTGCGGCTTCTTCTTCTAATGAGCGCGCTAACGTCAAGTTGCAGCTTTGGCTCTAGGTAAGTGCCGGCTTAAGCCTAAGACTACTATATGTGTGTGTGCCTGAGAGTGTGTGTGCCTGGGTATGACAGAGTGTGTGTGTGTGAGTGTGTGGTGTTTGACTGTGTGTGTTTGTCTGTGATTTGCTGGCGAGGTCAAAGTGATTTATATGCCAATAAATGCACGAAATGCTCGCATTAATATTGCAACTGCTCGCTATCTCTACCTATAGCTATCTGCCTTTAACCCTCTACCTCTCTCTTCCTATCTCTATTGCCCTCTACCTCCCTCTACTGCCTCTCTCTACTACTCCCTACCTGCGTCTTTTGCACTGTCGATTGTTCTCCAATATTTTATGGCAAATTAGCCTGGCACGTAATTTAGTGTTGCATAGCCAACAGGCGCAGTTTGCCTACCCCACTCCCTGCTCTCCTCTCCGAGTGCTGGCGACACTAAATTACATAACTCCAGGCAAGCATATGGCACAAATTATACGACAAATCGACAAATCGACAAATCGTTGCCGCCGTCAATGTGCAAATTAGATAGACACAAAAAGCAATTGCAAATTTTGCTGCTTGTTTGTTTGCCTTATTGTTGCTGTTGTTTGCTGCTGTTGTTGTCTCTCTTCTTTTTTATGGCCTGTGTTGCCTGGCAATCAGCCATCAATTGTTTAACATATTGCACTTTATAATGACAGCAGAGAGAGAGAGAGAGAGAGAGAGGGAGGGAACTGTTTGTTGGGTATATTTGAAGAGCTCTATTTTATTGCCCTGATTTTCCCTCAGATGTACTGCGGTGGCCCTTTTTCAATTGCCTTTTGCTCACTCTTTATCTCTTTCCCTTTCTTCGGTGTCTGTCTCTTTTTCTGTTTCATATAATTACGTGCAATTTTATTACATTTTGTTTTTTATGCTGTGGCGGTTCTTTATTTTAATTAAACGCAAAAAACTCGAGTTAATTGCAATGTTGAAAATCGGTTAACAAATGTGTTTAATACGCAAACAAACAGGTTTTTGCCAGCAGATACATTTACAATTCACACACACACACACACAAACACAATGATCTGTGCGATTTACTGAGCATCGTATACTTTTAAATCAAATATGCATTGCAGGTTTCTCGATTGTGGTTTCAAGTTGCAAATTAATCAGTTTGATTTCTCTGCATTAGACCATTAATTATTATTATTAGTTTGTAATTTATGTATTAAATTTATTGAATCTTGGGTTTGACTTGCAAACAAGAAGTTATTGACAATTTGAGGGAGTTTTGTCTTGAGAAATTGAAGAAAACTTGTGAATTATATATGGGGAGAACTTAATAATATTTATTTATGGCAATATATCAATACAAACAAATGTTCTGAATGTTTTCATACAAAATTCTTTAATTTAATAGTTTAAATCGTTTCTCAATTTTATGCAACTTAAAGAACTTATAAAAGTTAGACAAATTATAGAAAAATATCTTTAAAAAAATGTATTAAATATTCCAACGTTTTTTGACTTGTTTACTTCATTTTTCATTAAATGTTAAAAAGTGTACAAAATGAAGAACAAAATCTTAAATGAATTTATTTCAAAATTTTCTGCATTTATTTATACATTTTCCACCTTAAATAAACTTGTAATAAGTTTGAACAAAATGTATTTAATAAAGAATGAAATCTTCATTGAAATAATGTGTTTAATTATTCTGATATCTTGTGAACACTTTTTTAGAGATTTCTACTTTATTTTCAATTATGCTGCAAGTAAAATTGAAAATTAAACTTCAAAATAAAAGTGATAATACAATACAAAACAAACCAGCAGGAATCTAAAAGTACATAAACTCATTCTTTACTTAAGAACCGTTTGTTCTAAGAAATGGAAATGAATTTACCTAGATATTTAACGTAATATCTCATTATTAATAATTGTGCAATAAATAATATTCCTCAATTGAAAATCTTCAACTGGTTCCCCGCAAGCCAAACCAAAATCGAGTTAAACCTTTAATAGACTAGTTAATTAAGATTTCTGTTTTACTACAACAACAAGTAGTACAACAACAAGAACAACTTCATGCAACCGCAACGCATTTAGCTAATTCGCAGTCAATTAAATTGGCAGTCTTTGTGGCTCGACTCAACTCGACTTGCCTCGACTCGACTATGCAAATATTTGCTTCAAACACTTTCGCCTTTAATGCCAAATTCAATTAACAGAAAAACCAAAAAATGTAACAAAATAAAGACGGGAAGCAGAAGGAGAAGAGAAAATGCCCTGAGGCTAGGCAAGAATCTTTTTTTAATAATATTTAAATGGAATTACTTTTAATTAAGTCCAAAGTCCAAGAGCAACCACAAAGGGCTGCAGTACCGGGCAAGGCTCTGTACCTGTGCCTCCCTCTCTCTCTCTCTCGTCCTGTGACCAACGTCCGACGACCAAAAATGTTAACAGTCTCAAATTACTAAAGTCGAAACAGAAACAGAAAAACACAACATGCTGAAGAAGAAGAAGCAGCAGAAGAAGAAGACGAGGCTGAAGAAAAAGAGGCGAAAAAAATGTGCAGAAATTGTAGCGCAAGGAAGTGATTAAAATTTTACCTAGCTAGGCGGCTGAAGTTAGCAGCCACGTACCCCTCACCTTGCTGCCTACCCCCTGCTTACCTTCTGCCCACTCTACCCCTTCTAGCACTGCTCACCTTGCCCACTTACCCCTAACACTCAATTTGGGCACTACCTTTTGCCCTCTAAGTTTGCGCCTTTTGCCAGTTTTGCCTTCCTTTTATTTTCCCTTGTTTCTGTTGTTGTTCTACTTATTGTTGTTGTACTGTACATCCCCCGCCATAATAAGTAAGTATTAATTAATGCAAAAATGAAGAACTCGAACTTAAGTAGGGCTTCGGCTCTAAGCTCTTGCTTCTTGTTTTACAAATGAGCAGACGCTTTGCAGTTTTTGAAATTTGAGAGCGTGACGCAAATTAAGATACCGAAAAAAAAAACCCACATACAGCAAGAACCGTTAAGGGAGCAATCAGTTGAAGGGTAAGAGTGGGGGAGGGGAAGGCGAAGGAGAGTAGGCAGTAGTTTCCCTACCCCTTTGTCCACTCAAGCAGAATCAACTTAATGAAAGCGAAATTGACACCTACCTACGCTTTTGCCTCTGCTCATAAGTCCCTCTTGTTTCTCCATCACACTCACAGGCATCCGTCTCCTTCTTTCCCTCCACTTTACTATCCCTGTCTCTCTCTTCCTCTTTACTCTACTGTCTCTCTTGCCCTTTCGCTGTTGTTTTGCTGTGCCTTTTTTTTCGCTGACCGCAGTGTGGCGGGGCCAGAGTAAAATTATACGCACGTCTGAAGTTACGTCGCATGTCGATGATGAGTACAGTGCGTGTCAATAGTTGGCGCACCAAAGTATGGGAAAGGGGAGTGTGGGGGGCAGCTGTTGGCAACCCCGTTCCGTTACGTTGCGTTGCGTTGCTGTTCCGGTCCTTGTGCCATTATGTTGCCTGGCACTTCCTGTGCCTGTGCCGTCGTTGACATTCTGTACACCATCATCAGCAACACACACACCAGCATACACACATGCCAGAGAAATTCTCATAAATCTTCTCATAGTGCGGCGGTGTTTCCCTCCATCCACTTTACCCCATTCCTCTCACTCTTCTCACTCTAGTGTGGCTTTATTTCGATTTGTGTGTGCGTGTGGCGACTTTATGTTTTATCTTGCTTTTACGCTTCCGAACTGCTGCTTCTGCCCTCGCAACAGTTCCCCCTCTGACCCCCTCTGCCCCCCTTTGATTGCAGCTCCTGCTACAATGTCCTTGTCACCCCATAGCATACCATGAGAGCCTTTCAGCTCTCGGCCAATGCCCGAAATCGTCTCCAGTTATTCCAGTTTGTTGTTTAGCTCATAAATCTGCTTATCTGGCGAGTCGTCGCATTGGTTGCGCACCGCCTAAAAGGCTCAAACTTCTTCTTGCCATCGGCTTGCAAAGTTTTTGTTTGGCAAACTGAATACCCTGTAATCGAAAGAGCAGCGCAATTGAGCAGGGATGGGAGAAACTAGAAGAGGCCTAAACATGTTTGGAGTTTTTTGAGAATTTGAAATGCAGGAAAGGGGAAAAAAGGAAAAGGTTAAAGTTAATAGAATTGAGTATAATTATATGAGACTGTTTGCCTTTGCATATGTTTGAAATTTCACAGAATTGTGCAGTAATTAAGCTCATAAAATATATAGAAAATAATAAAGGTAATAAGTATCGAACGTATTATGAAGTTAAAAGGTTCATATAACATGCAGAATTAATTAAAGTTGTTAAAGAAAATGTATATTATATGCTATATACAAGTATTATATTAAAGAAGTGTATAAGAAGTTAATATCATATGAATTTACTCGAAAACAAATTAAATATAAGATTGGGAAAACCTTTGTTAATAACCAAATCGAATGGAACATTGTGAGCAATCTACAGTTAACGTAATGAAAGAAACATTCTTCAACAATTTAAATGCATTAGCATATACATATGCATATATTACTACAATATATACATACATACTATAGAGCCATAGTTATACAGAACTGCAATCAATAGTCTCTCTTTTTCTATACAAACTAAACTTATATTAATTAAAAATCAATACACAAATATTATAAAAACTGGAGAGTCAACTAAAGGAGAGATACATTTATGCATAGTATATATTTCTTATAGCATTGTAGATAATAGAACCCTCCTTATACACCTCTCCAATCAATATTCCACTACCTAGCGCACTGAATAGTCCCTCATACCCAACTTTTAGTTGTTGCTCTCAAGTTTCTGCCTGGTTTTTCTATTTGTTCGGTATCGGTAGAGATTTCTCTGGTCTGTGCCGTGGCCAGCTGCGGCGCATTAAAGGATTTTGCAGCAACTTGACCCTGTTGCAGTCATGCATAAATTTGTTAGATTTGCCCATTGACAGGCAGGAAAACAGACCAAAAACCAAACCAAAATACACAATACACACGCACACACAAACACACACACACACAAACACACACACACAGGCAAAGGCAGGAAATAGCAACAACAACAACAAGAACAAGAACAATATTGTGCCAAAATTTGTGTAGCCCCAAAATGTTGTGAGCGCCTAAAAGTTATAAATATTTTTGGGAATTAATTAAGCCTCTGTACGGCCAAGGCAGGCTGTGTAACCAACCCCCTCCCTGTCTCCTCTGCACCCCTTCTCTGGCTGAAATATGTTTGAAATATGCACGAAATGAAATTAGTAGCCAAAAGATAAAAACCTAATGAAATCAAATGCGGCCTAAATATTTCTAGTCGTTTTTTGGATTGTCCCCGAACTGAAAGGAAAGAAACCTCAAGAAAGGTGGTAGGAAAAGGGGGTATTCCTTGGCAAGAAAATTGATATATATGCGCCTATAAATGGGTTAGAATGCGGCGACTTCTGCAGTTTACTGGAGCGTAAAGTCAAATGCGCTAATGAAAGATTGCGAATGAAAGAAGGCGAATGCAAAGAGAGAAGGCAAACGAGAAGGAAAGATTATTAGCAGCAGAAGTTGAGATGATGATCCCAAAGGAACACGGAACAGGGAAGGTAGAGGAGTGGGGGGTAGTTGTGACTGAGGAAAATTGGAAAAGAAGTTGGCAAACGGCATTATTTGATAAATTGATAAGTTGAAATGGGGGGGAAAAACGAAAGAAATGCGAGAAGAGAGAAATATTTTTCAATCTGTGCGAGAATTACAATAGATTAATGAGAGCAGCGTGGAGGGGTAGGGAGGCAGGGAATTGAAACGTGATGAAATGTGATGAAATTAATGAGCTGGGATTATACAATGACTGCATGTAGATATGATACAAAGCGGGGGAGGAGGAGGGATGGTAGAGGGAGTGTACACTGTTTGAATACGAGCAGAGATAGGAATGAAGAGACAGAAATGGGCAGAGATGGAGACAAAGAGAGAAGGAGAGAGAGAGCAGGAGAGCATAAAGAAAAGAAGGAAAGCATAAAATACTTCTGAATTTTTTTAAATATTTAAAACTATAAAATATTCAACTATTCACCATTTTTTTAATGTTGATAAATGTTTTTAAATATTTAGAATCATTTAATATTTAATTATTAACCCTTTAAGACAGTTTATTATATTTGTAAATATTTAAAAAATGTAAATTATTATACTCTTCACAATTTTATATATTTATAAATGTTTCTAAACATTGAAAACTCTTAAATACTTTAGTCTCTACAATATTAAACATTTCTAAACATTTTTTAACATCCAAAACTCTAAAGTATTCAACTCTTCAAAATTCAAAACATTTTAGAATGTTGCTAAACATTAAATACTGCATAATATATTTCACTCTACAATATTTAAACATTTTTAAATGTTTCTAAACATTTAAAACTGCACAAAACGGTGCAAAGTCGCCCACATAAATGATGTGATGAGCGGCTCTGGTTATGCATTCAGTATTTTGATTGTTCCAAATTTCTTTGACATTAAATAACAGTTGGGGCTGCTCGTTTAAAGTCATAAAAAGCGGCTGCTGCTCTAGGGCAGGCAAGCAGGCAGAGTAGGAGAAGAGGGGAGGCAGGGAAGTTAGTACTGGCTCTGGTTGCCATTTAATTTGAATTTTAATGTGCGTTCAAAAATTCTTGCATGTCCGCACGACAAAATTTTTTAATATTTATTTCAAATGGCTCTGCTGAAACTGCAGACACAGTAGCAGAGGGGGAGGTAGGGGAAAAAGAGAGAGGCAGGCAGCACAGAACGAGAACGTGGCTCAGGCTTCGGCAGAGGCAGAGAACATGGCCGCAGTTGTGTTGAAGTCGTCTGCATACGTCATCGAACTGTTGACCGAGTTGGCGTTTGGCCAGCAACTTGCCTGTTGACTGCCACAGTGCCTGCCACGCCTTCCCCTCTCCCTTCACATCTATCTGCAGTCTGCCTTTTGCTGGCGACTGCCTGTCAGCAAAACTGCGCAAAGATAGCGCAAAAGGACACGCAGCAGGAGCAGCTGCATCAGCAGCTGAAGGCGTTGGGGCTAGGACACTGTTTTATGCATTGCATGCATTAAGGCGCAAAGTGTTGATAGGCAGCACACACAGCGCACACTGTGCCCCCCTCTCTGCCTGCCTGCTGCACACAGAGATTGCTGCTGAGGCAGCACAGGCCATAAAACTGCAGCAAAAGGCGAGATGCGATACATGTTGACCGCCATAACAACAGCAGCAGCAGGCTGTACCTGCCACAGCTACTTGTGCTGCTTGCCACCCTCACTATCTACCCCTTCTTTCTTCTGTCTCTCTGCTCCCTCTCTCCCCCTTCTCCCCCTCTCTCTCTCTCTCTCTTCCCCACTGGACATCCATCAAACGCGGCCATATTGAATCAACGGAAAATAATTGCTTTTTAAATGGGTTTTATGCGATATGCGTTGCGGGCGTCGCTGAGCACTTGCCACGCCTACGAGGCATAAGCCCCGTAGAGTGGACGGAGTAGCCTACATCTTGGGGTATTTACTTTTTTATTTGTAAGCTTTAATTTTCAGATTTATGCTCGCTGCAGCCGCAAGGACACTTTTAATGAGATTTCGTAGAGCAAGTGGCAAGAGTGGAGAGAGAGGGGAGAGAAGAGAGAGAGGGCAGAGGAAACAGAGGAAACTGAGGAAGGAGAGGAACTGCTTCTGCTTGAGATGTTTCGCCTTTGCTAGCGATGACAGACACAGATTATGAGCCATGCCAAAAAGTCACTGTGGTTAAGCAGCTGCTGGAAAATAAAATGGAAATGAAAGTGGAAATGGGGCGAAATGGGGAAATGAAATGAGTGTAGAGGAGTAAGGCAAGAGGAGGGAGTAAGGGAAAGAGAGTTGGAGGAAGGCAGAGTGAGCGGGTTTTGCACTTGGTTGAGTTTTTAGCTGCTTGAAGTGAATTTGGTTGAGCCAAACAAAATATGGCAAGCATATTTGATTTGCCTTTGCCTCTGGCTCTCTCTCTCTCTGTCTTTCTCTCTCTACTGCTCTCTCTCTACTGCTCTCTCTCTACTGCTCTCTCTCTACTGCTCTCTCTCTGTCTACTGCTTCCTTTCTCTCTCCCTTGCCCTTGCTTTACCATGTTTATCTCTGAGGACACCAACCATAATTGGCTCGTTTATCAAGTACAGTTTGCATGCTCAAGTCCAAAACAATTGCTGATACTCTAGAGAATAGAATAATATGCAGCAACTAAAGAAAATATACAAAAGAAAGGCAGCAAATACAATATATCTTATAGTTGTTTACAGTGAGAGGAGGGACAAGGGAGAACTATAATAAACTAATATATACAAGACTTATAGCTGTTTCAAGGTAGATACAATACTTCTACCAGTTACAGGCAACAGACTCTGTTTCAACTGCCTTCAATCAGTAGTTCCTATCGCACTGCAAACCCTGCTGATTACTTAACTCATTTAAGAACACACTGTTTGCCTTCACAGCGAATCTAGTTTGAATTTGATTTCGAATTCGATGTCGAATCCAAATAAATCGCTTCATTGCCGCCTTGCGCCACTTTGCGCTGGCAAATTGAGCACAACATTTGACGCAGCATGGCAACAATCGAGCACAATTTTCATTAAGAACTAAATTCCAATATGCTACGCAATCTGCAAGAAAGGGGGAGAGAGAGAGAAAGAGAGAGGGAGAGATAGAGGAAGAGGGGTAGCTAGACGAGGCCGTACATAGATTTGTCATCGAATGTTGTTTATGCATGAACTTAATTGAGTTCAACTGAAAGTGTCAACTCATGTGACACACAGCTTCAATAAGCGATACGCAAATGAGGCAGGCAGGAGAAGGAGAGATAGACAGAAGCGAAGGAGAGAGTGGCAGAGAGGGAGGGAGAGAGGAGGGGAGCGTGCTGGAAATAGAGTTAGATTTGTGTTTCGACAGGCAGCTGATTTGGCAGGCAGTTAAATTTGCAGAAAGTGTTGACAGTCTGCCTAGCTTTTTTGTAGCTAAAACTAGCATGATAATTACAGCTAATTTCTGTATAATTTCTGTCTAGTTTTTAGCTGTGTCTAATTGATTAATTTTGCTATTTAATAAACAATTTTATGCACAAATTTGCATACTTTGATTTATTGATGGCGGGGAGGAGAGTAGAAGGCGTAATTAGCTTGTTTTAGTGGCAACACTGCTGCAGCTTTCGATTAGTTAGAGAGAGAAGGAGAGAGAGGAAGGGCTGGGCAGGGATGGCAGGGGAGGGCAATATCACTGCAGGATAATTGCTGTCATCAGGCGGGCGAACGAGCGTGCAAAACCGACTGCGTTTAGCATATCCAACTCGAACGGAAACGGAAGTGTAAATGCCGCAACGCAAAACACACAGCACAAATATGCAAGGGTACTCTGCACATGTGTGTGTGTGTGTTAAATGTTTGTCTGTCTGCTTGCTCTCCATGTGCGTGTGTATGTGTGTATGGCAACTCTTTCTGAGCGCAAGGCGCATTTATAATTAACATAATGATGGCATTTTGCTAAACAGCGTTTTCCGCACGACGCTGTTACACATGTAACAAAAACACACACACACACATGCAGTACACACACGTATGAGACACTCTCCCACTCTCACAGCACACACAGACAAAGGACACTTGAGTGTGTGCGCTGCATAGTTGACATGAAATGCCAACTTAATGTCAGAAAGTTAACATGCCACTTGAAATTAACAAGCCCAGCACCAGCACAGCCCCCCCTCACCTGCTCTGCTACCCGTTCACCAGCTACCTACACTCAACCCTTTTGCCTGATGCCATTGTTATAACTTCTTGTGTGTGTGTCCTGTGTGAAGTGCTCGACGTGCGGCTCGTCAGGTGAGCCGCATTAAAAATGTAGAATTTTCATCTTTTAGTCAGCAATTGTAACGGTTTTTTCACCAGTTTTTTTAACCGCCCACCTCCCTTCTACTACCCCTGCCTCCCTCTTACACTGTTTGGTTAAGTACCTGCCTGTCTAAGTACTCAAGTGTTTGCCTGCTATGGGCGTGGCAGGGGCATGTGTGCTTTCAGCATTGTTTAAAACTGTCGCGCACTTTTGTAACCGCATCGTGCCGCCGCTGCTTGGTCTCTCCAGCGCTGCCCCCGCTCTTCTGCCTCTCTACTTGCGCTACCTGCTCCCTCTTCCTCCTTCTGTCTTTCCTCTTTATCTGTCCTCTCTATCTTCTGCCCTCTCTCTGTCTTCTTCTCTTGCTGCATACCCTTTCTGCCTTTCACATCCTTTTTTGTCTTTTACGCTCAACGCTCAATTATTAATTTATGCCTGCCCACACACACACATTCATTTGCACACTCACGCACACACTTACACACACATTCTCGCACACTCTCTCACTCCCACATAGCCTGCCACACTCGCCTCCTTTGCATAACTAACGATACGCAGCTGATTTATGCAAGGGCCACAAAATGCTGGCAATAAGCAGCTCATTTGATTTTCGGGCACTTCGCCAGGCGGACCCCGTTCGTAAGTTATCGATAACGATAACTATTGATTATACTCCAAGCTAGATTTTGGCATGCCTCTTGCCTCGGCATTTTGTTGCATAAAGTAGACAAAAAAAATGAAACCTGCAGCAAAAACGTGCTGCGAAAACTTTGTTATTGTGCTGCACGCAATGTGGGCGGAAGTCTGGGGGCGGAGCAGGGCGTGGCAGTGCATGAATGGCAAGTGCAAGGCAGGGGGGGGGCAGAGGGAGACGGGTGCAGTGAAAATGATATACGTCTATGCACACACATAATCCAGGATGATTGAAGTGCAGTCCTCTTTGTCCTCGGCTCGCTGAGTTTGCCCCTCTCGGAGTGTGGCAGGAGTGGCACAATACATATACGATATGTGCATATGTCTTCACATTTTCTATAGCCCCCAAAGATTGAAGTTTTATTAATCTCATACTTCGAGTTTGAGAGCAAAACTTTTCATGCCACACGGCGAAAGAGTTCAGCGAGAGTAGAGTGAAAATAAAACAAGATATTTGGCTGCATAATTAGCTCAAGATATTCCCCCAACTTTAAATTATGAAATATACTTAAAGAGCGCATAAATCTAATGGAAAAATAATTAAATTTTTTTGTTTATTATTTGAAGTAAGGGAAAAAGAAGAGAAGTTGTTGTAGAATATAATTTTTTATATACTTTAAATTAAACTAAAGAGAAAGAGACAAATTTCTATGCAACAAAATAATTATTAATTTGTTTAGTATTTAAATAACATAAATAAATCAAAACCTAATGCAAAATATAATAATTAATTTGTGAAATAATTAAAAAATGCAAAATAGAACTTAACGCTGTTATTTATTCATGATTTCTATGTCTTTATTCATTTCATTCATTCAATTTCAAGTCGAGAAATCTTTAGCCACTTTGAGTAAAGCAAAATCGTGCATTCTTAAATACTTCAATCTAATTTAATATTCGCATTTCTAAGCAACGAAGAAAAAAATGAACTGCGAAACGAAACGAAAACCCAAATTGGTCGTTAGCACATTGCGAGAAGGGGGGCGTTGAACGGGGCGTCAGTGGAGGAAGGGGGCGTTGAACGGGGCGGCAGTGGAGGAAGACTTTGCACACACCTCCCTACCAAAAAAAAAAAGGTTGCTGCAAATTACACGTGACGGTATGATGAGGAGGTTGCTGGTATAGCTGAGGTTGCTGAGGATGTTGCTGCTGCTGCTGATGATGATGCTGATAATGTTGAGCATGATGATGAAGCTGACGCTCCATGGTCCCCTGGCAAAATGATCATAAAATTAGCGCACAAAAAGTAAAACATATGAGACGCGATTTGAATTTGACACCATTAGCTTCATTTGGGGTGGGGCAAGGGGACAGAGGAAGCAGCAGACGCCAAAGACATTTGCATATGCGACCCCCCACACACCTAGACACACAGACACAGTCACAACGTAAACTGAGGGTTGAAATTTAACGGCTGTGCACTTTTTATTGATGCGAAAAGAAGAAGAAGAAGCGCTCGAAAAAAACGCGCGCTGCTGACTCGAATACTAAGCGACTTTTTATGCCTTGCGCTGATAATAATAATAATAAATACGCACACACACACGCACGCACAACTGCACACACACCCATACCTACACGCACACACACACCCAGACACTTAGCGACATAATTATGTGGGCCCGATAGCGTTAATTATGCACAGTGTGCCCACCTAATTATGATTTGTTGCCTTACTGCGCAGGAAGTGCAAAAAGCATTGCCTACTTTCAGGCGGGCACGTTAAAAAACGCTGAGAGGGAGAGACAGGCAGGCAGGCAGGCAGGCAATCAATAGGTCTATTGTATAGGTGGGCAAAGCATAAGCAAAGTCGAAACGCACTCGAAAACTTTGTGCGCAATCTACAATCGAGGCGTGACAGCGTTTAGTGCGCCACTTGAGCCAGACAAAAGGCGAGAGCCGTGTATCTGACGGATACCCTGTGCTGCAGATACAGCTACAGCTACACGGCCATAGCTACAGCTACAGCCATCGCAATTATGTTACAAAACGTTGCAATTAAGCAAACTGTAACAATGGCTCTGTCCAGGCACAGGAAGAGACAGTTCCAAAGACAGTCTTCTAACTCTAACGAAATATATGAAAAGAGCGAAAAAAAAACGCACAGCAGAGCAAAGAAAATGGGAGCAGGGAGAGAGGGAGAGGTTGCTGTGGAGTGGGGAGTGTGCGGCTGCCACAAGGAACTTCCGTTGTCGTCGTTCTCATCAACACTTGAGTGCACTTTGTGTGTAGAACAAGAATTCATATTGCAGCACAAAAGTTCTCAGCATAAATACAAGTGAGTGTCTGTGTGCGTGTGTGAGTATGCGTGTGTGTCTGTGTGTATCTGTGAAACGTGTTCAATTGATATTTCTGCACGCGCCGCTTTGGCTCAAGAAAAAGTTATAAATAACAAGAAGCGGACTGGGCACAACTTGTGCAAAAAACTGTAATAATGCTTGCCTTATGCTGAGTGCCAAAAAGGCAGACAAGTCTAAATACAAGTGCACACACACACACACACATGTACAGACAGAAAGGCACACCGTAGCGTACTTGAGCATGTGTAAGTGCAGTCAAACCAGCTACTCAACAGCATCTTCAACTTCAACCCCAACTTCAGCTCTGCGTCTCCAACTTCAACTTCAACTGGGGAGCTGCAGCTGCTGCTGCTACTCCACCTCCTACTCCTTCTCGTGCTTCTTCTCCCACTTCCGCTGCAGCAGCGCAAATAAGCTGCAGCTGTTGGTGGCAAGTTTGGCTCCCGGTGTGGCAAGCCAAACAAGTGTCTGGCTTCTCTCTCTGCCCTCTCATTGATTGCCTAAAAAAGCGTCCTCAAAAATTGGCCATGTTTTCATTTAGCTGTCACACGTTTGCAATAAAAAAAAGCCAAAGCATTTACCTGGTTGCCCCCCCCCCCACACCTCCTACTCCTACTTCTCTGCTGTTACTGCTCCCCACTGCATATTGAAATTTTATTGCATTTGGCTGGCAATGTCCTTCTGGCAGCAGCAGGATCGGTACATGCACTCAGGCGGCACAAATTCAAACATTTGTATTGCTGAAATTGAAAAAGGTGTTGGGTGCAAATGAAAAATTACCCAGCAGGACCTGCTGCAGGCACAGCCAGAGCAGCAGGAGGAGGAGGAGCAGGCTCGTCTCTCACTGATTGCCAAACGGCTGCTGGTCGAGCATTGATAGCGCTGCTTTTTGTCTTCATTTCTTTTCGGGAGCCTGTTGTTGTCTAGCCAATTGTTAACAGTCACAAGGGAGAGAGAGAGAGACAGAAGTGGGGAAGAAAGAAAGGGGATACACTGACTGATGAAGCTATAGAACAATGCAGCAGGTTTTCGGATAATTATGGAAAATGTTTTTACTGACACTCTGCGTCGGCTTTTTTTGTTATATTTTAATTGTGATGTATGCGAATATGAAATATATTGTTGGTAACATGATTTTTTACAGTTAATTAATAATATCTGTGTCCATTGATTTATGTCATTCGATCAGAAATGGCAAATTAATACAGTTCGTCCATTAATTGGCCAGTCGCATATTCATTTTGTTTAATTTCTATACATAATTGATGAAGTCGAACAAAAGTTGTTAAAGCCATAAACGGTTAATGGGCCACTTAAAGGATTGCCGCATCATTTGTGAATATAATTATTGATTAAAACTGATTAAAATGGGATTAATATGAATGACAAATAAGATAGATATAGTCGGAGTAATTTTAGCTTTTAAATTTAGCTTGGTATTGCTTTTTTATTAGATTTAGGAGTGTAGAAAGGGGCGTTGCTGTATCATTAAAAATGTTGTACTTATGCCAAATATTAACACATATTGTCAACAAGTTTCGTTACTCTAGCGCTTATAATCTCCGAGTTATAGACGTTCATACAGACACTTATCTAGAATATATTCACTTTGTGGCTTAGCAGATGCCTGTTTCTATCAGTTTAATATATTTTCTTGCACAAAGTTAAAACACCCTTCAACCCCATGATAAACAGTGAGAACAGATCTAAACAATTTAGAGTTATTTTAATTTCTCAAACATTTTCATTTATTTACAATATAAAAGCTTGAAACCACAGAAAGTTTAATTTGTTATAGAAAGAGTACAAATAAGAACTGCAGGAAATGTTTTGGGGGAAAAGTTCACTGCGACATGTTGCAGCATTGAAAGAGTTTTTCCATTCGTGAATAACGTTTTGCAATTTCTGCCGAAGCAGAAAATGTTAACTCCGAAAACTGTCATCAATCTGGCTAAAGTCACAACATGTAACAAAAATCATATGCTGTGCTGCACTTTTTTAGACACTGCTGCATGGTGTAGCATGTGGCATGGGGCAGATTGGTTCGCTGTTCGCGCTGTACCAGCTCCCTCTGCTCTGTCCCTGACCCTCTGACCGTCTCTGTCCGTCTCTGTCTATCTGCATGTCTGTTTTATGCGTGTTGGCGAAATTTATCTTTCATTTGATGCCGCCGTCGCTTCTGCTGCTGCTGGCTCTGCTGTTGCAGCTGCTGGATGTATGCAACATATGCCGCATGCAGAGGAGGCACAAACAATACAACAAAAAGAGGCAGAAGACACTGGCAAAAAAAGCGAGTCGAAAAAGTTAGCCGGCTAAGCTCAAACCCCAAACGCGTCGAGCCGAGCCAGTCAAGCTGTCAGCGCAGTCAAATCTGCAACAGGCACTGGCAATGCAGCAATCTGTAGCATGTGGGGCAGGCACAAGGCAGCTGATGCAGCTGGCGATGATGGTGTTGTTTAGCTGCATGACAGTTCCGCTGGGTCTCAAGCGATGGAGCCATCTAGGCACTGGTGCGTTAAGTATACGCAGCCTTGTCCCTATGCTCTGCCTCTCCCCTCTTCTCTGCCTATCTCTGTCTCTAACTCTCTTTCTCTCTCTCACTCTCTCCCTCTACCTGGTCTGTCACACCTTGGCTAATCCGCCAGATTTATTATTCATGCACAAAGCGCCAGAAAAACAGCTGACTCTGTGCGCGCCTTAAGTAAATTTCAATAATTCTAATTTCAACAGCAACAAAAAGAAGAAAACTTTGCCGGCTGATGAGGCGGCAACACAAAGCGTGGTGCCACGCCCACCATGCTTACAGCCCCTGCCCAGTGACGCGTTGCATGTTTGCCAAATGTAAACAAAGGGAACAGACACAAGCAAAGCTGGCAGAGTATAAAGCGAGCTCACACACACACACACACACCCCCTAGCACACTCAGCTCCCACCTCCCTTTTTCCTTCCCCTCTCTGCCCATTTGTGGCAAACGTGCAACTCACTTTTCGTTTTGTTGTTTTGGCTTTTTCATGCACCATTTATATAACCAAACCAAACCAGAAAAGAATAGACACACAACGGGACAGGAGCGTCTGCTCTGCCAGCTGTTCCGGCTCCAGCTATCTACCTCCTCCCCTTGGCATAGGCTTGTGCTGGCTAGAATTTGACGTGTGCTCGTTTATCATTCATTTTGCGCTCGCTTACATTACTCCCCCCACTACCTCCTACTCTCGTAGCCTTTCAACTGAACCCGTAACATTAAATTTTAGCACGTTCCGCGCTAACGTGCGCTCATTTTGGTCCATTCCCCCTTACCCCCAAATACATCGACAACTTTGGCCCAATGTCTTTGGCATTACGCACGCCATAAAGCTTAGCCAAAGCAGCAGATCCAGCTGCCCCCCCTGCCTGCCTGCCTGTCTTGCTTGCAGGCATCTTTCAGTCGTTCGATGCCGTAATGAAGTTAAGTGACGGGCGTCAGAGCGGCTTAACAATTTATGCTGTCAGAGGGAAGAAACACAAAAAAAAAAAAGAACCTGAAAAAAATGTGAAAAAATACAACATAAATAAACAATAAAGTTGAGGAGTTGAGCCTGACCTGGAGGTGACTGTGCGCCCAGCTCGTGTCTGAGTACTCATAAAGGTCTTAGCCGAGATTTGCAGCCTGAGCGCCTGAGCGCCTGCAGACAGGCCGCAGTTGGCGTTAATTGCAGCAGAGCAAGTCAAGAGCAATGCTCAAATTGTATTTAAGTTACATTTACAATTATTATGTAAGCTTTAAGCAAGGTATGCAGGGTTTGCTCTAAGCTGATTGTTTATAAATTGTATTTAAATGTAGATTAAGTGGATTATATCTGCAATAGAAACTGTAGAACATTTTATACTCTTCAAGCATTGAGATTGGTCAATTGTATGTTACAGGCAGGAGAAGGCGTGACAGACTCCACAAAGTGTATATATTCTTGCTCAATCACTAGGCACGTCAATGGAGCCATGTCTGTCCACCTGTGCTTCTCTTTGTCTATCTGCCTGTCTGTATGAACGCGCAGATCACAGCTATTCTAAAAGCTCGAGACACCAAATTTGGCATGCAGATTTCTGTATACCATACGCAGCTAAAATATATTTCAAATGTTGGCTGCCATGCCCACTGCCCACGCAACGTAATAGTTTAAATTTGCAGATCGATTTGTAAGCAAATAATACTAACTATAACTTTCTGACTTAGATAAATACCTAGCTGACTCTAGTATCTATCTCTACTTCAAATTTCAATTCTATCGTACAATAAACACAGAACTTATGAAAGTCTTCTTAAGTCTCAAGGC
This sequence comes from Zaprionus nigranus, assembly GCA_018903425.1. Taxonomy (NCBI): domain Eukaryota; kingdom Metazoa; phylum Arthropoda; class Insecta; order Diptera; family Drosophilidae; genus Zaprionus; species Zaprionus nigranus. The sequence goes on from JAEIGD010000010.1 coordinate 1,293,594, forward strand.
ATAAAAGGCACTCAAAGAAAAAAAACTAGACGTAGGATATCTTATTGTCAGGCTTGTCCAACTACAGAGCTTTTCTGATTTTAAATAATGCATGAACTTATAGAAAAAACAGTTTCAATACTAGTTTTATGTATATTCAATTATTGAGCAAATCATAAAGTATTTCAGACTTTCCTCTCCCCCCTTTTGGAATAAAAAATCTTATAAATTCCGAACATTATAAAACTTATTTGACAACATAAAAACATATTCAAAATGTTAATATGATAACTTGCTTTGTTTTATAAATACTTCATACATTTTATGGACTTTCTTTGCTCATTTTCTGCATTAAACAATGCGCAGTTTTATAAAAAAACTGTTCCTTCTTTTGTGGCATATCACAAACTGATTCCATTTGGATAATATTTTAATTACAACGTATTCGAAGCGAGAGAAATAAAAGAACTTTTCCACTTTACTGTGTGTTTTATGTGAATTTATATATTTGAGATTTATGCAGCTGCTGCTTTTAGTGGCGCAATCTGCAGCCTGCAGCAGCATGTGGCATGTGGCACGCGGCAGTGGGAAAGTGAGAAAGCTGCAGTTTGGCTGTGCGCGCTAAAAAATACAGAGATGGAGGTGCAGGAAGAGAGGGAGCGAGTAGAAGGAGGAAGAGGGAAGCAGGGAGAGGGAAGGAGGAACAGAGAAGGAGGTAAGGCAAGAGGGAGTGAGAGAGGGAAGGCAGGCAAAAGAGAGAGAGTGAAAAGGAGCCGCCACTCTCATAGCCCAAATAATTTTGTTTATGGCGTAAACATTTTTACGCTTTTGGCTTTTTGGCAAAAAGAACAACAACAAGAAAAGCAACAACAACAAGAATAGCAACAACAAGAACTGCAGAGCAACAACAACAACTAGCGCAGAGCAACAACAACAACAATGAGCAGGCACAATCAACGTGGTCGCGGCCATTAATTTAAGCGTCAGCTGCAATTTCATTACGCGAAAATAAAATTCCAGCGCGCAGCTTATTTATTTATTTATTTATTATGCCTGTCCCCCCCCCGCGCCAAAAAGAGCGGAAGTAGCGCAGCGAAGCTTTTAAACAATTATGAGATGCTGCACAGGTGAAAAAGTCTCTCTAATGTTGCCACGCCTACCCCGGCCCCCCTGCTTTCCTTGCTTTCCTGTTACAAGACAAACAAATCAAGTCGCGCACTTTGGCGACATTTAAAATTCAATAATCGTAATTAAATAGCCAAAAGCGACAGAGGGTAAAGGCCAAAGGGCAAAGAGCTGAATGCGGAAATGCTCGAAAAACCAGAAATATGCGCGACACAGAAGGAACTTTTCATGTTTCTAACTACTGCAGCGGCAAGTTGTCAGTTTGTTGCTGCTGCTGCTGCTGCTGCTCTCGTTGTATTTTCCTTATATATAATGGAAAACTTGTTTCGAAACTTTTAAATTAATTTTATTTTCGCCAGCTAGCACAAAATGTCCTTCCCATTGTTGAACTCTGCATTGCACAGAGTTGAGGGTCCGAGGCTGGCAATTAAAATAACAATATTCCAGGCAACCCCTTTTCCTCTTTCCTTATCTATGCCTTATGCCAGCTATAACTGTAGTTGTAACTCTATCTGTATATGTGTGTGTGTGTGGGAGACAAAAGGCAAGTGCAGCAAAAGATGCGCAGATAATTGAATTGCAAGAAGTAGCAGGCAACAGATACAAATGTATCTATGTATCTATGCGTTGCATTTAATGTATTACACTTATGCACAAGAGAAAGTTATAATTAGCTTATAAAGAAATGCCATTTAGCTGCAATACAACTAGACAATGCATATATCTTTTATCTTGCACTTTCAATTTGCGTGCAACTCAATGACAAACTTCGAGGAGGTGTGGGAGGAGGAGAGAGTGTGGAAGAGGGGAAAGACTGTAACTTCTCTACAGTCTGGCAAGTAAAACATCTTGACTCTCAATGTGTGCTTATCAAGATTGGCAAGAACGTCGTCGTCGTCGTCGTCTGGGTCGATATGGCCTAAAGGCAGCAATGTTCCAGCAAATGTTAGACACGCAAACTGTGCTGGGCAGTGCCAACTACTACTACAACTGCTGCCCACTGTTCCCAGTGAGAACAGTACTGTTGCCACTGTGTGCGTGGCCTCCAGGGGCAACTCTGTGCTTTGGGTTGAGGTTTTTTTGGGGTGTTGTGCATTTTTAATGTTTGTTTGCTGTCGCTGTGTCGCAGTTTATTGTTTTTTTTTTCTCTCCCTACCTCTCTCTCCTTTACTCTACCTCTCTCTCTCTCTCTCTGTCTAGCTCTGCCGCCCCCTTTCTCTGCATGTTTGGCCGTGTTGCCGCAATGTTGACGCTAGTTGTATAACACGCACACTTTGACCGATGGCCCAAAGGCAAAAACACAAGTAATAATGTCTGCCTGGCACCGCTGAGGTAAGCGCGACTAGGCAGATACCCAGTTAATGTGTGAGCGGTATAATAAAGCAACACTCTCGCCTAGACTCTATCAATTTACAGGGTAGTTGAACTTACCAAATTGCATTTTGTATGTTTGTATTTCGTGCTCTTCTGCTCGGCTTTATAAATACCCTTGGACACACACACACCCATACACAGACATACACACATTAAGTAAAGTCTGCAGTGCTCTGCCAATTAACAACGTAAATTGTGACATATTTTTTAGCGCTCTTTTTTACGACTCCGTCGTCATTCGACGATGACATTTGACTGATTTAAGCCAAGCCCTTATTAATTTCTCCCTCTCTCTCTTCTCTCTCTCTTTGCAGGTATGTATCTATTGATGGCTGCTCGAAAAGGGGAGTGTGGTGGTGAGGAAAGGGAGTGGCACACGAACGACGGCAACTTCCGCTTTAATGCAGCCGTTTTTTAACTTTTCATCCTCCTCAAAGTATGCTGCAAAAGTTTATAACATGCTGTCATTATGGCCAGGCGACACTTTGTGATTGCCAGCAGCGTCCGTCGCCTGCCACTTTGCCATTTCCGGCATTTTGTTTTTACTTCCATTTCATTCCATTCACCCTTCTCCTCCTGCTCCTCCACCTCGCACCGCCCGCTAATTTCTTTGATATTTATTTTTGTGCTCTTGCGGTAAGTTTTGCGGACAAAGTTTCAAGTGTTGCTTTCAAATGTAATTAAAGTGCTGCTACTGCCGCGAAAATGTTCGAATGATCAGGCTAACAAAATGGAATTATAATAAGGGGTGGTTCTTTTTTGAAAGGAGCTACCCAATGGGGGCTCGGGCAGTGCGTCCAATCAGCAACTAATTTGTAGCATTAAATGAAAATCAAATAAAATGATCAGTGTCACGTGTAAATGCCCAACAAATTGACATTTGCCGCACGCAACACACAGGCAGAAACTCACAGACACACACACAAAGGCAGGCACACACACAGGCACAGCCTGACTGGGCATTGCAGGCACTTAAAGGCGTCAAAAGGCGTCTACAAATTTCTTGGCTGCTTTCTGCTGCCACTTATGCTTACTGCGCACGTAGGCGATAATGTTTGCCTGCCAAGTGAGTGGCGGAGAAGGGCGCTAAAGGCGTGAAGTGAGAAAAGAAAGAGAGCAAGACGAGTAGGAGTAGCAGTGGCAGGGTGTGTGTGTGGCAGCATCTGCCAGTCTTTAAAAAGTGCAAAATAGTGAGACGTGGCACATGTGCCGCAGCCTAAGTTTCTCTCGGCTCATGCCCCACACACACGTACACACCCTCATATGCTGTAAATATGTATATTATATGAGTGTGTACACATTGTTTATACCACGTGCAGAGTGAGGAGAAGCGGGTAGCACAGTTAGAGTGTAGGAAGAGAAAGAAAAGAGAGAGAGAGAGAGAAGCTATAAGATATTTGTAATTATTATAGTGTATTAATAAGTTAAAATTACATATAATATCAATATGTACACACTGTTGCTTGTGGAAAAAAGAAACAGCATTGAAAGACAGAAGAAATTAGCCAAAGTATAAAATACGTATATATTTTATATAGCAGTATTAAAGGTAAATTCAGTGTGTACACACTGTTATTATAAGCCTAGAAGAGAGAAAGAGAGTCTCAAATTCAATCTGTGCACATGTTCTGTAGGGAAAGGGGAATACACAATTATTATTAATCATTATTAAGGATATTGCAATATGAATATGTAAATTTAAGATGTGTACACACTGTTAACAGAAAGCTAGAACACAGAAGAGAATATCGTTAAGATGCAGATATAGAAAGCATATATTATAATGATATTTTGTATGTTATATATTTAAAATCAATGTGTGCACACTGTTAATACATACAATGAGTGTGTACACACTGTTAATAACTTGCCAGTAAACTACAGCGTATATTGATATATTGTATAACAAATATATATAACAAATATGTATAAATTTAATATGTATACACTGGTAATGTATACAGTAAGTGTGTACACACTGTTTACTGCAGCAAAGAGATAGCTGTAAAGCTTCCCCTGCTAATTACACAGCATCTCTTCGCGCAGTGCTCTTGCAATTCTAGCCTTTTTTCCCGCTGCTTGTTAACGCTTTGAGCGGCTTTTCAATATTTATTAATAATTTATTGACGCGCACCCGCCGCGTGCGTATGCAACACATATTTTTCATGCGCCTTCCAACGTAATTAACCAATTTGTTCATTAAACCTGACCTTTATGTGCACAGCACACACGTTCCACACACGCACTCACACCACACACACACAGATAGCACACACGCGTAGCAGGCACACGCATAAATCGCGCAACGTTTCAATTAAATATTGACTTTATTATGCGCGACCCGCACAGTATGCGCTATTATGGACCAATAGATCGTTGGATTCAATAAAGTACAGTGAAGCCTGGCACGGCAGAGCAGAATTGATTAAATAAGCTCACTGCAATAATATATATAACATATGGTAGTATATAATGAGCCTCTCTCTCTCTCGTCCTATATAAAAATCACAGAACAGAGTCTATAAATCCCTTTCTGGCTAATCAAATGCGCTTTTAGGCAGCACACAACGTGGCCAACGTGGCTCATAAAGTATCCACAGATGCCTCTTTGCTTATTCCTCATGCGCCCCATTGTCACGCAGAGCCACTCAGAGTCAGAGGGAGTGAGGAGGGAGAGGGGGGAGGCTTATATAAAAATACATAAAACCAGCTACAATACGCGATATTTATCTGGCTTTATTGACAATAGCGTTTTGTCGATTGTTCAAATAAATTATGCCCTTATCAATAAAAGTTTGCCGTGGGTATATGTATTGCTGTACGTGTGTACGTCTGTGTGTGTGTGTGTGTTGCCACATGCTACGTGATGTTGACTGTGGTAACTGGCACAAGATTTGTGCAAGTGGTTTTATGTTTATGAGCTGACAACTTTGCCAACTCTATAAATCTTTAAAGAGTCCTTAGCTAAGTGATGATTTGAGCAGGGACAGGGGAAGTTAGGGGAATAAGGTGAGGGGAGGGGAAGCTGGCAGACAAATCAAAAATCAAATTGCTTAAGTGATTTTTCATTTTGCGCTTTCACCTTGTTACCGTTAACATAATTTCAAGGCGCCACTTCAAACAAACAGCGGCCCAACGTCAAATGGCAGCATAAGTGATTTGCTGCCGTTGTTGTTGTTGTTGTTATTTCTGTTATACTTGTTGTTGTTGTTGCTGCTACTACCCTCCACTTTGATATATATTGTTGTGCACAGTTTTCCTACTCTTACCTGCCAGCCTCCAATCGTTTCTCCCCCTGTCTGCCTTCCTGCCCTTAAAGCAGCCGGCATTTAATTTTATCGTGCGGAAGTTCTAAGTGCAATGTTTTTGCCGTTGTTGCTGTTGGACAGGTGTGTGTGTGCGGGGTGTGTGTTTGTGCGACGCTGCTACCAACGACATTGCTTAAAAGCGCGCTAAAATGTTAAATTTACGTTTGCTTTCATTTTTTCTTTATTTCTCCATCTCTCTCTCACATCTTTCTTTGCGAAAAACATTGAAAATAAATTGAAAAATGTTGGCTCCCCTCATAAAAGCTTGTTGACAACGCACCACCATCATCACCAACAACAACAACAACAGTGGGAGTGTGTTCTACAAAAAAAAAAGAAAGGAAAACACAAACAACAAGAACAAGAGCACTGGCAGCGACGCTTCATCTACAATGTGCAATATAAATTTGTATTTATTTATTATGATTTACCATTTTTGCAAATTCTGCAATTTAAAATGCGTTGACTTTGCCTCCTACGAAATTGGCCCACGGGCCACGTGTTCTGTTGTCTTTTCTTTTCTCTTTCTATTCTCTTCTCTCGTCTCTTTGCTTTTATTTGCATATTTTTTTGGTTTAGGAACACAAACAAAAACGTCAGGCGCAGCCGGAAAACAACACACACGCACACACACCTAAACTGGTCTGGTATCTGTTAATATATTCGCATTAAAAAAATACAAGTATTTGCACTGGCCGCGGGCGAGGCGACAAAGGAAACCGATAGAGAAAACGCTTTCTGATATCATACGATATATAGTAAGAGGAGATGAGGGAGAGGGAAAGAGATTGTCTCATGCGGAAAGCATATGCAAATGCAGGGGAAACTAGATTGAGATTGGCAGAGGAAAATAGAGAAAGGAAGTGCGGTAAAGAGACAGAGAGAGGATAAGTCTAGTCAGCATGCTGATAAGATGAAAAATTATAGCATACTTTTTTGGGCAACTAAATAAAGGGCTTTCATGTAGCTCATGCATATCTTTGTATGTCTGCCACTTCGACATTTTTCCAGTTTATTTTATACAAATTATCTGCTTAGAATTTATTGCAAAACATACAAAAATAAATAACAAAGATTAAAAGGCAATTCAAGTATTTGTTGCAGTTGACAAATCATATTTTCAGCAAACCATAGCATGCTTTTGAGCGCAAATAAAATACATTCCGAAGCTTGTTTAAAGATTAGCAAACTATTATTAAAATAAATATCGAAATAAATAAAAGATAAGATAAATCAAGTATTTACAAACGTGTAGCACACTTTTTAGAGGAAAGAAAATTCGCAAGAAAGCCCTCTCGGCCTAGCACTGTATCATGTCTCACCAGCACATTTCTGTGTTGTCCCCCCCCTTCTAATTAACTTTATCTCTCATGAAATTCTTCTTGAATTAATCTTCTTCTTCTTGAGTTTCCACTTCAAAACAAACTTTGTGCCTTTTCTGTGTAAAAAGCGGCCGCACTATTTGCACTATTTTCCTATTATGACAAGCACAAGGGCAAATATTGTGTTTAATAATGGGCATACGCAGTACCAAGTAGAGACTGGTAGCTGGTGGTACAGCTAGAGTAAAAAGTACTTCATGTTTTCTTATGATTATTACACGCTGTCACCGAGTCGCACAGACCAGCACAGCCAGCTCTCTCTTTCTCTCTCTCTCTCTCTCTCTCTCTGTTGGTCTAAAGCCATTTGTGCCTACCACACGCACACGCACATATATCATAGATCTAGTTGCGTGTGTCCTCGACAGAACAAGCAGCTCAATAAAATAAATAAAAGCAAAAAACAGAAGAGCAGCAGCAGCAAGAAAAAACAGCGAAGCCACAAGGAGGCATCGCTCGCTCAGTTTCTACAACATTTTTGCGCATATTTTAAACACAGCGCATTATGTTTTGAGTGATTTACGGCACAAGGGAAAGAAAAGCAGTAGCAGCAGTACCAGTGGCAGTAAAAACAATTAGAAAATAGTAGGAAAAGAAAGAAAAAAAAAAAGTGCAGAAAAAAAAGAACGAACGGAAGCGAGAAACTGAGTATAATATTGTTTTTGTTGTTGTTGTTGTTGTGTTGCTTGGCGAGAATGATTTGTGTTGCAAACTTTGCACAGACAGCGCGACGAGCTGATGCTAATGCAGAAAAGTATGCTATACAATTTGTTGCCGCCGGCCGCTGCCCCTCTGCCCGACACCACCAACGCCCACAACATTTGGCCCCAGTTGCCCCCACAGACGCCATTAATGTCGCCAACAAACTTTAGATAACTAATTAGACGAAAGGCGAGAGTCGCCTTCGACTCAAGAGAGAGAGAGAGAGAAGGAGAGAGAGAGGGAGGGGGAGTGCGTCTCGGTCATAGTTCTGTGCTAACCTTAGCGCAGCTAATTACATTTAATGTGTCGACTAAGCAACTCCAAAGTGTGGATAGATGGCGAACGCTTATTAAACAAGTGACAGTGGAAGGAAGGTGAACGACGTAAGGGATACCCTGTAGTAGATATGGAGACAGAGACAGGGATAGAGACTGTGACACAGACTGAGACTGAGAAGGAGACGGAGACTGAAACTGCGACTGAGATAGACCGACAGATAGACAGACAGAGAGACAGACAGAAAGACAGACAGAGAGACAGACAGAGAGACAGACAGAGACAGACATAGACAGACAGAGAGACTTATAGACATACAATCATTCAGACAGACATACAGACAGACTAGGGCAGACACAGAGACAGACAGGAACAAAGATAATTGAAAAGCAACTCTGCATGTCAGCAACTCTCTAGTGTACTGACAATATACCCCATGTCTCCACTCCTTACAGGGTATCGACACGTACAACACGAGTGTGTACAGCTGTGACTGTAACTGCAGCTGCTTAAGTGTTATGCAGCACTAGCAGCAGCCGCCTGCCTGGCAACGTGTGCTCAACTTAATTATAACTAATTTGTGGCATATGGGAGGAAAGTTAAGTAAGAGAAAGAATGACAGAGAGAGGGCGGGGCATGCAGCGTAGGTAGTGTAGAAAAAGTGCCAAACAAGTCGCAACTTTTGCGGCTCAAGTGGCCATTAAAGCATTAAAGCCAAATCACAAACACGCTGTCTAATGATATAGCAATTAGTCCAGGCTGGCTCTGTGTGGGTGTGTGCCTATGAGTGTGCCTATGTGTGTGCCTGTGTGTGTGCAGCAGGCAGCAGAGCATATGCTGAATATGAAGCGCAGGCAAGACTATGCAAGGCTAATCGCATTTTGTGCCCAATAACGCACAACGCCGAACACATTTGCATATTTATTAACGCTTGATTTCAGTAGCGCGTCCCTTGAACTCTGTTACCCCTCAGCCCCGACTTCCCCTTATGCTGCCTCTGCTGCTCGCCAACCATGCAGGCTAACCAGCAAAATGATTGAAATTAAAACCACAAGCGTATATAAAAAATCGCTTACGCTTAAAAGCTGCTGCAGCTCAGGCAAGGGACGCTGCATAGAGCAGTCCAGGCACAGCCCAGCTCCAGCCCTGTGCCAGCCCTGTCCCAGTCCAGTTTGGTGCTCAGAGTTGGCCAATGAATTCACGTAACCGCATAAAATCAAACGAAATAAGCCAACGCTGGCAAAAGTGGCAACAAAATGCACTTTATACAGCTACAACTTTACGTGCCTGCCCCCCAGGCTGCCAAACCACCCACGCTGCAGCTGCCTCTGCCTCTGCCACGCCTGCCTCCCTGGTAGAGGTGTAATAATGGCCAACGGCTGTCCCGGCACGCACGTGCCCGCCAATAGACCGTACGGACACGGATAGCAGCTGGACACACTGACGAACACGGGAAACACTCGACGGAACGCACAATGAAAATGCAGCATCGAAAAATTGAGGAAAATGGGAAAAACAGCAGCACCAGCACCAGCAGCAGTAACATGACCAACATGCAACTAACCGAGCGAAAGGAACTTTTTGGCCATAAATGTTGCCAAACGTGAAAAAAAACGTGCAAGGGAAAGAAAGAGAGAGAGAGGGAGAGAAAGTGAAAGAGAGAAAAAAAGTGGGCAACAAAATGCGAACAAATAGTCGGAAAATCAAGTTGAAATTTGTTGAGGTTGAATCGAAACGTTGAACGCACCAGCAAATGCTGCAGGCGGGCAGAGAAGGGGTGTGAGGTGGGAGAGGGAGAGGCAGAGAGAGAGAGAGAGAAGGGGATAACAGTTGTCCGTGTGCTGTTAAATTTCCAAGTGCTAACGTATGTGATTTTATTGCACTTTTCAACAGCAAACGAAAGCTGCAAATGAGATGAGAGCCAAAGGCAAATTAATAATGCATTTCACTTATAATTCGCAACTTGTTTTAGCAAGGGATTTGCTTTAAACATAAATTGCAATTGATATGGGGAACTTATGCGCTTATAATTCGCAACTGCTTTAAGCAAGCGAGTTGGTTTAGGCCACAGTTGCAAATTAAACTAACAATTTCTTTAATTCGTTTATAATTCGCAACTAGTTTTGGCCAGCACGTATACTTAAACAACATTAAACAATGTTTACACACTCCACTTCCCTTACACTTCCCTGGTTAGGTTAGGCGAGTTATTAAAGCATTTCATTTATAATTCGCAACTTGTAGTAAGTTGCTAGTATATTTGTATGAAGATTCTTCTTCTTCTAGTTTTGATCAGTAATTTATTTTTTACTTCAGCTATAAATATAGTTAAATATAGTTCCTATTCTACTGAATCCCATCAAGTCAAAGCAATCGAGTTACTACTAAGAATTCCAGCTGCAATCAAGTTAAAACCTCAAATTAGTTTCTTTTGCAATTCATGAATAATTCTCAACTAGTTAAAACAAGCTAGTCAGCTTATAAAAGACCTAGATTTGCCACAGTCTGTCTGTGAACAGATGTTGCACAACTCGCCGCCAATGTAAATGTGGCTAAGGCTAATGCGATTTCTGCTCGTCTACTTAACCATTTTGTTCTAGTCAATTGCTGGCCAATTGACTCTCTAACCATAGAAGGATGTGGAAGGAAATGTGGACGGACGTGGGCTTAGTCAGGACAGCAATGGTGGCAGCAGCGGCAGCGGCAGAAAACTAACATGCTCTCACGAGTAGTTACTGCTCAATGGCTGCCAGATTGTTTCGTTGAGAGGGAGAGAGAGGGGAGAGAAGAGAAGAAGAGAGTAAGCAGCTTGGAGAGTTAGGTTAGACAGTCCCCACACAGGCAAGACAATAACCCAAATGCAACTGCCAATATTACTTAGTTACATCAGGCAACTTAGCACACACGGGCACACACACACACACTGGTACTCTCTCACACACACATACGTTCACGTACTGGCACATGTATCGCATGTGGATCGACCTGAATAGAATAGAATCGAAACGGCGCAGAGCTAACGACATAAACGACATACGTGCTCGCTGGCAGATTGGCAGATTGCAAGATTGGCAGAATGTGCCACAAAAGGCAAAAGTTTTACTCAGCAGAGAGAGAGAGAGAGGGGAGACAAATGGAGAAGGGTAGATAGCAAGCCGTCAGAAAGTAAATATGCAACAAACAATGGCATTATGCAACTGTAACTTAAAGTGCACAACGACCCGAACGAGAATGAGAATGAGAACGAGCAGCAGCTCAGCAACAATGGACCCCAAAATCCGATTAATGCAGCTGCTTTACGCTGCCCCTCTCTCTCTCCCTCTCTTTCTCCATCTCTCTCTCTCTCTCTCAAGTTCTACTCCAGTTCCCCTCTCTCTCTCTGTTCTTCTTGCTCTGCCCTTTTGCTAACAAGATGCAGTGCAAGCGAAGCTGCTGCTGCTGCCGTTGCTCTTCACTAAATACAATGAATCGCTTCGATACTCACACACACACTCACTAGCTCACACATGCCACACATACACACACATACTTGTTCACACACTCACTTGCCATATGGCCAATAAACAAAAGGACAAATGCGACGCATCGCGCCGCCCCAGAGCCAATCAATCGCTATGGCACCCCAGAGAGTAGCTCAAGGGGACAGCAGAGAGAGAGAGAGAGGGGGAGACAGAGAGAGAGAGATGGAGAGGGAGAGAGAGAGAGGGTGACAGAGAGAGAGGGGAGCTGTAAAGGGGCAACACGCTGCACAGAGGCGATTGAACGCAACCTGACACGCGACCAGTTCAATGCACGTTCCCCTCGCATAGGTCAAAACCCAAGCAAAGTAATAGATTTTTGAAGGGGGGGCTGGGGGAGACGCGCATAAAAAAACGTTAAAACTGTGTTTGCAGTATGTTGCACAGTGTTGTACAGGGGTCAAAGTAAATACTACACAAGTGAATAAAATTGACAGAACTCTTGTATTTCAATTACTATTCATTTTAGCTAAAGAAACAACTTAAAAAATATTTAGAATGAATTTTTAAAATATTTAGAAATATTCAATCTTAAAGTCTCCACGACTGCAGCGCAATAGATCAAAGCCAATGCTTGTCGTTATTGCATATGCAATATAAAGGGGAGTTTGTTAGCCCCAAACTGCCACGCCCACTTTTAGGATTGCAGTTAAACTTTGGCCCAGCTCGAGCGTTGGCTTAATTCAATTACATAAAGCAAACCATGCGACGCGGGCAAACTTTAATTTGTATGCAAAGTCGATGCACAGTAGGGGGAAGAAGAGGAGAAGGAGAAGGGAGAGGAGGGGGAGAAGAAGGGAGAGAGTAGAAGAGTAGCTGAATCAGAGGGGAGCGCCGGCATGCAGGCGTTGCACTGTCATGTCCTTGCGCACTCAGGCGCCTAATCCTTTGAAATTGCCACAAACAAACACAGAGAGAGATGGAGAGAGAGTGAGGGAGACAGGAAGCAAGAGCCGTACTAATACCAATACCAGGGACACTGACACTATCAATAACAATTGCAGCTCACAAAACACACGCGCCCGCGTACAACTTATGCGTGTAGATTACGCATACGCCGTGTGGTTTCAGGCTCGTAAATACAGCGCAACAAACGCACATAAAATGTAATGCGTAAATGCGCGTGAATATTGCATAAACGAATTACCAATTGCGAATTGCGAATTACGAATTACGAATGTTAACTGTGAGTCAGTTGACCTCACCTAGCCCCGACCCCCTGCCCTCGCTGCCACGCTTGCAAATTAGTTAAAATTCCAGCAGAACAGCAGCAACAGCTACGGCAAACAGATACAGCCGCAGTTAAGCGAATCTGTTGTACACAAATAATATTCAAGCATAAAAATTGCAACAGTAGAGGCATGAGAGGAGAACGGGGGGAGTAGAGGGAGGACGCAGAGAGGGCACAGAGAGGACACAGGCGAGGGGGAGCTACGCCAGCAATGGAGGCAACTGGCACCCATTGCCAATGGCCAAAATGTATTTTTCTCATTTCCGTGGCGTGCACAAAATATTTTTGCGATTTCCGCCACACCCTGCTGGGCAATGCCACGCCTGACGCCCCCCCCCCGCCACGCCTCGAACGGGGCTGTGCACACAGTTGGCAAACCGGCACAGCATGAAATATAAATACAATACAAATAAACGCGTGTCGCGCATATTGCACATTCTCTCTGCGCGTATTTATTTACACCAATAACAACAAGGATAAGAACAACAACAATAACCATAACAACAACAACAGCACACACAAGGGGTTGACAATTTGTCAGCCTTCCATTTAGCCAGTTAGGCCAGCAACAGCAACAGCTCCTGGGCGAGAGAGCAGACCATGAAAATGTGCTGTGAAAATTTGCAATGCGCTGCATTAAATTCATGTGCAACACCCCAACAGAACAAATGTCGCGAATCTGCATAGTTTATATGTATATATATGTATGTGTGTGTGGGTGTAACAATAAAATAGATCTTAGTTGGAGTGTGCACAAAGTGTGGGCGAACTTTAAATACCCTGTATGAATGAAGAAGGGACGAGTTTGAGTGGAAAGAAATAAGAGAATGAGGCGAAGCATTTAAAGCTAGTTTAGTAAAAGGTTAATACTATAATAATACCCTATAAAGTAGATGGTCAAAAGTATTAGACTTAAGTAATGTAACGAAGATAGTCAAGAATATAAATATATATACTATATATAGTATTTCATTTATTTTTTATATTTTATTTTATTCATTCAACAACGATCGCATTTGACTATCAAATGTCAATGCTAGAAACGAAAGAAAGGCGTATAAATAATTAAATCTATCTTGTGCTTACAAAAGAAAAGGAACTGCAACTTAATACCCTGTAAAAGGAGAAAAGTTAATCATGTATTACTATATAGTCTGCAGTTAATAGAGATTGTCCTATAGTGTAGTGCGCTATAATTACGACTGTCTTTTATTTCAATGCTCAATATCGATTACAATAAGTGTTGCCACTTCGTTATATTTGCTCTTAATCTAAAAAAGGTTGCCAGCTAATTATAATATCTTAGAGTAATATGTGTGTTGTTACCCTTACTACAACTGTTTCTAAAATAGTTAACAACTGTTTCTACAATAGTTAATAGTTAAAGCTGCATATCTCTAAAAGAGAGACCAAGATATCTTCTCTAACATGATTTTATTGCAATACCGTTTTATTACATTCATATTCATACCCCCTTTATCAACTACAAACTAATATATACAACATGATTCGCATGCATGTAAATCCTTTAAGAATTCGCAAACTTTAATTAGATTCGCATAACAAACTCGCAAATCAGCTTACTCAATTTGCGCAGCCTGTCTAGGGTATTTTATGCCAAGCAATGCAAAAGGCAAAAGCGTTGAAGCAATGAAATGAATTTGTACGCGCTCATAAATATTTTACATATGCATATTGGCCAACTCGTTCCCCTGCCTCTGCCGTCCTCAACCCCCTCTTTTCCGTTTCTGTCTCTTTTGCCTGCTCCCCCTTTTGCCTGCGCGACATAACTCCAGCACGACTCCAGCTGTAAGCTGCCTACAAATGTGAAGATGTTAGCTGCTGGCACGTGAAATGAATGCATATATAATACGCACACACACTCACGCACACACACACACACACACACACAGGCACAGTCACACGCATACAAAAGCGCGCTGCAAATTATTGTGACATAAAGTGCTTTGACAGCGACACCCACCGCGACACGCCACGCAACGAGGCTCGTCGGGAACTGCGACTGCGACTGCGACTGAGCCTGACATTTAAGCTCGTGTTGCCACCGCCGCCACCGCCACTGCCACTGCTGTTGCTGCCTCTGCTGCTGCTGCTGTTGCTGACATTCATGCGCAACATAATTCACAGCATACTTCGAGGGTGGCTGCCATTGGAAATTCAAATGCTGAGCCCGTTAGTCGTCTGATTAGTCCCGCACTCGCATGCATATGACATATTTAAGTGGGTTACGTAACACAGAGACACAGACACACAAACAGAGACACACACACACAGACACTCACACAGACAGACAGAAACACAGACAGAGGCAGCACATACGCTTTGCGCTCATTAAAAACGAGCACAAAAAGTTGCCTCGTAAGTCGCCAGTTAATGCAACTTATGCATATGCTTACATCACACACACACCAATACACACATGCACATGTATAGCAAAAGGTCTTATATATATATATTTGGCCATTACTGCTCTGGATATTTCAAGCGCCTTAACTTCGGGCAATACATTGAGCAGCCGTTGAAAAGAAATTGCGGCTCAATGAATTACAGCATAAAGATTGCGTATTTTCCATAATTTGTTCTCTCTCTGCCACAGCCTTGCAGCATAAGCAGCGTAATAAGATTGTGGCAGTGTGTATGTGTGTGTGTGTGAGAGATGCAGCTCTGGCTCGACTAGTCGATTACCTGTAAAACTATACAGCAATTATTGGAAAAAGAAGCAGTAAGATCCAATGATATTGTACTTAAGCAGGTTTCTTTTTGTTAGTGATGATAGTTTGAGCAACATATCGAAGTAATTAATCGATAATTAATTGATATATACTAAACATGTCTTAATTAGCTTATTGAAAACTATGAATAGTCACTGTATCCTATTCACAAGAACAGTCTCTCAGTCTCTTCTACTTAGAACATATTTTGATTATCACTGCAAACATATTGATATCGATAACAGCTTTTATATTATGAAATGAGGTTAAATACCTACGTAATAGCATGCCTGTTATCCTGAGGCCTCAAAACTATTGATAGTTTTATTGTATTTTCAGTTTGCCACATTTAATTCTTATTAAAATAACTTAACATCATTGTTTGCTCAAGTTATCGATAAATTATCGATTAACAAATGCATAAAAATGAGTTGCATATTATAAAATTTAATATTTTTATATATTTATATAACATAAAATCAATCTTTGTTTAAGTTATCGATAAACTATCGATGAATAAATGCAATAAATCGAATTGCATATTATAAAATTCAACAAGAACCTTTTCTCATACTCCACATCACTATCAACAGTCCGACATAACCCTTCCCACCTGTTATTACCCACTTACAGGGTATAGACAAGAGGAAGTCGGCCTCGCACTTAAGGATCACTCAATATTCACTGTTTTATTTCGGTTATTTCGTTTACTTCGGGTGATTGCCGTGTACACACTTCATTTCAGAGTTGACAGCTTTACCTAATTAGTCGCCTGCTTGTTGTACATCAAATATCCCCAGGGCAGATGTGCCTCAAGAAACCTCGAATCATATAATATGCGCTTAAAACACAATTCCAATGCTTGCCGAAAGACTTGTACAGCCTTGTCGCAACGTGTCTTTGCTTGTCGTGTCTTGTACCTAGCATTAATTTATGGAAATTAGAAAATGAAAATTCGCATCGAAATTACAATTTAGTTTTTGGAACTCTCCCTGGAGGGATCTGCACAAGGACAGACAGACTGAAAGACAGACATTTGTCGCACACATAATGTGAGAATTAAATTTGCAGTCGATTTGATTAAATTCATATTTGGAGTAAAGTTTGTCAAGGGTATTAAATTATTTGGGCCAATTACCGTATGCAGATTGACAGTAGACAATTTAGTGGGATTATTCCAATACAATGAGAGGCTTATCGACGCAACTTGTGACTTCTACTTCTGCTGCTGCTGCTGCACTCCTTCAGGCTAATAAACTCAACACAGATCTGCATAACTTGTCTCTGGGAATAAATCCACAGCAAAAACTGTCAAGCAAAATACACTTTGCCCCCCCGGGGAACAATTGTGCTGACTTCATCTTGTTATTTCTTTCACTTTGCCTTATCCAAAAGTAATTATTTTCCATTAAACGTAATAATGATGCCTGGAGACCGATAACAGCCGCAACTGGCGGCGGCATTTCTCCGCTGTGGAATTGTGGAAATTAAATTATGCGCCGTTTTGTTTTTACTCGGACGCCACAGGCACAGAGCAGCCTCCTTTCCTTCCTCTCCTCCCTCTCTCTCTCTCTCTCTCTGCGCTGCCTTTCGCTCATCGTTGCTTGGGGCTAACTTTGTCACCTCGAACAACTTGTGACAGGCGGCGGCAGCACCAAAAAAAAACAACAGCACGCTGCTGACAACGCGACAAGGACAACAAGAGCAACAACAGAGCACAACAACAACAACAGGAACAACAAGAGGAACAACAACAACGTGTACTGTACGACAACGTTCGTCGAGGTTTGTTAAGCGCAGCCATAAAACGGCTCAGTACACTTGATCGACGCCACAAATGACTTTGGCTAGGGTTGCCACACCCACTTAGCAGCAGCAGCAATAGAGTTGAAGAGTGAGAGAGAGAATATGGGGAGAGGGGGGAGGGTAACGTAGCCCACTCTAGGCCTGGGCCAAGTGTACGCCTCGCTGGTTTTCTATGCGTCTAACAGAAGCATACATAATATCTGTGATATTCTTCTTCGCTCTCCAGCTTCACATCCCCTATACTCTCTCTCTTCCCCCTCTCTGTCACACTGTCTCTCTTTCTACCTCTCTCTCCCTGTCTCCCTCTCCATTTGTCTCTTCGACTGCGCTGTCCCTATTTCTATGGCCTGCACATTATAACAAATTTCTCGCTTGCATAAGCAACACACACTCAACAAATATGGACGGCACAGCCTTCCCGTGTGTACGTGTGACTGTGTGTGTGTGTGTGAGCTGATAGAGATGTGCCCGTGAGCGTGAAATTTGAGACAATATTTGCTTAGGCTTAATTGCAATTGGCAATCGCAAAAGTAAATGAAAAGCGCAATTTACAGAAAATTACAATTTACGTTTAATGTTTTCTAGGGCAACCGTACTGCGATATATATAGTTGTATGTTTAGTGGAGGTTACGGTCAAGTGTAGTTTAAAACAGATTATCAGTGAGCTAACACAGCTATCGATATTGTAGTTGGTGCATAAGAATCGATTAACTAATTAACTATCGCATACTAGAGTTGCATTTGCAATAACTCATAAATAGTTTCGTGTTTACTAAAGTGTAGCTTGAAACACACTAATCAATAGCATATAGATTATTAGTATTATTACCTACAGCCCTATCAATATTGTTTAGTGATTAACAATCGATAAACTAATTAACTATCGCTTTGCGGAGTAGCTTTCGAGATTGCACGAAGATAATGCCAAATAAAGTGACTTGTTTACTTTAATTTATCTTAAAACCCATCAAAAGTTGCAATTATCAACAACTTCATAGCTCCATCGATACTTCACAGTAATCGATAAACTAATTAACTATCGCACAACTGAGATGCATTTGCTCTTGCACGCACGCATCTCTAATAAACATGTAAAACATAAAACGCTGGCTAGGCTAACAGACGCCGCTATATCACTGCATAACAAATGGCCGACACACACACACATACAGTGGCAAACACACACACACACATATGGTGTGGCGTCATGGCGGCAGTCCATAAAAATGGAACGGAACTGCAAGTAAATTAACAGGCACGGCACATGAAGGCGGCACAAAGCTGCCCAGAATGAGGCTACAGGAAGAGAGAGGGGAAAGTGAGGTTGGCATAGGGTAGCATATCGTACAGGGTATACCTCAGTGTGTGTGTGCATGTGTCTGCTGTGCCTTGTTTTACATAATCAACCCTGCACACACACAGAGAGACACGCACAGACGGATGCATATGTATGTGTGCTTGATGTTGGCTACTTAAGTTACACAATGACATTTTTCAATGTGTCAGAATTTTATTGTTGCAACTTGGGGCATTGTTGTTGACAACTGACATCTTTCTTTCTGCAACTGACAGAGCGTCATGGCTGCCCCTCCCTTTTCCACTCCTTGCCACTCTTCTCTGGTGCTGCTGCTGTTGCTGCTGCTGTTTCTCTGTTCCTGCTTTCAACAATTTCTATTTCTGTCGCTGCTTCTACTTTTTGCTGCTGCTGCTTCTTCTTCTTCCTCTTCTTCTTCTTCTTCTTGCATGTCCGGAACTGTTGCTGCTGCTGCTGCTGTTTTTTCTGTTTTGTCTCGAAATGTTGACAACTGTTTTGCCACTTTTGCCGTAATTGAAAAAAAATCTATTCAAATTCAGTGCACAAAACTGTAGCAAGTATCAGCATACACTGCGTATACACTATATCTCCCTACTATCCCTGCATATACTCTGCATATATTTTTATCACATTTACTTGAACGTCAGCTAAGACCGGCAAATTTAACAGTTCCGTTGAGGAAATTTAGAGAAAGTTGAGCGACACAGTTGAAATGAATGAAAATTGAGAACTTCTTTGTAGTTGAAAGACTTAAGATAATGATCGTGTTGGAATGATATGTGATATGCATAATAATAAGGGATATATGTACATAATAAAGAGTGTAAGAGGCACTACTTTACTTCAATATTATTATATGTATTATAGGTATATAGGTAGCTAACATCTTTAGCTGCATTTCTTTGTCTCCCTTTCAAAGATTCAACTAACTTAATATCAAGTTCTTGGTATACTATGAGAATACTACATAATGCTGTTCTTGACAGTTCCCATTCCCTTTTTTCAGTGATATAATGAAGCAAATTATTAGCTCACACTATCTTATATCAGTTTTATATATAAATAATAACAATTTCTACTTATTCTATACTACCAACTAATGCAAAACTATTTCCAATTCAATTTCTCTTATCTAAACTTTATCTAAATGTTTTTATATCCAATCATATATGAATTAACATTTGTGTTTTAAATTTCCCCACTCTTATCTAGAGTGAACATTGAAAATTGTGCTATTCATACCTAATTTGCCACGTTTTTAATATAACCCAAAATAATCCTCACACTTTCCACAAGTTTCGACGAAATTTTTTCGCAGAAATATCTAAGAAAACTTGAATTCAGCTGCTGCTGCTGCAATTGCATTTCTTCAGATAAGAACGCTGTGAACTTTCAGTGCATTACGATTCGCGCATTCATAAATATTTCCCCTCCCTCACACACCCCTCCCCGCTGTGCATTCCCCTCTACATTACTGCCAGAGCATCTTATTGTTGCGCTGTGAAAACTGCGAGCCAACTAAAGCAATTTACAGTTCCTAAAACAGGCAGACGAAGGCGCTTGCAACTGACCTGACAAGGAGGGGAAGGAAAGAAGGAGTGGGAGGTGGGAAGAAGCAAGAAGGAGGCAGAAGTAGGAGGGGTAAGAAGTAGTTGGGTAAGGAACGGCAGCCCAGTCAAACCAAACAAATGGAAAAAATTCAAATTATCTGCAAGGCAAAAATAAAGGGAAAAGGCAGTGGCAGTAGCAAGCAGCAATAACAACAACAATAACAGCAACGACAGCAGCAACGATAGCAGCAACAATAACAACAACAATCAGAGCAACAACAACAACAATGGCATCGCGAAGTGTGTGCCAAAGTTGAGTTCTTTGCACACATTCTGCCACTTGAACATTTTTCTTTTTGTGCGCTCTGCCGCCAAAAAGGAAAGCCAGTCTGAGCCAGTGGCGTGGCCAAGCAGAGTGTGAGTGGGGGGGGCAGCATTGGTAGTTAGAGGTAAGGGGAGGGGGGTGGCAAAAGGAATGGTGAGACTGCTGCTGGAATTTCGGTGCTACCAAATTGCGCGCGCTCTCTGTTCTCTAACGTGTTTGGCTTAAGTTGGCTTGGTTTCTGGTCTCGGTTGGGGTTTTCCCGCTACACACCTCTCTCTCTGCCTTTCTTTGCCTCCTCTCTCTGTCCTTCTGCTTTCCCTCTTTCTCTCTTCTCCCTCTGGTGCCCTGCTTGTCTTCTTGGCAGCAGTTTGTGGAAGGCAGCAACAGCAGCAGCAGCAGGCAGTTTTGGCCATTTTTGGCGTTTTATTTGCATGCCAAAAGGCAGCTCAGCACACACACACACATATACACACACACATGCGGCTAAGTGAAAAAGTGATTCTGCGTTATGCTTTTCTTTCTTCGCCTTCTTCAGTTCGCCCCGAAACTTACTTTGGGGCTGCTTAATGCATGAGAGCAAATGAAAAATGAACTTAATACACTTGCAAACTACGGTTCGGGTAATTGCACGCTGATTTATAAAATGGCCAACACAAGCACACACATACACAATCCTTCATTCTCTCCCCCTATCCCTCCCCCTGTCCCAGTCCCTGTTCTACTCTCACATGACTATTAGCACTGCTTCAAGCGCAAAGTTGTTTTTGTGCCTGAGCTTAAAGCCTACGCAAAGTGGCCGTAAAATGTTTTTACTTTTGTCGGTTTTTCTTGCGGCTGCTCGCTGAACTTTTAGCCCAAAACCCGCTGAACCCTCTAACGCACAGGCAAACACAATGTTAGACAACCCACTCCACATATCCCCTCTCTCTCCCCTTACTGTCCTCGTGCCTTGGCAGAAAGTTGACAGTTGGCATTTGCAACAGTTTAACAGTTAAACAAAATGTCAGACGCACAAACATATTGAAATGTAAGCAATGTGGCACTCACTTGCTAGCTGCCCCTCCCCTCTCTCACTCTCCCTCTTGCCCTTTCCCTCTCTCTCTCTCTCTTTCTCTCACTCTCTGCTGCTCCGTACGTCACTCTGGTTTTGCCTCTGGTCAGGCTTTTGCTGTTTCCCAGTCTGGTTAACCCCATGAAGCTCTGCGGCTTTCTGTCACAGTCTGTGTGTGTATTCGAGTGTGTCTATGTGTGTCCATGTATCTGTGTTTGTGTGTGCAACACAATCTGAAAATTTATTCATTGTGCGCCACATTTTTTGACTTAATCCATTAATGGCCAAAACTACAAAGCGTTGACAAATGGCGTTGACATTTCTCTATTTCGCTGCCCTCTCTTCCTCCCCTTTCCCCTTCCCTCCCTCTTTCACTGTCTTTCTTTTTCTTTTCCAACAACCTTTGAGTAATCTTTAGATTGCTTTTTATGGCCCAGCAATCAAATAATTGCAAATCGAGCTGTTCTGGTTGCTGTTTTTGCATATTGCCTAAAGTCGAAATAAAATGAAATGCATATTCATTTAAAGTTATGAATTATTAACTGCCATAGAAAATATGCTAAAAACAAATTGAATTAATATTAATCACCCGGTTTCGAGTATCGATTTCATAGATTCATATTTAAATTTATGCAACAGTTATGTGCAATGTTTATCTATATATTGTAGTGTGTGTATGTATCTTTTATGCTGCACAAAATCGACTGTCAAATGCATTAATTAAAGTGTAATCAACGCGTTTATTAAGCTAGAATATCGTGAAATTTTATTTTCAAGCTAATGTGGCTGTTTTTGCATTCCAAAAAGCATTCAAAACAGTTAAAGCACGTGATAATGAAGTAAGTTCTGCTATAAAATACTCTGCATAAAAAAAACAGATGCAAGTTTGTTATACAATACTGTTATACAATAGTTAGCACTTTCATACAATTGTCCATACTGATATACAAGACTACAGGCTGTTAAACAACATTAAAAACTCTTATACAACAATGATATATTATACAACCCAAAGTATCCTGTTCACTTGCTAGCACCCTCTCCTTCTTCTATCTCCCTCTTCCGATTCATTTGCAATGAAAAATATATCCTTTTTCGTTTACCAACACTGAATACTGCACATATATAAATTGTTGAAGACTCGCATTAGAACAGATACTGCCATTTATGTGCTATAACGCTTTTAAAACCTGAAACTTGCGTATTACACTATAAAATACCTATCACTTAACTTGCAAAGCCTTTCATTTTACAACACGGAAAAGAAATCAGACCAAAGTTGCATAGTTAACAAAGAGAACAACTTATTTAGACTGGATAATTAACTTGGATCACTCGCCTCTTACTGCCTTCATATACCCACTCTTAATTGGCATGCCTACAGGGTATAATTATTCCTTGCTAGTTTGCAAACACTCAAATGAAAATTGCCATTTTCATTGATAGATTAAAAATGCAAAGAAAAATTCTCCAATGAATGGAAAATTCTTCATTCCTCATATGGAATACGCATGGCAGCAAAAGTGTTGCCTACAGTTGGGGGCAAACAATTTCCATGACTTGCAATTTGCAGCTGTGTGTGTGTTGTGTGATGTGGAATGCGAAATTATCGCTTAGCTTGGCTGACAGCTAATGCACTTAAAACTTCACAAATGTCTTGTCAATGTTTAAATGTTTCGACTGCGACCACGCCCAGCCGGCGCCAGAGCGAAGCCACTCCCCGCCCCACACCGCTCAGCGACACCCCCACGCGCTGCTGGTGCTGGTGGTGGTGCCGATGCCCAGCGACGGGCCAAACGACAGCGTCAACGACTTGAGTGCAAAATTCAATTAACTTGCTTAAGCACACACACACACACACGCATGCATATGCAGGACTGCTGCAGTGCGTATGTGTGTGTGTGTGTGCATGTGAGCTATCAATTTCATGTCCAATCAAGCAGGCAACCAGGCAGCAGCAGCACTGGCACCGGCAACGGCAGCAACAGCAGCAGCTGCAAATGAAACTGCAGCGATGCCTCGTAAAAGCCATGTGGATTGCCCAAAACCACAGCCACTTAAGCAGATGTCAACTTCATTTTGCATATGACATCTGCCATACACATGCCACATAGCCAGGCAGACAGTCTGCAGTACTTAAAGGTGCCTGGCAAAAAGGCTTCATCTCTGTTCCTCCTCCCCACGCGAGCCAATCAATCGAAGCAGCTGCGGTCTGACTTCTGGCTAATTGTTTCTCCCGCACATTGTTTAATTATTATGTAAGTCCACCCCGCACACACAGACAGGCGCACACAGAGACACAGTCTAATTAAAGCGCTTTTGCATATTAAATTAGACTCCGCTGTCGCTGTGCGGTTGCAGCAGTCGGACGTGGCGTGTCATGGCCAAATGGCCTGTCAAATAAGAAAGCATTTTGTCCAAATGTTACCCAAGTTACGACATACAAGAGCAGCCCCAAACAGAGTTTGACATTTTATGATGTGGCCCCCCCGATCTCCGTAACTCCCTGAAGCCCCAGAGCAAGCTCCTGGCAGGCAGCCACCGTCACAGCACCCTTTTTTGGCCTGTCAATTACATCAAAATTGTGAATTGTACTCGTTATGCATTTGACATTTTCGACTCAATATAAAGCGAGAATATCTGTCACACACACAAATACACACAGAAATGTATGGCAAACAATAGTCGAGCACCTTTTTTGCGTGCCATAAATAAATAATCAATGAATTTATACCTTTGCGGCGTATACGTAATATGGCAAAACGATTTATTTGCCAACACCGCAGCAGATGAAAGAGTAATTTGATTTCGTTGTGATTTATAAGAGAGACTTTGGCAGCCGGACAGCTGAAATACATCTATGGAAGTGACAGGCAAAGGCATTAGATATTACACAGGGGGGAAAGGAAACGAAGAAATCAATGAAATATAATATAGA
This sequence comes from Zaprionus nigranus, assembly GCA_018903425.1. Lineage (NCBI taxonomy): Eukaryota > Metazoa > Arthropoda > Insecta > Diptera > Drosophilidae > Zaprionus > Zaprionus nigranus. Next base: position 1,318,204 of record JAEIGD010000010.1, read on the forward strand.
GAAAAGGAGAGGAAGGAGGGCTGCGCAGCAATTGACATAGTTTTCTAAGAAAAAGGAAATAACGAGGAAGCAAAGAATTCTGTAAAATCAGGTGAGCTGTCTTTTCCCATTTGATTGCAAGGCGCTGTCCATATTGCAGGCTTATGCAATCGAAACTCAGCTTCAATAAATATTTAATTGATAAATTGAATTGGCAATTGCAATGCGATTTATTTGTATTCATATTGAAATTTGGAATTTTCCAATGATTATTCAATTTGCATTATTAGTTAGTGTTGCCAGCTTGGCCGTCTCTCCCATCAAATCTCGCTGTAATTGTCTACACTGCATAAAGAACATAAGTTAATCATTTTGTAGCTATTTTTTTAGCTTCTTTTTATATCATTTGGCTTTTGTTTGCTCAATAATGCTGGCAACACTGACTATTGTTAGTTGCCTCCCAGCTCAAATTCAAATAATTTTAAAACAGCGCAAAAGTATGCTACAATTTTAATTTATGTATTGACTTTAAGCCTGCATTAGCCTTTTTGCGGCAAAGCCGTAATACGAGCCGTATACTCTATCTAAAATTCCATTTGATTCGTTGCCTTTCTCACCTCGACAATTTACGTCAATTGCACATTGATTTATTTTGCTTGTCCCCTCTGCCAGTGCAGTCAGTTATTTATTTATTTATTTATTTATTTATTGCTTTTTTTCTTTCCTTATTGCCATTGCCCATTGGCTCTGCCTAATGTCGTGACTAGAAGGAAAATTAGTTTTGATTTTGTCGATTGCCTTGCAACTCCAATGGTTGCCATAGACAGAGGAAGTCAGGGAGAGGGAGAGAGGGAAAGAGAGAGAGAATGAAATGGGCAACGAAGTCGAAATGCACGGCAAGAAAATTCCCCGTGCGCATAAATTGCCAAAAGTCGAAAAAAAAAACAAACAAACAAATACACCATCATATAAAATGGGCCATGTCGCTGCGGGCACTGCCAGCAGGAGTGCAGAAAGGGAAATGGAGAAGTAGGTGAAGGAGGAGGAGGGGGAGAAGAAGTGCTTGATAGCGCGTCTGGGCAAACAAAACGAACTCGTGTTAACTACACATTTGGGTATTTGTGTATTAACACTTTGGCAGTTGGAGGAACAGCTAAAGGCAGCACAGGCAGCAACAGCAGAGGTGCGGGAAAGAAAGGGGAGAAGGGAAGAAAGAGGGAAGGGGCAGCAGCAATGGGCGAACTGTTGTTTTGCGTCCGGGCTAAAGTTTAATTGGCTAGTTTAATTGTTGGCAAATGAAAATGAAAAAGAGTGAGAGAGAGCGAGCAAAAAAAACCAACAACAAAGAAATTTAATCAAGCAAAGAACAATTGCGCTAACAATCACACACACACAGAGACACTCACACATAGACAGCTGCATATGTGAGCAGATATAAATAAAAAGTGCAAACGTTTATTGGATTTAACGAGCTCGCTTGCTCTCTCTCCGCCTCTGCCTCTCTATCTATGGCATATGGCAAAGTGCAGGACAGGCATGGGTGTAGGGGGAAGGGGTAGGGGTAGGGTGGATTCAACATGAAAGCACTTTTAGCGTTGGCAACGATGGCAGCTTAATTTAAATGTCACCTGCACTAAACAAATACCTGAGCAAAGGATCGCACACAGAGACAGAGGCAGGCATGGGCAGGAAGGGTGGACAGACAAACAGGGAGCGATGATATTGTTGGTGACACTCTTTCAGCATTAAGTGTGTACATGACAAATACACACACACACACGCACGCACAGCATAGATTGGCTGCACTTGAAAAGCCACTCAACAAATCAACACAGAACAGCAGGACAGCAAAACAGACAGAAGGGGGTGCTCTCCACATACCATATGCAATTTAATTATGAGACTAGCGACAGTTAATATAGCGCATAGGGGGCATAGGTTCAGGTACAGGTGCTGGTACCTATGCTGGAAAGTATGCAGTATTTGCCGTATATACCAAAGAAGGAGATGGAATTGAATTGTTGCAAATAGAAAATGTCAATGTTATGAAGGCAATAAAAGCATAAGTTTTTTTGCAGTCTGTGCAGGCTAAGCAGTTGTACTGCCCCTACCCCCTCTTCCTGCTCCTTCTTAACCCTCTGCTCCCCCCTCTGGAAACTTTTCTCTATTTGCTGTGTGTGTTTATTTTTGTGTGGGTAATGGGCCGCGTCTTGTGGCTCATATCATTATGCATCATTAAGTTGATGGGGCAAGAGCGCAAATGGAGACTCGCACACACACACACACACTTGGGTTTTATGGCTACGTTGTGGACATATTGTCACATCTCTTGAGCGCCGTCTGTGCGCGCTATTAAACTGCAAATTACTCATCGAACAATATTTTTGTCGCCCCAAGTTCGATTACAAATGTCACAAAAAGAAAGAAGGAAAGAGAAGGAGAGAGATGGAGAGAGAAGAAGAGGTAGGGAGAGAAAGAACTTAGTTTAATGTACAACTTACAGCAAAGCTAATAATTCCACAGTTAGTTATCGCCTGCCTTCAGCTTCCTCTACCCCCCCCTGCCTCCCTCCTGGGCAGTTACACGCTGCAAATGACGTAACAGAATACAGCAAACGTTATTTTATATCCACCCCCGCAACTAAATTATTAGTAATTAACTAACGATGCGTTGCGTTGGCAACACTGACATAGAACATGATGCGAAAACTCATTAAGCTCTGGCGATATAAAAATAGTTTTGCTTACGTAACGCAAGGATTGATTTGGTAATAATTACAGCTAATTGTATTTGGAATGTATTTGCAATTAAAGATGTATAGAAAGGTGTTGAAATACATTACAATTGTGCGAAGTGACGCAGTTGCTACGTTTACTTCCAACGTCATGACGTAAGCAAAAGTTGTATATGTTATCGATAACTTCTGGTTGATAAATGTAAACTAAACTACCTACGTCAAACAATTATGCAGTGTTTTATGCATATTCAGTGACGTAGTAGCTGCGTTTACTTCTATTGTCATGATGTAAGCAAGTTTCAGCAGTAATCGATAACTTCTGTTCGATTAATTTGGAGTAACTAACCTATGTATATCAAATTCATACATAACGTAGGCTACGTATACTTCTATTATCATAATCTTAGCACTATAATCGAGTTTCATAAGTTATCGATAACTCAATCTTGATATATATAGACTTATCTACCTACGCAAATGCTTCCATAACGTAGGATACGTTTATTTCTAATATCATGAGCTTTGCACGTTTATCGAGTTGCCTTAAGTAATCGATAACATATACTCGATATATTTTGACTATTCTACTAACGTCAAATGTATAGCAAAAGTCTACAGTGACGTACGCACATATGTTTAGTTCATACCTCTTGTCGTTAGTACGTTTATCGAGTTTCATAACTAATCGTTAACTCCTACTAGATAAATTTAGACTATACAAACTACGCCAATCGCTTGCGCAGCGTAAGCAAACGCGTAAATTTCAAAAAAATAAATGCAACACTTTGTGACACAATCCCCAGTTTCACCTCCCGTGAAAGGGGTTGACAACTTAACGTAAGTGCTTACGTCATTGTGTACACAACTGTACTGTTAGCTAGCTACCTCTCTCTCTCTCCTGCTTTCTCTTTCTTTCCCTCTCTCTCCTGCTATAACTTTCCATCTTTGCGTCAAGTTTTTGGCACATTTGCTTGACAAATTGTTTTGTTTGCCCCGTCGGACGTCAGCAATCGATACACATAGAAGAAGTTTGGGGTATATACGATATATATGCATGTGGGTGCGGGCAGTATAAACAGCAAATGGCAACAGCAAGAGCGTAACGGTGAAATGGTAAACCAGTAACGGGCCACACCCACACAGAACTAACTAAGCAAAGTAGTTGTCACAGCAACCGAGCTGAGCTTGCCAGCTAAATAAATACAAATATATATACGATATATAGAGATGTGGTATATATAGCAAATGTAAATATAGGGGCAGGGCAGTGGGGACTATATTGATTAACTAAAATTTCAATTTCTTTATTTTCTCATGCCATTTCTCTCTCTCTCTCTCTATCTTTGCAGGTAAGTCGCAGTAAGCTAAGACGCTCGTTTGGTTATAAAATCAAAGTACGTACTTCTTTTTGACACCAGCTCACATCCTGGGGCCATACACAAAACAGCAACACACACACACACAGACAGTGTCAACAATGGCGCCATTAGACAGTGAGAGAGAGAGAGAAAGAGAGAGAGATGAAATCAATAAAGTCGAACGTATCCTGCTGATAGCTGTTTAATGTTTACAATATGTCTTTATTTCTTTTTCTCTCTTTTACATTTTCTTTTCCGCATTGCCCCCTCATCTTACTCTTCTCTGCTGCCCGCATACATATTTGCCTTTGACTTTACCTTGAGGCCAAACGCTTGAGTTGTCTCTAGCTCTCTCTCTCTCTCGAGAGAGATCCTTTCAGCTATGCAAAACGATTTGATAATACCCAGCGTTATGGCCACGGCCAGCAGCACAGTAGCAGCGGCAGCTGCAGTTGTTATGATAGCAAAATATTCAAATGACAGCAGGACGCTGCAAGCCAGGGGCACGTCCCCTCCCTCTCCTTGTCTATCTTATTCTTTTTCTCTGTGTAATGCCAAACAATTTAGTGCAAGAGCTTCTGCTGCTGTTGGTGTCGCCTGACAAAGGTAACCTCCATTATCCGATTTACATTTAGGTTTAGGTTGAATGCGCTCAAATGTGCAATTCAATTTAAGCAAACAAACACACGACAGATCCGAAGGGGGCTAGGGAGGTAGTGAGGGAGCTGACAACAGTAGCTACTGCTGAGTTTCGGGATGCAGTTAACCAGAAAAGCAGCGCAAAAAGCAGCTTAGCTACCGGGGCCAACTGCATGGGGTAAACCCTGCGTACAAGAACAACAACAAGAGCAGCAAAAGGGACAACAACAAGAGCAACAACAACAACAAATAGCAGAGAGTAGGGAGCCAAAAGGGTCGACATGGCGCATAAAAAATGCAAAGTCAGTGAAACGCAACTTAAGCTTTTTTTACACTCGTGGGGAGGAAGGATTGGAAAGAGGGAAAGCAGTGAGCTAACACAAAATCGGGATAAACACACATGTACAACACATACTCCCACACACACACACATACCGGTGCACAGGCAGAGAGAGAGAGGAGGGAGGTAGAGAGCGAGAGGCAGAGAGATAGACATGAGAGACAGGAAGTTAGCACATGAGAAAAGTAGATTAAACACCGCAAAACAGGCGCTCAATGAGTCGAGTCACATGCAAAATGCCAGCATACAAACTACAGATTGCCTTAGTAACCTTCCCCTCTCCTCCCCCTCTTTCTATCCCACTTCAACGTTTTTTTGATCCATCAAAGCCGACAAAGTGCGCTTAAAAATGTCAAAACAAACGAGGCAACAAAACGCTTTTCGGGGCTCAGTTCTGTCACTGTGTGTGTGTGTCATATGTATGTGTCTGTGTCGTGTGTGTCTGTGCCTGTCTGTCTGTCTGTGGGTGTCCAACTGTAAGCTTAGCACACTGACCACGAAATTCAGCTCATGCAACAATCTGATGCACAACTAACTTTTGTGTGTTGCAACGCAAATGTTTAAATGATTTTTGAAAACACAATCTAAGCTTGGAGCTTAGTTAAGTTGATGCTCGTTTAAAATGAAACCAAAGAAAAGTTCCGAATTGAAAACTGAAAAAGTTGACAAAAATTCAGCTAGAGTACAAGATAAATAACTGTGTAAACAAAAGTTGTACTAATATTTATGTTGCACAGCAAGTCTCTGTATCATAAGCAAAATGTATAATCTAAATTTGAGAGACCTTTTATTTGATATAATGTGGATGTTTAGAAAGTAATAGAACAACTAGGCAAGGTCATAAATATGCCTGAACTGCATTTAAAAACAAATTTATATAGCTCGGCTTGTTTGTTTCGCAGAGATCTCTGCTATGACAGCAGCTGGAGACATGAAATTTGGCAAGTAGATTGCTTTGTAGAATACTCAATTGAAGTTCCTTTCAAATTGTAGTTACCACGCCTACTACTTGCATTAATCAATTTTTTCGCTTGTTAAAAGCAGTTTTAGAGCAAGATCTGAAGCTTTAACACACGACTAGCTGTTGATAATATGCAACTATGCAGCAAATTTAAGTACAATTGCTTAATAAACAAGGCAGTTATTCAAAAAACTATTTGCGTTAGTTCTTAACAGAGTACCTCAGCATTCTCAGTTGCCTGCTCATGTGTGTGCCTATCTGGCTGCAACATACCCCTATTAATTTGTTGTCTACATTCCTATGCTGGCAAAACTTTAGAAATAACTTTGCAAATTTTATTAATTTTCAAAGTGTGCCAACTTTGTCTCCCTCTCTCTTTCTCTCACACCCCTCTCCCTCATTTCCAACTATAGATTGCGCATTTGCACCCCCCGCCACACACACACACACAGAGACATACGCCACGTGATTGGGATCAAGAATTTATGCATGAATTTCAAACATTTGGGTAAATGGCATAACAATTATTGTTGACTTTATAATCATTGGGGCATTCCGTATGCATGCGATGCGAATTAAGCAATTGTCTGCCTATGCTGGATCGTATAAATATTAAATATGCATTAGCCTGGTTCACTTGGCTCACCTGCTCACCCGCACACACCTGCAAAACACACACGTGCACGCTCACTCCATGAAATGTGTTCACTGTGCGCACATTTGTATGCTACAGTTATTTTTTTAGATTTTTTAATGCTCTGCCCCAACAATCTGCACAGCTCTCTGCCCCTCTCCCTCTTCTCTCTCTCCCCCTATCTTTTTCCTCTCTCTCCCACTCTCTCCCTTCTCTCTGCCCTTCTCCCTGTCTCTGTCTCTCGCTCAACCTCAGTCAGTTGGCCACGTGGCGCCGCAATGTGTTAAATTTTTACAGTTGAATTTGTTATGCCTCGCTCTTTTTGTGTGTGTTGTTGTGTATGAGTGTGTGTGTGGGTGCATATGTGTGTGCTGAGTAAATTTGAATTTGATTGAAAAGCATGTGACACAGCGGCAGCAGACCGCCAGCACTGCCCGCACTCCGCCATCCTCAGCGCTTTAGCACTCGTCTTCTTTTCACCTGCCTTCGCTTCCTTTTGATGCTCCTTGGCCCTGACGACATCGACGACGAACGTCTCCCGTTCTGCGTCCTGCGTTCTGCCTCTAGGTTCCTACGCCTCTTTCTCCGGTTTCCCGGCAATGTCGTCTGCAGTTTAGATAACGTTGAACGGTGCGCATCATTTGGCGCCCAGGCTTGACTGCTTACTTTGCCACACGTTGCGGTGCGGTGCGGCATGGTGCGGGGGGCAGCGTTGCGTCTTTGCTTGTCAAATGGTTTTGTATAGATTTCTAGTTACCCTGTCCCCCCACTTCCCCCCACTCCATCTCTCTTTGCATCCCCTCTCTATTCCGGCAAACTAACCATGCCCGGCCTTTGTGAGTTTTTGTGACAGCTTGTTAGACGTGGCATGTATTCTAGTTAGTAGCGAAGGGGGGAAACAGAGAGGTAACGTGGCAGGGGAAGGTAAGCAGCAATGGCAAAGGAGCAGTGTCGCAAGGAGCCTGGAGACGGGGGCAGGGGAAGTCGCAGCATTGTGCAGCAAACTGACAACGATGAATGTAAGCGATTTATTTTATGATTTATTGCTTATACTCATTGTATTCGCTGCCATGGATTTACTATAGAGCTATATAATCATGTATATATGTGTGTGTATGTATGCGTGTATGTATGTGTTTGTGTATGTATTTGTATTTGTATGTACACTCACATTTGTCGCATTGTTAACACTTGCAAATCGACTTGACTATTGCGATATCCGTGCGGAAATGCATTTCAATAATAAATCAAACCTGAATCCAAGAGGGGAACAACCATTAAAGCTAAAGAAGTGCAGCCAGATCTTGGAATAAAGCATACAATATGCTATAGTTACAATTCAGGAGTGTCTTACCTGCTGTAAAGTGACACTTAAAAGAATATATATAGTTACAATTTATAATATATTATAGAATCTACTTAAGAGTGTCTAACCTTCTTTAGAGTGTCACTTAAGACAGAAGTAAAGTTCCTAGCTCACCTTGTTTATAGTATACAGTCGAATCTTTATAAGATATAGCATATTTAAAGAGTTCCTTTACTACTTTTAAACCAGTTACTTAGTTCTGCCAACTCACACCGAAAAACTATGCGCCAACTTAACTCAAACTACATAATTTACAAACTGAATTCACTTTTATGGCTCACTCAATCCCTGTCAGAATCGAGATATCTCCCCGAGTAGAACGTGCCCAACTACTACAGAAGCATTTAAAAATTTAAATTCAATCAAGTGTCAAATTAGTGAGGATTTTTAATTTAAGCGTCCCCTTTTTTTTATTACTCTCTCTCTGCTCATAAATAAAACATGCACCTGCCACTCAATTAAGACGCCCAGTGAAGTCAAGGGACATGGGCAATAGCGTGTGCAAGGGGGCGTGGCACTGCCAAGTGCCAAGGGTTACAAATCAAAATGTATAAAACATGCAATTTGTTTGCCAAAAAGTCACGCGTAACTTGTGACCCGAACTACGTCGGGGGACAATGCTAACGGCAAACAGACTAAGAATGAGAATCGAGAGAAAGTTGAAGATGCAGACGGGATTAGGCAAAGTCAGTGCAAGTGCGAGAGAGAGAGGCAGATAGAGAGAGAGAGAAGCAACTGGAAGAACTCGCAGCAACTCTATGCAAATGAAGTGTTTTTAAAGTTACCAAAAAAGTGCTGCAAAGTGTCGACAAAAAAGAAAAAGAAAAGAAAAGAAGAGTAGAAGACACAAAGAGAGGAGAAACCGAAGAAAATTTTGTCTTGCTTTGACTCACTCAACCTGGGTGTGATGTTATTTCGATTCGGTATCCATCACAACCTCCTTGAGTGAGCGATAGCAGGATAGAATATCCACAGAATGTGCATCATGGTTAATTGGATTAAGTTTGCTGAAGCAAAGCGAATTAGTCCGAAATTAAAGTGAATTTTCACAGCAAACTTTTGCCCAGTGAACTTTGGCAACTAAATTGTAGAAAAGTTTTAGTGTGTTGTGCAGTGAAGAAGCTTAAAAAGTGCATACACAAGTGATAGGAAACAAATGTATTTAAATATATAATAAAAAAGGATTGTAATACAATGTGTGTTAATTAATAAAATAAAATACTATATATAACACTTTTAAACTATTATACTTTGTAGGTTATGGCCACACTTTGCTAATATTTGAATTTATTATTTGAACTTAGACAACACTTGATCAAAAGTGGCGGTAAGCCGATAACAATTAAATCGATATAGAGTACACGAGGCTGAGAATAACTAAAAGAGATCAAATTGAATTAGATTATATAAGAAATCCCACTGCAAGTGATATAAATAAACGCTAATCAATAATATTTATTATTTATATATTTCTTATGTTTGGTAATGTAAGCCAAATTCTATCTTCGATCATAATTTAGTCATGAGTAAATACAAAATATCAATTCAAGTCAATCAAATGCCGGCCTCTCTAATCGTAGTCTACCCTCATAGAAATGCATGATTTATACGCCAGCAGATACTCTATCCTAAGTAGCGTTGCTTCGCCAGCTTCATCTCGCATGCATATCGAGCCCAATCTCAACCTGTGGCCTGGTGGGGAAGAGGGTGCAAGGAGACAAAAGAAGTCGTGGAAAGGCCTGGGGACAAGAGTCAAGCTGCGTGTGCATAATAAAATTTTGAAATGCCAATTTAATAATGCTTAATGGCAAAAATCATTTTTGGTAATAAATTTATAAGCACATCCCGGGCAATATCGGGCCCAAGTTGAGTATGCTACGCCCTCATGTTGCGTGTGTGTGTGTGTGGCCCTTGGGGCAAGCACTCAAGTTGCTCTGGCTGTGGCATACTTCTAGGCGGAGCGAGAAAGAGAGAGGAAGAGGGAGTCTTGCGGCAATGTTTACCTTTTCGGGGTAGCTATGCGAGGCATGTGAAAATAACATTTGCAATTTTAAACACTTGAGACGCGTCGCCAGCTGCTTGGTAATTTTTCAGCACCATCAATACACACACATGTACCTACGTACGATATATGTGTGTACGTGTGTGTGTGTGTGCGTGTCTGTCAATTTTCGGCTGTCTCGCACTAATGACAATTTTCATTTCTATACATTATTTTTTGTCGTTGTTGCTGCTGCTGCTTTTGGTTATTACTCTTGTGGCAACATTGTGATTATTTATTAATTAAATTTACCATGAGACAGCAGCACAATTCACTTGTGTATGTGTGCCTGTGTGTGTGTGTGTGTTTGTGTTTGTCTTGGGGTTTTTGCGGTTTTCGGCTTTGGGCTTTCGGGGAAACACACACAACAAAAGCCCTGGCCTATTATTTGTAGACTTAGTCCGTGGCTTTACAGCGCCACTGTGTGTGTGTGTCTGTCTGTGTGTGTGTGTGTGTGCTGGTATATTTTTTTATACCATTTTATTGACTTTAGCCATACCCTTTTTCCTGCTGTTGTTCTTTCACCTCCTGCCCCTGCCTGCCTCACCTCCTGCTTAATATTTAATGTGCCCACCTGGCAGCTCAAGCGTAATTATCCTTATAGCAGTAGAACCGGACAGCGGGACAGAGGGACTGCTGGAGTTCTATAAAGGCCAACCCAGCTGGCCTTGGGGCTGGGCGATAAATTGTAGTTAAAGGGGCTACGGTAACCGGGACTTGGGGGGCTAAGGCATTAATTGCCGGGAATTATATAGTTTTTTATTTGTTATGAGAAAATGTCAAGCAATTTATACGAATTAATTTGTGTGAGGGGGCTTACAAAATTGCATTGTATTATAAAGATGAGTAAGCTTCGTCGGTGGTATATGTAGAGTAACCCTTAACATTTTCTCTCCAACTTAATTACTCCAAATGTACGCAGCACATTTCAATCTCTTTAACGAGCATGTTAAACCTGCAATATCATTCAGCAATCTCGTCCTGCATCTCCCTCTCTCTCTCTCTCTTTCACTCCACGCCTATCTCTTTCCATCAACTGAACTTTGACCCTTTTGGGGAGCATAGCTGAAAAATCAAGAGGCGTGCACTGGCACTCTTCGATTGCCAAGATGTCAACATTACGCCAATCTCTGACAGCCTATCTCACTCATGTTACAAAGTATCCTCACAAACACACACGCAGGCACACAGAGTATTTTGATTAAAATTGCAGGTAGTTCAAGCTGAAAGGTGTGTGTGTGTGTGTGTGTCTGCATGTGTGTCTGCTGTCAACTGTCTGGCAACGATTTGTTCGCCCCTCGTTGGCAATTGATTGAATTGAGCACATCGAGCCATGAAATGTTTGCCCGAAGGCTAACAACTAAATCACCGTTGGCAGCTTTTGCATGTTTTCCCGTCTTCAGACAGGAAGAAGCCAAGCAGCCACCCAACCAGTCGGCTAGCTAGCCAAAAAAAAGCCAAAGAAAACGGCAAAGGGGTCTGGGTAATGGCGACGACTAACAGATACTGCTTAGACAGGCATGGAATGAGAGCTGAAGGGAAAAGTTGTGGTGCCTTTTGGTAGGCAGAGATTTATATATAATTTATATACATAATATGCTTTATAGAGAGGGAGCAAAAAAACAAAAACAAACTAATACCAAAGGAAGAAAAGATACAAGTAATAAATTAGAGATGATCGAGATACAGAAAGACAGATCAATGGAAGGAAATATAAAGACAGATCTAGAGAAAGAGACTAAGCAATACAGATCAATATTAACCCACTAACAAAGTCAAACTAAGTGAGACACAAAAACACCCTTGCTACAGTCAAACCTTACAGGGTATGCAGGCAGCTGACAAGATGGCGTAATAGAAATGCCGCTGGCCGCCGACGCGCTGTCGACTGCAAAGCGGCAAGACAACGCTGCGTTGGCGGTGGCGCATTTTGCAATTTTTCTCGATTCTCGCATAGATTTCTCTCACTCTCTTACCCTCTCCTCCCTCCCACTCTCTCTCTACCACGTTGCGTCGCGAAGCGGAGACAATTTCGTGCACAATTTTCGCTTGGATTTTTCCTATAAACTTCCTGTAGAAAGTTTCGCCAGGCGCTGCTTCTTTTTTTCTCATGCCGCTGCTGCACTTTATTCTCGTTCAGTCTTGGGTTTTTTGGGTTTCGGTTTTGCTGCTGCTTCTATTGTTGTTGTTACTGTTGTTGTTTTTGTAGAGACAGCTATCGAAAAAGTTTGGGCAATGTTTGCCCATGAGCGTAGCGAACTAACAAAATGAGTTTATTTTTTGCTTAATTTCGCACAAATTAAAAACGTCGAATCCGGCTCGGTAACAACGGCTGCGGATAAATCCCTGCAGCAAGTCGAAGAAAGAAGGAAGGGGGAGAGCGAAGGAAGTGTGTAAAAAATAGGAATAAAATCAAGTAGAAAATGAGAACGACAGTAAGATACCCTACGCCCAGCGCGCTGTTCAGAACTAATGGCACTAAGCTGACTTGCATAACTTCTGTGTTTATGCGCAGATTGAATTCAAATTTAGATAAGAGGTAAATATTTTAATAGGCTAAGTATATGTCAAGGTCAAAAAGTAATATCTTTTATGCTTCGCTTACAAATCGAGTTGAAAAATTTAATTTTCGATTTACGTAGGCAGTGGTCGTGGCAACAAATATTTGAAATACATTTTAGCTCCGTATGGTGTACATATATATATATGTGAAATTTGGTGTGTCTAGCTTTTATAATAGCTGAGATCTCAACGTTCATACAGACAGGCAGATGCACAAATAGACAAACCTGGCCTTATCGACTCATATAATGATGCTCAACAATAACATACACACTTTGTTGTGTCTGCCACGCCTTCTTCTGTCTGTTACATACATTTAGACAAAGTTAATATACCCTTTTTAGAACATTTACAATAGTCGAAGGGTATAAATACAGAAAAAAACTTAATGCTGCCTTGGAAAACAGCAATTTTTCGTCTTTGCTAGCAAAAAACTTTCTGACGGCACTGCATGGCTATAAATACACATGTGTGTGTGTGTGTGCGTGTGTGTGTATGTGTGTAAATTATATAATTTTTATTAAGAGTTTTCGAATATATCGCATGACCACTTCTTAAAAGTCGCTTCCAAGAAGAATCGAACTTATCAGACATTCAATGAGTTGGCAAAGTCCTTAATGCAGCCTGAATCCCATCGAATTGAACTGGAACTGTTGCTGGGATTGTATGTGGACACACATATGGATTATGAGGGGTAGTTCTGGGAATCTCTTAATCGATTTGATAAGAAATTGCACAAGTTTAAAGCTGCGTTTGCTTTAACAAAACCTTAGTCAGCACTTCATGTCGAGTTTGTTCTTTAGTTCACGTGCTTCGCGTTGCCATTTGGCTAATTGTTCAGTTTGTTTTACGTGTAAGGCAACAAATTGGTCAAAATACACGTTTGCCAACAGCAGAAGGAGAGGGCGAGTGTGGGAAGGGAGAGAGAGGAGAAGAAGCAGTAGGAACTGTACTCAGGCAGTTAGCGAGGCGGGTTCATAATAATTTAAATGCTCGGCACACAAAGTGACATGGCAAAGACAAACAGAGGTCAAACCATAGAGAGAGCGAGACAGCTGCAGCTCACAGCACAGTGGCCACAGTTGGTGCAGCAGCTGCTGCTGCTGCAGCTGCAAATGGCTACGTGACAGGACACAGTGCAATGGTTTGCATTTAAATCCTGGCGCAGTGGCAACAAAATTAGCTCGACAAAGGGACTCGTCAGCAAGGTGAGGTGCAGTAGCAGCTGGAGCAGAGGCAGGGACAGAGACAGTAAGGAGCAGGGGCAGGCAAAGTAGGAGCAGGGGCAGGGTCAGCCATGGAGTACGTCGCAGAGGTAGTGGTGCAGTTAATTTGCCATTGCAAGGGGGGCAACAACAAGCGCTGAGTAAATAGCAAACGAGCCGCCGCAGCAACAGCAGCCAAAACTAGGAGAAGAAGGGAGGGAGGCCGCAGGAGAAGGAGCTTGAGCCATTCCTACGGCCGGGACAAACGGATCAACAACTGAGCAAACAAATGGCGTTGCAATTGAGCACGTTTTGGGGCCAAAGCGACGGAATCACAGCCGTAAGTCGTTGTAGATGGAAATGAACTGTAGACAGGACACGAGCACGAACATGGACATGGACAGGCAGAGGTGCAGGCACAAGGCAGAGGCAGAGGTACAGGCAGAGGTACAGGCAGAGGCACAGCAGACAGAGACAGCACGGCAGGCAGAGACTACCAAGTCCGACTTGGGGTCAAGTCACCATCATTCGTACGTGTGGCTAATGATGTTGCAGTCAGATGCAGAACAGAGGGAGATAGGGATAGAGATGAGGATAGAGAGATGAAGAGATTGCCGGCTCAGCCAGTAGACTCTTTGACTTGGCGACGTGTCAGCAGTCAATGTTCCATTTGATTGGAAAACTAAACTGGAATAACAAAGGCTCGAATGAATGAAAGAAAGATCAGATGTGGGGGGCGCCGCAAGTGCTTAAATGGTTCAGTGCGTATTGACAAAACACGCATACGCAATGTAAGCCGGCCGCAAATGAGAAACTACAAGCCAGAAACTACAGGCTACAGCAGCAGGAGAAAGAAAATAGAAAAAAATGTAGAGCTGGCAGAGGAGAGAGTGGAGAAAAGGTGAGAGAGGAGAGAGAGTAGAAAAAATAAATGTGAAATTAAGAAAGAGGACAGCAGCAGCAGCTGCAAAGGCCTGGGGATTTTATACAAGCCACACACAGCGAGCAGGCAAGGGAGGGCAAGGCAGGGTGCAGAGGGAGTAGGGGGGGGGGGGATGTTTGCACAGCTAGAGAGGCGGACAAAACTTTTTGCTTTAGTTAAAAGGCAACAGACGTGGTCCCAGCTACAATGGCATAAAAGAAACATAACTAATTTGCATAAAATGTTGAAACAGAGCCACGGCCAGAAACGGCACAAGCCGTAGAGCAAGGGTGACCCCACCTGGGCACACTGTCTCCTCCCCTCCTACCTCCCTGACCTTCTCTGCCCTTGCCAACAGGTAATGGCAAACGGTCGGAGCTGGGCGGGGCTTCAAAAACTTCTGTCCAAACGGAAATCGAGTAAAAGTCGTAAGTGAAGAGTTGCGCTGGGCTGGCAAGGTACTGCAGAAGCAGGGGGGTACTGGGTATAGGGGGGTGAAGCGGGGGTTGCTGCTGAAGCTGGGCACACTCTGATACTGGTGCCGCTTGCCTTTCAGCTAAAATTGTAGTCAACTTTGGCACAAAATTTCCAAAAATAGTAAACTAAGTGACAGTGCGCTCTACCTCCCTCCCTCTCTCCCTCACCCACTCTGTCTCTTGCAACTTGTTTATGCGGCAAACAAAAGATATTTTTGCATCACAAAATGAAAGTTAAATGTGTGTGTGTGTGTGAGTACCCTCATATTAGCGGTTTGTATCTTTTGCAACATGACCACGTCGATACAAAGTTGTAGGCCAAAATGTCAGCGAACAATGTGCAAAGTCTGCCCACTATTTAATGTATTTAGTTGTCTGTGTTTAGGTCTATCTCTGTGTGTATGTGTGTAGGAGTGTCTAGTGTGTGTGTGTGGCTGTTGCTTTAAGAAAAGATTCTTGGCTAGGTATGCGCTTTGAAGTAGAAACTTCCACTTGAATTCTATTTAAAGAAAAGCATCAACCCCTATGGCACATTTTTTTAGAAAATATGTGCAAACTTTTTCTTGGAAAAGAATTTATTTATGATGTACGGAAAATTAAATAATGTATATTACTATTGATATTGCATGATTAACTAGGTTTGTCAGGTATTGAGAATGATTAAATGAAATGAATTCCAAGAAATACTAAAAGAAAGATTTCTTAAAGAAATGCAAGCTGTGAGGAATTGAAGATATAAAGCAAATGGAATAAATAGGTCCTTTACTTTATAGAATTTAATTTTATAATACAGATAAAGAGAAGAATATGCTACAATAGAAAAGAGATAAGGAATGAATGATGATGATGAATGATATATTAAAAAAGAATATTATTCTTAAATAAAATGCAATGCAAGTTAAGAAATAATATGAAAAGAGAGTCTCGCAATTAGGAATGCACGATCAGAGCGTTAATTGTATACATGAAACTTATAGAATAGTCAATGCAACATAACCTAATATAACCTCAAATAAGAATTGTAAACCGTATAATATTTATGTTGCCAAAGACTTATTCAATACATTACACTCTAATTATAAGATAACCTTAAATAAAAACAGTATAACCATTATATATAATATAATTATACTTCCTTAACTTAGTCAAACCCAACTACCTTCTATATTCTCATACTAATGTCAATTTTCCTTCTTGTGCTCTACTTTCAGCTTGGTCAATCAATCCATGACAGATGCGGGCAAGGTGCGGACGTTGGTGGCCCGTGCACTGCGCGTGTGGGAGAACAATTCCAAGTTGACATTTCGCGAGGTGTACAGCGATCAGGCGGATATACAGGTTCTCTTTGCACGGTGCGTATACAGGGAGTGCAACAGCAAAGAGGGTGGAGAATAGGATGGAGGGGGGCTAAGCCATAAAAGAAAAATCGTTGTGTAGTGTCATAAACCTTGTGCACCATGGGCAAACACATAAAATTGCGCTTAAAAGCAGGCAACGATAAATAAGCCAAGTATTAAACCATGAAACCAATGTGGATGATGATGATGACGACGATGACGACGACGACGAAGCTGTTGGATGGGGGTGTAGCTGTAGGTGTGGGTGTGGCATTTTTAAATCAAAGAGTTTATGCTGGCAGCATGTTTGGCTTTATTTACTCCCCCCCCTCCGTTCCCCCCTAGATAAGCCTGTTCACATGCGAAAGAGTATATCGGGTATATGCAGCGTACATAGCTCGTTATTTCGCTGCCATTGAACTGATTATGAAACACTTCACTTAACTGCTTCTCCTTCTTCTTCCTCCTTCTAGTCGCGATCATGGAGATGGCTATAAATTCGATGGACCTGGTCAGGTGCTGGCACACGCCTTCTACCCCGCCGTGGGACGTGGCGGCGATGCACATTTCGATGCCGATGAGTTGTGGGATTTCGATGGCAACAGCGAGGAAGGTAAGTGTAGAGAGAGGGGGACAGGGGAGACAGGGGACAGCGCATAATTCACTCACTAAATGAATGCATAATTTAATTACATTAGATAATAATTGCAATAGATAATCATAATAACAACAATAATAGTCACGAGCAGCTGCTGTTGCTGCGGTCACGTCTCGCGGCAACGCGGCAAACTGCAGGCGCCAAAACCGCAGCCGGGCAGCGGGACTAAAATCAATAAGCGCGTTGCAAGCGCAACGCAACAAACCTAAAACTAGCAACAACTATAGGAGTAAGAGCGGAAGGAGCAGGGAAAGGGAAACGCAAAGGGAGCGGGCAACTGGCGCCGGCTGACTGCCGACAGGCGACTGTATGCGTTTTGTAATTTTATTGCCATAAATCGCGCGCATAGCAACACTGCAGAGCCCATACACCGCACACCCTGCCCCTGCTCCTGCCCCTTCCCCTCTGGCCACACTTACCACAGTGCCAAGCCCTGCGGCTGCAATGACCCAACGAACGAACGCAACAACTCAACCCAACACACAATTGCGACCCCAAAAACTTCAACCTCAAACCTCTGACATTTTTAATGGTTTTTAATGCCAATAAAAAATTGTCAGCATGACGCGTGACGTTGGCAAACGCAGCAATGAGCTTTTCTAATACCCTGTATACCTTTTTAAGTGTGGGGTAATGATAGCAGAGGGCAGCTCTTGACTTAAATGAAATGAAAAGAATTGCAAGCAAGTAAAAGTGAGGGAAAGGTTGTGCAAGGAGCAAAGTTAGTTAAATATAAATAACAAATAGATAGAGTAGATAGAGTAGAAGTAGAGTAGAGTAAAGTAGTTAGAGTAGATAGAGATAGTGAGATAAAGCAACCTTACATACTATATACAGCTGCTACATTTGTGAATAAGGAAATATAGATAAAGAGAGAGATAGCGAGATCTGTGCGTTCGCACAGACATCTGTACACCCGGACAGACAGACAGTGTCCCTGAAGAAGAATATATATGCTTTGTGGGGTAATCAATGACTCCTCCTTCTTATCAAAGGATATATTGAAGAATAGTTATACAATATATGTTGTAAGATATACAGAAAGTAAATTAGTGAGCTCAATAAGAATCCAATGGAAATCAAAGGAAAACATAGTTATAGTAGAGAGAATAAGACATATCGGAAGAACCAGATATACATAGAAGAATTGACATAAACATATTGAGGAAAATATTCGGAATGATATTGACATAATTAAAAAGCAATATGAGAATAAATATGATATATAGTAGATATATAGACATTAAAAGAGCGAAACAAAAAAAGAGGTATTTACAGCAATGTATAAAGATAAGAGTAAAGCTTTATGTTAAGAAGTTTTTCTTTATACAATTCTTTCTACTACAATCCAATGTTATATAATACTTCCCATTTAAAGTGTATCATTAGAGTTCTAGGCAAAGTATTTCCAGTTATTGATTAAACAGTTCTCCTTACCCCGTCCACTACAGGGTATCATAGCGTATGCATACCGTAACCCACAATGTTCTTTTACTTTTTACAAAATGTTGCAGCGTTGCCATTTTTATGCCACTTACAAAGTCGTCAAGGCGACGACGACGACGACGAGGACAACGCGTCTTTCCCTTTATGTTAGTTGCGCTGCTCCAGCTGCCTGTTTTTGCTTCATCGCCTTCTTCTTCTTTTTCCGCTTGTGTTTCCCCCATTAACCAGTCACATTTTCCTTTACAGGCACCAGTTTTCTGAATGTGGCGCTACACGAACTGGGTCACTCGCTGGGCCTGGGACACTCCTCGGACTCGAATGCGGTCATGTTTCCATGGTATCAGAACAACGAGGTTGACGGCAAATTGCCCGACGATGATCGCAATGGCATCCAAGAGCTATACGGCTCCAAGGACAAGATATGGGGACCATATAAGCCACCAACCACAACGAGCACAACTACAACAACGACCACAATGCGTCCACTAACGTATTATCCCCTAGCCAGACCCGGCTATCCCAATCGTAATCCGAACTATGATCCCCGATATTATCCACGAGATCGTGCACGAGAAGAAGCCGAAAGAGAGAGAGAACAAAAACGTCAGCGAGAACAATACGAGAGAGAACGCCAGCGACAACGACAGCGAGAGGAACGTGAGCGAGAACGAGAGCGTGAGAGAGAACGAAAGATTGAACGAGCACGCGAAGAACGTGAGCGAGAAATAGAACGAGAACGAGAGCAAGAGCGCGAACGTGCTGCAGCGAGAGAGAGAAATCGTGAACGCCTCACAACCACAACCCGAGCACCGCCTACACGGCGAATACCGCCCACACAACCCACCTATCGCACCTATAACTATCCCACGCAGAGAACGAACAAGCCGCAGAAGCCGCACAAGCCACGTAAACCCAAGCCGGACAGCTGCATGACCACCTACGATGCCATCTCAATGATACGCAGCGAACTGTTCATCTTCAGGGGACAGGTGAGTCCAGGGAACCTTTTGGGAGACTTTTATGAGGGAAGAACTTTACAAGAAGGGAGCTTAATAGAAGGATAACCTTATAAAGGGTGACCTTCATATAGGAAGACCTTTATTAAGGGAGACTTTCATATAGGGAGACCTTTATGAAGAGAGACCTTTATAAAGGAAATTCTGTATATGGAGAGACCTTTATATAGGTAGTGCTTTATAAAGAGAAACCTTCACGAAAGGGTACATTCATAAAAGGAGACCCTCTTGATGGGAGACTCTCTTGATGGGAGGCCCTCTTAATGGGAAACCCTATTAATGGGAGACCCTCATGATGGCAGACCCTCTTGAAAAGAGCGAGCCTTTACAAACAATATTAAGCACCTTCAATCTAAATATGTGGACTTTCCACTAAAATTTCCGCCTATTTTCTTCTTCTCCCTTGCAGTTCCTATGGCGCATTGGCGCTAGGGGTCTCTACAACGGTTATCCAACGGAAACACGTCGCCATTGGTCTGCACTACCCGAGGACTTCCATCGTGTGGACGCAGTTTACGAGAATAAAAATCTACAAATAGTCTTCTTCATAGGTAAGGCACAAAAAAGGAATAACACCAATCTAGATACCTTTCTAACTCATTCTACTCTCTGCATCAGGTCGTCAGTACTATGTATTCGATTCGGTTACCCTGGCGCCTGGTTACCCACAGCCCTTGACCAGCTTGGGCTTACCGGCGACGCTAACGCATATCGATGCTGCCTTTGTGTGGGGACACAATAATCGCACCTACCTAACCAGTGGCACCCTCTATTGGCGCATCGATGACGCTACCGGCAAGGTGGAACTGGACTATCCTCGCGACATGTCTATCTGGGCAGGCGTAGGCTACGACATCGATGCTGCCTTCCAGTATACGAATGGCAAGACGTACTTCTTCAAGAACTATCGCTACTGGGAGTTCGACGATGATCGCATGAAGGTGGCACATCCGCAACCGAAGCTCTCCTCACACAAGTGGATGCAGTGTGCGCGAAGTGTCAACGATGTGGATGAGGAGCAGCGTTGGACGTCGCCACTGATCTCGGGCACCAACGAGACAACGAGCAGTGGCTCAAGGAATACTTCAAGTCGACGGCAGAGCCTCACTGGGTTCATGGCTCTGGTGCTCACATGGTTGGCCTGGCGTAGTTAAGAGCGCATGATCTATCAGAGTTACAAGTTAGCTATAAGCTTAGTCATAAGCATCATCTTCCCAGACACACACACTGACACACATTTGTAAACGAAAAGATATAGATTATAGAATGTAGTAAAGCGACGCTACTGTCAGACAGTATGCGATCCATTTGATCCACACAAAGTGGCCTTATAACCTGTTCGCAGATTCCGATTTCCAGAAGAACCTTGCCAAATTATGCACACAGACAGAACATTGAATTGTTTAATCGCATCTTATACTTATCTATTGTAGATAGATAGATAAACTATATAGTATATATACATATATGGAACATTTATACGATTAAACTATTAGCATTAAGTTCATATAGCAGACTACGCACTGAATCCATTGAGCATTTCTCAGCCACAACTGCCTTATAGTTAAGTACAGTATTGATTCGCTACGACGAACCGATTGGCCCGAGTCTAATATAGCTTTGAGCTACCCCCATTTGCATTTTGTGTTTGTTGTTCACGGTTTTGAATTGATTTGTAAACATTTCTAATTATTTATATTAAAATAATGTGATATTATCATAAATTTAATGTGTGCGCGATTTCTAATTAAAACACAAGAAAGAGAAAGGAAATGAGAACGAGAACGAGAGTGAGAACGTGAACGAGAGCGAGAACTCAAGAACCAGAAATACCATTTACATTTAGAAAGCAATTAAAAATATCAGTTATAATTATTTTAAATAATATTTCTTAGTATTAGTTCTATACATTTGTATATTTCTTCCAAAACAAACACACCCACACACACACATTTAGGTTGAGAATATCTTTTTATATATATATTTGTATGTACAATAAATTCAAATAAAAATCTAAAATTTGCTTCATACACTGTGAAAAAGTTTATTAACTTGGGAAGTTGAAATAATTAACGTTTATTAGTAAGCTCTATAACAGATCGATTTGATATGGTTTGATCGCGCTTTCCACGAACCCAGTCAGTGCGTTCGGGTCTACGAAATTTAGAAGACTGTTGTGAAATTTTTAGACCTCCTCATGCTTATAAAAAAAAATAACAGAAAGAGGTCGACGAATATACTTATATGGTGAGGTCTGTTCGTTCGTTGGAATGATTCGTCAGTTTTGACAAATCAAATTTGTTTTGAATTACCTAAGAGATAACGGGTTATATAGCCTATTCAATTGCTGCTACAGTTATAAAATGCATAATACGGTACTTTTTTTAACGGCCACACCAACAAACCTATTATTGAGCGAGTGCAAAGCAAGTTCAGACGAGTTCTAGCATTATTACACATTTGCACGTATTATTTTTTGTATATCCAGCGATAACAAATGATAATTTATTTGCTTGTGTGTAGGGCGAGTCCCGAAATATCGGTTAAAACACTAAAAACGAAACAGATGTATCATGTTTAATGATAATGCCCTTATCTAATGCTATAGACAGGTAAATGGAAACGCTTTAGATATTGTGTATGGTATAGTAACCGATTACTGGCAGAGAAAAAAAAAATGATGTGGGTAGCATATACTATATAGAGAACATGCTACGTTAAGTGTCGTCTCTGTAAGTGGTTCTCGACAGACGAGAGGCTGCCCCGAACAGTTGAGCCCATTATAATGACTATTCCCCATATAGTATAGGTTCATATATATTATAGTTAGTTATTCGCTTTCGTATGTCGTATTCTTTGCATTGTTATCTTATCGTGTCGGTTAAGTGCCGCTTGATAGAAGGTGCTAAATTATTGTAACAGACCCCAACAGGTTCAATTCTCGCGCTCTTCATTCGAGCCACACACTGTCATTAGTCCATGCGTCACTCTCCGTGACGACACCGTCGATGTGCTCTGAGTGTCAGTTCGAATGAATGTGAGTGCGTGTGCGAACACGAGTACCCAGAACAGAGATCCAAAAACGGTAACGACGATTTCTCAACGCTGACAGTCGCGCGAAGACCACAGCCGAGGGCAGTAGAGTTACGAGTTGCACTACATTTGAATAAGCCCAGGCACGACTTGTCGCTCTATATTTGCGCATACACACCTACTACGGCAGCCGGCACTGGGACTGGATCTATATATATAAATCAACATTCATATACATATATATATTGTGAGCGCTCATATTAAATTAAAGACAATTGTGAGTAGAGGTCGAGCTGACAGAGCACAAGACAAGACAAGACAAGGCAAGGCACGGCCAGACAATGCAAGTGAACTCAAGTCAAGGCTCAGCCTTGTGCAGTGCTGATAATGCTGAGATAGTAGCCCCAACTGAACTGAGCTGAGCCCGAGTAAGCCCCCCCGTCTGAGGACACTTAATACAAGGCAGCCTGTGAAAGTATCTTTTTTGCGAAGCGAGGCAATTCTAATCTAATCAAAACTAATCACTGTTTGCTGCTTACTCAAGGGTTTGCCGAATCTATGACAAATCGGACAGCTCGGCATAGTTGTTCGAGCACCTGGTAGCCTTAGTCAATATCTAATCGCGGGGCATTCTGAAGCATGACAACTGCCAATGGCCCCGGAAGTTGACTATCGAAAGACCGAAATAATAATTTTAATAAATCAAAGTTCTATGTAGAAAATATACATCATATCTCTCTCCCTCATATCGCCCTGGCAGATAACTAACTGACAAGCATGTCGTCCAATCACAACATCGATGAGAATGCCATACGCCCCCTGAGCGCTGAGTTGGCGCTGAAAGCGCAGCAGGAGCTGGGCGAGGTGCCGGATCGAGTGACCGAGGACATTGAAGCACTGCGCACATGGATCTCAAAGCAGCCGCATCTCAAGGCCAGACAGGACGCACAATTCCTGGTCGCCTTTCTACGTGGCTGCAAGTTCAGTCTGGAGAAGACCAAACTGAAGCTGGACAACTTCTATGCCATGCGAGGTGCTGTGCCAGAGCTCTACAAGAATCGCTTTGTGGGCGAGAAACAGCTCAACATACTGAAGACGGCGTAAGTGGAGCAGCAACTGATGCATGAAGGTGTCTTCATTTACACTACTCCCCTGCTTACAGCTGCCTGCTGCGACTGCCACAACCACTGCAGGTGGACGGACCACGCATCCACATCTCTCGCTATGCGCAGTATGATTCCAACAAGTATTCCATTGCGGAGGTGATGCAGGTGAACACCATGCTGGGTGAGATACAGATACGGGAGGATGATAATGCCATGGTATCGGGATTCGTTGAGATTATCGACATGAAGGGTGTCACGGCTGGTCACATGTTCCAATTCGATGTGGTATTGATCAAAAAACTGGCCGTGCTGGGAGACAAGGCACTGCCGTATAGACCCAAGGGATTCCACTTTATCAACGCACCTTCCACGGCCGAGAAGGCCATGTCCATTGCCAAGAGTCTGATGAGTGATAAGATACGCAAGAGGGTGAGTGCAGAGATCATTTATAACTGAACTAAATGCATCATAATAATCTTAACTTTCTACATCCTGTAGTTCCACATACACTCCAAGCTGGACTCGCTGTACAAGTTTGTGCCCAAGGAGTGTCTGCCCAGCGAGTATGGCGGCACCAACGGTTGCATACAGGACGTTGTAGATACATGGACACAGAAGCTGCAGGACTACAGCGACTTCTTCGAGCAGGATGTGGCATATGGCACCAACGAGAAACTGCGACGCGGTCAGCCTGTGAACTCTGAAACGCTGTTCGGCATTGAGGGATCGTTTCGAAAACTGGACATCGATTAGGTTCTATTCTTCGTAATATTAGTACATAATTACTATATACAATAATAATTGTTTAATGTTGTAGAAAATGAACAAAACATCTTTAAAGAACAGAAATAATAGAATATTTTTAAATAAGCTGACTGAACAAGAAAGCAAAAATAAATGCAAATTTAAGCTGGATTTTGATTAGAGAAATTCGGACTAGATTGGGCTTAAAGCTTGGCCTTTGCGGGTACTGGCTTGGCTGGCTCGACAGCCTGCTTGCCCTGCACGGCAGCCTGCTTGGACTTTTTGTTGATGAACTCGTACGCTTCTTCGTAATGGTCTTTGGAGGCTTCACGCACACGATCCAACCATTTAACCACCTTGGGGAACTTCTTCTCACTCACGCTATACTGGCAGAGTTCTGTGAAATTACAGGGTATTTAGTATAACTGCCACTCGATTGACTATAGCAGTCACTTACTCAGCTGCTCAATTTCAGAGGAACCATATAGATCGGCTATAGTCAGGTTCTGTCCAATCAGGAAGTCCTTTTCCAGCCACAGCCGTTCCACCAGATCCAAATTGCTTTCAACCTGTTTGACCATCTGCTCAACTTTCTCTGGCTTTGGTTTGGGTGCAATGCCATTTATGGGTAGTAGCCACGAGTCCAAGAAGTACTTGCCACAGGCCAAGCGTAATGTGAGATGCTGCCACTCTAGGAACTCATCGACACGTGCACGTGCCTCCAAAGACTTGGGGTACATCTGCTCAGACAGTTTGTTCTTATCTGCCAAATAACTGAAAACAGGGAAACTGTGAAAAAGATGTTCACCAAACAGGAAGCCTTCCTCATACATACCGTACAATGGCCACACTCTCTGCCAAATGGAATTTTCCGTCCACTATAGCGGGAACCTTCTGAAAACGATTAATCTGCTTGTACTCGTCGGTCAATTGCTCGCCTGGAACAAGATTGGACTTTGAATTTGCCGGTCTCGGAGCAAAGTTGCAGATGGAACTTACGCTTGCGTAGAGCCACGGGGCAAAATTCGATTGGCGTTTTTGATATTTTCAACGCCAGCCAAAGAGCACGCGATGGCTGTGACAATAGATCATAATAGAACTTAATACTTGCCATCTTTATAATTATTTACTATTCAAATATTAAAGCCAAACAGATCACACGCACAACACCCACAGTACACACACACAAAGACCTATCGCTTTTAACAGCTGCTTGAACTGTGTTGTAAAATACTTTGATTCGTTTTCAATTTGAACTACAGTTCTTCGCTTACTTTGCTCCGAACGTTTTTGTTCGTGTGAAACAAGTTCGTTTATGTGAACTAGAGCTGCAAGTTAAATCGATTCTCGAAACGATTAATCGATGTTTTCCATTTTAATTTTTCAGAATCAATTAAATCGAAAATTTGAAAATAGTACTAAATTACTACAACAACGACATCGTTTCATTAAAAACTGCCTGCGAAACAAACATTTGTATGTTGAAAAACTATTTGAGTGGAATTCCTTTTCCATTCGCAATCGTATGCAGCAAATAATTATTAAGAAAGCGAAAAGTATGCAACATATTTTGCTAGGCTGCTTGAGATTTTGCAAAGATTTTCGTTGCGAAGTCAATTTACACCAGGCGAACAGCAACAGCAGCAAGCAAAAAATAATTGAGAGTAAGTAAATCAAAGAGAGCGCAAGGAGAGTGGATTAGAAGACGCGCAATTCTGCTCTCTTTGTTTTCAACCAATCAGTTCAGTTCACACTGTCTGTGCTTTGATCGAGTTTGACACGTGACACCTACGCCCTCTCTGCGCTCGACTTCTCTCACTCCCTCTCTCTTTCGTCTGTTCACTTAGTGCTGTCTGTCTGCTGTTTTCTCTGTTCGCCTGGTGTAATTTGTTGTGCTGCACCCAACAAAACAAGCGAGGCTGCTTTCGTTTGCCCTCTCTCACTATGTGCACTCCGTTTGTCTTTCTTTGTGCTCCTTTCTTCCTTACTACTCTCTCCTCTTGCTAAACTACATTCCTCCTGAAATTTCTATCCACCTGATATTGTTGTGTTGAGATATAGTAGTTTTTAATGTCTCAACATTGTGAACTACTTGGCAATGTTGGCGCGCGACACAATTTAAATTTAGTTGCTTTGCAACACTCCCAGCCATGCGAGACAGTAGTTGTCCCGCTCACACTAATGTTGCCCTCTGATAAAGCGCGCGTTGCTCATAGGTTTAAATTATCAGCAAAGCAAGTGGAATATAAAAACTATTTCATATTAGACAGTGCGCATTATAAATAAAGAATTACGTTTCCTGAATGATTAAGTAGATTTTGTTTAATTTTCTGTGTATTATTAGCAACCTTGCTGTAAGCACAGATAGATTAATATCGTAACATCGGTCCAAGGTTCGGTACGTCATTTTCAATGCCCGGTCTGGCGCTATCTTATTTCTTATCACTTGACAAGCCGATAGATAGGCACATAAATCATGGCAAAAAATCAAAGAGAATATCAGTTTTTTTTTTTGGTTTATCTTATGGTTCAGGTGTTTTTGTTTTGACATTTAAACAAATTCGTTTTAATTTATTAACGTACTCAACATGGGTCGCTACAATACTCTGTCAATTATATCCGTATGTATGTATATACTAAATACATACATATATACTATATGTATATAAATATGTATATTCATATGCCTGTATATATGTACTATGTGTAAACTAGTATCAAAAATTAGTAGAATCGACACTTAACTGATGCAAAAATCATCAAAAAATTATATAGTATGTATGTTCATGCATACGTTCTTCATGTTTGGATGTATATGTGTGTTTAAAATAAAAGCCAACAACTTAGAAAGTACAGTATAATAATATAAGTAGAAGACGTCCATAGTTATCGAAAGGGGGGAGTGGGGCAAGAGAGAAGAATCTGAAGCTTCTGAATATCTAAGAGTTCATTGGGGGAATAATATTCGTTCGTAAAAATGTACGTGGGGCATGTGCGTTGCTGATAAGAGAACCGACAATAAACTATAATCGACATTCATGTGGTTTTTGCCATTTGATGGCGTTTTTTCTTTCTGTTGGTGTGCAATCTGTTTTCATTTTTGTTAGTTTTTAATTGTTGTTGTTTGTGTATCTTTTATAACATTGTTCAATTTGCTTTCAGTTTCGATGTTGCTTTCTATATGAATTGTTATAAAATATCAGGTTCATCTATGACCAACTTTCGCTATAGAAATGTAGGACATACACCATACAATCTGTAAATGTTTCAATGTTCATAGAGAGAGACACGGGGTTGCTGTGAGGTGCATATGCAAGTATCCAACTAACTAGCAGGTACCCAATCTTCAATCTACGTTTAATTTGCGAAAAAACCCCCCGCCTCTTCACGGGAAGGAGGAGCGTCTGAAGCAGCGGCAGAAGCAGGAGCAGTAACAGCAGTAGCAGCAGGAACTGTCGATTGTCCGACCGATTGTCGTTGTTGTTGCTCCTTCTCCCAAGTTTCACGAATCGCAGCATTGACGCCATAACGTTCATCTTCTACAAAATAGTCCGCAAATTCACTAAGCTGTGTCTCATACCGTGTGATACCTTCTTTCAATGAGCCATTATTGCCACCCAGTTCTGTAGGCAGATACTCCTTGCCAATGGCGCGCTGCAGTGACTCAACGTTTGAATGGATATGCAACTGTGCAGCAGAGAGAGAGAGAGAGAGAAAGAGGAGGGAAATTGATAAGATTACTATATAAGCATTCCATAAACAGTCCAGAACAGATTACATACCAATTCCTTCTGTTTCATCACATTCCGGATTAGGTTGAGCACGAATTGCGTTTCACGCGAGGCATTCACAATGTGCGTGGCCACCAGATTCGTGGGTAAGCCATTCTCGAGGTAGGCGTTCATGCGCCGGAATAGACCCGCATCGAACTGTAGCAGCAGCGAATAGGGTATTTTGGTGAAATCAATTATCTCCACCACACCGGCTATGTTCCAGTTGTCATCCGTGTTGATTTCCATCTCAGCACGGAAGGCGTGGAAGCGAAAGATGTCGGTAACGGGGTGCTTGTGTGTGTCAATGTTTCCCATGCGTGTGTAGTGAATTCGGGGACCACCAGGTCCAATTGGTAGAGGTAGCGTGGCAAATATTCTAGAAAATGCAAAGTACTTTTCCTTAGTAATGTTCAAATAATTGCATCATCTATTACTCACCCTGATCTGGCTAACTCCAGTAGCTTATCGTCCACCAGGCGACTCTTGAGCAGTCCACGCTCCTTCGTCTTGTAGTCGTAGAAGAAGACAATGCGCGTTTGTGCCTCCTCCAGATTCCAGTGACAGAAGCGTAGAAATGCGGCTAAGAACTGATCATCTGTACGTGCCTCCAGGTAGGGTTGTTCATTGATCCAATCACGGAATTTTGCAATAATCGAATCCCTTGTTTGAGGATCCTCATTAAGTGTGGTGCACGCCACTTCCTCCAGCTCTGGCGCAAGTTCTCTCAGATTGGCCATAGTTGAGACTGCAACTGCAAATTTAAAATTTCAGCCAAAAAGTTGAGAACTGCCGAGGTTTTGGTGTACAAAAAGGAAAAGGCAGAGAGATAGAGAGAGACTTGTGCGTGCAGTGTCTGGGTTGATGCACGACTAAAAGCTAACTCGCCGCCTGCTTCTTTCTAGGGGCCCCTGAACTGGCACTGGGACTGGGAAAACAAGTGTACTGTGAACTATTTTAGTACTACAGCCGAGTGGTAGCATGGAAGCGGTGACTCGATGCTGTTGAATTCTAATCACAGCACACTGGCGCAATCACAATTAATTTTACGTAATGTTCCCCTATAAAAATAAATGATTAAACTAATTTTCTAGCTTAAGCCTTGATTAGAGCATAAGCTCTAACGAGGGACTGTAGGAATCCCTTAAAAATTGTATTTATATTGTTAATAGTGTAAGTATATTGTAATATAAGCTAAAGATAAGGTAACACTGTAACTATCGATAAGAAACGGGCACTCGATATATTGTAATCGATCGTGCTCGATCGAGGAAGTGCGAGGAAAGCGCTAAACGTAGAGGTGGAAATAAATCGATATTCACTAAATCGATTTATTTTCAAAAATTCAAGGCAAAAATCGATTCATCGGAGAAAATTGAAAACTTCCAGCTCTACGTGAAAGAAGAAAGTATAAATTTTACAATATTTTTAACATTCCCTATTTGATAAAAACTTTTGGCACCACTGTGCTAGTTTTGCGATTAGATAAGACTCATATAAACATACATATATAACTGTTACGCGGTTCGATTAACAGACGATATCAACAAATTCCAGCCGATTTTACAGCTGCATTGTTCCAACACGATTCGTAACGCCTTCCCCTCGCCCTTCCCCTTGTCACATTCCCGACCTAGCCCGACTGGGCGCGTACCTTACATCTTATCGCACAGCTGCAACATT
This sequence comes from Zaprionus nigranus, assembly GCA_018903425.1. Classification (NCBI taxonomy): domain Eukaryota; kingdom Metazoa; phylum Arthropoda; class Insecta; order Diptera; family Drosophilidae; genus Zaprionus; species Zaprionus nigranus. Next base: position 1,348,217 of record JAEIGD010000010.1, read on the forward strand.
TTCGACTTTTTAACGATTATTAAGCATGAATTTCGTACTTATTAAATCTAAGCGATGTGAAAGGGTCGAAATGAGAAGAGAGTAAGTAGAGAGTATGGAGTGCATCAGCACCAGCAGCACAGTCGGACCAGAGCAGACCAGAAATTATCGAAACTGAATGATTGGCCAAATACTGTTCATAGATTAGGCCAATTGATTAGCGACGAATTCGAGACCATTTCAGTAGTCGCACAATTGCCACGGAGTACATTTCAAGCATAGATCCCTTCTGATTATGGCCAAGATACGTCCACTCAGCGCCGAATTGCGCCACATTGCCGAAACGGAGCTGAACGAGGTGTCGGATCGATTGCCAGAGGGTTTGCAGGCACTGCGCGATTGGTTGGCCAAGCAACCGCATCTGCGAGCTCGACAGGATGATCAGTTCCTTGTGGCATTTCTGCGTGGCTGCAAATTCAGTCTGGAGAAGGCAAAGTCCAAGCTTGATCATTTCTATACCATCAAAATGATGATGCCGGAGTTGTTTGCCAATCGCCAGATGGATGAACGCAACATTGCGCTGTGTCGCACGGGGTGAGTAACCTACTACAAGACACACACACACACACATTGCTGACCAGCTCAACAATTATATTCCCCTTCGCGCAGCACGTATGTGCGACTACCCAAACCGTTTGGGGCAGATGGACCACGCATACAACTCACGGATTACTCCAAGTTCGATCCCAAGGTCTTCAAATTGATCGATCTGTTTCGCTTCCAGACACTCCTCCTGGAGCGTCAGATACGGGAGGATGACAACAGCATTGTCAGTGGATATATAGAGATACTTGATCTGTCCAAGATGAGTCTGAGTTTCTTGGCACAAATGGATTTTCCACTCTTCAAGAAAATGGGCGTATTCGCCGAGAAGGCGGCACCTACGCGTCTTAAGGGTGTTTATTTTGTTAACTGCCCCAAAGAGGCGGCCACAGTGCTTAATCTGGCCAAGAGTTTAATGCCCGCCAAGTTGCAGCACCGGGTGAGTACAATAAAGCTTGTTAAGGTGCGAATTCTGGTTAAATAATGGAAATTTCCTCGAAAAAGTTGCGCGACATTCGTTTAAAGTTCATCTATAATTAGACTATGCAATATTTGATTATCCCGTTCTATTGTTAGGGTATTTAGCGCTATCGCAATTGGCTTATCAACACTGCATATCATTTGCTACAGCTGGAGTGCACTTAAAAAGATTTCAATCCAGACATAAAATCAATATTAACTCATAGTTTCATATCTCTGTGCAATGGGAATTACACTGGGAATAGAAAGTCCGTCTACAGTGTGATATACGAGTATTCTTACTCTGACTAATACTTTATCATATTTGTGCTCTATTAATATACATATATCCACTATACATATAGTAAATCTCTCTTGTTTCCCCTTTCAGTTCTATGTATACAAAAACTGGGAGCAACTTTACGATGTAATACCGAGGGAGTATTTGCCTGAGGAGTGCGGCGGCCAAAATGGTCGTGTTGCTGATATCATCGCCCATATGGAGCAGGAGATGCTCGACTTTAATGACTACTTGAAGGAAGATAATCAGTTTGGCGTCGATGAGAAGCTGCGTCCTGGCAAACGGCTTAATGCCGACACACTGTTCGGCATTGAGGGTTCCTTCCGCAAGTTGGACATCGATTAGTTTTAGCTCACATTGAACTGCAATTGAAAAGGAATAGAATCTACACAACAATTTTGTGGCTTAGCTCTAAGCGCCTCTGTATCAAAGGAATGAAGTAGCAAGTCAGAACAGCGTGCATGCTAAAGGTGAATATATTCCTAAAGGGAACAAGCGTAACTAAGCGAAGGAGGGGGAGAGATAACAGATAAAACCATAAGCCATTTGGGTAGAAGCTTTAAAGAAGCTGAAGCAAAAGCAGAAGAAAACATTAACTTAAGCAAACTTAGCAATGAATGTGACTTGTCACTGTGAAGCGCCGAGAGAGGCGCTACTACATTATCAAAGCAGCTGTGAAATGCCACAAGTCGAGTATAATATTTCTAACAGGTAAGCAAAGTGACTCGACAAGGTGTCACATCAAGAGAGCTTTTAGCAAGTACCATTATCAGTGACAGGTGTTAATTGCCTTATCTATCAGTTAAATGAATAAGACAGGATCAATAAATGGTAATGTTAATTTGCATGTTATTTAGCACCGTCGTCTGCCAGTCAGTATCTAACTAGCATCCAACAAAATGACTGCAGATAACTTCACCAGCTACCAGGTGTGTGCAAATGGGAATAAGTTGCACCTAGCTGAACTGGTAATACATTCTTAAATCTCTTCATTCTCTGTACAACTTTGCAGCAATTCGATTTCAGTCAATGGGATTTTCCAATCGAGCGAATTTGGTGGCACAAGTCGTACTCGAACATTGCCTGGAAGATCTGCACCTTCGTGCCGTTGATTCTCTTGGGGCTGTATGGCAATTTCATTCTTGTCTATCTGATTGCCACCCATCGATCTCTGCGATCTCCGACAAATCTCATCATATCCAACATGGCTATAGCTGACTTTCTGACTCTGCTCGTCTGTCCGACTTTGTTTCTGATCAACGATTTCTATCAGAACTATCAGCTGGGTGAAGTGGGCTGTAAGCTGGAGGGTTTCCTGGTGGTGGTATTCCTCATTACAGGTGTCCTCAATCTCTCTGTGGTCAGTTACGATCGCCTCACAGCGATTGTGTTGCCCCAAGAGACGCGTCTGACACTGCGTGGTGCACGCATTGTGATCTGTTGCACATGGATTGCGGGTATCTTGCTGGCACTGCCTCTTGCTTTGTATCGCGTGTACAGGGTGCGCATTTGGCGCAACTTCACGGAATGTTACTGCAAGGAGAACACACAAATTCTGCCCAATTACTGGTACGTGCTGATCACGGTGCTGGTCTGGTTGCCCCTGGGCATTATGCTCATCTGCTACACGGCGATCTTCATTAAGGTGGGTACCATGAATACTATATACTGCTTCATATTGATCCATTATCTTTATCCTTCCCAGCTGGATCGCTATGAGCGACGTGTCCTGAGTCGCGAACATCCACTCGCCGTCAGCTACAAGCGCAGCGTGGCCCGCACTCTCTTCATTGTGGTCATTGTGTTTGTGGTACTGCGTCTGCCCTTCACCATTCTGGTAGTGCTGCGTGCCAAGTACTCTACCACTGATGCCAGTGTGGACAGTGGCATACAGTTATTCTGGTATTTCTCACAGTATCTGATGTTCGCCAATGCTGCAGTGAATCCTCTGATTTATGGCTTCAACAACGAGAGCTTTCGACGTGCCTACGCTCAGATATCGTGCATCAAACGTAGATGGCAGGAGGCCAGAAATCATTCCAGAGTGCATCAATGTTGGTATTGTGAGTTCATAAAGCGACGGAGGGGCGCTAATGAAAAGGAAGCGCAAAACAAAGACACGATTTCTACAGCAAAGGAAACCAAAAGACTGGACGAAACAACACAATTATCAGCGACTGTACATAATGTCAATGATTTACAGCTATCTCAGATTGATGGAGAGGGATTTATATAACGAAAGAGGAATGTAGTAAAGTTTTCGATATTGCCAATTATTTACAGTTGATTTACAAAGACATGAAGTAGGGGAAGAGGAACTTTATAATAAAGCTGCATTTGAAAGCTTTATAAAGTGTGAACAATGATCACTAAGGTTCGCACTCTCTATCACACTCTCTCTCAAGCGATCGAATGAAGTTCTGTTCTATTCCGATTGTCTCTATCCCTTTTTTTTTCCACTCTCTCGCAAGCGTTAGCAGAGAGCAATGCCGTTGAGAGCCTCTCTCTCTGTCACTCTTTCTCCCTTTTAGCAATGATCACTGATGCTCTCTCTCGTAAGCTTTAGCAATGATCGATGAAGTTCGCGCTCTCTGTTTCATCCTTTGCACTATCTCACTCTTCCTCCTCCTTTTCATCCCTCTCTCTCTCAAGGTTTAATAGAGAGCAATGAACTTGCTGCTCTCTCTCTTCTCTCATTCTTCTTTGACAGTTTCTCAAATGCTTTCAAAGCGCTTTAAGTCCCGTTTGAAATTTCTGAGCTAAACTTTCCTGGTTTAGTCAAACAATTCGCACGTGTATTAAGTGTTTCGTGTTTCGTGATCTTAAATGTTTCCTTTCATATACATATTAATATTCTTTTGTGGGCGTGGCGACGCCTTTGAGGTGCGCTTCTATGACAGCTATCCCAATTATCGCCTCGGCTCCGATCTGGATGCAGAATCATCGCGTCTATACAAGCGCGAGATGCAGCAATTTTTCGACAAAGGTTTCCATTTTTTTTTCTTGGTTTTTTGTAAAATGAACAATAAAAAATTTTATTAACAACAGATTTGATTGCAAATTGAATCTGCGCATCTCAGTCTAAGCCAAACAACTCGGATTTCATGTAGCCCGCACCATGTGCCTCTAGAAACTTAATAAACTGTCCCATGTTCATGACACCCTCATCGCCATCGGCGCCGGCTTCGCTGGCATTGAAGACTTGCTCAGTAAAGTTCTCGAAGATACGTTTGCGCTGTCGCTGCTCCGTTTTGACCAACGTGATCTTCTGCCAACGCAATGCCTTAATGGTGCGCCAATATTCCTGCACCTGCTCTGGGCGACCCTCGACACAGATGATGCCCGGCTTGCCGGGTCTGCTGAAGCCACTGAGCTGCAGCTGTCGTGCCTGCTGTATGAGCTCCTGTCGCTTGGAACTCGATTTGATGTGGTGCGAATAGATCCATATGCGTTCCAGCAATCCCTTGGGCTGCTCTTCAGCCACAGCAGGTTGCTCCAGTTCACTGACCGCACGCAGCAACAGCAGCTCGATCTTCTCCTGCAGCCAACTGAGCAATTGATATATATATGGCTCTTCTGCCTCCTTGTATTCCTGCTCCAAATAGTTTTTGATTTCTCCCTTCAAATGCTGCTCCTTCAACTTGCCCAGCAACGCAGAGTTCACACTTATCCTGGCCAGCTCCAGCTGGGGATATAGATGCGGCAACTCAATGCGCACATCCACAATTCGTTTGGCAGGCAACTTGAGTTTTATTATGTACTCCAAATTGGAACGGAGTGGAGCTGCAGCATTCTCAGACTGAGATTCCCCGAGGAACTCATTAAAATCAGCCACAACGCCGGCATCGCGCAACTGCAGCTCACCCGGAGCACAGTAAATGGAACTCAGCAACTCCAGCTCCTCCAGTTGCTGGCCAATACAACATCGATATGTCTGCAGATCCATGGCCAAAGGCTGGCGAGAATTCAAAGAAAGAGTTGTTTGCTTTAGAGAAGAGCGAATAAGACTGCAAAAAGAGCGAAGAAAGCAGAGACAGAGAGAGAGAGAGAGTGAAGTGACAGACAGAGATGACGAACGTTGAGGGAGAGAGAGAGGCAGATGGGTAGAGTTGAGGGAGAGAAAGGTGTCTCTAGCTGTTCACTTTGGCTTAAGCTAAAGTCACTTAACCTTACAAAATAATGTTTAATATGCATAAAACTGTTAAAAGAGCGAAGAATTAACAGTGTAGAATTCTATCAAATGTGAGAAAACGGAGACAAATCATTCAGTCGCTCTTCTTTTTAATTAGAGCTAGAGACAAGTGCAGAATCATGCTGAAATTTTCCTAAAATTTTAAAATAATGCTTAATAAAATAACAAAGACCGCAAAAAAAGGAAGAATGCACAGAGAAAGAAGTGTTATAGAGTGATACGAAATTTGAGAAAATGGGAGAGTTAAGGGAAATAATTTCTCTTACTGTTCTATTTGACTTACACTAGAGATGCGTTAAGTAAACTGCAGTAAACCTTACTGAACGTTGCTCTATAAGAATGAGACTGCATAAAAAACGCAGAATGCACAGAGAGACATTACAGAAATATTTCTCTATCTGATAGGATGTCTGTCAGTCTTCTTTCCTGCCTGTTTGTCTGTGGGACTGTCTGCATATATGCTGTCTGTATGCCTGTCTGCTTGACTATATATCTGTAGGGCTGTCTGTATTTTAGTTTGCTTATATGCCTTTCTGTTTGTCTGTCTCTCTGTCTGTTTCTCTGTTTGTCTCTCTGTCTGTCTGCTTGCCTGTCTGTGGTGCTTTCTGTCTGTCAGTCTGCTTGGCTGCCTGTCTGTCTATCGAACAGTTTTCTACTATTCACGCTAGAGATACTAGAAGATATCCCTGCCTAAACCACACTCAATGTCTTTCTACCTTCACAGCTACCTACAACTTTGATGGCTTGTCACGTGTTGCCTCCGTTCCTGTGCCCTTTCCACTGGACATTTGCATGTTGCAACTACCAAACATGAAGTATGCCACAGCGTTGCACAAAGATGCGGCAGGTGTGCGTCACTTTGCCGTCTATGTGTGGCGTGCAGTGCAGCAGGACTATGCACTGTTGCTGCAACATGCTGCACCCAAAGCTGTCTCACTGGACTGCCTGTCATATGCAGGACTGGGATATGTTGCACTCGCCTACAATCACACTGAGCATGTGGAGGAGGCACGTGAAGGTTCTCCAATCTATGAACTATCTACAGATCAGACTATACGCACAGTGCAGTACTTTGGTGAGCTGCGACTGCGTGCCATGTACTTGAGGATTAGCAGTCAGGAACTGACCTTGTTGCAGGCATACGAAGGTGTTGCAACCAAGAAGCAGAAGCCACAATGTTGTCCCTACTTCAAGTGGACAGGCGGCACCTTTCAGCGACTCGGCGCGATTCCCTGCAGCAATGCACGACGCCTGGAACCCTTTGGCATAGACTACACTGACTATGTGGCAGTGGCTAACTATGCCAGCGCCGATGGACGCACTGCAACGCACTCGGAGATCTATAGATATGATGCCGCCACACGTCGCTTTCAGCTCTTTCAACGCTTACGCTCCAATGGCGCTGTGGATGTTAAGTATTTCAGTCTTCCCGTGAACGAAGTGAGTCGACGACACTTTCTCATTTTGGGCAATACAAAAGGAGGCCCCACTAGTGGCACAGGTGAGGCGGACACGGTGATATATGTCTTTGAGAATGGACAGTTTGTGCCCTATCAGCGACTAAGCTTCTATGCGCTCGAACGCTTTCTGCCCGTCACGGTGAGTAGTGACTCTCAAACTGTAGACATGTGAAATCGAATCTGTTACTTCTTCTTTTCCAGCACGTCATATCGGAAAAGTTCCTACTCTTTGTGGCCTGCAACAAGCAGGATGTTAAGATCTACAATCTCAATGATTGGAAATTCGAGGAGTCAACTGTGCAGTTTACTGAGGGCGCCTTCAGTCGAGGCGTGGCACGCATGCGCAGCTATGAGGAGAATGGTAAAAGTTACTTGGGTAAGGCATTGTTAACATGGTGAAGAAACTCAAATAGTATCAAGTTGCATTTATAGTTATTGCCAATGAGAACATGGCTGCCAATGAGACAAATATATTCCAAGCACTCTACAAACAGGACGAACATGCTAATGTACTACGCCAGCAAATCATCGACTGGGCAAGGGAACAGACCAAAAGATTGGAACAGCTGAATGTGCAGCACCTGTTGCAGGCTTTGCAGGTGAGCAAGGGGCTGAAAACAAGTAGAAAACTTAAGGCATGTGCTCGACTAGTTGTATACCCTACAACCAACTGCATATTTATATTGAATATCTTTTTTATTATATGTGTGATATGTATAAAATTCGATTTAAGGGGCGGCAGGGAGGCGTGGCTAAATTTTAAAACAAACCCTGTCTACAGGCATTAATAAGACATCTATACAGTAAATTTTATAGTACTAGCTGTGATAGTATACAAGATATAGGTGTTCATACAGACAGAAATTGACAATATAGACTAGTGTAGATAATAATGATTATTTGTGTGTACAGAGATGCCTTCCTCTGACAGTTTTATACATTTTCAGTCAGTCTTAACTCCAAATACTCTTCTATTGTACACATTATAGCATAAACTTAAACAATATGAAGAGAAATTGAAGCAGTTGCATGTGAAACAAGTGAATACAAAGGTGGTGAGTAATTCCCAAGAGCATATTATAATTGTAGAGTTATATACAGTATATATCTATAATTAAATTCCTACCCTACAGTTCGTGCATGCGCCCAGCAAGCTGAGCAAAAACAACTGGGAAGCTTTGCAATATGCAAAACGTGCATTGGATGTAATCGAGCATGATGCAGCACGGGCACAAGAACATCATCATGTGGTTAGAAGAACAGCTGAAGAGCCGGCAAAGAAGCAACACGATTTCGATGTGGTTACAGTGGGCACGCTGGTGGTGCACGACAAGCTCAAGGCAGCACGTATCAATGGCATTGACAGTTTGCAACCCGTATACGAATCGATCAATGCAAGTCAAGTGCTTGTAAGCGAAGAGTTCAAAGAGGCGCCAGGAATTGATCCCATGATGGAGCAACTATCAGTGCAAGAATTACAATTGGAGGGCAAACTCAATGGACACAACTGGACGCAGTTGCTGAAGCAAACGTTGAAGCGTCGCGATCAGGAGGTACAGTTCATCAAGGCACCCGTAGACATAAGCAATCTTAAGGCGGAGGCAGTGGTGGTCAACAGCAAGGAGATCAACGACAGATCCCTCAGCCAATTGATCTCCATAGATGGTGGGGATTACATAGTACAGCAGGAAGTACAGTTTGCTCAGCCCGTTGAAGTGAATCAATTGCTGATCAATGAGCGACTGAATCACATACACGTGGATCGTCAACGATTCGATGTGCTGCTCCATCAGGCGAATCACACGCAGGTGATTGTGGGAGCCAAGAGATTTGAGAATGTGCGTGTGCTGGAACCGGTTAGCATTGCGGTGAGTGTGCCTGAGATTGGAGATACATAGCTGAGCAACTCAGTTAATGTAAACTATCTTAATTCCCTTCACAGGGTCAACCTTTGGGCGCTGAGCTGCTTGCCATGTCCCCCATGAAGGTCACCCACCAATCACTAGAACTGCAGGGTGACTATGTCATCAATGGTGATGTGACTATTGATCAGCTGCTGCAGGTGCAGGATCTGCAATATGTAGGCAACCCAAGCAGCTCAGCAGCTGCAAGCTTAAAGCAGGCACTGCGTCTAGATCAACCACTGCAGGATGTGAATTTGCGCTTCGAGCAGCCTCTCGAGGCCAATGATACCGAATTGAGCTTCATCAATGCACAGGACATGCAGAAGTTGGTGCAGCTCAATGTGGATGAGGTGCAGGTGGTGGAGGGCACCAAGTGGTTGCCACAGAGTGTGACCATTGCCAATGGCTTTGGCGAGGTGAACATACTGAATGGCATACAAGTGGATCAGCTCTCCCAGCAGCTACTGCTGAAAAGTGGCAACCAAACTTTTCGATTTCCCATGCAACTTGGTGGTCTGGAGGTGCAACACGTAAATGCTACTGAGTTACTGCTGCATCAACTCGACTTGCAGCATTATATGCAACGTGAGGGAGAGCAGCACTGCAAGAGCAATCTTTACGTAGATCATCTGACTGTGCAACAGCTGGAGGTGCAACAGTTGCATATGCATGGCACACTCTACAATCAGTCGCTAGAGAAGCTCTACGAGCGGGGAGCACAGCGACAGCAGAGCTGGAAACTGCCTGAGCATTTCAATGGCACCATTCAGGCACGCAACATTTGGTTGAAGGGGCAGCTTAACAACGTCAGTGTGGCACAGCTCGAGCAACAGCTGCAGCAACTGGCAGGCAATATCAAATACGTGGGTAACTTTAGCTTCCGCCATGCAGTCAATATAAGCCGCCTAAGCTTTGAGGAATCCTTCAATGGCATCCAGGCTCAACGCTTCGGACGCTGTTGGCTGGAGAAGAGTGGGGAGCAACACTTTACGGCACCACAGACGCTGGCAGCGCTGGCAAGCGATCAGGATGTGCAGCTGCAGGGTCGCCTCAACAATTACACACTGCAGCAGCTGATCAGCGAGAGCTATAGGCTTAACGGAACGGAGAAACTGCAAGCAGTGAAATTTGGTAAGTTAATAAGAAAGAGAATTGAAAGTGGATAACAAATGATCACACGATCATGCTAACAAACCCTTTAGTGAATCCCATTGTGCTGCAGCGTCCAATCAGTGTGGGCCATGTGAATGGACTGCGTGTGCCGGAGGATATGCTCTATGCGCAGTTTGATGGCATGTTGCAGGCTCCGCTCACGAGCAATGGACAGCTGCAGCTCTCCTCCACGCAGCAGTGCAATGTAAGCCAGCTTAATGGTTATCCATTGGACGAACTCTCGCATTACCTGAGCACTAATGGAGCCAGTCAAGATACTCTGCATGTGGAGCAGGCACAGTTCGATGAGAAGCCTGTTTATGAAACACTTAATGGTCACCACTTGGAGCAGCTGCTCGATAGACTTTGGTTGGACAATGAGCACGTGGAATTGAGGGGAGTACACATTGCCTCTGCTAGCTTTCAGGGACTGCTGGAGTATGAGGTGAGCAGGCAGTGGGCAGGGGAAGGGAAAGGAAAGTGATTGCATATTTTAATTGATTTCCCCCACTCCCCCTTCAATCAATATAGGGTACACTGAACGATCTGAATGTGCAGCATGTCGAGCAAAATTATTTCAGTCGAACGCGCAGTCAGCGTGTCAATGTGCCGCTAAACTTTGAGCATGACGTCACTTTCACACAACCACCACAAGCAGAGCAAGTACAGCTACGTGTCAAAGATGGCGCACTTGTTGAGGGCAAAGGGTAAGTTTGTTTGGTTGGTTGGGTTGGCTGTAAAAGCATTTCGCTGTAAATCGTATCAAATTTCACTCGCATTTGTTTACGCGCTAAAAGCGGTTTGACAAGCACTGGGACAAGCACTACACACCAACACATACATACACACGAACGCACTCACACAAGGTAAAATCAGCTGTGCGCGCTTCTACTGTGTGTTTGCAGGTGAAATTTCTGTACACGTTGCAAATGGCGCCTGGGTTCAATTAGTCACACTAACATTGTATTATTTGTATTTTACCTTGTGCTTTATGGGGATTATAAGTTAATGGTAAATGCACTTTCTACGGGCAGGCAGCAGTTTTCGAAAGGTTTCAACACTTCACGACAAGAAAAACAATAAAGTGACAGTGCCCAGGGCTGCCGCGCAATTGATGGCACCACCACAAGCTGTTATCGAACAGTAATTTTCGATAAAAAGCCAAAACAAAAGTGTGACCAAAGCGCTGCAAAGGGCTTCTGTACGTTTCAATTAAATGTTGTTTTATTCAAATGTCAATTTCATGCTTTATTTTACAGCAATGTCTCGCTAGATTTTAATGAGTTTGTTGCGAATACACTAAAAATATCCGGTGCACACACAATCACAGGGCAGTGGCACATACCCGTTGCATATGTGGCGGGCGATTTGAATAATGTGTTAATAAATCAATTAAATTTAGTCGATGACATTTTGCGCAACGACAGCAAAGTAATACAAATAGTAAATGCACCCAAAGTAGCGCAGAGTGCTTCTATTGAACGCCTATTTGCTACGCCCTCCAGCCTGGTTGGAAATGTACCCGTGGTGCAGTGGATCAACGATACGGTGTATATCTATGGCAACCACACCATTGCCGGCACCACAATACTGGAAACGTTGAATCTCTACAACGATCTGTGTGTAATCGGAACGGTTAATGGTGTCCACTGGCATAGGGATCAGTTACTATTGCGAGATCAGGATCAGCATATAGACGGTTCACTGTTGGTTAATAACACCATCGAAGCACAGCGTCGCTTGTTAAGCCATAACATCGAAGAGCTCTGGGTGGATCAGATCAATGGGTTAACTGTTAACGAGCTGCTCACGAATAAGGCGCACAATCGTCCCAATCTTCATGTGGCCAGCCAATTAGTGTTCACCCAACCCCTCAGCGTGGCTAACTATCAGTTGGGCGATGTGTCGCCACAGAAATGGAAACGCGGCACAGAAACAAATGCTGTCGAGGATTGGCAACTGCTGAGTCAACATGTGGCTGCAGTGCAGCAACGTCTAACAGGTAAGGGAAAGGAATTATTAATTAACTTCAATTAATGAATCCTTTTTTTTATAGACACCCAACATGTGCTAGAAAATTTTCAGATATTGCAGCATCTGCCTCTCAATGCCAGCCAACTAGGGATCCTAAGTTTACCTGGACTAGTTGCGCAGCAGGATCTGCTAAGTATCTGGCATACCAACAAGGAGGGATCCCTACAAAAAGATGTATTTGTTTGGCAACTTCAAGAGCAACGCTTTAAACAGGATCCAAGTAAGTTGCGCTATAATGCTGTGTCTTTATTTATCCGATATTTTAATGAAATGATTTTTGCCAAACTTACAAACTAAAATGACATGACAACGTTGAGGGGAGTGGGGGAGACGGAGGAAGCTGGGAACATACAGTTCTACGTTTACACAAATCACTTAATAATTATTATTTGTTTTTGTTTTTATATAATTTAGAGTATAAAATGTGTGCATGATGATAATGATCTAATATCTATGCTCAAATCTTGTGACTCTGCATAAACATAGCACTTTATGATACAATTGTATGGTGTATATGAATAGTTTTCCATTAAAAAACAGCATTTACACGAGTCTTACTGATATTAATCATGAAATTGAAGCTGCCTTTGAATGAATTCAAATCTGAAGAACAGTTATGGTCAATACTGTCACAAAGTAGCTTTTTGTATGCCAAAAGATACTGTAAACTTTCAGTAAATAAAGTATAAGAAGCTTAAATGATATATGCAATATCTATGCATGCCAAATAAACTGAATAAAAGGTTATATAATATACTTGTGATCGTAAGCTCGTGTAAACGCCGAATTTCTAGTGATGTCATAAATTAAAACTCAGCTGTATTCAGCTGCTTTTTACTAGGGGCTACGGTTGTCTACGGCTAAGGAGGCTCTCTCTAATGGATCTCCTGGAAGATAGCTACTGCTCCAGCTCATCGCTCTGTACGTCGACAATGGCACGCAGTATGCCCAGCTCCAGTTTGGCAGCACCGCGACGTGAGATTCGATTCATCACATTAGCCACATACAGACCGAGTGCCTCATGGCGTGTAGAGTTGCACAGATTTTTAAAGAATGTCGGAGGCAGTGAATTGTCATAGTTGCCCAAGTTAATAATCTCTGGCGTGGCATGAGAGCCACTGGCATTGACCTTAGCCGATGAATCGAATATGATATCATTCTTGAAGTCCAAGTCATCAATGTGTGGCGAGAAGCCATTGGTGCTGGCAACCGATGTGGATGCCACTGTGGCAGCTGTCGAGGAGTTGGCACCGCCTCCTCCTCCACTTATACCTCCACCAACCAAATTGCCATTGAGCTGCTGTGATGCAGGTATGGTTATAATATTAATGCCCGGCGGAGGAGATTGGTTATCCTCGCGTTCTTTCTTCACCTGCAGCAATTGCGCTGTAGTTGTATGCACCACAGTCTGGCTGGCACTACCACCAGCACCACCACTGCTTGCCACAGCTTGAGGTGGAGTTGCAGGCTCTGCAGCAGCCGCAGCAACAGCTGCAGCGGCCGCCTGCTGTTGCCTGGGACTTGATTGATTCTTGAGCATCTTCTTCTGCACTGGCGAACTGGTGCATTCATCGGACAATTTGCGTTTCATTGACTCTGGCAGTTGAATTGTAGTGCGTAAAGAGGATGTGCCCTTGTTGCTCTGCTGTTGCTGTTGTTGTGATGCCGTTCCTGTAGTGGGTTTTTGTCCGGCAGGCGTCTTCTTCAAGGTGATACCTTTCTTTTGAAGCGCCGCTGAGACTGCAGAGACAGAAGACTGCTGTGCACTGCTGCTGTTACTGTTTGAACGTTGCGGAGTGTTGCTGGCCATGGTATTAAGCAGCTTTTTCTCCTCGAACACCGGACGCGGCGTATCCACAATTGGCTTGGAATATGCTGTTGGTTTATCCTCCTTTTCTGGAGTGGCGCCACCAGTGCTATTTGATTTTGTGGGACTGTTGTCACCATCTGAACTGGCAGAGCCAGTTGAATGTGACTGCTGGCCGCCATAGAGCGGTGGAGTTTCTGTGGCCGAACCATCATCACCGTCCTCTGGCTCCTGTACTTCCAACATTTCATATTCCTCCACATCCTCCATGGGCAATGGTTCCCTAGAAGCAAAATACTTAGTATACACCAAGTAAACAGAATTTCTTTGCACACTTACTCTTCCGTTTTGGGCACCGCCTTGGGCTCCTGATGAATCTTCTGCATCAGACCAAACAGCTTCCAGCCTGAGTTTCCTTTTAATTTTTCCTGCTCGTATTTCTTTTGCAACACAATAAAAATAGAACGCGATTCGTGAACTGTTAGTTTATTGAGTCGCCCTATCCGTGCCCAGGCCTCGTCCTGTTCCTGCTTGGTAGCGCCAGCATTATTCGGATGCAAAGCCTTCTCCTTGGCAATGTCCGCCAGAATCTTGTCCAGCTGTATAGCCATTTTAGTCAACGACTTTCGGCCCGTGTTTTGCGCGTTTTTATGAATTTTGAAGGCTTTTTTGTTTTACCAATTTTTCACTTTAATTTGTGCCGTTTGTGCCTGCCGCTTTTTTCTGGCGTTTGCGCTGTTTCTGCTTCGTTTTGCAACTTCGCTTTTTCACGTATGCGGCGTCTACGACGCTGATTTGGCGGAAAAAGGAATTAGGAGGCCTCGACACGTGCGAACATGCATAACAAAATGGCTAACCAGCCAACAATTTATCAAACAAAAATAATAATAAAACACAAATATCTTATATTTTAGGTAAATTATGAAAATTGATATATATTGCATGTTTTCATTATTTATATATGCTAAATATTTAAATACATCTTAATAAAAGTTGATTGAATCGTCATGCAACTAACATCATCCAGAGGGAACGTGTATGTTGTTATGAATCGCATGCAAAGCAACTGCAAAAACCACACAACATTTTACAACACTAAAAATTTAACAATGCAGCAAAGAAAATGAAAACAAATATGTATGTTGTACAATATTTGTAATTAAAATATTTATTCATTTATCGGGACTTTTGCCTTAGGGTTATTACCGGCCGCCTGAGATGACAGGCACTTAACAGTCTCGACAAGAGTCTTTTGTTTGGGAGTGCTCACTACGTAGGGAAACTCTGCCCAGCCGTAGCAAGCAGCTGCATACGCTCCCAGCCGATTGACCGCAATTACTGCACCCGAAAAGTCCTTATGATGCTTCAGAATACGGCGTATACCCATTTCGGCGGCTTGTTCTGGTGTCTTTCCCTCCCGCATGGCCTCCACAGCCAACCCAGTGGGTAGGAAACGCATCATAATATCGCCATCTCCAGTTGCCACAGCGGCACCAGCTTCATTGTCTGCATAACCGCCAGCACCGGCAATGGGAGAATCGCCCACACGGCCGGGAATCTTGTAGCGTGCCCCATTTGTGGACGTGCCCACATGTATTTGGTGATCCACATCGATGGCTATCATGCCGATGGTGTCATGATTATTTTGCCCAATCCGATATTCGGTGCGAGCACGATCTTCCTTCCAGCGTGACATTGGCGTCGCCTTGGGTTCATATGGTCCACATGTCAACTTTGGATCTGGATGCACATCATGCCAGAAATTAGGCTGACAATTTGTGGCCTTCCATTGTTCCCACATATACCGCGATTCGGGTGTGATCAGGGACTCCACACGGAATCCCATGGCCTTGGCAAACTCTGTGGCTGAACTGCCCACCAAGAGGGTGTGCGATGTGCGCTCCAATACAAAACGAGCCACACGAATCGCGTCCTTAATGTTCTTCAGTCCAGCCACAGCGCCCACATTCATGGTGGCGCCATCCATGACCATAGCATCCAGTGTGGTATCCCCCCAGCTCGTTAGGAGAGCCGCCATAACCCACTGAGCCATCGCATTGCCGTTGCTCACACTTGGTACACCCCTCGACCACCGCATTGCGGGTCTGACGAACTCCACCCTCCGATTGCTTGAGTATGCGCCAGGCCAGTGAATTGGCCTCGGTGAAGTTCCATGTATTGATGACCATTGGCAGCAGGGCGCCAGTGCCACTTGCTGGGCCTCCTACCGGACGCTTCTTTGCCACGACTGCTGCTACAGTGGTCTGGTAACTTGGCTTGCTGCTCCATCCTTTATCAGCTGGCAGTTTTTTATCGGACGTGCCCACAATTGGTTCCGGTTTGCTGGCTAAGACGCCCCATTGCAGGGCCAGTGGCGCCGTTGCCAAACAAAGCAACCCGATTATAATTTTTTGCATTTTCCAACAAATATTTTCTTTATTTCCCTATTCCTCTTGATCCGATTGGGGAGACAGTTACGCGTTGAATGCAACTCGCTCTCTTTGCAGCCGCTTTTAAATGAAGCGGCCTAACCTCAAATTATCGTTCTCTGCTCAATAAGCAATACGTTATCGGTTTTGTTGACGTTATACCCAGCAGTAGCGACAGAGTGCAGGGTAGCCTCAGTTTTGCATACAGAATAAAACAGATGTATGGAAAATATGTATTGATAACGTTTTACTTGGAATTTACAATGGTTTTAGATAAGAAACATTGTTGGCTTTAGTCATAAGTCCGCATAGTGTATCTTTAAGTGCACTTTGAGCGAACTTACACTAGTCGAACATGGCGAATGGCTTGAGCAGACTATACTTTGTGCAAATGTGTGCAACAAGCAAAAGGAGGTGTGACCAGAGAGTATATGTATTTACAAGGTGTATCAGAGGAGATGTCCGTCTGTCTGTCAGTTTAAACGCAGTGATCTCAACTAAAACAAAAGCTAGAGAGACGAAATTAAACATTTAGTTTTTTAAATATTTTACGCAGATACATTTTGTTTCAAATATTAAATGAAATTAATCATTTTAGTTTATAAAATAAGATATTAAACTCTTTATGCTTCGGCATTCAAATATGTAGATGTTTACTACATGCACCCATCCTTCAAATTTCATTGACAATTGAACAATAAACACTGAAGTTATTCAAGTAAAAGTTCCGAACAGCGCTATAAGGTTTTTTCAGCATTAACGAAGGGTATTTTACAGTCGAGTGCAGCTCTCTTACTTTGTTTATTTTGCACTCATCTTACTCCACCCTTGTGCTTTTTTGCAGCCCTATCGCAAATGTTGATTTTTTCTGAGGAGGAACGTTTTGGAGCAGCACTTATCGCAAACACAACATTCCTTTGCCCGCTGCAGCTACCTGCCCCCCTTGACTGCCTGGCTGTGCAGAAAGCAGGCAAAGATCTCTTCATACACTGCAGCAATGGTGGCAACAACAGGCAACGGGCCACAATATCAACTAAGATTGGGGAGCTAAAACAGCTTGCGTCCTTGGCTGATAACGACGATGATTCAGTACTGCTGGCGCTGCTTGGTCACAATCTAGTGGAGATTTGGCAATGGAATGCCAACGACAACAACAATATCAAGTTGCAACAGAGCCTGCCACTAATGCAGATGCAACAAATGGCGCTGGCAGTGCATGATGGACATGTTTACTTGGCTGTGTTGACCATGCCACCTGCAGTTGGCATACACATTTACAGGTGAGTTCTTATCGCGTGAAGTATGGAATATGTTATATATATCTTTCATTCTTCTTTCAGTGCTGACCACTTAGAACTACACTTCCAGCTGCTGCAAACCTTCGACTTGGCTGAGCCTGCTGCGGGAAGCCCTCAAGTGCAGTTCCTGCAGTTGCACAAATCAAAGGATCTGCTGCTGTGCGTGTCTAATGCGACACCTACGCAATCATTGCGTTTATATCAACACCGAGGCATTACAGGATTCCAGCAGATCATTGGGGAGAGCACGTTGCCTGTGGCAATGCATCTACAAGTGTTACAACTGCCTGTGGCACAGCGACAGCTGCTGGTCTTGGCCAGTGAGCAGGATGGCGTCTTCCTGGTGGCGCCACAATTCACAGTGCTCTAACACAAGCACGCACTCACACACAGATCAATTGTTAAAACTTTGTTGTTATTTCTAATTAAATTTACTCTTTATTAACGTGTTTATCGTTAGCGGCGTAAACTGTTTTTTTGTTGTTTAATCTTCGGTGGCCTCAACGTTCTCCGTCTGCAGGTTCTTGAATGTGGGCACCGGCACGTAGGTAACCAGAGTGAACAGTTTGTTGGGAGAGTCCTCATCGTCGTTGCGGCGACGCGCCAGGCGCACGCGAATGCGGAATGGCGTTGATCTACGATAAACAATACGATATTAGCACACACGATATTCACATTGATGTTGTTGTTGTTTGCTAGAGACACTCACCTGATACCCTTGGACCAGATGTGCTTGTTCAGGCGGGTGTCAATGCGGACATCGTTGGTTCCCATCTCACGCTCGGCAAACTTGCGGATCTCCTTGATGGCGCGTGGGGCACGCTTCTTGAAGCCGATGTTGTGCACACGCTTGGCCAAGTGAATGGTGCATTCGCGGGTGACAACTTCGTTGATCGCCGACTTGTTGCGTTTCTCACCCTTGGTCTTTGCCATTGCAATTGCTATTCAAGATCCTGTTCGGAATAGAACACAGCACGGAATTAGTTTAAAATCGGCAACATCATAGACAGAAACATCACAAAATACAATCGGAAGACAACAGCAATTTTGAAACGCCATTTAACTGAGCTTGAGTCATGTTCTCAATAACATTACGGTATCGACATTTAGCATTTTGTATGTATCATTCAATTTCATACATTTCATGGCATTTAAATTGGCGTAAATTGTGATGTTTTATGATTATATTTTGGGTAATACGCAAAAACCCACCTATGGGAAATGAAAGCTTGACGTAAAAGAATTTGACAGCTGCGCAGTGTTGCCACCTCGGTGCGTGCGATTCAGTGTTGAAAAACACCATGCGCATGCAACTCTGCGCAAAGAACAGCTGTTTGTCCAGCTCAGCTGGCGAAGACATGTAAATAAATAATGCTCAAAACTGCATGTAAAATACAATAATAATTATATTTAAATTAATATAGTATTAATATTGATAAAATACTTTTAATTGTAGTGCAACTGCTGGCAGTGGGATTGCTATGGGGCGTTACAAACCCCTTCATACGCCTGGGCAGCCAAGGCATCGAGTCTGTCAAAGACACCGGCTCAAGGTTTAAGAATTTTCTAGCTGAGCTACGTTTAATCGGCTCTCGACTTAATTATTGGATACCCTTTGCACTTAATCAATGCGGTAGTCTGCTCTATGTTTGGACACTGCAGACCACCAATATCACCATAGCTGTACCTGTGGCCAACTCCCTAAGTTTTGCCTTTACTGCCATAACCGGTTATCTGCTGGGTGAGCAGCTGCCGAGGAAGAGTAAGATTCTTTATTTACATATATATATACAATGTATGCTAAACTTTGTAATTTCTTGCAGAAGTTATTAGAGGCACGCTGCTCATTTGCTGCGGCACTACACTCATGATATGCGACAAGTTGCAGCAGGAGGCACAACAAAAACTAAACATTCCCTTTCATGAAGAATTATAAAACAGCTTTAATTTTTGAATTGTATTCTACCCAAGGCCAAACAAATTGTCTTTTTTATATAAATATAAACATTCCACCCAACAACTAAAAAAGAAGTCGCTTACAATGCCTTATGCACGGCCTCAACTAGCACCTCCATGCTGGTGATAGGTGTTTGTGGCGTGATGCCATGCCCCAAATTAGCAATGTAGCGTGACTTGCCAAACTTGTGCACCATTTCAGTTGTGAGAGAGCGCAATTCTTCAGGCGTACGGTACATATCTTGAGGGTCAAGATTACCCTGCAATGTTATATTAGGTCCCACCACACCACGTGCCGCAACAGGATCCACAGTCCAGTCTAGACCAAGCACATCATAGCCCAGCTCGCTTTGTTCCTTGAGCGAATCACCAGCGCCCTTGGCAAACAGAGTCTAAAGTGGAATAAGAATATTGGAATTAAAGGCGTATATATAATAAAATAGTCAATAAGACTCACCAATGGTACCACTGGAATCGCACTCTGGTTGAGGCGATTTACCAGATCATTGCGTATGCGACGCAAGTAAGGTACTGCCCATTTCAAGAACTCTTCTTTGGTAAGATGTTCTGCCGAGGACTCGAAGATCTGCAGCATTTGTGCGCCTGCCTTGACCTGCATCTCCAAATAGTCCACAATGACATCAGTGAGTAGATTCAACAGCAGTTTTGTATCCTCGGGATATTCGGCAAGCCAGGCCTTTGCCTTGGACATCGTCTTACTGCCGCCACCCTCGATCATGTAGCCCATTAGGGTCCAAGGGGCACCAGTGAATCCAATCAGTGGCACACGCCCTTCTAGCTTGTGCCGCATCATTGTTATGGCATCTCCCACATAAGTGAGACGCGACAATGCACCATCGAGTGTTAAGCGCTTTAGATCCTCCGGTGTCTTGATGGGCTGTGGCAGCACAGGTCCAACGCCCGCGTGCATCTCCACGGTAAGGCCCAAGGCTTGTGGTATAACCAATATGTCTGAGAAGATAATAGAGGCATCCAGATCAAATCGACGCAACGGCTGCATGGTCACCTCGCAGGCCAGCTCCGGTGTGCGGCAGACAGTGAAAAAGTCATGCTGCTTGCGCAGTTCTTGAAATTCCGGCAGATAACGTCCAGCTTGACGCATCACCCAAACGGGAATACGGTCGACAACATCGCCGCGTGCAGCACGCAATAAATTATCATTTTTAAGAGGCGGGAAAGTCTGTGAAAGGTAGAGGGTGTTGTTGTTGTTGTAACCAATTCACTTTCCCAATAAGAGTAGTAGCAGCAACAACTACAATACAATGACAATCGAAGTCCAAGTGTCTTCAGTGATTTAATTGGGGCAACGCTGGTCTTGCTTGTGATGTAATAGTACAATGGTGGCCTAAAAATCACCACTACCTACCTTTGTGTCTTTCATTGTAAAAATCGAAATTTAGTTATGTATTATTTTTTATGAGAATGACAATCTGCCTTTGAAATACAGCTAATTTTAATGTTATGTTGTCGGAACTCGGCGAAACTATGTATTAGCGATGGAAAAAGCAGGTAAAATTAATCGATAACGCGATAAATAGCACATTCAAGTATCGTGCCGGCAGTTTGTTTACGTTTGTTTTGTGCTGTGGCCTTGCCAGATCGTCCATATAATCGCATCGAACCGAATTGTTTTGCTCATCACTAACTAAACTGCATTCGTGTCACAAATTAGAACGCAAAAGCCAAGGAACCACTTCTCTATTCTCTAAATAAAGGTTGTTTTTTGTAAATCGTCTGCTATAACAATTTTCAATAAATCACAAATTTATTTCAGTTTAAAATCCTACAAATATGGCTGATGAACAACCAAATCTTGTCGCTGGACACCCACCTGCTTGTAAGTGCACTTGCGGTATTCGTTTTGTTTGTGTTTGTATTTTTGTCTGTATGCATGTGTGTTTGTATTAGTAAGTTTCCAATTGTCAACAAAACAAATAAGCCCATTTGAATAATTATCAAAAATAGTACGTTGACAGCATATAATTAGGCAATTCATATCAATAGAACCATAATATCGATGAGCTTATCAGTGTTTTCACCTCTTGCAAAGGCGATTGCTGATAAAGACCTCCTCGACTAACGCACACACGCACGCACACTTTGTATTGCGTTGCCTGTGAATTTTAACCAACAGAAAATTTTAAACTTTTGTTGACGTCATCTAATTTCATTTACAGTAAAGGCCGGTGGAATGCGCATTGTGCAGCACAAGGCACCAGCCTCAGAGCGTCCGGCTAAGGATGCTGAAGATTGCACTGGACTTACGGTATAGCATTGTGTATATAGTAAACAATAGTCTATGAAATTACTTAACAAATTTACAACAACAGCAACCAGTCAATGTGAATGCAGCTTCAGTCAGCGGTGCCCCCGTTAAGGGCAACACAGATTTCACGCCTGCGTCTGCGCAGGTGGCTCATTCACACAAGCCTCCAGCTGCCGTGCAGCAAAAGCCTCAGCCACACATTCAACAGCCTCGCAAGTGAACTGCAGTGTATCATTCCGCCATCATTGGAAACTGTTGTCGAGCTGACTCTAACTGTATTCGATTGATTTCCTTAAAGTGAAATTAATTTATATATGCGCCTTGTATTTTTGCTACTCTTTATAATTATTGTTTGAATACTTCATTCCAAGAGCAGTTTTACGTAAAGTTCTTAATTTAAATAAAAAGTTTATGAGTTTTTGTAGATAATTTAAATTAGTTTGTTTCTAGGCGGTGGGGATAAGAGCGGATTGGGATTTGTTGTCGTTGGAATTCCCAAGTGGCAATTTGGCAATATGCGTAAAGAGTCTATTTAAAATCGATCGATTGCCCCCTTGAGCTTCGGTGGTCCGAGGTGCGGACTTCAAATCCGTAGTCGATTAATAGTCGAAGTGGTTCGATTCTACCTGGGGGGCGGTGCAGAAAAGAAGTTGGCAAACTATTATTTTGGATCTCTTACTCCGTCCCCTCTTCTTTTCACCACTTACATTTTTTTCAGCTCAAAGGAAGCAAAATAAATACCCTTATTTGTATATTAAAATTATGCAATTAATTAGTTTCAAATCGCATCAAAAATTGTAAAGGGCAAGGATCATGCACCAGAACTCAGTGAATTTTGCACTAAATAATACCAAATTTTGCACAAGTATATTTCAAATACCGCTACTGATACTACAGTTGTCCCACTCTCGCATATTGAGTACTTAATGAAAGCGCCATTTTAATTTACAAAATGAAGTTAAGAATGCGTTTTATTTAAATATTCTCTCATACTGTATTCGCTGATTTTGTAATCCATGGACGCAGCACAGCCACATCAACATATACACCTGGATAATTGGACTGTGCGCAACCGTAACCCCAGGCCACGATGCCCGCCAACAGGCGTTCAGAGACCATGGGACCGCCAGAGTCACCAGTGCAGGCATCTTTACTGCCAGACGCTGCACAAATCATTTCCGTGCCAACGAAATCCCAGCCATATCCATATTTGGCCGATGCACACTGGCCACGTTCGATTATTTGCAGCTGCACCGATTGCAGTGCAGAAGCATAACCAGCTGAGCCCTTCTCATCCGTGTAGCCCCATCCTGTAACCGTAACAGTGGCTCCATCTACAGGACTGCTGGTGGCCAAACCAATTGCCTTGACGGACAAACTATAGGTTAGCTGGGTCGATAGACGCACCAGGGCAATGTCGTATGGCTTCAACTTGGAATCATATTGCTCGTGGATGGTGTAAGCAGCAACAGGTAACAAGGTGCCGCCGGAATTGTGTTGATTTGCTCCGACGCGCACGCGTATCAAGGTAACCGAAGTGTTTGCCACACAATGCGCCGCCGTAATGATGATATCCCTGCTGTATATGGCGCCTCCACAGACATGCCTCGCACTGACCTGTATGGACACCTGCCAGGGTGCATTGTGTATGGCCACGTCGTTGCCGCCCACAATGCGATCACTCAGGGGCGTGGCCTGCACTGGCACTAAGGCGCACAGAAGGAGCACAAATATGCTTGATATAACTAGAGATCCGCGTGCCATGCCGTACAAATAAGTTTGAAATCCAAGAGGTAACTGATTGCACCTTGCTCGGCATACCTTACTATGATTGCTTATCGGGGTTGCTTAAGGGCTGTAAATGTTAATCGCTACGTAATTGATACCGGGTTTGAGTGGGTTACCCAGGCAACCATTGAAAACAAACTCGAGATATCGAGGCAACAATCGAATTGAGCTGCAAGTTGAGTCTTCAGTCTTTTCTCCAGATGTCTGATAACAAGATTACAGCGGAGGAGTTGCTGCAGCTGCGTGACGAGTGTCTACAGACCTTGCGGGATGATAAGATCTATTATCTGCGCAATGATGCCAAGCTGCGCGCAGTGACCTACACCCAGAGTTATGAGGAGTTTAAGTAAGTGTGTAGAGGAATGGGATGTGATATGATATATATTATATATAGTATGATATACATATAATATGCTGCGATATGATAGACCATGTCATACATTTAATATGATGTGATACGTATGTTATGCTTTATAATATGATATAATCATAATGATCCCCATTTCTTCTTGCAGAGACATTGTTGATGCCGCTCATCTGTGTCCTATTACCAAGCAGGACAAGGCAAATGCCAAGACCAGGAATCGTCTATGGAATTCAGCTGCGCCAGAGAACTCCAACTAGAATGAAGAGACGGACTCAGCTTCCTCTCAAGAGCTGCAGCCTGTATGTTTAGTCAATAAAGTAACAGATTTATCGCTGTTATAATCTTTGTTTTATTACAAAATGTTCTTAGATCGAGTTGGCGGTGCTCACAACCCAGCTGCGGAGGACAGCAACATCGGCATAGACACCGGGGTAGTTGGAGTAGGCACAGCCAATACCCCAGGAGACAACACCGACGAGCACACCACCGGAGACCAATGGGCCACCAGAGTCACCCTGGCAGGCATCCTTGCCGCTGGCAGCAGCGCAGATCATGGTGCTGCGGATCTGGCTACCATAGCTGTAGGCATTTGAACCGCACACAGACTGGCTGACAATGTTCACATTGACGAACTGCAATTGGCTGGGGATGGAGCTGGAGCCAGAGGACTGAGTACCCCAGCCAGAGACAGAGGCAGAAGCGCCGTTCGCGGGAGCAGAGCTGGCCAGACCGACAGCCTTGATGGTGGAGCTGAAGGACAGGGATGAGCTCAGACGGATGACAGCAATATCGTTGACCATGGTGTTGGCGTTGTATCCCTCATGGTTACGGAAGGCAGCAACGGCGCTAGTAACACCACCAGAGTTCCAGTAGCTGGAGCCGGCGCGCACTTGCAGCACGGAGGTCGAGACCGATTGCAGACAGTGAGCAGCAGTCACAATGATGTTGGCAGAGTAGATGGAACCACCGCACGAGTGGCTGCCACTGCGCTGCAGGGAGATTTGCCAGGGGAAGCTGCTGATGGTGGTGGCAGTGCCGCCAACGATGCGTCCATCCAACTGGGGCAGGAGACCCTCAGGGGATAGCGGCACCAAAGGCGCAGGCAACAACCGACAACAAGATCACGAACTTGAACATATTGCAAAATACAATGAGTTCCCAATGGAAATGTCGTTAGCTTATATAGTCAACCGAGTCGAACTACCTTCGTCTATCTCCTTCGAGCCGTGAGCTAATCAAAAAAGCTTTCAATTCCGTCTATCAGAAAGGTGTAAAGTGTGCCGGAGCAGGCACTCGAAAAGAAACGGGAAAAGCCCAAAGAGATTGAAGGCAGATAAACGTATTTGTATGATAGGAAGTACTTATGCTATATTTCGTTAATTTATCATTTATATGTATGTGTTTATTTTTGTTTAACGCACAGATAAGCAAACCACATTTAGCTATTTATTGATTCTCACGTGATTTCATCACTGAAATAGGCCTATTTTAATATTTATTAATATTCTAATTTGTTATTTAGTCAGTCTCAATGTGCACGTGGTATATGAAACTATCATGTCTGTTATTAAATTTGATCGACGTCAATGAGCTCTGTTCCTTCATACATTGCACGATCCCTTCTAGGGACATAAACTTTAATCAGCGTTTATCCAGCAAGTTTTACAATAACGTAAACATAGTCTCGGGGACCTTTCTGCAAAACTTTTTGGGGGACCCTATTGTAATTGGTTTGCTTTCAAATATATTCATGTAAGAAAATTACTAATTACAACTAGCATTCTATTTACTCCACAATAAATATTTAACTGACTTATTAAAACTGAGTAAGGTCGTAGTCCTTATAAAAACATTGAGTGGTGTTTGTATAGAACATTGATTGTGTCTGTATGAGGAAGAAGCTTCTTAACTTGCACGATCAACCACGAATTGAACTTGATCTATTGCTTACCTTTAGAGTCCATGGAATAAACCGCATTATTAACATATCCGACTAATTTGACGACTGGCGCGATTATTCAAAACCGCAGTTTCATTGTTCCCCTTTCGTTATTTTATATAAACTAAGCACTCAAGATTAAAATTCATATTAATTCTCATTCTTTCTAACCTGTAAATCATTCCCTATGCATTGTTTACCTTTGCAGACTGTTACATACCAGGGCTGGCGTAACGCACTGCATTGGTTTTTTGACTCGTTACGACTACTTGTTGATGGGCGCGAATTTCAAATATGGCCGTACTTAATAAATTACAATTTGCAGTTATTTCTTGAGAAAGTAGTTAATCATGAGGAAAAAATTCTTTATATTGAGTTTATTATCTCATCAGTTAAACAAAATCCAAATAATGCACACATTGCCTTTTGTTGATCAAGTCAATGCTTAATCAATTGATTTCATTATCTGTGCATATAACTAAAACAGGTGGTGCCAACATGCCATTGTTGTGATATTTGGCATCCCAATACTATAATAAATTCCCCTCCAAGAAGACTCTTCTCGCAATGTGCTATAAAACTAGGTCAGAATCACACATCCATTAACAGTTCAGACAAGTCTCAACCAGAACCAACAACAAGCAACATGAAGTTCCGCTCAATCTTTGGCTTTCTATTCCTTCTATGCTTAACCAACTCGCAGCCTGTGCAGGAACAAGTTCAAGAAGAAGCGCCATCTGATGAGCAGCCCAATACCCTAGCGGGGCTGGAGGCAGCAGCAGCCTCGACTGCCAGCGATTCTCACATACGTCACAAGCGTGCCACCTGCGATCTATTGAGTATACTCAATGTACAGCACACAGTATGTGCGATTCATTGCATTCAACGTAAATACAAGGGCGGATATTGCAACAGTAAAGCTGTCTGCGTTTGCCGTAAATAAATTCGAATATCGTAAACAAATACAAATGGTACACAGATCCATGAGATAATATATTTATATATATATATATTTTATTTATTGCTTCAACGAGCCGCCTAACTGAGTTCCCTTTCACTTGTATGTTTCTTGTGCTGTTCTTCGTCTTCATTCTTCTTCCACATCGTTATCTACAGCTTGTTTTTGTGGGGTAGGGAGGGGAAAGAGCATTTCGTATCTTTGGCTGACTTGACAAAAATTTGTATTCGTTATATATATATATATATATATCGTATAAACATTATGAAAAAAATTGATTAGGATTAGCTAACAAATTGCGATGGCGATTGTGCAAAAAATTTGCTAATTGTAAAAATTTGTAACATGCATTTTTTGTTGCTCGTTAATTCATTTAACTATAGTTATTATAATATTATTGTTGGTATTATATATATATCATAAATGTATGTATATGGTAGGTATAGGTTATATAAGTTAAGTATAAAATTTATCGCTTGTTATTATTCTCAACCGTAATATGTAAAATTATTCGATCTGTTTGTGTGTGTGTCTGTTGTTGTTGTCTCGATTTGACTAAGTTAACTTGATTAGAATTAGTTGTTAAGGTTTGTATATGTATGTAATACATATCGTATATATATATATATCTTTGTATGTATATTCAATTGAAAAATGTTATCCATATCATATCATATTTGTTTCCACATCAACAATTGCTGAGTTGGCATTGAAGATCAATATTAGTAAAAAAGAGTTAAGAACATAGCACATTGTTTCTCATTGTATGTGTGTGTGTGTGTGTAAGAGAGTGTTTGATTAAAAGCTCTATAAAGTAGAGTTCTTCGAGATATATATGTTATATATATGTGTGTATAGTAAATATATAAATAGCTTAATGGAGTTCTTTCATGCATACTCGAAATCGATTTCGTTTTTGGCCAAATCACAGGAGAATTAGAAGTAAATAACAAAATCTAAGTATAAGACAAGTTTTACAATGTTCGAGACGAGTACAAAATATATATATAGATATATGCGCATGTATATATCGCACAGGCACACGCACACACATACGTACGATTTAATATGAGAGTTAGAGTTATGAACACGTTTAATAGTTTTGCTTTTTTTGTGCTTCACTTTGATTCGTTTTGATTAATATTTCATTTCATTATTTTCATTATTTGTATATAGTATAAGATTGTTAGCATCGGAAAAGGGTATTCTTGTTGTTGTTGTTGAAAAACGCTCAACTTGTTGCTTTATTTGCTTCATTCTTGACTTCAATTTCACGTAGTTTCTTTATGCTCTTGTGGTTTGCCTTCAATTCATTCAATTTCTTGATCTTTGTATAATTGTAATAAATTATGACTATATATTTAAGAAGTATGTAAGTAGTAGGCGCACAATTTTCCTTTCTTTTTTTCATATAGATGTGTATATATAATAATATTTGTAAATACATATTGTATATATGTGGTGTATGCATCGAATTGCCAACTCTCTTTCCATTTCTTTTATCTATAACTTTTACTTTACGACTTAGAAATACAACTTTTTAAAAAATCGTGTTTTGTTTTGTGTGTGTTTTGTTTTTCTTTTAGAAAATGTGATATTATTCGTAGGAGCATTAAAGCGAGTGACGGCTGTGTAAATATTCTGTTCTTCCTAGCGCTCACAGCTCGATAACAATAGAAACGAAAACAATATGGTATATATATATGTAGAGAGAGATAGATAGAACAAACAATGTACAATATATGATATATATATGTGTATATAGGAAAAGAAAAGACCAGTTAAATTGAAAATAATAAATAGTAACTAGTGAAAAATATTTGCATATGCATATAAAAAAGTACACGTTACTCGTAAACCTATGCAGATAGTTTTGTTTTCGAATCGAGCTCATCTACATCTTCTAAACATCAACAACCATCTTCTTGTGTATATCCGTATTGCCAACAACCGAACAGAACTCATCGAACGAGATCTTGCCATCCTCATCCTTGTCCGCGAAACCGATTGTCTTGTCCACAATTTGTTGCAGTTGCGTGTCTTTCAAATTGTTGCCCACCATCATTTTTAACACCTGAAAAGGAATTTATCATATATATCTATGGTATATTTCAAGTATATGCTATGTAGACGCACCTGAAACAGTTCCCCATTGGAGATGTAACCATCGTTATCCATATCGTATATGCGAAATGCGAAGCGCAGCTTCGACAACTTGTCGCCCTTCACACTGAACTGTGAGACGCCTTGGATGAACTCCTTGAAGTCCACCTCGCCGTTGCCATCCGCATCGAATATATCGATAACTCGCTGCACTAGAGGATTCTGCTGCAGTTCCGGCAGCGACATAAACTCATCCACGCTCAGCGCACCTGAGTTATCCAGATCCAGTTTACGGAAGCGTTTGCCCAATCGACGTATCTCATCCGCATCGACTGCAGGCAGGAGAGAGAGAGAGAGAGAGAGAGAGAGAGAGAGAGAGAGAGAGAGAGAGAGAACAATAGAAATATATGTTTAGTATTGGCGTCTTGCACTTTAGCCAAAAGATTCTGTTTTCACGTGAGAGTGTTTCCCCACCTCCCCGTGCCATCTTAACAACACCCGCATGTGTACAGTTTATTTTTAGACGGAACGAGATGACAAAGAGACGATATTGATATTCACACGGTGCATAAGTAGATCGTATGCCAGATTGAAGCTAATTTGCGCTACCCATGAGAGAGTGACACTTGTTGGTGGGGTATATCGTTTTGACTACCGGATATTTTACAAAACATGAGCACAGCGGAATATAACTTAATAACTTATGGTAATTCGCAGACTGCTTCAACTCTATATCTATATAAGACTTAGCGTATATCGTATTTGAAATTGATTGAAATTTCGTACTATAAGTCACTAACCCTGCAATTCTATTTATAAAACATTAAACGTAGATTGTTTATCGTATTTCAATTTCACTTTCAATTGCAACGCACTGCCTGCGCTGTTGTCTCGCTCTAACAGATGTCAAGGCACCCCCTTCCCCCCCACAGACAGAGCAGCTCAGCTAGCAAGTATCATTCCCGCATGATTCCCATTACATTTGCAAATAAATGGCCCGCGAAGCTTCTTTGGACAAACAAGTGTAAAAAGATAGGCGAAGCCTTTTACATATGTACACCTAATTAAATATGTAGATACGTGTTCTTGCATATATAATATACTATATATATATTCATAAACAGCTGGCTGAATTCCATTCAAATGACATTGATTGTGTTCTATGCGCGTGTGTGTGTATATGTAAATCTTTACTTACAATTCGAGCACATTTCCATAGGCAGCGACGTTTCATTTCCCTGCAAAAAGGCAAAAGAATAGTTGCTAATAATAATAATAATACAAATGTGTGTGTCAAAATATCATCGACCGTTGCAGGCTCAGTGTGTGGGGCCAAAAAGCTATAAAAGTTGCGTATTTTTCGCGGAGCACCACTTCTTTGCTCCTCCAAAAATGAATTTATTCTTTTTGTTAACGCGCACGCAGTTTTTCATTACCATTTTGTGTGTGTTTTTTGCCTTTTGTGGTCGATTTTTTTGGATGCTAAAATTGTATAAAACACTAAACGACAACGACCTTTTTTTGGCAATTTATAAAAACTTTTTTTTTATTTGGCGACAGCGACACACTTTTTGTACACAATGGCGTCTGAATATTCACAGGTTGCGCATACAGGCAAACAGCTGTTCGCCAAAACAGTGTGGCCAAAGTGTACACAATTAATTTTTCGAAGCACGTTTCGAAGGCGGTTAGTTTGAAATGAAGAAAGCTTTGTTAGTTGTTTTTATAGCAGGTGTACATCTGAAGATTAAATTATTATTAAATAATTGCCCTAAGTACATAAACAAGTGACAGAAGTCGACGGAATAGGTGCACAATCAAATTGGGCTTCGGAAAAGTCTGAGTTTTCTTTCGTTGTGATTTATTTCTTTTCTTAACAGATAGATATTTGTTAAGGTTTATATATAATCTTAATGGTATGACCTAAAACAATAGTTATAAATAAATGTGTACATTGCTTAGTGAAGCGACTGTTGTCAATTACAGCGACCGCCTTTGTTAAAGCCCGGAACGTACGCCCTGCAGCTGTTAAGCGCTTGTGCCGCTGTTATTGAACTGTTAATTGCCATCAATTTGACTGTTAAATTCAAAAAGTTTGTTGACACCATTGGGAATTCCCAATTGATGTAAAATTCACAAGTAACAAATTTATGTATGTAGTTTAAAGTATTTGCAATGCACACAAAGAGAAATGCTCTTAAATATTTATGTTATTCAATTCTGCTGTGCCTGACCTATTAAAGTGAATGTTTCCAAATTTAGGTTACATCTTGAGGCTGCTATTGCTTCGTGTCAACCCAGTTTACATAAGACTTACGTTTCTTAACCTTCCAAGTGTGTTATAATTAATTAATATGCTTGTGCGCAGTGGAAACTATTAGCAAACGTGGACTTTGTCGGACTTATGTCTAAGGCATTATGAAGATCAGGCTGCCTTAAATTGGATTGCCCCCTGATAACTTGGAGGGGTGCAGGGCACATGCACCGACGGCAATTGAAAGTGAAAACGCATTTGGCGGCTGTGGCCCACTGCAAATTGCGGCTGCAGCTGCAGCTCTACGGCTTCACCACACAGCGCTGCACGGCGTTGGTGTCTATGAACGGCAACTAGGCGGGAAGTCTATGCTGCTGCTGCTGCTGGTGCTTGGTCTGCTCGACAGATAGTATTTACTGCCTTCGCAATGATAATGAGACGAGCAGCAAAGGTAACTTTGCGGCTGCATCTGAATCTCATTACGCCGACAACGCGCCAAGCGAACGGTCTGAAAAACGTGTAGAAATGTTCCAGAATCCCCAAAAAAGTTACGTCTATTCGGATGTCAATGGTGCCGGGATAGTGCGACGCAAGGTGGCCATCATCGGTGCGGGACCGGTAAGTGTGTGCTTTTATCTTCAACGACAATTTGAGAAAAATTCTGGCTAGACGTGCATCTTATCTTTTGTCCCTGCTAAGCCATACGGATTAGTGCAGCCCCAAATATTTAGAGCAAGTCAACATAAACTTAAAGATATAAGCATAAAGCAATTACATAAATACATTTGAAAATTAAAATGAGTGCCTTGCTCCGTTATATCGTAAAAAAATAAAAAAAAAAAGTACTGGAAAAGACAAATAAAAGATGCGATAAACAAAAATTCCTGAAAAACGTGCTTTTGAAGTTTTGTAAACCAAAATCAAGTTTATATTCTATTGAATTCTTGCTTGTACTCCTTAAAGTTAAGCTTAAAGTTGCTAGAAGAGCTTTACAATTAATTGAACTGAATGCTGTGTTTAAATAAGCTTTAAAATCTGTTCAAAGCGCTGTGATTTTGCATAAAACTAGCTGTTAAATCCACAGTAAACTTTTGAAGAAATCGATAAAAAAACATTATGTTGAACTCAGTTTCCAGTTTTTACCCTACGCTTTTTGGTTATGTAAGAGCTTTACAACAACTAAAGTTGAATGCTGAGTTTAAAGAAGCTTTCAAAGAGCTGTTAACATTGCTTAGTCTTTAAATAACATTGCCTGTTTAATCCTTAAAATACTTTCAAAGCTGTTAAACTCCTGTTAAACCCCTAAGACAGGTGTTGCTAGCACTTAAGCGCTAAAAAGGGTGCCCTGCTTAAATGTCAAGCTGCTTTTTAAGCTGTTTCCAGTTTAAAGTGTTCCATCTTCAATCCTGCCGCACTTTCTCCTTTCAGGTTGGTTCCCTGGCCGCACTGAACTTCGCCCGCATGGGCCATCAGGTGGACGTGTATGAGTATCGTGAGGACATACGCAAAGCGGAGCTGTTGCAGGGACGTAGTATCAACTTGGCACTGTCAGCACGAGGCAGGCGAGCACTCGCTGCCGTTGGGCTGGAGGAGCAGGTGCTGGCAACAGCGATACCCATGCGAGGTCGCATGTTGCACAGTGTGCGTGGCAAGACAAGCATTGTGCTGTATGATCCTTGCACGCAGCAGTGTCTCTACTCGGTGGGTCGCAAGCAGCTCAATGAGATGCTGTTGAATGCCTGCGATGACTTTCCCAACATTCGTTGCCACTTTGAGCATAAATTGGCCACAGCCAACATCAACGAGGGTCACATGGAGTTCAAGCGGAAGCAGGAGCAGCCGCTGATTGAAGCCTCAGTGGATCTCATAGTGGGCTGCGATGGCGCATTTAGCACGCTTCGTCAGCAGCTTGTACGCACGCCGGGATTCAATTACTCGCAGGAATACATTAGTACGGGGTATCTGGAGTTGTGCATACCCCCCGGCAAGCATGGAGAGTTCCAAATGCCTGCGAATTATCTGCACATTTGGCCACGCAATGACTTCATGATGATCGCTTTGCCAAATCAGGATAAATCCTTTACGGTTACCCTATCGATGCCCTTTACGGTCTTCGCCAGCATACAGACGCATCAACAGCTCATCGAATTCTTTCGGGAACACTATGTGGATGCCTTGCCATTGATTGGTGAGGAGCAACTCATCAAGGACTTCTTCAAGACGCGTCCGCAGCACTTGCTGTCGGTCAAGTGCAAACCTTATCATTTTGCCGATAAGGCGCTCATACTGGGCGATGCAGCGCATGCCATGGTGCCCTACTATGGCCAAGGGCTCAATGCCGGCATGGAGGATCTAACGTTGCTCACATCCATACTGGAGCAGCAGCTGCCACTGCAGGAGGCGCTGGCCAAGTTCACTGATACACGCTGGCAGGATGCCTATGCCATCTGTGATCTGGCCATGTATAACTATGTGGAGGTAGGGAGTAGAGAGAGTTGTATACCCTGTAATTCAAGTACTATATTTGCCATATTTTCCTGCCAGATGCGCGACCTGACCAAACGTTGGACCTTCCGCTGCCGCAAGTGGCTGGACACAACGCTCTTTCGGTTCTTCCCCAGCGCTTGGGTGCCGCTCTACAATAGCGTCTCCTTCACCAGCATGCCCTACAGTCAGTGCATTGCGAATAGACAGTGGCAGGACAGATTGCTGGGCAATGTGCTCAGCGGTACACTCCTCACAAGCCTTCTTGCTGCAGTTACTGGCGGCATCTACTATGCGCGACGTCTACGATGAGAGGGGGAGAGAGAGAGAGACGGAGAGAGAGAGAGATAGCGCATTTATATAGTTTATAGAAGACTACTGCGAGTCCTCACCTTTTCTTACATAATTTCCATAACCCAATACATCTTTATAGTCCGCGTTTACTTTCCTTTATTCATACTATGTTGCTTTCCTTATTATTTTGCATATTTAGAAGAACTAAAAACAAACTTATATAACTATAACTTCATAAAAAAATCAAAATAAAATGCAAATAAAATGTATTTATATATATTTTATTCAGTAACTTACTAAAAGTTGTATGCCATATACTACATAACGTACAATGTTTCGTACCATATCGAATTTTCTACTATATCGTATCTTACTTTATTTGTCCATATATTGTACATAGATTGTATACATAACTATCTGTACAAACATACATGTCTATATGCGCATACAAACATATGCTATAGGTGCTATGCATAACACGCAATAAGCGCCTCATGTACGTTAAGTATACGTACATACATATTTCAAATAACTCTTTGGCGTTTTCAGCGTAAATACTACGCATCGCATTTTGGCAATCTAAATGATACGAACTTGTGTACAAACTTATGTATGTGTGTATGCATGTGCCACATAGACAAAGATATAATTTAATTTATTTCTGTTTGTTTGCGGCATTTTAAAGCGACGCAGCCCGAAATATGCTGCACTAATTGCACAATAAAAACATTGCATCCAATTACACACACACACACACCAATGGGTATGCATGTAGTTCATCACGTGTGCGATCGAAAAACAACGTACGTATGTATGTATTTTGTTATGATGTTGATTATCCCCCCACGCTGTGCGCCTAAAGGGGGCAACACTGGCCGTGAAATCCACTGGTCACACTGATGTACAAGTTTGTATGTATTTATGTCTGGCAAGGCCGAGTCGCCATGCTTAATGGCTTTCTCTTGCATGGGAGAGAGAGAGCGCACTTGCTCTTGCGCTCTCTTTATTGCGATGCCGGCCGGTATTTCATTATGCTTTGCAACAACAACTACAACAACAATTCAACATTACACTAAAAGCGTACTAATCTTCCATTTGAAAATTGGCAAAAGCTCTGGCACTCTGCTCTATCTCTCATTCACTCTCTCTCTTTGTTTCCCCTTCTCCACAGCAACAGTGGTGAAGTAGAAAAAACTGGGCTTAAAAGTGAAAACGTTGCTGCCAAAACAATAAGCAGACGCTTGACCCACTACGATAGATAGAAAGAGTGTGGTATAGAGAGAGTGAGAGAGAGTGATAAAGAGAGAGAGAGAGAGAGTACGCGGCAGCGGTGCTGAGCGACAATCTTGCGATCATACTCGCTCGAATC
This sequence comes from Zaprionus nigranus, assembly GCA_018903425.1. NCBI lineage: Eukaryota > Metazoa > Arthropoda > Insecta > Diptera > Drosophilidae > Zaprionus > Zaprionus nigranus. The sequence goes on from JAEIGD010000010.1 coordinate 1,383,634, forward strand.
ATCTACTAATTGTTGTTGTACATTTTGCAGCGATTAGGTACATATATACAGACATACATAAACACATCCAACTGTGCTTATGTAAATGTATAGATACATACAAGCAGACATAAATACACACATATGTATAAGCTTTTTGTTGCTATGTATAGTGCCGCCGGTTATTTGTGAACTTTTCGCTGCTCACTTTATATTTTGCCTTGTTTTTTTTTTTTCAATAATGCTCTCTAGAATGGTTGTCGCCACCGCACAGTGGTACGCGCTACTGTCCATGTAACATATCTAATCAAATACATATATAAGATTTGCTTATCGATAACTTGTTTTCAATGTCAAAGTTTGACAATAGCATAAAATAAAAAAAAATTGTATTTATTTTTTGCATTTTGTTTTTTGTACAAGTTTAATATAATTTTGTTGTTTTATTCATATTTTTAAATATACGGAGCATCGATTCTATATATTTACATTCATATATTTGGTTACACAGATATCAAAATACGTAAAAATTTTCAACCGTTTACAACGGCAGCTGGTCCCACTGTACGTTACCGACGTCCACGACGTTTAGCTGCCGCGATTTATACAAACATTCGCCTGTGCTTAAGCAACGGCCATCAGTTGCTCGTCACATGTTCGACACTCAAGTATAAGAGACACGCCAAGAAAATTTCGACAATTTCAATTCGAAAATATATAGTGCAAAGCAATCGATCGTCCACCCACCCCCCAACAACGAAACGAAGCAACCAATACACACACAATTGAAGTTCGAAATTTCGCAACGGTAAAGAACGAAGTACGTGTGCGAAGTATTAACGACTTGTTGTTGTCTGTGACTCTCTCGCCCACACAATATTCTCGAAACTTTCGGACATCCGAGCAACGTGTTCACGCGTGTGTATGTGTGTGTGTGTTTGTGAATATCGTGAAGCAGCGTGCGTGCGTGAGTGTGCCCGAAAATTGAAAGCAGGCATAGCAATTAGGGCTTTTAATGTCATTCAGTAGTATAGTGTAAAAATTATAAAAATAATAGCAAACGCCTGCAGTCGGCCCGGTTGTTGGTTCACGTCACGTAATATTCAACAAACAATACAAATTTACCACCACCAATTTCCCACCACAATTAACCATCTTGTGTGCTTTGTTTGTGGTCCTGCTGCGCATCACGAAACAACAACAGCAACTAAAGAAATATCAACTGTTTTTGAGAACTGCAACGTCAACGTCAACGTCGACGCCTACGCCTGCCCAGACAACGCACTCTGAGAGACCGAGAGAGAGCAATCGACTTGCAATTTATTTCAGCTCGCTCTTCACCACCTTCGCCACTCTTAGTTGCTTATTTTTGCTGATATTTATTTAAATTCAGTGTTGTGTGTCTGTTGTTCGTGCGTTTGTCTGTCTTTGTGTATGTGTTTGTAACACACATACACCCCACACGCATATGAGAGCAGCACCGTGTGCCGAAACTTTGTAATCGTGTAACCGTAACCTATAACGTCAGAGAGAGAGAGAGAGAGTGAGAAATTTGTAACGGGGATAACGCATCTCGTCGCGCCGCAGTTGCAGATCTCTTCACACGCAGCAAACGGTTAACAAGAAAAGGGTTTCATCGATTGTCGTTACGTGTCCATTTCACTTGCACCTGCAGAGGCAATAACATCTGATCGTCGCCATCGTCATTGTCCTCGCGTTGTCGTGGCTCCGTAGTTTGGTGCAAGTGCTCGAGTTAGTTCTTCCTCCTCTTTCTCTTTTCGTTTCGTTTTCGTCTCGCGTCGATCGCGTGTACGTGTTGAAAAGAAAAGAAAGCAGTGCTTTCAAGACGTTGAAGATCCCCAATATCGCGCGTCTCTTTGTACATTGCAAATACGGATTATGGCAGTTTAAGCACGAGTTATCTCGCTCGATTCGTCAGGTAAATATTGAAGAAAATTCTTTATCAGCATATTGATCATATTTTATGTACTATATGACTACGTGACCGCACAGCAATCTTCGCTACCGCTACCAACACTCACTCTCTCTGGCACTCTCCCTCTCTATCTCACATTCTTTCTTCTCTGTCTCCCTCTCTTTCTCTCGAATTGTCTGTGTGTGGGTCCAAACATGAGATTTACCGAATTCTCACGCGTGGGGAAACCGCAATTTCCGGCTTGTTTTCAAATTCACCTTCAGACAGTTTGGGATCGCGCGGCCATGATAAGAACTTTGAACGTTTTCCTGGTCCGCACGATATTTATGGCATTAAAGTCGATGTTCTACTATTTGTTTTGTAGCTTTCAATAGTTGGCGCCCCATATCATTGAGGGGATATTTATACATTGACGATACTATCGTTAGCAGAGCACAAAGCAGGCTTATATGAAATATATAACACATGCACACGTGATGTATGTTTAAAATACGATAATATAAAAAATAAAAAAAATAGTTTCAGTCAGTTCAAACAGCATGTAATCAAACAAACTTTCGAATTCCGAACTAATTGGATATATTGTGGACAACTGAGAGGCTTGCAAAGCTCTAACGGCCACAAGTCATACATATACATATGTTAATAATCATCATCAAATGAGAACTACATGCAATTCACCACAGACAGCATGAGGAGCTATTTTAAGTTCCACTTATCCAACCAAGGAGATTAGGAAATTCAATTCGATATTCAACAGTCATTACTGAGGTAAGACTGAGTTACTCCAAACACCTTATATACACTACATATGTATGTATTTACAGTGGAACTATGCGTAATGCTTGTAATGTTTTCGGTTTCCTCAATTAGTTTTAATTCTTTTAGAAACTTATTGTATTATTTTTGGATTTTGGTCTTTTTTTATAGTTTTGTTTACGCCTGCATTCAGTTTATTATAGCATTATTGCATTATTGTTTTCCCCCGACAAATTTTCTGGTTACGCATGATTCATTAACATACTGTGTATATAATCGTGACTAATTGTAAGTCTCGTCTGAGTACTCTACGCCTGGAGTATTCCTCCTTTTGGTATCGTTTGTCAGCGGCGTCAATTTGATTGATCAACAATTGTTAATTGTTTTTCAATTTGCTGTAAAGCAAATGCTTCTGGGAAACGATAAGTGTGATAATTATCTGTATATATATTTACTTATCCTAAGGTATTTACACAGGGTGCTTATGCATCCATTTTTATGGACAAATGCAAATTTTGAAACAATATTGCACTTAATGCCGTACAAATTTCAATTCTTAATGGCCCACTAATTAAGCGATTTGCCACAGACCCATAACAAAATCAATTGTGAACATACACACACTGGCACACACACAAGCACATCACATACATACATATGTATGCAGAATAATTCCGTACATACACATGTGTGTATTTGTTTGACTGTATGTACGTACAGTTTGCATTTCAAAAACTTACATCATCCCACTGTGGCCCAGAGAGTAAAAATATCAAACGAGAGAGAAAGAGGGAGAGAGTGAGCGCCAAATATGGCAGGCATACAAGCAGAGTGTATGTGTGTGTTTTCGTTTTGTTTTTGCTTAACTTGTTGTTATTCTCGAAGGCGCGCGAAAGTAATAGAAATTGCGCTTCGGAATTGGAAAAGAGAACAAGAACAACAACACAAGAATTTGCCTCCTTTTCTCGCACACAATACAAAATTGATAAAATGCGACATTACAAGGTTACGCGGCTCAGGGCCAAAGGGCTTAGTCGGTTAGTTGGGCAACTGATTCTCGCCCCCCAATTCGCCGCTGCCGGCAACGGCGAGAGAGCGAAAATTGCAGTGTGAGAGTGCGAGTGGAGAGAGCGCATTTTTAAATGGCGTTTCCCCAACAATTTTTAGCACTTTTGTTTGTTTATTTATTTGTTTATTAGTTGTATTTATTGTTTGCTTCATAAACAAACATTAAAAAAAACAATAGATTTATTAGTTTGCTTAAATGATGTTTTCTCTTTCTTCCCACTCACTTTTTGCTGCAGCAACAACAACAAGACACTTCAAAGAGAAGACGTAAAAAGAGCGGATGCACAAGTAAAACGTCAGCGTGAGCCTGCTTAGTAAGAAGAATCTGCCAACAATAATAAGAACAGCAACAGCAACAGCAACAGCAACAACAAGAACAGGACCAGCAATCACCACAGCGGCAACAGCAACAACAAAAAAAACCATAAAATCGCAAAAAAATCAGCAAAAAGAAATTAATGAATTTTGTGGATAAAAATATTTTGAAGGTACAACAAAAAATCACAGCGTCGATCAGAAGCCGACAAAAACAACAGCAGCAGGAATAAACCAAAAAAAAACTCGAAAAAAAGAAAAAAGACAATAAACCAAAAAAAACCGAAATACCAAAATAAAAACAAAAAAATATTCTGTCAAAAGCGCGCACAACAACAAACGTGGCAATAACTAAAACAGAAAGCAACAAAAACTATAATAATAATAACAACAACAGAAACGAGAGAAGAAAATTAAAGCGCCACACAGCGGTGAGTGAGTGCAAGTGTCGTTTCCAAGTGAGAGAGAGCAATCAAGTGAGAGCGCGCACACCGATAGGCAAAAGCAGAGGCAGAGCAGCAGCAGAGGCAGCGACAGCGACAGCGCGTAGTTAAGCGAAGCGGCAAAAGCAAAGCCAATTGCGCATAGAACAAGCACAGAAACAGAAGCAAAACAGTTTTTTCGCCCCAAAGCGCAAACCAGACGAAATAGAAAAAAAAAACAAAACAAAACAAACGAAATATTAATCCAGAGACAAATCAATCGATATATCGTGTAAACGTAGCAGCAGTAGGAGGTGAAGAAGAATAAAGCACAAAGAAAAAAACGGCAAGCAGCATAGTTTTACCGTTGTGAAAATGGTAAACAAACCCAATGGCAAACAGGCGAAGGCGGACAAGGACAAACCGGCGACGCAGCAGCAGCAGCAGCAACAGTCGCAGCAGCAACAGTCACAACAGCAGCAGCAGCAACAGGTGTTACAAAGCAGCAACAAAAATAATAACAACAACAACAGCAACAATCAGATGATTAACAGCGATAACAAGGCCAAAAATGTAAGCAACAAATGCAACAGCAACAACAACAACTCGTCACGTGGAAAGAATGGAGGCAACAATAAATCACATCAGCAACAGCAGCAACAACAACAGCAGCAGCAACAACAACAGCGCAGCAGCAAGAAGGCAAGACCACAAAGGCAGAAACTTTTCTTTCAACCTTTGAGCCGCAACAGCAACAGCAATCAGCTGCTGTTGCCACAGGATGCAGGCAGCAGCAGCAGCAAAAGCTCCATTCACAGCAGCGCCGGCGCCAGCAACAAGGTCTCTAATACCAATATTCTAACAACAACTATAGCTACAACAGCAACAGTAAATGATGCAGGGCATGTCAGCATAAGTAAAGTTAATCCTGGTGACCTTTTGACCGCTGCCCTCGCTGCTGTACCCTGTGCCAAATGCTCAAAGCCAGCGATGTTCCCATCATCGCTGCTACAGACATCATCATCATCATCATCCACGTCGTCCTCATCCTCGAGCAGTGCCAGGTCGGACATGAGTAGCAGCAGCTACAGCAGCATTGGCAGCGATCAGACGCAGTCGCTGGACAGTGCGTCCTCATCGGCAGTGCCGCAATCGCCAATTGTATATACAAGCAAGCAATATCGTAAATCGAAATCCTATATGGGTGTACCACAGTATGCAAACAAATCGACATCAACTCACAGCAGCAACAACAGCAGCAACAACAGCAACAGCAACAACAGCAGCAACAACAGCAATAGCAATCATGTGCCTTATCGCAGATCGCAGAGCGATCGTCGCAATTCCTTTGATCGCTCATTCGCTGAACGTAATCGTGATTTTGTACCCATTGTACAACCTTTGCGTCCCGTTCTCTCCTCATCAAACATCGCCGGCGTCATTGCCAGTGCCAGCAAATTGACCATCATCGAGCGATTCGGCAAGGGACGTGTCGCCTATCCCATAATGCAGGTGAGTTTCCTTCTATCAACTTTATACTATTTATAGATACAGCTCTCAAGTGGTTAAGCTGCTTAAGATAACAGTTCTTCAAATTTGATTATGAAAATTCGATTTTTGTTTTATTCTTTATTAATTTCAATGATAACCTTAGAACCTTTCTTCTCTGAGGATTAATGACAATCTAATTGTATTCTTTTAGTTTGCAAGATAACCTATAAAACTTTTTTTGAGGATTAATTTGAGTTGAAATTCTAAACAAGTGGGGATCACTACAGTTTAATATAACAAACACAACTGAACAGATTCCATAAAGTGATTAATTGTAATGTTTTCTTTGTGTAAGACAGACCTTTCTTCTCTGGGTATTACTCTAAGTAGATGATTAAGGAGCAAACTTAACTCACAAATTGATTAATTGTAAACTTTTCTTTAATTGTGTAAGATAGACCTTTCTGCTCTGGGGATTACTTTAAGTTTAATTCTTAATCAAGTGGGGATCAGTAGAGTTCAATTAGCTGATTAACTCACAATTTGATTAATTGTAAAGTTTTCTTTAAATTTGTAAAATCAACGAAAACGTTTCTGGGAACTTTCAGGAATTAATCTGAACTTGAAGTTCACTTAAAATTCCCGCGAGGAATAATACTCTGTGGGTTTTCTAAATGATATTTCCTCCTTTTGCGTTGTTCAAACATTTCATTTCAATGAATTCTTCTTGAATAACTTTCCCAATAGACAAAGATGATTTCTTTGTTTCGATTTCCACATAACAATTTCTTGCAATATTCTTCGTAATCTTTCGTAACTTTCCATTTATCTTTAACTGTGAGTAGTTTCTTTCCACTTACACACACAGGCATACACACACACACACACCTGTATACTCACAAAAAAGACCATTCGAATGGAATCGAGTAGTTCTTTCTAATCAGCTACCGAAGGAAGCGGTTCTAATTAATGGCGCAAAAACAGTAATGTGATAAGGCCAAAATAGAGTCCATATGGGTTAGAGAAAGATAGAGATAGTTAGATAGATAGAAAGAGAAAGCAATAGATAGAAGTTGTTGTTAACAGAATGCGTCATCATTATGTGCAAGTAGAGATGCTTTTATGCTTGTAGATTGCATCACTGAATGAAATGGAAAGAATTTTTTGTACTCCCTGAAAGACCTTCATATTGAGAAAGTTACAAGTTATCAAATGGAAATCCCCCTTTGTATACCCCTTTGCATTTTGTAAAATTAGTTATGAAAGATGACATTGTATTACGCGTTGCTTGCTGCTTGCTTGTTTGTTTGATTTGTTGGGTGAGAACCTTTTGTTATCAGTGCACTTTGCATTCTTCATACAATATTTGCACTTGTCGTTACGTATGCGCAGCGTGGTATTTTCTAGTTTCTTGTTTTCGATTTCAATTTGAAACCATTTGATTTTGATTGACGATCTGTTTTTTTCTCGGGCTGTGCAGCCTCTTTTTTTAATGCGGAAATCGCCTTGGAATATTGAAAAACGATGTTGCCTCATTAGATTGAAATAAAAAACTATATAAAAATAATAAATATTATATACACAAGCTAATAGAAAAGCCAATGAATTCTATTTATGCAAATCACGCGAGTCTAGCAAAAGAAGAAAAAAATAAATAAAAGTGCTTTGGATTAGCATGTGCGTCGGTTTATCAATAGGTTGGTTACCTCAAGCCATCAGATGATGAAACTAGTTCCAAAATGTATCCGAAAAAAGGGAAACTTGTTTTGCGAGACTAACTTGCCCACAATTGATTAAAAGCAGCGCATAGAAACGCAGATGAGAAAAACAAATAAAAGAAGATATAAAACATAAGAAGTAGAGGAGAATAGAAGCGACAAATGCAAATTATCGATACGATTTCATGAGTTCCCTAATAAGTTAGACGATTTAGAAAGCGAAATTGAAAACAACTTGATACACACACTTACACACACACACATAATGTGCTTGATAAACACATACAGCTCTTCGACAGACGTTTGATATTATATTTATGTCAATATATGTATAAGGTTGGTTCCTAAGAACGTAATTTGAACAAGTGCTAGACCAATGAAAAGCAAAGACAATACGTTGATTACGAACGTATTATGAATGACGAGACAAACAAGCAAAGACATATAACATTATTTTACATTATTTCTGTGTTTTCACGACCTTCAAAAGCGTTTTTCAAACAATCTTAACACACATTTTCGTTGTTCGACCCACAGTCTCTTTCTCTCTCTCTCTCTCTACCCATATATTGCTATTCTTCTTATTATTATTCCCCTATTAAGTGAATCACACTCTCAAGCTTATTACGCTCACGCTCTTTCATTTCCTCGCTCTGTCGCTCTCTCTCCCTCTCTCTGTCTGTCAGCACGCTTTTGGCTGCACAGTGGGTCGAGTGGCTTTGTAAATGCGACGCTTGTTGAGCATCTAAAACACGTGGCAAAAACAGCGTACAGCGGAAACTGCTGACGTACAGATAAGATAGCAGCGACACCTTGTCATCATAAAACCGAAATACCTATAGATACAGATACAGATATATATACAAATATATACATATAAAGAGTAGGGTATACAAACATTTGGAATTATATGCTATACAGAATTTTTGTGTATAGCTGGGGATTTTTGTGATTTAGAGATGTGAAATCATTTGAAAGTGTCGAAAGAATCACGCATCGTTTGCTTTATGTACCTGTGTAGCTGTTGTTGTTGTTGTTGCCTTATCAGGCTCATCATCAGTTAGAGCACAAAGAACAATGTACAAATAATATAAAAAACAAACAAATTATTATTAAACAAAATATGAAATACACTAAAGCGCAAAACGAGCAGGCACAGTGTAAATATTGAAACTTGTCACTTACGTCAAACGAAGCGAGAGAAGAGCGACTCCAATCGATAATAAAGAGTACTCAATACTGTACAATAGTTACATATGTTTAGGAATTTGTGTACAATTTTTTTTGGCTAATTAAAGTTAAATTAGGAAAAACCAAATAAACACTCGAATTTAAATTGAAACTTTGCTAATTTTTCACATCGTTGACAGCCGCCAGTCGGCCGTGAAATTATTTCGCTGGTATTTCCTTTTGATTTCGCCATATTTATAAATTACCTATGACGGCTTTCAAAAATATGGTACAGATGTACCATAAATAATATTACCATTGAATTTATGACGTCCCCGAACTTGACAATATACAAATACATGTACACAAGTTGATATACATACATACATAGCATACCTTCTCTTTCGTCTTTCTTTGCTTATTAAATATTTGACTAACAAATTGCGAATTGTTTGTTGTTACTTTTTTAGTATACAGGGTATATCTACTGCTAGCGGGCACTATCAATAGTTGCAAGTCATGTGTGGACTTTTAAGATTAAATTACAAAAGGTTTGTGCTTTCATTTCGTTAGCAATGTAGAACAGTCGAAGAACTAAATATCGAACTAATAGTTTTACTAAGCGATAGTTAGCCTTCATTTGTTTTTTTAAACTATCGCAAATTTGGAAAATTTGGCTTTTGTTTACTTAAGATATATTTGAGTATTAGCACCTTGTCGGTAAGGTAGTGTGTACGTAACTTTTAATTTTAATCTCATTATTTCTTCATATCTAATTGCGTAGATAAATAAATATTTATATAGACTGTGTTTGCGGTATACTGATAGTTGCGTTTAATACTCAAGCATTAATTGTTTCCCATTATTTTGCACCGATCACAGTTGACTGTGATTTGCAAGCAACAAAACCTTAACCCTTTCCCCTCCTCTTGCCAGAGAGCAGTAATTGCTTTTGGGCTAAATTGAACAGCTTGCGTTTATTTGCACATTCTGCGGTGAGTGAAGTAAAGAGGGGGCTATGGGCCTTAGATGCGTAGTTATTTTTAGGGAGAGCGAAAATATGTTTGTCGTAGTATTTTGTAAATGGAAATAAGCAAGCCACTTCTTGCTTTATCAAGAGCATTGTAAGTCGTGCAGGTGCTACTTCTTTATATTTTATTTGCTGCGTAATAAGCAATTGCTGACATGCTCGAAAATAGACCAACAATGCAGTCGTGTATGGTTTATTTTGATAGTCAAAATGAAGAGTCTACGTTGATGACGTTGATAACTAACGATGATTATCATTATGATGATGATTATGATAATTTGTTATCACGTGTGCAAGGTGCTTTTTGTTGTTATCAAAAATAGAAACCGTGCAAAATATAATAAATATTTTTAATCAGAATTTGAACAAAATATTTGCCCACTTCAAATGCCAAAAAAATGACTTGCAGGGGAAAGTGCCATGGCGCACAGACTTAAAGCACAAACAAACACACACATACATAGGCTTGCCACACATTTGTGTGGCAGCTGTTTAGAAGTCTTTGTTGTTTCGCACAAATAGAAAAGTGTACAATCACTTGTTATTCAAAAGTGGCAGGTAGCACTGCGTATTGTCTTAAAGAGGTGCAAAAATAAAGTAGAAAAACAACAACAACGAACAACGCTTTAATTAAACAAGAAACCAGACATGTTGGCAGTTATGCGTCTTAAAAAATACCCTATAAATGCGTGTTGTATGCGTGTGTGTGTGCCTCTTATTGAAAAACGATAAACTTCTAATCTCAATAAGTTTGTCGCTTGACAACACAAGCCTCAAGATAGTCCACTTAATGAGTTAGTTGTATAAACATATAGTATATGTTGTATATATATTTATAGTCTGGTCAAGATAGTTAGATTTGTGGCGCAATAACAAATAAAAAGGGCGTGTCAGCAACAGATAATACGTATTTATTCTTGTGCAGTATAAGAAGTCTAGTTAGATTTGATATATTTGTATTTAAACTCGATAAGTCGAACAGACCGAGCAAAGACACACCAGGAGTGAATGGGCGAAGGGAACTAGATGAGAAGTAGTCTCAGAGCAGATAGACAGAGGTCACAAGGGGCTCGCACCGTGGGGACCGCAGACCGAATTTAATTCATAAATGGAAGGCTGCTGGTCTTAAAAGCGGTGTCCCCTGCAGGATCGTGCATGTGCTATGGGATCGTGTCATGGCTAAACAGAGCTCCGTTAGCGAAAATTTAATGTATTTTCATTTGGAATAACGGCAGTTTTGTTTATTTTTATACCCTTCGACCATTGAAAATGGTCAAAAAGGGTATACTAACTTTGTGCAAAATGAAAATGTATGTAACAGGCAGAAGGAGGCGTCGGAGACCCCATAAAGTATATATATTCTTGCTCAGGATCACAAGCCGAGTCGATTGAGCCATGTCTGTCTGTCTGTCCGTCTGTCCGTCTGTCCGTCTGTATGAACGCACAGATCTCAGCTATTATAAAAGCTAGAGTTACCAAATTTGGCAGGAAGACTCCTGTGTGGATCAAGCAGATCAAGTTTATTTCAAATGTTAGGTGCCACGCCCACCGCCCCCACAAATCAATAATTTAATTTTTGAACTCAATTTTTAAGCGCTGTTTAAAAGATAGAACTTTCTGACTTAACATATACTAAGCTTAATGAAATATCTACGTAGTCTCCAAATTTCAGTCCGATCGGACAATAAACACAAAAGTTATTTAAGAAAGTATGAGCATAAAACCAAGTGCGTCAGCTAACAAGGGAGGCGGGCGAGCGCGTAGCCGAGCGCCATCTGTCGGGATTAATTTCAAAGCATGTGCATATGCATATGTGTATGAATTTAAGAAATTAAACTACACGGGAATATACTAGGTCGAAGGGTATCCCACTGTCGCGTGTTGCGCGACTTTGCTTTCTTACTGGTTCAAGCTGTGTTTGTGATATATAGCATCACATACTTTTAAGCGCCGGAATTAAACAAACATTTTAACATACTTCGAGGTGGTATGTTAACAGAGCTTGTGCAAAGAAATTTCAAAGTTAACAGAGTCATGTTAAACTAACCTTATTATGAACACCCTCGCCCAGGCAGACCCCCCAGTGGGCTTTTTTTCGAACTGTTTTTGGCTTAAAAGGGAGAAATGAAAAAAAGTAGTTAAAATATTTTCGCATTTTCCCGGGCGAGCTGTTAAAGGTAAATAAAGAGCGCAGTGTCTTCTAGTTATAGCGCAATTGGAATATGAATTTCGAAATGAATCTAAACTTTAATTGGAAGCTCATCTTAAAAATAACATTGTGGAAAAGTAGGAGAAAAAAATACAAACTTTTCAAACAGAACATGTCAAAGTGAAAAGAGACGACGTCTGCAATGCGGCGTCAGCAAAGGCGTCGTCGGCATAATTTGACCTTTGACCAAACTCGACTAATTAGAAGCTTTTTGGTAATTTGAGCGTAACGCATTGTGTGCGGCACAACAATGAGAGCAAAATTAGCGCCATTAGCGCGACAAAGAAAGGCAACGAAGACGAAGACATAGACAAAGACGTGAAAGGAGAAAGGGGAAATAGAATGGAAAGTTGAGACGGGAAAGAAGCGAAGACAATGACAAAGTCTGCGTGAGTTTGAACCGCGTTTGACATGGGCTGCAAGAATGTATTTGCTACGAATTAAGTCACTTGCTGTCTGATAAGATACATAGGCATTAAATATGTATAATAAATGTACATACAGCCATAAAAATCGTATATATATTAGCTAAATAATGGCATAATGAAATAATAATAAGTAGGGGGGTATTAAATATAGAAATAAATTACAAAACGAAACGAAAGTTGGGCTGATAAGACAGCTGGCAATGTTTGAGGTTCCACGCAAGATAAGAAAAGAAAGAAAGAATCTATATGGAATAGAAAAAATAATATACTGTATGTCAAATTGATAAGATTCACAGCGAAGTTATGAATTAAGTATTTCAATTCTTAATCGAAAATTATTGCACTAAAGACCCAAGCAAGCACTCGATTCAATCAATATTTATTCAAACTGAGTTCATTGATTATTAAGTATCAGACAGACAGACAGACAGACTGGCAAATATTGCGGACCAGATTGCATCATGTACTATACATATATACATATGTAAGTGATATTTGTGTGTTCATCTAACTGTGCTTTCCAGATATATACTCAAATTTATGTGGACTTTAGGAATGTGTACAGATTATAAATAATATTAGATATTCACTTTTGAAACAGGTTTCGTGTGGTGTGTCAGAGCATTATGTAAATATGTAAATACGTTTACTTATTAAGTATTATAATTTAATTATATGTACCAAGATTATAACTTAATTATACACATGTATCACTCTTTGGCAAGATTGTTAACTTAAATGAGTTTGTTACAAGTGTTTTTATATGACACATTAAAGGAAAAGATATTGATCTTTGAGCATTTAAAACTGTTCTCTATTCTTCAAATATTGTGCCATATTGTGCCATATGTCATAAGTGCGCTGCACATACCACAGACGTCATAGACACAAACAAAGATGTTACAGTTCAGAAAAGCCGATATGACGTAAATTGCTTATGAACATGAATTTCTATTCTCGCCCAGATGACATGGATGGTCGTCGCTTTGTGTGCATACATATGTCAACAAAATACGACAAATATGTTGGCAGTGTATTACAGCTACACATGCATACATGTTATGATGATATTACTGCTGCACATAAGTTGACACAGTATGACAGATGAGTGTCATATATACCGACATATGTCATAGTAAACATTAAATGACAATATTTGGAAAACAAAGTGTATAATAAGTATGAAATATGCAATATGTGTAGCAATATATAAATATAAAACCCTTTCAAAACACAATATGCTCACCTCTACCGAGACCTATCGATTATACAATTGTTAAGGCAAACCAACTAGAGTAGGAGTAATAAATATGGACATAAAACGCATAACATATGCCAGTGGAAACACAGCATTCTTGCAACTATCGCTACCATCGATTGACAGCAGTTAAAGCTATCGTAAAGACCATGCTTAATATTTTACAACTAAATTAAAGATATGGGCGCGAGTTTATGACAGACTCTAAACACAGAGACAGTGGCTAGAAAACAGACACACAATAATTTGAACTATCGGAAAGTCATCTTAAGGATGTAAAATACGAACATAGACAATCAATTTAATCGCATAGCTGGCGATATGTATGCAAGACATGCCATAGACAATGTTGCCTGGCGATGTTGTTGCCAAAGTTGTTTGTCTATGTTTGTGTCTGCAGTCGAGAGAGACGGTCAGACAGAGAGACAGACTGACAGACAGACAGACAAAGGCGGTCGCAGTCGACGTCGCAGTTAGTTGTTGTTGTTGTTGTTGCTGCTGTAGTTCTTTGTTTGAAATGCTTGCAATGCATTCGTGTGTGCACCTTTCAAATTTTTTCGCCTAATCTGAGTTCGAATTGCAATCGTCGTCGTCGTCGCCGTTGCTGCCGTAGTCGCTGCTGCTGCTGCCGTGGCTGTTGCAAGTTTGCCACAAAGAAGCAGAGAAGGCGAGAAGGCCGCATTTATTTTATTATTTTTTCTGCTGTTGTTAATAGCAAATCGGTAAATTGTTTAAAGTTATGTCTGTTGTGTGCTGTGCTCACTTACTCGCACTCTGCACTTAACGGCAATAAAACGATTTGTAATTATTATGCATCACCTTTTGAACCAGAGTGGTGGCATGGCTTCTTGCCCCCGACACGGACACGTACACGGGCACGGGCCCCAAAATATATATATATAAAAAACACACACTCTCAAAATAAAAATAAAGTCGCATCACATCGCACTTGGTATTTAAAAGACATTTAACATTTATGCCCCGCATATTGGCTGACATTTAAGCCAAAGCGAGAGGCAGCTCTGCCTCAAACTCAGCAACAGCAACAGCATCTCAGCCTCAGCCCTGCGCGGTCAGCAGCAACTTGTGGCTCAATGACACTAGCTGTTAAGTGGCACTTAAAGCGGATTAAACGCACGCTTGAGCTTGAGCTTTTCACACAATACAAATAATTATAACAATTTGACTGAGCTTCGAGGGGGCTTAACTCGTGCAGACTTGACCTAACCGAAAGTATCTGTAGCAAATGCTTGAGCGTTGTTTTAAGCAGATATTTTAAATCCCTGTAAAGTTTCAATAATGCTTGCACTGTCTGACTTAAGTTGAGTAACTTTAAAATAGAGTTAAAGCTACGCACTTATTGTGAAAGTCAAACTAGTTGACCTTAGTTTATGGCTTTGGTTGTGGTTAAATGGTTTACAACATGTCTTTAAAGTTTTAAGCTGAGCTTTGGGTGTTTTTAAATGCTGGAAAATTAATTTATATGATATTTAAATGCTTTATGTACGTTTATAACATATACTAGTAAATATAGCTTTAATAGCTGTTTAAGCTCTTTTAAGCACATGAACACTTTAATACCAACTAGCTTTCAATTAAAGCTTAAATACTTAAATGTTAAATTACTTAAATTAAGTAATTACACCATATTCTGCAGTTATTCTGTGCACAAATAGTTTTAATTAATCTTAAAATACCTCAAAAGCACCTAAAAGCTTTACTAAAGGTATCTTAGCTGATAGTTCCTAGAAACTTTCTTAATTTAAGTGAGTATAACCTATTCTACAGTTACTCTTTACACAAATAGTTTAAAATGATCTCAAATCCCCGCAAATGCACCTAAAAGCTTTACTAAAGTTCTGTGAACGATTAATGCCAGCAAGAACCCACTTAAAGCTTCACTACTTAGCGATAAAAGCTCTTGATTATCGCTTCACATGTGCCGCTTTAAGCTCGTCTCATTAATATTGCAGAGCAGTGAAACAAACGGCACTCTTATAAAGCCGGTCCACCTTCAACTAAGTCTGGGTCGTGTTTCGACGATGAGTCGACGCATCGCGCAGAGAATTGTGCAACTTAATCATTGTCACATTTCAAGGGCTCTTCCTTTCTTTCTTTTAGTAGACTGCACTTCAGTTTCGATTAGGTTTTGTGGGGGGCGAGTTCATTGGCAGGGAACTGAGGCAACCAGGGAATTGTCGTTGGTGGCTTTGTGGCTTGGCTTATCAGTGCCACGAATGTTATTATCGCCTCGAGCTAAAGTGCTCGAAAGTTTTGTCGACTATTTTGTTCCCGTCCCCAGAAAACTAAATTAAAGTATTCGTTGTGGCGCATTCTAGCAGTATCATAATTACCACAATACCATATTGTCTGCATACAATTTCCAAGAAAACAGTGAAAACAATTTTTGTCTTTCGAAAATAGATGCCTAAGGAAACAAAGTGTTGCCAAATTGCTTCAAATAGTCGACAACAGGGCGCGATAAAGTTTCTGTTATCTCTAATTTCATGCCGAATATGTTCGCTCTCTCTCTCTTTCTGTTTGAAACAAGTTACTTCCGCTAATTATGGAATTTTCAGTTTCAATTTCAAATTCTAGTTTGGCATTCCGTTTCTCTTTCTATTTCTGTTTTTGTCTAGTCTTCTTGTCACAACAAATAACAAAAAATTAAAGGTTAAATCGAAGTATAACAAATACTTTAATAATAAACCATGTATAACGCACTACATATAGGTTGTTATTATATTTTTAGCTTAGGCTACCCTGACTTGCAAAAAAATGAAGGCAGAGGTACAAAAAATGTGTAGTAAACACTATATTTAAAATCGTATTTAAGCCAATTTTAGTGCAATTATGACAAAGCAAATGTGACTGAATTATTTCATTATTTACACGTTGAACTGGGCCATCTGATCGTAACTATGCCGGGTACAGTTGAACACTGTTCTCTTCTTCTTGGTATATAATCCACACAGAATATATGTATATAAAACTCTGTGAAGCTAATTAGCATTCGATATATATATGAATATTTCTAATAAAACAGGTCTGGGTACGATGAGATCGTTATCATTGCAATGATATCTTGACATTTAACGCTAATTTCTATGGAAAGTTTGCGCTGCAGATAAGAAAAGCTTTAGTAGACAATTCTATTCGAAAGTTTTGGCTACAAGGAAAACATGAATGAAAAGAAAGAATCTATTATATTTTCTTAAGAAAAGTCTTCGTTTAAGACTTCAATTAGCAAGAGAACGTTGAACTTATGCATAGAAAGATAACTTCTAACTTATCTAGAGTATTAAAGCATACTTTAAACTTATTTACAGTTTTAAATAATACCTCAAACTTATCTTTAGTTTTATTTACAGTTTCTTCAGACACTTTGAAGTGCTTAGACTGCAGCTCTTAAGAATATTGAATGCACTTTAAATAAAAAACTTCTTAACTCTTTTACAATTTTGAAAGATATCGGAGAGTCTAAAGACCTCTATATATGTTTTATAAATAAACCACTCGAGTTAAGTTTGTTTTTCCGAATCATTTTAATAACTCTCTATGGAGACAGCCCTAAAGCGCCTTATTGTGCCCTCGCCTAACAAGATTTCATATCGTATCTGACAGATAAACACACGTCAGTTGTCAGTTTCGTGCAATTATCAATTAAAATTCAGTTTCATCGACTTTTATAATAATTACACGACGCTGCTTTTAATTGTTCTGTTGCCAATGCTGACTGTGGGTATGAATACGTATATACATACATATATAGTATGTATATATATACTGTAGATAATACGTAAGTAAAGTAAACGGTTCTGGGTTATTCTAAGCTAACTGAGTCATCTTTCACATCATCACGTGCTGCGATCGAAGCTGCAATTAACATTGAAATCAAACTTCAACTTGACGACGATTAATCAAAAATTATTGTTGTATTCTCATTGTTGTTGTTGTAGTTGTAGTTGTTGTTACTCCCTTTGTTGTTGTTTTTTATTAGTTTGCTGTTTTTTGTTATTTAGCTATTTGGAGCGCCACGTAGAATGCGGATGTTGAGTTTGAGCACATCGCATTTGTGCGATAGTTATGCTCGTATCGAAATACATACGAACGCCAGCGTATCTAAAGGTAGTACACACACACACCTGTACACACACACACAGCTGAGTGTGGCATCCACTCATGAATGGCGCATTTACTCCAAAAATCATTTAGATTGTTCCGCTATTGTTGTGTCGACACAGAGCAGAGCTGCAAAGTATGTGAGAAATAAAAAGAAGAAACGAACAAAACAAATTTTTTTTTTGGTTATTTTTTAGCCTTTTTTTTGTTCGCTTCTTTTATTTAGCGATTTTTTTTAGCTGTTACGCTTGGGCATTAAGCGCCGCTAATTCTTTTATTGCGACGACTGCCTTGCCATGAAAGACTTGGAAGAGTGTGTTGGAAGAGTTCGGCAGACTGCCTTCGGCAAGGTCGTTCTACACACACCAACACACACCAAGCATTTACACTTATATTGCAATAACTGTCAGTAGGTTTCTGCAGCTGTTGCTGTTGTTTCTTGTGATCTGTTGGACATTTCTCGGAACTTGTCTTCGATTACGACAATAAACACAAATCTTGACTTTAACAACAGTTTCAGAGTGTGTACAATTTCATTTATTTATTTAGTACTATGTTGTGTGTGTGTGAGTGTGTGTGTTTATTATGAATTTATTATTTATATTTTCGCCTGGCGGCATTTTCATAATAATGCGCAAAAAGCCAAACACGCCACAATAATCGCAACGAAGGGTTTCAAAACTCCACTCAAGCACCTTGCTTGGTATGCGCCACAGAGCCCCCGTAGTCAGAGCGAGTGCGAGTGAGAGAGTTTGATGTTTTATTTTGTTTGGACACACGCAATTAAGGTTCACTTTATGGTCGAGTATTTACGTGTAAAGTGCCTGGCATTTTCAGTATGTGTTGATGAGGGGAGAGGAGAGTTGTTGTGGCGCTTCTAATTGGTTTTTATAACGTTATTTCTTTTCGAAAGGCGCATACCTAAATAAATAAAACCCTGAGAACCAAATGTTTAGCTCCAAATTAAAGTAGCGCTAAAGGGCAGCAAATTTATACCTCAACTCTACTGTGAATATTCTTTAATTGAAAGCATTAACTAATTAGCAATGAACTTTGTCGGCACTTGCAGCTTTTATCTCTCTCTCTTCTTATCTACAATTCCGAATCAAGTTTGCTGTTTTTACTGAAAGTGAAAGCACTTTTTAAGTAGCTCGAAACCAGTTGCAGATAAAGATACATTCGCGCTAATTTCATTAGTTTTATGTTCTATATGCTTAATTAGATCTTGAAAGCGCATTAAAGCACACTCTGTTCTTATCGTTATCTGTATCATCAGAAAGTGAAAGTGTTGCTTTAGTTTGGTGTGTTGGTATGATAAGACTAAGCTCTGATTGAACTAGTTTTTGCCTTGACCTAGTAAGACCTCTTGTTGTTGATTATTTAAGTGGATAACTGATGAAGCTTTAAGCTCAAACAAGTAACTTACACTTGTATAAGCTTATTACTTTTTTAAAACTCTTCTTTTTGACGTAGGTCGAGAACTCTTTGTAAAATATAAAGCTGCTTAAAGCTTTCTCGCTATTAAATATTGATTTATCTTAATCTAATAAAAAGCTTTTACTTCTCTCTGTTAAGTCAAATCACAGTTATCTAAAGTGAAAGCTCAGTTCAAGTGTTTACTATAATTATGAGTGAGCTTAGCCCCGCGATAAACTCTTAATTATGCGGGATTTATTTTCAGACAGCTTCATAAACTGTCCAAACAAGCTTCCAGACTACATTTTAGTTTAACCAAATGCACTTGCATTTGTAATTACTTAATTAAGCATTCAAATTTACATAATTGTTAACAAAATATTTATTGTGCGATACGCCTTCCCTTGAACTAGAAATGCATAATGCCAGTTTGAGTTTTAGTCTTGAATAGGTTTTTAATGGATGACATACGGTATTTTATTTGATTAGCCAGGGCTCAAGCCAAGGCATTTACTTAAGTTAGATTGATCGACTGTGCATATTCAGGTATTTCTTTTCTATATATATTCTATATGCAGTTGACGACGTTGGCAAATTAAAATGCCAATTGCAAGAAATGAAAGGCAGGCAAGCAAGACAAGTAGGTAGAGGTAGGTTTGGTCTGTTCGCTTCAGTTCGATTACCTACCTATATCTATAAAATAGAAATCTATAAAAAAAAAAACAAGCAAGCAGCAACAACAACAACAATACAATCCAATAACTGAACCGCTTCAATGTCAATTCAATGCAGGTGCGGACTGCGCCCCAGCCAGCTTTCGGTTTTTGGTCAAAAAAATGCTAAAAAAAAACCAAAATGTTGGCGCTTTGATTTATCTGTAACGCTCGTTAAACGAACATACACACACTCACACAGATAAAGCTATAGATACAGGTACAAATTTGTGGATTGTATATATATTGAAAATAAAGTCTGCAGACTCGACTCGTTCGGTTAATTGTTTCGCTTTGAGTTTTTGGCTGTTTTGTAATCGCATTACGATGCTTGATTGTGTTGTATGGTGTCTCCCTCTCTCTCTCTCTATCTCTGTCTATAACTGTCTCTGTCTGTTAGTCTGTCTCTTTGTCTCTCGTTTATGGTCAGGTTCTACATGTAGTTGCTTTGACACGAGATACAATACAAAACACAATTCGATACGATGCTAATGCGTAAAGCGATCTCTCTATAATTATAATTGTGGCACCCGAGTATGCTGGTTGTTAAGTTATTTTAGATCCGGTTTCTCGCCGCAAGGATGTTGTAGTGCCCCCCATGTCAACATTGTAATCTGTTTATTGTTTGACTTCTATAATTCATTCCACCCATTCTCGTACTCACTCACGAACCGCACCCAACCAAGCGCAAGCGCAACCCAAATTCTTGACAAGTTGTTGAGTGCACTGCAAAAAACCAAAAAAAAAAGACAAAAAGAAACCAATTTGAAAGGTTTATTAGAATGTGAGCTGTTGTGATTAGTTTAATAAAAAAAATCTACCAGATATACTGGAATAATAACTTAAATATGATTGTAAGTGCATTTGAATTGAATTCTAGAGATATTAAAGATATTAATTGATTGATTGAAAGAATGATGAGAAATAATTTATTATAGAGAATCGAAAATGTTTTTATATATTAACTTCATATAAAATGTTTCTCTTTGTGGAAAACAACTTAGTGTTTTTCTTGATTTTTATATATTTTAAATATAGTTTTTTTTTCATATGTTTAAAGCAAAAATTTTTCTTTATAGTTATAAGTTCTTGTGCTGGAAAACAATTTTCAGTAATTATTCTATAGGTTCTGAGTTATATATTTTATGATTGCTCTTATATGATATTACTTTACTTTTCTTACTCTTCATAAAGTCTTTACCAAAAATACAGTTCTCTATTTATACTAAAACGTAATTTCTCAATTATTCTCTCAGTGTACTGGCACTTGCAATTCAACAAAAGAAGGATTATCGTATTCTTAAATTGCATTCAATTCGAATTGGATTCCAATTGGATTGTATTCAGTTTGGTTTGGTTTCTTTCGAGTTGCTTTGCTTTGCAAGATTGGATTGGAAAAGCAAAAGCAACAACTGCAACAGCAACAGCATCTTGGCAGCAGGCAGCAAGTCCAAGTTTTGAGTTCGTCGTCGCTGCAGTAAACCGACGTTGACGTTGACGTCGTCGTCGACGTCTGTAAAACTGCAGTTGGCTCTGACAAACTGGAAAGATCGGTTTCAGGTTTCAAGGACTTTCGGTGGACATTCACTTTTCTGAGACAGCTGAACCAGCGCGCAGCGCAGCGCAGATTGTACGTGCACTGTGCAGCGTCGTCGTGGTTTAGTCTATAGAACCAGCAACTTTGCGACGTTGACGTTGACGTTGGCAGCGCAGTCAAGACTAAGCTCAGCTCAGTTTGCTCGTCGACTGACTGACTGACTGACTGGCATACTGGGCCGCGTTTAATGCCGACGACGTTCGAATGTTTTGTGGACCACAAGCTCAGCTCAGTGCAGCCCCGCCCCCCCTGTAACAGGTTGTCTGTGTGTGTGGAGCCAACGCAGAATTTGCATAAGCAAAACTGGACCAGCCCTGGGCCCAAAATCATATACCCTACATAGATACACACACAGACACACACACAGATGTTAATATTACCATGTTTATATAGTATCTATATAGCTATATCTATCTGCATTAGTTGGGAAAATGTTGCTGCTGCAGCTGTTTAAGCTTGCAATTTCTTTAAGCTCTCGCAGAGTCTTCAAATCTTTGTTTTATTTGAAAGTAAATATTCGTTTGTTGTTGTTGTTGTTTTTATTGTCTTTGTTGCGGTTGCAGTTTTTGGTGTTCTTTGCTCAACGCAAAAGCAACGGTACATTGTATTTGCATTTATGCATAGCGTTATTGTTGTTGTTGTTATTGTCATTTTTTGTTGATTTTCTTTTACATGCTTTGCTTATTGCATTGTGTCTGGTTATACCCTGTAATTAAGTGCGGGAAATGGGGTGGTTTGAACTTGATAGGCTTGTTATCGATAGACAATCAATGCCAGATTGACATGTGCTTACCTACATTTGTTATCGATTATTATTATCGTTATTATTGTTATTGTTATTGATAGACATATCAATTCATATGTTCATATGCACACGCATATGTTATCGCTTATTATTATCGATAAATACACAACTATGTTATCGATAGACATGTTATCAATACATACAGAATGCATATAAAGTAAAGAGACAGTCCCAGAAGCAACTTCTGCAACTTAAAGCAGCCTTCATAAAGTTTTCCCCCATAAAAAATGAGCTAAACCTGATGACTTACACTTTACTATACATACATATAATTATTCACACGGCTACCCCAGTTGGGATTGATTCCCTGTGTGTTGCAGAAGGACCTTACATCATGAACTGTGATGAACTGTGATGAACGATGTAACTTAATGAAAGTTCAACTGTGCCATAAACTTGTTTCTTTCTTTGTTTTTGACTTATGAACAAAAGTTTTATGTGTGGAAGCAACTCAATATATGTATATGCAAGTATCTGCAAGTCGTGCTTCATTTTGGATTCTGTTAAAGTCATTGCAATCATTACACAATAAATTATAATACGGGTTTCGTTCGTTGTCAGTCTCCCATGTATCGCTAAAGGTTTTGGAATTTCCGCAGCAGCAGCGCAGCATCTTTGTCTTTATCAAGCGTGTGCAGGTATTTATATGTGTATATATGTATTTATATATAGTACTATATATTCGTATGCTGGTTCTAATGCTCTTTGGGAACTCGTTTCATTTGGTTTCATTGCGTTGTCGTTGTCTCGCACCAAGGTGCAAACTTGATTCGCATTTGGGGCTGCTTCTGTCGCTGCTGCTTCTGCTGCTGCTCTGCTGCTGCTTCTGCTGCTGCGTCGCATCTGCAATTTTGACATTTCAGTCAACCTTGAAATCAAATGCTGCCAGAGCTGAGCTGAGCAGAGCTGATGATGCGACTCTGTAGGCCAGTTAATAAATCGAACAGTTGATGGTGTCGATTAGCATGCAACAGTAATGAAGTAGGGAGTGGGGAAGAAGAGAAAAGAGGGGTAAAAGAGAGAAGGAGAGAGGCAGAGAAGGAGAGGGAGAGAGAGAGAGGGAGAGAGTGTGGAGTGCCTGCTGTATAGCCGGCATTCGAAAATTGTTTGTGGCCTTAAAGGTCATTTTGGCTTTGACATTGCAATGTTTCCTAAAACGCCCACGCAGCCTACAGCAGCAGCAACAGCAGCAGCGCTGCTTATCTCTCCCTCTCTCTCTCTCTAGTTTAACCTTTACTCCCTGCCTGACTGCCTGCTCCTTGCTCTCTTCATTAACTGCGCAATTTCTTGTGCACTGAGCTTTCACTCAAATAGAAGCGCACGCCATGCGCATTGACAAAGGTCAAAAAAAAGGACTCAGCTCAGAACTGAGCTTTGGCCTTTGCAAGCTTTCGTCGCTCTCTCTCTCTCTCTCATGCGCCACGCACTATCTTTCTGTCACTCTTTCTTGCACTCTCTTTGACATTTTTATGAATGAAATGCAGGCGGGCACGCGTGCCTCTCTCGCATTGCCTCTCTGCCTACTCTCTCCCTACCTCTCTCTCTCCCTCTTTCTTCTCTTCTCTCCCACACTTGCTCTTGCCCCTCTCTCTCTCTCTGCCTGCCCCTGCCATCTGCTGTTGCTTTTGAATGAATGACGCAGTTTGCGGCTTTCGTAGAAGTTTCTCGCGAGTCATTCACAATGACGTCAGCATGCGTAACTTTTTTTGCAGTGGGCGATGGCAATAAAAAGGGCGTGCAAAAGTGTGTGTCAGTGTGTCTGTGTAGGTTTGTGTGTAATTGTGTCTGATTTCTAATCCTTTGAGAGTAAATTACGCAAAGAAACGTTTGTATTGTGCTATGCGTAGGTGTATTAGGGCCAGTGCGTAGGTGTTGCAATTGCGTGTGTATTTGTAGGTGTGTGTAGGGTACGTATGCGTGTATGTAAGGTACGTGAAAGGTATGTGTTTATGTAAGGTATGTTTGCCTGTACATGTGGTAGTTATATCAGTTGATAAGATAACATATAATGTATTACGATAGGCAACTCTAAACACCCTTGGCAACTGACTTTACTCATGTTGCACGTACCGCCAAATTGTCGCGCTTCCATACCATTGACCCCCCGTTGGGGACGCCTCTGTGTGTGGGCTTATATAACATACACACAAACACAAACACACACACTCTTGCTATAGTTTAACTTAAATTGCGCTTAATTGAATCTGCCCATGTTTCCTGCCAGTGCCGGCACCTAGGTGTCACGCCCTTGGGGTCGACAGGCGCCAGTAAGGCACACACACAATATTGCGCTGGGGGCGTCTGCTATTACATGTTGCCATCATGCTGCCCATTCATGCAACATGCCAACCAACTCATATGCCACAAACCGCAAAGAACTGTGTCCTGGTCGGATTGGGTTGGTTCTAGGTCTGGTTTGGCGTGGCGCATGGGCGCCTGTCGGCTGCCCCGTTGATTGTCCAACGGTTGCCACCACTTGCCCTCAGTTGTTGCCACTAGCTGTTGCCCCCAGTTGTTGCCAGTTGGTTGCTGTGACAGTTAATCGCGCCTCGAACCACTGAGCCGCAGCCGCAGCTGAAGTTGGCAAAGGAGGAAGGACGGAACTGGTGCTTGAGTAAGTTGGATGAGGTACTCGGGATGGGTACGGGTATCGGAAGCTGGCATCAGCTGCTTGCTATCCTGTGCTGCCAGGGGCACAAAGAAGATGTTGCCACCTCATCGATTTTTCATTACAGCGCGCATCATTGGAGACAGGCAGCCAAAGCTGGTGTCGCTGTCAATGTGTTTGGCCTCATCTTCTCATCTTCTTCGTGGCTCACTTGCCGGCTGGCGTCATCAACGTCATCAGCATCAACAAGGATCTATCTGCGTGTGCGATAAGTTGTGTGTGTGTGTGTGTAGCGGCTTAACCAGCAAAGGCAGCAGCAGCAACAGCAGCTGTGGCAGTTGCGGCCAATTTACTTTGTGGCGACGTGTCGCTGGGCATGATACACTTTCTATAGAGGTTCTGTTAATGCCCTAAACGACTTTGGCTGCTATGAATTATTGATACTTTCTTAAAAGCATATTGATAACTTATCGAAAGTTCCCGTTGAGTTTGAGTTGATGCCATAAACGGCTTTGCCTGCAATAATATACTGATACTTTCCTAAAAAGATATCGATAACTTATCAAAACATTCTGTTGAGTTGATGCGATATATGACTTTGACATTTTCTTAGACAAATATCGATAACTTATTGGTATATCGATGTGAACATATATCGATAACTTATCGAAACATATCAATAGCTTCTATAACACTATTATATCTATTCTATATATAGCTATCTGGCTTGTTATCGCACAATATATGTTTTCTTTGAAGAATTTATCCTTTTGCACATCTCTGAGTCTCCTTTTATTTATGCTCAATCTTAAGCGATAGTACCGATAGTAAATAACATCGTTGCAGAAAAATTTAAGAGACGTTTTTACGACATTTCGTGTCGTATTTATTGGCCAAAAAAAAAAAAGTTGACCAACAAAAAGAAGAAGTAGGAAAAATGTGCTTAACTTGATGTGCAGGCTTTTTATTTGTTGGAAACTCACATGCAACTCACACACACACAGACAAACAGAGAGAGAGAGAAACAGACATGTAGTCACTAATATAGACTGGAAATCAGGTTTATTTGGATTTAACTACTTGTGCATAAAATTAGACTAGAGATTTTTTTTTGGAGTTTTTTTTTGTTGTTTTCTGGGGGAATTTTATGAACCCGATGTTGAAAAAAGCAAAAAACAAAAAAATGTAAATGAAAATATGCAAATTGCGATTCGATTTCGATTTGCATAAACTGCCATTAGCTCTGGAAAAGCGAAGAAGAAAGATTTCGGTTCGATTGAAATATATTGCATACGAATTTTACAGTAATTACACAATGAAGAGATTAATGTGGAAGTTAGGATTCAAAAACTGGTGAAATTGAGGTTAGGATTGCTAAACAAGCTAAGCATTGAGGTTAGAATTGAACTGAGTGAAATCTTTTTCTTATAACTGGGAATGTTGATAAGTATAAGATCATTCTGAATAGAGTTAGAAATAGAGTAACGAAATATATAAGATCACTTTTTGTTTTTCTCAATCAAGGAAAGAGAGTAAAGGATTGATAGGTTAGGATTGAGACCTCAATAAATTGAGGTTAGGATTTTTTTAAAAGATAAAATTTGTGCTATATTATTTGAGCAAGCATAAAATGAGTTAAGAATTAAACTAGGTAAAATGTTTACTTTATAACTATAGGTTAACTAAGTGAAGTCTTTATTCTTTATAAGTCCTTATATTATTCTGTTTCTCTCTCTATCTTTATATATTTCTCTGTCCACCTGTTCCTCTCTTAAGTAAGGAAAGCGTATAACAAATTCTTTTTCTTTTCGCGTTCGACTTTCCTTTTTTTTTTTTTTTTTTTTGGTATTTCGCTCTCGTTTTGGCGCATTTCTCTTCTGACCAATTTCGCTCTACCCACACAGAACAACAGCAACAACAACGACAATAACGAGAATAAGACGAGAATGCAGGCGGGCTGTGAATACGCAGGCGGTTTCTATTTTTAGCTTGCCAATTTGTAAATAGACTCTGGTTATAAGCAGAGGACCCTCAATCAAGTGAAGTCAAGTGTGTGTGTGTGTGTTAGTGTGTTTATGTGTGTATGAGTGAGTGCGTGTGCAGTGGTGTGTTCTGTGTGCTTCATGCTGATAAGCATTAAATGCTTATCAACAATTTGCTAGCGTTTTTCTCTCTCCTTCTTTTGCTCTTTTTCTTTTGTACTTGGCGCCTACATAAAATTCAGACAGGAAATTGTGTTGCCGTGATTTTCAGCTGACGCGTTGTTTTGCTGTTTTCTATAATGCATATGTGTGTGTGTGTCTGTGTATGTCTGTATACCCTGTAAACAATTGATGGCAACAAACAGCTTGGGAATTATGAGATTACTAGACTGAAGTCGACATATGCGTAGGGACTTGTCAAGAGATTTTGATGGATACTTATACTGAGGTAGTAGAAGTGGAAGTGGAATATGTATTGAGTATACTTCAGTTTATAATAGTAACGAAAGTAAGAGTGAATAAGTCCTTCAATTATCGTATATACTCTTTAAACTATCTTCTTCTTCTTAGGTAATAATTACAACCCTTCATCGGATTACGGGCGACCTATTCCTCAATTTACTCTGAGTGCTTTTTTAAAACTGATCATACTTAAGCATATTATATAATCTGTCTGTATTGAAATATATAGTTACTATTCGCTATCTGATTTTCTGTCTATGATTCTTTGAAATTATATAATAGTTTGTAAATTGCCTATTAAATACAGTCTTCAATATTTATTTTCCGATCTAAATACTTATATTATATTAACTATCTGTATAGAAAGCTATCGTATCTATTCTCTAGCTGATTTTCTGTCAAGATTCTTTAAAAATATATAATAGTCTTAATATTTTCAACTAAAAACAGTCTTCAATATTTATTTTCCAATCTTAATACTTATAATATCGATTGTAAGCCTTATCTTTCTATCTATTTATAGTATAAAACTACTCTAAATATATAACATTATATCTAGCATCTCCTCCACAAGGAACCCTTAATAGGTCTCAAATATTATGTAAACTATAAACTATACCCACATAAAGTGTCACCTGCTTAATAGGATATCTACAAGTCCAACATCTTATACTGCTTTCAACATGTGTGGCAGCCAGTTGACGCCAGCCACACGACAGGACATCAATTTCACGGTCATTTGTCACATTGACGAGAAGGAGAAGCAGCAGGCAACGACGGCGCTGTTGATGGTCATGAAGGCGTGGCATATTTGGGCTATTTGGCCAAACACCATCTCACCACCATCATCGTCAGCAATTGTTGCTGCCTTGCGGTCGCTTGCCAAGATTTTCAAATGTGCCACAAAATGTTGACGGCAACTTTCAATTTTGTGCAGCAGCACAAATAATTGTTGTGCGTGTATGCCTGTGTGTGTGTGTGCGAGTCGTGCTGTGTGTGTGTGTGTGTATTATCAAATTGGTTCATGGCAATTCTTGTGCGTCGTTGTGGTGGCAAGCAGCGCCACGGCACGAGCTCGTTAACAACAACGCCGCCTAACGACGGAGGCTGCTTGCTTGCTGCATGCTGCACGGAGGCGTTGCGCCAAGTGTTAGGACACAATTCAAGCGGCAAAGCGGCAACTTGCACAGCCTCAGTCGAAACCGAAGCTGCAACCAGTTCCATTCTAATGCGCCTGCCTTGCCTGCTGCCTGTGTAAAGTGAGCGTTTTTTACTTCTGCAAAACCAAGAACTACACTGGCAGAAATAACAGTGTAATGAACTAAAAGCTGAAGAAAACTTTACTGTTGTTTTTATTTATGCTATACTATACCCTGTCATACCTTAACAAACCAGACCAGCTATTCTCAAGTAAAGGAACCTATAATTAGGTTCTCATAATTAATTTGATCCTTCTAACTTTCTTATACTTATATTTTTAGTTCATTTTGTGTTGCATACTTGGCAGGGGCAAAAATACATAACCTGAAAAATAATTTCATGCATAACTTTTATGTTTATTACTCGATCGCAAGCAACAGTCATCATTAAGAGGGAGATAGTTATTATGCTCGGTAAAAACGAATGATCTAGTTTTACAATTACGCTGGCAATACGATTTATATGATTTTACTGAGGCGAAAGTGGGCGTGGCTAAAGTTTAATATTTACGTTAGCTGCGCATCATAATAAGCCATATTGTCTTTGCTTTTGGAAGTACTAGCTCTTTTAGTTTCGGAGATATAGATGTTCATACGGACAGACAGTATAAGAAATCTTCATAATTTGTTTTAAATTGATTAAAGTTAGCACAAAAATCGTTTCAAATCTTATTTATGAGTGAAATTGTTGAGTATAATGAAAATATGCAATACTATAGTGTGTTTATTACATCAAACAATATACCCTTTTATACTCTAACATACCACACAAGCTATTCTAAAATTAAAAGTAAAGCAAAGGAAGCTAAGTCAACAATCCTTAAGCCATGGACAGAAAGGTACCATTTATAGAGATTTAATAAAGAAGGAACAACAATTCTCTTTTCTTTCTTCTCCAACCTAAAGTGTCGCTACCCTATAAGTAGCAAACAAAGAACAATTCTCGCTAAGCTGAAAGGGAATTCCAATAAATTGCGCACTTTATACATGTGGCAAAGGTAGACTTGAGGCTTTGACAGGCAGAATTCTTGCAGTGTAGACCAGTTACATGTGGTGCATTTACATAAAGGTAGTTACAGATACACATACACACAAGTCGAGTGTGGTGGCATGCCACATTGTCGCTGCCCTTGGCGTTGTTTCATGACGATGTGTTGCACTGTTGCTTCTGCCTGTCGTTGTTGTCGTTGTCGCTGTTGTTGTTGTTGTTGTCGTTGTTGTTGTTGCTGCAGAATTAAGGTCGCTGCTGCTTCACGTTTTGTGGCCTTTCTCGTTCTTGGCTCGTAAATTTGTGGCAACGTGTCTGGAATTCAGGATGCGTTGTTGCTTATCTTGCGCGCAGACGAAACAAAACGCAGCGACAGAGCGACTGTTTCACGAGCATGCAACGTGGCGTATACTTAACGTGTGAGCGTTGTGTTGCTTTGTGTGTGTGTGCTGGTGTTGTTGGCGTTTGACTTTCACTTTTTGCAATTGAAATTCTTGCATAAAGCCAATGTAATTAACATATATGTTGCATAATCTTTGCGAATGCGCAGCAGCAGCAGCAGCAGGCAAAGGCGACTTTTTGGCAACAGCTGTGGCAAGTTGGTGCTGTGGCAAGTAAGTGGGGATAATTGCAGATGCCTCCCCCATGGAGTGTGCTGCTTGCCTGCCACTGCTGGTTTGCTCTGAGGCATTTTAACAATTCACTTTGCATTCGAGTCTAAAAGCAAACGACATTCTTTTAAGTTGTTGGCAATTACAAACCATAACAGCAACAACAATTACAACAACAGCAACAACAGCTAGCAGCCAACACCCAACTGTACACACACACACACACAGACATACATAAGTGGTGCATTTGTGACTTAGTTGTTGTGTTTAGTGGCAGCAAAAACCCTCTAGAAGTCGCAACAAGAAGCCAACAAGCGCTGTCTATGTATCCATGTGTGTGCCTATGTGAGTCTCTGTGTCTGTGTCTCTGTGTGTGTGTGTGCAGTCAATAACTAAACCAGTCTTGAAAGGTGTCTTTTATTCTTTTTTGTTGTTGTTTTTGTTTAGGCTGAACAGGGCGCAAACCAAGAGCAACTTGCAAGCAAGCCAACAAGTCAACAATTTAAAATAAACAAATACAGCGGCAGAGACAAAAGTTTAACATGCTCAACTAGCAGATACCTCAGATATCTTACTTAAATGAACACTATAAAAAGTTTTTTTAATACTTAAATTATAACGAACCTTTATTTATGGTTGGGTATAAATATAATATAGATATGGTATGGTGATATAACCCTAAATACTAAAAGCAGCCATATGTTCTCAACTATATCTCGAAATGAAGTGTCTATAGCGGTTTTATATCGATTATAATGCTATTAAATATTACATTATTAAAACAGTCACATTTTGTTATTTATATTGACAAACTATTTACTCAATTTAAGCTAGGGATGAGTATCGATATCGATATTAGTTTAATTCGAGTCATTATTCTATATTAATCGATATTTTGTGCGATATATAAGATTATATTCTTAATATAAGCTTTATTTATCGATATTATATCGATTGTCGTGAAATTCAACAGTATATTAAGAATTCATCGATATTTTGGGAGATATATAGGCATATTCACTCAACTTCTGCTTAAAAATGATATCGGTATCGAGCTTTTATCAATGATAATATGATTGAACTGAAAGTAACGATGTTTAAGGTGATGTATCGACTTATTATCTTAAAATTAATTGAAATGGGTGTAGATAATGATATTCTATAGATTATAATGCGCTATACAACACTATCTACAGCAAGCACAGATATTATAGCGCATATATCGGTATATTTTCTTAGCTCAGGTGATCATATCATCTAATTGTACGAAATATTATGATAATATTGCTATTATTTAAAGTTGTATGATCGTTATTTGTATATACTTAATATATATCGAAATTATATCGGTATAAACAGTAATACTTTCTACTCTAGACTGCCTTGCCCAAGCTAAGCCCAACTGTTTTACAGGGTATTTGAAAAAACTGAAACATTTTGGCCCAACAAGTTCTACAAACAACGATCGACAACGCAGTTGCTTGTCGTTGTTGCTGCTGCCACTGCTGCTGCTGCTGCTGCCGCAGTCGCTGCTGACGTTAACGCATTCAAGCGTGCCTGCTATCAAGACGTCGCTGTTGACGTCGACGTTAACGTTGACAGAGATTCTGCTGCGACTACTTGCTGCCTTTTTGGCTTCATGCGCGCTTGGACTTGGGCCGCGCGTCTCTCTCTCTGTGGTAGGGCAAGAGTTGGGGGAGGCATAGAAGCAGAGAGGGGGGCAAGGGGACTGTCAGCGACAGGCACTGGGCGTGGCAGCAACAAGTCAGTGGGAGGGCGGACTGACGGGGCGTGGCATGGCGTTGCGCGGGGCGTTACTGGGTCGCCAAGGTATATTGATACAATTTATAAATGACTTTTGCTTTTGTATCTATCAAAAAAACATCTCGTTGCCGTTGCTGCTGCTGTTTTTTTATACTTCTTGTTTTTTTTCTTATATTTCTTATTTTTTGATTATTTTTTAATATCAATTTTGGTTGTTTTGGTATTCCACAGCGTCAGATCGCGTTGAGTGCATAAAATAGCAATTTAAACGTTGCTTGTTGTCTGTGCGACTGACTGTGACTTGCCAGTATCTGTGTGTGTGTGTGTGTGCCAGTGTGTGTGTGTGTGCGTTTTTGAAAATCGAAAGCAAGGTCTTTTTTCTGCGCAAAACACGCAGACAACAACAGCAACAACAACAACAACAACTTGAGACAAGGCAGCACAGACAGACAAATTCTTTGGCCTGTTTCGCCTCAGTTGTTGCCGTTGTTGTTGCTGTTCTTTAAGCTCCACTTTTAGTTTAGAACGTAATTTATTAATATACCTTTTACACAC
Organism: Zaprionus nigranus; assembly: GCA_018903425.1. Classification (NCBI taxonomy): domain Eukaryota; kingdom Metazoa; phylum Arthropoda; class Insecta; order Diptera; family Drosophilidae; genus Zaprionus; species Zaprionus nigranus. The sequence continues at coordinate 1,416,239 of JAEIGD010000010.1, forward strand.
ATTCTACACTATATAGAATATATAGAATATATATATATATATATTGTATGTGTATGTATATATTTAGTTTACGCCCCAGTCACATGCCATAAGCACACGAGTACAAGAATCTCAGCGTTTGTTTGGCTTGAAAGGCCAAAACTATTTATACAAATAACTTGCACTATACCTACCTCTCCCTCTACCCCTCCCCCCTCCTTATACCTACCCCCTCTACCTATCTAAATTTATCTAGCTGCTTGTCTTGAGTTTTGTTTTCCATTTCCATTTTCCATTTCTATTGCCATACCTTCATTTTCTTCGCTTTATCGTGGGCACGTGGACACGTGTTTGCTGGTGCCTAATTGCAATTAGCAATGCACCCCAGCAACAGCAACAACAGCAACAAGAACTGTAACAACAAGAACCACTGTAAGAACAATGTGCATAAGCACATTAAGAATAAAGCAACAAACATTGGCAAGACAAGAACATACAAAGAACACGACCCACTACTCAAGGGCGACGGGCAACAAACTCTCTGCGATAAGCGTCTAACAGGTAGCACGACGACCTTCCCGTCCCCTTACCACATTCCTAGGCCCCACTCACTACCACTCCCTGTATCAGACTCTTCTTCCCTGCCCCACTTGCCTTCCCCCAACACCTTCCAACAATGTAAATGCATCCTGTTTGCTTTTGATTTACTTTGCTACCTTCTCTATTTGCTTTGCTGATAGGAAGAGAGATAGAAAGGGAGAGAAAGAGAAAGAGAAAGGAAGAGATAGAGAAAGAGAGAGATAGAGAGAAAGAGATAGAGAATAGAGAACAGTACATCAAGAGTATATTGCTTGATCCAGCAAGTTGCATTTGATTTGAGTTTTATTGCAAGCTTGACTTTGCACTTAGTTCCCTCTGCATACAGTGGTTGAATTTAGTAATTTAATGATTTAATTATATCACTATCTATAGTCCAACAACACATACCAAAATTATGCTATCAAATCTTGACATTATACGATATTTGATGATATTAGTTATGCTATGCAAGGCAATATAGTAAATATTTGACATTAATGTAATATTTTCGGATATAATATGCGATATATTTGGCTTATTTAGCGCTTAAGTATAGGTCAAGTTTATTTAAAGACTGATTTAACATGCAATATATGAACTTTTAACAAGGTAAACAAAGGGCCTGTTGTTTGCACTGTGTGCATTGAACTGCTAACACTTACACCTCTATATACTTTAAGAGCCCCTCTTTCAGTGTAAATTCACCTCATCTTATGTACATTTGCTTTATTTATATTCAGAATTCTGTGAAAACCAAGATAAAAAGTAAAGAAAATTATTGATAATTGTCATTTACACCATACAATCAACAGACACACACACACGCGTTGATAATGTAGTACCTCATCAGAGCCAGAGTTGTCAACGTTAGCAACGCTTGGAATTTTGATATGTGCAAGCTGATAAGGCGACCTTGAGATATCCATGAAAGAAGAAGGTTCAAAAGCAAACATAACCTGAAACAAGGCCAAAACTTCTTGCACGTTTGCCATATCTTCTTCTTTTCTTCTTCTTCTTCTTCTTCTGCTTCTTCTTTTGGCTTATCCCAAAATCTAACAATCAATACATGTTAGTTAAGAAAATGCCAAATCAAAATTAGCTGCTGGAATGCACACAATAATTGAGGGGGGGAGACAACGACAGTTTGCCATTGACTTTGAGTCTTTATTTGATTTAAGAAACGTATTTGGATATAATTATAATTATATGGTTAGCTGGTTATAATGAACAGGTAGCAAACACACATGATAAATTAGCCGATTAGTCAGACTGATTGGAACTTAGTGTGTGCTGAAAAGATGTCACCATATTTATTTTGGAAATGAGGAAATAAACAAAAGTTCAACTTGAAATTCAGTTAATGGCAGTATGGAATGTAGTATAGTATATATATATATATAGTATCATGATGATACATATATACATATGTATATATATATATCGTAGTGTATTTTGTTTTTTTGTTGCTTGTTTTTTTGGCTACTGTCGGAAGAGATTCCCCCTATTAAAGATTCCTGAATCGTAGACCGCGTAATTCGAAGTTGAAGTGCAGCCAAAATATTTTGAAAGGTGTGAACTTGAGTGTGCGCCACGTATGTGTGTGTGTGTGGAGTGTTTGTGTATGTGTGTGCACTTGGCGCTTAATGCGCAATCTAATTCGAGAGCATTTTTTCGAGAGCAAAATATAAATAAAAACCAATTTTCGGATCGTTGAAAATGTGTGAATAAAAATAAAAATAGTTCAACTTATTGCACATAAACAATGCCAAAAAATACCACTGTATATGTATGAGTGTTGGTGCAGGCGAAACCAGACGAACGCTACAGTCGGGTGAGCCGATTTGTAAGATACCCTAACTAAGGTGACTTGAATAACTTTTGTGTTTATAGTGCGATCTTATTGAAATTTTGAGGAGAGGTAGATATTTTAGTCAGCTAAATATATATTTAATAAAGAAATTTATATCTTTTAAACATCGGTATGAATTATTGATTTGCTGCGGCACTGGAGGTGGTAGCTAATATTTTAAATATACTTTAGCTGCGTGTGGTATACAAGAATCTGCATGCCAAGTTTGGTGACTCTAGCTTTTATAATAACTGAGATATGCGTGTTCATACAGACAGACACACAGACAGATAGATAGACAGACAGACAGACAGACAGACATTGCTTGGCCTATGCTATGTGGAGTCTGCCACGCCTACTTCTGTCTGGTACATACATTTAGCACACAATTAATATATCCTTATTTGTTAATTTTCACTAAATGTAGGGTATAAAAATCAACAAAATGTTTAATTTACAGTTTTAACAATTGCAGAGCTTTTTTATATACAGTTTGTTGTTGTTGTCTGTCATTTCAATACGCTTCAAAGTAAATTGTATTAATTACGCACACACACACATATACACACATGCAGACCCTTAGGGTGTACACAATATTTATTTCGAATTAATTTAATTTTTGTTTTCACTCGTATTTCTTTATTTGTTTTTATGTCGCCCCGTTGCCGGTGCATCTTTATGTGTGTATGTGAGAGAGAGAGGGGCTGCTGCTGCTGTGTGTGTGCATGAATTGAAAAAAAGAACGGCGCACGAAATTCGTCTAAGAAAACTTAGTGCAAAAGCTTTGCAGCCTATCGCCCCCTGTGTGTCTCTGTATGTGTGTTAGTGTGAACATTTCTGACGTAATTGTGCTGGCAAGCACCAATACACACAGGCACACATGCTAAGATGCAGCGCAGCGCCACCGAGAGCAGCAGCATAACAATGAGCATGTACAATTTGTTGCTTCTTTGCTGATCGACGACGACGCTGACGTTGCTGACGCTAACGTCGCTGCGCTGCGCTGCGTTCGCTCTGTTTGCGTCTTGCCGGTTTCGAAAATCCTAAAGCAGCAACAACTACTCAAACAACAACAACACCAGCATAGCAACTAGTGTCGGTGGCGCAAATATAATTAAACTTTCGAATGGGATCAGCAGCAGCAGCAGCGACGTCGACGCACGTCAACGTCAGAGGCGGCCACTGTAATGCTTGACAAGTTTTTTTTTTCATCTTGTGTTTTTGTTTCATTTTAATTTTCGTAGTGTTGCTGCTTTTCACTCAATTCGTGGTGCTTTTTGAGAGCTTTGCTGTTGCTGCGTCGCCGACAGCGACGTCGGCATTTTCACTCAATTCGCCGCCGCTGGCGGCTTTGGGGCCGCGCACTGCTGCTGCCGCGTAGTCAAGTTTCATGCCACCAACGATTGCCGTTGGAATCAGTCGTTCAACGAGAGTGACCGCGCACGAAAGCCCCAGCAAGTCCACAGCGGAGTCGCACAAAAACAGTTGTAGAAAGAAAGAAAGAAACAAATCATTCAAAGCAGCAACAACAATAAGAGCAACAACAACAAGCAATAGTAAAGTCAACGAACAGACAAATAAACACAAAAACAAAGAGACAAACATACAAAGCCAGCAGCAGCAGCAGCAGAGAAGCAGCAGCAGAAGAGACATCGCAAACAGTGTGAGAAATAATTGAATAAACATAAACATATTTGTTGTTATCGATATCGATAACGATATCTATGCAAAAACTGCAATTTGAGTAGGTGGAAATCGAGAGTCGAGAACATTCTAGAACAGCAGTAGCAACAGAAACAGAAGAAGCAACAAAGTGAAGAAGAAGAGCAAAAAAACAGCAGCAAAAACAACAACAACAAGAGCAACAAGCAACAGCAGCCGCCTTACCATTTTTACCGTTGAAACTAAGTGTGTGAGTGTGCTCTCACCACTCTCACTCTCCCACCAACAACATCACACCACCCCACGCTCTCTTACGCCACGGCTCGCTCTCCCACTCTCTCTCTCTCTCTCACCTCCTGTTGGCGGTGAACCCTTTACAACAACAATAAAAACAAGAGTTGCATACGTGCCTGTCGCTAGTCAAACATATGTTTGCGCCAGCAACAACAACTGCAGCCGAAACCTAACATATGTTGGGCCGCCAGAGGCCGCTTTTGCTACTCAGTGCAGCTGTGTGCGTCGTGTGTGTAAAGTAAAGTAAAAGAAAAAAACGAAAAGTAAAGCCAAAGAGAAAGAAAATACACCACAAATCGCGCATATTGAAAGTTTTAGTTTGAGTTTAACATTCGCGTGTGTGTGTGTGTGTTTGATTTTATTGACGTGTGTGGGCAAACAATTGAAGAAAGAGAAAAGTAAGCGAAGTAAGCAACAACAACAACAACGATAACAACGCACAACGTAAAAGAAGTGTGTGGTGCAAAAGTGCAATTGAAAAAGTTGTCACAACAGCTGCTGCCGACGTCAACGTCAAACGGCAACGTCGCCGCAGCGCATTCTAACTGAAGTGCAGCGCGCGCTCGCTCTCTCTCTCTCGCACTTGAGAAATCCTCTTCAGCTGTGTGCAACATTGTGCGGACTTAGCCGCCCATAACAGCATTCATATGAAACCTGAAAATTGGCTCGAAACATCATCGCCAATAGCATCAACATCGGCAGCAGCAGCAGCAGCGGCAGCAGCGGCAGCAACAGCAAAAACAGCAACGTACAATGCTAAGGTAAATGTCACGCCCTCGTTATGATGACCCCCTCCCAGTAGCTACCCCTATGAACTGTGCCACCCAACTGTAGAGTGTGTGCTGCCTGCCACACCCACACACAACTACACATACCCCACCCCCAGCCCCCCTCTCTCTCTTAACCCATTCTAAGAAATTCTAGCATATGGCGCTGAAAAGTTTCCAATGCGTCGCCAAAGCTCGTTAAAAATATTTTTGCCGTTGGTTTTTGCAGTTCCATCCCCCTCTGCCTGCCTCCTACCTCTCTCCTTGTTTCACTGCCTCTCTCATTGCCTCCCTCTCTCCTCCCTTTCCCTATCTTCTTCTAGTGCTTCTCCTTGTGCTTCGTTTTATGTACCTTGAAGTGCGTTTATGGTATTTTTTTTTCTGTTGTGGCTCATTAAGTGCCAAGAATTTTGCTACTGCAGCAACAACAATAATAACAACAACAACAACACCAACAACAACGTACTTAGTTACAAACAGCGACGTCAGCAGCGACGCTTCAATTGCAATTGAAATTGAATTTCAATTTCAATTTCAATGCGATGCGATGCAAGAAATTAAAATTCCAGCAAGCTACACAATACGTGTCACAAATATATGTACATGCTTAATTTATATAAACACCTAGACGGATATATATGTACCATAATATATATATATATATATATACTTATCGCTATATATAGCCATATATATCCGGGTTCATTAGCGTAGCGTGTAGTGAAACCTAATGACTTGGTCAGTTTTGTTTTTGCATTTGCTCTAGCTTTAGTTTGGTTTGTATTGACAGCAGCAGGAGGAGGAGGAGGAGGAGGGAGAAGGTGGCAGGTGGGAGGCGTTTGAGCTGCCATTGAGCATTTGGTGGGTCACGTGTGAAGAGCCGGGGCTCGCACTGTCGCACAGCCCCGTCTACGGCCCTTCCCCGATACATTTCACAAGCGCAAATTACATTTTGACGCTGCTGCAAACCCCTCACTAATTACATTACATTACATTACATTGCTTTTTATACTGCGCCACGACGACCAACCTACGTACGAGCTACTATAAGTAGATATAAGTGTAGCACAGACACACAAAACACACACAATACATATGTATGTTAGTTGTATCTCTTTCTATATAACACTTGGCACTATAGTTGCACCCAGTTTTTTCACTTGTGCAGGCAACGCACGTCTTACAATTCGACTATCAAGGGGGCCGTAGATATAGTAACTTTATAAAAACCAGAGCAGGTAACTTGAGTGCAGAGTTACTAAAATTACAATTAATCAATGTGGGAAAACCTCAAGAAACTCTGCAGATGTAAAAAGATCTTTATTAAGTATGTCCACATCAATTAGATACATTTAATATATATCATTATAGATTTCAAAGAATATTAGCATCAAATACAACTTATTCCTTTGCAGATTATTTAGTTATAAGTAGAAGAACATGTTTTAAAATAGATTTCAACTTCATTCTTAAGTTGTTTCATCTCATTATGATCGTGTTTCGTATATAACATGAAATATATTCAAGAATTCTACAACTTCTATGCATTTCCACATTCAATATGCCCTGCTGTGCTCGCACAACAAATTTCAAAACAAATAAACAAACTAGTAGGCATATATTTCTCTCAGTGTGTTTGCATCTTCTTCTTGTTTGTCACACAGAGCCAGGAAAATTAAGTAAACAATTGATTGTTTGCATTCGAGTCTTGATTATTGCCTTGTTTATTATGTGTTTCACTTTAACTGCAATTGATAATATCGATTATTTCTCAGAGTGTTGTTGTGGCATGGTTTGCCACGTTCTCGACTACTTCACTCCCACTCCCCCTCGAGTTTGTTTACTTTTTTGTTGCCACAAGTAACAAACAAAGCGTAGCAAACAATTGTCTTTCGCTTTATTTGGAGCAAACTTTGTCATTGCAACCGCAGACAGTGAATGCTCTGTGGGTTGGGGTAGCTGATGAAACTTAACTCTCCCCCGCCTCCCTCCTGCCTGCCTGAAGCAACTGATGTAAGAGAGATCTAGGCCTGGAATGCAAATTTGTGTAGAATCGATCGCGCTTGTTTGCTCGATCTACCTCTGATATTTACCTTTTTGGTTTTATTTATTGGGTTTATGCCTTGCCGCGTTCAGGTTAATAACCTGCGCTCAGAATTAGCCAATCTACCTGAAAACTGTGATGAATGTCTTTGTGTGTGCGTTGATCTGTCTATCTATCTGTCTGTCTCACTGTCTGTCTGTCTGTCTCAGCCACACGCTCCGTTACGATGTTTGTTGGCTTCTGACCCCATTAAGAAGTCGTCGTTGCCCAAGCTTTACGTTGTGTGTCTCTCTCTCTCTCTCGGCACATGGCAAACGAATAATCTTAACTCTGTTTGGAGCCCTAGGCTAATGGGACTTACAACTGGATGCCCGAGTTCTATAGGTAAATGGCCTATACACATTGTTTTTTTTTATCATACAGCGTGAAATGGCAGCAGTTTCTACGAAGCCGGAAAGGATTAAGTTGTGTGCAGGTAAAAAGTTCTATAAATAAAGGTAGAAATATATTAAGGAAATATAGAAAAAGTAGTATTATTTAACTGTCTTCATAAATTGAATGGGTAATGATCGCGCGTATCTTTGGAGAAACCCCCCACACACACAGAACTGTAAATTGAGTTCAAAAACAAATTATATTTAAATTAAATTTGCATTTTGCACTTAAAGGACCGATAAGTAATTGTGCCAAATTAGCTGATAATTCTAAACTGGCAGCTAGAGAGACAAATGGGCCAAGCTCACTGCCCCCCTGTCTGTAAATGAATGTAAATGAATGCAAAGTGTGTTTGTGGGTTGACTTGTTGTGGGACGTGCTGATAATACTCGAAATTTGTATGCAAATTACAAAAATAGATAGGGAGAGAGAGAGACAGCAGCTAGAGTCGTGTACTCCGTTATTGAAAACAATTTGGGAAATTCGAAATAATAATATGAGAGAGAGACTCTGCACAGAGATAATGGATCTTGCATAAGAGATAAACTGGGTGTAAAGCTGGGGCTCAATCGAGATCGCCAGCAAAGAACTATTAGCACGCAGTATATGCAGTATATACAGATATAAATGTACAGTTGAGTCTGTGTATGTGTGTGTGTATCATTAAAGTGGCAATTTTTTGTTACTTTTCGAGGAGTTTTTTACGTTTCTTACAAGTCACGAAGCCAAAGACCGAAAATTACGAGTAGAAAATCGCACGCAAAAGTGTTGGGGCAATATGCAATTAAGTTTTGGCCTAACAACAGCAACAGCAACAACAACATTAAACAATGCCGTTGAAGTTGCAAGTTGGCTTTTGGGTTGGGCAACACACAGCATGTGATAAATGAGAGAGAGAGGGGTAGATGGAGAATATATACTGAAAGAGACCAAAGTAGGAGGAGAAGGGAGGCAAGGCAACCTTTCCTTGCTGCTGTGCCAGCAATAAGAGATTCGTGTTAATTAACCATTCAAATGGCAATAAAACTGATGAAAAAGAAGAAGCACTTCGCCAAGTAAGGAAATTAATCGCATGTTAATTGATATTGCGGTATTTTCCCAAAAAAAAAAAAAAAAAAGAAAAGAAAATAATAAACGATTATCATAAAATTCTATTTACAGAACAAATTATGGAAATTGGTTTATGGTTCGGGAGGTTTTAGAGCTTTGCCAGAGAGTTCCGCTTGAAGGAATTTTGGTATTTAGATGTAGTTTTTGAGTCCCTGGAAGTTAATGCCCCTGGCTTCTGTATTTGAGTATTTCCGTACCTAGTAAAGATAGGTTTTTTTTTTTTTTTTTTTAATTTGTTAAATTTTAAAGTTTCTTAAATTGTTTGAGTACCTGAAACACTAATGACCCTTGCTATTTATATCTGAGTTTTTCCTACCAAGTAATTTTTTTTTTTTTATTTTTTTTTTTTTTTTACGAACTGCAAGCCAAAGTTGCTCTAGTTAATGCACTTTTATCTGTAGTTGTTTGTTGCTGCTACTGTTGCTGTTGTTATTGATTGTTAACCTTGGGCTACGTATGCCGTGGCGTACACGGCGAAGGTCGCCAAGTGCGTTGTCCGTCGGGTATTTCATGCACAAACCAAATAGCTAAATAACTAAATAGCTAAATAGCTGTGAGCTCTACTCGTCTAGATACACACATAGATAGACACACACACACACGTGCGAATCTGTTGAATGCATTGGGTTGTGGCATTAGCATATGTAGCGCGATTTGGCTTTGATTTGCATTATAGCGGCGCAAGTCAGCCAATTTGCATTGTTGCGTTCTAATTAAAAATGGGCGCAGTTTGGTGCGTACGTGTGTGTTTAGCAGCCAATGCGGCAGTTAAGGACAAGAGCACAATGAAGAAGAATGAAGAAGCAAATGCTAATTAAATTAAGACTAGCGAAATGTGGTCAGAAAATACAAGAGAGAGATACACCGACACTGAAAGAAGAGAGAGAGACCAAGGCTAAGTTTTAGATAGAAAAGATTGTGGCACAAAAGAAGCAAACAAAAGAGAAAGAGACAGAGGAAATGGGAAACACAGAGAGCGGACAAGGCAGCGCACTGACCCAGAGCAAAGATGCAAGAAAAGGCAAAAAGGCGAAATTAACTTGTAAATACATTTGTATCTCTCTGTTGGCCAAGGCAAAAAGGGTTTCTTAATTTATACCGTTACTGTTTAATTTTTTTGGTTTCGGCTATTTGCGAGAGCATTGAGCAAATAAAAATGCCATTAAAAATATAAACAGCAATTGCTAAAAATACAATAGTATCGTATAAAAAAAAGAAAGTCACTAAGAAGCTAAATAAAAGCACTAAAGATAGCTGCAAGAGATTGTCCCTTTTTGCGTTGTTGGCTTTTAATTATTTTGTGTGTGTTTGTTTGCGAGATTGCGTTGGGGGGAAACTGAAAAATAATATTGGAAAATTGCAGCGGGGCTTAAGCAGCTTCATCAGCTGCAGAGTTTTATAGAAAGCCTGTGTGGGAAGATAAAGGATACGCAGAAAATATGATGAAGTTGTATACTAAAGTTAATATTGCGTAAAGTTTATCTTTTCAAGTTCTTGCCTATGCCTTGTTTTCACTCGATGAGCCACAAAAGCTACGACTTTATTATAGTTTCTAGCCTCCATAACTACTTATTACTGTGTGATCCAATTTATAATAATGAAAACGCACAGAACACACAATGAACTCGATGAATGCGGGGCGCGGAAACAGCTGTTGTTGAAGCTGTGTAAATGGAACCTATAAAAAAAAGTGAGGCACATACACACACACACATACACATGTATGCACAATTGTTAAGCTAAAGTAGAGTAGAGCACAAGTTGCCGAAACTAAACTAAACTCGAGTGAATTGAATTGAATTGAATTGATGCCCAAAACAAGAATCTAAAAATTAAAAAAAAACTGAAAAAAACAGTAAAAAAATGTGACAATTTTTGTTTTTATTTTATTTTTTTTTGTGCAACGCGTATACTTAATAAAATGAAAACAAAATCAAAATACATTTAAAGGCAACTTTTTTATTTGTGCTCGTTTGCCTTGAGCACATAAACAAAACCAGCAACAACAAATGATTGCAAAAAATTTGCGAATTTGTATTAAATTTATTGTTTTACACATCTCCCTCTCTCTCTCTCGCCCTCTCTCCCCCTCTCTCTGTCTCTCTCCTTGTATTTGTATCTTGCAGCTGCGTGCGGCAGCTATTCAGAATTTGATTTCGATTCGAATGCGGTTGTCAAGCGCCCAAAAGATACCAAAATTGTGGCTTGTTTTATTGTGGCTTGTTGTTTTATTGTGTGTGTGTTGTTGTTGTTGTTTCTGTGTCTATTTTTAAACACACATTTCACATTTAGACGCCGACAGAGAGAGAGATAGATAATTTTATTCTAAATTTTCAATCTTGTTGTGTTTTTTCTTTCTTTTTTTTTTTGATTTTTTTGATTAATTTGGTTTTTACAAGACTCACGATATGTGGCATGTTGTTTGTGACGACATTACAAATACCCTAGAGAAATTTAGCGAAGGGGAGGGGAAAGCATCTACATATCTAAAACAACATGAGGAAGTATAATATCTTATTCATGCATCTGAAAATAATTTGTTAATTTAAATGATTTATGAATTCTGAAACGTAATTCTTTATTTGCTCTGCATCTCTTTGTTTGAATTTATTTATATAAATTGTCCCTCAATATGCTTGCCTTTAAAGCTTATACTATAATACTATATAGTATGTTATATATATAGCATATATACAATATTCTATGCGCAGTCTACTTTGCTCTGATAATGATTTAGAACGCAATTTGAATTGTATTTTGTGTTGCATTCTTTTACTAATTCTTCTTCTTTTTGCAATTTGTCTTCTATTTGCAGGTAAGCAAAATTCACTTTGAAACAATTTGAATGTTATTCAATTGCAATTGTAAGTAATCAGCCGAGAGTCAACAACTTTTCGCATACATTTTAACAGATTTGTAAACATACAAAATGCGCAAAGAAACGGACCAACAACAATGATAGCAGAAGAGACGTTTCGAAAAAAAAAAAAAACTGGCTTTAATGACCGCAAACAGGTCTGTTGTTATTATTGTTGTTGTTATTTTCCCAGCATTGCGTTTCTTATTTCATTTGGTTTTTTTTTTCTGGCTGCTGTAAAATTTTTTGGACACAACTGGCAGACGAAAAGATAACGACGAGACGCGACGACTACGGAGACGACGACGACTGCAACGAGCAAGGAAAAGCGCGTTTTTCATAGATTTCACTTTCACGCCGTTAACTACAAAGAGTCGCAAATGCAAATGCCGACAAAAGATCATCCCCATTACAGTACTTTTATCCGCAAAGTCGTGGATAGTAGCATTTTCAACTAGTTATCGATAGGTTTTTAACAACAACAACAACTACTTATTATCGTCTTTTGATTCGTTTTAATCGTTTGTTCAGTCAAAACATAACAAGTTTCAATTGAAAAGTCGTTTGAGTTAAATGCCAATTGCCATATCAAATTATAGGTATAAAAAAACTTAATATTCAGCATATTTCATACATTTTGCACTAGAACAGATTGCGAATTACAAATGAAATTCACCGCACATCCCTCACAGCGCATTAAGTGAGGGATGTGCGGTTAATTTCATTTGTAATTCGCAATCTGTTCTAGTGGAAAATATATGAAATATGCTGAATATTGTTAGGTTTTTGTATACCTATAATTTGATATGGTAATTGTAAAAATAATTTCGCTATAGAAATCGATATTAAGCAGCTATGGCAACAGTTTTCAATTTCGTTTGTAATTCGCAACCAGTTTTAGTCAGTTCATTAGTCTATCAAGCTGAGAATCCAAGGTAAACTCCCTCAGTTATGTAGAAAGAAAAAGTGAAACAGTTTTGTGCGGCGCCTAGTGCACGGTGTGCTTAATTAGACGGATCTGGTGCACTCTGTAATAGCTGTGCTGGCCTACAACAACAACAAAAGCAACAACAACAACAACAACAATAATATAAAATGCCACAAACTCTCAGGAATCTCACGAGCTGTTGCAGTTGCTGGTTGCTAGTTGCAGTTGCTGGTTGCAGTTGCAATTGCAGCTTTAGCTACGGTCAGGTGGTTGGTGCTGCTGCTGCGGTTGTTGTTGTTGTTGTTGACTGTGGCGCAATGGTTTGGCATGTGCATGTGCATGACTTGGGGGCATTGTAACACACACCGACACACACACACACACACTTCTGTATGTTTTGTGTGTGCATGCTCATAGTTTTTTTTTGCTTGTCGAGAGGCATTCAATTGCCACAACAACAACAACAACAACGACTGCAACAGCGACTTTTGTGGTTGAGTTTTTGATTTTGGTTTTTGGAGTGAAGTTGCTTTTGGGTTGGGCATTGCTTGCGTTTTTTTCTCTCTCCTCTCTCTCTCTCTTTCTCTCTCTTTTCAACTGTTTGTTTATTTATTTGTTTGCTAAGTGAAAAGCGTTGTTTTTTTGTTATTGTTATTGTTTTGTGTGCGCTGTGTGTGTGTGTGGACACTCCCCAGTCATTTTCACCAGCAGTTATGGCGCTGCTTTGGCTTCGTTGTTGTTGTTGTTGTTGTTGCAGTTATCGCAAAGGTTCAACATGCTTTTTGCATGTGCATCAGCATTAGTACACATACATAGCAGGGCTGGGAGAGGGAAAGGGAAAGGTGGTTAAGTGCTGATTGAAAAACAACACTAAGCGATTTTCCTACAGCGTTTTAATAACTTCTTTGCGCTTTGTGGCATGCAAACAGTGGCTTAAACAGAGAATTGTCATTACAGTTGAAGAGCTAGGGAAAAATTTATAAATTTCGCTTATAATTCTCAATCAGTTCTAGTGTGAAATACATGAAGTATAGTTAAAACTATTAACTTGTCTGTATATGTCATTTGATATAGTTATAATATATAATTAAAATTGATATAGAAATGTGAAAGGGATATGGCAAAAGTTTTCAGTTTCGTTTGTAATTCACAAACGGTTTAAGCCGAATTTTCTGCCCTCTCACGCTCTCGCTCTCCCTCCCTTTCTGTCTCTAAATTTGCCTTGAGGCTCGTTACGGCCTTTTCAACCTTATTGCCTTTCACTCGTTTTTTTGTGCACAGGCAACGCCCACAAGTTGCCTAATCCAATTGATCGATTCAAACCAAATTATTCGGGGCAAAGCAGCACGTTTTCATCTTAAGGAAGCGTCGCTGAAATTAATAATAATAAAAATAATACGAATAATAAATAATAAATGTATAAATGTAGCCAAGTAGAAGCAGCAGCAGCAGCAGTAAATGAAGATGGAGAAGAAATAGAAAAAACTCCTTTCACTTTGTCGAAAAGCGAAGCGTAGCTTTAGTTTCAGTTGCAGCTGCTGCTGCATTTGTGTGTGTAGAATGTTTGCCACATTGCCACAGACACACACACACACACACACAGACACCCAGTCAGCTGGCATTTTTGCAAAAGTTCCACTGACACAGAGACCAACTAAAGCGCAACGATAACGACGACGACAACGAATGTAGCCGAAGTCGCAGCAGCCCCGAAGTCGAAGCTGCACGTTAAATGAACTTTTCGTACATTGATTTGTTGGGGGGCAAAGAGGGGGAGTGGCGGTGTCTTTTGTTGTGCTGCTTAGAATTGTGCAATTGTTAAAAAGAAAAGAAGAAACAATATTTATGTATTATACGACAGGCGCCCAAGCGGCGTATGCGTAATGTGTGTGTGTGCGCAGGCAGCATAAATCAAGCATGCGCCATGTAAACCGATGCGGCGTTTGTGGTAAATTGAACCGGAACACACTAAGCAGACAGCGTGAGTGTGCGAAAGTCCCAGTGTGTGTGTATGTGAGTGTGTGTCTGTGAGAGTGTGTATCTTATGGATGCACTCGAGTACTTCGCATTGCTGTTAAGTGGGCGCGCTGAAGCTGCTCAAGCTGTGAGCTCAGAGCAGAACTATAATTGAAATTGAATTTCTATTTTTAATGCTCTCTGCGTGCGTGAGTGAGTGTGCGAGATGCGCTTGAGTGGCTGACAGCATGTGCTACAGCTAAGCTGATTAGACAGCAACAGCAGCCCACAAAAACAATTGGCAAATCTTTCAACTCTCAGCTCAACTCAAGCCCAACACCAACTCAGCCACATAGATACATCCGTACGTGGATTGTCTCCCATCCAAATTTTGTTACACTTCAACGACACATCAACAATAGAATGCGCAAATTTGTTTACTGTTTTCTCTTATTTTTCTATATATGTATACATATATACGATATATATTGACAGCATTACGTAATCGACAAACTCTTGTTGTTCCACTCTCGAGTGTTATTCAAATTTAGCTTTGATTTGATTTAGTTTATTGCTCTTCTTCTGCTTCATCTGCTGCTCGATTTGATTTCGATTTCGTTCTTGTTTTTGTTCTCGTTTTGCTTTATGTTCTTGTCTTTGTTGTCTTCGTGTGTTCTTTTCTAAATATAAAGCTTGACTTGGTTTCAAGAGTTGCTGCGAGACAAACGGAAGCAGCCTCTTCACAAATAGAGTATTTTTAATTGTGATTAATATGCACGGCTTGTGCTATAAATAAAGCTGACCTTAGAAGATACAATTGATAGCCTAGTAGAAGAAGAAGATGAAGCAGATGCACTAAGTGAACGTATGCTAAGAGTTGTTGATTTTATTTAGTAGTAGAATATGTTGTTGAAGTATTCTAGCCGGAACAGAAGATCAACAACACAAAATGAACTGTTGTAGCTGGAACTGAAGTTCATTGAGATACTTTCTTAAGATAATAAACCTTTTTAAATTAAGCTATAGTTCACTCTTAGAGGTTCTTGTGCTTACCTTAGACCATACAATTGATAGCCTAGCAGAAGAAGTACTAAGTGACAGAAGAACACCTTGCTGACCTATTGTAGCCGGAACAGAAGATTCTTGAGATACTTTCTCTCTTAATAAATTAAGCTATAGGTCACTTGTAAAGGATACTTTATATTGACAAAACTTCATATTAGTAACGATTGGAATCTTTCACTTTCATGCAGTTATAGATTACACTAAGCTGCAGTTTTCTTTATGATTACGAAATGTGAATACTTTTCTTCGATATGTTTACTGCCTACTGTTGTATTACATATAACACTTTTAAATGAAATTCCAGTCTGGTCGCCGCACATAATTAGATGCACTGTCGTGGTTCACAGAGATATTGCGCAATATACTATGGCGGCGTTATAAGTTGAGGGCCATAGCCAATTTTTAATGGCACGTAGCCAGCGACGGCACGTCGAAGAAAGTGAAATTACGACAAAACTCATTTCGCTTTGGCATAGTTATAGTATTTTGGAGAGTAGGAAATGGGCAGCAGCAGCAGCTGTCGAAGAAGTAGAGGAGAAGGAGTGCCCAGTTACATCGTCGAAATTATGATAATAAATGAATTTGTAATGCAGTTCAGTCAGAGTTGTACAATCGAAATTGAAGCACGTCAATTGCACAGTGTCTGGCCTCCACTTGACCCGCTGATTAGAAAACAGTTTTCCTGAATGAAAGCAAGCACTACACTACACTACACTACACATTACATTACACCATGCTACTATGTAGCTGAGTATAGTAAGCCGTCTGTACGTGCACGGGGCCATTGTACGTAGCATGGACAGAAGTGGAGGGGTCTACGTAGGGGCGTAGCACGTGCAAACAAGACTGAACCTAACTCGGATGAGGCAGACCTTGCTTCTCTCTCTCTCTCTCCTTGTCTCCCTGCCTGTCTCTCTGTCACTCTCCTGATTGCCGCCGCCGATTGATGAACGACGATAAGGCGCCAAAAGTGCACGTCAGTTCCCGCACAGAACCTCATAAACTATACTATATCTTCTATATTAAGAAATGTGTTTGTGCAAGCATTTTGCCGCTTATTTTTTGCAAAAGCTGTTGCCGTCTATTGGCGTCTCTGTCGCACTTGTACCTTCTCTTTCGACTGCGGCCAGAGTGCATTAAACTCTCGTTTCGTCTCACTCGCGTTTTGACATTTACGCTGACATAAAATGGAAATAAAAATAAAAATGAAATTTAAACAATTTATTAAAATCGCGCAACGCTTAACAATAAGCGAATGCAAGCAAAAGATGGCACAATTATTAGCAAGACTCAGAGAGAGAGAGACAGAGAGAGAGACTGAGACAGAGAGGGAGAAGTTAGAGACCTGCTAAGCTGCGCTCTCTAACAAACCACTTAACACAATTTCCAAGGCACTTTAGAGAGAATTATAAATCAAAGACAGGTGAAGGAGGTAAGACAGACAGACAGACAGACAGACAGACAGATAGAGAGACAGAGAGACAGACAGACAGAGAGACAGATAGACAGACACGTGTGTGTTGGCTTGACGACAACAGGCAATCCCCAGTTGCTGTGGCATTAGTCAACTAAGTTATGTCTCTATCATATTCTAGTTGCAGATATATATCTCGATTGAATTGAACTAATGCTATTTATAGCATCTGCCGTAGGTTGTGCCACATACCTGAAGAACGTGAGCGGCGCGTGTGTGTGTGCAATCTAATTTTCAACGTGTGTAGGAAATATAGGAGAGAAATTGCATGTTATAGAACACTGTCTATACTCGTATGACATGTCTCTATAAAGGTCTTTCGATTCAATCTCAATACAATTTATAGCTATGTATAGACTTCCCAACGTTTGCAAAGCACAGCGAAATTTATATAAAAACAAAGCAACCAAAACACCTGACAATATTGACGACTAAATACAGAGTGCAGCATTTCTATAACTCACATGTATTTATTGTATGTACATATGTATGTGTATTATATATTGTATATTATATTGCGATTATAATCCGCAACTGTATCTAGCACATGGAATACATACAGAGACAATTTGTTGATACAACTGCTTTTCGTATTTTGTTGCTTTCAACAATTACGAATACAGCTGACAGTCTTTTTTTTTCTTCACAGACCTATAAATGTACATACCATATAAAATTAATTTTATAATTTCTTTTGTATTCGCTTAATAATTGCACTAAATTTGAGCTGAACTGGCGTTCCAGTTTCATCAGAATACACACAAAAAGAGAGCTGGCAATGTAACATAAGAAATGTATATGAAGTTTACAGAAGTATAAGACTTTCATAGAGTATCTGTGAATAGTTTCCTCACTTTCCTCTTGTTCTCAACTCAACAAGTAGTTAAAATGTAGATTTCTTCTTAATTAATGATCACAAAAGAGTTTAACGTTATGACAAAGCAATTATTTCATTGAATTGGTTTAGAATTCTCAAGTTGTTTAAGCAAAGTCACTAAAGAAATGCCTGACTACACATACAACACTCTTTGCTGTTTTTGAAATACCTCATAATAGTTCGGTATACAATATCTGTCTATCTTTCTCGTCTACTTATACTATATAATCACTAAAACCAGAAAGTATCAATAAAACTCTGACACGTGCTGAGCCTTTGCTATTTTTATTGCAAACTTCAGGTTAATCCATTTGCGTATCAACTAAATTCCATTTAAGTGTTTATATTGCGAAAACACTTTAGTATTCATTGTGTTTTTTTGTCTCTGAACTTTAATTGTATATTCTTTGGTTTAGATATTATTTGAATGTGTCTATTCACATTTGATTCTCATTGTTTTTTAGCGTGACTTTACGAAATATCATGCAATTTGTAATTACATGAGTTAGATCTGTATCTGTGTGTACACGTATGTAACATCGATCAGCTGAGAATATATGACATATCTGTATGTATTCAAATCTCTGCAGAACGTTGTCTATATATGACTTAATAATAATACTGCTATTGAAATCAATTAAAAATGTTTATTATCGAGGCTCGCGACAGACCTTGAGGCACTCTCAGGCAAAACTATCGTTCGCTTGTGCTGTTATTTTTGGTATATAATCTTTTTTAATACTACGTAACGGTAGAAAATTACAGTGGGTATGCAGTGTAGAGTAAATAAATAAGATGTTTTCAGCAGTTTAAGCATGTAAAGCACAGTCAACCCAAAGATATGCGATAATAATCTTTTATTTATTCAGTTTTTATTACTCTGGGTAACTTTGTGTCGTTTACATATTAAGAAATTGGATAGTTCTTGCTATTTTTAGTATTTACATTATTTTTTCGGTTACTTTTTTACTACTTAAGAATGTTTATCGTTGTTGTTGTTGTTGCTTGCGAATTGTAATTAAAGTTGATAAATGATTTCGTGCCACAAATGTTCTGTGACGCTATCAATTACTTCCTGAGAAACATCTGCGCCACACGCCATTCACCAACTGCGACGTGATAGAATAATTCTGTGGGTGTCTGTATCTGTGTGTGTCTGTATGTGTATGCGTATGTGTCTGTGTGTGCAAGCCTAACTAACTCTATCTCGATCTGACATTTGTCTAACTATCTAGTCTTCCCCCTGCACTTTGGGATTGCATTCAAAGCTAATGCGTTGTGCGCTTTGTTTTGGGGCTGCCTCGAAGACGCGCGTTTGTTCCCAGGCTTCTCGCGCAAAAAGGCTAATAAAACATGATGATCGTGATAAGCGATCATGATGATGATAACTGCGCTTTTTCTCTCTGTCTCTTTCTTTTCTATGTTTCTTTTTTGTACAACTTTATTTTGCCATTAGCAAATTGTTTGTTGTGTCTGCCCTGAAGCGGATCGAACCCGAAACTCCTCACTACGCGCACAGCATGTGCCTGAATCAAGTTGCATTAGGCAACAGCTGCTGGCTACCCTCTCCACAGTATGGAACTGGGGCTGGGGCTTAGTGAAGCATTATTTCCCATTTAAATGTTAATTGTGTGGCATGTGCAAAAAAAAAGAAGAAAACTAACAGAGCAATCAATAACAACAGCTGTTTCAACAGTTAGAAGATTCGCATGGAATTGGAGAACATGTGGACAGTTTCTTTTTCAAAGGGAGACTACTGTATTGGTGGTGGCAAACAAATAAATAAACAAATTTAGATTTCAAGGCCAAAACTATTTGGGAATTGCACGCGAAATGGTTAAATATGTAGAATAAATAGCAGAACTGTGAATTGAACTATTTTCTCAGGCAGGTCTAGGCTAGGTCGAGTTTATTTTGAAGTTGTCATACTTTCGATAGTTAAAACTACTATCGATAACAAGTGAATTTGTTATTTTAACAGTTTTTTTGGGCAGAGTAAACTATAGTTAAAATAAGTATAGTTTAACTTGATGTGGTAGTACCTTCTAAAGGTTAAATAAAATAGCGATAGTATCGGTAACAAGTAAATTTATTTAAGCTACTATCGATAACAAATGTGCAGTGTAAATGTACAGTATAAGCTATAGTTAAAATAAGTAAAGGTTAACTTGATTTGGTAGTACCTTCTAAAGTTTAAATAAAATATCGATACAATCGATAACAAGTAATATTGTTTAATTAAGGTATTTTTTAAGAAGATCTAGGCTACAATTGCAATGGAAAACATTTGATTTGACATGGTTTTACTTTCTTACTATCAGTACTATCGATAACAACTGAATATTGTTTTTTTTGCACATATTTCGATATTTCTTTCACATATTTACTTATTTCTTCAATTTGTTTTTACTTTCAGGTAAATAAAACATATGCTCCACAGAGCCAACACTAATTGGGCAGTTGTTTAAGTTGGTAATGTATGCACAAGTCGCGCAAAAACATGATAATATTTTCTAATAATATTTGCACAAATGCTTCAAAGAATGGGCCAGCAGCAGGCAGAAATGCTTGTTTAGCGAATCATGAGGCGTATCTGTCAGATACTTTAGTTTTTAATTGACCAAATTATGGGGTGCAACGCACAGATATCAACAGATCAGGCAGGGTTATGGCCACTATATAATAATACGTAACTACTGATAGTTCATTCATTGATTGCAAACCCAAGGCGAACTTTCTAATTTGATGGCGACGCTTTAATGATCTGCAATTAAATTGGCCAAATTAAATTTTAGCACAGTGCTAAAAAATCAGTAATAATTTCTATTCTCTATGGCGTTATCAGCGTGTGTATCTGTGTGTTGCGCTCGTGTAGATCGCTGAGCAATCAGAGAGTATTTTCAAGCGTTACATAACTGTTTCACTTATCTAAAAATAGGCATAAAAGAAAACCAGCAACAATACAAAACTAATGAAAAGTAATTTAATTATTAAAAATCTCGTTTTGTGTTTGTCGTGCCACAAAAGCCGTCAAAACGTCGGCGGCGCGAGACTTGTGTCTCTCCATCTGGTTCGATTTATTGCCACTCTCGGCACAATTGTGAAAGAGGGTGGAAGGAAGGGGGACACAAGCGACAAACAAATAACGTTGGGGCGCACCTGGCCTGGTGGTCACGTTTTGTACTGCGTCGGGTCAAGATTAACAGAAATTGAAAATCGAAACCGAAACCAACAAAAATGAAACCGAAAACAAATGCAAAACGACGTCAAACGAAAGCCGAATCGATACAGAAATACAAAGAGAGAGACAGACAGAGAGAGACAGAGAGAGAGAGAGATACGTACATAGTTCCACAAGGGAAAGCGCGGAGAAGAAAGGAAATGTATAAAGCCGAGGTGTAAGAGGAGGAAGGCAGAGCTGTTATCAAAGAAAAGCATTTCCGTCAGCAATGTCATGCAATGCCATAGCCGAAATTCTTGCTGCACTTTCCCTCTCACTGCTGCCTGCTACGCCCCCGTGTCTCTCTCCAGCCACGCCTACCCCCCCTTGAGTTGGCCTTTGCGGTATGCGAAACTATGCCAAAAAACATACGCAAGTGAATCTGTTTGTGTCTGTCTGACGCTGTGTTGGCCTGGCTAAGCAAGGTTCCACTGTCTGTCCGTCTTTCTGTCTGTCTCTCTGTCTGTCTCTCTGTCTGTTCGTCTGTCTGTCTGTCGGTCCGTGTCTCTCTGTCTGTCTGTCTATCGCTGCTTGTAGTTGTTGTATAATTGAATTGTAGTCGCCGCTATGTGTATATACCGTATTTGAAATGTCGGTCGAACCGGTTTCAATTTGGCACTTGCCACTTGGAACCGCGCGTTCCTCCGTGCTCCGTGCGCTGTGCTCGGCCCGGCATAATAATTAAGCCTCATTTGCATCGCGGGCAATATCGAAGGCGCGCTAGAATTCGACTTGACTTGGATTTTCGATTTGATTTCTTATATTTACGTATTCATATTCGATTTTTGATATTGAAATTGAAATCGAAATTGAAATGCGTGTATTGATTGTGGAATGGGAACGTTGTGTCGCACTTTCGTCGTGTAAGAAAAACACAAGAAATCGAAGAAACCTAACCTCGACCATGTCTAGGTACAATTTATAGGGTCGCGCGGTAGCTTTGTTGCCGGGTATTCCATTATAAATCGAAAATAAAAGGGTTTACAAGCTTGATTGATGGTATGCGAATATAATAGAACCAAAAGCCATTCGAACTCATGCATTTAATCGATAGTATTGTCGATAGTTGTGCATAGTAACGAAAATAAAAGAGTTACAAGCTTAAGAGAGAATAATAAATAAGCAGGGAGTGTATTAGAAGCCAAAGCTTTTCAAACTATCAACTTATAACACATTTAACCGATAAAGTCGATAGTAGCACCGATAGTTTTGTATTTTATCGATAGTATAAATCTTTTATTAAGCTTAACAGACAATATTAAAGAGGAAGAAGGTATATTAGAATCAAACACTGTTTTAAACATCAAACTTTAACCTATTTAACAGTACTATAGATAGTTTAGTATTTTATTGAAAATAAAAGGAATGTTAGGCTGAGGGAGACTATTTACTATCTCTAATTAATCGATAGTATTAACGATAGTTTTGCATAATGATCAATTCAACTTATTATAAATTGTAACTGACATTTGCAAGAACATATTCAACTTTTGTAGCGTGCTCATGCACAAGATACAATATTGAAGATACAATATACAATGCACAAGATACAGTATACACTCTACAAGATACACTCTGCTCTGATCCAACGGCAAACGGACGATTTGCGCGCTTGCGCATACTTATTAGGTCAGGGTCAAATCGACTGAAGTTGAGCGCGACTCACTCGCAGCGCGTTGCCAAAGAGGCAACGCCATCATCGACATCGTCGTCATCATCATCATCAGCATAAGCTACAAGTGGCTATGGCGCTGCAGATACAGATACAGATACAGATACAGATACATGCAGAGAGTAACAGATACATTGGTTACGCGCGCGGCAACAATAAATGGCATTAATAACAAAGGCAGGGCACCCCCTTAAAGAGGAGGGGCAGTGTAGGCAACAATGCACTGCAATATGTGAGCCAATGTGTATGTGTGTGTGTGAGTGAGTATCTGCAAGATACATTAGCGATTTGAGGTTAAAATTGAAGTTGCTTGGCTGCTGCTGCTGGCAGGGGGCATGGCGCATCCATCACGCAGGCAAAACATTAATCTTTTCTGGCCACACTCGAATTGTGCCTATCTGCGAGTGTATATGTGTGTGTGTGCGGACTGGTATCTGTATGTAGTATCTGTATCTGTGTTTATGACTTTTGTTGCTGCTTTAAGCTGCTGATTAACATTGAACCACGGGCCAAACAGACAGGCAGACAGACAGACAGACAGACGGATCATCAGTTTGTGCCCAAAAAGTAACGGTACTTGTGCATGTATCTGTACCTGCAAATGTATCTCTATCTGTGACTGTGTGTGGCAGGCACACAGATAAAGCACACTGGTTTATGGCACAATTGAAAGGCCGCAGCGAAACATGAAATATCAATGAATAATATGCTAATTATTAAATTTATAATTATGTAGGTTGGTTTGCCTGTGTGTGTGTGTGCCTGTATGTGTGCCTGTCTGTGTGCCTGTGTGTGTGCCTGTGTGTGTGTCTGTATCTGTGTGTGCTCAATCTATTTTTGTACTTATGTGTATGTAAATGAAGCAGAAAACAGCTTGAGTGCTTTCTTCGTGCACTTTGTAATTACATAATTTCACGCTAATCTGGGATCAGCTGCAGCTGCTTTTAGAACACGCAGCAGCAGCAGCAACAGCAGCAGCAGCAGCAGCTGCAGCTTTCATTGTTGCAGCAGCAGCTGTTGCAGAGATAAGCTGCAACTGCAGCAGCAACAGCTGCTACTAGTGCTACTACTAATTTCTATCTCCCCCCCTCTACCTCTCTTTCCTCACTTGCTTGATTGTCTTATCAGCTTGCGGGCACACAGAAGAGAAGCGTAGGAAGGCAAGGAGGGGGGAGGGGAGGTAAGTGTGGGCAGTCTCGGATAATTAGTGAAAGAAGCAGAAAATAACGGTCTAAAAATAGATTGGACAAGCAAAGCAAAGCAAACGGCAAACGTAGCCACAAGCTGAAGAAGTATTTAAGCAATTTGCGTTGCAAAAACGAATAGCATAAAGAAGAAGAAAGACAAAAAAAAACTCAAGAAATAAAAGCAAAATAAAAAATGAAAAAAAAAAACTTGTTTGCACAAACACAGAGCTTTTTTTTAATTTTTTTTCTTATTTTTTTTTTGTTTTTTTTGCACAACTCAAATAAGTGCAAGAAAATTTAATAAATGAACAAATAATGAAATCGAAAACTGGGCAAGCAGTAAAAATGCATTACGAATATGGTAGAAAGGCAGTAGCAGCACACACACAAACACATACAGAGAGAGGACGAGAGAGCAGGCTCACACATAGTGAGAGGAGGCTCACACATAGAAAGAGTAGGAGAGAGGGGGGCACACATGTAGAGAGTGCAGGCGGGCATACATGAAGAGAGAGGGAGGCAGAGGGCGAGGCACACACGCAAAGAGCAGGCAGGCACACATATGCAGAGAGCAAGCACACACACACAGAGAGAGAGAGAGCAGTCAGTCAAACACATACTTCGCCGCTGCCTCCCTGCACTGCACTGATCGCTTTATCAGCTGAGCGCGCCCGCATTGCAACCGAACGACGCCCGATTGAACGACTGAACGATTGACTGACCGACAGAGCAACAGTGCGTCAGAGACAGAACGAATGAACGAACGAGCGAACGCGCGACCGACTAACCGAGCAACGAGCGACCGTCAGAATTACCTGCAACTATGCTGCTGATGCTTGCCCTTCTAAAATTCACCATTCACACACACACAAGTGCAGACACAGGCAGCAGCAACGACTGAATTCACTCAATGCACATATGGCGCTGCTGCTGCTACTGCGGGCGCAGCACACACACATTCCACTCACTCACTCACTCACTTGTTGTGACGTCAACTAAAAAAGCTCTTATTTGGCTCACCGCCCTCTCACTCATGGGCTGCACACTGTTCGGGCCGTGTGCTCCACTGTGCGGTCGCTCTCTCTCACTTGTGCGACGCACCTCACTCGTCCGCTCACTACACTCAATAGACTAACTCGTGTGCTCGTTCGTGCACTCGTTCGTGTGCTCTGCCTACGTTGACGTCGTCGTCGTCGTTGTCGTTCGCCGCGAATATTCTAATAAGCATTTTCAATTCATTTGGTTTTCAAGCGCGCAACGCAACGGAACACACGCTGAACACGAACGGACAACGGCGCGGCGCATTAGCTTCAAATAAAAAATATTATTAGTTAAGCATCTTGAGTGTTGTGTGGTGTGTACGAAATAGTAATATTAAATAAAGTAAAGTAATATTTAATTGCAATTGCAAAGTCAAGTGAGAAGTGAAGTGCAAAAAGGAAATCTAAAAGAAAAGGAAATTTAACTTGAAAGGCAAACCGAGAAATTAGTGCCAAGTTTGTTGAAATATAAAACTACAACAAAAAGCAACAATAGAGAGCAACAACAACAACAAGTTAATAAATAAAAAGCAACAGCCGCTGCGGGTGCGTCGTCTTCGTCTATTTAACGGTAATGCCTTTTCCCCCACCCCACCCTCTAGAGTAATAGAAACCCAACCCAACCCAAAACGGAATCTGAACCCACACACTCTTTGCTCTTTCGACATTTCCCCCGTCCCCACTCCTTTATTTTGTACTCCTGCCTCCTTTACCTCCTCTTCTGCTGCTGCTGCTGCTTCTTCTACACGGAATCCATATTTGTTTTTGCGTTTTGGACATCACACGCACACACACACACGCACAGCTGCTAAGTTACACTTGTTTGAGCTTTACTTTCAGCTGCGTTTTTCTCTTTCTTTCTTTCTTTTTTTATTATTATTATTCGCTTTGCGGTAGAAAGAAAAAACCACGACGATTTTCACTTTTATTTGAGACCAGTCGCAGTCGCAGTCGACGTCAACGTTGCTATGCTCCTCTGCTGTCTGTCTAGGCCAGCAGGCAGGCACGCCATAGACCGATACACCTGTTTGCGTGTGCCTGCCTGCCTGCTGTGTGTGTGCGGTGTGTGTGTGAGTTGCTATGCAACAACTGCAACAATCATCATGATAATACATAATGAAGTTTAAGCATTCATTGTGGCCTCATAATGAGCTGAAGATATTGGTGAAAATTGCAGCGTTAATTTATTTTTTGTGCAAAAAGTACACACGAATAAATACAAATACACACACACACATAGACACGCGTACAAACACACACAGACATACGAGCGCAGGTTCAACGAATTCATCGAGCACTCCTCGTGCATTGTGAAATTCAAAAAAAAAACTGATATTTTTGCCAATTAATGAAAAAAGTATTAAAAAGAAACAGCACACGGCAACACTTGCCTTATCTACAATAAAATCATTGCCTAAGAAAAAGACCTCTCATTAAAAAAAAAAAAAATTACTAAAACGCATAAAAACGGTGTCAACGAAAAACATAAAAATTGCCGTAAAAAAAACTGTAATAAATGTGTTTCAAGTTCTGATTTTGATTAAGCAAAAGTGTAGCAAGGAAAAAAAAAGGAAAAATTGAAAAAAAAGAACAAATTGAACAATTGTGTTAATTTTGTCAAAATTATTGTGTTAATTTTTTCGAGTTAAATTGAATTATGTATGCGATTTGTGATTTCTGATTTGTGTCTGAAGATCGCGAGAGAAAGTCTAAAATTCCGAGACGCCCAAATTGTAAGTGCGTGTGTGCGTATGTGTGTGTGTGTGCTACAGCTGACACAAATATCCATATAAATACCAGAGGCATACACACAGACACCCCTTATAGTATATACAATTATGATCCGAGAGTGTAGTATAGAGTTACGAAAGAAACTGAAACTAAGGCAACAAATCGATGAAATGTGTGCTTAATTATTGTGAAAAAGCAAAAATATAAAATAAAGAGAATGCGCAAGAATTGAGTAAACACACAGAGAGAAAAATAACTGCGAAACATGAAAATGCAATAACAATTGCAATTGCAATAATAATTTCAGATGAAAGAGGAAAAAAAAACAAACTACAATTATAATTACAATACACAATTTGCTCGCCCCGACAGCAGAAACAATTGGGCAATTAATAAAATGTCTAATTGCCAGCGCTATAAATCATTTGACAAACACCTAACCCCCCCACTTCTCCCTGGCTACCGTTCTCTCTCTCTCTCTCTCTCTCTCTCTCTCTCTCTCTGTGTGAGAAATGTTTAAAGTGTTTATTACACTTTACCTGGTAGTTTATCTGTCGGTTATCAGGCAACACTTAACTAACTGTATTTGCATTTGATTCTGCATTCTTTGCCACCCGTTGCTGGAGTGTCTCTTTTTATCTCTATTTTTGACGCAACATTCGCGAATTTACGCTAGATTCACAACGGATCTACGCCAAAACTTGTGAATTAAACATGAAACCATATGCAAAAGAGGAGAGTGAGGGAGGACTGAGGGGGTACGGAACGAATGCGTCATTTCATTTTTACGTTACTGTTTGCCCTTTCGCTTTTTTTTTACTGCATACGATTATTTATCTTCAGCTATACTAAATGCATCTGTTCACAGTGTATTACGTGGGTACTACATCATGATAAGACTCTAGGGGATTATGTAGATTGTGTTCTTGGTAAACGGAACTAGCTAAAGCGGAACAAACAGGGATATAGAAGAGATTAGAGAGGTATTTTAAACAGGAAAAAGTATAAACGGGAGGAAATATATATGAAATATATAATATACATATATAAATCCAAATCGTATTAAACAGGAATACATATCAATTTTGTAGACGAATTTAACAGGAATATATAAAATATATAAATCTTCTTATCTAATTTATTTGAAATAAATATAGTACAACTTTTATTTAATATAAGAGAGGATATTAGAGAGATTAGAGAGGTATTTTTAACAAAAAACAGTATAAAGGGAAATAAATATATATAAATTATATAAATCCAAATCGAATTGAACAGGAATACATATAATTTAGCACTTTTGTATGCGAATTTAACAGGAATATATATAAAATATATGAATCCCAATCGAATTGAACTGGAATACATATCAATTTATCAATTTTCTATACGAACTAAACAGGAATATATAAAATCTATAAATCTTCATGACTAATTTATCTGTAATAAATATAATACATCAACTTTTAGTTTGAATTGTTCAGGAATAACTTTAATATAATAATTATGATTTCGAATTCTCCCTGGCAAATTAAGATTTTAATTCAATACAAGCAACATTGCTTCTTTACGACGCACCCTTTTCTCTCAGTGTGTAGCCAGCCACGAACACCTTCCCATCCTAGGCTAGGCCCCTGTGTGTGAATCATTCAGTTGCTGTGGCATGTAAGAATCTATTTGAATTCGTATTGGCTTTTAGCGTGGTCCGAATATTTTGCACGCTGACTGTACACACACACACATACAACATACTATGTTTGTGAGTGTGTGTTGTACATATGCTTTCATATGTTCGGGCCTGTTATGCCAGAAAATTAAATTTGTTCTTTTTCTTCTTCTGTGTTAAACGCACAAACAAAATGATAAAAAAAAGCGACACACACACAAAAAGCAAATACAGAACATAGAAACAGGCCCGCAACAAATGCAAATACAAAGTAGAACAAAAGTAAAGTAGAAAATAAAAGATAGAGCAGCGCGATAGATATACAGAAAAACAAGAAAAAAAACACAATATAGGCATAGCCCAGACCCAGACCCATATGCCGATATGACGATATGGAAAAACGCACAGTCAAAAAGAAAAAAAAAAAAAAAGAAAAAAGTGCGGGGTATACTCGTAGTAAAAGAGGAGAAGGCAGAGGAGGCGGCGGCGTCTCTGCCGGCGTTGACGTCGATAACAATGCGGAAATTTTAACATAAACGAGCACCCAAAAAGTAGAAAATATCACAAGGCGAGCCGGAACGCAAGATACCCTACAAATACACTGACAATTATCAAAGACATACAAAAGAACGTTGTAACTTGAATAACTTCTGTGTTTATGTTTCGATCCGGTTGACATTTGAAGAAGAGTTAGATAATATACTCAGCTAAGTATATTTCAGAGTCAGCACGGATAGGCAGACGGACAGACAGACATTCGGACAGACAGACAGACTGACAAAGTTAGTATGTCCTTATTTTAACCATTTACAATGATCAAAGTGTATAAAAGAGAAGCAAATATTTTCTAGTTTCGTCAAAATACTTTGAAGCTGAAAACAAAAAGGAAAGGCAAAAAATAAACGTTCGAAACGATAAATAAAATAAACAAATAAATTAAGCAATGAATGAAAACAACAACAACAAAAAAAAAAAATTGAATTAAATGTGAAAATTATAAACACACACATAGAATATTATTTAATGTGTGGGCAGAGAGAAAGAGCTAGAAACAGCGGGACGAAAAGCAGAGTAGCAGAGCGACACTGCGCAAAATTGAGAAAATTTTGAAGGCAAATTAATTAATTAAACGAACAGACCCCGGGCGGCAATTTTGTTTGGCATTGGCGCACTAAAATGCCAAAAACTAAATAAATGAGTGCGCCCCCCAGAACAACAACGAAAACAATGTGCCTTAACTGAGTGTGTATCTTGAGAATAAACTATAAAGATAAGCCGCAAAAGATGAGAAACTTCTCTTGAAATGATTGTTATTGTTGTCGGTTAACTAAGTGATTATTTATCTGTTCTCATTTATTTAATGACTGCGCCGAGCAACTAGAAAACCTCAGTGGGAACTATTTTTGCAATTTGCTGGTTAATGTTATAAACTAATAATGCAATAATAATATTAATATAATGATGGGAAATTAATAAAAATGTTATAACTTGAATAAGTAGCGTGAAAATGATTAGAAAAAGTAAACTTAAAGAGAATTTATAGTAGCTAAAAGCTTCCTTGAACTTAAAGCTGTTTATTAAAGCTCATTATTACTATTTGAAGTTATGGTAAATGTATAAAAATATTAAAAAACAAAGGAAAAGCCTGAAATCCATTTCAAAATGATATTTTAAAAAAACTAAAGAATAAATCTGCAAAGAAAGTTAAGGAATAATGCTTTATAGTACAGTATAACGCCAGATATATAGCTTTTAACTCTTTCTTTGAACATTTCTCTCTGTCTAATTAAATATTTCTTTCTCGCACCCCATCTCACTCCATCTCCAACTGTACTTTGCCTTATGTACGCATAAATTTAATTTCTTTGACCTGAACTAGTTGCGAATTATAGTTTACTTATCTGCCATCTCTCTCTCTCTTTCTGCTTGCAGTGCGGGACACTAGACGGAGCCGCCGAACCGTTATTCCATCAGCAGCGCAACAACAGAATGGACGTTTACCAGATCGACGATGGTTTCCACTCGGACGGTGGCACTGAGACACCGCCACCGTCTCCCAGTTCAGGATCGTCGATTGCATCGACCTCGGATCATGGCTCGCTGGAGAGTGTAGACACCGGAGGCACACAGAGGTTGGCAGTGTTGTCATTCGAACAGGTGCGTAAGCTCCACGATGTCATGGATGAAGTGGTGGCCATACACGGACGCGGCAACTTCCCAACACTGGAAGTGACACTGAAGGATCTGGTGAATTTGGTGCGACGCAAACTGGAGGCCGATGTGAATAGTGGAGGTGCTGGCGTGCTGGTTAAGGATATACGCCTCAATGGGGGTGCAGCTAGTCATGTGCTTGCCAACGAGGATCAACAGTATAATGATCTTGATCTTATATTTGCCATTGAGCTAAGCTCACCGCGTGTCTTTGATCGTGTGAAGACCGCTGTGCTGAACACGTTGCTCGATCTAATGCCCGAGGGTGTGTGCAAGCGTCGCATCTACACGTGCTCACTGAAGGAGGCCTATGTGGGTAAAATGGTTAAGGTGAATAATAACAATGATGGTGATCGTTGGTCCTTGATATCATTGGGCAATTCACCAGGTCACAAGAATGTTGAACTTAAGTTTGTCGATACAATGCGACGTCAATTTGAATTCTCTGTCGATTCATTCCAAATTGTGCTCGATTCGTTGCTATTGTTCTACGATTGTGCCGCACTACCAATATCGGAGAATTTCTATCCGACAGTGGTTGGTGAATCAGTCTATGGTGATTTCCAGGAGGCACTATATCATTTGCAAAAGAAATTGATCTCAACAAGACAACCGGAGGAGATACGCGGCGGTGGTTTGCTTAAATATTGCAATCTACTTGTACGCAATTATACCGCTGTCGATTCGCAGCTGATCAAGACACTGGAGAGGTATATGTGCTCGCGTTTCTTTATTGATTTCCCGGACATAAATACGCAGACGACCAAGCTTGAGGCATATTTGCGCAATCATTTCTGGGGCATCGACGAGGAGCCGCTGCAGTACGAGTACCTGATGCATTTATACAATGTCGTTGAAATGTCCACAGTCTGTTTGATGGGCCACGAGCGTCGCCAGACGCTGCTCCTCATCCATTCGCTGGCCAATCAGGTGAAGCAGGCACAGGAGCATCAGTATCAGCAGCAGCAGCAGCAGCAACAGCAGCAGCATCACCAGCAACAGCAACAGCATCACCAACAACAACAACATCAACAGCAGCAGCAGCAACATCATTCACACCAGCAGCAGCAACATCAATTCCTACAGCAGCAGCAACAGCAACAACAGTCTCCATTGGATGCGCAACAGGCGCAGCAGACATCGGTGCTGACACTTGTCTCGACGCCGCCACAAACGCCGCAAACGCAAACGATCTATGTGCAACAGGCAACTGCACCAGCAGCCACAATTTGTTGCAGCAGCACTGCACCAGCAACGACAACAGTTGCTGGCGCTGCTGGCACTGCTGTGGCCACCACAGCAAGCGTTGTCGATGCACAGCAACAACAACAGCAACAGCAGCAGCAGTCGCAGCAGCAACAGCAGCCACAGACAATACAAATACAAGCGGGTCCACCTGGTCTCATCTATGCCAATGGCGTCTACTATGCACCTGTGATTCCCAGCACCATTTGCACGTGCAACTCTACCTGGCTGAGCACGTGATTAGACCAGCAGCAGCAGCAGTACGAGCAGCAGTACGAGCAGCAGCAACAGCAGTACGAGCAGCAACAGCAGCAGCAGCAGCAGCAATTCGATCCACCACAACAGCAGCAGCAGCCACAATACCACAATAGCAGCAGTAACAGCAGCGACAGCAGTAACTTCAACAACAGCCACAGCATTCACATCAACAGCAACATTAAGCACATTAGCAACAATAGCATCAGCAACAGCAGCAGCAGCAGTAGAGCAGAGGAGGCAACCGGCAGCTTGGTGCTGGTGCAACAGCAGGTTAACTACTGCCTCAACCAGATGCAGAATCAATACCAGCAGCAGCAGCAACAGAAGGTGGAGGCGCAACGGAAGCGGCGCCATCAACAGCAGCAATTAGATGTTAATCAGAACGAACAGCAGGAGTTAGTGCAGGATTGGGAACAGCAACAGGAATTGGGACAGCAACAGCAGCAGCAACAGCAGCAGCAGGAGCTGGGCGGCAACATCTACAGCGGCCAGTTTGCATATTTCTATCCGAACAATGGATCACCGCCCAGTGTGCTGCTGCTTGGCGAGGATTCCTATTTGAATGTGACGCAACAATTTCTCGAGTTGCATTGAATATCGATGGAATCTAGAAATAGAAGATAGAATGAGAAAGAGAAACACACACAGACAGACACACACACACACACATTCTTGTATATCCTGTTGTTCCTTTTTCTAAAAACGCGCTATGAAATTGAAGACTCTTGTCCGGCATATCGGGGTTATAGCACAGACCGTATTTAAATAATTTGACTGAAGCCGCTGTTGGAAGAGAGAAGGTTGTGTTATTGAAAGAATGAAAGAAGAACGCATAACAGAATAGAATCGTTTAATCGAGTAAACGGGAATGGGGACAGAAAACAAAACGTACAAAATAGCAAAACAAAAAACAAGGAAAAAAAGTATGGAATGGAAAATGGAGAAAAGAAAAAGAACAACAACATCAAGTGAAGTATAAATGAAAACTAGCAAAGTTCAACGATCTAGAACTAGAAACCGATCTTCAGTTTTTAACTATAGATGTATACATATATGTGTATCCCAATATATATATATCTATGTATATATCTATATACCAATCCAAAAACAATCAACAACAACAACCAGACAGATAACGATAGGAACGAAACAACAACAAGAACAACAATCAAAAAAATAATAACAACAACCGTCAAAATAACTCAATATGAACAAAATTTTTTAATAATTTTCATTATTTTTGCGCCGCTTAAAAAAATTGTATTGTATGCCTATGAAAATATTATGATTCAGATTCTTATGATTATAATAATTTTTACTTTATTTTTGAAAATCCCCCACAACTTTTCCTCTCTTATAAACGTTGAAAAAAAACAAACTAACTAATTTTATAATAAAAAAAAAAAACGTAAAAAATTGCGGCGCAACGCACTAAAAAACAAACAAGGTTGAATTTCTTTATTAAATATGTATGCGGTTGTAGCTCCGTTTCAAGATTCCCCGTTCCCCTCGTCTCGCTCTTCGACACTTTCCTATCTTAACACACACACTTTGCTATCTAAAATCTCGCTTCGTGCCCCGCCCCTTCTCACACTATAGCACATTTGTCGCCCTCCATAGTTTCTGAATTCTGTTTGTCGTATTCAATATATAATATGATATGATATAAGGGCTCAGCGCCACATAGAAATTCCAAGCAAATTATCTACGTATATGCAAAAAAAACAAAAGAAAATACAATATATAATATATATATATACACAATATATACAATATATACAGTAAATATATATGCTAGACATGAATATATATTTAACGAGCAAAAAACACAAAAAATACTTATCAAATAAATACTAAAAACAGGTAGAAAAACGATGAAGAGAGAGAGAGAGAGAGAAAACAGGCAGAAATGATGACATGTAAATAAACTTAAATATTAGTCAAATTTTAGCTGTCAAAATTGAAAGTGTAAATGTATTTATATATATATATTGTATATGAGATATGATTATGAACTAACTGTTAACTCTTAACTCTAACTTTAAGAACTGTACAATCATTACGAATTCGGAATGCAGAAGAAAGCGAAACATAATCTGTAATCTGAATCTCAGCGCAAGACGTTGCTCAATGAATAGAAAAACTGAAAAAACTGATAAACTGAAACTGAAAACTGATACAGTAAACGAAAAAACTGAGAAAAATAAGAAAATTATATGAAAATAACTATATAAAACACACACACAGCTACACACGCAGTACACAAAATCGAACGGAAGTCAACTGAAAATCTCGTAAAATGAAAAAAAAGAAACATAAAAAATTACTATAATAACTTTTTTACTTAAAAACGCAACTGTATGAAAATAGCTGGCAAAAGTATGGTAGTAAAAATTTGCAGTGTATTTCTTTTTTTCATAATAGAATTCTGTGTGTAATTAATATAAAACCTGTAATCTGTAGTTGATATTTTACGATATCTAAATATAATATTGTAACTAGTGAAGTTGAATAACAGCAGCAACATATACACGTGATTTGATTGATGATTGATTGACTGTTTGATTGAATGAGTGAGTGATTGTTTCTATTGTTTGTTTGTTTGTTTGTTAAACATCTCCTGGGTGATAATTTATGAATGATTCAACTGATATACAAATAAAAAAACATACACACACACATATACAATATACAATATCGATATATATATACAACATATATATGCATATATTTATAATGCTACAAGAGAATTCTATGTAAGTTCCAGAACAGAACATAATATTAACAATAATAATATTCAATGTATGTATATATATTCTATGTGTATGTGTGTAATTTCAATTCAGATTCTATGAAAGACAAGCAGATTAAAAGTCCAACACAAAATCATAAATAATTATAATAACTACGTATGTTTCCTGTTAACTTGGCTAAGCGGTTAACAGAGACACACAGTTAATCTGTTAACCGTTTAGCGTTAACTCTACTTAATTGCGTTGCTTTTTGGCGTTTACTTTGTGTACTTTGAATTTTATGCGTAACTCGTTACTTTTAATTCTAACTGTAATTCTAATTTAATCGATAACTTTGTCGCATAGCTCGATAGAAAGAGAAGAGATGATTTGTGAATTGTGTTTTGAATTTTTGTATTCTATTAACTCTTTAGTTTAAATTGTGACATAATGTTTACAGAGCGCGTGTATGTGTGTGTATATACATACATAGTACATCTATATACTATATACATACTACTACTACTTCTACATCCTATTCCAAACCAAAAACAAAAACAAATTGAAATTCAAAAAATGATTCATTGTGAATGTTTTTGTTCGTGTAACTTGATGAATTTTTGTAACTTTTGCTCACAACCGGCTGCATGGATATTTTTATTATAAACCCATTTAGAAATGTATATATACATACATATACACACATCTACGCATATATATATATATATATAAATATTATATGAAATTTTATATACATCTATGTATATTACACTAGTTATAGGACACAAGCGACAGCAGAGATCGAGAATGATGATGATTGATAATGTTGATGATGATGAACATAGTCTGTAAGTGAAGTGTGTAGAAAAAGTGGAAGTTTTTTGAGACATCTAGCATGTAGTTGAAACTTTATACAAAGTAAAAAGAAGAAGAGATACCGTTAAAACAAAAGAAGATAACAATACAGTTATAAATTGAAATCAAAAAAAAGAAAAATGAAAAATCAAATCAAATCAATCAACACAATCTATTGAGATTTGTATATATTATGCCTAATTATACTATACTATACTATACTATACTATATATGTATGTATATCCAATTAATATACAACTACACACACACACACACAAAGGTACACTATATACACCCCCAAACACAAGTAAACTACACACACACACACACCACATATACTTACATATTATATATATACTATATATAAACAATAATCTTAATTATAATATATATTATGTGTGTATCTACAACAACAATTTACCATATACATATTACTTGTGTGCGCTTCTTGCGATCTAAGAAATTTCAATAAAAACAAACAAAAAATACCTAAAAAGTATAAAACCAACGAAAAATACAAAAAAACAACAAATATAAAAAACAAAAAATCTCAATGCATTCTCATTCATTCAGGCATTTATTTATTAAGATAATGCTGATGTTATATTGTGGCTTATCGATGGGGTCACAGAGACAATCTCTGTGGCAGCAGCGAACAGCGACAGCGTAAGTGGCCATTGGACTGTCTGTGGTTTCCTCCTTTCCAAATTGTTGTGTCTGCTGCTGTTGTTTTTCTTCCTTCTTCTTTGTTTTTGGGCAAACATCTGCCGCCGATTATGACAGAGAGAGAGAGAGAGGGAGACGGTGCAACAAGCTGGACAACTCTATGATCAGCTGCAGCAGCTGCATCTTCATCTGCAGACTGTGCAGACTGACTGAAACTGGAACTTACTTTCGCCTGCTCCATGTCTGATGGTTTCACTTTAATTCGCAGATATTTCCTTCATTGTATAACGCTTTTTGTGGGCAAAGCGTCTGCATCTAATGTCCGTGTATGTACATATATAATAATAACGCCATCTCCTGGCTCCTCTGCACTTCTCACTCCTCACTCCAACTCCTGCGGTCTACGATCTACGCTTGAACCCGGCTGTGTGTGCCGGCTTTGCTGTTGATAACTTTGTGCTGTATATATTATATGTATAAAATATGACAAATTTTCTCGCTGTCGCCACGGGCATGAATTATGCATTTTGATTAAGTTATTGCGCCTGAAAAAATACTTGTTTTCGCGTGCCAAATATGGCAACAATTTTCGACAGTAAATATTTTGCAATAAAAGTGCATAGGTCACTTGGGTCAGCAGTGCAAATATTTGCATAAATTGCGGCCTCTTTTCAAACTCCATTCAAATTTGCCGCGAATTGTCAAAAGCTTTAACACTGACAGTTGCTCATTGCCTGCTGTAGCAAGCAGCTGCTGTCACGCAGCTTTTGACAGTATTTTGCACTGCACAGGGTTTGGTATTTTTTAGCACTAAACGAAGCAGCCCCCTAAGCCGCCTTACATTTGCTGCAGTCACACTTTCAGCTGGGCATATTTAGTGTTAAAAACCTGGCGACGCTCTAAGCTCCAGCAAGAACAAATGAGCTTTTTTAGTGTCGAACGTGGATTCATGACGAGCGGTGGGCAGATGAGCGACGAGCTTGACCAGTGTTGCCAGTAAAAAACAGTTGCAACAAACACACACACACACAAAAAAATACACAAATCACACACATAAACACAGTTCAGCAAAGTGCACAAAGTGAAGTTAAAGAAAGAAGTAATAACAAAAACATCAAAAAAAGTGAGACCAAGAAGAAGCAGCAGAAAAAGGAAGTGTGTGCTAATTATAAATCGAGTTTGATTCATTGAGAAAAGTGCGTAAAACAAGCCAAAAAGCTAAGCCAGTCAAGTTTTCATTTTAAGCACACACACACAGACAGACACAAGCACGCACACGCACGCATACATACACACGCTAGTAGAGTTACCTGACACACAACGCGTCTATCACTGACTACCGCATTTTCTTTTTACCCCACCCCCCCACAATACACACATGTAAGCCCGTGTGTATGTGTGTATGTGTGTGTACATTTTTGATGTCGCTGGGTTTTCTTTGGTGTTTTCATTTCATGAAAAAAGTCGCAAAGAAAAGGCTCGCCAAAAAAAGTTGAGCAAATTTATAAATAAATGCGAAACCAATTTAAGCCCGGTACTCTAGACTACAGTATATACTGACTTACATACAGTATGAATGTATACTTCTAGTATATACTAACTAGGCGGCCTTACTTAGTGTGTGCTGTGCTTTAATTCCAGTTATTATACAATAAGAAATTGTGTTGGGCCTACAATAGGCAAATAGCCAAGATTACACACACACACATACACACCCTCACGCACATCAACAGAAAGACACGCAGTTTTAAGAGTCGCACACACACGCATACATATCTGTGTCGGTAACGTATCAAACGTAACCTTCAAAACTTGTGCAACGTTTTTACTGTTAAATTCTGCAGCAGCAGCCGCAACAGCAGCGCAGCAGCAGCAGAGCAGCATCATCAGCAGCAGCAGCAGTGCGCGAGAAAAAGAGAGAGAGAGAGCAAGAGCGATAACAACAAACTAAC
This sequence comes from Zaprionus nigranus, assembly GCA_018903425.1. Taxonomy (NCBI): domain Eukaryota; kingdom Metazoa; phylum Arthropoda; class Insecta; order Diptera; family Drosophilidae; genus Zaprionus; species Zaprionus nigranus. The sequence continues at coordinate 1,454,551 of JAEIGD010000010.1, forward strand.
TGTAAGTCAGTAAAGATATGTACTAATTAAGTGTGTGAGCAGGAGGGTATGACAGAAGATGGGGGGGGGAGTTGCTGGCATACCACAAGCTTTCAGCTGCAACGAAATGCATTGGAAATTTATACGGAAAATACATAAATAAGCAAAGCGTGAAGGAACAAGTTAAAATAACAGTAAAAGTCTGGTTGCTATAGAATTCACATTAAAACCAACTTTTGGCAGCTGACAGCCAGAGGGGGCCCGGGGGCGGTGGTGAGTAAGATGGACAGTTGAGCATGCAGGCAGACAGGTAAAGCAGGTGAGCAGGTGAATATTGTGGGTAGAATTTCAAACAGTTTTTTGCATCCAAGGCCTAAAGCATAAAGCGCCCACAGCTGCAATCGTTCAGGGCAAACTGCAAAGTGCAAAAAGCAGGACAGACCACACACACACACGTACACACACACACACACTCAAACATAAACACACACACATATTAGTCAGGGGTAAAACTCCCCCTAGTGGGACTGATTAATTGTCAGCGTCAGCTTCTATAGAACCCCCCTGTCTCCAGCCCTGAGCAACGTTTGCATTTCCCAATGCCAACAAAACGAACAGTAGACAATGTACACACTCTGTCGCTTTTTATACCCTTTTGTTTAGCTCCACTATTATTATTAACCTTTGTTTGCCCCAACACCCACACAGGCAGCCATAGAGTGTCGCTTTTGCTAGTATTCCCCGGTCGAATGCGCTTTTCAAACTCAATTATCAAATGCTTTTAAGACTGCCCTCCCCCCTCTCGCAACAATGCTGATATAATGCCTTGTATTAGCGGCAATTGATCTAGACAAAATGCCGGAACTTGCAGCTTACTTAGTCGTATATGATATATTAAGTATAGATTTGTAGAAACAGACAAAGATAGAAAGATAATATAGATAGAAAGATACGATAGCTAGTTGATATAGATATAGATATTTAGTTAAATTCAAAGTGATTCTCCATGAATTTCCTTACAAGTTCGAATACACTTCAATGTTCTAAGAGTTGTGAATGAGTAAAGTAGGTCACATATGACTCGATATTAATAATGCAAACACCTTAAAAGGCGCCTTAGTTTAGCTATATAGGCAACTTATTTGCCGGAGTAATTATTTACAGGATATTTGCTTGGTCATGCAGTCATTAACGGGGAGAAATACCTGTCAATAACACCATTAGCAATTTGTTTTTTTTATTAGTTTTCGATACAATGGACATGAAACGTACTTTGCCGACCACAAGAGGAAGTAGAAAATAGAATAGAGACTAGGAAAATATGAAATAATTACTATATAAGCTGGAAGCAGGTTAAGCAAATATGTGTACACAAATTTGTTATGCCTGACCCACTGTAGCCGCTTAATAGAAATTATTGGTATAACGATTAATAGTAAACAACTCATCATAGTATGTGGAACGAGGCATTTGCAATTAATTAAGGAGAATTGCAAATGGGGGACCACAAGATAGCCAGAAATATTCTGTATATATATAGTATTAAGTATAGTGTATAGTAAAGTGTATAATATATGTAAGTATGTGTATGTTATAGTGTAGTTTAATGCACCAGTCCCGCCAAATTTAAAATACGATTATTGCAATTTTAGAATCATTCGTTCACTCGTGCGATGAGTGACATCAGAATGTAGCAGAAGCATGAGGGCAGGGGGGAGTATAGGGGCCTTAGGGGCACAACTTTGGAATACACGTAATTCTCCAGATTGTTTTTTCGACTTGCTGGCTAATGATTGAAAATAGCCGCGGGCCGCAAGCCGGAGAGACCGAGCCCACAAAGCGCGACGAATGACGCATTTAAAATAAATATAAACAATGAAGGAACGACGACGACAAAAACACAATAACAATAACAAAGAACGAAAAAAAGCGGAAAAAAATACAAAATACCAAGGCTGACGTTAAGCGCCGAATTCGGATACGGATTCGGATTCGAAGGATATACAAATCAAACAACGGAGTGTGGTACAAAGAAAGTTGGCATTGTCATTGGCATTCGCCTTGCTGGCTACCTTTTTGGCTCCCTACTTATCCTTCCTTATTGCTTTATTTTGGTTTTGGCCTCCACAGACAGAGGTAGAGAGAGAGCGAGAGAGATAGGAACAGATCAAAAAGCTAAGGACAATGCTAAGGCAAACAACGTATACGTAATGCTTATGTCTGTTTCGTGCCAAGCGCAGTTACACACACACACACACAGACAAACATGCGCCTACATATGCTGTGGCATTACATGTGTGAGTGTATGTTATATTGTCATACCTGTGTCTTGGGCATTGTATGGTTATTATATAGGCCCTGGGAGCCAGGAGCTGGCTGGCGCTGCCTTTGGTCCTTGGCCCTGCCGTGCTGGCATGTGGCATACGAAAGAAAATCGCATTGATTATGCAACAGTTTGGCGGATTGAGCGTGTAGCGTAAATAAGACACAGCACAAGGCAGCCACGGCACAGGCCCAAGCACTCTCCGGAGTCCCGAAAACTGTCAAAGAGTATGATCGACGCTGCAGATGCCCTGGGAGAGAGGGAATTGAGATAGATTGATCGATATAAAAGAAATAAATCTTTAAAGAAGAGATAGATGTATATAGAAGAGATAAATCGATAAAGAAGAGAAAGATTTATAAAGAACAAAAATATCATAGATGAAAGTGCAAAGAAAAATGAAATATACGTACATAGTGGAAAGCGTCTACAACTGTCTCTTGGGATTCATGTCAATATCTTCAATATGTCAGTATATCATATACAGTATTTGTCTTTAATCTTTGAACAATTAGCAATTACTGTCTGTCTGTTTTCTACGTCGTAATTCTATCACACAGTTCACCTTTCGCTACTTAAATCTAACCCTCTTTTCCCCTCTCTTTCCCTATTAACATTTTGTACTTCATATGGGAAACAGTTAGACGGCAAACTACAACAAGAAAGAGTAGAAGAAGAAGAATATAAAGAATAACAGGTAACAAAACAAAAACTAAAAACATGGCATGCAGTTTGCTTGAAAAATATAATTGACTGTAGCACGTCAACGTCAACAAGCCAAGAAACATTTACAGCAACAAAAACAGGAACAGAAATAACAACAACAACGACAGCAACAGAAATAACAACTACTACAGGCACAACTACAACAACAAGTACAACTACAATGAGCTACAACTTGAGCTCTTGCATTGTTAGTCAAAGTTCTTGTTGTTGCTGTTGTTCAACTTGTGACTGAGACTAAAGCTCAAGTTGACTGAGTTCTGGTGGGGGAAGTGTGTAGGCGTGGCAGTTGCAGACGCGTAGGTGCTGGCATTTTGCGATTACTCATAATTAATGCATTTGACGATAATAAGTGGGTCGCAGTCCACGCTACGTATACGTAATGCAAATGAATATCAATATCTGTGAAGCCTTGCTTGCTGCATACCTCGCTGTCTGTCTGCTCTACCTCGCTGTCTGTCTTCTCTACCTCTCTGTCCGTCTCTCTGCCTGCTTGTCTCTCTGTCCGTCTCTCTGTCTGTCTGTCTTTCTTTCTGCCTGCCAACTGGCTGCAGTAGTTGGGCAATTGTCCAGTCAAATCTCAGGCCAGCACAGTGTAGCCAACTATTTAGTTGGCTCGCGCTGATGATGTGATCGTCTGACGCACACCCACTCACACACACACATACAACCATACACCCACATACCTTTGTCCAAGTCCAAGTGATTGTTTACAGCATTTTATTTGCCATTTTTGTTTTTGGAACTTATCAAGGCATGCAGCTAAGACCCGTGCCAGGCAATTAAGAGTCTCCTCCTGCCAACTCACGACGTAATTCATTCAAAAGTCAACACACACACACAGACACAGACATACACACGTATGCAAACATACAAACACTTGCACACATGCCGACTAGAAACTAGTTACTTAGCTACAAGCTCAAAACGAGCGTTTACAATGGGCCTCATTAACGACTTCAACTATGGGCACACAACACCTGCTCTATGCTCTCTCTCTCACTCTCTGTGTCTCTATTTGCAATACTAATTCAATCTCTGTCTCCCTCTCTAGCAGAATTTTGTCAATTTTTATTGCTATACAGACCCGCTTGACTTGTATACAGGGTGTACCTGTTGTGTAGTCAAATAAATCACGTAACGTACAACTTCTTACGTACACCACCACGAGTAGTGTGTACTCTATTCATTCATATTCATTAATACTTATTTGCCAGTACTGAGTATATATATACTCTATATACTAACAACTGAAACGGGTTGACTAACAACTTTGTTTAGCTCAAAACAGTCACTCTTGCCTGCAATGCGACACTCTTTGAATGAATGAATGCTGCATCTGTGTGAGTAAGATAACCAAGCTGCACTATGCATTGCTGTGTTGAGTGTACGGTAGAGTGTTTAGAGAGAGATCTATCAGCACTTATAACTGTGAGAAGAGTTAGGTTTCATGCAAATCAGATACCAAGTTAATGACTGAACTCTCTCCCTTTGATAAACAACTCCATTTGCGTAGACTAAAAGTAAACTAAAAGGTTAATCTCCTTATATAGTATGTAGTTCGTGAGTATTTCCTTTCTTAAACGTTCAAAAACTAAACTGAAGAAATCTAAATATGTCAACCGAACTGACAAACCCATGTGTATTCACGTCCGCCGTTAGTGACGTGAAATCTTCTCTGTCAGCAAATGTAAATATTCTCGACAATTCGAGATCCCAAGTCTGGGGAACTACAGAGAAAGCAGTAAATAAGCATGGGAAGACTTAAGCAGCTGTTTGCTTGATTACTCAACAAAATACAAGCTAAATAAATGAATATATATTCACTAAAATAAGATAACCGCAAATGAAAAAAAAATCCCATCAATTTGCATATCTAATTACTATGAAATCTGATGATTTCTATATATTAATATATAAATAATAAATATTTATATGCAAACATTGATTGTATAAACATAGTTAAATTAGTTAAAAGATTTTGTAGAATAATTGAAGTGAGAAAGTTTTCACAATAAAAAAATTAAATGAAATTTGATCTACATTAATTTAATTATACGTTTTGCTGCCTTTTGCTAGGCATAATTATATAATTAGTGTTTTTTTAATGAGTCGCATTCACTCAGTCAATTTTAATGAATTTTCCATGGCAAAACAATAATGAAGTTTTCTTAACTCTGTGCACGAACAAGCGATAAGGACGAACAATATAACTGCACTTTGTCATTGTAAATAGCCATAATAATCTTATTTTATTACCATATATGATGTCAACTTTAGCTTTGCAGTACAGCGCATCTGCTAGTCGTTGAATTCTTTTCAGTCTTTTCAAATTTGTTGCATATTTTGATTGCAAATATTTAATAAATTACATACATATGTTATATGCTGTTATATAATTATCGTAGGGTATACAAATAACTGTTTAATACTGTTCGGATGTGTGGAAAGTTTTGCAAAATGTTGTTGTTTGTACTGCGCTTTTGTTATCATCACCATCGTCCGTCGAATATAACACCTTGAGCCAGATTATGCCAAACAAATTGGGCCAGAGCTGGTTTCGTACATATGTGGAGCTATCATATACTATATAGTATGTGTGCTATATATAGTAGCAGATTCGCTTTCAGCTTGTTAAGGTCAAAGTTCAAGTGTTGAACTGCAATGGAGCAATTAAGCAGCCAACTACAACTGCAGCAACTCGAAAAACCCTTTAGGCATCTTCTTTGTTTTTCATTCTGCCATTCAACGCGTGACGCACATTGAGTGGGAGGCTGCCAGGTGTGTGAGTGCGGAGGAGAAGAAGGGAGGCAGTTGAAGGTGTGCTGACACTTGAGTTATGAATAGGAACTGAGACATGCCTTTGTCTGTTTTGACAGCAAAAGCTTAAATAACTCGGAGATACTCTAACAAAAAAGAGCACGTTAAACTTGTTCTGCCATAACATATACAATATATTAATCAAGTTAAGCATAGGGCACTTCATATTCGAACGGGCAATGGTTATCAAATTTACTTATTTTTATTTTTGTTGTTTACCTGTAAATTAGGCAGCCTCCTCCTCTGACGTTCGAGCATGGAAATTAGAACTATGTAAATATTTGATTTTTTGCATTTCGATGGTGTGTCTGGTCGATCTCAGTAACAACAACATGAATAATACTTACTGATTAGAGTGTAGATTGTTGTCTCTCTCTCTCTCTCTCTCTGTCTGTGTGTGTGAGTCATTTGGTCTGCTTTGGATTAAGATAACATTTCTGGCATATCTGCTCTTAGTCGGCTCAGTTTGAACCAGTTTTAACTGGTGGTCGCGCTTCGCCGGCAACTGCAGCTGACGCCAATGAAAGGCTGTTGACTTGGCCTGGTTTGGCCCACAAAAAAAAAGAAGATGTTCAATTCTTGGCAACAATGCAAAGAAATCTTTTGTATATCGCGAAACAATGTGAACTTTTCATGTGAACTAAGTGTAACGACTTTACGACCTAAGACGCTTTTCTAACCTTTTGTCTACTGTTTGAGCTTTTTGCGGGTTTTTTTTTTACTCGCACATGAGATTGAAGTTGTAGCTTCGATATACATTTATTGAGCTTTAAATAATACTTTTTTATTTTTAAAACGCAATAAAAATGTGTTGCGTCCATTGGTTAATTAAAGAAGTGAGACAGATTGACATTTGTTATCGATTATTATCAGTTTCAATTAACGCTGCCACTAAATATCCTTGTTTTTCTTTTACAATCTTACTGCAACCAGTTCAGGCAGCAAAACCTGTCTTTATGCAAACTTTCACCATTTCCTTGACTCATATTCACAACTCTCTTTTCACTTGCAGCGCGATGCGTCTCGACACGAATTCAAATGTGGACTTTAAAGCGTTCGACTCCAGCTCCAGTTCCAGTTCCAACTCATGCGTAAGTTCTAATGGCATAATAATAACTAGATCTATTCAAATATAATCATATCTTCTATATATGTTCTGCCTGCAGCTTGTCAAATTAGAGAACCTTGCCACCTGGGGTGGCTCACAGAAGACGGACACACGGCTGCCCATCACCGACTACTCCACACTGGGTGGTCCCCGGCACAATTGCAGCCCCTTTCCGTTGTCCAAAGATGTCAACAATCGCCTTGTGATTTGGTAAGACTAATTACCACTAATTGCCAGCTAGTTAGAGTTGCTTAATCACTTTCCTTTCTATATGTAGGGATGGTGATATGACCACACTGGAGGTGGACGCCATCACGAACAGCAGCGATGAGACCCTGACTGAAAGCAATAGCATATCGGAGCGCATTATTGCCGTTGCGGGCAATCAGCTCAAAGAGGAACTCAGCACAACTGTGAAGGGTAAGCAAGGAGAGAGATAGAGAGAGAGAGAGAAAGAAGGAGAAAGACTTGACTCGTGTTGCAATTCCCTTTTGCAGAGTGCCGCATTGGGGATGTGCGTGTCACGCGTGGATACAATCTGCCAGCCAAGTATGTTCTGCACACTGTTGCACCCGCCTACAAGGAGAAGCTCAAGACAGCTGCCGAGAATGCCCTGCACTGTTGCTACAGGTGAGTGTATGACTAACCTAGCGTATACCCTGCTGTATATTAACTGCATAATTCCTTTGCCATAGAAACGTGCTGTGCAAGGCCAAGGAGCTGAATCTGCGCACAATTGCCGTGTGCAATGTGAGTGGCAATCAAAAGAGCTTTCCAGCCGATGTGGCTGCGCATATTGCCCTGCGTGAGTAACCAACCTAACAAAGTAGATCGCATCTGATTGATATAGTATGCAGCATGATGCGATTAGAAGGAAGTATTTCAGTTAGAAAGATTGTTAGATATGCAAATTGTTAAAAAGAGAGAACGATGGATCGAAAAGCAAAGTTAAAATGAGACAGATCGATGAATGGATAGTAAGGTAGATAGATGAATAGACATAGAAATTGGTCGATAGACGAATATATAAAGATGTGCATAGATAAGTGAATAGACAGAGATAAACATAGACATTGATAAAAAGAGAACGATCGATAAATGGATCTTTGAATAGAAAGATGAGTAGGCAAGCATAGGTCTATATACGGATATACAGATAATGATGTACAAAAATCCATTGACTGATAAAAGCATTGATCGGAAGATAATCTTATAAGTAGATCAATAGATAGTCAGGTAGATCGACAGATATAAACTCAAATACATAAATAAGTAGATCGCTTATTAGATAGCACGATAGATCGACAGATATGTAGTTAGGTATATGAAGAATTGATTGATCGATAAAGACATAAATAGGTAGATGGATAGATATGAATGTATAAAGATAAATAATAGATCGATTACTTTATAGATCTAATGTTGGACAACATTTACTTCTGTTGATCAGCCTCTTAAGCTTTTCTTTATACTAAATCGATCAGATCAGTTCTATCAGTTCCAAGTGCCTTTATTCTTTCTATCTTTCTTCTCTTTGCTAACGAGTTCTATTCTGCTCTTTCAGGCACCATTCGCCGCTTTCTGGACAAGTTTACACTGCAGGTTGTGATACTGTGCGTCAACAGCAACGAGCGCGGCACCTACGAGGTGCTGGCGCCATTATACTTTCCACGCGATCAGCTGGAGGAGCGCAGCGCACTGTGGCAGCTGCCCAAGGATACGGGCGGTGAGCTGGGTGAGCCACAGCATCCGGATCCGGATCGTCAGATACGCATTATACGTAATCCGCAGCACAGTCACAGTGTGCACATGCGTAATCGTCATGGTGAGTGTTGTTGCAGGTTCTATTGACGTATTGATGACGTCTGTATGATTATCACTGTTATCATTGTTATCACTTCAAATGCATGTGTGCTAGTGTGTGTGTGTTGGCAGTGATTCGGATATTGTTTGGATCACATCACTTGCCTTGACTTTCTTTCTTTGTTTGAGTACGTCAACATCTGCCGATAATGTCGATGTTGATAAGATTAGCGCGTGTACACACACCACACACACACCCATATAATCTCATAGATACACACACACATGTACAGAGTATGTGCTTTGCCGAGTAGCTTATGTGGTATCCGAACGTCAAATTGCCCCCACTTTGGGTTCTTATGGCTTCAGTTCGTTTCCAAAGACGCCATCGTGTGGTAACAAACCGCAATTGCGTTAATTGCCAGCGATTTTCCATCGTTTTCCATTTTTCACAAGTGACTTAACAAATTGCGTTTCAATTTACGCACAAAAGCGGAACGTGAACGTGATTTTCCACCTACGATTAACGCACATTTTTTGTAAGTGAAAAGTTGACAATCGTTTAATGTATTAGAATATATATGAATATATAGTATATAGTGCTTAAACTGTTAATATACTGGTATTATACCAATTGTTGTATGTCTCTTCACACACTCAATTGTTTTCTATATGTTGCTGTAGATACAAGATAAGAGTGTGAATAACGCAGTTGTAGCTGACGCTGACGCTGACGCATGACGTCAGCATCGCAGTCGTTGTTGGTTAGCTAAAAGTGTTGCATGCTTTGAGGCGGCAGCTATAAATGAGTGCGATCACAAGCGCAGTTATTTTCAAATTTATTCTCTTGAGAAATACACATGTAAGAAATGCAGACAAGCCACGTTGAGTTTGCATTACTTGTCAGCAATTTTGTGGTAATTAAAGCAACTTACTTTATTAATTATTCAAGTGCATTAGGAACCAACAGTTACTTATATTATTTAAGGCTTGCAATTGTTGCTGTCAACATGTAATGAATTCGTAGAAGTGTTTTCAAATGGTAACTAACAGATAATAAAACTCTAACTTGAGTGCGACTTGCACTGCAGGAATACATTCGAAAAGGGAAATTAATCATTAACTAAACTTAAGTAAAGTACAGTCGAATATTTAAGTATTCATGCATGACTCGAGTTGCAATAATCTTCTTTCTATTGATAATTCTTTTCACTTAAAGAAAGAGTTAATTTATTTATTCTTTAATAAAGTTGTTCATGCAGGTTATTCCTTCCACTTTTAACGCGTTCACTCTACTTGAAATTCACTCTACTTGAAATTTCATTCCACTTCGCAGTTTATTCTGTGGCAGAAATCGCTGTTTGTGGCATTATACAAGACACAAAAACAAAGTCATTGGCAAACATTTAAATTAACTGTGCTTGGGCTTATCATGACAGTTAGTTAATATGACTGTCAGCGATGTTTTTCTACTGATGTCGTTGTTGTTGCTGTTGCTGCTGCCTTGATTGCTGTAGTTCCTGTTGAAATGAATTACTTATTAAACAAGCATCAAATTTATTCATGTATTTTGCCTAACAACGGTTTAATACTTTCGCGTGAGCTTTACAATCAGAGTAAACACCATGTCAACTTGCCTGAGACACTCATAACAACTTTATAGTACCCTAAGGGCAATACATCTGGAAATCCACTATTATGCCCACTGCACCCACGAAGCCAATATTTTTTCCGAGGAAATGGCGGTACAAACCTTTGATCAATATTTTCCAAATTCGAGCATTTCACGGTAATCATCCTTTCTACCGCTTTGGGAATGGTAGAGACTAAGATTTACCTCAGTTTCATCATCTGTGTCAAAATTCCAGTCAATAGTCCCAGTCAGCAGTGATCTTCATCGTGCTACACGTTCTACTCTCATAGAGCCGTTAACTTTCGACTCATCGGAGGACGTAAATGAGGCAGAGAGAAATTCATAGTTCCATCTGCGCTATAACGAACCGGATTTGTGTATAATCCTTCAATAACTTTACTTCTCTTAACTCATCAATGCGACAGAAAATGCAAAATATTGCATCAGGATACCAAAGAACACTCGTAAGAATATTTTCACGTATCAATTTAAGTTAACTTTGGATAGCGTCTGTTAAAAACAGTGTTTAAATAGCTTGAAATGAAATAACTAACACTCCTAATCACATGCAACAATCAAGCTGAATTTGAAATATTGTACTGTCGGCCATGTACGATCTCTGATTGGAGTCACTAACATGATGGCGTAGTCAGTTGTATCTCTTCAGTTGTATATCTTCAGTTGTATCTCTTCCGTTATATCTCCAGTTATATCTCTTCATTTGTATACGCTTGCTAGGGATCAGAGATCTTTATAATAATTAATACATTAATTAATATTAATAACCAACAGTAGATTTTTAAATTCATCCTGATATTGCATGTGATTTGGAGTGTAATGTTATTTAATTTGATGCTATGTTAACTGTGCTTGGGCTTATCATGACAGTTAGTTAAGATGACTGTCAGCGATGTTTTTCAACTGATGTCGTTGTTGTTGCTGTTGTTGCTGCCCTGATTGCTGTTGTTGCTGTTGTCGTCGTCGTCTTCTTGACAAAGTTCTTGGTTGGTTCGCTTAAATCATGTCAACGTTTGAAAACAAACGCAACTCGCTTATCTACTTCATCATCTTTTCGCTTGTCCAGCTTCCCCTCCTGGCAAGCGAGGGGCGTTTTGTCATCTTCTCTCTCGCTCTCCTCCCACTCTGCTGGCTAAGCGGCGCCGACGCAACGTCGCTGCTGCTGCTGCTGCAGTTGACAAAAGCAGCGTCTGTAAGCTGTTGGCGTCGGCGTCGCTTTCAGTTCATATCAAATTTCGCAGCACTGAAGTTGCGGATAAGAGCAGAGACTGATCGAGGCTGAGCTTTGTTTGATAAGAGACCGACAACAACAACAACAGCAAGAAATCAAAACATAAACAAATATGATAAACAACTCGTTTGAGTTTTCCTGTAAATTGCAATTACATTGTGTAGATTGTTTTATTTATAACTAATCTCTCTCTCTCCTTCTCTCTTTCATACTCACTCAGCTGACGACGATTCAGACGTTAGTCCACACGATATGGAGGGCAATAGCTCAGATCTGGAGTATGGCGCCAGGGATATGAATGGCCTGAGTTTGAATTCCTACAGCAGCGGACTGCAGGCGCAGCTGCAGGTAAGAGACGCAACGCTTCACACTCTCTTTGAGCCTCCCTTCTAACTAAACTCTCTCTCTCTCTCTCTCTCTTTTAATCTAATGTACAGCGCGATCTGGACAGACAGCATTTGCTGAGCGATCGACCACGCACGGGAGTCTATGAGAGCGTTGTGGCCGAGGGAATTGAGGGCATGGAGCATCAAGAGAGGTAAGTGAAGTCTACTGTGTGTGGCGTAATTAAGAGAGAACCGAAAGAGAAGAACAGACAGCCTGCTGTGTAAAGAAAGCGGGTGTATCTGATAAATCTCTGAAAGTCAGGGTATAACTTCAAATAAAACATGCACAATCTATTCCAACACCGGATATATGTAACAGTGCTCTCACAACAGATCGAACAGATATACAGATGTATATGGTAACAGTACGTGGCTCTTATCTTATCAGTATCGGAACAAGTAACAGAATATATAAATGTTATTCATCAAATTGCGAGGGAACTGAATGTCACAAACTTCTCTAGCAAACCCCTTAAGCAAGTATAACGATTATCAGTACAAACATATAGATATATGTACAATATATATACATTTCTCTGTGCTTCTCCTTTTGTTACGCAATCTGTTTACACACACACACATAGACACGCACTTGAACAGTCGCAGTCGTATCAGGTGTGCACAGGCTTGCGTCATTACATTTACATTACCAACTCGGAGCTGTCATCATCATCTGCAGTTCGTAAAACTGTCCTCAGTTCCATTAATTCCACCTCCCCTTCGCCCCTTTACCTACCACATACCTTTTGTACGGATAAACACAATTGTAATACTTGTATGTAGATAAATAACGGTATACGTATAGTTGCGCGGGCGCGTGCCGGAAATATCTTAAGCGACTAACAAATGACTTCTTTGGCCAGCTACGTCTCTTACCCTTCCTACCCTTCCACTTAGCTTGCTCCCTTCATGCCTCTTCAGGCATTCGTTTGCCTATGCAAATTTTACAGGACATTGTCACGCGATGCTTGCAAGTTTCCCACTTTCCACTCAGTTCCCCTTGTTTTCTACTAGCTACGACGTCATTGTTCTTCACTTGTCGACGTCATCGATGGCATGTTCGCATTCAAATTGCTTTTGCGCTTTGCTTCCTTTGACTCTCTGCTACAAATACTTTAGCTAAAAATATAAAAGAACCTTTGAAAATCATTGTCTAAGCGTGCCAAGCCCAAAGATAGTCAAGTTTATAACATCATAAATTATGTTCTCGAGGGCAGTTCAAGTAGTTAAAAGAGAGCACTCTCAACTTATCAGCTGAGATTGTATTGAGTTAAGTTAAATTATTGTGCTTTCGAGTGAAGTTCATTTAGTTCCCGACTGAGATTGTATTATGCTGAGTTCATTATCCTGATTTCCCTTGATTTGGCAGTACCAGTTCCGGTGCTGGTACACGTTGAAACAAGTATATTGTTTTTGGTTGTCAGTAAAAGCTTGTCAAGCCGGTTTAATTAAGCCTTAAGTAATAAGTTATTCATTTCAATATGTCACTGTATCTCTTTTGTGTATAACACATTTTAGAGAAGATCATTTTAGGATAATTACTGAAATCGGAACTGTACAAATACTTTAATACTATATATATAAATATCCCTTATGTCTACAATCTTCTATATACAAAACAAATAAAGTGATATATTAAAATAAATTACTTATTAAACAAGCATCAAATTTATTTAAGTATTTTGCCTAACAATGGCCTAATACTTTGCCGTGAGCTTTAGAATGAAAGTTATCACTACGTCAACTTGCCCTGAAATAGTCAGAACAACTTTATAGTATCCAACGGGCAATACGTCTGGAAATCCACTATTAAGCCCATTGCACTTACGAGCCCAATATTTTTTCCGAGGAAATGGTGGTGCAAACTCTCCACTAATCTTTTCCAAATTCGAGCAATTATGGAAGTTTTTATATAGTACTTCATCATAACACATATTTACGCCATCGGTGAACTTCATTTTTGTACTCTGTAAGGTGTTTCACGGTAATCATCCTTTCTACCACTTTGGGAATGGTAGAGACTAAAAGTTGCCTCAGTTTCATCGTCTGTGTCAAAATTCCAGTCTATAGTTGCAGTCAGCACTGACCCTCCTCGTGCTACACGTTCTACTCTCATAGAAGCGTTAAATTTCGAGTCATCAGAGGACGTGAGTGAAGCAGAGAGAAATTCAAAGTTCCATGTGCGCTATAACAATCCGAATTTCCTTTTATCCTTACATAACTTCACTTCTTTTAACTCACCAATGCGACAGAGAATGCAATAAATTGTAGCAGGATACCAAACAACACTCGTAAAAACATTTCCACGTATCAATTTAAGTTAACTTCGGATAGCCTCTGTTAAAAACAGTGTTTATATAGCATGAAATCAAATAACTAACACTTCTAATCACATGCAATAATCAGGATGAATTTGAAATTATACTGTCGGTCATGTAGGGTCTCTGATTGAAGTCACTAAAATGATGGCGTAATCAGTTATATCTCTTCAGTTATATCTCTTCAGTTGTATCTCTTCCGTTATATCTCTTCAGTTGTATCTCTTTTTGTATACGCTTGCTAGGGATCAGAGATCTTTATAAAAATTATAATTAATATTAATAACCGACAGTAGATTTTCAAATTCATCCTGATTATTGCATGTGATTAGGAGTGTAAAGTTATTTGATTTCATGCTATATAAACACTGTTTTTAACAGAGGATATCCAAAGTTAATTTAAATTTTTACGTGAACATGTTCTTAGGAGTGTTGTTTGGTATCCTGATGCAATATTTTGCATTCTCTGTCGCAGTGGTGAGTTAAGAGAAATAAAGTTATGGAAGGATTATACACAAATTCGGTTCGTTATAGCGCAGATGGAACCATGAATTTCTCTCTGCCTCATTTACGTCCTCCGATGAGTCGAAATTTAACGCTTCTATGAGAGTAGAACGTGTAGCACGAGGACGGTCAGTGCTGGCTGCGGATATAGACTGGAATTTTGACACAGACGATGAAACTAAGTCAGATCTTATTACCTACCATTCCCAAAGTGGTAGAAAGGATGATTACCGTGAAACGCCTTACAGAGCACAAAACAAGAAATTTACCGATGCCGTAAATATATGTTATGATGAAGTACTATATAAAAACTTCCATAATTGCTCGAATTTGGAAAATATTAGTGGAAAGTTTGTACCACCATTTCCTCGGAAAAAATATTGGGCTCGTGGGTGCAATACGCTTACTAGTGGATTTCCAGATGTATTGCCCGTGGGGTACTATAAAGCTGTATATAATATCTCAGGGCAAGTTGACATAGTGTTTACTTTGACTATGAAGCTCACGCCAAAGTATTAGGCCATTGTTAGGCAAAATACTTGAATAAATTTGATGCATGTTTAATAAGTAAATCACTTGAATGTGTCACTATATTGGTTTTATCTATACATAGAACATTTTACAAGGTATTCGATTTGTAAAAGGAATAAGCGATATTTTTACATATGTACATATATACTATAAAGTATATTTACAGTTCGATTTGAGTCATTTTCTGCTGATGTAACGATCTTCATAATCTACTCATCTTGTCGTTGATAAGAAACAAGGAAACTGAAAGATTTACAGTGGATATACGAGAAATTGATTGCCAAAAGAAATAACAGTATATACATACATATATTTATATATAGTACATGTTTACCAGATATAGATATAGATATAAAGAATATGTTTACTAGATCAAAAATGTATTTACAACGCTGCGACAACTGTTTGAGCAGCCCCCCGCGCTACGTTTCGCCTATTAACAGTTAGCCTTTATCTTTATGACGGGGCGGGCGACTTCATTTGCATTCCCCCCAGCAATTGAAAGTCCTAAATAAGTATGCAGGGCGAATAGCTGAAAATGATGGCGGATTCGGTATCACATTTTCAGCACGTGCAATGTCATCATTCAATTTGCTGGCACTTTCAACTGTCAACCTCAATTACAATGGGCCAATGAACAGGCTCGTCTCTCTCTCTCTCTCTCTCTCTTCGAGTTATTCAGAGATTTATTCATATACTCGTAATTATAAAAATTCGCAGTTAATGAACTGTATGCAACCGCATGCAATTTGTACCGTTTGCGGCGGCTTACTTTGCCACGTATCGTGTGTCATCGTCAGAGATTTGAGTCGAGTTACTTAGGGCCTTAATCAATTCAGTTAAGTGTAAACAGCGCAGGCAGGCAGACAAGCAGGACAGTGGGACGGACAGGGCAGCGCAGTTCAATGCATTGCGAGGCGGGTTCACAGCGCGTACGCTTGGCTGCAGTTATGTGCATACGTTGCGCGTACGTTGCGCATACGTCACGTTTGCCAAAGCTTACTTAGTTGATTGTGTGTGTGTGTGTGTTTTTGGGCAGACATGACATTTGCATTACCCGATTGGCGGCTGTCAGGTAGAGCCTGGCATGTCCTTGGACAATTTCCTGCCTGCCAGCCACTGTTGTTGTAGCGCGTGTTGATGTCATTGTACGAGAGGCAAAAGAGCGCAGACTCGTGCTGCAAAGAGAGAAGAGAGAGAGAGAGAGAGAGAGCGCGCACACGAGGGACAGGCACATAGAGACACAGAGTGTGTGTAAGAGAGAGAGGGAGAGCGCTGTGGTGTGCACTTCCTGCTCTCTCGCATGGTCTCTTGGTGTACACACGCTACGAGCATCGCATCATCGGGAGTCGTCGCCGCCGCTTCAGTCGAGAAACGCAGCTCGTTGCGAACGGTCGTGTGTGTTCGGTTAGTCTGTCTGTCGGTTAGAATAGAAATTGTAGGTTGAACTGATTTATATAAACTCAATATACCCATTACAGTTGTGCACATACATACATCTGTATATGTGTTATGTATATATTTTGACAGATTCACGTTTAATAATCATCATTTCACGCGGCTTCTTCCGTACAAAAACAACGCAAAAAGTCTTCGAAATATTGTGTAATCTATTTTTAAATACCACACACACACACACAAGAGTCGCGTCGCCATTTACGTCAATTGCAGAAGAAAGTCGCAGAAAATATAAAGAAAAGAGGCAAAGTTCCGTAACGTTTTTTTTGTTTCGTGATTCGTTTCGATCGATCGATACTTGCAACCACAACAACAACAACAACAACAAATCTAATTGAACAGTAAAAAGCAGCAAAACAGCAACAACAACAAAAACAAACTCAACCCACCCACAAGCACAAGAACAAGAAGAACAACACAATGACAATGCTCGAGGGCATGACGTCCATAGACTTGGGCTCCAGTCCCATGCAGGAGACCACGGGCGACATAATGGGCGCCGATGAGCTCATGGAGACGCCGGAAGAGAGGTAAACACAGACTGAGTAGCAGCAGCAGCAGCAGAAGAAGAAGAAGCAGTAGAAGAAATCAATTGAAAGGATGTCACTCGTCTCGGCCCCCATCTCCCTGTATCCCCCCACCCTCTCACCACAACACACTCGACACCCACGCAATGATGACGTTTGTTATTTCGTTTTCCATTTAAATTCAACGTGACGTCATTGCGCCCCACTGTGACCCACTGTGCCTGCCCACAGTACTTTCGTTCTACTTGATTCAACGCAATAATTGCGCATAACTTCCAACTAGTTGTCGTTGTAGTTCTCATCTATTTATAGTGGCAAGTCCTTTTTAGGACTCAGCTCATGGTTTATTGCCACACTGCCGAAAAGGCCAAACTTATCAGCTAAGACCGCACCTTGCACCCTGTCACGCCCACTCAGCTGTCTAGCTGTCAATCAGTTTGAACAATGGCAGGCAATTTACACAGCCAAGGCATATTAAATAACAGTGGAAATTCACTTGGCATGAAACAAGATTCCTTTAAACAACCTTTAACAACTTGCCTCTCCAGAAGTGAGCATACTCAGCTTGTACTGTACTGCCAGCTCTAGAACTGCATTGATTATAATACAAATAATCATGTAAACTATGTAAACTTGCAAGAGAACTACAAACGAAGTTCACACGTTTGTTTTCTCTATACACATATATAGGAAGTATCTTTAAGGGCATATCTGGGAGAGTTCATAAAGTTGAGTAAATATTATGGAGATACAGCTACTATTTATACACTGCGTCACAATGCGTCGCATTTAATCACCTTATCACTAACTATGTTCTGTGGGAAGTCTTCTTCTCTCTTATCTGCATCTTTATCTCAATCCAAGTACTAGCTGGGATGCAGATGCTGTCGTTGGGGTTATCTTTGTGCTACTGGAGTTACGTTAACTGCGTCACTTTGTTTTTTTGCATGCAATAAAGAACAAAAGAAACATGAATAAGAACAACAGCATTCACAATTAGCGTGGCGTGTGTCAGACGAGCTGAGCTGATTAACGCCTTCTCCTTAGCTCCATCACTGACTCAGACATCTCACTCTTACTCTGTTCCCTTTTCAATGGAAATATAGAAACAGTTTGTAATTGGTAGTCTGTAATTGGCACAAGATGAATGACAACTGCAATTAAATCATCTATTAACTAAGGTGCTTCCAACTTGAAATGCAGCAAAATAATATCTGCATAGAAGTTAAATTGTATGATCTATTTTAGCTCTAAACTAAATAGAGCTGTGAACTTAATGAACAGCAACGACAATCAGTCATTATTCTCTACCGTAGATAAATAATAGTTTTGACAATTTATTAAATTCCCTACATGTAGTTCAGCTAGAGCAGTTAATGGCACTACGTTATCTTGTGCAAAAAAGTTAACAAATTATTAACGATCAAAGATCTGTATTAGTGAAAAAATAACAACGATACAAAAACAGGAATACACGAATGTACTATATAGAAGAACGTGTACTTATAAATATATATATTATATATATTTTAATAAGCACTGGCTCACATTTGGCTTATCTGACAAACATTTGCGCTCATGTTTTAGCACAAATACAGACCATAAAGCAAAAAAAACAAAGTCAGCTCCCTCGTGAAACCTTGCCAAAGTTAGCCGGTTGCAGCTTTCAAAATCCACACGTCTGTATGTATAATGAGGCGGACAAATAGAAATATGCTGGGAATTTAAAACAGTTGCTGCTGATGATGGTGATGGTAGCGAAGTAAACACGTTTACCTGCCTGCTGTCAGCTGTAACAACAACAAAAGCAACAACAGCAACTGCGACAAGTCAAAACATGATGCGTTGTGCTTGTCAGACTCATGATCTGTTTAGCAGGATAATTAGCACATCTCAGCAAGATCAATAGACGCAATGTAGGCGTTAATGTGCTATTACAGCTGTTAATCTTATCAATAATATTTGCTAATGGCATTTTCCCCTCTGTGTATATCTCTCTCTCTCTCTCTCTCTCTCTCTCTTTCTTAGATACGAACGCCTGCTGCAGCGTGCACAAGTTGAGGATCTGAATGAGGTCTCCGGCATTGGTTGCCTTTATCAGAGTGGCGTGGATCGTTTGGGTCGACCTGTGATTGTGTTCTGCGGCAAATGGTTCCCAGCACAGAACATTGATTTGGAGAAGGTAACGTTGACAATATATATAATCATATAGAATATGCATTAATAACTTATTCTCTATTGTTAGACACTGCTGTATCTGATAAAGCTGCTAGATCCGATTGTCAAGGGCGACTACGTCATCGCATACTTCCATACACTCACATCCACCAACAACTATCCGTCGCTGCATTGGCTGCGTGAGGTCTACAGTGTCTTGCCATACAAGTGAGTGGAAAATATCCCCCAGAAATATATTTTCATGTACATAATCCCATTTGCAACTGTTGTCTAACTTGTCGTACGCTTTCTTTCGCTACAGATACAAGAAGAATTTGAAGGCCTTCTACATTGTGCACCCCACATTCTGGACGAAAATGATGACCTGGTGGTTCACCACATTCATGGCGCCCGCCATCAAGGCCAAAGTGCATTCGCTGCCCGGTGTCGAGCATCTGTACTCGGCCATCACAAAGGATCAGTTGGAAATTCCCGCCTATATTACGGAATATGATATGGCAGTAAGTTAGATGATCTAAAACAATTGAATAGAAGACCTTACTTAATTGATAACTCTCTCACTTTGTTTCAGACCAATGGCCTGCATTATTTTAACCCTGTACCGACTGCCTCGTAGATGGCGGCCATTGTGGCTGTTTAGACAGCCAGCAACGACATTGAGGAATGGAATTTTTATAAATTTTATAGAATTGTACTCTTGTTTTCATTGTTAGTTCATAAGTGATTTTTGTTTAATTGTTGATCTTGCAAGTAGATCTTAAAAGTATTGGAACGCGAGCTGAAAAGGCAGAAGCAAAGGAGGAATGAAGGAGGAGTAGATCGAAAAACGGACGCAGGAATAGAAAACATTTTAAGAAGAAACCTGATAGCTAAATTAAATGTAATCCAAATTATGTAAAACATTCTTATGAAGTGCATGAAATTAGAAAGCTAGCGATCGTTAATTTGCTACAATTAAAAAAAAGATGGAGAAGAAGAAGAAAACTACAAGTAATGATAGCGATAGTAACGGTTAAAATTAGAACAGTTTTTTGGCAATTCGAGAGGAGCTAAACAAACAATTAGCAAGCTGAACAAATTGAAATTTCGATTAGAGACGATATTATATGTTAACTTGAACTTGGACCTTGTTGTAGCTAATTCCCGCAATTACAAACCAATTGTATTACGGACAGTGTACTTATAGTACCCCTTCCTCCCCCTTCTCTCCCCCCAAAATTGTATTATCGCATCGTATAGGCAACGTATGCAGCTGGAAAGCGAAAGTTGAAATGTTCCCAATTCCTAAATCCCCTCAGATCCTACATCCCCCAACGAAGTCCCCCTAAAAAACAAATACGTACATACTATAAATTCAATTGTAATTATACAAGAAACTAAACAAAAATAATTATATATACATATATACTAAATATACACACTAAAAAACCAAATAAACTAACGTTATACATATATGAATGCATACATATATTGGGATATATGTATGTTGCGATAAATACAAATAAAAACCAAGAACAACAACAACAAAACCCGAGCATATATATTTTGAACTTGTTAAAAAAAGAAGAGAGAAAACCTTTTGTAGATATATAAAGATATATATACTAAACCTAATTAGAGCTCACCGTAAGGCCCGCAATTGAAACACCAATAAAACGAGAACAACCTAACGAGTACTCATTGTTCAATGTTCCAATAAAAAAGGACAGCTAAATACAACATATGTTAAAGAATTAATCCAAAAGACCCTAACACACACACACACACACACACACTGAGTCCTTGTTAATCTTCCATGCACCTTTTAAGCTCAAACAAAAAATACCATCAAGTTATACCAAATTACTTAAAGTTTTTTCTCGACTTAACTATAGCACACACACACACTCATAGACACACACACGCCACATTTTCGATTGGTACAATTCGATTGTAAAGAATTCGTCTCTAAATGTAGTTAACAATTAACTTTTTCAATTACTTAAGGCACAAACACGCGCGCTAAGCAAAAACCAACCCCAAGAAATCGAATTAATTCTAAAACGCTGAAACTAAAAATTTAAAATTCTAACAGAAACAACAACAGTAATAATAAATTACAGAAGCAAACACCAAAAAAAAACAAGCAGATCACTTATGCGGTTAAATTAAAGCAGAACTAAAACAAAAAAGGATATAAATGCACTCAGGGATTGATTTAAAGCAACCAAAACCAAAAGAAAACAACCAAGAAAACCAAGAAAACAAAAACCAAACCAAGTTTAGATAAAAGACATACGCTTTTTGGAACCACAGCAAATACCGCAAGCCTTTGCATTGTTGCGCCCATCCGCAAATTGGCTGCCTGGCTAGTACATAAAACTAAACATAGACCTAGAGATAATAAACGTAATAAACCTTAATGATGATTAAGAAACAAGATGAAGATGATGATCATGAAGAAGGAGAGCTAGCATTTAATTATGATATGATGAAATTAGCAAAATGTTTTTAGGCTCTTTATTAATTGATAGAATCAAATACGATAACTTTGAAATTGAAATTGCAAATCGAAAAAACTCATTGTCATCAATATGAATTATGCCAAAAGTAACTTAAACCTTTTATATTGCTAAACAAATTAATCAAATTATATTTATATAGTTGATATATATGTACGGCAATTCAATTGCCTCAGATACATTACATTATATAGATATATAAATCTAGGCATACATATTTTTGTCACCCACACACACACACACGCATAACTAGAGTATCCCACTAGGCCCTGAAAATATACAAGATTATATAGAATATATATATTCAACTAGCTGCAATATACAAGCGCATACTACTAATACTATGACGACTACTACAGTACAGTACAGTCTAAGCAGAGCCCACAGAATATTATTTTTACAACAACAATTACAAAGATAATCATATACTAGACGAAAGAAAACCAAATCGAAATATTCTTGTTCGAGTGCAGAGAGAGAGAAAGATCCATTAATTGCATTTTCTATAACCAGCTGTAGGTGACTAAACCCAACCCAGTTATGCCAAGTGTTCCTTTCTCAAATCGTATTTCCTAAACCAATTCGCGTGTATTGTTTCGATATTTGTAGATAATATACATATATCATTTAATAATGAAGCGTCAACTATAATTAATTAGACAATTTTCTAATAATCTTATAATTTCCTATTTCTGTTCGACTATTTGACATATTTGCTATAGAAAGTACAGAATGAAAGGTGATTTGTTGCTAATGAGAATAGAGAAAAAACCGAGAAAAATTAATTGTACCTTACTCGAAAAATTCTGCGATTGAATTTAGTGTAGCATAATATTCTATTTTTAAAATTCCTTATATATACATAGTTGTTAAACCAAAATTCTATATAGTATATATAACGACAAGTTACAAATTGAAAATTGAAAAACATAAAAAACAAAAAGAAGGAAAATGAAAATGAAAAACGATTAGGCGTCATGGCACAAACACAGAAGCAAATTTTAGTTAAGTTTTCCAATATAAAAAATTCAACTCTCCTACTTTTCCTTTTGTATATAATATTTATGTACGAAGTAACAAATTTAATTGGTAAACTCTAATAATAATAATAATAAAAAAACATACGCTTTCGTTAAAATTAACAACCTTACTTTCTTTATTGTATACTAACAACTAAAAGGCTTATGAAACATCTAATTTATGCATTTAAACATCACGTTGAATATCGTATCTAATTTGCGCTAAATAAATTGCTATTTTTCATTTTCACAGCAAACGTTTTTCAAAAGCAACGTTTTCTGGTCGTTAGTGTGACCATATTCGGTTGCTACTAAAATCCAACGTGAAACGAGTTGGCAGTCCAGCACAGTTGGTGTTTGATTTAGTGTATTATCAGTTTGGTATTCGCTGAATTTGGCATATATTCTTCCTTGTATTTATCGAACATTTGCTCCAATGCCTCCATCACTTTACTATGCAGCTCATCCACATACTCTGCATTCGGTTGGGCACTTTGGATAACGTCAATAGGCGCACCAACTAGATGGGAGGAAGAAGAATCAGTGTATATAGATAATCAACTTATAATCCTCATGCTCAGAACTCACCAACTTGTACGATGGATCGGCGGTAGGGCACGAAGCCGAAAGTATAGTTGAAGAACCCACGACCCACGGGTATGAGGGGGGAGATCCCGGTCAGCTTCTTCACCAGTGTTTGTAGGCGACGCAACAGCGAATCTGGTGGATTGTCAACCTGATCGAAGATGTCGACCTCACCGAATGAAATTGTTGGTACAATTGGCGAACTGCAATGTATGTGTGTTATATTTATATAGAAGGTAATTTATTGTATTAAAGTGAGCTTACCCCGTGCGTATGGCCATTTTCACGAAGCCCTTGCGGTTCTTCAGGGTTAGAATGTATTTGCCGGGATGCGAATCGAGCGCCTCCTGAGCACCGCCTACCAAAATGGCCACTGCATTCGAAGTGAAACCATCGCGATTGTTAGCATCCTTGGGATCATTGGACTTTGTCAGATAGTAGACCAAAGACTCCTTGGAAACCGAAACTAAACCCCACCAGCGTAGCAAATCCCGCAGAAAGGGTATTACAAAGTGCTGATCAAGTGTTGCCACCTTGGGACGCACCTGGGGGAACAGCTTGAGCCATTCGCTGATTTCAAGGCCCATGTTAATGCAAATTCCCGTGCTGTTTAATCAATAAAAAATTCATATTTAATGCATGGCATCGATAAGATAATCATACCTCACTTACCCGAGAATACCATGGAGGGAAACTAGCGAGTATATAGTTCCTATTGGCAGGCAGGTCGGCGGTCTTAACCAATTTGACGGGAAAGTAATTACGATATATACGATACAATGGGTTAGTACGATTTAACATCCAGCTAAGAAAATCGATTTAAATTGCCAATCAAGAAATAAATGAATGGGGAAAGCTGGTAAACTCACCCGTTGCCATCCATGGCGGAATAGGTGCGCTTGTGTTCGACGTATATATAGACCGTATAGACCACTAAGAACGTGCGTATCACAAGGCCACCATAATACTGAAAAGGAATAAAGGGTTAATAACAATAAGTATGTTTATATAAGTGAGTCTTACCAGGAATAAAGCCACGAGTAGAAATGAGGTTAGCGGCAGCGTAAAGAAGAATAACGTAAAGATGCCTGTGACCAGGGTCTCCAAGCGTCGCTTGGGAGGCACTGTAACCGGAGCCCACTCGATTTTCATGTTCTCTGCTTGAGTTATCAGCGGGTAATGACGAAAGGTCTGCGAAGACGATTCCTCAACGACTGAACAACGCAACGAAATTCCAATGCGTTCTTATCCTTATCGCTTGAGTAGACGGAACCATACGAAATCGCTGTTAACAGTCAAAGAACTAAACTCAGTGATTACCCAGTCGATAAGTTATGGTACGATAAGAAAAGGCAAACAAAAATACATTTCTTTTTATCTATCGTGAGGAGGTGGAGGCATATTACGCTTGTAATACTCTATAGTTTAACATTTATGGCGTAGATTAGGTGTACCTCTTATCACTGTCTGACTAGTCGTTTTTTGGAAACTTCCGAGTCAATTTAGCAATCAACTGTTTATTCAATTAGTGTGTGTGTGCTTTACTACTGTATATCATTAAATCGAGCATGGAGTGCAAAGTGTGTATCGAGTGTACGAAACTTTGTTCATATTCGTCATCTATTTTATGCATGTTTCCAGCTGAGTTCGCCTCGACCTTTGGCCCGATACGCTTTTAGAACTCTTTTCTTTTTTGTAGTTCGCAACAGTTGTCGAATTCTTCCAGACGCGACACAATTGTGTGTGGTCAATGTGCTATGTGTGATAAGCGAATAGTTTCCACAGCAGCTTGTGGAGCAATCATTCTTATCACCGATGTCTACTACACATAAAGTACATAGTCAATGTACTCGGTTCTGGTCTGTTTAGCGGTAATTTGCTTACTCATCCAGTGAGGCGTTCCTTATCACAAGTACACAACATAAGTAATGTTCGTATTTACGTAGTGTGTCAATACGTGATTGTTCAGCCTGTTCAGCCAGTTCCAGTGCACTGCACTACATGTAGTAATAAACTTTTTTTAATTCTTAAATTCATTAAACGAACGACTGTTATAATAACGCAAAGCAATAAAGCCCATTCACAGACTTAATTATTTTTTAGTACTTAATCTTTTGTTACGCAGTGTAAAAACTGGCTGTACTTGATACAAATCTATTGCACCTGACTAACGCCTCCAACAGTTGCGCCTTACACAATTGAATATTACGAGTAGCCGGTTGCAAACAATTAACAACCTTATGCATTAGCTTGTTTCAATTATAGCGTAAGTTAATTATTTAACTACACTAAATGAAACATTTTGAGTAAATATTCGTTATATCTGCTTTGTTATTTCCAGATAATAAACAGTTATTAATTGATTCAATGCCATTTTTTCTATCATACCTTCAGTTATTAGTTCTCTTTCTGTTGTCTGTTGTGCTTTAAATAGATAAATCAATTAAAACTGTTGTCATGTATCTACAGAACTTTATTTTTAGTTTTGAAAGAGCGTTTATCACAAGCTTTATGCCAGGGCTGGCAATGTGTGCAGTGCAGTGTGACCAAATGGTGGTAGATAAATAACCCACTCACTTCACACAACTGGTCACACTGTTGTTTACATGCGCTTTGCTGATTTAGTGGCAAAAATAAATGGCAACGAGACAGTGGTGGCGAATATAATGTGCATGGCAGTACTGAGATAGCCCTGCGATAAGTAACAGGTGCGCGCATATCGGCCATCTCAATTATCTGTATGTATTAACATATACACACACATTTGTTGCGCGTCGGAGGTCGGAGGTGGATTCCAAACAGAAGAATGGCCACAGAGGAACATCAACGTTTGGCCAACATTGTGAAAAGCTGCCACGACAGTCTGCGGCAGCTGACCAAGGTCTATGGCGCAGAGCGTGCCTGGCAGGAGCACACTGGGCCACACAACGCTGAAAAGCTGGCGGAATATGCGGATGCAATGCAGCAACTTGCGGGCATATGGGAGAACAATACCAATAAGACGGAGCTGCAGGCACGCAGTCGCATCAAGTGGGCCATCGACTACATTACCAAGTACTTCTACACCGAGGGTATCTATCTGCAGAAGCGACAGCGGGAGCAGCGTCTGCTGGCCTCGTACAATGAATTGGCTGGTGTGGAATGCTCCTACATGGATGATCCACCGCCGGACAGGCTGAACGTGCTGGATGTGGGCAGCTGTTTCAATCCTTTTGGCAATACACCACACCTCGAAGTGACGGCCATCGATCTCTGCCCGGCCAAAGGTGCCACTGTGCTGCAGGCCGACTTTCTAACTGTCGCTGTCGATTCTACACTAACTCAACCCGAAATCTGTGAACAGAGCCTAAAAAAAGCTGCCCTCTAACTACTATCATTGCGTCATCTTCAGTCTTCTGCTGGAGTACATGCCCAGTGCGGAACAGCGCTTGCTGTGCTGCCAGAAAGCCTATCAACTGCTGCGGCCCGAAGGAATCCTAGTCATTATTACGCCCGATTCGCAGCATGTGGGCAAGAATGCCAGCCTCATGAAAAACTGGCGCTTTGCCCTGGCCAAGCTGGGACTGCTGCGAGTGCGATTCGAGAAGTTGCCGCACATCACCTGCATGGTCTTCCGTCGGGCCATCAGCCAGCAGTTGTCGCTGCACTGGGCCAGCGTGCATCGCGAGGAAGGCGTCACTGAAGCCATTCGAATACCACAGGATCAGGAACAGGATCAGGAGTAGTTAAGTCAATATAGTAGTTCTCGTAAATTTGTCTTTAATCTATACTCTATGGATGTAGTACCTATATAGTTCGTGACCTATTCTACTGTGTAATAAATATTAAATACTACTACAGTTGGCGCTCCTGTTTCTGAGTATCCGCAACGGGATTGGCGGGTTGCGTGAAGACACCCGACTCACTCTGCGCGGGCTGACGTTTCTTCATTGCGGAAGTGGCGCCAACCGCTTGTTGCATTATATTCGGCGGAAGAGGTTTCTTGCGGTCCGCCTCCCATGCGGCTCGATGCAGTCGCTGGCGATGCTTGTACATGTTGGCATTGGAAAAGAAAGTCTGCGGGCAATTGGGGCAGGTATAGAGCACCTCACCCGTGTGCGTGGAAGTGTGTTCCTGTTGGTGGCAAGTGGATAGTAGAGAGCTTGCTATCATTTCCATCATTGATCTCACTTACTCTCAAGTCCTGTGGTCTCTTAAATGCCTTCTCGCACATGGTGCAGCGGAACTTTCTTTCGCACTGATGATTGTGATAGATGTGTCTCTTCAGGGCTCGCGCATTGGTGGATTTCTTGTCACAGATGGGGCAGCGATGTTCCTCGCCGGGTGGCTCGTGCACCGTGCTCATGTGTTGCTTGAGACCAGACAAATGACGCAGCCATGTGCCACATATCTCGCACTGCACGGGATCGGGCTTGGGGCGAGGTATATCGGAATGCTCTAGTTCGTGGTGCTTCTTGAGATTGGCTTGTGTGCGCAACGTCTTGCCACACTTATCGCAGATGATGGCATTCTCCGGATCATGCATATACTTCATATGCTCCT
Organism: Zaprionus nigranus; assembly: GCA_018903425.1. Lineage (NCBI taxonomy): Eukaryota > Metazoa > Arthropoda > Insecta > Diptera > Drosophilidae > Zaprionus > Zaprionus nigranus. Next base: position 1,482,738 of record JAEIGD010000010.1, read on the forward strand.
TAAGCTTGCGTGCCGTGGGCACCCTATAAGGAAAGAGATAAAGAACCTCCTTATGGCACACACTTGATGGCTCTACTCACTTCTTGTTGCACTCCGGGCAGGTATACTTGAAGTCTGACTTGGGCACATGCTTCGACACGTTGTGGTACTCGAAGGCAGCCTTTGTTGTGAAGTGCTTGGGACATTTGTCGCACTGATACGTTGGCTTCTCCTTAGTGTCTCCCTGAGGATTCGTGTGCGTCTGTTCGTGTGTCTCCAGTGTTTTGGAGTCCGGAAATGCGCGATCGCATTGGTTGCACTTGAAGTGCTCTGGATTCTTGTGGACCAGCACGTGCTCGGCCAGACCTTTACGTATGTGAAACTTGCGGCCACAACAACTAATGAAGCCACTGTCAATGTTGTGGGACATGCGCAGATGACGTCGCATGTCACCGAAGTTGGGCACCAGGAGATTGCAAATGTGACATGGCAGCTTCTTGAAGAAGTCAAATATTATTTCATCATATTCATCTTGCCGTGCTTTCCGCTTCACAATCTCCTCGCGACTCATACGCACGGGCGGCACAAGTGGTTTGGGACGTTTACGATATTTCTTGGGTTTGACTACAACTCTTTTGGGTATCTCTGCGTAACGCTCTTCGGGCTCCACATCGGGTAAACTGTTGCCGGAGTCACTGTCGCTAGTCTCACTGGAACTTTCACTGTCGTCTGTGCCGAGCACAGCCTCAGCTGCGACGAAGTCCGTGTCATTATCATGATCGGAGTCCAATTCTTTTTTTAAACTTTCTGGCGGCGTTACGGGTCGCGGGTTTTTCGGTGGGCGACCACGACCACGACGTGGTCTCAGACCAGCACGAGTGTTAGTTGACGCTGTTCCACTCAACGGTGCCACGGATTTCTCATGTAAAAACTCAGCTAGGTGTATATCACCATCGGAATCACTATTGACCGTTAAATGCTCGTTCTTAATACGTCGCTTTGCACTAGTTGTAGTGTGGTCGGTGGCGGAGCGTTTAGTGGGTTTAGTCTCTGGCAGCACAGGATCCTCCAGAATTTCCAGTTTAGGCAATGGTTCCAGTTCATTCACCTCCACCTTAACATCCCCAGGGGCAAAGAAGCCCTCAGCCAAGGCATCCATTTCAGTTCCAAACGCAAGAGGATTGTCTGTCTCTGTTTCGCCACAGAATTCGATGGACACATCCTTAACCTCCGTGCGCCTCTCCTGGTGCGCATTGTAGACGCGCTGATAGAAGAGATTAAAGCTGCTTACACATTCCCAGCACTGAAAACAAATCTCCTCGCGCTCTCCACCAGCACTGGTTAACTGTAAAATTATGAAATTCTTGTATTTTCAATAAGTAAATTAACAATAGGCGCGCTTTACCTCAAGCCAAAAATGTTTGTTTATTGTTTTGCAAATGTTTAGCCGCATCCCTGCCTCGGAAAATATCTTATAGGACTCTGCGGGCTTGCAGCAGCCAAAACAAAGCACACAGGCAGCCATTGCCTATTTAAACAATATATTTCCGTTGCAAAACTTATGTAGCTTCCATTTGTTCATATAAAAAAAACCAATTTGTTTAAAAAATTGTTTTCTATTTGTTTGTCAGTCGGCTGAATTGTGGCGGTCGGTCGATAACAAACACAATATTTTGTGTTCCAGCCAGTGTGTACATAAAATATCAATAAACGATGTGTGCGCTTTACGGTCACACCGATTTCATTTCAAATATCTCGTATATCGATACGATAAGCATCAGTACAATTCCAACGGTCGTGCGGTGTAGTTGTATCTCGCGTAATATTGTAAGACCTTTTCTAAAGCAAGATAATATAAAGAAACGTTAAGAACCCTGTGCGCGTACATCAAAAAATATCTAAACAAAGAAACAACAACAAATAAAGCACGGCACCACACAGACTGTTACAAGTGCAAATATTACTTATACATTATAGTTTTGCAATTGCCTTAACGACTGCTATTACTGTTTGTAATTGACTAAATCATTTTTGGTTTTTGTTTATTTTTCCGTTTCGTCCGTTCGTCTGCAAAATTAACACTTTTTTCTATGCATTTTGATTGGCCAATTGTCGTTGTTTTACCATGGCTAAATAAATGAACGACTCGTTTTTGTAACCAAATGCCGAATAAAAACAAATGTACCCCAACCAACTTCCTTCACCTGCCTCAGGTTTCATGAAATCGTTGAAATCGTTGTTTTCCTTAATGTGCAGTTGTTTTCCAGCTGAGTAATTATCGGGAAATTGTTGCAGCTCACTTGAACTTGAGCTATTTTTATTGACTTTGTTACTCACCAGCGAAATTCGAGCGTACACCATTAGCTTCATGACACATTCAACGTTGCCTGCAACTTCCTTTATGAGACCTTTTACTTTTGTTTGCCAATGAATGCGCAACATTTTCATAAATTTACCACACCCCACACCACCCCACCCAACCAGTTGCAATTGCATTCCGCGCAGATTTGGGACTGGGGATCGTGGGGTTTGGGGGGAATCTATGCGGCAGCCGGTTCGCTACGCCTCGCCTCGACTCGCTTCGCTTCCCCTCGCATCGTTTGCCTCTGTGGTCTGGTTGGATTTTCTTTTACGTAATGCCTAGCCAAGCCAGGCACGAGCCAACCTAGTTAAAACCAGAAGAAAGCCACAGTCAAACGAGCCCGACAGTAAGATACCCTTGCCACAGCGCCCTGCTGACTGAATTGACTTCTGTGTGTTTGCAAATCAGAAATCTTCATGCTAAATTTTGGTGTCTCTCTGCCACGCCTCCTTCTGCCAGTTGCATACATTTGCACTATCTTAGTATACCATTTGCTGGCCATTTTCAATGGTTCGAAGGGTATAAATATGGTTTGAAGACCGGCCGCGCCTGAGCGTCTTTTATTTTCACTCTCTGGCTACACTTGCCAGTCAACTATCCAAACCAACATATTATAACTCAAATCCACATCGAAGCACAGCACGTTTTTATTATCGCACATTTCTTATGCTGAATATTAAAAGGTAGTCCAACCAGTGATAACAACAACAACTGCGAGTAGTAACTAAAGCAAAGCACACACAAACAAAACTCCCCAACGCATCGCCTGTTGAGGAAATGGAAACCCATCGAAACCCGCATCGTTCATTGGCCAATTGACATCCAAAACGGAAGTTCCATTGCGCATAACTAAGTGAATTCAAGTGAATAAAGCAAAAAACAGTTTTAAATTCTTGACAGAACACATTCGTAACTAACCTACACCCATTTGGGTCATCGTAACTGTGCCAATCCCCTGCTGAATTGTTTATATACAATATGAGTGAACTTAAGTTTTGCATAATTTCGCGAATTTCGCTATTTTCAACACTCTTGCTAGTGGCATTCGTCTGCCAGTCGAATGCTTATGGATTTGGACGTTGCCCGAAGTATCCATCGATGCCAAAGTTCAATATGAGTCGGGTAAGTTCCATTCGAGGGATTCCAGACCTCAAGGCAAGGCACTTAAGACTTTATGCATATAATTTGCCATCGTAAAGTGGATCGTAAAACAACAACAAGAGCAACAACAAAGACATCTGTCAAACGTTTTTATTAATTAGTACAAGGCGTCGGCTAAAACATTTTTATATAGATTGTGCATAAAGATGAACTTGAACTAATTTGAGGTCTCCAACAATGTAAAAGTGCAAACCAGTTTACAGCGAAGGAAACATGCCAAAACAACAACAACAACAACAAATGCCAACTCTTGTCTGATCTCGTCTCTTCTCGGCTCGACTCCAATGGCACAAACAATCCACTTCTTTTCAATACTCAAGAAGACATCGGCAACCCATGGCGAACCTCGTCCAACTCGACCAAGGACAGTTGTTCACGTACCACACACGTTAGCTCAAATTAGAAAATTACTTCAATCAATTTATGCACTCAATTGCATTATTAATGTATAATGGTACATACCATAATATATGCTAATCGACGCACAGAGCCGACCGCCTTGGAAAAATCATTTGGAGAATGAAAACGAAAAGCTCGTAAAGTGGACAAGAGGCTGGGCAACTGATAAAGATGGTAGCGTGTCCAAGCGTGAATTAAGAACAGGCATAAGAACATTAAAGCAACCTTAAAGCAACATTAAAACTAATCATTTATAAATTCATATATGCATTGTGCATAGAAATAAAATGAAAGTGTTAAAAAAGAGAAGTGAAAGGTCTGGACGTTAGAAAGTTCTCTTCACAATTGAAAAATGTCTTTGTGGAATACTAACAGATGCAGATAAGATATTATAGATAGACTCTGCAAATGATAACTATATCAGAAAAACCTGTAGATGCAGATAAGATATTATAGTTGAGGGAAGTTCAATTAACCGATGATATTTACAATTCTTCAGTTGTCAGTTGCCAGTTGTTTTATAATGTTCCATAAACATCGTGTCCGGTCGTATCACGCGTCCTGCTCTAGCCTTAAAGTGGAAACAGCTGCATTTGCATCGGAATCGGAGCTGCCTCCAGCTGTGCGGACTGCCACTAATTGATAAATTGTCGGTCCAATTGCGTCGTTGACAAGCACATAAAACACACTATCTAAATGGTTTGCTCTGGAGGGCAAAGACCCGGCACAGAAGACCCCAAGAATGATTATCAAGTGAAGTGAACTTTTATGGGTTGACAGTCTCGTCTGCCACTGCACGATGATGATGACCATGGTGATGATGATACTTGAACGAAACCAGTTTACCAAAAAACAAAAAACAAGAGGCTTGAAATCTTTATGTTTTACGGATTGTTTTCGTTAATTTTGTTGTTGGGCCTTTGTATAATAGTAACCCATTTAAATGCTTACTCATCGCACTGCAGAGAGAAACGCAGACGTTGTGTCCGACACGGCGACAAGATCTTCAAGACCCTGCTCATGTAGTGTATGCATTTATACATGATTTGATTTTGGTATTTCAGGTACTCGGTCATTGGTATGAGGTGGAGCGCTCGTTCTATTTGCCAGAAATCGCATCTGGCTGCACCACTTTCGAGTTTCAGCCCTACAACAAAGCAGATCTGTCCAAGTTCAACAATTTCAAGCTGGAGGTATCCATAAAAACCGTCAATCGCATGTAAGTAATGCTATAATAATGTAATATAATAATAATAAACATATAATATACACTTTGTTATCTTTAGTACTGGAAATCCCAATGTGAATCTTGGGTTTGCTACGCCAGAGAACAGCAAGTCCTCCATTATGGACTTTAAGGTATGTTTACCACTATACGATACCATAATCTCACGTACTCTACTGACTGTTATTCGATTTCTAGTTCAATACACGTTTCCCCGAGGTGATTGCCCGCCTGTTGCCCGGATCGGGCAAGTATCAGGTGCTCTACACAGACTATGACAACTTTGCCATATTGTGGTCATGCGGCAGCATTGGCTCCCTTGGCTATGCAGATCAAATCTGGATTCTGGGACGCGAAACAGACTTCAATGTGGACATACGAGAGAAGATCTACGACGTGCTCAAGCGACTGTCGCTGGATCCGGAGAGACTGGTGCTCAGCAAAAACACCAACTGCCCCAAATTGAACTGATTTGCCGCCAATATTTATAGCCTATTGTTTAAGTATAATATTGAAACTATTGTTTAGGTTGTAGGTTGCTGTGATATCGCCAAACCCCCATATACATATAGTATAATATATACTATATATAAATACATGCGAAAAGTAATATTTGTACACGAACCGATCTGGGGAATTTTATCTACGTTCTTACTCGCACTCTTTAGCCAATTATAATGGATACTCTAATTAATTTGGCACATCTGAAAGTACGTAGAACTCTCTATTAAGAAAATGTACTACGCCGATTTTAGTTACAATACGCCAACTGATCGGCAAGGAACACAATGTCGAACTTGTGGATATTGCTGTTCATCGCTTTAGCTCTTAGTTGCCTGGAGTTGTCGCAAGCTCGTGGCGGAGGCGGCGGCGGAGGAGGACATGGTGGTGGAGGTGGTCACGGCGGCGGTGGACATGGCGGCGGTGGACATGGCGGCGGTCGTGGCGGATTTGGTGGTGGTCGAGGGGGATTTGGAGGCGGTCGTGGTGGGTTTGGAGGCGGCCGTCCTGGTGGCTTTGGTGGCGGAGGATTTGGTGGACCACCTAGGGGCGGCGGTTTTAGAGGTGGTGGCTATGGCGTCGGCTATGGCAGATACAGATCCTTTGGATACGGTGGTGTGGGGCTGGGCGTCCTACCTCTGCCCGTGCCCGTCCCTTACCCCTGCAGACGCCCCTATCCATATGGATACGGTTACGACTATGACTACTACGATACATACTACTGCTAATTGGAGAAGTGAGAAGTGAAAGCATAAACACGAATTGCGTTTTCGATTATGTAAAGTATATTATACAAATTACATCAACATTTTTGTTACAAGATTATTATGTAAATGTCCTAAGAAATTGAGGCTGTAGACAGTTCTCTAAATATTTCATATTCCTTATTGTTTTGATGGTCTTCGGTGTTTGTGATTCGTTTCCAAGAGTGTGTGTGATTCGTAGCCGATCTCTAGTGATATCAAGAAGAGTCTCTCTCTATTTAGCTTAAACCTATTAAAAACCGATTGGAAGTCACTCCAAATTGCATATATAGTCGATAATATATATGAATGTTCTATGTATAAGTATCTAGTATATTTGTATATGTATAAGAGTTTGATCAGTAGTTAATTAAACTTACTTCTACTACGCTTTAGATATGAGTACGAATACCAATAAAATGGCTGACATAATGTGTGTTCGTTGTGGAAAGTAATATCGCATATTATATTAATCATATTCGTGTATATGTCGATTAACTGTAGATTGCTTGCTGAAGATAAACAAACGTCCAAGAAAAGGAAAGTGGAAACTAACACGAAATCCCCCGGAACAGAGTTAGAAAAAGCTGCTTATGAATAAAATAAATCAAACATAAAAAAGTTCAATATTTGTTTTCGATTTTAGATTCATATTTCTTGAGTAGTTTTTGTTTGTTTCTCCGGAAGACGAGACTGGAGAGAATTCGGTGCAATCGGATACGGATTCATTTCGAAATGTCTGAAAAACGTGACGGAATTAGTTCAACATGGCTTAGGCCTACGGATTCTAAAGCATCGCCTTGCACTCGGACTCGGCAATGCTGTGCTGTATGCAATGATTGATCTCCGCAAAGCCAGGACGCTCGCTGGGCTTGCTGTTCCAGCAGCGACGCATCAACGCGTATACCGAGAGCGGCGTATTGTCCGGACAGCCGAGCACGTTGCCCTCCTTTATGTACTTGATGACCTCCTCGTGTGTGAGGCCGTAGTACGGCTGCAGGGCAAAGGAGAAGATCTCCCAGAGGCAAATGCCAAAGGCCCAGACATCCGACTCCAATGAGAATTTGTTATACAGTATGCTCTCGATGGGCATCCAGCGTATGGGTATGACATCGTTCTCATCCCCCTTGTAATAGTTCTCCAGATAGATCTTGTGAGAGAGTCCAAAGTCGGCAATCTTCACAACCATCTGTTCGTTGATCAAACAGTTGCGTGTGGCCAAGTCGCGATGCACAAACTTGCGCTCCGACAAGAACAACATGCCTGCAGCCACATTGGAGGCCATGTGCAGCAGCTGTAGCTCGTCCAGATGTTGGCGGTTTCGCGGCTGAATCTGATGTGTTGCATATGGCGAGCAGGAGCGTAAGAATTCACTTAGATCTCCCGGGGACATGTACTCAAAGAGCAGACACATGGGTCGACCCAATGCACAGACCCCAAGGAGTTTCACAATATTGGGATGATCGAATTCGGCCAGCAGGCAGGCCTCGCGTTCAAAATCCGTTTGCATTTGATCACTGGCATCGTCCTTAAGCATTTTAACGGCCACAAGCAGATCCGGTTTGCCAGACACCAGGCCGGGTGCTCTTGCCTGGAAGACACGTCCAAACGCGCCTTGGCCCAGTGAACGCACATAGACAATCTCGCCACGTGGATACTCCAGCTTCTCGAGGCGTGCATTCAGCTTTGGTTTTGGATCCTGCACAGCTGCCGTGGTGGTCAGCATGATGCAGTTGCTGTGTATCGTGGCAGTGCTTCGAATTGTGCCGCACTTGGCATTCGTAGTGTTGAATCCCGTCGAGCCGACTGTCTCACGACTCGCAGAGAGATTGCAGTCGCCCCGTGTAGCTGTGTTACAGTCTCCATGTAGGGGGTGCCTGCGAGGGCTGTGTGTAGTCCTTGTGCTTGGACAGTTTGTAGGCAAGCAATATGATCAGATGCAATGAGACAATGCCAATAAATCCTATTCCCGCCAGCAGGAATATCATTGAGGGTGTGAAGAACTCCTCCATTTTGATGGGCGTATTCAAATCCTTAGCATTGGGATCCACATAGTCGGCTACAAGATGCAGGAGTCAAGTTATTTACTGTCTTCAGCGCCTGCAGACTACATTACTTACGGCAAATTGGAATTTCACAGTGTTGCCAGCGCAATGATTCGTCCAGGGTGTAGCACCAGGGCTGTGGCTCCTCTCCACCTGCATTGCGACAATAGTTCTCGCCCTCAATCAGTTGCGGGAAGACTAGCGGCGGTTGTATGTGTCTGTGCGGATGCTGTGTGTCCCAGCGCTGGCAGGGTATGCCCGACTTGGTCACATTCATGGTGCCCAGATAGAAGCGTCCATTGCCATTGCGACAATCATCTGCAAACGAGATCAAATTGCAGATTAGATGACAGTTTACAACCCTTCTCCTGCCAGTTCAGTTTACTTACAGCTAACTTCCGATTCATTGATTTCGGTTAGGCCTATGTAGGAACAACTGGGACGTTGCATATTCGCATCGTAGTGTGGCAGTGCCGAGCAATTGGGCAGCCTGAAGTGGCCGCGATTCTTCAGATACATATTACGCTCTCGCTTCTCCTCAATTAGCACCCAGTCGTTGTAGCAGAACTGCAGGTGCGTTGCCTGGCAGTCCTCAAAACAGAGCGGCGCCTTTATGGACCTTCCACTCTCAACGTGGCAGCGGGGGAAATGCATAGGCGCACAACATTTTCTGCAAAAAAGGGAGTAGAGAGTTTAGCACGCAGTAGATAAACGTATATGATATGCTAATTTACCCCTGCTGCCTCACGGCATAGACCAGTCAGGTCCACAATCAGCTCATCCCACAGTGCTGTCGTGACTTGTTCGTTACGCCAGCCGCCAGTTGGATCCTCAAGGCTATACCAGACAGGGCCACTGATGAACTGTTTGCATATCTTGCCATTGTAGGGTGCGCAGTAGCCCTTTTCCTCCCGATCGCTCTCTCCATGATGTCGCTGATGGTGTCGTCGTGCCGGCTCCTCTGGGTCGATAGTGTTCACAGAATTTCCCTCCACATCGCGACACGCAAACAGAAACACGCAAAGCCCAAAGGTAAGAGCAACAACAAAGTTTCTACCCCAACCACAACCTACCCGGCCCCAACTTCCTCCAGCCCCCCACCCGGCTGCCATAGCTGCCACTCTTGTTGTGAGTATACGAGTCTGTATACGTAAATACTTATGCAGGAGGCTTTTGGTTTGTGCCTTGTTCCAGCTGGATTCGTTTTAGGCGCCTTTCCACTGATCTTCACACATTTCTCAATTGTTTTCTTTTTTAACAGTTTTTAGCACTATTATTTAAGCGATAGCAAATAAAAACAAATAAGCAACGAGTTCTCTACTCTGCGTTTTGCTTTCTGCACTTTGCACTCTTGCCTCTGTCGACGCCTTTTTCAGAATACCACAAAAGTTGACAACCCAATTGGGGGAAGCGTCCCCATAGGGGTGGTTTTCCACACACAAACACAAGAACAGGGTTGTTTGTTGCGCGGCAAACCGTAAGGAACTCTCCCGAGTTTATTGGAGTTGTTTACAATTTCTCAAAACATACAAATTATAAGTTATTTCTTCTCTTAAAAGCTTTCGTCGTCATCAAGTTTAGCAGGAGGTTCCGGGTCTTTATCTGGCACTTCATTGAGACCCTAGAATTAATGTGGCATTATATACAACAAAACTAACCACACATTTGAAATCTCTGTGAATAAGCCCTGACTATAGAAAGGACAATCAGCTGATATATCGTATTTTCAATTTCGTACTGTTTTATTCACTTTTGCACTTAAGCTTAAAAGAATTTTAACTATGTAATATTTATTTCTTTTCATCGGGTATAGAGTGGAGACCCTGCAAGAGAATGAGAGGTATTCTCAAGTTTTAATCTTTGAAGCAAAATTATGAAACACAAGGGTTAATCACGGAACAATAAGCAATGCTTTACTAATTGAAATGAAGTATAAATTAACAAATGAAGACATTAAGAACTGGCTGAATATTAATGATTAAATGAAATACGTCCGATAATAATGTATAACAAATAATCCCAAGCACCAAAAGAAAACAATGTAGGGTGTTAATAATTCGTAAAAGAAGACGGATTAATGTTTTGAAGATTTTTCAAATGGTTAAATTTTTAATACTAATAATGATGAAAATTTGTATGTTTTTGACATATCTAAATATTGAATAAATGTTGTTATCGTAAGGAAATTGATGAAAAAGGTACAATTAATGAAAAGCAGTGTGAATATGAAATTAACAAATGAATAGACAAGTTTAAGATACGTTGCATGCATAATAAACATAATCTGCTATGTAACTTACGTTCATGATGTATGGATTGTTGGTCAGTCGGAAATCGCGTTGATACATAACACGATCGAAACGTTCGTCCATGTTCCGACGATAGCCCTAGAAGACAGAAGTAAATTAGATTGTACTTGGTGTAAATGACTGGAGAGTGTGTTGCTTTGACGAGTAGAAGAAGTTCGAAGCATTTAGATTTTTTTCGGTGTTCAAATCATGTTGTCAAAATTGTGTTTAGTGCACAACCGACGCAGATTATATAAGAACTTAGTATTGTTGAATCAATCACTTACGTTGCCCAACGTCAGCTTATGCAGGCCGTACATTGCGTATATGGGCACGGACAATGCTACGCTGATGATAACAGCTCCAGGTAGGATTTCGAACCACATTTTGTTTTTATCACGGAAATTCTTGTTATTTTTCCTAAATGAAAACACGGCCTAATGACCGAAGCGAACAGACAGCTGTTTCTGGCCCAAAAATTATCGATATATCGATAGCTGTAAACTTCAATTGCGGTTGACTGATTGAGTCAGCGATAGCGTATAATTTATTAAAATAAAAAAATAAAAATATATCACTATTATTTATTTATGTATTCCTGTGAAATATATTAACTTGAAGTCCGGGACAAAACGCTATCGTTTCAATCAGCAACCAGGCAAGCGTTGCCACGGCGTTGTTCTGAGCAGCTGAAAAAGCTGTAAAGTATAAAGTGTGGCAACGCTACAGCCTCACAAATATACATACGTATGCAGAGTAGGCAAATTACCGCAAAATCATTCTACTTATTAAAGGTGCATCAAGAGAAGTACGCAGAGCGCAATCCTCATATCGAACAGAAGAAAAGAAACAAATTATTCTAGGAACGCGCATCGTACAACTTCCAGAAAGAACAACAAAAATTAATCCAATTGAGGACAGGACCAGTAACGGCAATATATCCGACGAAATTATGGCTACCGATTTGAGCGGTATTGTCGAGTCATCGTTTCCCACGGGTGCACTGGTACATACACATAAACTCATAAATATCAAATAGGCTAAGCAAATGTCGCACAACTCATAAAAAATATAATATATGTTACCCTAGGTACCCAAGGCGGAGACGGGTGTGCTTAACTTCTTGCAAAAATATCCGGAATACGATGGTCGGGATGTCACCATTGCTATTTTTGATTCAGGTGTAGATCCGCGGGCAACGGGACTTGAGGTGAGTTCCTCTTGTCCAAACTGACATTTAGTTTTCAAGAATTGTTTATTTCATTTAGACTCTTTGCGATGGTAAAACCGTTAAAGTCATCGAGCGATTCGATTGCTCTGGCTGTGGTGATGTCGACATGACTAAAAAGATTACTCCGGATGACAAAGGCACCTTCAAGGGCCTCTCCGGTCGTACTTTGAAGCTCAGTCCCGAGTTGCTGGCCCTCAACACAGACAAGGATAAGGCAGTGCGTGTGGGACTTAAGAGTTTTAACGACTTGGTTCCATCCAAGGTGCGCGACAATATTGTCGCTCAGGCAAAGCTCAAGAACTGGGACAAGCCACACAAAACTGCCACGGCGAATGCCAGTCGTAAAATTGCCGAATTTGAATCTCAGAATCCGGGGGAGACGCCAAAGTTGCCCTGGGATAAGAAAATCGTTAAGGAAAACCTTGACTATGAGCTGGAAATGCTAAACAGTTATGAGAAGCTCTATAACGATATCAAGACATCTTATGACTGCGTCCTCTTCTCCCACTGAGAACGGCTGGCTCACAATTATAGATACCACAGAGCAGGGCCAATTGGATCAGGCATTGCAAATTGGCGAATACACAAAGACGTACGAGACCAAGAATGTCGATGATTTCCTTTCGATATCTGTGAATGTCCACGACGAGGGCAATGTGCTGGAAGTGGTGGGCATGTGCTGTAAGTGGACAGATTGATGACCTGTGAATGCAGAACTTGAAATGCTATTTCCCTCAACAGCTCCACATGGAACACACGTGGCCTCCATTGCCAGTGGCAATCATAGTTCGCGAGATACCGATGGTGTGGCTCCAAGTGCCAAGATTGTGTCCATAACCATTGGAGATGGACGATTGGGCTCCATGGAGACGGGCACGGCACTAGTGCGTGGCATGATGAAGATTATGGAACTGTGCCGAGAAGGTCGTTGCATCGATGTGATCAACATGAGCTATGGCGAGCACTCCAATTGGTCCAATTCAAGGTAAGGATCAGTCTTAAACCTTTCTGATCAGGAGAGAGTGTGACAATTGTGAGACAATTTTAGCCATTTCGATGTCAAAAAAAAGCGCAGACTATTCAAGACAAGTACTCCGAGGTAAATCGAACAGAGATACCCAGAACTTCTGTCTGCATCCATACATATTATGTATGTATTCTCAATTTCGTCCTCTTCTTTATTTATCATTGTTTTGTATGTATCCTCCTTTTCTTGTGTATGTTCAGTTTGTAGTTCAAATGAAAGATGGAATAATTTATAAAACACTTTATTGTTGCAGTCGCATTGGAGAACTGATGAACGAGATTGTGAACAAGTATGGTGTGGTCTGGGTTGCATCCGCTGGCAATCATGGACCGGCCCTGAGTACTGTGGGAACTCCACCTGACATCAGTCAACCTAGTTTGATTGGTGTGGGTGCGTACGTATCACCGCAAATGATGGAAGCAGAATATGCAATGCGTGAGAAGCTGCCGGGCAATGTATATACCTGGACATCACGGGATCCCTGCATCGATGGTGGACAGGGTGTGACAGTGTGTGCACCCGGAGGCGCCATAACATCTGTGCCGCAGTTTACAATGAGTAAATCTCAACTGATGAACGGCACTAGCATGGCCGCTCCCCACGTGGCAGGTGCTGTGGCTCTGCTCATCTCTGGATTGAAGCAGAAGAACATTAAGTATTCGCCTTATAGTATTAAACGAGCAATTAGTGTCACTGCCACCAAACTGGGCTATGTGGATCCCTATGCTCAGGGACATGGTCTGCTCAATGTGGAGAAGGCGTTCGAGCATTTGGTTGAGCATCGTGAGTCCACGGACAACATGTTGCGGTAAGTTGAAGACAGAGAGACAGAGTATACAATGCAGCAAACTAATCACGCTACTTTCCTTATCCAGCTTCTCTGTGCGCGTCGGTGCCAACCATGAGAAGGGCATTCATCTGCGTGAGGGCGTGCAACGCAAGTTTGTTGACTACAATGTGAACATTGAGCCGGTGTTCTTCAATGATAAGGAAGCGGGTAAGTGATAGAGATAGAAACACAAATCTTATCACTCTTATCGAATCAAATTGTATTGCGTAGATCCCAAGGATAAGTTCAATTTCAATGTGCGTCTTAACCTAATACCCTCTCAGCAATGGGTGCAATGTGGTGCCTTCCTCGACCTCAGCTATGGAGTACGCTCCATTGTGGTACGAATTGATCCCACCAGTCTGCCACCGGGTGTGCATAGTGCCGTGTAAGTAGCTTGCTCTTATCACATTATCAATTGTTCTTATCACATTATTATTATGACAGTGTCAAGGCCTACGACACGAATTGTGTGCAAAAGGGACCGCTATTTGAGATTCCCGTTACAGTCGTACAGCCACATGTGCTGGAGAATGACCAGAACACTCCCATCTTTGAGCCTGCTTCCAATAGGGCTGACAAGAGCGTCGAATTTCAGCCCAACACAATTCAGAGAGACTTCATTCTGGTGCCGGATAAGGCCACCTGGGCAGGTGTGTAGTGGAATATATATATATTAATATATATAATATATTAAGTTAAAGAATGATAATATATTGTTTCTCCCTGTGTTTCAGTGTTGCGCATGCGCATAACAGATCCCAATCGGGGCAATGATATTGGCAAGTTCTTCTTGCACACAAATCAGTTACTGCCCAAGCAATCTTGTCGCAAACTGGAGACCATGAAGATAATTGGCGTGAACCCAGAGTTTGAAACTACAACTACATTTGCTGTGCAGGCCAACAAGATCCTTGAGCTGTGCATAGCAAAGTATTGGTCCAATCATGGCCAGAGCCACTTAAAGTACAGCTTGGAGTTCCATGGCGTGGCGGCACAAAAATCCCAATGCCTGTAAATATGATAATGGATTGGAATATCTTCCATTTCTAACCTTCTGCCATTTTAGATGTTATGCATGCGGGTCGCGGCATACATAGTCTGGAGCTTGGTGCTTTGGTGTCTGAGGAAATCCAGCCACTGCTGCAGTTGAAGCTTGCCGCGGTGGTGCTTAAGCCAACCGAGGCAAAGATCTCGCCACTGAGTGCCACGCGTGATGTCATCCCCGAGGGCAGGCAGATCTATCAGAATCTGCTTGTCTATAATTTGAACATTGCCAAGGCAGCTGAGGTGGCCTTGTATGCGCCACTCTTCAATGATCTGCTATACGAGGCAGAGTTTGAGTCACAAATGTGGATGTTGTTCGATGTGAACAAGTCGCTGGTGGCCACCGGCGATGCTCATTCGCACACCTTCTACACCAAATTGGAGAAGGGAGAGTATACGGTACGGCTGCAGATTCGACATGAGAAGCGTGAGATTCTTGAGAAGATTGCAGAAGCGAATCTAATTGCTTCCTACAAGCTGGCCAGCATGTTGCCACTGGACTTCTATGATAGCTACAATCAGTGCATTGTGGGTGGCCGCAAGTTCACCTCTGCTAAGGTGCGAGATGCCACCAAAGTGCTTTATGTGGCACCCATTGCCCAGGAGCGCTTGACTAAAGCTAATCTGCCGTCCCAATGCGCCTGGCTGAGCGGAAATCTGGTGTTCCCCAAGGACGAGGGTGGCCGTCGTATTGCCCTGCATCCCTTCACGTACATACTCAATCCGGCCGAAAAGAAAGCAACCACAAATGGTGCAGCCAACGGAGGCAACTCCAGCAATGCCAGCCCTGCAGCGGCAGCAGCTGTCAATGGCAATGGACCCAAGCCGAAAACACAAGGAACCCCACAGGGAATCACAACTGCTGCCAACTCAGCTGGTGGCGATGGAGTCGCAGTGCAGACTGAATCTGTTGCTCCTGCTGCCGGGGGTGTCCCCCTCTTCGCCCCAAAAGGGCAAGACCACAGCAGATGACTACGCCGAGAGCTTGCGCGACTTCCAGTGCTCTCACATTGCCAAGTGCGGTAAGAGTAGCATATATTCCACTCTTAATGGGGTCTTATATCAGTTTGTTTATTTTATAGAGCTGGAAAAGGCTGAGAAGATATACAATGATGTCATTGCCGCACATCCCAAGCATATGCCGGCACACTTGCAGCTCATTCAAAATATCGAGACAAGCGAGTTGAAGACTCAGCTCCCGCTGACTTTCAGTGCTGCCCAACAGAAGAGAGTCTGCTGCGATGGAGATGACTCGAATGTTGATAAGCAACGGGAAGATCGCCAAAGGCAACAGAACGCCTTGGAACGTATCATCAAGCTGGCAGATATTGTTATAAAGGAAACCGATGCCGATGCACTGCTCTCCTACTATGGAATCAAGAATGACATTCGTTCAGATGCAGCCAAGATAAAGACGTAAGTTGAGAGAATACTAGAACCATTCTCAGAGTTTGCTTTCACATCAGAATTCCATTACAGAAACATGGACAAGCAGAAGAATAATCTCATTGAGGCCTTGAGCAAGAAGGGCATTGCCCTCGCCAAGCTATCTGTGCTTGAAGACAAGCTCAAGGAGAACTTGCCGGAGCTCAACGAACTTTATACGGAGACAATTAAGTTCGTCGATGCAAACGATTCGAAGGCGATTCAGTTCTCAATTTGGCATGCGTTTGCACACAATCATTACGGACGCATGTACAAATACGTGACGAAGATGATTGAAGATAAACGCACACGCGAACACTTCGAGGAACTGGCAGCCATCAATAGTGCATTGGGATATTCGCATACCAAGGCTGTCATTGATCGCATGACTGTTACCGCTTTTCCAAGCAGCTTCCGTTTGTTCTAAAAATATTTATCGCCTTTTTTTATGCAACTGGCGAAGATACATATATAAAATTGCACATTTTAATCTTATCACTGTTTATTTGTATTGCAAGCCCTGAAGTAATCAATTATAAATGATGTATATGAATTCAAAACACTTCCGATTTAATTTTCCTATCGACTTTTCATTTAACAAATCAACAATTGGCCGGCTTGCCTTTGTTTTTGTTTTGGTTTTGTTTATTTTGATTTCCAGCCAGCTGATTGTTTACAGAACAGCTGCTCGTCAATGTAAATTCTCTGTTAACTGTTCTCATGTTAACTGCTGACACTTACATAGAGTGTGACCATAGTGAGCCTCACATTCGGGTTGGTATTTTTTTCAATCGTCGTGTTCTTTTCGAGTTTGTCGATTGCATCCACACTGGTGAAGATGCAGTACTCCCAAACAATGCACACGCAAAAATAAAATGGGTAAGATTGAGATAAAAACTGCAAACTATTGGTGAAAAGTGTGTTCAAATTGTGAGAAAAGCCCAAGTGATTACCAAAAGAATGAAAAGTTACTGAAGTTGAGGGAATTGCAAGTGTTTTCAATTCTGGAAAAATAGTGGTGTCTGCTACGTAGTAGAAGCTTCGGTGTGTCTGTATGTGAGGGCGGTGTGCGCTAGTGTGTGCGTGTGTGTGTGTGTATTAGCCGATCGATTTTCTTTTGCAAATTCAAGGACAACTGCAAATCCTGCGGGATAGCCGATTACCGATTAAACTGCAACTTATCGGTTGTTTGACCTCAACTGCAAATAGTACGCATACATACACACACAGTCACACACATATGTAACAGATAGTGTGCCACTGCAATAACAAATAAACAAGCGGATGTGGACGGTTTCCATGGAATTTATTATCTCAATGAATGTCGAATGCCTTGCTGATGACTCAAATTGCAAATCCAGGGGTTTAACAGACATTATCAGGCAATCTGTGTACACACAAATTTCAAACATATGCACATATGTGTGTGTGTCTGACTGTTTGCGTGTGTTGCGTTGTTTCCTTTTCCTTTACAAAGGCAAACAAAAACACACGACATTGACAAATGCTACGGGTTGGGACAGCAGCAAGAAGAAGAAGCAGCAGCAGCGACAATCAGAACTTTGTGTGTGTGTGTGTGTGAAGAGGTAACGGGAGATAAAGATATTAAAACGAAAGAAATGAAAATATTTTAAGGCTGCCACATGAGGGCGCCGCACTGTGCAGACCATGAGTGGAAATCAAGTCCCTCAAATGTGTTGGCGTTTCTTCTTGTTGTTGTAGAAATCTATACCACCCACACTTGCACACCAACACACACATACACAGATATATATACACTCTCCAACAACAACTCCACACACAGATTGTATATTATGGAGTGCAGCTGTTGTTGTTTCGCTACGCCGCATGCATACTTAAGTTAAATATGCATTTATATACTCGTATTTATTTTTATATATTTTCTGTATCTGCTCCAGAGTGCCCACAGATTGATTTATATGAGTTCCTCACCGAGTCCGAACTGCAGCAATACTACAATGCCATCAAGTGAGTGACCCAATTAGTCAATATATGTTTACTAGGGCATTCCCCTATGTAAACAATATCTATAAGGCACTGGTGACAAGTTAATATAAGCAGAAAGTTTATCTTCTTGTTTATAAAATAATAAATCAAGTAACTAATTAAATAAGTACAAAGAAATATTAACCTTTGATTTATTAACTGTTATAAACTCATAGAAATAATCCTCAACAGTAAAATCAATAGCTGAATACTTTATAAAATTCATAATATTGATTTATTATCATCTTAATGATCTCATTTCATAACCCTCTCTCTTATCCTTCATCTCTTTCTCTCTTTGCCGCACAGAAACGAATTGAAAATAACAAACGCAGCTCAATTTAAATATGCTGCTGATGAGGATTTGCGTTTTATTGGTCTCTCGCGACCGGAAATCCGAAGACTGCGAAAATTCTATGAAAAGCATTTCCCCCACAGTTACCTCAGCAAAATTAAGCGTCTGCTGCAAGCGCCCGCAACGATTGTGAAGCGTGAGGATGGCACTGGCAATGGGGGGCAGGCCACAAGCGAGGGTGGTGGAGGCAGCGCATCAGCTGCGGGCACACCAACCCTAACGAGAAACGGCGCCAGTTCACCGGGCAGCGGCAAGGTGCCCAACAATAAGCACATTATTCCGGCCGATGCCATTAGTGTCAACAAGCAGTTGGGCATTGGCGAGTTCGGCATTGTGCAGCAGGGTGTTTGGACAAATGGCAGTGAGCGGGTGAGTCTGTCGTTCGTTTGCGGTATTTAAAGTGTTTCCGGTTGAGTTGAGTAATTAATTTCGACTGCCCTCCCCCTACTGCTCACACAGATTCAAGTGGCCATCAAGTGCCTTTGCCGCGAGCGCATGCAATCGAATCCAATGGAATTCCTCAAGGAGGCCGCCATAATGCATTCAATTGAGCACGAGAACATTGTGCGTCTGTATGGTGTGGTGCTGGCCACCGATTCATTGATGCTGGTCACCGAGCTGGCCCATCTGCGCTCTCTGCTCGAATGCCTTAAGGATTCGGGGCTGCGCGTCAGTTTCCTAACGATTCCCACGCTCTGTGAATTCGCTCTGCAGATATGCAATGGCATGCGGTATCTGGAGCAGAAGCGACTCATCCACAGGGATTTGGCAGCAAGGAATATACTTGTATTTAGCAAGGATAAGGTGAAAATCTCTGACTTTGGACTATCACGTGCGTTGGGCGTGGGCAAGGATTACTACAAGACGAACTTCAATGTGAATCTAAAGCTTCCCATTGCGTGGTGTGCACCCGAGTGCATCAACTACTTGCGCTTCACCAACGCCTCCGATGTGTGGGCCTATGGTGTTTGCCTCTGGGAGATGTTCTCGTATGGATTTCAACCCTGGGCCGCATTGACTGGCCTGCAGATACTGGAAGCCATCGATGCTCCCAACTATCAACGACTGGAGCAGCCTGAGTGCTGTCCCAGGGAGTACTACACGCTGATGATGAAGTGCTGGCAGGATGATGTGGCCAAGAGGCCGAAGTTCAGTGAAATCTACGAACAATTGCCGGATATGAAGCCAGAGCAACTGAAGGCTGTCGTGAACTGTGTGGAACCCAAAAAGGATCATTTGATGTATCGCCAGGGCGACATTATCAGTGTGCTTGATCGCAATACGGGCACACCCTTCTGGAAGGGTGTGCTCATCACTGGAAAGACAGGTTACTTCAATCCCTCGAACACTGTTGCATTCCTCGAGGGATTGCCCAGCTCCAATCGAGATTCATTCAGTCGTGTGGGCGATCATCGCATCAGTAAACGCAAGTTGCGCACGGAAATGATTTCGAAGCCACAGAACGACTTCAAGCACACCGGACATGTTGGCATTGATGGTGCCACCTTTGGGGACATTGCCTTCCTGGGCAGCTCGCAGAATGTAAGCAAATCAAATCAATATATACTTCACTCTATTCTCATTACTTCTCCTTTCTCTTGTGCAGTACAATCACGTGCCGAAGCAGATTGTGACGCCGTACAAGCCGTCAGAGGACATTGAACAGACGCCGCTGCTACAGCCACCGACTCCCACCAGCCCCGACTCGCTGCAAACAGCCAGCGGATACTTTCCCGAGGGTGCTGGCACCTCAATGAATCCCACGTTTATTCCCTCCACGGAGCACACGCCCAAACTGATAGCCAGCAATGGGCAGAGCTCCTTTGACTTTGCCGGCTCCACCAATCCCTTTGCCACACACAAACTGGACGAGGCACAGTTGGCGTATGCACTGCATAACAACAACTATGGGGCAGACGGCAAGAGTGTACACTCAGAGCCCAATTGGCGTGCCAGTTCGCGCAATACCACCGATGATCCACACGAATATCATGAGATATCCGACGATGAGATCACCGGCGATAAACTGGACTTTGGTCCTTCACTTCTGGATGAAATTAACTCAATGTTTGGCTCCATCAGCGGCGCCTCTGGCAGCCAACCCAAGTCGCCAGACTTTGATCGTGTGAACAGCAAGAATGAGTTCGCAGAGCTGTCAGCTAAATATGGCCACAAGAGTGGGGACAGCAATGGCAACAAGCACGGGCATGGACACGGCCTGCTGCCCACGCTGTCCAAGAAGAAGTCGAACACGGGCACAGTGAAGAACATCTCGGTGAAGGATAGCAAAATACTGGAACACGCTATTGAGATTGCCAATGAGATTAGCGCCAGGTGAGTGTGGCATATTTCTAGTGAAAATTTGCTATTAAAGTCTTCTTCCCTTGCTCTCTCTCTAGGTCCATGATTGACTTGGTCTCTGACCATACACCAGCCACGCACAGTCCCAAGCGCAAGTTCAGCTTTCTGTTTCCACATCTGAGCAGCGGAGGTGGTGGGGATAAGTCAAGCAGCCTTGCTGGCGGAGCCTCAGGCAGCTCTGGACTAACGCCCACGCATGGGAATGCCTCGCCCTTTTCGAAGAAGAAGAACTTCACCGAGGAACTGCAGAGCATACCCGATATACAGGTGAGCATAGGAATATATATATGAGCTGTATATAGTCAGAGAGCGAGGGATCTATTGATGTATCGCTAGTTACGTTACTCCAAGTGGCGTCAATCAATCTAATCTCGAGATCTTGCTCTCTCTCTCTCTCTCTTCTCTCTTCACTCGCTCGTTGTGCTTCCCTTCTTCATTCCCTTTGCTTTTCATTCGTTTTTCGTTGCATTGCGTTTCGTTTTGGTTTTTCGTTTTCGTTTATTGGTTTATCCTCCCACACATGAACAAGCAGCGATTTCGTTCACTGAGCGAGATCAAGAACAGCTCCGAGCTGCGCATACCGATCTTCGACAAGGAGAGCTCCGACTTTCTCTTCGAGAAGTCGCGCGAGATACTCAGTCGACCCTTGAACCGAGAGCGCAGTGCGGACGCGGAGCCAAAGAGCATCAATGATAATATCATGGATATTGAGAACACCTTGAAGGCATTGAATCTTGACTTCATGCACACGTACACGGAGCTGGACAAGAGTGACTCCAATGACACCATCTTGAATGATCAGCTGCCGCAGCTGCTGGGCGGCTCCCTCGACGATGGGATCAGCAGTGCCACGGGCAGCCTCAAGAGTGCCGTCTATAGCTACAGCAATGGAGTGCAGACCATGTTCGACTTCAATGCTGCCACCAGTCACCTGGACAAGCATCTGCAGTATATGCACAATCAGGCGCAGCTGCACAGCCAGTCTCAGTCTCTGGCAAGTGCCACCAGTGCAGAGCAGAAGCTGCTCGACGACAAGCGCAGCAGCACGCCGGACACGGGCTTCGCCTCGCGGGACACGAACATCTCGTTGTCGCGTCGCAGCAGCCAGAAGAGCAGCTACAGCCCGCAGGAGAGCTACTTTCCCATGAAGAGCGAGCCACTCTACAGTGCACCGCCCGTGGTTGGATACGAGAGGTTTGGCAATGGACACACCAAGCAGATGCTTGCCAGCGCTTCGCCCGTGAAGTCTGCTTGCCTTAATGCGGGCAGCAGCAGCGCGGTTTATGCTGTCTCCAGCAAGAGCTATCGCCAGCGTTCCACCTCGTTCAATGAGAGCTTCCAGCCCATTTCCCCAGAGCAGCGTCACTTTCGGGCAGAGTTGCACCATCACCAACAACAACAACAACAGCAGCAGCAGCTGCAGCACCACCACCAGCTGCAGCAGCATCATCAGTTGCCATTGCCAAGACGCAGTGCATCGTATAAACCTCGTTCCATACGCGCTCGTACACTGCGCCGGCTTAGCTATAATCCCATGACGCTGGACTCAAGCAGCTCCTCCAGTGGGGGAGAGGAGAGCAACAACAAGCCGAGTCTGGCGCGTTCCGAGTGCGATATACGAGCTCGAGTGGCAGCCAGCTCGAGCAACTCCTTGTGCCGTCGTCGTCGCGCCGGACTGAGTCGTCAGGTGCAGTCGGCCTGCCATGATGAGCGCGAGGCAATCATTTCTCAGCATCAGCTGTATGGCTCCAATTCCAGCATCAAGTCGGCTCCACACTACAATTTGGGTGCCGGCAACAGACGCAGCTACCATCGAGCAGGCGCCGGTGCTGGCTCTGGCTACGAGCAGTTCAACTACGATGAACGCATTTATGACTTTGGCGGTCGTGGACCAGGCAACAATTACAATACGGCACATCTGGCTCAGCATGCGCTGCTGGCGCCCACACAATCCCTCAAGCTTAGCTCCGGCTCGGGATCCTCTTCGGCTGCCTCCTCAGCGGTGGCCACCTATCGAACTGCCTCGGCTCCAGTGGCGCGGCCCGTAAGCGGAGCCACGTTGCACGAGTTTGATATAAGGCGATTGACTGGCAAGAGTCCCACGTCGACTAAATTTGTGGGCAGTTCACCGGATGAGCTGAAGAAGCCACAGCGACCAACGGAATTTCATTGGCCCGAGAAGATACATGTGTCGACGGTGAAGCAGCACGAGATGCATTGGCGACAATTGCAGCAGTTGCAACAACAGCAGCAGCAGCAGCCACAGCCACAGCTGCCATTGGTGACAAGTGCTGTGCGCAGGGACTCGAGCGACAGCAGCTCATCCTCGAGCACGGAGAGCGGAGATGAGTTTCAGTTCCGGCGTGAATTCACTGCGCCGCGTATTCCGCCTAGCCCGGCTCCATAACTAAGGAAAATGCTGAAATATGTTCTCAATTTACTGTTCGGACATGTGCTCTCGGATTAGGCAGGGATTCCCTTGCTAGCAACTGCAGAGGAGTGTGTGTGTGTGTGTGCATGTGGTGGTGTGTCGAAGAGTAAATTGTAGAAGTATTCTCAGCCCCGTATTCCGTATAGATATAAACTATATGGTATATATAATATATATTTTCGATTTGCATTTTTGAGAGCGTGCCTTATTTGAAAACACGGAAGACCTCTCAGAACGGATGATAATAATAAAAGTACTCATGTTACAGTTACAGCAGCAGATACAGTTACAGATACAGGTTAATATACAGTAGAACTATCGGCAGTACTATCGGCTAACATTGATAGATCTTTCAAATCTTATATATATATTTGATATTCCTATAACGATATTCTTCCTTTTGCAAGGTACTTCCATTTGCACTTCCACGATAGTAGTTACGATAGTTATGCGATGAATTTGATGAATTATAATAAGCAATAATGCAATACAGAAGATCAACTAAAGCCGCTCAATAACATTAAAGCAATATTTAATAAATAGTAGCAAAGGAAAAAGAAGAAAACAAAAGAAAAGACTCGAAAAGAAACTCAAACTATGCGTACAGGCTTCCAAACAACAACAACAAGCAGAACTCGGGCTCGTGACGGCGTCGCTGGCAACACAAATATAAATCCAATTCAAATTTCCTATATAGATGATCATCCATTAAAGAACAGAGTACAGAGCTTGGTTGTCACGGCGCCGTCGATCGGATTAGGAATAGAGTATCACAGTATTATCACAATTCATCGTACATCGGGACAGGGTATAACACAGAAAAACAAACAGACACACACACAACTACAACAGACAGTCATCGCAGTACACACACACACCTATAAAACACACACACACACAAGTTGACAATCCTTCATCGCCAAGAACATCATTGCAGAGAAAAAGAAAAGATAAGAAGAAGAAATGTCCGCATCAATTTGATAAAGAAAACTCTCGTGCATATGCAAATGTGTGTATTATGTGCCATATCCTTTACGCTTGCATTTTTACTATATATAAATGATCTATATATATACACATATTGAATAACACAGAGAGAAAGTAAAGAGTTGGAGAATGAAGTTAAAGTTATATATAAATGATATACAAGTTAATGAATTGCATGAGAAATATTGAAGCAACATTCTTCATTTATAGAGAGCTCCACAATGGGATATTAATGAATACTCTTATTCAAAAGATTTATCGCATTCTATGCATTTATTAATAATTATAACCAAACGATAAGCAAAAGAAAGAATTATATACAAAGTTTATATACATGCGAATACTCGTAATATTATAATTAAAAGTTCATATATAACTCTCATATCTATTAATGAAGATGAAAACAAAAAAAAGAAGAACTCTTTGAAAAAATTTCACTACAAATTGATATTCTAAAATATGCGTTCGAAGCGTTTCACAAACCAAAACAAAACCAAACTAAACTTAACTTAAACCTACAATTAAACCTAAACTAAAACTAAATCTAAAAAACTAAAGAACTAAAGACATTTTTTCCAAGTATTATACAAAGGTTGCATTCTAAGAACCAAACAAAAACCAATTGGTAATCAAAAACGTTGTGTATATTTAAAGGGATTCAATAAAGAAAACAAAACATGAAAACAACAGGAGATACTTCAGTTATATATGGATATATACAGGTATCTCTATGGAGTTGTCTGCCCTTCATTCTCTTCTTTTACTTTATTTTATTTTCATTATTTCCTTATGTTTTTGTTTCCCTTCTTTCTTTGCCTGCAGTCGCTCATTGGCGAAGAGGGACGCGAGGCATACAACAGTCTGATTGAGAGGAAGGCCATGCTGGACATCGGTGGTCCCAGTCCAGCGGCGACTCTGCTGCGCTACATGGACACAGATGAGTTCGACATGATGAATGCCAAAACACTGCCACGTCGCTTGGGCAGCCAATTGAGTCATCCAGGAAGTATACCGACAACAGCTGCAGCTGTCGCAGACCCACAGCCAGCAGCTGCCACGGCACCATCAGCAGCAGCAGCAGCACTACAACAGCAACAGCCAGCGCGACCTATGACCCTGCCCACACGTGGAGCTGCACAGCGTGTACAGCGACGAGCTGAAATGGCCAGCGTAGAACAACAGCAGCACCAGCAGCAGCTAAGTGACGAGAATCGCAACTCTTTGGGCCCCAATAATGACTCCTGTGAGAGTCCCAGCTACATGATCCACGGCAGCTACAAGTTTCCAGAGCCACAACA
This sequence comes from Zaprionus nigranus, assembly GCA_018903425.1. Classification (NCBI taxonomy): domain Eukaryota; kingdom Metazoa; phylum Arthropoda; class Insecta; order Diptera; family Drosophilidae; genus Zaprionus; species Zaprionus nigranus. The sequence goes on from JAEIGD010000010.1 coordinate 1,508,439, forward strand.
GCAGGATGCGAATCCTTTGCCTCTGCCGTCGCGCGAGGGCAAGAAGCAGGTGAAGACCAGCACGGTTCGGCATGTGCGCAAGTATCCTCTCATTATACCAGCCAACGGTCTGCAGCGCACACTCAGCAAGTTGACAGATTGCGGAGATGAACACAGCGGGAATCCCGAGCAGCAGCAGCAACAATCTCAGCAGCGACAGCAGGCCACGCGTTCCATTGAGGTGGTGGCTGCCGTGCGCTCCAACAGCGTGTGCCGACGGCATGAGGCCAGGGAATATGAGAATATGCCAGCTGTGGTGGGTGAGAAGGCATCGCATACTTATCAGAATCTGGAGAAACTTGCCCCAGCCGATGCAGCTGGACTGACGGACAGCGCCTCGCTGCAATTTGAGTCCATTTTGGAGGCGGACATGAGCAAGGATGGTGTACTGCAGTCACCCGATGTAACCGACGGCTTCTACAACTTCTCCATACAGAAGGAGCACTACAACAAGGCCAAGGATGTGGGATTTGAAGCCACACAGATCTCTGGTCTCTATGTCAACGATGATGAACTACGCAATTTGGACAAGCCATTGGCTTCCAGCAGCAGCTCAACTACACTCGACTCCATTGCAGTTCCTCAGGAGATGGCACCGACAGCTGCTTCAGCAATGGCAGCAGCAACGGCGGCAGCAACAACAACAGCAGCAACAACAGCAACAGATGCGCCTGAAACATCGGAGGCAACAAGTGCGCGACGCATTGGCGGTGCGGACAATGAATTGGCAGGCAATGCGCTCTTCAAGAAGGTGCGCGCCTCTGTCAATCTGGCCATGAATCGCAGCTCGGTTAATGGCAACGAATCGAATGCAGGCACTCCACCAGCAACATCGCCTCAACCCAAACCGCAAACTGAAGCTGAATACTTTGCAGCAACTGCGGCACGACTGGCCGATTCGAATTCGGTAAGCTGTGAGGATCTGCTGGAGTTCTCCGACAAGAAGCCGCGTGGCTGCGAGCGAGGCGTCGACTCGGATGAAGTGCGCATCATGGTCAAAGTGCTGGGGAAGGATGTAAGTCGAGATAGGAATATGAAAATTGACTTCTAACTAATCTACACTTCTCTCTCCGTTCACAGAGTACTCCCACACGTTGCCTGGGAGCCTTGGAGTTCATTAACTGGGACGTGCACAAGTCCATTAAGCTGATTAAACTGCAGAATCTGCTGGCCGAGGAGAATCTCAGCCTGTCAGCTGCCTTCGAGGCGTTGCAGCAACAAGAATGGGATCTGCACACAACAGCCGTTAAACTCAAGGGAATCAAACTTTGAAGGGGATGCTGATCATCCTTAACATCCATATGATCGAATAGACACTCAAACCATGTGCCTGTTTCAAACAAACCGTTTGGCCTTATCTTCTTTTACGTTTACGTAACTGTATTCTAAGCATTTATAAAGTTCCCTTCAGATATTACATTTATATATTCTAGTGGATAGAATGATCTATGTCTCGAAGCCCCCAACTCAATCACTGCTCAAAATGTTTCTATCTTCAAATGTAATTCATACGTCCCCCTCTATCTCCCTCTTTCTCTATAGAGCGTATGAACGAATCTCAGCATGTACTTATCTGATAATGCAACATCTCTAGTTCTTAATAATTATATACAACTACTATATATTTCGCCAGTTTCGCATGCAATCAAACAGATCCGAGGATCACATACCATTTACAAAATAAACAACTCTTTTAAAACAGCAAAACTATACTTATTAATTGAAATACTTGAAGTTAGCTGATGGTTTTAAAATGCTAAAATTACGTCAATTCCCGCTAGCCGCATTTATCAATTACAACGCTATAGATCTAGTGGAAAACCAGTAAGAAAAGCAAAAGTCGGTTGCAACAGATTTTACTTTTGTATTTTCATCGTGTGACGATGAAGTCAAGCCAAACCAACCAACCGCATGATCAAAACGAGGCCGAACACGGCTCTGTCAATGCCCATCGGCTGGTGCAGTGTAGAGAAAATTCAAACTTTGACTGAAATTGAAGTTCCGAAGAACAAAAAATCCCAAAATGTACCAGGCGCACAGAAATCAGCAGAAGGTCGCTGATGTTTTTCATCTTATTAGCAATATGTGGCATACTTTCAGGCTCGACATCGAAATTTGACAACAGCAACGTTAACATACTTCTAGGCGGCACATGTATTGTTTTTCGCTAACAGAGCTCGTTTCCCAAGACACGATCCCATTTGTGTCACGGATGTGTATGATCCAACAAGCAGTGCACAGATGTGCACTGCTTTGTGATCTGCATTACCGACATTAATTTATAAACCAGTCGGGTATGCTGCAACAACAGATACCCTTTCTTGCCCTGTTTTGAAAAACCACGATATGCCACGTACGACAGTCTTCTTGGGAAGTCAATGCTGGCTACATTTGCAGACGATGTATGTGTCACCTGTAGGTCCCGAAGTGAGCTGACGCTGCTGAATTCATCCAGGACTTTGCAACTATGTTTTCGGAATGGGCGTGGCATCAATAGCAGCAAGTCGACCGACCAATGTCTGCTACACCCTTAAGCGGAACACTTCACCAGCCGTCTATATAGATGGCGCCCCTATACCACAGCCGAACGCAGCAAAGTACCTTGGCGTAACTCTGGATCGCAGACTGACTTTCTCAAAGCACGTGACAGACGTCAAAGAGCTACTTTGGTCGCAAAGCAAATTGTCACTGTGCAACAAGGTGACAATTTACAAAAAGTATTATAGTGCCAATCTGGAAGTACGGGTGCCAAATATGGGGCTTGGCCTGTAATAGCCAAATTAAAAGGACTTACGAGTATTACAGGTTGCGAGTGGTTTGTGCGAAACAGGGATCTGAAACTTACCACGGTCCTTGCTGATATCAACCAGCACTCGAGTCATTACCATGATAGGCTGTGGCATCATACGAATCGATTGGCAAACGTACTTTATAAAACACGTCCAGCAAGAAGGCTCAAAATTGTTAATTGTTTTATTAGTGATTGTTATTAGGTTTGTAGGTTATTAGGTTGTAGTTATTGTTATTTATTCTGTTAAAATTAGTATTATAGGTATATGTTGATGACGCTAACTACAGTTAGCCGGCGCCCACATGGGCTGAACTAATAGATAAAAAAGGACACAAAGGGGATATTGGATTTTACCCGTATGACTTAACAAAATAAAAGAACTATGAACTATGAAAAAAAAAAATGTGAATTTATTAGCAACGAATCGTAAGTACTATATCAAATTACCCAATTTACCGAAGTCCAATTCATAAATAAGTATATATTTTATTGTATTTAAGACATATGCAAATGTGTAAATATGTATGTATATGTAGTGTAGTACTTAGTTTATATAAAGATTATGTACTCGATTTGGTTAAAATAATTTATTGAATTCAGAATTTTTGTTTATATGTTTCAACATTTTTTACTCGATGAAATTTGCAAAAATAGACGATAATAAGGGTATTAAAAAAGACTTAACGTAGTTATCAAAATGCGTCTTCTTGCCTGCGACTCTCGATTTGCCCCAGATTTTAAATCGAAACTTGTATTATTTAAGGATTCTGACAGGATTTCAGATTTACAGCTGCAGATGCGTGTCTGTCCAACCATTTCTCAATCGTTTTTGTTGTAGCTTTTTTTTCTTTAGTATGTCTTTATAGTTTGATTTGAATTTCCGCAGAATGGCACTAAATCATTAAAGTCCTGTCTTTATGATATATTTATTTAACGATAGACAAATTTGATGGCGATGCAATCAGTGCTAGATCCGTTTTGCTCGCGAAACGGTTGCTAATTGTTATCAATCGATATCGATCTCGATCTCTGCCTCTGCCTCTACCTCTGCTTGATGCCGGCTGCAACCGTATTAAGTACAACAACTATTTGCTATTTTTGTTTGTATAGTATGTAAGTGTATAATATAGTATTATGTATGTTAAGTATGTTTCTCAGTGTTTTGATTCCGTTTTCACTAATACTTTTTACGCTTTCCTCCTTCGCCAATGGACTCTCTGCTGTGACACGCGTTTAAATCTGACTTGAGTTGGGTAGTGCAGGACATTCTCCAGCTCTCTCTCTCTCTTGATTATTTGGTTGATTTTTTTCTCAATTTTGTTTCATTTTCATTAAGAGTTAACTTATAAATTATAAAAACAGCGCAGGACGGGGGGCGTTACGGACTTAGACCTGATTGATCGGCGCGTATCGGTGCACCTTTGGTTGTTTTGGTTCCTTGCTGGCAGCTGGCTTGACAATGTCCTCGCTGAGCTTCTGGTACACAAAGGAGTTCTTCGAGGCTAGAATTGCCATGCGATAGCGTTCGCCGCGCTTGCGCAGTATCATGGCAATCATCTGGGCAAGTCCCAGGAGAATGACCACCAGGCAGCAGACGATAATCACGCCGGGAATGATGTAGTTGTAGTTCTCGTAGTAGATGCGACCGCGTTGAATGATAATCTCCTCCTCCTCGTTGCTGTTCAAATCTTCGCTATCTGAGCCGAGTTTGTCTGCAAGAATCGAAACAGAATTAAAACAACTGTGACAGAATTGAAGTATTCTTATGTTGGACTCACCTAACAAGAACTTATCCTTGGTCTCCTTGGACAGTTCGACTTCCTCAACCTTGATGCCTTCGTTCTTGATCTTCTCCAGTTCGCCCTCAATGAATTTCTTGATTGATTTATCCTGCTGCTTCTTCTTTTCACTTGCTGTCTTCTCATCTTCATCCTCATCGCTGTCGCTTGCGTATTCGTAGTCATCACTGTCGTCATCCTCGTCGCTATCCTCCTCCTCCTCCTTGTCCTCGCCACCATTGTTGATGTTCTCCTCGGCACTGACATCCTTGTCAGCATCTGGCGATCCCTTGAGGATCTTCTGCATGTTGCTCAACTTGTTCTTGTCCAGCACACTCTTGTTCAGCATGCTCAGCACCTTCTCATCCTCGTCCAGCTTCTGCTCGCCCTCCTCGAGGCGCTTCTCCAGCTCGGCATCTTCCTCGCTGCTGGTGGTATTGTGCTTGCACACCTCCTCGGCCAGCTGAGTCCAGCCCGCTTGGCTCATGATCTCAATAATCGATGCATCATCCTCCAGATTGGCCAACACAGGCATCTTCTTAGGCATTGTATGCGTCTCCACCGACACGTAGGCAATGAACTGCTGGAAGGCGTCGTCGCACTTCAGCGGATTGTTTGTGATGTCCAGAGAGCGCAGGTTCTTGAAACGCTTGACATCGTCCGTGGAGATGCGCTTGATGCGATTACCCGAGGCATTGAAGCTACGCAGAGTATCAAAGAACTTGGTGTCCTTGCCGAGCTGTTTGTCCACCAACAGCGAAGTCAGTTCGCAGTCATTGACGTCCAGGGATCGCAGCTGATGGAGTGGGGCAAAGAGACGCACCGAGAGACGTGTGATTGGGTTGCCAGCCAAGTTAAGCTTGGTCAGCTCATCGTTCTTCTCGAAAATGAGATCATCCAGTTTGACAATCAGATTGTTGCTCAAATCCAGATCGATCAGCTTGGTCAGATTGGCGAAAGTCTCGCGTGGCAAGTTGTTAATATTGTTCCAGGCCAGCTTGAGGGTTGTCAGGTGCGGCATCGTGGAGAAGGTCTTGTGGCCCAGAGCACCAACAGCACAGTTCGAGATATCCAAGTAGTAGACTGTGAAGATGCCATTGGAGTTGAGGAAACCATCTGTGGGCAACTGGCTCAAGCGAGGATTGTCATTGAGACGAATGACATCCAGGTCGGAGTTCTTAAAGAACAGCATGCTCGACACCTGATCCAGTTCGTTGAAGGACAGATCAATGTGACGCAGACTCTTGAGCATGAGCATAGAATCAGCTTGAATCTTGGTGATGCCATTGCCCTTGAGGTTCAGATTCGTCAGACCGGGCATCCTGTCGAACATGCTGTGATGCACATGGGTAATGGAGTTGTAGCTCAGGTCCAGCTGCTGCAGATCCTTGATGCCAAAGTGCAGGTCGCCGGTGAAGGTGTTGTACTTCAGATGAAGGATCGACAGCGCGGTGCCGTTGAAGATCATCGCTGGCAGCTCCGACAGCGAGTTGTAGGACAGATCCAACTCCTCGATGGTGCCGACACTTGAGAACACCTTCTCGGGCAATTTCTGCAGATTGTTCTTCGACAGATTGATGTAAATAATGTTCTTCAGCTGCGAGAAGGCCGTGGGATTCAGTTCCATCAGATTGTTGCGCGAAAAGTCCAACTCCTCAATTGTAGAGGACTGCAAAAGACGAAATGAATGAATATGACATTGCAGTTTCCCCTATTCAATAACCAACCTTGAGCAGATAGTGCAATGTGGACATGACACTCAGATCGTTGCCGGAGATGGTGAGCATGCGTAGCTTCTTGTTGCTGACAAAGGTGTCGGGGTTGAGGAGGGCCAGACCCACATCGGTCATGTTCACGGCATAGAGCTCTTCCAGGCCGAGGAAGGCCTCCGCGTGTATGTACTCAATGGTGCAGTTGGCAATCTTAATCGAGGACATATACTTCAGGCCCAGCTGCTCAAAGAACTTGGGGCCCAGCAGTATGGGGTACTTGGGACCGACATTGGTCACCACCAGATCCGTAATGTCAGAGCCAAACTTCTGTGTACCAGGGTCCAGTCTGCTGCACGTGGCCACCAGGTAACTGTTGATGTTTCGCGAGCAGATACAGTATCTGGGACAGGGCACATTCTCACTGAACACAACCTGCTCATCATCTGTCACTGCGGGCGCTTCACCATCATCATCCTCACTGAAACCACAAAGTAATTCGACAAAACTGGATGAGACTTAAGGTATCAAGGCGCTAAATGTTTAGGTAAATGAATCTCCCACTGATACTGAGAAACATTTGACAGAAATGAAGAATGGAAAGGTGCTTGAAGTAACTAAGTAGAGCAGTAGCTTCGTTATAGTGTATTCCTCTAACTGTTGTGCTTATCAAGTACAAACATGCAGTGTCAAGTTTTATCAGTAGACCTTAGTTTGTTTGCATACTTCATAAAAGACGGAAGACCTTGCTCATCACTGCTGACTAAAGAAAGAGACTCATATTCAACTTACTCTTCATCCTCATCGTCAGCATCTTCATCATCATCATCGTCTTCATCGTCGTACTCCTCGTAAGTTGAGTCGCTATCAATGTTATTCTCCTTGACGTCCGCTTCGATGTTCTCCTTGTTGATCTTAGGCTGTTAGTCAAATAGAAGATTTTATCACAATACTGGAATACTTTAAAAGGTTTCTCCACTTACCGCAGGCTTGGCACTAGTGCTCTCTTCGATGGGCTTCAGCTTGGGGTTTGTCTTCTTGACGTATTTAGCTTTCTTGGATCGCACAGTGGTCGTCTCCTTGACATCATCATCATCCTCCTCATCCTTCTCAATGTCGGAGCTATCGTAGTTCTCTGGATCGTAATCATAATCATCTTCGTCATATTCAAAGTTCTCCTCGGTACTGTTCTTGCTGCTGCTGCTGCTGATTGTCTTATTCTCCGTCTTGAGACGATCGGGCAGCATCTTGTTGAAGCGTGGATCATCGGCTAGTTTAATATTGTGCTTGGAAGCCTCGTATAGATCCATAATTGTCTCATCGCTCACAGCTTGGCTTGAGTATTCTGGCTTCTTTACCGCACTGTTTGTGGTTGTATCCAGTGGCACCTTTACCTTAGGCGTGGAGATCTTCAGACCCGCCTTCTTCACATCCAGCTCCTCCTCAGAGAAGAGCTCATTGCTCAACTCTTCCTTGTCCAATACATCGTATGTCTTGGCTTGGCTGGAGTGGATCAGCTGCAGCGCACTCAGGCAGATCAACAGCAACAAGACCAGACTTCGCTGGCGTCCCATGCTTATGCTTTGTATACTGAAATGTTCGAATTGAATAGGAGAATCATTAGAATGAGATCTACAAAGGAGTGTAGCCTTCTTTCACTCTGTGAATCAACGAATGGGGCTGCCACAAAATGAATACTTATGAAACTATTCAATTCGATACCAAGAAGAGTATCAGTTCACGCTTATCTTATCTACAAATGCGCGCTGCGTTGCGATAAGCGGGAAAACGTTTATTTAATCAAGCTGAACGAACGAGTCTGAATACCTGAATACTGAATACTTTTCCATGCTCGTTTCCAGCGTGTATTGAAAATCCTTTTTTATGAAGATCACAGCTACGGTCCACACTCGACGACGTGTATTCCACTCTATTGCAGTAGATACTCAAGACAAGCCAATATATGGTAAGGTATTGTCGAGTATATGGTAAATATGTGATTTATTTTCTCTCTCTCTCTCTTGCTCTCTCTCTCTCTCTGTTGATGCGCCCAATTAGCGCCCCACGTTGCAAACGAGTTGACATCATGGCATGAATACAAACCTGACGACGACGACGAGTACAACAAAATCCTGTTAGGGCTGCCAAATAGAAGGGGATTTTTTTGCTACCTACGATTGTTTTTGTTTAAGGTTTGCCTGTTTGCTTATCAGTCGTGAAACAACACGCATGAGTCCTCGTGTATTTTGGCAATGATTAGTCACAGTTTGCCATTAACATTTAGTTAGATTGGCAAACAGTTACTTTCTTTTAACAAATGTGACGAAATTTCATTTAAATGTGGAAAACCCCAACAAACCAGAGATAGATAAGCGCTTTTATCGACTCTGTATGATATATTGTAAGTGCACTTAAATCAGCAGTTCTACAGTTCTTCTTCCCCCCTCTGTATAATTAATTCAACAAATACCTAAAACTATTAGCCCTCCAAGTGCATTTAGTACACTAAGTATTTAGTGTTATTATTTATTTTATACTTTGTATTTGAACAGGTTTTATATAAGTAAGTTGTAAATGGATCGCTTTGTTTGTCTATTTCCTGTTTACCCTTCCGCACTCGACTGTTTCTAATTGATAAGTTATAAGGCTAAGGCCGGCGATCGTCGCTACATACTCGTATTATTATAGGTCGAACGAAGATTGTCGACTCGTTTAACGGGTGTCTTTCGTTTGGCAGCAGGGTGCCTGGCATGCAGTCGTGGCGGTAACCATAAACAAATGAATAAATATGCATAAATATTCAACGAAATGACGTACTATTCATGAGTAGCCATGTGAGTGTATTCAAACGTATAGTCAAATCGTGTTTTCAATGCAATTCGATCGCAATTCCCTGAGGAACTTCCATCTGCTTTGCTTTGCTTTAATTTCGACAACGCAAAATAATTAAATGAAAAATAAACAAATATATATTGAAATATATTGTATATATACATATGTATGTAATCCCAGTTGATTTGCCAGTGTGAACAGTGGGGCAAGCGACAAATGCAAATGCGCAGTAAACAAATCGAACAATTGTGGTAGTGTAGACAGGTAGGGGAATCTAAAGGGGGCACTGCAAGGGGGGCTCTGGAAATGACATTTATCTATAATGTATTACCATATCGAGTGATAATGCACAAAACGGGTCTATGCGAGTCGTTTAATTAGACATACACACACACACACAGACGACTTGCAGTTGTATCTCTCTCTCTCTCTCTCTCTCTCTCTTTCTTTAGATACGTATCGTGTATCCATGAGATTGCTGCAGCTTTAGCCCGGTTTGTTTGCCGCAATGCGCGTGGGTGTCGACTTGAATGGCTGACAGCGCACTCACACACATACACAGACACACATTTACAACAGTTAAGGCTGCAGTTACAGATACAAAGCTGCTGACAGAGGAGATTTCCCCTGCGCTCAAAACGTGTTTAGATTTTTAGGTCTACGTCGTCGTCGTCGCCTTCGTCACTAAGCTGCATTCAGAGCTGGCGCTGCAACACCTCCCACTGTGCCGCCTCACATTGTCGCCAAGGAGAAGGAGGAGAAGGAGGAGTTGGAGCATGAGGAGGCGCTGCTGGCGATCACAGAGGAGCCAAACACGTCGACACGATACCATAATTAATTCCATTTGCCATTGCAATGGACAACGACGCGTTCAAGTTTAGAAAATAAAACCGGTATGCGCGCCTGGCCTGAGTCTCAGTCTCAGTCTGACTGGGCCTGGCACTGGCCATACTTGTACCTGTATGCAAATCACTTTGCACAGTCGGAAATCATGAGTCAAACAATTCATCATAGCTACAACTTCGCATAAGCTGCACAGCATCAGAGACAGTCAGCTGCTCTGAAGTTCCTTCTTCCCTCTTACTGCCTCTCTGCCTCTCAAATTCGCCTCTCTGTTTACTCGCATTGTATTTTTGTTTACTTTCCAGTCTCGAGCTAATATAGTTAGATTATACGATCAAATAGATCCGAGTGCTTTTCTGTGTTGCGCATTTAATTAGCCAATAACGATACGAGTTGAAATTCCCCACAGCCAAACAAACAAACTCGACTAGAGCAACTGGAATACCTACAGTAAGGTATAAAAGTATATGTAAATCTCTTGATATTCGTTCTGTGATTTACATTAAATATAGATCAAGTATTTCCACATTTCAGCTTCAAGTATTTCCGATCTAACAACCTTTGCCATATACTTTCTCGAGAATGTTTATTGATTATAATTATTATTGATCTGAACAAGTTCTATATACAAGTACTATTGTTTAATACTTGTCTAGACAACCGACCTTTTGAAGCAGACTTTACATTTCCCTGGTGCCTGTTAAAGTTGCTTATAAAAGCTGATTTTTTTAAGAGCTATAGAAATGTTTTAAAAAAAAAATAACATAAAATTCAGAGAAATGCATGAAATCTGTATTTGAATCGATAGTACGGTCCATATAATTGAATATTTGAAGATTATTTCATGCAAATGTTGGTCTTAGTCCAATTTTGGAATACTCTTTCCAACATTTCGGGCGGTATCTCTCACGAATAAATGCCGAAATATTGTTCTTCAATGTGTTAATTGAAGTGGGCTTGTCTGTATAGATACTAGATTTAACATAGCCCCACAAAAAATAGTCAAAAGTCGCTAAATCCACGCTCTAGGCGGCCAATAAACTACACAGGGAAGACCTTAGTTTAATTGTCTATTCCGAACTATTTCGACCTATTCACAGTGAGTTCGAACTGAGTTCGTATTGATGACATTTATTTTAGTATATCGACATTTTTATGGAGTTTTCGACAAGGCATTAATATTAATTTTATGGTATATTTGTAATAACTTCGTGGCACATTTAAGGTGTGACTGAGCAGCGTCATAAATTAGGGAATTGACAGAGCGACAAAGCTGTACAGACAGTTCGATACAGGTTAGCAGTTCATCTGATATAGCTTTGCCCCGGAAGAGATCGTGAAAGGTATCGAGTGTCTCGAAAAGTGAAGACAAAACCACGTTTTGTGCATGCTAGGCAAATCGAATTTCGAATTTCCAATTTAGTTATTTATTATTATTATTTACAAAGTTATTTTATCAGACGCAGATTCTCAGTTCACAAAAAAAAATATACTTTTCCCATGTGGTTACCCGCAGTCGAGGGCGTCCCCCATCTTCCCCTTTCCCCCTCTCCTGTCAGCAGTGAAAGAGTTTCATGTTACAAACAACAACAACAACAACATCGACGACTGCATGTGGAGCTGTGGCAGCTGGGCCTGTGCTGCCCCCCATGAAAGTTATCAAAATAATTTGAAGGCGCAGTCGGTTGACAACACTGAGAAAAACTGGGTGTGTTCTTCACTCTCTTTGCTATCTGTTGTATCGTTTTAAAGCAGAATTGCTAACAGTTTTCTAATATACACACACACACAGTCAGCCAGGCCGACATTCTTCGCTCTCTCAACGGGGGCTACGATCGATCGTGTTTGCAAGGTCGCCTCGGGGATGGCTCAGGTAGTTTCGCCTTGACTTTGGCTTAAGATTTCACATATCGTTCGTTTTTGGCAAATGAACCCGTAAATTCAACTGAAATACTCTCACGCACACACACACACACTCACGCATACACAGCTGGTAGCGTGGGTGAGCTGTCAATTGAGTTGTCTCTGTAAAAATAGCCGAGACAACATCGATTTCTCATGCAGGAAGTGAAATGTGAATGGAGTCACCTTACAGCAGGTAGCAGCTCGAAATGCGCCTGTTCCTTTAATAACTTGCAAAGAAAAAAGAAAAAACTGCAACGGAAGTGTTTCCGTGCTGTAAGATACGCCCGCATAAATGTATCTCAGGGATACACAGACAGAGAGAGAGTTCTCAGTCATGGCTTTGTTTTCTACGCGTTTAAATTTCTGTTGTTTTTTTTTTACTTTTGGCGCACCTTGATCACGGCTTAATCTCGTTTTATTGACAGTTCATTAGCAGTAGAGGCAACATATGTAGATGTGTATGTGTATGTATATATATATTACTATATAATCTGATATCAAGCACGACTCTCGTTGTCGGAGTCTAGTTCAAACTTGAGCTTGGGATCTCCGCAATCTTTATTAGCTTTGCTCGCTGAATCTGGTTTCCTAGCGTGATAATTGCAATACGTTTACTATATACAGACATGCTATATACAATATACCGTATGTACACACATGTGTACACTGCTGCCATCAGGCGACTGCTGCTCATAATTTCTGCAACGTTAAGTTTCAAGCTGAAAGATGCTTTGGTTTTTTTTTTTCTTCTCTTTTTTCTACCCGACTGGCAGGAGCGTAAAACGATTTGTACAATGGAAAAATTGCTCAAGGCGTGCACATAAAAAACATGCCGACATTTGACCACACACATGAGCGCACACACACACGGACACACACAACCACACACTCACTTGGAGGGGGGGAAGCGGCTTAAAGAGAGAGATGACCAGACTGGTTTTTGGCCGCAAATTGCGACTTTGGAGCAGCTGCTGTCGAAACGAAAACGTCACAGACCCCAGACCCGAACTCGGACCTCGACTTGCACAGAGAGAGAGAGAGAGAGAGGGAGAATGAGCGAGGAAGCGAAAGAGAGAGACAGAACATTTGTTTCGAGTTTCAAGATTCTTGGTAAAAACAATTTCAGTTTACTTTGCAGCAGTTCAGAGTGTCCAAATAATATGAAGGCATTTTCAGGTTGAACTATGAAGACATATCACTAATAATGAAAATGATAATGAAGCTGCCAATAATGAAGTTCCCCTTGGTTAGCAGTCATGTGCCAAATTCAAATTCGAGCGTCATACAGTGTCACTTCGAAATCGTATTTCTTGAAACGGCTCGAAAAGTGCTAAGCAAAGCTAATGAAGAAGATGACTTGATAATAATTATAATAATAATACCAACACGTGCTTGTTTACGGCACTGATAACGCATGTCATCAACTTGCTTTTATATAGACAATTTATAATTTATTGCCAAAATTTTAATACAGAGTTAGAGTTCAAGCTGAAGTTCAGGGCTTGTTATAAATCTAACTAGAATAGATTGTGTGGTTACTTTACAATAGGAAAGTACATAAAGAACATAAGGAAAGTAAACCTCAATTCCCTTTTCGTATTTATAAATATCAAATTCCATTTAAAATGAAACAGTTCTTGAATTAAACTAGAACAAAGAACTGCAAATGCACATACGATTTATTGTGCTAATGCAATACGTATACAAATATAGACAAGCAAACATAACAAATATATACAATATATATATGTATATGTCTTGTACATATAAAACCTGCACACAGCCTTTGTTTGGGTACGTAAGCCCTGGGGATTGCGTATTCCTTGTGGTATCATTGTTTTTGCTGACAAATCATTGTTCGCACAGACGAATACGAGTACATTGAGAAGATATATATGAGTATGTATGTGTATATAGGTATATATAGCATGTCTGTAAGTCCCTCAACTGGCAGCTGTCAACAGAGCGGGCTTTGCTTGTCGTTGAATGATCCCCAACTGGCAGACCATCGCTCGATGGTGAACGATAGATGGTTCGGTTCGCTTTGGTTCGCTTCACTTGAGTAGACTCAAGTCAAGTCAAGTCGAATCAAGTTGAGTTGAATTGAGTGAGCTGTGATCAATCGGGCTTATAATTTCGATTGTGCAGCACTTTCTGCAGATAGAGTGCATTATCTGTGCTGTTATCGAAGCTGAAACGGGTTCTCTCTCTCTCCTCTCTATCTCAGGTGTTTTTAATGTTATGTTCTGTGCTCTTCTTTACGACTTCCTTGTGTCCGTGCGAGATAATGCCTGATCCATATAAAGCACACGCAAGATGGTGCTTTTGTTTTAATTATAGCCATATGTATATCGTATATCGTATATATAGTTGTTTATCGGCAGGAAGCGCAGCGCATAAATTAAGGTACTCAGTAAACCGGCTCCGGTTGCAGCTCACTCGATCGGTTCATTAGCGCGAACTTGAAGACACAACTTGGCATTCGTGCAGAACTTTGCCCCCGAGCAAGAGACTGAACATGTGTCGCACTATGTTGAACTAGGCGTAGTTCAAGTTGTGTTATTGTCGGAGGCAACTAAACATTTCCACAGTGAAGTGTGACTTTTGTTCCATTGTTCAACTTTGCACCTCTTGCCTTTGCCTTTGTCTATGCCAGGGGGGAGTGGCAGGCAGGCAGCCAGTCAGTCAGGCAGGTGTCTGTTGACAGTTGCCTGTGGGACTATCGATTGGCCTGTCAGCACGTAGTTGCCACGAGAGATTGTGTGGGCTTTGCCGGAGTTCATGAAACTGTCAACGTGCTGGCGCATTGCACTCGGGTATTTATGGCAGACATGCCGAAAGCGAATACCTTTCAATTATATATACATATATGTATATATATTCATAAGTATATATAGTGTGCCCGCCGTGTGCATATTTATAATATTATTCCGATTGAGTGGCATTAACTTTTGCGCTGTCAAATTGCAGTCATTAACTGTGAATTTCAATGTTGCGATTTTCTTAAAGGCGTGACGCGAGAAGGGGAGACTGAGAGGCAGACTGAGAGAGAGAGAAACAGTGAGAGAGAGAGAGGGACCCTGCCCATATAGACTGGCATTAGCATTGGCATGCTGCGAAGTTGAATGCCGAACAGAAATTCGTCTCGATCTCTGAATTAATTAAATGCAGAAAATGGAATCTTAAATGTCACTCCGTGTGTAGCCCCTGAAGCGCAGGCGTGCGCCGCAGTCGCAATTGCAAACGCAGACAGACACAGAACCAGGCCCAAAGCCAGAGACACAGCCACAAACACAGTCGGAGCTGCAGTCAGAGCCAAAGCCAACACAGCCGCTGGCCACGTCCACATTCCTTGCAAGCTGGTACCAACCACGCCGCACGTAGCTGCTGCTGCCGGCTCCACGTAACTGCAGCCCCCCCTTCTCTACCACTCTCCACCTTCTGACTCATTTCAAGTCTCTCTCTCTCTGTGTCTCTTGTCCCCTCTCCAAGTCACAGTCCCAGTTTGGGCTCTGACGCAAATCACACTCTACGTTGCATTTCATTAGCCTTCCAACAATAATAACAGCAGTGCCGCCTCTGTTATGGTCATAAGAGCATTTTGAGCCAAGAGCTGTAAGGCTTAAAGCAAAATTTATGATTGCAACTTAAATGCGAACAGACACACACGCTATCAAATGATTTAGTTCAGGCATTTGTCATTATCTGCGTCGCGAAAGTAACATTATAAGTAGCAGATGCAGACAGATAGATAGACTCACATGATGCAGAGATAGGTTGATAGATAGAGGGAAGAATAAGTCTACAGATAGGTCGATAATGTGGTCTACAGATAGATCGCTAGTGTGGTCAACAGATAGGTTTAGAGATACCACAAATCTTGTTATATGGGTTGTAAGGTATTTGGAGAAATAGGTCGATAGATAGGTCAATATATGGGTCAATATATGGGTCTATAGAGTCTAGATAGGTCGGTAGATAGTTAGGTCGATAAATGGCTTGTGAAATAGGTCGTAGATAGGTGAAGAGATACGCATAGGTCGTTGGATAGGTCTAAAGATGCCGTAAGTTCTCATATGTGTGCTGTACAGTTACAGACACCATATATCTTGAAAGATAACTCAATAAATAGGTGGAAAAAGCTCTACAGACAGCTATGTCGTTAAATAGGTCGATAAACAGATAAATATACGTTTAATTTATACGCAATAAATCTATAAACACAGTCAGATATAATAAATATACATATCATTTCAAAGTTACCCACAGGAATCGATGAATATGTAGAAAAATTACATTAGTATGAGAACTCTTTCTAATATTAGTCTCTAATTTAAATACAATGCCAGAGTGTATCTAGTAAACTGTCCCGCACTGTGCATTCTGTAGCCACCGTGTTTGTAGTTTCCGGAATTTGCTGTCTACGCCAACTTCGGCTTGACTTAGCTTGGCTTAGCGAGAAATAACCGCTTTGCTGCCCTCTGTAAATAGACGACGAGGCATTCAGTGAAAGTTAAGTTCCCGTTGCACTCTTACAATGTTGCAATGGAAAATCAATTAGGCCGCCGCATACCTTGACACGGTGTCACGACAGAGTAGAAGGGGGCGTGGGCTAATGTCACTTAAGCTGCCCCTGTTGTATTGCCCCCGCAAACAGATCTGTCCTAATGTAAAAGGGTGTCACACGTTCAAGTGTAGAGCAGTTGGAGGAGCAACTGTTCCTGCTCAAAGTGATCAAAGATCTACGCAACGATCTCTGAGCACAGTCAGGCTTGATTGATTCCACTCAGGGTTAAGGTAAATGTCACAGCGCCAGCCACTAACGAGCACACACTCGTCTCAGCTGTTTTGTGGCTACCAAATTTTCCGCGCAATTAAACCAGATGGAAAACAAAGCAACAAAAACAAACAACAAGCAACAACAGAAACTGCAACATTGTCGATATGGCAAAAATGCATTTGCCACTTACTTTGAGTCTCTTGCGCTCCTGACGTAGTTTGCAATAAGTTTTTCGAGCTTATCCACCGCACATGACATCATTCATACCCGTCAAACAATCAAAAATCGCTCAAAAAAACACACACTTATTTTTGGATACGGATTCGCTATTTTGGCATGACAGTCATGCGCCGATTCTCCAGCTAAGGCGGCACAGCAGCTGTAAGCAAATTAGCGGCCAATAAACTGGCTCAGCTCAACTATTGGCATACTCTATAGAATGAGTCGACATAGGTTAAGTAATTAGGTTTAATTGCAGTAAAATTGCAGTTCGATTAGACAATTTAATATTATTTATATTGGTTTGAAGAATGATCTTGTAATATCAATAATAGGGTAGGGTTTAGGTAGGGTTTATTTAGAAAAAACAGCATTATTACAGTTTGATTATTTATATCAGTTTGATGAAAAATGATGATGTAGGGTTTATTTAGAAGAAACTGCATTATTACAGTTTGATTATTTATATCAGTTTGATGAAAAATGTGTGTATAATTTACAGATCTTGTAATATCAATAAAAACTGTATAAATTGAAAGCTTGCTTCATAGTTTAGATTCATGGTTACGGTATCATGCTAACGTTAACTTAGAGAAAACAACAAATTTTAAGTTCTATTCGTAATATTACATAGTTTCAAGGAACATTTTTAATTAACAAATTCTGCAATATCAACAAAAGCTAAGTGACTTCAAAGCTTTTTTTAAATTTAGCCCAAATTTCTACACAAATTACTGTTCGATACTTCCCGAGCTAGCTTTGGGTGATATATTTTATGTTCGAACTAGTCGTGCTCGGTTTATAAAGCAGC
This sequence comes from Zaprionus nigranus, assembly GCA_018903425.1. Lineage (NCBI taxonomy): Eukaryota > Metazoa > Arthropoda > Insecta > Diptera > Drosophilidae > Zaprionus > Zaprionus nigranus. Next base: position 1,526,146 of record JAEIGD010000010.1, read on the forward strand.
CCTAAGAATACTATGCAATTGTTGAATACAAAGCAAAATAGGCAACTATTTGTTTAACGACTACAAAGATGTTTTCACTGTACTCTTAAATAGCTTTAACTCTCTCTGCACACACACACACACAATTGAATTGGCTTGTACTGACAGTGTTGTACAGGGTATGTGTGCGTACAGCTGTTGGCGCATTACGCATGCTCGCATGTGCCGACACTTAAGTTTTGCCTGTTTCAGTTTCTGTTTTGTGAATGCAAAAACAACTAACCGAGTTTGCCTACACACGCAAAGTGCGCCAGTTGCTTTTGTATAGTTGCTGTAATTGTTTGTTAAGTTGTTGTTGTTCTTGTTGTTACTATTGTTGTGGCAGCTTGTTAAACAACATTAAGTATTTTTTCGCCAAATGTTTGCCTGACATTTTGACGAATTCGTTAAGCAGCTCATAAAGTTAAAGCATAATGTTCATAATTCATCAGCGACTCTGCAACTCCCACTGCAACTCCCCCTGCCCCTACCTCTCTGCCCACCACTCCTGCTGAGGCTGCCACATGGATTCGACATGGACAGCCCCACTCAATTGCCGCCTCTAATCTCTGGCAGTGTCGGAGACCCGACCTCGCTGTGACCTGATTAGCTCGGCAAACGAAACGCACTCGGCATTGGTGAATCGGAGATAATGTCGCTATAGTTGGAGTTGCTTTTGCTCTGGGGGTTTCATAGTGCGCCGACTTCTTTATCTGTTGCCTGCCGGCTTAAAAATTTCAGATTAGATAATGCCAACATATCTCCATCAACGACGGGCGACAGTGCCGTGATGGAAAGGTCTTTCCACCTTGTTGAAGTCGAGTAAACTCGACACTACTTAATACGGCTTTAAGTCTGCTCAGAGATAAAGATATGTAGAGGACTTTGCAGAGAGAGAGAGAGAGAGAGAGAGAGAGAGAGAGAGAGAGAGAGAGAAAGAGAGAGGGAGGCAGAGAGAGAGATAATTGACTTATACGCGAATCGATTTGCATATGCAAAGAGTGAGAAAAACTTGTAGTTTTCATGGAATTGCAGCACACCCATTTTGTCTCAACGTTTCTCTGCCTAACGTAATCATGTCGCACCTCGAAACTGTCCACACACACACACACTGACACATACACAGACACGCAACTGGGTTCATAAATTCATATCTCTAGTTGGGGCATTACTTTACGATGTAGTTATATTATTTTCTGTATCTCTCTTCATTCCAACGTGAAATTGATAACAAATTCTAGACGCGAATGTTAAATTCCACGAACGGAGCATTAAAAAATGTATATAACTTGTTTTCTAATTAAATATGTACATAAATTTAATGTATTTATATTTTCATGAGTATTTGGCTTGTGATTTTTATTTCATTTTCGATTGATATAGACATTATTTAGTATTCCCAATAACGAGTTTCGTATTGATTCCCCAACTTCTGCAGTTATAGTGCCCATAATGCCAAAGTTTACTAAAGTTAAAATGAAATTGCGTTCAGTTTGTGGGGCCTCGACAATGTCTCGACTGCCGTCGCCTGAGTGCGCTGTTAAGTTGCGTTTTATATGAAGGTGACTTCTTTTCGAATGCATTACCGGTTTTTCCCTGTCTCTCTCCCTCTCTCTCACCCTCACCCTTTCTCCACAACAGCGGTGCAGTGAGAGTCTCTGCTGCGTATTTCAAAAGGAAAGAGCAATGTGTGTGTGTATTCACTTACAGTAACGAGGCACACACACACAAGTGCAGGCAGGTGTAATCTTATCTGCCTTTCATACCCTTGCAACAAGCAAAACTGCTTTGACATGCACCACACAAATGATCTTCAACAAAATTGCCTCGACTTAAAAAGCTGTCTCAAAAAATAAGTATATAATTTGGTATTTTTTCGGTAGAATTGAAGGACATTCTTTTAGTTGAGTTCTGCTAACAGCATTCGTTTAACAGTGGTCCCATTTAACTAGAATCCGATTTCAGAACATTCCAATTTGTTGTTATAAGAGTATGGCAACTTCGTGTGAGCTTTTCTTGTCTCTCTCTCGCTCTCTCTCTCTACACATTTGTTTACGTTTTCTCTATTTTCTACCAATGTCCTCGCACACTTTTCATTTATGCCGATCAATTCGCAGAGACAAGCCCAAAGTGCTGCATCATTGTATGCACCTTGACTGTCTATGCAGTTGTGTGTGAGTATGCCCATACACATGTATAAATTATGAGTCTAACTGTGTGAGTGTGCTTGTGGAGTTGAGTCTGTTCGATATGAAATTGCAGAGAACTGGGCCAGTGCTGGTTCAATACTGAAACCGCGAATGTTTAGATAATGCCGACTTAAGTTGAAAATTTATATGTCACCAATTCACACACACATACATTGCAGCTGCTGTCGGTGTGCTAGCGAGTGTGTGTGTGTGCGGGCAGGTAATGAAGCCACAAGTAGGTAGACGACAAACAACTACATGTACACACACATACACTAGCATACACTAGAAGAGTAATGCGACTCTGGCACGGAGAGCATGTGCGGAAGAGCGAACACACACTAGTGTTCCATGATCTCTGACCGCGGTTTGTTATTGCTATCGCACTCGCACGTTTTGCAAATGACGAAATCTCATCCCTCATTTCCATTCAAATTCAATGTCTGGCTTAAACTGCATTAGCCAGCAGATCTATCTGCATATGACACTCATAACTCGGACAGATCATAAATATATAATTTCTGGAATAATTACCGTTTACGTTGGCAGGCAGCGTCAATGGCGTTACTCTCGATGGAAGCGAAGTAATCCAAAATTCGATATGATCGCTAAAATAAATACACAAATGTGTTATCCAAACGAAAACAAACACAAACTTAGATTGAAGGTTTTATCTCTTGCACTGCATATACACATGTACACAGGTACTATACAGAAATTTCCTTTCAATTATTGTAAACAATTTAAATTAATTTCACGTTTAAATTTAAGCTGGGTTGAAATTTGTTCAAACGAAGCTGTTGATCTTTTTTACCGATATCTCGTGTGCGGTAAATAAATGTACCGCTTCTCTCGGAACGATTGCGTTTTAACACCTGTTGGAGTTCAAACTCGACTGATCGTCGAACCGTTGAAGTCAAATTTTACAGATACGAAATATCGCTGTAATCGCCATCGACTGTTAAATGACTGTTAAAAATATCGGCTTGCATATTTTGAAGTATCGATAGGCATTGGTCATTGGTGCTTGCGCCATCTGTAGTTTGTTGCGGCTTATATTGTGGCGCCCTCTTGACAATTTTAATAGAAGCTTTGTGTACCAGTTAACATCATTGGGTAAGCAATAAACTGCTTGGCCTGCTTGCATTTCAGTGCAATCCGATCCCATATGTGTCCGAAACCTGGTCACACTGGTAATTTCGGCTGACAAATTGTATGGAATTATCGAGGCTATATCTCCTAAACTAAGCCGAAAATTAAAAAGTTGTACTAAATATTATAGTTTTATCTCCTCGAGTTCTATCGACCGGCAAATCTTGGCGCACCAGAAGCATATCCCCCATATCTGGCATTCTATAAATTTATTTTCAATGCATGTTATAATCATATAATCATATAGTAAACAAGTTTTGGACCTTGACACAATTTTAATTCGGGACCATAATTTTTTTTTATTTGACTTTTAAACCAATCACAAAAATAACTAAATTCTTAACAACCTTCCGTATTGGGCTATGCATATTTCGTTGCATATTTCCGATAACAATATTTATATCGATAAGCATTCTCGCAAAGAAATATTTAATGAAAATAATTAAAAAACCTATCACTGGAAGAGCAATTAAGACGTAAATAAAAAAAAATTTAAAGCGTTTTTAAAATCAAAGGACGACTTGCATCAGAGCTAAACAATCCAAATGTATAGTAATTTCGAATTAGGCCTGCGCGGTCTACACTGAACGAGGGCTGCGGCAAACAAACAGGGATGCAACTCGGACGCGACGAAGATTATGACATTTTTGCCTGTCAAAAGTTTTTGTCGTCCGCTCGCTCCGATCTAAGCCTGTTATTGTAAATTATCAAATTTTTGTATATACCAGGATGTTTTCTGCCAACACACACTCAGTGGTAAGTGTAGGCCAACTACGATCCCGATAATCCATTTACTTTCCACTCTCTCACAACCAATGACTTTCTGGTTCTAAATCAATGTCAGCCCTACCTTTATCTGGGTAATTTTAGTCGAAAACCGCACTATTACACCGTCAAACGAACCAAACTCCAGGGTAATACTAATGTACCGCGCTTCTTTGCCAACAAATCGAAGTCAGCCAGCAGTAGCTTCAGCGCACCGTCGTCAAGTTCCTCATCCTCTGACAGGCAATATGATTTCGTTGTGGACTTCAAGAATTTGCTCATCAAGTCCGGCGCCAGTCTACAGAGCATGGTGGAGAAGACCGCCAGGCTGAATGGAATTTTCGACAAGGAGCTCGTTAACGAGGCCAAGGTGAAAGTAACTGGCATGTTATCAGGAATGCGAGATGTTCATGTAACGCTCGAAGAGCCCGTAGTACAGATTGGACGCAGCAAGTCACAAAACTACAAGTTAGAATTATCTCTAGGTGCTACGCAATCCACCCCAACGTAAGTCCCAACAATGAATTTATGTAACATATTAATCAACTCTTCCATTGCAGCAATCTATATCCGACTGTTATGAGGGGACTATTGACCCCCATCATGCCGACCCAACAGTGGTAAGTTGTGTCTGTTCTCATTGATAACGTGGCCATATGCTAACCTTGTGTGTATGTATAGGAAACAGTTTCGTGACTTTAAAACGGATCGATCCGTAGAGGCTGATCAGAAGCGTAATCCCACAATGTCCAGTCGACTGAAGTCTGCGTTTCAAGGTGCGCCAACGAAGCCGGAAGAGCTTCATCTCCAGGCTGGCAAACTAAAGAAGATGCTGTCAGGCGAAGGTGGCAACACACAAAATGCGGTATACAGAACATACAATATCATATCAGCAACGATCTCTAGTCATATTCTCTATCAAATTACAGGATAATTTGAAAATTGCATTCGCCGAGGGATATTTGGCTGCCTCGAATGCCGAAGAGACACAAAAATCAGGGAAATCCATGAAATATTTAAAGGTAAACAGCTTGTTGAAAGTACACGTGGATCATGTAATGTAATGGAATAATAGACGTAGCTAGCACAATCAACTCTATATATATTGTGATATAGCAACGTCTATTCGGATCTACGTATTTGAATAATGCTCAGTAATTGTCACACAGATTTTCCAGACTCTAATCGTTGTTGTGGTCTTCGTTGGCATATTCCTGAGCTTCTTCACCTCATCGAATGGATCGGTTTTCCGGTAAGTTTGTTAGGTATCTCCTCCAGACGGAAGCAATAGCATTGCTAATCTTTTGATAATTTAGCAGCATTCAACTGGGGAATCAGGTTGAGGTCGATCCAGAGGAAATTCACGTTACATTCGATGATGTTAAGGGCTGCGATGAGGCTAAGCAAGAACTGAAAGAGGTTGTTGAGTTTCTCAAGAATCCCGATAAATTCTCCAACTTAGGTGGAAAACTTCCAAAGGGTGTGCTCCTAGTGGGTCCTCCTGGCACTGGTAAAACTCTGTTGGCACGAGCTGTGGCTGGCGAAGCAAATGTTCCATTCTTCCATGCTGCCGGTCCAGAGTTTGATGAGGTCCTTGTCGGCCAGGGTGCCAGACGAGTTAGAGATCTGTTTAGTAAGTAGATAGAACTTGCTCAATGCGTAGTTCAATATCATCTGTTGTGCATCAATTCACAGAGGCTGCTAAGGCGCGTGCTCCCTGCGTGATATTCATTGATGAAATCGATTCGGTTGGAGCAAAGCGTACGAACTCGGTTCTACACCCATATGCAAATCAAACCATTAATCAACTGCTTTCCGAGATGGACGGGTTCCATCAGAACGCCGGCGTTATTGTGCTGGGCGCCACGAATCGACGCGATGATCTCGATCAGGCCCTGCTTCGTCCCGGCCGCTTCGATGTGGAGGTTATGGTATCAACTCCCGATTTCACTGGACGAAAGGAGATCCTGTCTTTGTACTTGGAGAAAATTCTACACGATGATGTAGACCTGGATATGCTAGCACGTGGCACTTCTGGGTTTACTGGTGCCGACCTGGAGAACATGATTAATCAGGCAGCGCTAAGGTGAGTTCCTGTTACCTGAACCTAGATCTGTTTGAATTTGATTTACTGGACACATCTCCTTGCAGAGCTGCCATTGACGGAGCTGAAACCGTAAGCATGAAGCACTTGGAAACGGCACGAGATAAAGTACTTATGGGTCCAGAGCGTAAGGCACGCCTGCCCGACGAGGAGGCGAACACGATTACAGCCTACCACGAGGGAGGCCATGCGATTGTTGCCTTCTACACAAAGGAGTCGCACCCGCTGCATAAGGTGACAATAATGCCGCGTGGACCCTCTCTGGGACACACCGCCTACATACCGGAGAAGGAGCGTTACCACGTCACGAAGGCGCAGCTGCTGGCCATGATGGACACCATGATGGGGTGGACGGGCAGCGGAAGAGATCATCTTTGGCACTGAAAAGATCACATCGGGCGCCAGTAGCGACCTGAAACAGGCTACAGCTATCGCCACACACATGGTCAAGGATTGGGGTATGTCGGAAAAGGTGGGACTGCGTACCATTGAGTCTCCCAAGGGTCTGGGGTCGGGCGAATCCCTGGGGCCCAACACAATCCGAGGCCGTCGATGCGGAAATCAAAAAAATCTTGAGCGACAGCTACGAGCGGGCGAAGGCTATTCTGAAGAAACATACAAAGGAGCACAAGGCGCTGGCTGAGGCACTATTAAAATACGAGACACTGGATGCTGACGATATCAAGGCAATTCTGAATGACAACCAGTAGTATTTGTTCGAGGGATTGGCATCATCAGGTGGGCATATGCTGCATATACAATAAGTATATATAGAAATAAGTATATTTTAGTTACAATATTAAAAAAAAACAAAACTGCTACTGAATAGCATAACATGATCGGGACGCAGACGGACAGTTGAGAAATAAAATGTTATACATATTTTTTGTTACGTTTCCCTAATAGCCTAAACAGTGATTTTGAAATAAAAGAATGGTCATTTTGGAACGTAGAAGCATAAGATGATGGCAGATAGTTTTGTTGCACAATTATTCTGTTTCGATAAAATCTGCAATTTTAACTAAAAAATTTTAAAATATAAATCAGATGTGTACTCTGTTAATGCAAGTCACCTATGTTTATCCGTTTAACCACTAAGCATCGAACATATAGAGTACTCAAACAGCGGAATTTACTCATACGGATGCTATGCTGAGATGGGGACCCCAGAACACGAATTGTTTCATGAGTGAGCGCTCAGCTCTGTTCGCACATCGGCAGAGAGAGAAGCGCACATCGGCATCAAGTCAGTCGCACAACGACAGCGGAACGATGAGTACGGGTATATTTCTTTGCTCTAGCCATCGTTTCGATGTATGTGTGCTATGTATGCACATACACGCAAGTAAATGTATGCGTTGCATGTGAAGTTTGGCAATAGGGCAATTGCTTCGCCTGCGAGAAGTCAAAATTTTGTCTTTCAGCTTTGAGATCAAGCAGCCTAGCCCGAGAATGAGTTTGCATATGTGTGTGTCTGTGTGCCAGGGGTATTTTGTTGTTGCCAAAGCATTGATAGGCACGCGCCCTTTCATTGTTTTGTTTTGATTATTGCTCTGCAGTCATTGTTTTGATTTTGGAAATTTAATATGCCGCTCATCTACAATATTTGTCAATTGCTTTAATATAACTTATTTTATGTGCATTTTTGATGTTATAATTTTTTTCACCTGGAGAATAATATGCAATATACAAATAGTTAATATCTTAAATATTTAATATATATTAATTTTCTCTCTTTTAGAAATATATTAAAAAACAAATAAATTATTAAATTTAAAATAAAAATTATTCAAACTTAATTACATTTCGATTATTATTTTTGAAAATTGGTTTTGGTAATATGATATTTAAAAAAAATTGAAATCTGTTAGATAAACATTGCAAACATAATTGCAATTAATAACTCCTATATGTCTCATAAAATTAATTGTTTTGATTTGGGGGTGGGTTTCGCTGCTGAAGTTAATGCGTGTGTGCATGCACACATATGTATGTATGTACATGTATGCCAAAACAAGTGACTGGCACGCGCCTTTTTGTGTTGTTGTTTTTCTATGATCTCTTGGTTTGTTTTGATTATGCAATTTGCATTTTCCTATGCATCGATTTGACCGCGCTTTTGCACATAAGCCGATTTACGCGCTTTTTTTGTTCTTTTTTCACTTGATTGCAAGCGAGACGATTGCGTTTAATTTTGGTGAGAAAGATTTTTACATTTTAAAAGATTTGAACAGTATTTTTAAATACTATAATGGAAAAAAAGATAGTTAAAGATAATAGGAAGAGTGGGTTACATTGCATAATTAATTCTTGTCTCCGTGGTAGAAGAGATAGCAGTGAACTCTTTCCCGTCCGTCTGTTTAGATTTCCGAAAAAAGAAGTGGTCCGTCAGGAGTGGATCTCCAAATGTAATTTGCAAACGGATGTCAATGTTGACAATGCCTTAATTTGCAGTCTTCATTTTGAACACAAATACTTAGGTGCTACAAAATTAAAGGTAGGGGCTACGCCGACTCTGCGTTTGCTAGAAGAGCCATCATTAAATTTGTTTATGAATAATAACAACATAGACATGTATGAGTTTACCGATGAAATTGGTGAACAAATACCAGATTTTAAAACTGCACCCAGGAAATATAAACAGCCGAGCACACATTTTATTGATATTGAAATGGAAAATCCATTAGAAAATGATGTGTTGATTGCTGATGAAAATGCCACTAAGATTGAATTTTGTCCCAGCCCAAAGCAGCTGCCCAATATTTATTCCTGTAATACAGTTCATTTTTCTTTTTTTAAGGCAATTGGGCAATTAACTTCAGCAGCGAAACCCACCCCAAATCAAAACAATTAATTTTATGAGACATATAGGAGTTATTAATTGCAATTATGTTTGCAATGTTTATCTAACAGATTTCAATTTTTTTTTAAATATCATATTACCAAAACCAATTTTCAAAAATAATAATCGAAATGTAATTAAGTTTGAATAATTTTTATTTTAAATTTAATAATTTATTTGTTTTTTAATATATTTCTAAAAGAGAGAAAATTAATATATATTAAATATTTAAGATATTAACTATTTGTATATTGCATATTATTCTCCAGGTGAAAAAATTATAACATCAAAAATGCACATAAAATAAGTTATATTAAAGCAATTGACAAATATTGTAGATGAGCGGCATATTAAATTTCCAAAATCAAAACAATGACTGCAGAGCAATAATCAAAACAAAACAATGAAAGGGCGCGTGCCTATCAATGCTTTGGCAACAACAAAATACCCCTGGCACACAGACACACACATATGCAAACTCATTCTCGGGCTAGGCTGCTTGATCTCAAAGCTGAAAGACAAAATTTTGACTTCTCGCAGGCGAAGCAATTGCCCTATTGCCAAACTTCACATGCAACGCATACATTTACTTGCGTGTATGTGCATACATAGCACACATACATCGAAACGATGGCTAGAGCAAAGAAATATACCCGTACTCATCGTTCCGCTGTCGTTGTGCGACTGACTTGATGCCATGTGCGCTTCTCTGCCGATGTGCGAACAGAGCTGAGCGCTCACTCATGAAACAATTCGTGTTCTGGGGTCCCCATCTCAGCATAGCATCCGTATGAGTAAATTCCGCTGTTTGAGTACTCTATATGTTCGATGCTTAGTGGTTTAACAGCATTACTTGTTTTAACAGTTTTGGTATTTTATTGTGCGCTCTCATCGTATTATTCAATTTGTTCGCTTTGGTCACACTCGGCGTTAATTGATTGTACAAAGTTACAGGTCAGCTTTTTCGGCAAGTAATATTAACAAAATAAACAGTTGAAACATGAGTGAATATGAATTTTCCGAGACTGCGTACACCAAAATAATATTCCATGCGGCCAAATATCCACACCAGGCTGTCAATGGCCTTTTGCTAGCCGAAAAGAAGCCAAAGGGCTCCATAGTCCAAATAACAGATGCAATTCCCCTGTTCCATCAGTGCCTTCACGTTACCCCCATGGCAGAGGTTGCCCTCATGCAGGTTAGTTACCCAATTAAACTGACAATGGGAAGAGTTTCATTTCAATTGCTTGCAGATTGATGCGTATGCCGAAAGCGAGGGATTGATAATCGCCGGATACTATGCGGCGCCAGAGAATTTCTACGACAATCAGATCGACAAGGCGCCTGCTGCCAAAATCGCTGACAAGATACAGGAGAACTATAAGAACGCATGCTTTGCGATAGTGGACAATAAGCTAGTCACCCTGGAGCACAATCGTTCCGCACTCCAGGTGTACAGTCACTCGACGGACTCGGGTCGTTGGTCAAAGGCCAAGCACACGTTGCTCCATACGGCCCAAACCCTGGAGGGAGTCTCGCTTCTCTTGAAGCGTGGCGCAATGCGGGATGTCATCGATTTCGATAACCATTTGGATAATCCCGAGAACGATTGGACCAATCAGTTTCTGAATCAGTCACTGAAAGATCTGCAAAAGTTATACTAGCTAGTGTGTTTTTTTTTAATGATAGCAAATTATGCATTTGAAACGATATAAATTGAATTGGAATATGGAATGTTATCAAAATGGTGCAGAGAGAAGGAGAAAGAGAGCCAGAAGAGAGCCGATGAATTCAACCTTGTAATTTAATTTATTGTATTTAATTACAATTGGATTTCAGTAATCATTTAGAATAATGCATATAAGTTAAATAACATTCAACTAATTAATAAATAATCAATTCATTCGTATTTGTTCTGGAGTCAAAGTCCTTGTCCTAGTCCTGCTAATAGTCGTCGATCCGTCTGTCTGTCTTTGTCCGTTGTCATGTCTTGAGTGTCGATTAAACCTAAAGAAAATGTTTACAATTACCGTTAATAAATACAAATGATGAATAATATGCATAGAATTTGCTCATTGCTGTTTGTTTTCTTTGGTTTTCTGTCCTATAAATGTAAATATTTTACAACAATATTGTAATATCGCGATTGCTGATTATACATACAGTCTGTCAAGTAACTGTTTACACATATGTACATGTAAATGTTATGTACATATGTGTAGTGTTTCTTGACATACTGTAAGTACATAATACGTACATATGTGGATATATCGGAGATCGAGAAAGTATCGCAAAAAACTTGTTTGTTATTTAAATATTATTGTATAATTCGATATTATTCATTCAATTTCCTTTCATATCTGCATAAACTGTATAAATGTATATGGTGTCTGTGTGTGTGTGTGTGTGTAATATCGAACGAACCTTTACACTTTGTATATATATAGTATATATTCATTATATATCTGGCTATATGGTATATGGAACGCGGAGCAAGGAACGGGAACTCTGGTATTGCATGTTGTCAACGTTTGCATCTTAATTTATCGATCTATCGATCCAATGTCGATTCTTCTTGTATATGAATATGTATGTTGTAATATCATTTATAATTATTGTGTTGCCTGGCATGCAAATATATGTAGATAAATTTATTGTAACCGTATATCATATTTGTTTGTGTGTGTGTGTCTGCTTCTGGCATCCTATATATCCTGCAGATACTGCCTGGGGGGTCTGGGAACTGGGGATTGCGTTTCTTACTCCTTTTGATTATTTCCTAGCTATACAAGTGCGCACTCACACACAAATATACTGGCATATATACATATGTATATAGTATATATAGAGAGAGCGCAAGCATTGTCAATATAACATCATTATATGTATGGTATTCCTACTCAAAATCGAGTACTATTCGCACCATGTATACGAGAAGTAGTTGTTGTTGTTCTTTTTGTTGTTGTTGTTGTTGTGTTCTGTGTGCCATCATCGCATGCTATGTTAGTTGATCTATAAGAATGCAATTTATATATTTATATTTGTCTATATCCTTAAGAATGTTGGAATAAATCAAATCAAGTAGGAACTGTGTTTGTGCAGTTTGTAACTGTTGATAAATGTAGCATAAATGAGTCGATAAGTAATCGATAAATTTAAAGCATTGTCGGCTTCATGACGATGTGTGTCTGTGAGATAGAGGTGGAAATAAATCGATGTTCACTGAATCGATTTTGTGTGAGATCTGTCTTTGGGAATTGGGAATCTAACATAGCGTGTGTATGTGTGTGTGTGTGTGTAGTACGTGTGTCAGTGTCTATGTGTGGGTGCATCGGGGGGAACTACAAGACTACGAGATCGAGATCGTTGGATCGTTCTAGAGCTTGCCCACACGACTCTTCATGATATTTACCATTCCCGAGGACAGAGAGTTGATGGCATCTTCCACCGTCGGCTTGTGTCGATCGATTTTAGATGAGTTGATGGGCGAGAAGTTGTCTATATATAGTCGATTGAAGCGGGCGTGAATATGCAGATACAGATACAGACACAAATACAGATACAGATACAGAAAATAAAGAAAAACAATACGAGAATTATAATAATGAAATAAAAAGAGAAACAGATAACGAGGCGAGTTGCAAAAGAATCATAAGGTGCCAATTACCGAGATCACCACTCGAACTGGAGTCCGTAAAACTGGGTGTGCCCTCTGTCCAAGTGGGTGTCGAGCCCTCACCTGATGCCGGCGGCGTCCAGGCCAGGCCACCACGCGACCCATAGTGGCTGCTCGAGGATGTGTCCACGGCCAGAAACGTGTCCAGATGAACCTCAGAGACGCTACCAAGAAGAGGAAAAGAGTTGAAGATAGATTGCTTGAGGGATTAGTTGGGGGTAGTGGGGCTTACCTCACGATATCCTCCTTGTAGGAGCCTCTATAGGCGGGACCAATGTTCATTTTGCGATCCAAATACTGCGGCTGCTGCTGGTAATACGATTGCTGCGACTGCGACTGCGACTGCGTCTGCTGCTGGTGGTGATGATGATGATGATGCGACCTGCGACCCATCGATGAGGTGCTGTTCTTGTTCGAACTGTCCTCGGAGATGTCGTCAAAGGCGGGGGGAGGTGTTGAACTGCATGATGGAGTTGTGCCTAGCAATACATGAGAGAAGCAGAGAGAGAACATGAGTACAGAGATTAGGAAGGGGTCTGGGAGGTCGAGGAGGGAAAGAGAGGAAGGAATCTGACTGCAGTCTAAGCGCAACTGTTGCGTCGCAGCTCAATGGAATCATGCTGTGTAGCCGCATTGGATACACTGTCCGTGCTCTCGGGTATCGTTGATGGCGCCGCCTTGGGTGCACGCCGTTTGCCACGTCGTGGACGGCGTTGTGGCAACTGCGCAGGCTCCGCCTCCTCCTCCTCCTGCTGCTGCAGCTCAACTGTCAGCTCTTCCTGCTCCACTTGCAGCGTGGGCAGCGGACGCCTTCTATGGTAGACACCTTCCAGCTCGCGCTTCACCTCCAGAAACGCGCTCACCGACTGCAGTAGATTATCCTCCTGCCCCGAATCGCAGCTATCGTCGCCCAGCGCCAGATCCGCACAGTGCAGATACCGATTGCGCTTCTCGTGCCGCTTCAGCTGCTGCTGCTGCTGCTGGCGTCGTGGCGAGCGATGTGAGCTGAGGGCGCTGACTGTGGTGCGGGCTGTGCGATAACTCTCGGCGCGTATGGGAGGAAAGCTGCGCACTATGGAGCCCACAGAGGAGCGATCGCTGCGTGCCATGAAGCTGTTCTGTCGCTGAAAGATGTCCACGTGGTTGAGCAGCCTTGCTGGCTGTGGCTGGCGATGGCTGCTCTCCGAGCGCACCGACTGCACGGACTCGCGACGACGCGCAGGAGAGACTAAGGCAACTGCTGGACTTGGGCTGGCACTGTCGCACACATCGAACAGATCGTGCAGCTCCAGCCAATCCTGCACGTTGCTGGGGGAGCGTCGTTCACCAAATCTTGGCATTGCCTCGCTGGGTAACTGCAGCAAGTTGCTTGAGCTGACTGAGATGGAGGCTGCCCTGTTTGAATAAAGATCATACGCTGTTGCTGCTGCTGTACCTGGTGTCGTTGAGTGCGCCCGACTGCTGTCCTGTGTGTCCTTGCGCCGTGGCGAACCACGTGGCGGCACAGGCGGCGGCACACGTGCCTTGAGTGCGCCCGCCGCTGATCCCGAGGTGGATGCACGTTGACGCACTGGCGGCGGCACATTGCTCTGGCCACGCCCACTTTCCCGATCACGCTCCCGATCTCTATCCCGCTCCGAGCTGGCTGCAGCTGGCGTGGGCTCAGTGCTTGGCGGCTTTGTTGGCTGGTGTATCTTGCCGCTGCTGTGCGAGTGCGAGGTGTGCACGGCTAAGAAGGAGAGAGGGAGAGGGAGGGAGCATTACTTGCGATCAGTGAGGATCGTAGTTGCTCTTACGTCTTGCTGTCTCGCTCTCGCTGTCTATGGATCGCTGTATGGCCTTGGAGAGGCTTTTTCTCTTCGACGGCGAATGCTTCAGCGCTGCAAGAGTCGAGCAAAGATCGAGCATGAGTTGACATTGAGTAAATCACAAATCTCACATGGAATAAGCCAAAAACAAAGCGCAGCAAAGCGTGACATCAGCAGGCAGGGAGTTGTGAGGCGGTGGTGGGGAGTTACAGAGGGTGTGGGGGGGTGAACACTAACGTGAGATTGATAGGCATGCTTGGCAACCGATCCAACCGAGAGCACAAACCGAAGAAAGTAAAGAAAGAAACAGAAATCAATAATAGTAAACAAAATAATGATAAATATCGATAAATATCGTTGTAAATTATCAGATAAGAGAAAAATCGAATAATTATTGAAAATATTATTGCTATAGTTTTGTTGTTATTATTACTGTTGTTGTAATTAATGCTTTACCTATATAGCTGGTTACCAAGGTACGAAATTTTCTGTGATTTCCTTTGATCTCTGGCAGATCCACTATGCGTACAAAGATCAAACAAAATAGAGAAAGCAGAGAGAGAGAGAGAGAGAGGCATTTTTGTTGGTGTGGAGAGTTCCATTAAAAGAAAACAAATACTCGGATTATACGGATTACACATATTTCAATAGATATATAACGTTTCTTTCTTTCTTTTTAGTCAGAATGGGCCAGAGTGTTGTACTATATTGCATTTTTGCAGCATAACAAACGGAATCAAAGTAAATTAGTTTACGATGTGTGTTAAATATTATATAGATATATTGAAATTGATACTCAGTTACAGTGCTCACAAGTTATGAAGGACAAATGAATTTCATTTACTTCAAATATTTTCAAATTCTATTTTCAACAAGTTTCATTAGCCTAGTGACCACTGTAGCTATGCTGTATGTGTGTGTGTGTTGGTGTGTATGATTTGTGTTAGGTGAACAATTCTCAGACTACTTGTGTGTGTGTGTGTTTGTGTGTGTGGTAGCTACGCAAAAAAACCGACGCCAATGTCGATAGGGGGCACGTTTAAGGATTTGCCGGCTTCGATTCGAGGCTTTTACTTGGTTAGTTGCCAAATCATTGCACAAAAATGCCTTATAGTACATGTACTTAGCCCAACTGTTCACTCTGACAGCTGCGATAGCCGACAGCGCTGACTTACGCGATGGTATCTTGCGGAACACGGTCTTAGCCATAAAGTTTTGAAATCTTTGAGCATAGAACGAGGGCCGACAAACCGAAACGGTTTCCTAGATGAGACAGAGACAAAGACAGAAGATGTTTAATAATAGGAAATGTACGAGTATATAAACATTGGGTTGACCGAAAAGAAACCGGTGAGCATATGATCATATTGTGGTATATTTAACTACTTTCCAATCTTACGCTCAGTTACGATGATGATCCCATTCGATTAAAGCCTTGATAACGTTATTATCAACTGCACTTGGCCGACCTGAACGTGGCTTGTCTTCGAGTGAAAAATCTCCCAAACGGAATTTGACAAACCAACATTAACACTATGTTTCTTTTAAGGCTTTGTCACCATACACATCACGTAGCTGTTTAGCAACCTGAGCTGCATTTTTTCCTTCAAGGAAATAATAAACTAAAATATGACGAAAATACTTCTTTGTGGGCTCCATATTCAAATTGCCGGCAAACAAACAAATGTAAATAAAATTATGCGCGCTTTTTTACTAAAGCAAGCTAAAAGTGCCAGCTGATAACTGACAAAAGATAGAATGCCATAACAGAGTCATAAGAGGTTCTAAAAAATTGTACAAAAATTGTATGCAAAATCAGCGGTTTCTTTTCGTTCCACCCAATATAAGTCTAGAGACAGAAAAAGCAGCTATGCTCTTGCAGAAGGGCAAGAGGGGTAGACATGCCATGGTTTATGGCATAGTACTCATGTGCCTGCAGCTTCTTCAAGAGTCTCTTCTCTGTGTGGATAACTTACCCCATCGTGTATAATGCTTTTGAATGTGTGCTCCAGTTTCTTCTTCAGCCGATAGGATTGCAGAATATCAATAATACCGATGTAGAGCAACAGGCGTTCGCCCTTCTCACTGCGAGCGGGAATGCCACCAGGTCTAGGAGAATAGAGAAGAGAATACAGAGAACTAGAACAGTTCCCACTTCAAGGTATATATTCTCAACTCACGGCACATCCTCCTCGTCGTCGATGGGTTCACTCTCTGCCTGAATGCTCTCCATGGCCGTGGAATGTGCCACCAGTCGCTGTCGATTCACCGATCTGTATGCCGCACTAGATTAGCGAAAGTAGTTTCAACAGTTCCTCGCACTGTGCATCATACTCACTTGTTTCTACTGATGCCCATTGCGGCATCTCCGTGCTTGGCATCTGCATCCACCGCCTCCAGTGGCTCATCGCAATCGGAATCCTCTGCGAGTGGTGCCTTCATTGGCGGCGCTTTCCTATGTTCGCTCTGTTTTTCCTTCAGCGCCACATCGAGATTGTGCACGCCCAGCAGCAGGGAATAGTCCATTATCTTGAACGACTCCAGCACTGTGCAATCCCTTTGTATGGTCTTTATCAATGCCGAATAGGTTTCCGCCTCCAGGAATATTCCATTCGGATGCTGTTCCATAAAGTCCAGATCCTTGTACGTGGGCGATTTCTTGGCACGCTCCGCTTTCGATGCCTTCCGCTTGAATGTGGAACCCTTGAGATCGTATTTCAAGTGCATGCGCACCGATGAAGGCAGCAGATTATTCATCACCACCAGGCGGATGTTTTTCGCATTGCTCGTCTGCAGGCAGTACAGGCCGAAGAACTTCGGCAATAAAGTGCGCGGATTTTGATTCAGATTCATATAATAACTACGAAAGGGGAGAAGAAGAAGAATTAGTTAGCTTAACTATCGACAATACTATCGCATGGCTAAGTTATCTATAGTTGTGCAGTTATAGTTATCGATAGTTCAAATTGAACAATCTCCCGTTCAACTGGAACTATCGATAACTTTAGTAACATAAATTGTACGATAGTAATCTCAAAAGTTTAGCTGCAGAACTATCGATAACTATAGAAAACTTAACCATGCGATAGTATTCTCGATAGTTCAGTTGTGTAATTCGTGCATAACCTTACCCAGGCAGTAGTTTTTGTAAAAATTCACCCTCTTTGTGTTGCACCGTTTTGATAATGAACTCATCGTCGTCCGTTAAATAGAATATTGATCCGGAAGCACCTGGATTCGATAGTTCGCGCAGTGGCGAAGTGCACATAGACATCTGAAAGAGAAAGAGCAATATAGATATATAGATAGTCTCACGATAGTCATACGATAGTTATGGAGTACCGACCATAAAATCATCCGGCTGTATGCCAAACAAATCACGAAAATAACGAAAAGCAATGGGCGCATATATCTTATATCTGAATTCGCTATAATGGTGGGCAGGTGTAAGGCTAGAACCCTCTGGCGGAAACGTAATGCTCTCGATTTCCCAGAAGTCCATCATAAGTAGATCACGTTTCGGTTTGGAGGCGAGGCTGCCAACCTAAGATAGAAGTAAAAATGAAATACGATTACATTGACAACTGTTTTGGATATCCGATATATGATATACTAACGGTATGCTGTATGCCCAGCTGTATGGAGCCCATAATTTGCGATGTCTGTATCTTCTTGTAGGTAATCTCGCCACCTTCGCCAACCCTGCGATGTCCGATCTTGCGCTCCTTGTCCGACTTGTTGTTGGCCGCGCGCAAAGGACGATTGCCCAACTGGGAGTAAGAACAAAAGCATATGTGACCTCAGTGTGTTATAAAAAGTATCACTATACTATATATAGATGGAGAGTACTCACGTCTGGTGATGAGTTACCCACATGGTCGGTGGTGGAGGCTAAAAGTTCACAAGGTGTATTATTATTAGTTAACTACTTAGTGAGTTCGAGGCTGCTAAATAATTTAGACCACATGCATAGCGAATGAACCAACTGGGAAACGTTTCAACTTGAGCTTGAACTTGCTTCAGGTACAAGCACACACACACACTCACTCACACACACATACGCACACTGTGGCAAAGACATGCCATAAATAGTTGACAGGTTGTTGGCCGTTCGAAAGTTTTCTTTTGTTATCATTTGCTTAACGGGACTCTCGAAATATAAATAACAAGTATCGCTTCAATCAATCAAACAGTCATTCGCTCAGTTAACCAGTCTGTCAATCTTTCAGTCAGTCAGCGCGTCGATTTGGGGGGTGGCACGAGACACATGCGCCACGGCCACTTCCATTTGCCTCATTCATTGATTTTTTTTGCTCTCGCCTTTGCTGCTTGTCTGTTTTGAACAGTTTACAATGGAAATTCCCATGCCTGGCCATCATTAAAATTGGGAGAGTTTCCTTCTCTCTCTGCCCTCCCTCCCCTTCGTTCCGTTTTAGTTAATTAACCATTACCATTGCTGGGCTCAGCCAGTTTAGCCTGCGATGTGGAGGAGCTATCCATGTCGATGGTATTGATGGTATCGCCGTCTCCGGTCGCCATGCTGACGCATTTGCTGCTGCTGCTGCTCAGCCTCTGCTTCAGCTGCTGTCCACGTTTTGTGCTTACTACTAGGACATGCTGCCACAGTCACTCTGTCTCTGCTGCTGCTGCCTCTGCTGTTGCTGCTGCTGCTTCGGATTATTGCTGCACTCGTTCTTGTTGAACTTTTTGCTGTTTTATTGTGTGTGTGTTTTGTCGCTTAGATTATCCAATCAATGGGCCAAGGGAGCAGAAACCTTGGCTCTTGTCTTCGTCGTCGTCGTTGTTGTCTCTGCGTCTGGCCGAATGGCGTCAATGTTTTTCCTGTCTACATAAGTTCGCGACGATGTTGATTTCTTCTCTTCTCTGCTCGCTCTGTTTCTGCTGCTGCTGCTGCTGCTGCCTCTGCTGCTATTGCTGCTGCTGCCACTGCTGTCATTTTCACTGCATACTCATAGGCGCACTGGAAGGCGCACTGGAAATGCTCGAAGCGACATGCGCGCCAGGGTTGCAAGAAACACATAAACACTCAGCACAGCACACAGGGTTGCATACAGGCCACGAACGCAAAAAGGAGACTCGAACGAAAAAAGGAGCAACATGTGCATAATTTAAAATTGAAATATTGAAATTTAATATGATTTTTAATAATTTGGAGCAAAATAAAATTGAAATAAACTGCACTAATGTGAACTATTGATTATAATTATAGTAATGAATAAATAATAACAGCTAAAAGTTAATAATAATATTAATGTGAATGATAATTATGGTAGTAAATAAATAATAAATACCACTAAGCCATGAACACATAGAACACTTAGGCTCTCGACGCCGAAACACAAAATTGACTTCAGGCTGCCAGCGCGCTGGCTGAAGCATTTTCCTGTTCACAAACTTCAGAAGCGACGCATACATTCAAATGCGAGCTTACATTCAAGCACAGATTGAAACGATCGTATAGCGCAAAGAAGTACGCGCACGCTTATCCACTGTCGTTGTGCGACTGAAACAGTTTGGAAGCAGCCGCCCCAGTCGAACATGCAGCCGAAGTCTGTATTCTTAATGCTTCGGCGCAAACAACTTTTACGCTGTTCATTGTTCACGGTTCATTGCTTAGTGATATTCTATTTTTTTTAAGACTGTACTTCCCCTTCCTCTTCTTCGTCACCAAACTTCCTCTCACTCAAAATGAAATGCAATTAATTCTATTTGTTTAATGCACTTTTAATGTTTTCGTTTTTTTTTATTAGCGTTTCTGTACTCAATTAGACCTATACATCATACATAACTATTTATATATATTTATATATATATATTTATTTATTTATGTGGTAAATATATGAATACAATAATTTGTTTTAGTTTTGTTGTTTGTTGTTGTTTTTCGGTCTTTCCTTGTTTAGTGTTCGTTATGAATGTTTTTCCTTGGGGTTTTTACGTCTTGCAATTCATGTATTTGTATGAGTATGTGTATGTGTGTGTATAGGTGTGTATGTGTATGAGTGTGTTCTCTTACATTTACATGCATTTACAAAATAAGCGCTTTTTTAAAAATACCGCAAAAAATTACGTTTATCGTTAAAAATTCTATTTAAAAATGGAGAAATTAAAAAAACCGTTGTAAACATTCTATACGAAAAGAAAAGAACAAATATATAATATATACGTACATAGCCTACCCAAAAACACTACGAAACTAACTGCTTAAAGCTAAAGATGCGATCGACATAACTACGGCGACAGTTGTCCATTTGCGTTGTATATTTGTGGCTTTATCTGCGAGGAAAAGGGGAAAAAGAGATATAGAGAAAACAATGAAGAAAGCTCATCTATATAGGGGGGAAAAGAAGGAGGGGGCCCACCTGCCAGCTTACCTCTACTTACCATAGAAAATAGTCTCCCTGCGTTTGGTATAGTTAGTGCCGAGCAGGAAAAACGCACAAGTTATCGGTGTGGGGTGACTCCAGCTGATCTCTAGGAATGCGCGTTCGCACTGTCATGCTGTACAGGCCACTGGGATTCTGATCCAGCTGCGTCAGCACCGAGTCCAGTATGTGTGTATCGAAACTGGAGGGAGACAGACAGAGAGAAGGGTCAGTATGGATTGAATAGAGAATTGAGTTACATGTTCCTTACATGACGGATAGCACCGGCTGGGGAAATACGTTCTGCACGGCGCACATGATGTCCACGTCCGTCGCCTCTCCACCCATGCGTGCCTCCAGCATGAAATCCGACTCAGGAACTGGTGCCACAAAGCAGAGCAGCAAGCAAAAAAAAATCCGTGAGAATTAATCAAGTGTCAAACTAAACAACAAAATAAAAACAAAACTTTCGAGATACCCCTGCTCTGTACTGCATATACCAATGTGTGTGTGTGTGTAGAGAAAAAAACAAACAAATTGAAATAACAAAAACAACAGGCGGCTGCTGTCGCTGCTGCTGCTGGCCGGGCCAGGCGCCTTTAACCACAGCGAGTGCCACATGACACGCATGCAAATATGAGTCGCACGTGCCACAAACACACTCACACTCACCTACAGTCCCCCTCACACTTCCCCATTCCCCCCGCAGCACACCCACCGAACACCTATGCAAACAACTTCACGCCATAAACAGGTTAAGGCAACCCTGAAGGTGCCCTGGCCGAAACAAATCCTACTCTACAACATGATTTGTTTGTTTATTTAGTTCAAAGCGTAAATGATATGAATGAAACTGCAGTGGGAATAAGGGTTATACTTCCGGAGCTAAGTGAAAGTACCAGAATAACGTTCAGTTATTGAGTTTTTATAGTAGAGATATACATATGTTATATGCAATCATTTATAGTATAAGTTGTGGAACTAGAAGAAACCATTCGCTGTTATTGACTTTGGAAAGATGTCTGTTATTTCTACAGTGAATTATATTTAAAATATATTGTGGATATGAATGAAACTGGAAGGTTTAGTAGTTCTGGCACCAAGTAGAATTCAATAAAAAGGTATAAGTATAAAGTTTAACTATTAAAGATAACTCCACAGCTGAAGCTGCGTTATATTTAAAGAAGACTCAGTCTTACTATGCTAATATAAATTAGATCTGAATAAATATATGTATATGAATAAATAATAAATGAATAAATATATATATATAAATAGTTAACCTTAACCTTTTAATCTTATATGACACGGAATTAGATTTTTTATATAATCATATAAGTTCATCTACCAGTTTTTACATTTGCCTATATAAATTCCTGTTTCTTTTTCTCGTTCTTCAAGTCAAGACTACTTACATCTGATCTATATAAAATGCTGTTGCTACCCTAACTTGTTGTGTGTTATTAATTATATTGAACAGGGTCGGCCGTTATGTCGCTTCTAACATGCCATATCTAATACACCCAACTTGTATAGTGTATAGGGAAAATAAAAGGCAATAGGCGTATAGCATGTGAATTGTAGAACCCAATCACACACTCACACACACACACACACAGACACATATAGAAAGTGAGGAAGACAGAGCACATACCGATTATTTGTAAGCGGGCACTTCGCTTGTCCGTGGACTCAAAGGTTTGCACGGCACAAGTGTATTCGCCCGTCATGTTCCAGTCGGGATTCTTTATCGATATAACACCGGGACTGCCCTCCATGGTGAATATTTTGGTGTCTATCTTTGCCTTCATGAAGCCCTACAAAGTCGGGGGCGGGAACGAAGAGAAGAAGAAAGCGAATTTTATGTTAATTAATTTTTTGCCTTCTATGTTTGACTTTCGCCCTCCAGAATGAGGTGCGAATGGTGTGAGAATGGGAGTGGGAATGGGAATGGGAATGGCAATGATAATCCCAGCTGGCTGGCATGACTCACCATGGCGAAACCCTTTACGGAGGGTATCCACTGATAGATGGAGTGATTATTAAACAGCCACTTGAGGACAAAGCCCTTCTCCCGCGCCCCAATCTCGTACTCGCAGTCCAGCACCAGCGGATCGGGCTCATTATCACGTTCGAGTGTGTAGGTGTGCGGCACACGGAGATTGGTAATGCGTACCGTGTGCGTTACTAGAGAGGGGAGAGAGAGTAGGGGGTAGTAAGTACGTAAGTATAACAGTTTAATGAGTGTTTAGAGGGGGGGATTGGACTTCGGGGATTACCTGTGAGTAACGTCAGGCCGGCCAGCAGCGTTGCGCACAAGATGCTCCAGCTCCAGCACGCCATGTGCGCGTCCTAATCTGCGACCTGTTTGTGGTCGTTTCCCTCGTCGTCGTTGTCGTTGTCGTGTTGCAGCCGTGCTGCCTCTCTGCCACTGTCTCTCTGCTGCCTCTGCTGGACGTATATTGTAGTCGTTGTTGTTGTTTCTGTTGCTGTTGCTGTTGTTGCAATTGTTGCTGCTCAGCAGCCTTTGAGGCGTTGCAACAGACGCAACATCATCAGTATTGCCACAAACACAACATCACAAATTGAATTGAAGGCATAGGTCTAGTCCAGGACCTATGGCCGGGGTGGGGGAAGGGAGTCTCGGGTGGTTGAAAGTGGCAAGTTGCAAGTTTCTGCTGCTGCTTTTCTTCGGTTGATGAGCTCAGCACAAACACACACACACATGGAGTTATGGGGGGAAAATTGTGTATTTTCCGATACCCGTCGTCTTTCTATATCACATACGAACACATCTTGGATTTATACGGAATATATCTACACCGATTTCGTGTGCTGCAATTGCATTTTGCTATTTATTGAAAGTTTTGCGCGATGTTGGTGAAAAATCGACTTTTTGCTCGCTCGCTCTGCCTGCCTCTGGCTGTGTGTGTGTGCTGCGAATGTGTGTGTGTGGGGAATTATGCCAAATGGAGTACGATGGAGTTTGCAGCGCTTGTGCCGCCGCTAGATACCAATAGTGTTGGTATCTTCTATTTAACTGTGTTGTCCTTTTTCCAGCCTAGCTTTCGACGATGTTTTAACACTGGAAACGCGTCGAAAGAGAGAGCTTTTTTGTTGGCAAGCTTACAAGTCGAGAGAGAGAGAGAGCTTTTCACACAGCCTGTTGTCCTGCTTTGTCCTGCTTGTCCATAAAAAAGCTATCAAACAGCTGAGCTCTGCCTGCGCATGCGTTGACCTTGTCAGAGTTGACAGCTCTTGCTTTGACAGTTGTTTGGCATGCGGCGCGTTGTAACGGCACTTTTCGGGGTTGCAACACACTTTAAGACTTGTTGCAAGTGTTGCACAGTTGATTGTTGACTAATCCATTGATTAATCGAGGCTATTAGCCCATAATCGAAGGGGATGTGCAATGAGTTGAGGCTGAAATTGGGGAAAATTCAGTGGGAAAGGAGTTTTGAAATAAGTGTTGCCTACTTATCAGCTGATGAAGGGTTATTGAAGAAATATTAAAGAAATTATAAATTTTTAATTAAATACGATAAATAAATTATTGGATAATAATAAATAAATAAACTTTAAGCGATTTTCAAAATAAATTAATCTGGAATGCCATAAGCCTCAAGATGCGAATAAAGTTAATTTCTTTCTAATTATAATGTTTATTAAATTTTCAATAACATCAGCGAATCTCTTAAGTTCTAAATCTATAGTTAATAGTGTTTTTTTATGTGCTGTCAATTACAATTACATACACATACAATCATAATTATAATTACACATACACATGCAGAGACAGACACGTTCATGGAGGCGATATACAGTTACATTTATGTTTATCTAAATATGCAATTTTGGCGTTAAAATATGTAATTTCTTTTCGTTATATGTTGAGTTTCTTGTTTTTGTTTTTTTGAATCTTACACTCAGGTTTATAAGTATGCCTATGAGATATATATATATATATTAGGTATATAGTATATACTATATATATCTGTATATGTCTTTATATAATATACAATTCAAATGGACGCGCAACTAGAGCGTTTTATTTGGTCGCATTAAAATTCACGTGACTCGCAGATGCATCCAGCAGAAAATCACTACATGCTGATGTGAAACTGGAACTGGAACTAGTTTCGATGGGGATTTAGGGTTTGCAGATGGAACTCAATTTCTTTAGGGATGTGGAACTTAAACCTGAATAGATTATAAAACCGATTGGAGGGAATCCATTAGATCTGAACTATATGCGAACAACCTATGCGGAACTGAATCTAGATTATTATCATAATTTTATACTGACGGAGCCAGGACTAGTTCGAAAACCTATTGCTTAATTAGAAAGCAATCCGTATGGCGAAATGTTTGCAGATCCAATGGATTAGAACTAAATGCAGGAATTGGAACCATTCCGGAACTAAAAGTAAAGCAAGGAATACAGGTAAATGCATGATTCGAACCGGAACTAGACTTAGAACCTTGTCTTAAATAAAACCCCATTGTGAAAGGAGCAAAGTTTGCAGATCCAATGGATAATCACTATATGCTGGAATGGCAGACAATGCCGGAACTGGAGCTTGAACTAGATGCCAAGCTGGCACTGAAGATGTAGGAGATTAGACAAACTACAACTAGGTTTACAACGTACACAAGTAACAGTTAAAATATGATCAGATCTGAGGGTTATGCAACTCAAGCTAACCTAATCACTGACCGCCCCATCACTGTGCACGTTCCCATTTCCATTCCCATTCCCGTGACCGATGAGGGTCTCGATGCGAAAGTCCTTGGCGTTCGTTTGCCGGCCACAGCGCAACGAAGTTGCGGGCTGTGCATGTTTCATGTGCAGCAGGTTCGTCCTGGTCAGCGGGCGGAGAGCGGTGTGCGGCGTGTGGCAGTGAGCCTGCATTGGTAGCTTGGGACTGGACGTAATGGACGATGCCTCCGCTTGATCGAAGAGCAGCACAGCATAGGGCGAGGTGCGTTCCGGTTCCGTATCGCGTACGCTCGTCTCGGGAACTGTATCCAGGCGATTGGTGGGATTCGTGCACACCGAGTCCACGGAATCCGATATGTGTGAGTCCTGTTCGTTGTCATCATTGCCACTCTCCACATCGATCTTGTCGCACGACGCATCGTCGTCGGCGTCCGCCTCATCGTGGTAGGCATTGAGATCCGCGTAGGTGCTTCTCTCTCTATAATCTGCCACGCCGACTGCAGCCGCGGACACATCGAATGCATAAGGATTTTTGTACTTGCTGGCTCTGCTTGCATCGTCGCCCACTGCACCAGCGCCACCATGAGGCAGTGCATCCCCCGCCGCCGCTGCCGCCGCTGCAGCTGCTGCCTCTGCTGCACGTCGATTGATGAATGAGAGACGATCGAACTTGTCGCCGCCGCCGCCGCCTCCTGCTGTGCCCTGATAGAAGGAGGCTTCCGCATTGGCAAAGAAATTGAACTTCTTGTCGACACGCAGCGCCGTGTCGAACACATCGTTGGGTGTGTGCATCACATCAAAGTCCCGATTGCCATTGAAGTTGGGCACATTGAAGTGCACCGGCACCAACGGCACCGGCTTGCGTATCCAGAACGGCGACAGTGTGCCAAAGACGGCGGGAAACGAGAAACGCTGCATGGCTGGGGCGCGCTTGTAGCGCTTTCGTCGTCGCAGGAAGCTGCCATTGTCGAACATGTCCTCGGCCAGCGGATCCAGGGTCCAAAAGTTGCCCTTGCCAGGGTTGCCCGGCTCGCGGGGCACCTTGATGAAGCAGTCGTTCAAGCTGAGATTGTGCCGGATGGAGTTTTGCCAAGCGGGAAACTTGTCCTTGTAGTAGGGGAACCTGTGAAGCAGCGAAGGAGTTTCTTCTATTAGAATTAGCACTGGTATTCTTTTAAGTTTATTTTATGAAAGAAATATATATAAATATAAGGAATAAAAAGTAAAGTGTATATTCAAAAGAGTTGTTAATATTTATGTGCGTGCTAAATATATAACAAGGGTATATAAATATATAACAGGGGGTCCTTTACTCTTCTTTAAACTTTATAGTATTTTTGATATTAATTATAATTAAATGGCATAGTTTCTTAACTTTAAATAAATTTTCTCTAAAATCGGTTCATAGCAATACGAAAATTATATAAAATAAAACATAACTTTTATAATCTGAAAAATCTTAAATAAATCTAACTATAAATTTATTTATTAAGCCTTTTCTATTTTTACAATGTTTTGTGTATTGTAAATAAAAGTTATAAAATAATAATATTTAAATAATAATATTTAGTATAATGCAATACAGTAATAAATAAATAATAACATACTATCAATAGTAAATAATACATGAAAAATGATAAAGATTATTAGAACAGTTTTCCGATGGGTTATTCAATTATTTTACAAAATCATTTATCAAATAAATTATACAAAATACAGATATCAAATTGCATTGAAAAAAGATTTAAATATTTATTAATCATTTTTAGACTTCCTAATTCACAATATCAAAGACAGCTTGAAAAAGAAAACCCATTAGATATAACATTTCTTTCTGGTGTCAAGAAACTCTTCAGATGTTTTATATTCAATTAATGTAATATTGTAGTAACGATAGTAGTGTAAATACTATCTTACATAGCACATACACATATTCCCACAATATTCTATTACGAGTATAATTGAGATTAAGATAAAATTTAACTATTTCGCAACACTAATTGTAATCGCGTTTATATCGCTCTACATATATGTATACATATATATAAATATATCAAAAGTGTTCCTTATAAATTTCAAAAGTAATAACTTTAAATCAAGGAATACTCCTACTTACCGCGACATAATGAAATCACATATTCCACTGAGTGTTAGTTTCTTGTGCGGCGACTGTAGAATGGCCATGGTAATGAGGGCTATGTAGGAATATGGTGGCTTAACCAGCGGGCCGCCGGCAGAGCAGTTGCCGTTGGCGGAGCTGCCGCCATTGCTATTGTTGTTATCCCCAGAACCACCAACCGACGGCTCGAAGTCGCTGTCATCGCAGATCATGGACATTTCATCCGCAATGGCGGCGGCACGTGAAGATGCACTGCCTCCACTGCCACGTTGGCTCTTGTGCAGTGGCGGCGGCGATTGGGAGGCACTGTCATGCAGAACAGCATGCATGGGATCCGAACTGGTGTGCATACTGCAGGCGCCAACTGTTCTACACTGCGCGCAAAACTTAATGTGCGTTTTGTATTATAATTTGACTTAATTTGTAGTAGAGGACGTAACACTTGTTTGACTATTGCTCAGGAACTAATTCTTTGTCACAATCAAATTTACGATATTCGAATTTTCAACACATTTCTTATTTATTCCGTTTCTCGTTTATGTTTGTTTCCGTTTTACAATTTCCGTGCTGCGCGTTTGACTTTCACACAGCGAGTGAGCGAGAGAGAGAGTGAGTGAGTGAGTCTGGGATCACGACGGCATTTGTCGCTTCGCATCCGTCGTGTCTGTCTGTTTTAGGCGGAATCCTTTTGCCAAATGTTAACTGAATCGCAACGAAAACGAAAATCTTCTCGCCCGAAATGTTTTTCTACATAACTCAAACATTTATTTATCGAAACCGCTGCCGCTGTCGCTTCCATGAGCTTTTGTCGGCTCGGCTATGTTTTCGTATCTCGAATAACTGTGATTCTACTGCCGACGTCGTGGCGTTGACAGCAGCAGCAGCAGCGCAGTCAACGTTGTCAGCAGCATCCCCAGTCAACTGTTGTGTGTGCACGCGAGAGAGAGAGGGACTGAGACTGAGAGAGCGAGAGAATGCTTAGCAGGGGGATGACTGAGATTGTAAACCAATCTACGCGACCAACTGCACTCCCAATCAAGCGACAACAGCTACAGTGAGTAGGGGGAGGGGCAGCGGCAAAGGGAGAGATTGGCAGGGGGGCAGGGGCGTGCACCAATACATACAACGTACGACGTAATAACATAAAATGGTGGAGTGCTGCTTGCTGTAAATGTGATATTTGTGTTTTCGTCGCTGCTCCTTCTCCTGCTCCTGTGCCTGTCACTGCTACTGCTTACTGCTACTCCTACTGTCACTCCTCCCTCTCCCACTCTTTATCTTGCTTTCTCACTCTCTCTTGCGCTCTCTTTGTTGCGCTCCATTGTGTAAAGCGTGCAAACGCAAATTGGCAGGCGACGCCAGCAGAGAAGCCAAAACTCAGGCTCCCTCTGTCCTTCCCCTGGCTTTGCCTTTCCCCTCTGCTATCCCTCTGTGTCTCTGCCTCCTCTCTCCCTCTGCTTCTTCCACTTCCTTTCTGCTTTTCCCTCTGCCTTTGCCGCAGGGCTGGCGAGCAACATTTTCGCAAATTTAGCTACCTTTTGCTGCGTTGACGTCGCGGCTCTTAATAATGTTTCATTATGTCAGCAGGAGAGAGAGAGAGAGAGAGTGTCAGAGAGAGGGAGTCTGTGTGTGTGTGTGTGTCTGTGCTAGTATGCGCTCTCGTTCAAATGTTAGCATTTTTATGTGCGAATGTTTTTCTAACCGTATGTCGGGCGTTCTCGTTCTCTCGTCTCAATTCAGTTGGAAGGCGCCTACCCAAGAGAGGGAGAGTGAGGGGCACAGCGTATGTTTTGTATTTGTATATATATGTGTGTGTGTGTGTCTGCGCTTGTAGTGTAAGCTGCTGTGCGTGTTTGTGTGCGCGCTTTATTTCTCTTTTTCATTTTCGCTGTTTTTGTTCTTCAGTTGTTAGACATTATTGTTGCTGTTGTTGTTACTGTTGCTGTTGTTGCTATTGTTGTTGTTACTCTTGTTGCTGCTGTTGCTGTTGTTGTTACTCTTGTTGCTGCTGTTGTTGTTCGCTGTCTTCCCTTTTCAAATTAAACATTCAGTAGTCAGTTTTATTTGTTGTACTTTGTTCAAATTAGTTTTCAGTTTTGCGGAAGTTGCTGGCACACAATCACAGACACACACACACACACAAACACATACACACATACATATATTGAGGCAGCTAAACAATAATGGCTGGCAGCAGCAGCTTCTTGTGGCCCCTCCCCCTTGCCTTTGCCTCTGCCTCTGCCCCACTTCACATGCTGCGCCAGGACAATATTGATATCGTTTCATTCTCCTTGTCTGATTTTCATTATTCTATTTTCTTCTGCTTGCCTCTGCTTACACGCGCCCCCTTCCTTTTACTGCTGCCCTTCCCTCTCTCTTGCTTCTTCATTTCTGCCATTCGCCCTTACCGAAAACTTACTTGGCCACACTTACAAATCACTGATTTTTAGCCAACTTTATGGGCGTGGTAACGCCTTTGTCTGCCCCACTCTCTGTATGTGTGTGTGTGTGTAAGCCTTATTGGGGTTTGAATTGCCGTTGTGCAATTTAGTTGTGGTAAATTTATTGCGGATTTCCTTTGTCTTTTTACGGTTTTAGATGAACAAATCCAAGCGAACTCCCCAAAACAAAAAAATGTAATAAACTACAGACACAAGCTGAAGCTCAAGCTCAATCTGTAGCTACATATTGATTTTGCTTTCATCTTTATTGGCAAACATATGCAGCGACAGTTGTCCCTAATCAATTCTCTGATTTGCACAGGCAGAGGAATTCAAAAAATAGATAAAACTTGCTTATGAATTTGACATGAAAAGAATGCAGTTAACAAATGAAATATAGAGAATTTAAAGGGGCGTGCACTAAGGCAACATATAATCAAATAAAGCTTTATATATATATAAAACTGTTATTAATTTATTGTAGAATGGATTGGAGTATTTAGTATTAGGAGAAAGGCAATAAGTTATTATAATAAGTTATAATAATAAGTCATAAGAATTAGTTGAGTTTAAAAAATATAGTATATATAATAATTATGTAACTCTGTAAGTATGATATGATGCCATAGATATTACAGTTTTCATGTCAAATTTTTTGTCAATTTCTATAAGAATTAACATTGTGATTGCTTAAAATATTTAAGTCTTTTCTCGATTAACAAAACGATATTTTGAGATGTTGATAATTAAATATTCACTATAAAATAAACGAAATATATAATGTCTGTACTAATTTGTGTTCCTGCAATCGATTAAAAGTAAAGTTTAGAGAGAAATTTGCTTTTAAGGTCGACAGTATTTGGTAAGGACATTCCAGATGAGAATCGATTGATATCTGAGAAATGTTAAAACATTGCGAAAGTAATTACCTGCAGATAATTGCACTTTTTCTGGTATTAACAAGTATGACAACCTTAATTAGTTAACTGAATTATAGTACCTGATTTTTAGTAGCTAATGGCATGAATCCCAGTAGGATTATTTATATAGCTAATTATATATATAGCTTATCATATAAGTCATCCCTCATCAACCACTTTCGCTACTTACTAAGTCACTTCATTTTGAAGTTGAAAAGACTCTCCTAGGGTATTTACTAGAGATAGTTTCTAACACATTATATTATATATAAACCACATATATATAATATAATATATATTATGCATACATCCTTAAACACATCTACACAAATATCATATTTACATATATTCATCATTGCTCCCTTCTCTGTCTAACCAAAAGGCGCATTATAAAATATGGCATATAATAATTTGAGACTAATTGACGAGTTGTTTTAATTCCCTTATGGCGTGGGCACAGTGACAGCCACAAGTATAATTACAGTTGCCATAGGTACACTCAACCTATCCTGCTCTCTCTCTCTCTCTCTCTCTTTACCGCTGCTTAGGGCTACGTTTAACGAGCCTTCAAACAGCTCAATGCACTGCGCCAGCCCCTGTCAATCTACGGTTAATCATTGCTCGAGCACAGCAGGGGCAGGAGCAGGACATGGCATGTAGGGGGGCTGCGCCAGTTGAGCGTGATGTGAGATGCGATGAGGATGCAGTGAAGCTTTCCAGAGGCGAACAATTAACTTATGCGCAAACAATAACGCCGAAGAATGCATGCTGACAGCAAAGCATCGCATCCTGCTCAGTCAGGGAGGAGAGGAGGGAGAGGGAGTGGAAGATGGTGCAGGGATAGCGGCATGATCCAGCAATAATCCTTCTTTTGTCAGCAAATTTATTGCACACAAACAAAAAAACAAGCGCTGCCAAAACCGGACAAGCAAATGGGGGAGTAACAAGACAAGGAACTGGACGAGGACGAGGATGAGGAGAGAAGAACGAAGGCGACTTTAGAGTCGAGTCGACTGTGGATTTTTATTGCGAAATCTGCAAAAGGCAAATAAAAGATTTGACACTCGAATTGCCCGCAACAAGGAGACAAATTGAAAGGAATGAAGGGCACACGGCTGAGGCTGAGGAACTGAGACAATGCCAAATGGCTTTGAGCTCCAACATCAGTCGAGGGCGGCAGCTATTGATACTGCCGTCGCACCTGCAAAGGCAAACACTCTCTTTCTCTCTTCGAGCACATCCTTTTGTTGTTGTTGTTGCTGGGCAGGTTTAATGGCTGGCCTGCTTATGTCATTATTGAATCCTTGAATTGTGTTGCAGCAGCAGCAGCATCGCAAGCCTAAGAAGAGCAACACACACTCGAGTGCTGCAATCCTTGAGGCTCGAGTGACGCTCAATTTGATGGACGAGCACAACAGGATGCCACAATCGAGAATCAACCCCTCCTCCTGCCCCTCACCTGCTTGTGTACAATGGGAAAAATCACAGCAGGCGAATTGCAACCACAGAAGCGTAGCTGAGCACTGTGCAACAAATCGCTTCAACCTGCCACAGGGCGGCGGGGCAAAACAAGTGGCAAGGCAGGCAACACAACAAAGCAGGCATATTTTACGCTCGATTTAGCAGGGCAAGGGGAAAGGAAAGAGAGAGGAGAGTGAGCGGCAGCAAGTGGCAGTTCGAGGCTCATTTCATTCATTTGTCCATTTGATGACGATGATGCCGGTGCGCTTAAGCCGCTTGTTTGGGCGGCAATAAAAATCATCGAGAGGCAGCACACCCCTTACACCACAAGCCACCCCCGGCTCAATTTCTCAATTCATAAATAAAGCCCAAAGCCCTGCGAATGTGTCAGCACAAGTGTGGAAATTATAAGAGCGCAAGCAGCAGCAGCAACAGCAACAGAAGCAGGCGCGGGCAGGAGCGGAGTGCAGGCAGCGCGGGCGGCGGGTTGGTTTACAGTGGGCGCACGCCTTGCTAGTGATACCCGCTGCACAAAGGGTAGAAGGGTAGTATGAACTTGTGCTAAGCAAACATGTATACATACATAATAAAGAGTATTTAAGAGTCGATATATTCATGTCTTTTTATCCAATCTTTTTTATCTTTTTTATCTGTCTGTTTGTGTGAGCATCTAGATCTCAGAGACTATAAGAGCTAGGTCTACCAAATTTGGTGGCAATATGTTTTAATATTGCGTGCAGTTAAAGGTGCTTTTAAAATTTGACCACGCCTACTGTTAATCAGTAAAAACATAACTTTAAACGTAATTTAAATGCTAGAATGTTCAATTTTGTTAAGCACAATATCCTAAACAATTCAAAACATTTCTAAAAATTAGGCAGCGCATGAATAATTAACATAAAAGTTATACAAGATACAGTTTTAAAGAGGTACTGATTTCCAAGACAGCTCCACAAAGTATGCAACATAAAACACGTTAAACACATTAGTCAATAAATATTTAGTGAACAGCGGGTATATCACAGTCGAGCAACTTCCACTCTCCCTTTCGTGCCTGTTATTGTTATGCCTGTGTGTGTGTGTGTTCTGAACCTAAACCGCACGTTGCGAACCGCCAAATAAGCCAAAGCATTTGCGCGTCTCTCTGTGCCTCCCCCTCTCTCCTTGCCCTCCTCCCACCCTTAAACTGCTTGTGAATTGCTTTGCATGCGCAGAGCGCAGCGCACTTGGATCGCATTAAGTTGATTTATTATGCGCTGAAGAATTCAATTAAGTAGGATGATTGTCACTTGTCCGTATGCCACGATACACTCCTCCTCCTCCTCCTCCATGGCCGCTCTTCATTTTCATTCGGTTTTTATTGCACTCTTTCGCCTGGATTTCGCTTGGCTTTTTGCCTTCTGCCGCCAACGTCGACGTGCGCTTAATTTGCGGGGCGTGATTATTCCGACAGTTGTTAATAGTTGGCCCTGATCTTGGGGCTTCGCTGCTGTAAATACGGCACGCACAGACAACAGTGAGCAGACCGAGCAGACTACGCCATAATCGCCGTCGAGTCGGCATTTGTTTTGACTGACTAAGGTACGGGGGGGAGTGTAGAAAAGGATGAGCCGAAGGCGTTAAAAGTCAAACGGAAAGGCATTTATCTGTCTGAGCACAAATTATGTTTTGACAGCAGCAAATAACCGTGAAAGTGGAGAGGAGAGGGAGAAAGGTGAGGGAGAAAAGGGAGGATGAGAAAGGGGAAGCGAAAGTGTAGGTTTATTAGTGGTAAAATCGTTGTCATAATGTTAGTGCTGAATAGAATATGAAGAAGCTAACAAGATTGGTTTGTTTTATTCCAAAATGAACTATTCAATATATGTATTAATAAGAAGCATTCAACTAGCTTCTACAATCTTCTTTTTGCGAAGGAGTATAAATATAATAATATACATAAGGAAAACTTTTAACATAAACTCCTCTTTCTTATCATGCAAGAATCTGAAAAATCAGAAAATTTCATAGTGCGCTTTTCAGCGCCTTTTAAGTAGATCTAAAGAATATTATTCAAAAGCCCTATATGATTGATTATATGAACAGTTACTCTAATTTATAATAAAATATAATTGATTATATCAACAGTTACTCTAATTTATAATAAAGAAAGATTAATTTAATCAAAATAAAGGAATATTTGAAGATCTCTTTGAACTTAGGTACGTGTAAATTGATTTATATATGACTATTCATTTCTAAATGAAATCTACTTCTTATTAATGGTTTAAATGAAAAGAAAATACTACGTAAGTCCGGAATAGCAGCGAAAATATAACTTTACTCTTCATAACTCCCTAATTCCTGGGAAGTTCATCAAATATAAAAGTTTACCATATACAAATTTTTACATAAGAGTTAGTTTTACCTTCCACGTTCTTTTCATTCATAATATATAGATAGAAATTAGAATATATTTACTTTTGTCACTATATTTACACAGCAAGAGCGCCTCCTTCCTCCAACATAAAACCTCGACCACTTGAAAAGTGTAAAAACATAATATAAAGCCGTAACACAAGAGATATAGAGACACGACACGACACGACACGACCTAATAACTGATGCTGTGGCACGTGTCGAGCGGGCGTCGTTTAACGGGTGTTAGGTAATTCACACTTCCTGCCAGGACAACGGAAAAGGGGGAGGGTGAAGTAGGCGATGCAACACGTTCCTGGAATTTCATTAAATAATCGTTAGTGTAAATCAATTTGTTAGATCAAAGTGGGCGACATGGCGACAAATGAAAAGAAAATACACACATATCAATCTAGCTACCGCCGTCCGTCGATGATAATGTTCCATGATATTACCAATTCGGCAACGGGGGCACAGCAAATAAAATGCAAACAGGACAAATATTGGTGAGGCACGCTGTCGAAATTACAAAACGGGGGCACGTGCCACGAACCGCGAGACGTGAAGTGTGAACACGTGCCCCCCCTTGCCTCGTTATGACCCCGTATCAGTGTCCAAAATCAACAATATATTGCGCGTAATATCAATAGATATTATAGATATAGCTTTGCGACTATCTAGAGTACAGACCCACGCTAGATGGTTAGACCTTTTGGGCTGTCTGATTGACAGACAGACAGCTTGACAGACTGATTCAATCAAGTGCGCGACTGAGATTTGGAATACATCAAGAGACTCATTGTCGTAATCGCATTAGGTCTTTAGACTCATCCACAACAAATAGAATTGTTTTGGATGCCTAAAAATTAACAAAATTGGGTATATACGGTTGGAAGGAAGGTTTGCAACTGACAAGGAGAGCTGGGTTGCACATATAGTATTTGAACTCATAGTTAAACTGTTCAAACACATGTTATATCTGCTATTATAGAACCTAGAGTCATTAAATTTGGCATATAGATGCTATAATATCTAATGTAGCCTTGTGTAATTGCAAACCTGTAGCTAGTTTATATCTACATAACTTGTGATTGAGTTATGAATAGATGAACTTATTATTGAACTACACTGAGAATAGAAACAGTCAGATCAGTTGTTAAATACAATAGTTATGCAGGGTAGCCTTTAGTCGTACTGTCCTCACTTGTTTACCAAACGTTTCAATTGTCCTGCAAAAGGTACAAGCGTTCGAAATTTAATTTAACGCATTTACATGCGGCTTAAGACTTCAGCCTCGCCTTGGGCGCAGGGCAAACAAATCAAATGTATTTAGGAGTACCGACTGAAGCTTCGAACTGCGAACTGGGAACTCAAACAAAGGGATGCGACATACGCTTCCATACGAGATGAAATGAAATTTGCTTTTCGGCAGCGCACTTGACAGAGCCAGTGCTGGCCAGGATGAGGCCCAGGCTGGCACAATGCTCTGCAGCTGCGACCCTGCGCACATGCTGCCTACTGCTGCGGGTGGTGCGTGTGGTAAGCAGGGGGCAGGGGGAGGGAGGGGGGAGTATGCGTCCTTGGTGGTTGCTGGCTGCGAGTTGAAAAACTCAATATTTGAATAACTTACTACCGTGCAAGCGGACTTCGAGTGCGGACTCAACTGTGGCTGCTCTTCTGCCTCTGTTGCTTACCCCCCCCCTCTCTCTCGCTCTTCCCCCCGTGCAGCCTCATCCTCAACCCTATAAAAGGACAATTATTTGTTTATACGCTGTCATTTAAATTGAGTTCTAATGTCGACAATAATCCCGTTGGCCCAAAAACTGTGCCCTGTATGCACTTGTGATTACAAACAGTTGCAGCTAAAAGTACGCGCACACACACAGAGAGAGAGACTGCCTGCCCTGTTTATGTGGGCACCATTATTTGCTCTATCACGTACGCAGTCGAAAGTTATGAGTCCATTATATCCGTAGTAAATACAAATATCCATAATCCTTACCAAGGGCCATGTCCTTCTTATCTCCTCGTCCGACGAGGTCCTGTGCACTCGAACACATGTACGCGTAATTGTTTGCCAATGTCCTCAACTGTCGTGAGAATATTCGCCTGCCATGAGTACGCATATTCCATGTCATACATGTACATTCCATTGAAGGGTATTCGAGGTCGCAGCAATATTCATCAAACCAAATTCGCAGCTGAAGCGACGTTTTTGCCGAGGGCTGAAGTGTTTTTGCGCAAAAACTGTAATTTTTATTCATTTCCAGGACGCACTCAGAAGTGGCTGCTAAACGATTATTAGCAATTTGATATAACTGCATGTAAGTACAACACGAGAACAAGTCAACAACGGATCCGCACACACACCACACACACACACGCATACACTCGCACGCTCTCCTACACATCACTCTTATGTAAGTGGCTACACGTGTATGTATGTACAAGCGTGTGTGTGTGTGTGACAGCAAACAGCACAAAAATCACTTCAGTTAACTAAGTCGTCGCAACAACCATGCGCCGACTGCGACTGCGACGCAGCAGCAGCAGCAAAGGATGCAGAGAGCCAGGCAGTCACTCTCTCTCTCTCACGCACACACACACTGTGACAGCGGCCATTGCAAAAGGCGTGCCAGGCAGCCAGCGCAATGAGCCAATCAGCGCACAGCAGCGACGTCGACAGCGCAGCATGCAGGCGCCATTTGCTGCTGCCTGCGTCGCTGCTACAGATACTTTGCTTTGCTCTGCTGCTGCGTGCTGCGCTGAAAGTTAAGCTCATTGCCATATTTTCGCTTTTCGCTTTTTGCCGTTCTCTTTTGAATTTACTTTACTAACAAAACATGACTGTTGGCTGGCAAAAAGGAAATTGTTTTATCAAATGGGTTTCCTTACGCTTTTTTATTATGAAATTAATTTCCCAACATCGTCTGCGCCTTTCTCTCTCTCCCCTCTCGTGTGTAATTCCCGCTCTTTGAACATCGTCGTCTTGCGCGCTGTTTACTCGCACAATTTTCATATTTCTGGAGTATTTAATGGATATGTTTGCATAGCTTTGTAGCCCAGTTACCCTCCCGCACCCCGAACTCCTTTGCTTGGCATATTAAAATGCAAATCTTGATTACGCATTTAAGTTGCGCAGACAAATTAAATTCATTTAATGTTCCAAACTGAACTTTGCCAGTTGAGCGCATATGTTTTCTCCTATGAAACTCGCACCTGCCCAGCAGCGGCGGCAGCTAAAATCGATGGGCATTTGGCCAAGGGGCACTTGAGGGGCTTCCCCGTCGGAAGAGTGTTGAGTTTTCTTGAGTGTAAATCGCACAAACAAATTAATATTGTAATGTGGCCAATAAAGATGCCGGCGAGTGTGTGGTCTGCATGTTATGACTGACTGACTGTTGTGTGTAGCTGTGCGTGTACATGTGTGTGTGTGTCGATCTGTGGTCGTGTGTGTTACGTCATAAATGGCAAGTTGCCGTTGCAAAACAGCGAAAGTTACTCAATGCAATTGAAGCCAATGTGAATTTGCACTGGCAAATCGATAACACTGCGCTACAAAGAAAGAAACAAGAAACAAACGGCATACTCTTCAGGAAAGAAGGTCTTTTAACGAAATGTGAACTTGATGGCTGTTAATTATGTATAGATTGCATAGATGGTCACCCATATTGTTTGTTTAGATATGTCGAATATAGTCAACCTCATTT
Source organism: Zaprionus nigranus (assembly GCA_018903425.1). Taxonomy (NCBI): domain Eukaryota; kingdom Metazoa; phylum Arthropoda; class Insecta; order Diptera; family Drosophilidae; genus Zaprionus; species Zaprionus nigranus. Next base: position 1,564,851 of record JAEIGD010000010.1, read on the forward strand.
GGCAACAACTCAGACATAATGTCGAAACATTTTTACCAATATTAAAAAAGAGCAGGCAGTACTTGGTCTTGACTGTATACTATGGTCACCCTAAATTCAAAAAATCAGTCAAAACAGCAGCCTTTATTCCCAATACAAGTCACAATATGATCGAAACTGCGACTTTACTGTGAAGTAATTTTGATTTCCATATACGATAAGCTGCAACAATTTATATTCTTCTTTTAGGTTTGATTTTTCCTTCCCCTAGACCTTGTTGCACAGTGTAATCGATACGAAAATCAGACTCAAAATAGAATGACCACTAAGTCAGTTAGCAAGAATGCCAGACAGCTAATTGTAAAATCAGTTTAGGCGCGATTTTCACTGGGCTCGGCTCACGACGGGAAGTTCTCAACTAAAAATAAAAAACTTAAACGTAAAATTTTAAGTAAAAACTAAGCTTAATGTTTAGCAAAAAATCTGTTAATCTGTAAAATTAAATAAAAAGGAATTAATTATTAATTAAATATGGTTCAATTCCAAGGGAATTCCGTTGCCGGTGGCAGTGCTGGTTAGTAATACAACAATTTTTAAATGAAAGCAGTTAAAATCATTATGGAAACGAAAAAACTTGGAGGATGACATTGAAAATCATGTTATGTGCAGTTCTCGACTAATTAAATAAAAGTTCCGTGAAGAATTCTTGTGGCAAATTAAAAATACCAAAAGCAATTGAAGATTAAAATGTTTTATGTGAAGTTTTGTTTAAGTATATTTATTACATAGTTTAATAATTCATAAACTTACATAAGAAATCCAATTATAAATAAAATATTTCTTAATGTGTATGGCACTGAGACTGACATAACCTCAAAGTATATTATAAAAGTGCAAAGAAAATTAAAATAATAAGCCTAAAAACTGTTAACCTGAAGAACGCAAGAAAAAAGAATAAATTATTAATAAAATATACTACATTTACAAGGGATTGTGTGATAAAAGTAACAAAACGTGTTCATAACCTCACTTTATATTATGAATAAAACAGAAAATAATGCTGAAAACTTACGAAACACATAAAATACGAGTACAATGCAACAATAACATTTTATTCATATATTTTATTATTTAATGTGATATTATTTTCAATCTGTCTATTGTACAACCTTTACTTTATTTCACTTTTCATCATTCTTCTCCAGAGCACATTCACATGGTGACTTTAGATAAAACGGGCAAGAAATCTTTTGGCATTTGCATTGTGCGTGGTGAAGTGAAGGACTCGCCCAATACGAAGACCACAGGCATCTTTATAAAGGGCATTGTGCCGGATAGTCCCGCGCATCTGTGTGGCAAACTCAAGGTGAGCACAAAGTGTCTGAGGGGGATTCAACTGAGCATCTTCTCTTGCTCTCAGGTTGGTGATCGCATACTCTCACTGAACGGCAAAGATGTGCGGCATTCTACAGAGCAGGCGGTCATTGATCTCATCAAGGAGGCGGACTTCAAGATCGAACTGGAGATACAAACGTTTGACAAGAGCGAGGAGACCAACAAGAATGATCCGCGCAGCAATGGTTACATGCAGGCCAAGAATAAGTTTAATCAAGGTAAGTGAGGGGTACATTCTTGGAGCATGTACATCATTAGATTCCCCTTCAGACCAAACCCCCAACAACAATATGACGCGACAGCCAACAGTGCGCAACGAACCCAAGCGGAATACAACTTTCTCGGCCTCCACTCGCGCTAAGCATGCGCCATCCAACTACATGGATGAGGATGACGAGGATACGCGTGACATGACCGGACGCATACGCACGGAGGCGGGCAAGGAGGTAAACATAACGGAGTCCATCCTCTTCTCTAATTACCTTAATAATTACCCTTCTCGCTTCCCCTGCAGATCGATCGCGCCTCGGCGGGCAACTGCAAGCTGAACAAGCAGGAAAAGGATCGCGACAAGGAGCAGGAGGATGAGTTCGGCTACACAATGGCCAAGATCAATAAGCGCTATAACATGATGAAGGATCTGCGTCGCATCGAGGTGCAGAAACAAGGCAGCATGCCACTGGGCATTGCGCTGGCCGGGCACAAGGATCGACAGAAGATGGCCTGCTTTGTGGCTGGCGTTGATCCCAATGGCATCTTGGCCAGCGTCGATGTCAAGCCTGGTGACGAGATTGTCGAGGTCAATGGTAATGTGCTCAAGAATCGCTGCCACTTGAATGCCTCCGCTGTGTTCAAGAACGTTGACGGCGAGAAGTTGGTGCTAATCACCTCGCGCCGCAAACCCAATGATGAGGGCATGTGTGTGAAGCCCATCAAGAAGTTTCCAGCGTCCACCGATGAGGCAAGTGATCGTTAGCTGCGTGCTCTATCCCTACTCTATTGTAATCCCTTCTCTGCCTGCAGACCAAGTTCATCTTTGACCAGTTCCCCAAGGCACGCACTGTGCAGGTGCGCAAGGAGGGCTTCCTGGGCATAATGGTCATCTATGGCAAGCACGTGGAGGTGGGCAACGGCATCTTTATCTCCGATCTGCGTGAGGGCTCCAATGCAGAAGCGGTAAGTGGGCAATGGGCGCATCATTTCCAATGTTCATCTTCTTTTCCCCTTTAGGCGGGCGTCAAAGTTGGCGACATGCTGCTGGCTATCAACCAGGATGTCACCCTGGAGTCCAACTACGATGAAGTGCGTAAGTCAAATGCTGCATGGATGCGTTATTAACCCTCTTCCTCACAGGCAACGGGACTGTTGAAACGTGCTGAGGGCGTGGTGACCATGATACTGCTAACACTCAAGAGTGAAGAGTCCATAAAAGCTGAGCGCGAAGAGGTAGAGAAGAAGAAAGAGGGTAAGTCAGCCAAGGGGTTATCTATACCAGACTCCGTTCACCTTCTGTTTCCGGTCTTGCAGAGGCTAAGAAGGAAGAAGAGAAGCCACAGGAACCCGCCACAGCCGACATAAAGCCAAACAAAAAAGATTCTCATCGAGGTGAAGATTGAGAAGAAACCATTGGGTGTCATTGTGACTGGCGGCAAGAATAACCATGTCAAGGTAAAGTACCATATACGATATAGTACCGTACATTGGGTTACTCCTCATGTTATCTCCCTGGTTCATCCCATCAGACTGGTTGTGTCATCACACACATCTATCCCGAGGGCGCCCTGGCCAAGGATAATCGCCTGAAGATCTTCGACCACATTTGCGACATTAACGGCGCACCCGTGCACTGCGAGAGTCTGACCACGCTGAAGGTGCATCAGCTGTTCCACGTGACATACGAGAAATCTGTGAACTTTACCGTCTATCGCGCCGATCCGCCCGAACTTGAGAAATTCAACGTAGAGTTCCTGAAGAAAGCTGGCAAGGAACTGGGTCTATCGCTGGCGCCCAATGAACGTGGCTGCACCATCTCTGATATGGTACGTACAAAGATACAGCTTGCTATATATGTGACCCTTCAATATGTTTCGTTGCACAGATACAAGGACAGTATCCGGAAATCGATAACAAACTGCAACGCGGCGACATCATAACCAAATTCAACGGCGACGCACTGGAGGGTTGCACGTTCCAGGTGTGCTATGCGCTGTTCAAGGGCGCCAATGGCAAGATATCGATGGAGGTGACACGACCAAAGCCAACGCTACGCACCGAAGCACCCAAGGCATAAGGCAGGCAAGGCGAGGAGGCCAGACGAGATGCATCCACCACTTGTTGACTCACATGACATGACATGAAATAAAACAATCTCCTCTTAGAGTCAGTTTTACTTTAATAACATCTGTTGTTCCGTTATTGGGTTTATTTTCTCTTGAAAAGGAGGAATTGCTTAGGCTATAGAGCTTGCATTCGATGCGATACGGGGCCACAGATCAGCGCATTCCTTGGCAACGGGCCCGGTAATGGCCGAGCCCTTCATTTCGCCCTTATTATTCACAATGACCCCCGCATTATCCTCGAAATATATAAACACCCCGTCCCTCCTTCTGAATGGTTTACGCTGCCGAATCACCACGGCCGGCATAACCTACAAAGAGAGAAAACGTGTGTAAATAACAAATCTGATAAACACTAGACAGCGCGGCAGAGATTGACAATTATTAGCAGTTTTACCAGAACTTCAAAATCAATAATTGTTTCCTGGAAAACTTAGTACTTATTGCAATACTCTGAACCGCAATCAAGCAAGAGGGAACAGTGGGCAAAATTAGTATATTATTGGCACATGCTAGTGGTTGTTGTTGTAGTTGCTAATTGTTCCATCTGCTTTGACATTTTGGATAGCAAATGTTGCACAGCAAATTTTGCACTCTTCACATTGCTTTTCCTCTTTCTTCTTTACATACCTTCTTTCTCAGCTCAGGCTTGCCCTTCTTGACGGTGGCAACAAACATGTCACCGACGCCAGCAGCAGGCAGACGGTTCAGACGACCACGAATGCCATGCACAGCAATAACGTACAGGTTCTTGGCACCTGAAAATATGCGTATTACACTTATTTAGCACTATTCTCTCATTGTTTGCATTTGTGTTTGCGCATTACCTGTGTTGTCAGCGCAGTTCATCACAGCGCCTACGGGCAAACCCAGCGAGATGCGGAATTTGCCTCCCGCGGTACCACCACGTCCTAAATAACGAAAAACACAAATAATTAATTAAACTGATCATTTGTATCGTGCACTTCACTATTGCGTTGTTATTTTTCATAGATTTATAGTATTTAACGCGATTAATTCGGATTTTATTTATTGAAAAATACCTCTCTTCGACATTTTGCTGCTTATTCGGAACCGAAAGGAAGTAAAAAGAAAGAGCTGGTTCGGCTACCGAGCCGCAGCCAACTTAATTCCAGTTCGCGTTGGAACCAGCGGCGTTGCCACCTTTTATAGGAAAATAACTTATTTTGGTTCATTTACAGTGCTGCCACAACGGGAACCAGTTGTCAATAACAAACTGCTTTTATCGATAACACGATTGTAATTAAATAAGTTACTTAACAAATTACTTAATTTATTTTGATAATATTTCTATATTGTTATGTAAATAAAATTCACAACAAAATAAATATTGCAAACATGTTTACAATTATTATTATGTGTATTATTATTTGATATATTATGTGATATTACAAACGGTTTTCCTGTTTAATTATATGTATTTATGCAACATTAATATCTAAAGAGTACTTTAATTGTATTTGATTAATATCCCAATTTAATTGTTTAAATTTCTTCTTGGCACATTTTCATTATTGCTATTCGCACGAACAGCAAACACAACCGCACGATCAACAAACGCAAGCGCAGCCAACTTCATGCACGCGCTAAACTTTTAATCGACATTAAATTTGATTGTGTACGAAACTGGACTTAATTTGGTAATGGAGAACCAAGGCTTGTTGAGTTACGTTAAGAAAGTCATACACTCTTTGGTTGTATCGACCCCCAATCGCATGACTGTCGAGCAGTTAAAGCGGGACTATGCCAACGAGGAGGGTTCCGTTGTGCCCTTCATGAAGCTGGGCTTCAGAGACATCGATTCATTTTTACGTTCCATACCAGATACTATAATGGTAAGGTTTTAATAACTGTTACTTATGCTACTACAAAGATCTCTTTATCAGGTTTGTGGATATGGACCCATGGCGGAGGTGATAGCCCAGACGCATGCCAAGACTGCACACATTCAGAATTTGGTGCAGTCTCAAAAGCGACCAAGCTATAAAAATAGAAACCGAAGGGGGGGCCCGAAGCCAAAGTTTATATATCCCTCCGAAAGATCGGATCTTGTATTCATAAATGAAAACCATCGACATAACAGTAACAACAATTTTGATTATACAAAGAACCGAAAAATCGGATGTCTTTCAAATTCCAGTTCTAATTATAATGCACAACACTCGAGGCAGGTGCACAGAGCACCTGTAAGGAATGCGGAAAACTCAATAGTAAATTCACTTAATAAGCTTAAAATAAAACCCGTCGATGATGAATCGTCTGTGGACAGTTTCGAAATATATTTACCAAATCAGCCTGATAACTTACAAAGAGTCAAAAATAACCCAATTACGGCTGGAAAAGATGAAGTTCCTATATCCAATGAGCTTAAACAACCAACAGCTGATCTATATATATCCTCAGATGAGGGCCTTGACGGAGATGCCATTCCGGAGTATGCCGTGGCAAGTGTTAATTTTTATTTCATTATATTTCTTGTATTATAATATCTTCTAACTCTTATAGGACGCTCAAGTACTGAATGTGAAGTGTACGAAGAATATAGAACGCCAGACTCTGATTAATGTGGAGACTCCAGTGAATGTCGCTGAGAAGTCGCCTTATTATAATCGAAATGAGATCGAATATGTCTCCTCGGGTGAGGGCTCTGATGGCGAGGCCATTCCAGCTTATGCTGTGGTAGGAAAGCAATACTATAAAGATTGTTCATTCTATAATATATTACTATTCGATTACTTTTTATGTACTAGGACGAACGCGTGATCAACATAGAGTATCCCAAGAACGCGGTTCACTACGATCAGCACTTGCCCACTCGGGATATTCACGAGAAAGTCAAGTTACACGATTGCATCGAAGTGCAGATTGTTTCGGTAACTAGCGCTATAATTTTATTACTAACCTATGTAAAATATTATATATAATTGGTATATCTCTGGTAGGTCTCTAGTCCACACAGCTTTTACTTTTGGATACATGACGAACAGTATGATGATTATAAAGCTATGTCGACCAACATGCAGTAAGTTTTAGAAAATATAAATAGAATGTACATATATCTTATATAAATCTCCATTCAGACGCTTCTACAACAATATCGATGATAAAAGATATACCATACCATTGTTTCTAATAATGTCTGGTCACTTGGGCGTCATTTATTCGAATGATACCATTTGGGAGCGTGTCAAGGTGCTGAATATTAGAGCCGGTAATCGAAGGAACATTGAGGTACGTATTAGAAAAGAAAAAGATACATATTTGAATTGATATATGCATGAATTATAAATACGATATATGAGTATCTGCCCCTTAGGTGGAGCTTATTGATACGGGCGATCGCGACTGGGTTTGCCACAGCAGTTTAAAGTATCTGTGTATAGATTTTGCGACCTTACCACCGCAATGCTGGCCTGGCCGTTTGGCCTGTGTTACACCCCCTAAAGGGTACACAGTTTTCTTTCAATGTCAGCAACTGTTTCTACGAGCTCGTCTCCTATCGCAGACTGTTTGCAAAAGTTGAGAAAATCGGAGATATGGTAAGTCTAGAGAAGGTACGTAAACATAGTACAGAACCTGTTTACTATGCTATATTTACTTGCTAGGATAAGGTTTCTTATATGGTGCTGGTGGACACCGATGCTGATGCTGCCATAAAGAACATTAACATAGCGCTCATCGACTCCGGTTGGGTGCGTCGCAGCTTTAATCCATAGAAGAGCGATATTATAATAATATAGTATATATTATTACCAAATGAAACGAATCAGTTTGTGTTATGTTAAGGCAAACGCTGTCCTTCTGCATTCTTTTATTAGTTTACGTATAATAAAATACTAAGTTACATAAATCTTCAAACAAATTGTTGTCTTTCTCTTGGTTTATGCATGTTTTGGGGGGCAGGGGGAAATAAGAAGAAACAAAAGACACACAAACTACGTATTTATGTGTGTGTGTATGTGCGTAACTTATTACACAATATTTTAATTGAAATTATAATTCGCAATAAATAGAAATATATATATGTAGTTTAACTGAATCGTTTTAACAATTCCCTATAAAAGACAACATTATCTATTAATGTGTTTCCTCTTGTATATATATCTTGTTTGTATGTATGTTGTGTATATAGTCAATGCTTATGTAGGTGTACTTTTTTTCTATAAAGTTTTCTTTTTTGTTTTGTTGCTGCTGCTGTTGGTAACCGTTGGAAACGACGGCACCCTGAGGTTTTTTTTCTTTTTGAGGCTGCTCTACTACGTTAGTGTTCGTGTCTTCTTGTGTGTGTGTGTGGTTGTATATGTATTTTTCTTTAGTGAGTGAAAAACTAATAGTTCAACTACTAATGCATTTCTTTAAATTGCTTTTTCAATTATGAATATAATATTGGTTTTAGTTTAGTTTGTTGTTCATCTTGTTCATTGTTGTTGTTGTTTGTTTGTTTTTATCATCTTGCAATGCGTATTTAAATATGCTATATAATTCGCAATAATACAATATTTGTTTGTTGTTGCTCTCGAGTACATAATAGCTACGCGCATTAAATTTCTTCTTTTCTTTTCGTTTTTTTTTTTGTTGTTTTTCATTTGTTTTGTTTTTGGGAATGCATAACGTAACGGTTTTCATTATATCATAAGTTTATGCAATGTTTAACTACAGGTGTGTGTGTGAATGTGTGTGTCTCTGTTTCCGTCTGGGTGTGTGTTAGTGGGTGTATTGAGTTTAGTTGTATGTATGTAGTAGGTCCATAGGACTAACACCTATGTAGCAATTTCAAAAGTCTATTCACACTTTGTTATCGTTACAATATCGTGGGCATAAAACTTATATGTAGATTTACTACTTATATATGTATGTGTGTGTGTGAATGAGTGTAACTGCATGTGTGTGTGTGAGTCTGGCTTAGTAGTGTGTATGTGTGTGTGTGTTTGTTTCAGTTTCCTCTATGGTTTCTGTGTGACTGGCTTTAACTGGCTGTTGAATTTTCTTTATCGTTAAGTTATTCATGTACTCATTTTTTTTGTTTTTGGTGTTTAATTTTTTGTGTGTTTTTTTTGTTTTTCGATTCTTATATTAAAGTTCATCACAGTTAGCGGAGCTGAAATTATGAATAATTATTGAGGACATTGTTGTGTAATACGTTTTCTCTATCTCATTTTTTCGTTTTCTCATGTTGTTCTTGTTTTTTGTTGTTGTTGTCATTTGTTTTTCGTTTTTCTTCTACTAATTCGCAATTGCATATATGTATGTATGTATATGTATGTAGACTACCGTAAATTGATTCATTTTCTTAGGGGTTTCTTCATTTTACTAATTATTATATACGCATGTGTGTGTGTTGGTGTGTATGTTGAGAGAGTGTTCCGTGTTGTTGATTCTGTTTTGTGTGTGAGTTGCTGCGTTGCTTTTGTAATGTTTGTTGTTGTTGTTGCATGAGTGTGTATTACTATTTTCGTTACTGCTTCTCTCCTTCATTCTGCTGCTGCTGTTCTTGCGTTTGTCTTGCTTTCGCCTACGCCCTTAGCTTTCAGAGCTGCATTTACCTCCGCTCAGATGGTAGCCCTGTGCACGCCGACAGGGCTGCTAACGATGCCTCAGTGTCATGGAGTGTTGCCCTCGAAGAGAGCACGAAACTCACCACTGCGCGGCCGCGGCAGACCCTCGCGTATCGTTTGCACCGGCTCAGCAATGCTCGACTCTGACCCATGCAGTAAATTCTCCTTGAGATCCATGTCACTGTGAAGTCAGAAGGAAATATAATGTAGATAGATATATATATTAGATTAAATTGCAGCATGTACACATTGAAGTGAATGAGTACAATAACTATCAAAACAGGCACAACATTTCAAACTGCACTCAACAAATTCTACCCCTTTTAACAGTAAGTGATTGATTTTCTCTTTTACATGCATTCATACAGTAATCTAGTATATGGAGATCTGGCAACTCTCTCAATCAATCACAATTATTTAAATATTCTCTTTCAATAGATATCAATCTGTTTCATTTATCGATATCCTTTTAATCATCGTTATGTGCTTGACAGTTATCAATCGAAAGAGGATTCTTTCGATTGCTAACTGTGAAGCACACAACACGTCCCGCTCCGTAACTTTTTAAATAAATTTGGTAAGATATATGTTTATAAATTTTAATCAAAATAAAATCTTAACCATCAAGCACCATCCCTTGCATAAAGTGTCTACCAAAACTCTTGTTCTCCACATCTACATACATATATCAATAATTTTAAGGTTATCGTGCGTCGACTTACTCATCTTTGCAGTCATCGGCCTCGGCGGCCAATGCATTGACCACCGCCGTAATTGTATTCGATTCTGGATTGCTTAGCTGTTCATCCTTTTGTTGCATTATATTTGGATTCTTGCCGATCTTATTCAATCGCTCAGCCGCCACAGTTTCCATAGTCTTACGCATTAATGGATACTGATCCAGAACGCAATTGAAATGATCCACGCTCAACGAGAATAGATTGCAATAGGTTTCGGCTCGCACGCTGGCCACACGACGCGCATTGGTCAGCAAACAAATCTCACCAAAGTAAGATCCATCCGATAATGAGGTGGCAACCTGAATGAGAAATATAAGAGTATAAATCCCTATATACATATAACTAGAAGTACTCGAAGTACTCACCTCGCCGTTGGCCATGACAATGTCCACAACGCCCTCCTGTATGAAGTACATTTTTTGTACCGATCGTGCCCTCCTTTATGATAATATCACCTGCAGATATCGCATAAGGATCAGCTTAAATTCAACTTAAATGAACAAATAACGCTCACCTGGTTGGAAAACTTCGTATTTCAGTTTGGTAACTACGTCAGAAACAAAATTCGAATCGGCATTAGCAAAAAAAGGCACTGACGCCACGAGGGATCTGTGAACAGAGAGTTACATACGATATATCAATGAAGATATAGAAAGAGAGCAAACTTAGAGTATAATTCTATTAAATTCTAGAGATTTTCAATATATATATTGTTAGTTTGCGAAGTAAGTCAGCCCGATGATAAGACTACAGTACGTATGGCTTTGCTGCTGATGCACTGATGAGGGGGCTGCTGCTGAAGATGAAATGCTTGCTCAAAAATCGCCCACCTGCAGTTGTAGTTGATAACATCCTCGCGCAATTTCTCGCTCAACTCGCCAAGGATTAACTCTTCATCGAAGAATTTACCCTGGTACCGATGTTCGAAATATTCCGTAATGCGTTGACGCATATCACGCGGCAACTTGCGATACGCCATATACTCCTCCACCTGTTTGACCTTCTCGCGATATTGCCGCCTGCTGGAGTCCAAGCTCTGTATTAGATTGGTCGCATGACCAAGGAACAATGCATAACATGTGGCGCCCGATATCATCGACAGCATCGTTAGCCACATGTCCGTCAGTGATTGTGGTGGAAATCTGCAAAGCAATTATAAACATTATAAAATCTTTTACTAATTGTAGGTTATGTTCACTTACCTGCCATAACCTATGCACAGCATATGCGACATGGCCTTGAACAATGCCCATGAATACTGCTCCAGCCAATATGATTCCTGCATGAAAAACAAAACATGTTAGATGCCTTAGATATTTAGAGGAAGTAAGCTTGCTTGCATTACCTGTAATTCGTTGATGGATACCCAGGAATTAGATGGAAAACCCTGTAACATTGGCACTAAGAACTGCAGACAACCGCTCCAGTGTCCAATTAGAAGCATCATGCAAATTAGATTGAAGATCCTCATGAACACCGAGGCCATGTTGAGGAACTGCAACCAGAGTTATCAGATGAGAGTGCACATCAACATAAGACCAGCACCGCACTGTCTATATGCTTGTGTGTGTGTTTCAGTGTGTGTATAGTTATGTTGTAAGTATCTTTTTGTGTGTTCTTGTGTGTGTGTTTGTTACATTTGTGAGTTACACATTTAAAGTACGACAAACCAAAATGTATTCCAAGTAAGAACAGAAACCAAAATCGAATTGTAATTTCAAACATTCTTTTTTCATGATTTTGGCTTCCAGTTTAACCTTTTGTTTTTATCACAATACGTACAAATATAATTGCGCCAAATTTTCCATTAGAAGCAACCAAAGAATGAATGAAAATATATATAAACCAAACCACAGTCAAAATATACCAAAAATATAAAGAAAATCGAAACCAAAACTAATAAAAAGAGCAGAAGAATTTTGGTGAACTGGGCAAAGCAATCGACAGTCAAGGCCCCTTTTTGCAGTTATGCCAATAAGTATGCTATGTTTACGCGGGCTTGACTGTCAGTTGAATTGCCGAGTCGCAGCAGCAATTTTAAGCTGGTTCTATTTAATGCAAAGACAGAAAATCAATCGCTATCAATTCATATACAATACGATAAATCAAAATTATATAACATAATCGTGTGAGTCTAGTGTTAGGCAATACAACAGTGTGGTACAACCTCTGCATAGAGCAATCAATTCAAACGATTTCTACATTTTGTTTTGTTTTGATTTTGTTGTTTGTTTGTTTTTTGTTGTTGTAATTGTGCAATTCAGCTGCTATTTTGATTTGTACAAGTGCTCATCTTAACTGTTGCTCGATTTCAAAATATAGAGAGAGATGGCAATACTTATGTATGTTTTATGCAAGTATGAGAAATATACATAATTAATTATGCTCACTAAGCCGTACAAACGTTCAAATTCAAAGTATTCCAAAAGTCTTTTACAACAAAAGCGTTTTTGGTTTTGTTTTTTATCAAATTCTCAGTTGTTAGTGCTACATTAACTGTACAGAATTAAGATCAAACCAACGAACGAAACTTAAAAGGTAAAGAGAACCCATAAAGGAGAGAGAGACATTAACAGAGAGTAAGAGAGAGAGAGAGAGAGAGCGCAAAAGAATGTGGAGAGTTTCTCTGTATGCGTGTGTTTGTAAGTGTGTGTTGTGAGAGAACTTTTGTGTGTATGTGTGTGTTTCAAGGTTACCACAGCTGCAAACTTCAACACAGCGTGTGGCCTGCACACAGACAACTTACGAGCGTTTCTTAGCTGAAATCTTTTGTACAACAGAAGAAGAGCAGAGAGAGAGACAGAGGAACAAACAGAAGTAAAAAACAATAAAGAGTAATAAAACCCATAACCGAAACGAACAGATAAAAAACGTAACAAAAAGAAACACAAATCTAGAACAAAATTGGCAACAGTAGCAGAATCTCTAGTATACTCGTATTAGTAATTGTAGTAGTAGTAGATAAGTAGAAGATAGTAGTAGATGTTGTAGCAGATAGTAGTAGAAGTTGTAGCAGTAGCAGTAGTAGTAGTTGTAGTAGATAGGTAGTATACAGTTGAGAGTAGAGTAGAGTAGCATAGCGTAGAATAGAAGAGCGTAAGGCGCGCAGCGCAACGCGGCGGCAAAAACAAAAGCAAAAGCATTGATTACGATAACAATCGATCGTGTGTATTTCTGTTGTTGTTGTTGTTGAAATTATATAGCTACAGTTCTTGTTGTTGACAATAGCAAGTGTTTTTTGTGTGTGTTTTGGGAACAGTTTGCAGTTGCCCATAAAAGTATGCTATATAAAATGTGTGTATTTGTACTACAGTGTTCGTGTTCGTTGTTATTGTTGTTGTTGTTGTTGTAGTTGCTGCTGTTGTAATTCGCTTTTCAATTAGCATTATTATTATTGTTGTTGCTGTTGTTGTCGTTGTTGCTGCTGCTGCAGTTTTGAGTGTTTGGTGGTACGAGTGAAGAAACTAATGCAACAAAGCGAACGCTTGCGTTGCCAACATTTTTTGGGCATTTACTTATGATAGTGAAGAGGCGGGTGAATATTCGGCGGGGGGGCGTGGCAGTTGTTGAACTTCCCGTTGATATATACAATTCATTAACTGACTACAAATATGGCTAGATAACGTTTGACAGACCATTAATCGATAGTTTTGAATAGCATGTGTTTATCGATATCGAGTGTGTGTTGAAGCAAAAAGCATTGAACAAAGTATATTAAACTGTACTGTTTGTTTTTGTTTGTTTTTTTGGTTTTTCGATACATTATTTTACATGTGTTTCTTGTTAATGTTGTTGTTGTTTTCTTTTTTCTTTTTATTTCTGTTTTCGCGTTGATTTGACATTGATATCGCTACCTAAGCACGTAGTCTTGATGCAATTCACATTGAGTACAAATTATAAATGAAATAGGTTATGTAGAAACTATATAGAACTAGTACTAGCACTAAAGCTTTGAGTCTAGACATGCTCATGCATGAAATTCTATTGCTAATCGCTGCAATATTCTACAATTTCAGAGAATCCAACCTAGACTTTACAGATTTAAACCTATATCCAAAATATACTCATAAACTTGTTATAAAATAAAGACTTTTAGCATTCATTATTTACATTAGTTATAAAAAATTATAAAACTTGAAATACATAAAGAAAAATTTTGAATGTTGTGTGTTTAGTTATTTGAATCGGACTGATTTCTTACAATATTTCTATATACATCAGCTATCAGAATATATACACTATATTGAACACATGGTGAAATGCATTAAAACAAATCTTCGATGTGACCGAAGATTGCTTACATATCAGAAATATAAGCTCGAATTTCTCTTTGTTTTCATCTTTTTTATTATATTTTTTTCATCATAAATTTAGATATGCGTCAAATGAAGAACATATGTATATCAATCAATCACTATGTATATTAAAAAGGCAGTCTTAGAAAATGTACAGAATGCACGAACGAACATTAAAATCAAGCAAACATGATCAACGAACAATCGAACAATCGAACAATTGAACAATCGAACGAACGAACGAACGAAATATGCACTATAAAACTCAATTGAATCGGTTCAATCATAACTCAAATGTGAGCTATGTTGCACCAATAATACATAATTCTAATGTCATAATCAATCAAGGCTTTTTGTTTTTGTTTTGAAAGTGTTAATTTGCTTATAATTCTTAATAATTTTAAAGATGTTTTTTTTGTTTTTGTATTTGGTTTGTTTTTTGGTTTTTTTTGTTGTTGATTTGATTTTTTGGGTTGTTACCTTGAGAATTAGGTTGCTTTTTGTCAAGCCATCTTTGTCTTTTCTATGCATTCTCCCTCTGCGATCAGCACTTTTTTTCTGTAGATTCTGCAGAATCTAAAAACCATATATATATACACGGTATTTTAGGCCCTCATGAGTTGCTAATTTTTTTTTTGTATTGTTTAGTTAATTTTATAATAGTATTTTTGTTTGTGGTAATTTTTGTTGTTTGTTTGTTGTTTCTTAGTCTGATTTCGATAAGCAAATTTTAACCATACTTAGGGGTTTCTTTTCCAACCTTTTTTGCTTTGCTTTTCAAAATAAATACAAGTACAGATGTATGTTTGTATATATAAATATATATATATATAGATATAAATACAAGCACAGATATAAGTTTGTATATATAAATATATATATATATATAGGTATATATAATCAAAAAAAATCATAAACAGAGTCCAAGTTAGGCAATATAGAGTAAAAGTTGTTGAAAAGTTTCTTTCTGTTGTACTTTGCGCAAGTAAGTGTTATATATTTTGGTGGTGAAAAAAGCATTTTTCAACACTTGAAAATAAGTTATTGTTTTGTTGTTGTTCTGCTTAACTTGGGGAGCGAGAAAAGTCTCCAAAGATTTCTGTACATACTGGTGCAATGAAGAATTGTTTTTTTTTTTGTTTTTTGTTTTTTAATTTTTGAAGTGCATCAAAAGACAGCAAGAGATCAAACGGAAGATATTATGAAACAGAAAATATATATATAGAAAATCTGGAAATCAGAAATCGTCACAAAATTAAAGAATGTGTAAATTGGCAACACAAGGAAATCAATTCTCCGGAAGACTGAAGCATAGCGGGCGCGACATGGTGAACAAATTCGATGTGCCTGTGTCTGTATATATGTGTGTGTGTCTGTATGTGTGTGGAGTTGTTGTAGGTCAGCTTTTGAAGAGAGTTAGAGAGAGAGAGAGACAGAGAGGCGTCAGGATGTTGGACACGGGCATGGGGGCTATTGGAGCGAGCAACGCAACAGAAGTTGAACAAAAAGATTTGCGGAAAAATGTACAAAAAACTCAGATCGGGCTTTTTATTGTACAGCATTTGAAAGATGGCAGGAAATTGGACGCAAAATTTGGTACATTGAGTACACACAAAAATCGTACTACAAAAAGTTTTAAACAGATTCGAATAAAAATAAAATCAAAAACATAAAGTGAAATCAAAGACACAGAGTAATACTTAGAGAACACAACTAAAATCGCCACTATTTGCACCACTTTCACAAGAATATATATATATAACACATTATATGTATGTATATATGTATAGTACTATAATTACATCGGAATGTGTGTGAGCAATTTAACAACACTGGCTGAACTGTCCGAGCTGAGCTGAACGAGGCGACAACTGTACTAAGCCTAAACCCCGACCTAAATCTTCTATATAATTCTTGAGCTTGACTGTTGTGTGTGTGGGAATGTATTGCAGCAATGATAACGATACGTCGCGAACTTAAAACTGATTGTAAAATAAAAAAAAAACTTCAACTGAATAATATAATGGACGAAATCGAAATACAATTACAAATCTGAACGAAATGATATATATATTTAATATATAATATATATATAGAGACTTATCGAAAATCGTTATTAATATACTCATACGGGTTAGAGGCAAAAGAAAGAAAAATGAATGGTTTGAGAAAATCGAACCGCATGTACTTACATAGACCTCCTCCCATTGCGAGACGTAGCGCACGAGGCGGGACAGACGCAGCAGGCGAACTAAGGATAGTAATTTAGCTAGACGAAGGATGCGCAAAGCGCGTCCGGCATGCAAGATTTGAAAAGAATCAGAGAAATCCTGCAATTTCATAATCTTAATCAAAATGTTGCGTACTGTTTCTTCAGATACATTAACTTACTTGATTGAAAATTAAAAATATATAATCTAATGGTATCGACGAAATCAAATCGAGAAAAAACCAGGTTCTTAAATAGTGTTTAGCTATAAGCTTTGGATCCAATATTACTTGTTCAGCGTTGTCTTGTTGCATAATTCCTGAAAGTGTATGAAAGAAACTTTGTTAGCAATTAATTACGAAACAAAAGGGTGATTTTTTAGCTATTATCTTTTTGGCAATACTGGTTTAAACAGCTGACGCATGTTTCTTGTTTTGTAGCCCTGTTAAACATCTTCAGTTTGGTCTATAATATATATATATATATTTATATATATTAAATATATATTACATTTTTTTTTTTTTGAAAAACTTTCCAATAGCGCTTAAAAAATCACCCTTTAAAAATTCAATCGCACAGAAATTAAACACATTTTAAGGCAGAGGAGAATTATGTGTTGTAGAGTACATTACCTGTTCTAAAATTGACTACAATATCTATTAAAAAAATAGTATCACTTAGGCAGTTGAAGGCAATCCATCGTGTGCTCAGATCATCGTTGAAGAATGATATTGCGACTGGCAGGATAATAAGATTTGCTACTAATAATAAAAGCATGCAAAGGTCCCAGTAAAACCTGTTATCGAACAAACAAACAAAACAATATTATAATTGATGATTATAAAGATTATTTTAATGAGAAGAAACTGGTATTGGAATTCATAACATACCTGAATGAACTGCACGGGTGTATGACCCAATGACCGGAAGTTTTCTGACGTATGCGCTCCTTGACCAAGGCCTTGCGGCTGCCGAATAATTTCATGGCCAGACGGTTGTCGGTCGGCTGGAACCATGATTGCAATTGACTCTTTAGGAAATTCGCCGAGACTTTTTCCGACACTATCGGTATGTTAGGCATTGGCTCCTCTTTCGGAGTGCCGTACAACGACACATCATCAAAGTGTACCTAATGTAGTGCAGGGGAAGATTCGGAGTAAATCGATTAGTGTTTTTCATTCAATGATTCACAGCTGTCACAGCTGCCTTAATTATTCACGACAAGTTAAACTGTTACTGTTTAACCAAATAATGCAAAATGACTCTTGATAATGATATATGAGTAGTAATGTATATCACTGAACGACACACAGTCAGTTGAGATGAGTGCATTTTCTGTGAGTGCATGTGCATGAGTAACGAAAGTTCCCACTCAGTGTTTATGTAGATGTAACTATGGTTGGGCACTACAAGTACAAATAAAACCTTTGCTCTTGCCATTTCGGTTCCTTGGTCGCATATTAGCAGTGCCTCATCATCGAAAGCGGTTACCAGCGAGTCCGTGCAGGTGTTTTCAAACGATATCCGCAAATCGTTCTCGTTCACATTCAATACGGAGCAATACGAGCAGCGTACTGATTCCTCGCTATCGCCGTTCAGCAAACTAAAATAATAATGAACAAATTCCAAACAATTTATACACCATATTCATAACATATATATGATATAAGCAATTGTACAGTTGTGTGGGTCAGTTTTAAACTAAATGTTGTACAGCAAATACTCTCAAATCTCAGCTATTTCTTGAGCGATAATTCTTAATTAGTAGAAATACCAGCCTTTAGTACCTTTACTTCAAGTGAACCTGCATGTTATCTAAGTTATCTACACTTAAACGATATAACTTCAAGCGTACCTGCATTCTTAGGCTAATTGCAATTTTTTGTATAATCTATACCAAGCAGACAGACTGACAGATACCCTGCGACCATTGCATAAATGTATGTAACAAATGTATATAACATGCAGAAGGAGGCATAGGAGACCCCATAAAGTATATATATTGTTGCTCAGTATCACTAACAGAGTCGATAGAGCCATATCTGTCTGTCAGTCTGGCTGTCTATCTGTCTGACTGTCTGTATGAACACAAATCTACAAATTGCAGTCCGGTTGAACAATAAACAGAGAAGTTATTCAAGAAAGTCTGCAATAACATTAGCTAACAAGGGAGTCAGTGTAAGTGCACATGTAACATAACAAATTTATCTACACCGGAACATAAGTCGGAGGGTATTCCATTGTCGCGTGTTGCTCGACTGTTGCTCTCGTTGTATTTTAACCTACACAAATGTAAAGCGATTAATTTGGCAACAATCAAATTCTGTAATTTGGCTAAACTGATCAAAAATCAGTTCTTGTTTTCTTGTACTTTTCCTCTTCTTACGTTTATCCGAACCACACACAACGCAGTCGCGCTTATGTTTAATAAATAATTATTAATCTGACACTAAATCGCCTCGCGTTTTTACTCCATCATTTCCCAATAGCGATATTATATATGTACAATATGATATATTCAAGTTCAACCTCACGTTGCTTCTTCAAGCTTCTTACTGCGGGGAATTACTTTATCGCACGCGAAGTGAAAGTATTTTTACTATGCTTTATGTCGGGTATTTTTTCTCCATAATTGTTGCGCACGCTTTTGATCTGAGATCCCGATCTCACCTTGCATGCGCTGATTGTCAAGGTCTGCTCTCTCTCTCTCTCTCTCTCTCTCTCCCTATCTGCGACCCGACCCGGCTTGGGCTGGCCTGGCCTGTCGGTGCTATCAACGTCTCCGGTCTGAGCTGGTACGGGTCGATCGTTGCGGCAATATTGCCCTGTGTGGCACACGGAATCGCGTGGTGATTGTGCTGGGCTGGGATGGATGTCTATTGTTTGTTAAAGTACAGACGCGTGCACCGTTATTTTTTGCTCTCTTTCTTTGGCATTATTATTTATATTTACGTTTAGGTTTCTTTCTTTTTTCTTTTTTATTTTTTTTGTGTGTGTTCACACTCAATTGAATGTAGTTTTAAAATGGGAAAGCTTCGTTTTAATTAAAGCTGATGAAGCTGATTTAATTTAATCATTGCCTAATGAATTTATAACGAATTACAAGCGAGACAGAGACAGAGAGAGAGAGGAACAGAGGAAAGGAACAGCACATTCAGCATTTCAGTATTAATTTCCTTGAAATAACCACAACGCGATCAGCAGGCACGATCTGTGACATTCGATATGCTGTATATGCCCTATATGCATATAGTGCACACTCACACACACACACACACACACACACACTTGCACTGCTTATCACTGCTTGTAATACATATACAGGGTATGTACATACGGTTCAGTTTGGGGTTCGAGCGTTCTCTTGATTGCGTTTTTTTTAATTGTTGTGGTTTATTCGAAACTCGAAACGTGCTCAAGCAGCTGTTTCCCCGCTGACAGATTTGACAAGCGAAACTTAATGTTATCGCCAGACGTGAGCGATATATATAAAGTATAAAGTATAGTATATTATGCGACTATATGGTACGTACTGGCTTGACTGGCGCTCACTCTATAGAGAGAGTGTAGACCGTAATTTATCTTTATCAAGTTATTACAAGCGCGCTAACCGAGCGCAACTAAGCAGGCGGCATCTAACGAACGTGCACGGCAGGCACGGCAACGACCACGACAACGACGACGACACTCCGAAAACGAATGCCGAATCGTGTTTTCGGAATGCGAATCGTGGCGGGAATCGAATCGCGATATCCGAAAGTTTGTCGCCTCGTCGTCGTCCTCCACACTTGGTTTGTTTATAGTTGTTTCGTTTGTTTATCACTATTGTTGTTATTATTATTATTGCTTTTGCTCTTATTGTTGTTGCTGTTGTTGTTGTATTAGTTTTTACCACGACTTTCAATTTGCGGCAATCGATGCCGAAAAGGGAATTTGGCGCGTAATTAAATAATTGATCGAGCGCGACACGCCGCAGTGTAGTTCTGCCAAATTGTTGTTCCTTCTTTGCCTTTATTTCTTTTCTTTTTATTTCTGTTTTACATTGTTTTTGCGCTCTCGTCTCTATATGTATGTTTCGCAGTTGATGCTGCTACTGCTGCTGCTGCTGCTGTTGCTGGGGCGACTTGATAACCTGTTCTGAGATGCCCGCGATGCCGTTGCACAATATAAATAAAAGAAAAATAAATAAAAACAATATTTGTTGTGTTGCGTTGCGTTGCTTTTTAATTGATTTTGCTGCGCTGAGACGACGAGCAGAGCAAAACATCGTCAGGCACAGCCTCAGCCGGTAAATTATAGACAGACTATAATTTGTTGCTATTCTTCAAAAATTGACGCCAATAAAAATAAAAAAAACAACAACTCAAAACAAAACCAGTAAAATAAGCAACAATTGCGCGGCACGCGACAGTGGAATACCCTGCCTTACCTTATGTTCCTATGTAGTTTAATTTGTAATGTTACATATGCATGCTTTCAAATTATTCATTTGCGGGGGCGGTGGGCGTGGTACTTGACATTTGAAATCAACTTGATCAACGTATAGTATACAGAAATCTGCCTGCAAAATTTGGTAACTCTAGCTTTCATAATAGCTAAGATCTGTGTGTTCATACAGACAGAATTGGCTGTATCGACTCGGCTAGTGATCTTGAGCAAGAACATATATACTTTATGGGGTCTGCCACGCCTCCTACTGCCTGTTACATACCTTTGCACAAAGTTAGTATTCCCTTTTTGACCATTTCGAAGGGGAAAGGGTATAAAAACAAACAACAAATATTTGCAAATCTAGCGAAAATTACCTCTACATTTTATGTAAATGAATTGGCCTAACGGGTTCCCCCCCAGACTTAGATGGAGGCAGAGAAACAGAGAGAGGTAGCAAGAGACTGAGAGGTAGCAAGACTGACGCGCTTGAACTTAAACAACAATTTAGTGCAATAAATTATAGATTTTTTATATATGTACATATATGCAGTCGAACGACGCGTCTCGGCATCATTATATTGATAATGCCGGGAGTTTTCCGCGTCAACAAAACACAATCAACGAGAGTTTCCCAATACATTTTCACGGTCAATATCGCACGGATGGGAAATGAATGTGCAATCGTGCCGATCCTGCATTAGCATATCGACTTTGACTTTGCTGTTAAATAGACTGAATATCTGAATACAGAATCAGATCTGAACAGAACAGATCAGACAGTTGGGTGAATGGAAAGCTTTGTCGATTACTGATCTGTTTGATCTATTGTTTTGGCAATTCGGGTGTGAAATGTACTGTCAGCACTGTCAGAGCTTATAAGTCGCAGTTCAACTGATTGATCTTGGCAGGTTTTACAAGCCAATCAACTATTAAAACGATCTATAAAAAAAAAAAGCCCGATCGTCACATCTAATTGGATTTGCAGCTTACACAAGTTTGATTAATTGATTGATAGATCGCGTCGTGTAAATTGAAGAGCTGAGTTAGTCGATAAAGCGAACTATCGATACTTCTTAACTCGATCAATCTATTGATAGATCAGTCAACACACTGCATAGTTTTTACTAGTCTTCGCAGCTCTTAACTTGATCAATCTATTGACTAGTTCTTTCTAGTCTTTGTTTATACACAAAACAAACTGTTGGCACTTTTTATATGATTTCCAAAAATTAACATAGCTGATTGATAGTTGTATATATGTTCTTGAATGTTGAAGCACTTAATTTGTAAAAAATTTCCGCAATTATATTTATATATTCAAAGTATAATCGGCTTGTAGATGCCATGTAAAGTTCACTGTTCTGAGGTTTCAGATTACGCGGCCAGTGTAACTGCCCGACTTGACTCGATTCGGCGACCGACACTCCGACTGAGATTCCGATTGAGACTTTGACACCGACTCGGACTTGGACGATGCTGTTGGCATTATGCAAATGCGGCAGGCAGTTCGATAAGCGGCTAATAAAAACCGGTCAAAAAATGAAGCACAGACGCGCGATTCGAGCGACAGACGCAGACGCGGCAGACGCTTTGCATGCCTAATTCGCGGACTTCTTTCGCCAGCGACGGTCGGCGAGTTAATGATAACTTCGAGAGTGATAAGAATTGTAAAACAAGCCAAAAGACCGGGTGTAGCTAGTAAAAAAATGGCGGCCATTGGGCATTAGCGACTGTAAGATACTCTTCAATTGCTGCAAACTCAGCTGAGAATACTTGAAAATAGTTTTTGCAATAACTTCTTTGTTTTTAATGCAATCTTATTGGCATTTTTAATATGGTTTGATATTTATATAAGCTATGTGTAGTTAAAACATTATAGTGATATCTATAGTAGTATGGTTATAATACGTATTTTTTGGATTTATATAAAAATAGAGCAAGACACTCTAAATTTTAAATATACTTTATGTGCATAGGGTGTGCAGGCATCTATATGCCAAATTTGGTATCTTAAGCTCTTATAATATCAGAGATCCACAGGTAAACATTACAAAAACAAACACTGATCTCTGCAAAATTAGAAATATGACTACAGTGGAGTATATGTGACTATAGGATACTCTTTAGGGAGTTATAGAAAGAGTTTTATTAACTATTTACTGTATACTTTGGCTAGAATACTTTGTTCTTGATTTTTTGTAAAAGGAAGTCCTTATACTCTATATGTGATATCTACCCTATCTGCATGGCATATTCCTGCACCTACAGGTCTAGTTTTCTTACTCAAACCCTGTTTCCTGCTGAGATCTGAGAGTATATACTATAACTGAGATCTGAGAGTACTGCTATAATACAATATAATAATATATAATAATATATTATATAATATAATATAATTGCTACTCACCGCTCGCTGAGCTTGCTCTTGTGTCGTCGTATGTGCCGTCTATTGAAGCTATTCGTGCACGACGTGGACGTTGGCCGCGCCGTCTGTGGATGATGTACACCGAAGTTGTGTAGCTGCAACGACTTGAGCGTCGCTGGGGCTGTTGATGCTTGCCCCGGTGCGGCAACCAAGTGTCTACCGGCGTGATGTCCGTGCCCGCCGTGACTGTGAGCGTGACTATGATGCCCGACAACTCCTGCACTGGCTACTGTGATCGTTGACTCGCCAACTGCCTCATTGGCCGCCTCCACCGGAACCCTGCTGCGAACCGTTGCTGGACGAGTGATGTGTGTAGTCTGTGGGGGGCGCTCAACTGGCGATTGAATTCGGCCTTGCGGCGCGTCAGATCGGTGAGGCAGTATTGCTTGTTCAGATGGCCGTTGCTTGAGACAGAACTCTTGGGGAGATGATGCCAGATGATGTTGTTGCGTGTACGCCGAGGAGGCGTGTCCTGTGCCAGTGTGGGCATGTAGCTTGTGGCAAGAATTGCTGCTCACACTTAGCTTGTTGCCGTTGCCGGCGTTGTGCAGCAAATTGTTGCAATTCTTGCCGCTGATCTTAGCCGCCAGCGAGTGCGGCACCGGCGGACTTTTGCCCGTTGTCGGTATGGTGTTGCTGCTGCCCCCACTTGCGGCACGATACTCCTTGTCGTCACTTTCGCTGCGCACCGATGCACGGTAAGCGGGAAATGTGCGCGTTTTGCTCTTCAACGAACCGTTGAGCAACAGTTGCTGCTGTCGTGCAGCAACCGCTGATAGCGCTGGCAACTGTTGCTGCTGTGCAGTGCTGCTGCTGCCGCTGCTGCCGATGTGGAGCAACTGGCCGAGGATGTGGAGCTGGGCACCAGCGTATGCGATTGCAATGAATGCTTCTTCTCCACCAGATACAAGTTCAAATACTTATCCCCTGGATGCAGTGAGTTATCCGACACCGCGTTCGATTTGGAAATAATCTGTCCCTTCTTCTTGGCGGTGCGGGTTTTCAGTGACAGATTGCGTAGCTTCTTGGACTGCTCCTTGATCTTATTAGTGCGCAGAAACGACGGACTGTTCGCAATGCACTTGAAGATGTACGTTTGATTGACCAACTGCTGTTTGTCGCTGCCCGTATCGTAGTCACTGTTCAGATTCAGATTCAAATTGAGATTGGTAAAATGCGGCTCCGCTAGCTGCTGTTCACTGTAGTGACTCTTTAGCTGCAGTAGATCTCCTGTGGCTGTGGCTGAACCTGTTGCTGCTGCTGCTGCTGCTACTGCTGTTGCATCTGCTGCTGCTGCACTCAAGCTGCGCGTGTATTCGTGGCATGCATCGTACAGCGCCGATTGGCCGCCAGCGCTGCTCACGCTCTGTGTGCCGCAGCTGACGGGACTGTGACTGTGACTCTGACTCTGACTGTGACTGGGATCCAGTGAGTTCTGCTTGGAGATGCCCGCCGTCGATAGCCGACTGCTGCGCTGCTGCTGCTGCTGCTGCTGCTGCTGCTGTTGACGCTGCGTGGCTGCTGTGCTGCGCGACTGCTGTAGCTCATCCAGTCCCAGTTGGCCCAAGCCGGCGGCACCTCTCAGCAGCGATACACTGTCGCTGTCACTGACACCGTAGCCAAAGGCGTAAGCGTAGCCCTCGTCTCTTTCTCGTTCCCTTTCTCTTTCCCTGTCCCTGTCCCTGTCTCGATCTCGATCTCGATCGGGCCGACTGCGCGGTACACCGAGTGCAACGCCAACGCTGCCGCTGCTGCAGCTCTGCTGATCGCCGGCAGCACCAGGACTCGGACTGGGGCTATTCGAATGCGAGTGCGAGTGAGAGTGTATGGGTATGGGACCAGAGGCTGTCCCTGTCCCAGCCGACGAAGCCGACGCGGAGTTGTTGCTGCCCGCCTGTGCGTAGCTGAGGCTGATCAGAGACTGCCGCACCAAGTCTCGATGCGAGTGCGAGTGTCGCTGCCCGTGATGCTGCTGACTGTGCTGCTGCTGCCCGTGCTGCTGCTGCTGATGCTGTAGATCGTCGGGGCACAAGTTGTCTCGGCTAGCGCTACAAGAGGCACAAGAGATAAGAATGAGAAACGCTACTGTGGCTGTTGATGAGGAGGCGCGAGCAATGGCAAGAGATGCCGGCAAACACACGAATTTATCTATGAGAAAACATTGGCAAAATATATATGTATATACATATATATAGTATATGTATACATATGTATGTGCAGCATAACGGTAACTGAATGGATATTACAGTGGCCGGGGCAGGAGGAGAGGAGAAAAGGCTACGCTAAAGTGAGCAGGAAACGGTGTGTGGAAATAAACAAAAGAACTTGTTAATTATAAATATTGATTGTGCAATTGTATACAGTGAGACAAATCATAAGAGACATACAGAGAGAGAGAGAGAGAGAGAGAGAGAGAGAGAAGAGAAGTAAGAGCAAAAGGCAGGCAGAGAGAGAGAGAGAGAGAGAGAGTTGAGCTTGCGAGTCCAACTGAGACTTGTGAGTTCATCATAGTATGATATAATTGAAGCACGAGTATTTATAACAATACACATCTATATATATATATATATAAATTGAACTATATACATATAGATATAGACAATGGGCCCCGAGCAGGCGACATGCTCATCTGCTTTTGATCGCGCGAAAAATTGAACTAAATTAATGTACAACAACACGCATGCCACGCGAATAAGTTGAGATACTGTTAGAGATACAGCTGGAGATATTGTTAGAGATACGAGATACAAATATTGCCAAAGATACAACTAGAGTTACAAATACAGCTGCTGTTACTGTTATATTTATAGCTTTAGCTATTAAGCAATAGCTTCCAATACAGTCATAGTAAATATCAGAGATATATAGCGGGGCACAACTCTATTTGTCCCCACTCTGTGAATAAACCTCGTACCCCCAACGGAAGTGCTCTAAATCATATGCTGCTAAAAGCAAACGATAAGATAAGCATCGAACAGACTGCGCGGCACATTCATTTGTTAAACATGAACGCGTCTTCGATTTGAATATTATATAAAAGGTAAACAGACACTATAATGAGCAGAGAACTGTATGAAGTGAGGAGTTCTAAAGAGATGTGAAGCTCGTTATAGTTCTAGTTTTATAAAATATATATATTCTTGTCCGGTTTGTTGATTATCAAGTAGATTTTATCGGCTCATTGATAAAGAGCTGCGAAGTTCATTATAGACTGTAGTAAGAAAGTTATAAACTGAATGTTATATAAATGAATAAGGCTTCTAGTTGTACAGTAAAAGATATGGCATGAATTAAAGCAAGTAAACTACAAAGTTCTTGAACTTTAACATACTAAATTGTTGTTCTTCTTGAACTTTAACAAACTAAATTGTTGTTCTTCTTTTCTCTCAACTATCTTGATGTAAACATTTCAACAGAAAGATAGTACCTTGAAATCATATATGATGTTTGATATATCTAAATACACTCCATATTTATAAAGCAAAAGACTTAATATGTAAAATACCTTGTCTTTCTCAACTATCAACCCAAATTGAAGTTGTTTACTTCCCCATAAATTGAGGAAAAACTCTCTGGAAAAACTCTTAACTATTTTCACTTTGTGGCTGTAATTTCTTAAACAACTTCTACTTAAAATTCTCTACAATTTGTGATGTAAAAGCTGAACTTAACAATTTTTCAGCAAATTTGTTTATTATTACTTCCTTGCTGCCGAAAAATGTTCTGTGCATTTTCTCTCCAATTTTCCATATTTCACTATGCAAATGGGGGCCCGAATGAAAGGTCGACTGAAAGGTAAATTCTCTTTTCTCTTCTCACTCGATTTGCGTATATGTTTTTTCGTTATGCACCGTTAGAGTTTCAAGGGCAAATTGTGGCGCCAGAAAATAGAGCAAAGCACACTGTGCAGAATAAACGCTCTGACGATTGTTCAGTGCGAACTATCATAGGCTCATATTGTGCATATTTCTAAATTCGAACAAAAGGGAAACAATTCACATTTGAAGAGAAGAGGGGAGTGAGTGTGCCACAGTGTGTATTGCTGGTGTGTGTGTGTGTGTGTGTGTTTTGTTACAATTTGCGGCACAATGTGCTGCGTTCGGTGCTCGCTTCAGTCGCAATCTCAACTCGTTTGGAGCACGCAAACTAGACGGACAGATATTTTGTTTATTTAGGCAACAAATGCAAATATTTTATTAGCCTTTCTGCGTGTGTGTGTGTGTGTGTGTGTGTGTGTGTGTCGGGTGTGTGTGCAATTTGAGTTCAAAAATCGAAGCGCTTGAGCAAACTAAAAATCAATTGCACTCAATTAGATTTCGCACGTCATGCAACACGCGCTGTGCAACACTCACTACACACTATTCACACTGTATTCACTATTATCTATATTTGAATAACGTTCCAAATTTGACTGTGTATTTGAGTTCCGTTTGGAAGTTTGTGCCAATACGAAATGGCAAATGTTTGCGCACGGAATGTGCATTAGCGCAATGACGGAGCATTTGTCAGGCACAGATACAGTTCGCAGATACAGATACAGTTTCGCAGATACTGCCACAGTGGCAGCGCGCAGATACGAGGCGTATAGATATGCTGCACTAATCCGCTTTCAATGCGAACTTGAGCTCGACAAGCTTGACAAACGAAATCAAAGCGAAGGCATTGCCCCGCAGTACTCAAAAGTTGCAGGTTTTATACCTTCAATACCCCTTGATAAAGGGCTAAGGAGGGGTATATAGGGGCAGCTGCTGAAGTTGCTGTGATTGAACATATGTAGAGTATATATTCTTGTTCCGTTTGTTGATGATCTAAACGATTTCTAGTTCTACTAAATATATAGATATGATTAATATCTGTCTTTATCGGCTCTTTCATAAATATATCTTTCTTTATAGCTTTGTTTACCCAACACTAAATAGGTCTATTCATTTATCTATGTTTAGTTCTATCCAACTGTCTATATGTATAAACATCAGTCTGTCTATTGGATTTAATCAACTACAAGTCATCTCAGAATATGCTAATTTTATCAAAGTAATTTCTACCTCTTTCTCCCAAAATCCCTAGGGTATTTCACATTTGCTTACACTCTTCACTGGCTTTCTTGATTTTTTTTTTTTTTTTTGGGGATTTTTGGGGTCTTTTTATTGTCAATTTTATGTATTTTTCATTCGGTCTCTGAGTACCTTGCTCAAGTGCTGCGGACAGAGAGTCAAAAAAAATGTTTGTTAGTCTTTGCCCTCGAGCCGCATCCGGCTGAGGGACTGGGCGTGGCTACCTTGCGTCGATAATTGTATCAAGTGCTGCGGTTCCAATGTCAACTTTGTCGCATTGGAGACACCGCTCAAGTGGCCCTTCTCCAAGGTGGAGCAGCAGCAGCAGCCGCAGCACGTGCTGCCATCCTCGGGGCAATCCGATTTGGCTTTTCGTTTGCGGTTGTCATTGTAGCGGCGGCTTGTGCGGTTGCAAGTTGTGGTCAACAGCAGGCAGGATGCCACCAAACGGGGCAAGCAATGTTGGCCTGCTCTTGCGTCACTGACTGTGTGACAAACAGCGACCTCTCCCTCTCCCTCCCCTCAAACCCCTGCAGTGCCATCTTTTAAATACAATACGACTCAATTATTAATTCAAAAGCCAATTGAAGGCATTAAGCGTAAATTCGAAAAGCGTAATTGCGATGCTGCTACAGCTGCGCTGACGACTGCGTCAACTGCGACGGCGACTGCGACTGTAGCGGCGACTGCATTCCATTTCGTTTATCGAAATTATATCAATTTTACAGCAACCCACGAGGCGAAGATACATATGTGCCATCTGCACGAGTTTTGTGAACGAGGGTGGCTACAACAGTTTAGCGCATAAACAAAATAGAAAGAAACTTCGATGAAGAGTGTAGTTTCAATTAGGAAACTTTCTATCTGAGAATAGATTGCAAAGATTGAAGAAATAATACTATAAAAACTGCAGAATATACATGGCTAACTAACATATTAAGTACCATTCTAACTAGAATGCTGTAGAGTGAAGTTTCAATTAAGAAACTCACTGTATATTGAACAAAAGGTCAAATGAACCTATTTACACATTTTCCATTGAGCATAAACTTGAAATAGATAAATCTTTCAATGAACTTGTTCAATCAGCACGTACTTATTCAACTATCTAAGATATTGAATACCCTTCTACCTTAAGCAGCTCAACAAATTTCAATCCCACATATTCTTCCGTGTTTCCGCTTTCAACATAAAACTCTTTTAAATACTCAATCAACTAAGTTTTCTTTCTAGCACAACAATTAACAATTAATTAACTTAGATCTTCCATAACAATACCCACTACAAGTCACGTTATCTTTAGGCGACCCTCGCTTACAGCATAGCCCAGTTTTTTATGTACATCTGCCTGTCATGTGCTCTACGAATTGTGCCCCGCTCTAATTATAGCTAACATATTCATAAGCACATCAATTATGCATGAAGTTCTTGAATTTTTTCTCGCTCCCCTCGACTCCGATCTACCTCGTGCTCTGCACTAAACATATCGCAGCTATTTTTAAAACAATTACGCAAATCGATTTGCAAGTTACAATGCAAACAATATTCACACGACTACAAAGATGCGATTGTGCAATAAACAAATAAAATGCAAAACTAGCAGAAGCAAAAGAGGAATGCAAAATGCGGAATGGAAATCAAAGCGATAGCTAAACATGCCACACAATTTTCAATGTTGTACAAATGTTTACATAGACCCATCGATCTAATTGAAAGAGCCCAACATGTCTCTGATGGTGAGGGAGGAGTAGGGTAACTGAAATGGAACACCTTAAGTAGTGTCACTCAAGTGAAGTTCAGATGATACCGGTTCGCAGACAAAGGACCAATCTGGCGCTGAATTAGAACCATTGTCGTGCTGTATAATTTGTATAATTAATGGACATAGGAATTTGTATACGTTGGTATTTTCGGCACTAATTGAGCCCAAGGTCAACAACTACTAGACACGCTATCGCTAGCTGTGAATAATAAAAGAGAGAATTCTATAAAAAAGATACATCAGCTATTTTTGGCAGAAATCTACATTAATTAAGCTCGCCCACTCACTCTCTCACTCCTTCTCTCTCTCTCTCTAATTGAGCTAAAAGCAAAATGAATCAATGTCATGCCAATTATGAGATCTTAAATATATGTAAATTACACAATGAGTTATAGAAATCTAATTGATATATATGTATATGCTAGACAGCTGGCATTCGATTTGATTAAGAGCGAGGAGTGGAAGAAAACAAGCTTTATTAAAGCAGCATTTGGGGAACATTACGAGGTTCATAGGCAAGGTAAATCATAAGTTATGTATGTATATAGTAGGGCAGAGCAGGTAAGAGTTATTATAGAGATAGCAGGGTGCGTCAAACAACTATTTATTGAGGTAATTGATTTGAGTTTAATAAGAAAGTTTTGCTTTAGCTTGCAAGGGGGAAGAGGGAGAAATAGCATGAAAATAGCAGTAACAGTGTTGTGGAACGTATAAAAGTAGTAACTGTAGTAGGTAGTTCTGTATTGTAGTAGTTATAAAAGTGGTTTAAGTTTTAGTTTTTGTAGTAAGTCTGAGCAGTAGTTTAACGTACTTTAGATATATCAAAACGACGAGGTTAGTAATAGATAAAACAGAGTTGTAAAACTGTTATAAATAATTGGTAACACTAGTAGAAGTTAGGTAGTAGAGAAAGAAAGTATTAGAACACCTTTGCTTACAACTTTTCTTACTAAAATGTTAAACTTACAGTAAATTTAGTCTAGTTTGGTAGTTTAAAGGAATAAGAAACGTATGTTAACATTGGGAAACAATAGTACAAGTTTAGTAGTAGTTTTAGTAGTAGAAGGAAGAATGTTGTGGCATGTTTGATAGCAAGTAATAGTAGTAAGTAGTGACAGAAAGTAGTATAATTTGGTTTAAGTAGAAGTTGAAGTCAGAAAAAGGAAAGTTCTTTAGAAAGTTGTACAAGTTTAGTAATAGATTTAGTGTTAGATTTAGAAGTAGTTTAAAGTAGTAGTTAAAAGTAGTTTTAGTAGTAGTATAGCAGTAGTTTCAGTTGTAGTTGTAGTTAGGTAGTTGAAAGGTAGAGGCAGAGAGAGTGGCTAATTGAAATAGTCAGTACCTTCACTGATGATGTCAGTAGTACACGCAAAATGAACTTCCACAGCGAATTACGTATATTGCGAAACTGAATCGTTCTTAACGATTGTTTCGCGTTGATTCTTGGGGGATTTCAGATTTCGATTTCACTTTCGTTTCGTTCTTTTTTTCAGTTTTGATTTGGACGCAAAACTTGTTTTGCTTGCGCTTCTCTTTTTTTTGCTCTTAATCTTTTTGGTTTTTGGTTTGTTTTTTTTTTTGTTTTGTGTTTTGTTTTTTTTTGTTCTTTACTTTTTAAGTTTTGTTCATTTCAACTTTTGTACTTTTAAGCAAGTTTTCTGTAAAAACAACAACAACAATGACAAACATAAATCGAAATGTACAATATTTACTTGAAGTTTAACAAAAGACTTAACCAAAAACCATCTATAATAATGAAACGAATGGGAATAGAACAAAATAAAAAGTATAAACTAGTTAAAATCGCTTGGCGAAATTCAGTGTGATTTCACGCACACAACTAAAGTAACTATGTATGCATGTACATATGTGTGCGTTTGAATATGTGTGTGTATGTGCTGATGCTGCTGCTGCTGTCGACAGCATACGAAAAAGTTGTAGCTAGTTCAATTGGAAATATCGAGATTCCTATACAAAAAAGGCCAACAAAATGGTTTATCGCTCTAGCTGCTTGTTCAAGTGTGGGCGGCGGGCTCTGTGTGTGTGTGTTGGTGTAGTCTATGTGCAAGCAACAACAATAATAACAGCAGAAACACACACACACATACCAATGCAAGAGTTGATGTAAATGGCAAGCCGAAATTCGGTCAGTGGTTTAATCATTGAAGTAAAAGCGAAAGCTTCCGCTGCTGCATTGACACACACACACACACATACAAGTGCATAGATAACACACACACAGATAGACAGACGGGCAAACAAGTAATTGAATGGCGCCTGTGTGTATGCAACGCTTTTTGCACGCTGCGTACGAGTGCACTCAAAGTGCTTTGACACTATTTTTCAAACAGTTTCCCATTGTTGCTGGCCGCCATTGTAGTTGTAGTAGTTGCTGTTGTTGTTGTTGTATGTAGTTGTTGTTGTATGTAGTTGTTGTTATATGTATGTAGTTGTTGTTGTATGTAGCTGTTGTTGTTGTTGCTGCTGTGCTTGTGCTATGTTCTGCTATTGTCAACTATCGACGCCGCCATTGTTGTCCGCTTGGCTTTCTAATCTAGTTTCGTAATTGCATTGACTGAGTGACAGATGACAGTGCCCAGCCCTCTGGCAGCAACCCCGTGCACCCTGTGCACTCGCTGCTGCCTCTGCGTGGGCATTGAATAGACGGAAATCAGTTGCAAAGGAAATAAGCATAATGGAGCAAATAAGCACATTGAACAAGTAAAACTTGAGCTCAAAACACACACACACACACAGGCAGAAGCACTTATGCATGTTCAGCTTGTAATACAATTAAACAACAACAGCAACATTGACAACAACAACGAGAACAACAACAACAATATGAACAACAATAACAACAACAATAGCTAAGCCAACAATTGAACAGAAAAGCAAATGATGAAAGGAATGAACGAACGAACAAACAAACAAACAGACAAACAAACAAACGAACACAGCAAACAAACGTAACGAAAAAGGAACAACACAACAACAACAACACAAGACACAAAGGGTATGGGGAATGCTGAAAATTAAACACAAAACAGAAACCGTAATACATTCAATGTAAATATTTTAAAATGTACACGTGTCTGTGTGTGTGTGTGTGTGAGTATTGGTGTGTGTGTGCGCGCTTTGGTTGTGCTTGGTCACAAGGTGTTTCAGGTCGTTTCAGGTTCTACTGCATTATTGATGGGGTCACACTTTTTGCTAAATATTTAATGCGATGTTGGGATTTCTCTTGTCGTTTATGCCTGCACAGCCAAGCACACGCACGCACACACACATACACGCACACTTGCATACACAAGGCTACAGACACACACACACATGCACGTGTACGTGAATACGTAACGTTAACTTAAACATAACGTAACGTTAAACAACAAATATCCAAATTCAAATTGAAATTGAAATTCAAGTTGTTTTTTTTTTAGGACTATTCAAAATAATTGCATACCGTTGGTCGTTGGTGAACGTTCCAAATGCTCCAGGCCCGCTGACTCGGCGCTGT
Organism: Zaprionus nigranus; assembly: GCA_018903425.1. Classification (NCBI taxonomy): domain Eukaryota; kingdom Metazoa; phylum Arthropoda; class Insecta; order Diptera; family Drosophilidae; genus Zaprionus; species Zaprionus nigranus. Next base: position 1,598,570 of record JAEIGD010000010.1, read on the forward strand.
GTGTGTTTAACGTGCATTTTTTATACACATACACATACATGCACAAACACACACTCACAGGAACAAACGTTTTTTACCACCACCACCAGCAGCAGCTGCTCCACATTTGATGGCTTGGCTCGTTGTTGTTGTCGTTCCACACACACACACACACGATAGAGTTACACTTGTATTGGTGAATTGAATTTTTACACTAATCCTGCTGCTGTTGTTTTTATTATTGCCATAGAGCGGATCCCTTTGCGCCAGCCGCTTATCGTCGTCTGCTTTGCCCTTGCATACGTACTTGCTCTCTCTTTCTCTGTTTGTCTCTCACTCTTTGTGTCAGTCGTTGAGTGAGTTGAGTGGGCAATGAGCTTCGATTACGATTACGATTTCGATTGCAATTTTTGGCATAAACTACATACACGTACACACATCAACAAATAAATAATTGCTTTTCGTTGTTTATTGCTGTCTCACTCTCACATCATTGGCCGCATGCTGAGCATGATGTTGGGATTAGGTAGGGGGGCGTGGGGGCGTAGGGCGGGTTTTACTGCTTGTCTCCTCTTCTACTCCTTCTGCTTTTGTTGGTTTTTATTGTTTTACAGTTTCACTTGTTTAACACTGCTTTGCATTGCTTGATAGTGTGTTTGTTTAAGTGTGTGTGTTTGTTTGTGTGTGCGTGCGCTTGTCGTTGGTGGGTTTATAGTAAGAGGTGTTGGGTAACGTAGGTCGACTGTCTAAAATGTAGTCTCTAAAATAGTTAACAGCACTAGTTGTATTGCTTATGGGTTGGTTGGGCTTGGTTATCCTTTTCGTTTCGTTTCGTTAAGTTTTCGTTTTTTTTTTGGGTGTTTATTTTTGATTGAGGTTATGTTGAACGCAGGTTATGTTTGACTACTGAGTAAATGTATATTAATACCATATGTTGCTAGTTTTGTTGTTGTTTTTTGCGGCTCATATAGTTTGTAGATTTTATGTGTGTTGTTGTTGTTAGTCCTTTTGTACTTTGGATTATAGACGACGTTGTTGGTTTATCCTCGAGGGGGCCGTTATTTGCTTTTGCAGGCGGGCGATGAAAGGCGGCGGGGCAGGCGAACTGAACGCGGGAATGGTGGTGGGGAGAGCACACAGAGTAGGTTACGATCGTACTATATATATTAACTAATATATATATATATATTTATATATATGTATGTATGTTTCGAATATCACAAAGAACAGCTATTATAGTAGTAGTATTAGGGAGCCTCCTTTCGTTTGCTTTCGTTGCATCAATGTTTGACTTAGCAGGCTAGCGATAAAGTATGCTATGCTATGATTTCTGCTCTCATTCCTTCTTCTCTTCGCTTGTGCTTAAACGTTTGGTCTCGTTTTCATGCAAGTTTAATGAACGCAACGAATTTTGCGGTGCTTCTTCACTTTTGCTGTGCTGTGGCTTGCGGAAAGTTGTGGCTCAAGTTAAGGCGTTATGGTGTTACCGTTACTTATACAGTTACAGTTATACTATGTAGCTGTTGTTGTGGTCCGGGGAAAGGCCTGGCCGGGCTGGGCTGGGGCGTGGCGCGGCGCAATGCGGCTTAGCAACGCAAGAAACCCAACGCAGGTAAATTTATTTCTATATATATTTGTATGTTTGTCTATATATAACTCGTATATAGTATATATATCTCTCTAAACGTATCCTATAAGTAGCACAAGCAACACGCGAGCAAAACGGAGGCGTGAGCTCTATCTCTCTCTATCTCTCACTCTCTCTCACTTTCTTTGCCGGTGGCTTCCGCTGGGGCTGAGGCAGAGAGGCTGAGGCGCTGAGGCTGAGGTGACGGCGAAGGCAGCGCTTTAGAGGCCCCGACGATTTAACTTTAGCTTTAATTAGTGCGTTTATTTCGCGTTAATGTTTATTTAATTAATGTTTGGGGCGCAGTTCGAGTTGGAGTTAGAGTTCGTTGCGGCTTTATAAAAATAAATCCATTTAAATATATGTATATACTAGTTGTATATAGAGCTATATATATATATATTTAGTTGTATTCTAAGCAATTTGTATATATATATCAATATATATGTATTTGTTCTGTATATAGAAAGAGAGGCAACTACTTGGTAGTTCTGTTAGTCGTTAAGTGCGTTACGAGTGTTTGGTTTATTTATTAACTGCACTATATGCACTATATATGTATATATCATAGTATATTGAATGTGTATGTGAGATGTATTTTATGTTTTGTTCGGCTACATGCAGAAGACGCTTGTTCTACAAACTACGAGGTTTCCATTAGCTCTAGCTCTAGTTATCAGTTTAAACATTCGCGCAACGGCAACTACAACGATACAACAGTTTTATATAACTGACGATTATATATTTGTATGCGCATATATATGGTAGGTCGGTATATAACTTCGCTATATAGCTATATATATTGTATATAGTTTTTTTTTTTAGTTTAGTTTTCGATTTGATTTCTTGCGATTTTTCTAGCACTTTTTGTTGGTTGTATATACGTTTTTTTGGGTCTATATATAAGTGAGGTTCTTCTCCTTCCTTTTGTTGTATATTTTTAAAAGTAATTTGTTCTTGCTAAATTTTGTTCACGTGTGTGTCTGTGTGTGAGTGTGTATGGGGGTGTGTGTTTCGGAGTGTGAGTGAGTTCTATATAATTTGCTCAATTTCTTTGTTGCAGGTACATTGGTTATTTATTTAGTTTATTTTCTTGGTTTTCCGGGATTTTCCTCTTTTGTTTTGTCGGGGAGTTTTGGTTTGATCGCTTTTAGGCGTTTCCGGGGCCGTCGATTAAGTAATATGCTGCACTTGACGTTGATTCTTTTTCTTCTTCTTCTACGGTTCCTTTAGTTGCATTTGTTGTTTTTGTTTTTGCCTGTTTCGCTGTGTTTCGCCTCTTTCTTTTTTATTTCGTTTCGTTACATTTTTTGTTGTTGTTTTATTTTTGCAAGTCGTTCTTATTTGATTATGTAATTATGCTTGGTCTCTTATTGGATATATTGAACTGAACGTTACATGCCACAATTTTTCTTGTTTTCTTGCTTTCTTTTGTTCCTTTCAGCTGCTTTCTTTTTGCTGCTGCTGCGTGAGTTGTGCGAGGAAAGGACGTGCATACGTAAGTAGTTCGTCATCAATATTTAGCACATAGCACACACACGCGTGTGTGTGTGTGTGTGTACATACACAAATTATAGGCGCCACACTCACACTCCCTCTCTTCTCCCACTCTCACTGCTTGCATGTGTGCGTGAGTGCGTGCATGTGTGTGCGTGCGCGTGTGTGTGTTAATTTATTGAATGAAACATCAAAGAGATTTGACAATTGGTTAACAAATTCTTTACGCAACACAATTGGACACACACACAGTTACACAAGGCACAAGTACACATAAGGAACCGACACGCACACACACACAAAGAGGGAGACGGGCAGGCGAGCAAGGAAGACGTTCGCGAAAAGGGAATAATGAAACAGGGGGAACAAGGGAGAACGGAGCACAAAGTGCACGTTAAATCAATGCTTCTTTTGACCTCTATTACATTTTCGTTCACGTCTCCTTGTCTCCCCGTCTTCGCCTTCTCCTTCTGCTACCTGACTAAGTTTTTCGCCTTGCGCTCTCTCCCCCCATCCGTGTTACGGCACAGCGTGTTTTCTCCTTTTTCACTTTCTTAATCCCGATGGTTTTTCGCGTTATGAAATAATTACAAATATTATTATACATATATCGGTTATCGGATAATCGGATATATTAATTGTTGTTCCCGGCGCCTATAATATTGTTCACCCACAGCAGCGCTTTATTCTTATACTAGATTTGATTTATTTTTTTTTTTTATATGGCAATCTCTTTACATAACGGTATTCTGGCACTGTAACTCGCTGCTGCCTGTGCTGTGTGCTGCGAAACACGACACGAACGAACTCAGCGCGACAAGTGAATCTTCGCTTTCGCCTGCCACTGACGTGCGCCGTGAGCCTGTGAAATTTCGCTGCGAAAATCGATAAGGACACACACACACGTAGAAAGAGGCGAAGGAAGTGGCAGCGCAAATGCAAAAGCAGCGCAAAGTCAGAGAAGAGCAGGAGCCGACAAATGTAAAAAGCACAACACACAATGAAAACGAGAGCGCAGCGGACAGTGAAAGTGCACATGTCCTGAGACAAAGTGGTGGCCAGAAAAATGTGCAAAGTGTGTGGGAGTGTTATAAACTTAGATAAATATTTAAATCTAGTTTGTGATCGATAAACAAGAGACTGATAAGCTTAAATAAATACTTGTGATCGATAGATAACTGTATGCTAAACATGCATAAATACTAAATAAAATCTAGTTTGTACTCGATAAAAAAGAGTATGATCAACTTGCACTAACTTATAATGTAAATACAATTTACCTGCCATAATTAAAGCATGCATACTTATTAAACATATGCTGAAACTTATTTTGACGGGCACTGTATGTATAAATATAATTGAACTACAAATTGCTAGCTAAGTATCGGCTAGAACTCTTGCTTGGCCACCAGTGTAGACCACACTTTTAAGCGTCATTTATAAGTCCAAAGACAAGAACGTGAGAGAGCGAAGGAGAGAGAGAGTGCGCATATTGTTTGCCAAGCTCTGCTTGTGCTCAAAGTCTTAGCGCTCTTTGCCACCAACTGTCATCGTCACTGTATGTGACGTTGGACGTCGTGCAACAACAACAACATAAAGCCGAACCAAAAATGCCGAGCGGCGCCTCCTTTAGCCTTTGTGTGCTTCGCTGTGAATGAAAGTTCGAAAGCATCAGCTGGTTGGGCTTTAACATTTTCTCAATTGTGCAACCCCATGCGGACGCCCCCTTGCTGTCAACGACGGCGGCGGCGGCCAAGTAAACAAATACATGTGCACAGGGCGGCGCGCACATGTTCAACTGTAGCTGTAAGGTCAGCGCCGCAGAACGTGTCCTTACAGTGCGTGTCAGATGAATTCATACACGTATGAAACACACGCATTTATGTAAAGGTTCTTTTGGGTTTAGCCGTAAAACCGCTAGATTTTAAATGTATGTTGTAAGATAACAATGAATAGACAAACGATCTTTCTGTTGGCATCACATGGAAGTATCTTATTGCACACATATTCTACAAATACATATATGTATATACATATGTAAACATATATTCTACAAATACATATACATATGTATACGTAGCTTTTTTTTTTTAATTTCAACGAAGAACTTTTCTTCTAATGCACTATAACAAACAAAGCTAAAGCTAAGTACAAAAGGCAAGAAATATGGGAGGCACCACCTCCTCCTGCTGCACTTCTCACATTGAAGTTGCCAAAGAAGAAGGTGCGTGGCAGCTTGAGAGACGGCAGCGCTTGGCACTGTCCGGCAAACCAACGTCGTGTATTGCCATCGCTATCACGGGACACAATGCAAATCTCTGCATTGCGTAGCTTCTCCTCGCCATGCACGAGCAGATCTGACTCAGGTAGCTGCGCTGTGCGCTGATTGTAGGCATAGTCCGCCTGGTGGAGCACCTCATTGCTGCTGCTGCGTATGTACACATTGAAGTCTGCCACATCCGCTATGGCCGAGACAAACCAGCTGAGCGTCAGATTACCAGCCTTGGCGCTGTAAAAAGGGAGACGGACATGAGTCGAATTCTTACTGGAGGATTACTTGTTCTACTCACGTTTTCACCTCACGGAAGCGCACGTCTGTCAGCTGCTCATACTCCTGCCCCGCATAGATCTCCTTCTCATCTTCCCTGCAGTTTAGATACTCATCATCCAGGTTAAGAAGTGCTTGCTCCTTCACCTGTTCTGGAGTCTGACACAGCACACTGGACAAATCCTCGCTAGGCTTTGTCTGCTGCTGCATAAAATGCTTCAAGGGTCTCGCATTGCAGCCACAGTAGAGAGGATTCCCAGAGAGCAGCACCTGGCTGCCATTGCGCATGCTGTATACCAACGAGGCAGGAATATCCTCCAGACTATTCCCTCGCAGATCGACATACTTCAGTGCCTGCGCCTTCACGAGATTGGCAAAGGGCAGATGATATATCTGATTGTTGGACACTATCAAAGTGCTTAGATTCCTGGGCAGATCGAAGATGTGCTCCTCGGACAATAGATTGGACAGTTCATTGTGGGATATATCAAATGATTGCAGAGAGGTAAAGTTGGAAAGAACTCCACGACGCAACTCATTGATTTGATTGTGCGAGACATTCAAACTGATCAGTTTCTTGGTGCCAAAGGTTATGTCATAGGTCAACACGGGCATCTGATTGTAGCTCAAGTCCAGATACTTCAGATTATAGGGAATATACTGATGCGAGGGGAAGGTCTTTTTGGTGACAAAACTAATGCGATTGTGACTCAAATCGAGTCGCTCCAAACTAAGCAAATCATCGAGTACGCCGTGCGTCTTATTGTCCAGCTTGGCGAGAGCATTGTGCGATAGATCCAGTGTCCTCAGCGAAGGCAATCCAATGAATATATCATTGGGCAGCTGTTGCAGCCCATTGGCAGAGAGATTCAGTGTCAGCAGCTGCAGCAGGCCCTCAAAGGCGCGTTTGCTAGAAGGCAAAGCATATATATAATATATATGTATATACATATATAGTGTATATAGTATTATATAGTATATAGTAGTACCTGATGTCTGCTACTTGATTGTCGTGCAAATTGAGCTCGAATAACACTGGTAGCTTGCCAAATGCGCTACGCTCCAGCACGCTGATATTGTTGTGCTATAAAAGACGTATAAAATGAAACATAAACCAAATGAAGCATATAGTAGGGCAAGCCTGACACTTAGATACCCTTTGCCATATGCAGGCCTGCCTTAAGGGCTGCTTAATATCTAGAATATGCTCAACCCACCTGCAGATATAGATACTGCAATGTAGACATTACAGCAACTGCCTCTATTGGTGGCTTCGTTATTCCATTGTGCTGCAGCAGCAGACGCTGCACCACTAGCAATCCCGTAAAGCTTTGCCCATCCAGTGAATCAGCAATTTGGTTGTGACTAAGATCCAAATAGATGAGCGCATTCATAACTGGCCAAGTGCCCGCAGGTATAGAGGAGATATTATTGTGGCTCAAGTAGAGTTCATTCAGCGATATGGGCAATTGGAAGAGCTTCTCGAGACGATTGTGGTGCAGATACAAGGCCCTCATGCTCGTCAACTTGGCCAACGATCCACGTACAATGTTAACCAGCTGATTATGACTCAGATCCATCTCGAGGAGTGTGGGTAATGTGCCAAATGTTGATGATTTGATTTCCTCCATGCTATTATAAGCCAAGTTAATGGTACGCAGTGAGAAAAGGGTCTGGAAGACACCATTGAATATGGTTGAGATGTTGTTGTGGGAGACATCGATGGTGTGCAGCTCGTAGAGCTTGGGGAAACAGTTCTTGGGTATCTGCGTGATGCTGTTGTGCGATGCATTCAGCACACGCAGCCCGGACATGTTTTGAATGGGCACCTAAGCGGAGGAAGAGGAATATCTATTAACAAACAGAGTTATATATAAGAGAAGCCATTCTTACATGTGCCAGATTGGTCAAGCCATTGTAACTCAGTTGGAACTCGGTGGCAAAAGTTGTTTCATCAAAGCTACGTCGCGAGAAGTTGGTCAAACGATTGTGGGATAGATCGAGAATGGTTATATTAACGCAGTTCTCAAAGGCGCCCGTCTCTATAAGCTCTAGCGCATTGTGGGAAACATTTATGATAGATTGATAAATGTCCTTGAAAGAATTCTTTTCAATTTTGGTTATGTTGTTCTCCGCCAAGTCGAGTAACTGAAAAGAAGAAGTGAATTTGGAATATATCAATATATATGTAGATTATAATTTAAACTTACCTCCACATAATTCATTTGCGTAAACATTTGATACTCAATCTTCTTCAGCTTGTTGCGCGCCAGATCGATGGTGCCGATGCGTGCCACCGATCCGAAGGTGCCGCGTCCCACATCCGTGATGGCATTGTCACTGAGGAAAAGGCGTCGCAGGAAACGCATTCCCCGAAAGCTGTTGGCATCTAGTTTGCCAATATTATTATGAGAAAGATTCAACACTTTGAGCACTGAGTTCCTGGCAAAGGTGCCGCGACTTAGCTCGTTCAGCGCATTGTGCGAGACATTGCACCAGCCCAGCTTGGTCAGATCGGAGATGTGCTGCGCCTCCAGTTTCTTGATCTTATTGTGACTTATATCGAGCAGTTCCAGTTCACGTAGATTCTTGAATTGATTACGTTTCAGATTCTCCAACTGATTTCCGTGCAGATCGAGAGTTTTTAGCTTGCGCAGCGGTTGAAAGGTCTCTACGGGTAGATCACTTAGAAGACCATTTGTTAGTCGTATAATCTCCAACTTGTTGCTGATATCTTGACCCACAAAGAGATCTTTGGGCAGTTGCTCGAACGCGTGTCCATATATCACCAGCTGACTAGTTTTGCCCAAGATCTGCAAAGAAAAGAATTGATGTAATATGTCCATTTTACAGGTCAGTCAGGCACTTACGCCAAAGCCCAGCTGACCCACTTTACTGAGATTTGTGTGCAGCAGATAGAGCTGCTCCAACGTATTGTTCATGCCATAGAATACATAATCCTCAATGGTCGCCAAGGGCGTGTCCTCGATGATCAACACGCGAGCTTTAATGTGCGCAAACAGGGGTCCAAATAGGCGCACTAAAGAGATATATGAATACATTAAAGATCCGCATGAGTAAAGGAAAGATCACCCACCAAAATGTCCCTTATAGATGGTCAGTTCCTCCACAGGCATCTGCAGTGAGGCCAAATTCTGCAGTGCCACCGCTAGCGTGGCCAAGTTTGTGTTCTCGCAGCGCACAAAGAGTCCATCGTCGCTGCCCTTTACACACAGACAGGGATACAGCACCTGTGGCCTGTTAAGGAGGGGGGTATTATACTTGAAGAGACTGTTTTTATTACCCTTTCTGAACTTACTTTTTGGGACATTTATATTCTGGTTCGCCATAAACGTATTCCGATTTAACCAAGCTGACTAACTGCAGCAGTAAAACAATGACGGTGCGCAGGCGTAACTGAATCATGATTCGCTTCTTAACTTGTTATTAACAAATTGTCTATATGTGTGTGCGTGTGTGTGTTGTCATTGATTCCGTTTGCCCATGGCATAAGCAAGTTTGTTTCTTGAGTCTTCCGTTGTTAAACAATACAATACTTTTTCTTTTATTTTATTTACAAACAACGTAATAGGCTAAACAAAAGATCAGATAGACCAGTATCTATCTATATTTATAACACAACGGATTGAGCAGCTTTTTCTTTTGTCACTTTTACTTTTAAACTGCGCTCGCGCAACAGGTTCCGTTTGTCTTTCTCTCTGCTTCGCAACTGCTCTTTGGTTTCAGCTGTGTTTGTTTTTATTATGCGTGGCCATTGGCACAAAACGATTGCGCGCAACAATCGAATCATGAACATAATCCATGATAATAATATAAGCTTTAAAATTGTTTAACATAATTAATTCGTATTCATAATTGATAAACATTTTAATAATAATTACTATTGAACCCGCTTTATTATTTGAATCGAGTTGGCAGTGCTGAAGTTGCCACAACGATACATAACCTATCGATATAATGCAGATGCAACCTTATTCCTACAGCGACAGCGGTGCAAAAGCAAAATCAACGCGCTAAATAAAAATATATTGCCCAATCTTTTAAGCAATCTGTTGTACAAATTAAAGCACAAACGTAAGTATTAATTAACCCGTATATGGTGGAAGAAATCATCGAATTAAAATACAAGCAAAAATTAGGTGTTTGTAAATTGAAGAAAGTGGACATTGTTCACGTTTTGTTCTTCGCTAACAGGGAGAAATACTGACTTCGCCCGATTCAGCCGCCATCGTGCGAATAGCCAATCACAGTGCGCGCTACTCACACACACGCAGTTTTGCTCTAAAAATCCGTGTACATACACGTCTGTTTGCACTGGTATTTGTGTCTAGGGAGAACGCGAGTTATTCGCTACCGCCCGTTTTATTGGCGGCAAAAAGTGCGTAATTCTAGTTGGGATTCACTTGACTAACCTAGACAATTCAATATCCAATTTCAAATAGGTACTCACAGGAGGATATAACCATGAGTTACGCTGCAGATGTTCTAAATGCTGCACACCTCGAGCTGCATGGCGGCGGCGATGCCGAGTTGCGTCGCCCCTTTGACCCGACCGCACATGATTTGGATGCATCATTTCGGCTGACACGTTTCGCCGATCTGAAGGGACGTGGCTGCAAGGTGCCGCAAGAGGTGCTCTCAAAGCTGGTGTCCGCACTGCAGCAGGACTACTCCGCCCAGGATCAGGAGGCACAATTTCTCAATGTGGCCATTCCTCGCATTGGCATCGGTCTTGACTGTGCCGTCATCCCACTGCGTCATGGCGGTCTATGCCTAGTGCAGACCACCGATTTCTTCTATCCCATTGTCGATGATCCCTACATGATGGGCAAGATTGCATGTGCCAATGTCCTGAGCGACTTGTACGCCATGGGCGTCACCGATTGCGACAATATGCTGATGCTCCTCGCCGTGTCCACCAAGATGACGGAGAAGGAGCGTGACGTGGTCATTCCCCTGATAATGCGCGGCTTCAAGGATTCAGCCCTAGAGGCGGGCACCACCGTCACCGGTGGACAGAGTGTTGTGAATCCCTGGTGCACCATTGGAGGCGTTGCCTCCACCATCTGCCAGCCCAACGAGTACATTGTGCCCGATAATGCCGTCGTCGGGGATGTGCTGGTACTGACGAAACCCCTCGGCACCCAAGTGGCTGTCAATGCGCATCAATGGATCGATCAGCCGGAACGATGGAATCGCATTAAGCTTGTCGTGTCCGAGGAAGATGTACGCAAGGCGTATCATCGTGCCATGAACTCAATGTCGCGCCTTAATCGGGTTGCTGCACGTCTTATGCACAAGTACAATGCCCATGGGGCTACGGATATCACGGGCTTTGGACTCCTCGGCCATGCGCAGACTCTGGCAGCGCACCAAAAGAAGGATGTCTCCTTTGTCATACACAATCTTCCAGTTATTGCCAAAATGGCAGCGGTGGCCAAGGCCTGTGGCAACATGTTCCAATTGCTGCAGGGACACTCGGCTGAGACTTCGGGTGGACTGCTCATCTGTCTGCCACGAGAACAGGCTGCAGCCTATTGCAAGGACATTGAGAAGCAGGAGGGCTACCAGGCCTGGATCATTGGCATCGTCGAGAAGGGCAACAAGACTGCGCGCATTATCGATAAGCCGCGTGTCATTGAGGTGCCTGCGAAAGATTAAGATTGATCCACAACTTACCTTAAGTACAGTAATTCTTATTGGAAAATATGACGCATACATAAAGGCTCCTCTCAGTTATGCTTGGATGCGATTATGATGAGTGAAAAACTAAGTTACCGTTTTTTTACAAGCTAAATGCTTCATTATGTACACACACACACACTAACACTAACTGAATATACAACACAACTCTCTGATCTTTAATGGACAGCGCTAAGAATGAAACGAATAAATGAAAAACACTTGACTTTTGTCTCAAGCAAATGAAAATCAGCCTCATTTCATTTCAATTCGTATTAGAACTTTACCGACAATTGGAAGAAATCTCTAGGGGAGTAAAGCAGTGCTGCCAAAATTTTGGAGTGAAAAATAGCCAAATTATATTTAAAAAAAAGCTAAATTGTACAGATTTACAATAAAAAAGAAGATGGTGGTTTGGTGGGTATATAAAAATAGCTATAAAGAGAATTGAACTTTGTCAGATTTGACGGGAAAAAAGCTGACCTCACAACACTTGGAGTAAAGAGCTTTTGCCAATGGATGCGAGATAACAACAACAGGTTTAACGTGGAGTTGGGTTGACGTCACACTTTTTGAATGGGGAAGCAAAGAACAATGTGTGCGTAGTTTAACTTTCCTATAAGAATTCTTTAATTGACAAACTGCAATTGATTTATTAAGTTGCTTAAATATTTTATTTGCAGTAAATACAATTTAAGGAGTTCGGCGTGACGTCATAATAATAATAATAGTTAGCTTAGAACTGAATGGGGAAGTAAAGTACAGCAAGTGCGCAATTGGAGTTGTGCGAAGTTCAGCTATTTCCTATTGTAAAAAGTCAACTGGAAACTTTGTTGAGCTGCTTGATGAACTGAAATTGATTTATTGAACTTCCTAATTATTATTTTCCATTTTGCAGTAAACATTTTATTCTATAAATAAATAAACGTATTAAAATTGAAAAAAGATTCACTTGTATTTTATTAGCACACGTTGTAGATGGGAAATCATTCACAACAACTGGAAGCTGTGACGTGATGCGACATAAGAGAGCCGAGAGAGCGATTTAGAGAGAGCGCACACAGAGAAAGAGAGCACACGACCTGTATATCGTGTGGTGGATTGGGCGTTCTGCTGCTCGTGGCAAGTGCAAATTGGAAGCCATCAGTCAGTACTGCATAAACCAGCGAGAGACGCGAACGCGCATTGAAAGCAAAGGCAAAGCTGCTTACGTTACCGTTACGTTTTGTTTGTAGTCACACGAACACGCGCACGCACACACTAACAATTACACACACATACTCTGAATACGTAAACGAATTTCTAACGCGACTCGATTTTTACTTTTGAATTTTGGCTGACAACAACAACAACAACAAGTACAACTATAATCGAGCAACAGCAACAACGAGTGAAAAGTCTGCAGCAAAACAATTGGAATTTTGGAAAAGTGCACAGTGAGTGTTAGTGAATGTAAAAGCTTTCTGCGTGTGCGTAAGTGCGTCCACTTGTCTATGTGTAAGTGCATGTGTCTGTATGGCTGTGTGTGTATCTATGACATCTCTGGCCTATCTATTGAACTGACAGACAAGCTTAGAAAACAAACACACGCATAAACTTAGTACTGAGTACTGAGCACTAATACAACCTTACTACTTATACTACTTAGTATTAGAAACGAGTTTCAGTGTCTCTCTCACTCACTCTCTCTATCTCTGCTTGTCTTCTATTGTCGTGCGCAAAGAGAAATTCAATTGATGTTCGATATACGATAGAAATATCGTACGCACTGCACACACACAATATCCGCATCTTCTTCACCCTCTCTCTCCCACTCCTTCTGCTAGCCTTGTTAGTGTATTTTTATATGCATTGCTATTGGGATGAATCATTTGTACGCAGCGCACTCGTTTCAGTTTCTTCTTCAAGAGCGCAAAAAAAAAAGAAAATACAACAAAAGTTTTTCAAATTGAAAGCCAAAAAATCGGTGGCAGTGAACTATTTATAGAATTATTTGTTTGCATACATAAATACAATAACACATGCACACACACACACAGGCATGGGCAACTCAACGAAAGAGTGTCGACAGCAAAAGGCAACGGCGACAACATTTTCGCCTGATTTTTGCTTGTAAATTCGCTCGAAATCGTCAGCAGCAATAAAAATTCATAATGAGCTTTTGTTGCTGCTGTTATTGTTGTTGCCTTTGCTCTGTTTTCTGTTTCGTATTCGGAAAGATTTTCAAATTTATAACAGACAAGTTCAAACGGTGTTTATAGTATGTGTGTGTTGTTTGATTGTATTGTTGACTCGATTGAACTGTGTAGGCGGCAGCAGCGACGCAGGCAGCGACGTCAACAGCAGCGCCACAAATTGGCAACGCAACACAGGCGCTAGAACACACACATATGCATGCATACTACGCCTTTTTTGCGCCTACGTTTTCAATTTGATTTTCGTAAATTTCAACAACAACAACACCTTCGCTTTGCCTGTTTTCGGCTATTTCAAACTTGTTCGCTTGCTTTGCTACATATTTTGTTTATTTTATGTTTGCCTACGTAGACACACACACACACACAGGCATTCACAGGCACACACACATACACAGCTGCTGCCTCTGTTCGCTTCGCTGCTGGCATTTTGCGAGCCTTTTGCTCATGCGCCGCCCCCGCGACACGCCTACTCCAACGCCAGACAGAAGCAGTAGCAGCAACACCAGCTACAACAACAACAACAACATGCACATGCTGCCACTGTGTTGTGTTGTTGTCTCTCGTTCCGATTATATGAGATCATTTTGAGCAGCAGCAACAACAACAACAATAAACCAAAAAACACATTAAAAATGTATGCAAAAACAACAACAAAACAAACACGCAACTAGTGTGCGCTCTCTTTGTGCGACCTGTTTGTTGTTGTTGTTATTGTTCTCTCAGCTTCGCTTGTTGTTGCTGCTGCTTTCGTTGCTGTTGTTGTTGTTAATTTAATAATGTTTCATTTTAGTCAAAAATAAATTTACCTCAGTGCGCGAACAAAAAAACATGATCGGGCGTCAATTAGCCTGGGCTTTTTGTGAATATCGTATAATATACAGTTAGCCATACAAATTATTCATATTCACAGGTGTATTCGTATGAGTATTTGCTTTTATATTCGATTTAATTTTTGCAGTTGCATTTATATTCGTTTTCATATTTGCAGCTGTATTCATCTTTGTATTCATCTGCATATTTATATTTACAGTCATATTTGTATTTCTACTCATTTTTGTATTCATATTCGTATTCATTTTCGCAGTCCTATTCATGTTTGTACTCACATTCTCAACTGTATTCATAGTTATACTCATATTTAAGGTCGTATTCGTTTTGTAATTCGTATTTGTAGTCATATTTGCAGTTGTATTCATAGTTATGCTCATATTTGCAGTCGTATACATTTTCTTATTCAGTTTTGTTATTCGCATGTGTATTCATACTTGTATTTGTATTTGAATATTGTGCTTACGTGAGCTCTACGCTTGACCATCTGGCGAGGGTGTCCCGGGGCACACACATTCGATTTGATGCGACTTAATTCGCCGTCGCCGTCGTCGTCTTCGCTTTAGTCGCCGTGATTTATTTAACTCAAAGTCAGTTGATATTTTGTTTATGTCTGTCTATGCATGACATCATCAGACTCTCCGTCCGTCTGTCTATCCTTGTCTCTGGCATCTGTTATATTCTCTCTCATTCATTGAAATCTCTCTCACTCAAGGTTATCGCTAAATCTACACACGAAAAAAAATACTCAGTCACAGATCATCAGAAACACAGTCCCCGGCATTATAATACAGGTTTGTCGGCCACAAAAGGAGCTTAAGGACGTTGTGAAAGTGAAAACCAGTTTGACATTGAACCGGCAAGAGTTTCATCATCAGTTCTCGAGCATCAATGTCATTTCCATTATACGTATTTATATATATTGTATACCCTGTTTTGCAAGTTTCGAGATCTGCTTTTTATGATCTGCGGCCAAAAGATGACGTCGTCTATAGTTTGAATGCATGTGAATACTGCGTATTGTATTTGCGAGGGAGCAAATTGAATACTTTTTATTCATTGGCACAAAGTTCTCGTGAGCCAAGTTTGTAATTACAAATTTGCATATACATATCTAATAAATAAAGATCAGCGCAATGATTATTCCTTCCGGCGTTTAGCTATTATGAATGGTATATTATGATGCATAATAAATTACAATGATTAATTACTCATTGAGGAAATACACCTGCATAGCTAAGGGGTGTGTTTTAATAGGGTAAAAACTAATTATAGGGAACTTACAGAAGGGAATCTGCATGTTTATGAGATCAATTTCTACTTAAAGATAAGGAAGCTTTACTTTCAAGTGCCTCAAGGGGGAAATTCACCTAAGTACAGAGTTAGTCTTCGACTATACATTGAAACGAATCTTCAGAGTATTTTAAGATATTTAGGGGTATGCTGAGTAGTCTTAGTTACTCATCTATCTTGTTGTAATCTTGTAGTCGGAGTATATTGAGCCTTGAGTGGCTCTCTTTATGCTGCGCACTCTACAATTATTGAGCATGTCTGGCATGCGATTTATAAGTATTAATGCCAAATTATTTCCATATACAGAGTATCAACTAGTAAAGCAAGCTCTATCTAATGCCGAAATCTGCCAATTTTGCTTCTTACACAAGTCAAACAAATCTGCAGAACAAATCATGCGAATATAGCGCAAATATAGAGTATCTTCTTGCCACAATCGCTAGTCTTCTCTTTGGCACAACCTGCTGGTGCTCTTGACAGATAATCGCGCCAAGTGATGCCCACTTGAGATGACTTAAGCCACAATTAAAGCGCCAAAAATATCGCCCAAGAATGCGAACGCGCATAGATCGAACCTGGAAAACGAGTCACCATTTTTGTACATATTGAAAATAGTTTCGTGGGTGTGAAATGTGTAAAAATGTGTTTAAGATTCTTATGAACTCGTTGGCATCGTCAGAATCAACCTGTCAGTCGATCCATTCACACTGCGACGCCCACAACTCGAGAGTCTCGTTTCGTTTTAAGTACAAATACGTAGCACTTACTCATACATATGCATATTTAATTTAGTAAACAAATATATCTATATATACATAAATAGTATATACTCAGCAACATCTCTCTCTCGCTTGATGTCATTGCAGCAGAAAACATTCTTTGGAAATGCAGTACTCGAGCAGTTCGGAAAATTACTCATCCTCGTTGAGAGATCAGCCCTCAAAATGGAACGGACGTGTAAGTGTGCAAAGGAAGTTCCAAATATTTGCAATCTATATAAAGCTTTCACCTTCTCCTACTGTGCAGAACGACAAGAGCTATGCGTACAAGAAGTCTTCGTACCAATACTCCAGTGCGGGCGATAACAATCTGTCGTATCAGAGCAAGTCGCCCGATCAGAACATTGATCAGTTGGATGCCTTGCTGGAGGATCTAAAACACGAGCGACAGATAACAAACAGAGAACGCGATATTCTGCCCACGGGCACCAGCTATAGAACACTGTAAGTTGAAGATAAAAGATAATGGCATATAGTTCACACTTTAAATTCTATTTTATATTTTTGTAGTGAACGCACTGATCCCTCGGGCAGTGTGACGAAGACCACGCGTGTTATTAAGACCAGCAAGCACTCGGGTGCACCGCATCCATTTAGCGATGATGTGGAGACCTTTAATCCCACGGACTATGGCACACTGCAGTCCACGTCGAAGTACTCCAGCTATCAGGACAGCCTGAAGCGCGATGAGTATCAGAACAAGGAGACTAAGCCTTATACGTTGGGTATTGTGGGAGATAGCACACATAATTATGATCTTCATTAAGCTCCTTCTCTTCTCCTTTGTAGCCTCTTCACCTGTGGGGGATGCTGGCCACTATTCGAGTCGCACCAAGATCTACGAGAGCAATCGCACGCTGAATAACAATGTGGATCTGCTGCCAGCTGTGAGCAGCAGCAAGACAGTGACCAGCAATGTGGACATTGATAAGGAGTTGCAGGATATTGCATTGAGTGATGGCATACTGCCTGCACCAGGCACCAAGGTGACCACCACAGTGCGCACTTATACCTATGAGATACCCTCGAATGGACCAGGCATCAACACCAACACCATCAATCGCATTAGCAGCAACACCAACAACAACAATACGCTGAGCAGCAGCTACAGCAAGCATCACGAGACGCACAACACCAGCAGCAGCAGCCAGAACTACACGCAGTTGCCGCCACAAATGACTGTACCACACGTACCCCAGACTGTGGTGTACAATACCGAGAGCTACTCGACTCTTAATCCACCACACGATCGTCCCATTGTGTCGAATCAATCGTACGAGATACGTGAGCACAAGGAGACCACCACAAGGGGCGTCAGTCCACAGCCACGTCAGCTGCCACTGGGTCCCGTTGCTGGCAATCCGCCCAACAGCAGCCGCACTGTTGTCTACAACATCCACAAGACGGACAATGTGAATAATATTATAAGCGAGCCACGTTATCCACAGAATGCACCACACAGTCCCAACTACGGCGCACCACATAGTCCGGCCCAGCCGCAGCAACAGTTGCCACCCGGTGGCATCAATCGTTATTATTACAAGGAGACGGAAACATCAAACACGGTCAACACCATCAATGGCCCGCCCAATGGGCCTGTGGGTGGTGCTCCCTATGTGCCACTAGAGCCAGCACATGCGGCACCACTGAAGCTGTTGCCCAACACTGGCTACCCGCCACAGTCACCACCTGGCAATGGGTATCCGCCAAACTCTAGTTACACCTACAAATACTCATCCACAACGAACACAACCAACAATCGTCGTGGTCCCGGTGCCGGTCCAGACTATGGTTCACCATCTCCCTTTCCCGTCGAGGGTGTAGAGTATCCGGTGGCCAATGCCAATCCGCCACAGCGTGTGGATGATCTAATGCAATCCTTTGGCACGGTGAGTACAAGATCTTTCAGTTGTTCTAAACTTACTCTAAGTATTTCTCTCTTACTTTGCAGACGGATCATGTGGATCGCGTGGACATAGAGACACCAGTGCGCAAGCGTGAGGTTGACACCTCGGTGGCATCACCGCAGCAGCAGCATGTGCCCTCTGTCAACAGGGCTGGCAAGGAGGTCTACTATCCACCTGGACACGAAACCATCATAAACAGACGCGAGGAAATGCACGCTGGTTCGGCAGGAGGCGTAAGTTTCTCATGCAATGAACTTCAAGTCTGATTGGGAATACCACAATTTGTTCTACACTTTGCAGGGTCGCTGGGCCAAGGGATCGGGCATGTATGAGTACGAGTCTGGCTCGAAATCCAAGACGAAAACCAAGTCTGGCGGCGCTGTGGTGCCCGTGTGCCTGCCACTCTGCTGTGCCATGCCCTGCTCCATCATGTAGGCGTGCCGTCGACTACACTTACTGTATATAGCATTCTAATATTGCCGTTAATAGGTCTAACGCTAATTCCTGCCCCGTTCCCACACATATTTCCCCACCCTGCTTGTCGTTGATATTGATGAAGATATTTCTGTTAGCCTAAACAATTTCCGGTTTGCTCTGCTCATATGGATGCTCTAATTGTTGTAATTTGTTGACCAAATTGATATACGATATATGTATGTTGTATATGCACAGTATATCGTATCGCATGTAAATACTACTTATATATATTATGCTTGAACGGGCCTAACTTGTTTTGTATTTGGTTGTAGTTATTTTTCCTAACCTATTTTGCTCCAAAATTCTACGTAAATTGATTGCTCCCCTCTCCCCAAAAAGAAAAGCATTTATAATACAACGTGACCAGTGAGAAACCCATGGCCAGCATATAAAATTAATAACTTTAAGTTTTTATTCGAATGCCAATTGTTTTTTTAACTGTATTTCGCATACCAAACTAATAAAAGAGCCGCGGAATCGAATTCCCAAACTCGCCATAATTATACATGTATATGAATACAAATGTGTGTGTGTGTTTCCCCCTTGCTGCCCTCAAACACTTACACCACTGCTACTACTACACTACAATACCCACTAATCAGCGCCCCAAACGGGCTTAATGTACCCCAAACATATCGTAAAAGGTAACATAGTCGTTACGTCGCCATAAATATTCTCTAATACACCAAGAGTAATCATAATAAAAACGAAATCTAACCAACGAAATATATTCGATGTTTTTAATTGGTTTCATGGGCCAATTTATCGTTTACACTACCCACAACAACTGGGAACATATAGAGAAATATACTCTTTGTCTTGGTACATATAGTAAAAGTTTTATTCTGGTATAGTAAAATGTAAGTTTTATAAGTTTTACATTTGGTATTGTATATTATAAAGTATGGTAGGTAATAAACACCCTTGCAGAGTGTCATGGAATGTTTTTGTTACTGTTGTTGCCTTGGCACAGAAGTTGTAACCTTTTGTGTAGGTTGAATCGGATCACTAAGTCATCGAGAGTATGATCGAATCAGTCAAGAAAGATTTCTTTAATGATATTATGTTTACTTAAAGATATTGTGTTCTCTTTTGATAAGCCAAGGTCATGTTTAAAAGTCGGAAATTCAACATTTGATCTTCTGCAAGGGTATGCGAAAGTTTCGGCGTACCGAAGCCAACTTTTTTTTATTTGTATCATTATTTTGATCGAATAACAATTTGTATATCACAAAAGTAATATCTACATTTCACCTTGTAGGAATTGGTGTAGAATTTTTTGTCTAGTTAGAGTTTAAAGAGAGTTTTGTCAATAAAAACTAATAATTATTAGGAAAAAACTAAAAACAAATAACCAACAAAGTCTATACTACTCTTTAGAGCATATAGTATAATATTTAAATTGGGGCTAGTACATAATATTTCTAAGAATATCAATATATGTATGTATATATTGACTGGACATGCTACATACACAATATGTGTGTCTATTATTCTTGATAATTATAGGCTACCTTGAAAAAGTAATCTTGTCATTTGTACATTATATAAGTAATATTCGAAAATTGCACAGAATTGAGATTCTTGTGTCGAAAACAGTTTGAAAATAAACTGTTTTCTAGCTGCCTATTGTGATTTTGCCGCTAACTTTTACGCTCAGAGTTCTTAAGTTCGGCTAAATACCAAGTAAAGGTTGGAAACTCTTTGATGCTATAAATTTCATACTTGATCGAGTTAATGCCATCCATTTCAATCTTACTGATGCCGTTCTGCAGGTTCTCGTAGCTAGAATATCGAAAAGGATATATAAAGATATATAAATACTTTAAAGAGTAGCTAAATAACTTAAGGTTTTACCGTTTTGGATTCGCTTTCTCTTTTTGATGCTTTAACATTATATAGCGCGCTATATTGACCGGATAACGTGATATGAATAGGTTGGCATGCTTCAATCTGTAATCAAAGAAAGAGTTTAGTGCATTTTTACCTTACATTTTCTAAAGATAGCCTTGCCTATTGGACATGTCATCGTCCTCGCCACCCCAGCCAAAAAACGAATTGGAAAAGCCATTAACGGCCTGGAAATGTTGTCGAGTCATAGCTGAAACTCCGCCAAATATTGTGCGGTAAGGCAACCTGTATAATGAAGCAGAATATATATAATATATATATATTTATGTTATAATTATCAACCCACTTGAAATTCAGCTTGTCTATGGCAACGGACATGTGCCGTGGCTGTCGTGGACAGTTGTAGAGATTGCGATCATCCAAAGGTATAAGGTCGACATCGTGGAATATAAAACAGTCCCACTGATAAAGCTTTAAGGCCTCCAAGTAACCGATATTCATCATGGCAGCGCGATTGAATGGCTTCCCATTTGTTTGCTCAATAATGAATATGCGATAGGCAATGTGCTGTTTCATTAGGAACGGATGTATGTTGCGCAGGAAGACCGATAGATGTGCGTAACGGTCGCGAAACGGCACTATGATGGCAACATGATGTTGTGCAAGGCAATCGTTAGGCTGATAAGCGCCACCTGGCCGCAACAGCGGCCCCAGCTCTGCTTCAATAATATCAAGGGATTCGAGTGTTGTATTGGGAGTAATGGGACCACCTGGAATGAGACATATATGTAATATAATATAATATATGTATATGTAAAGAAAGAAAGGTTATTTTCGGCAAGCCTAATGTTTTATACCCTTGCAGATTTTGGCTCTTTACTTTATAGGGTCGAAGATGTTTGCTGGAGTGCGTTGCAAACATCTGCCAATCAATATATGTATATCCTATGAGTCTTTCATATTACCATTTTTGGGATCCGGATGGGTGCAGTTGGGTGCAAACATGGACATGTGGAGCTCATGTGGGGTTAATGTGCTGCTGTTGCTGCTGTTTGCATAATCCGCCGTATGCAGATGCGCGTGCGATAAGTCTTGTGGAATGGAAGTAAAGTTTGCAATCGCAATCACAGTTGTTGAGCTCGAGTTGCGCCCAGATTCGCGTAACTCGCGCTCTTTCGACAGCGCCAGCGGAGCTGCGGGCAGCCTCCCCTTGTTGCCCCCACTCCCACTGTCGTTTCTTTTATGGATGTGCGCATATTTGTGCACACGCCGAAAGCTGTAAACAGAGTGTCGTTAACGTCAGATCATGTGGCCAGGTGTAAATTAATTGCTATTTTCGCACTTACCTAAGTTTGCTGACCGATGTATTGCTGGCCCCATCCGATTCGGATGTCCAAAGAAGGCTAAAAACCAGCAGAAGACATATTGCGCCGGCCAGGAAGCGCATGAGATTCGCCTTTGTAAATATGATCATGGTCCCTCGATTGCATCATTTATTTCCCTTCGGATTCGGAGCAGTCCCTAGCGATTTGCAATAGCATTCTTACGCTATTTGCATCGTCTTCAATCGTGTTCAACTCACAAATCACAAATGTTTGTTGTTCGATTCCATGTCCGCCTACCTTTCAGCAGCTGATTGCACACAGGGTGACTCAAGCAACGGACGTCGCATGGGCGCCATTTTTTAAATGATTCAAAATAAAACAAATCGTTTATGAATTCTTACAAATTGGGCGCGTTCCTTGTTTATTTACTAAAAACCCGTTTCGTCGATATTTAATAAGATTAATATTATTTAACAAATAGCTAATATCCAGTAGGGGCGAACCTAAAGCTTTTGGAAATAAATTGCCTTAATTGAATCATTTTGTATGTATTAATTTTTTTGTGTGTTTTCTAAAGACTACTTTGGATTATAAAAACAATTTTAAACACAAGACTTTAGATTTATACAAAATATTCTGGGACTATACTGGCAGTCGTAGTGGCTCATTGTCCTTTACATTAACTGTTTTCGATACATCATTTAATGTATATTCAATGCGTAAGATCTTGTCATCTCCTAGGCTTGGATCAAAAAAGCCAGGCAAATCGCTCTGCAAAATCGCATTTGAAATTGATTAGAAATGCATATGGATAATGTTTTAAGCAGGCAGTACTCACTTTGGAAGCTTCATACAGCTGTAATGTACTGTCCCTGACTAGACACTGAATAGGTACTGTCACATCGTGTGACGCTTCTGGCTTAAATTGCGAGGTGTCATTACTAATGCATCCGTATATCGCTCTCTGAATGATCAGCCCCCTGCGGTCTTGTTCCTCATGGACGATACGATTGTAGGTGCTCCTCATTAAGTGAATGGCTGCCATCGCTTCATTTTTTTTGGCAACAAGACGCTGTTCATGTTGCCGTTTTGTACGTTCCACCTCGATGCTCTTGCGATCGGCTTCCATGGGATCCATTATCACCTTCTTGACCAAGAACCACGCAATAATAGGCGTCACAGAGGCATAAAAGACTGCTGCAGGCACTATCTCATCACTCAGATGTATAGGGAATATATACGACTGATTTGAGCGCATTATTCTGAAAAGAAATATGATAAACTAACGATACTTCTTAATCTTAAATCTACAAATTCGAAACTCACTTCAGCTTAAGGATTACTCCGGAAGGCACACCGATCGATACAGTTGCGATTACTGAGCTATATTTGGATACCTTCTTCTCCACACCGTACTCGCCAAAGAAGCCAAATGTGCCCACTCTGCAAAGGGAAGGCATTAGATTAACGGGGAATCTAATCAGACTAGTTTAATCACAGCTTACTTGGTGGCCAACTTCAGCTTCAGTTCATTGTCGAGCATCTTGCGTGTATATGAGATGCCAAAGTAGATGTGCGGAGTTCCAATCACAAACGATGTGCTAATGGAGTGCTGATCATTGGAGTGATCGATCTGCGTTGACATCGACGACTGTGAACCGGCATTGAGGGTCAGGCTACCGATCGTATGCTTATCGAGCTGGACAGCCAGGGTGGAGAAGACGGCAGGAATGACGCCGTTCTCCTGAAAATTTAAATTGGTTCCACCGTTGACGGTTACCTTCGTGGTAAGCGTGCGTCCGCCTGTTACGCATACAAAATAAATGAACAACTAAATAATCTTTTGCAGTGTAAATGATGCTTACCCTTGAGGCCCAAAAGGAATCCATTGCCCGCACCGAGACAAGCCTCTAGCCAACCTTTGTTGAGAAGTCGCCGGCCGGCGACCATGAAGCCGCCATTACCAGTCCCGTTCGATGAGTAAAGATTGCCACTCATTATGATCATATCCTTGCGCGTTATGGGCGCCTCAATGGACTGCGCAATACTCATGGATCCGATCTCCACTCGCGGCATTTCCGATTCATCGTAAGGCGTAAATATTTCTGTTGCATTCACATTGATGGTGATGTTGCCGCGGGGATTAGTTCGCTGTTGCAATCGACGTTCGGCGGCCGCCTGTGCCAGCCGCTCGTACTCTTCCCTAATCTCTGCCGGCGTCTTTGTCCTATGAACTATCTCCCAGCCCTCTGTCTTTAGACCCTTCTCCCCTACCGAATCGTAAATGGCACGTTGATGCGGATCGGATAGCACCTCGTATGCGCGCTTTATACGATTGAACATGATTTCGGCCTTCTTTTTTGCTATCCGGCTCCAAATGTTTGTCCGGATGATAAATGCGGCTCTGCTTTCGGTAGGCGGTGTTAATCTGCTCGGTCGTCGCCTAAAATATACGATTAATTATTAGAAACGTTCTACATATAGGAAATTTGGTATTGTTGCCCTTACATCTTGCGGCAAATTGAGAAATGTGTAATAGTTCTCATCGAGTTCGGCGTCAGACTCATTGTCTGATGCCATTATGGCGTATTTTGGAGTCTACACAATCGCCAGAATGTGCTGAGAGAGTCTGTAGTATCGTCTATACAACAACGGCAGCGGCAGCATCGATCGAACCGATGTTGTATGAGTAAATTTTGGTGAAAATTTTGAAATATGTTTTTTTCTTATACTACTTTACGCAATAATAACAACACGTGTGATGGAACACGAAACGTTGGGAAAATCTTTGATAAACACAAGGTGCTGCGGTCGGAACTTGTTGAGAAGGCGAGCCAGTAACGTCAAATGTCAATCGGTTTCAAACACTTTTATTACAATTTGAATTGCTGAACTATTAAATACACAAATTTCAAATCAATTCTGCAGAACTTAGTAAATAAATTGAAGAAATCACCCATCATTTGCCATCTGAGAACGTTTGGCAACTCTGTTTTGGACATTGAAAGTTTCAATGCAACGTTGCTGGTTTCGTTGTTTCGTTTCGTTTTAATTTCAATAACACGATAGATATCGATAATTTCATCGGCATCGCTGGTCACATCGCTCTCGACTTCTCTGTCTTTATCCAGCCCTCGTAAGGGAAACGTGCTCGTGGTTCGATCTGACGAAATTTTCGCTTTAAAAGCGGTGCAGTTTTTCAGCTGTTTTAATTTAATAATTAGTGCACAGTGTGAAATTCAATTGAAATCAACTCAAATATGCTTCGCGTTCCGAAATTTCTGCCACGCATTGCGCGCCAGGCCACCTTTGCGGCGCCCACAAATGTCTCGGCAGCTTCTAGCATATTCCGCGTAAGTACAAATCAGCTTTACATAATACTCGGGTTGGCCGCGCGGCATGTCAATTCATGTTCTTGCTGATGTTGTATAAATATATAATAATAAACTCAAATCTTCTTGTGTATTACAGAACCTGCCTGTAGCCTGCAATGGGTTGTCGGCTCAACGTCGTTACAAGTAAGCTTGCATTCATAATAATAATAATGTTTTTATAATAGCTTAAGTTCATATACCGCTTCGAGATACATCCAGTCTTAAGATCAAACATCTGCTATCTTATGTAATAATATATTTCGAGTATCTTATTTGTATTTCATATGAAATGTACATTGTATTATGTACTATACTTCTTACTATTTACAAGTGTTAGTTTAACCCTCTATCTCTCTTGTTCAATTGTAATTCTCAACTCATGGAACATGATCATTCGGTTCCGGTTTTTTAATACAATTCAAGATCTTGTGGATCTTCTGTCCGCACTGCTCTTATATAACAACATATCTGCAGAAATTTTTGATATTTTTTTACCTTTGAATACTTAAAATAATATTCAATTACTAGTATAGGAATGATCAGAAAAGATAAGAACCTGCAGGGGTATAAAACCCCCTTAGTTTAAATTAAATTGAATTGCTCATCACATCTAGCTCATTTCGCCAGTTCGGAACTGAACTGCACAACTCTCACAACTTTCTTATCTCTTGCCTGTTGCCCGGCAACGTTAGCCTTATCAAATGCACGAGTATCTGTTATTAATCTATATATTGTATTGTATGTATTGCTTCTTCTGTTAGATCTGGCGAGGTTAAAGGCGCTGTAATAGGTATCGATCTGGGCACCACCAACTCCTGCCTGGCCGTGATGGAAGGCAAGCAGGCAAAGGTTATCGAGAATGCTGAGGGTGCACGCACAACCCCCTCGCACGTGGCGTTCACCAAGGATGGCGAGCGATTGGTCGGTATGCCGGCCAAGCGTCAGGCTGTCACCAACTCGGCGAACACCTTCTATGCCACAAAACGTTTGATTGGTCGCCGTTTCGATGATCCTGAGGTGAAGAAGGATATCACAAATCTGTCATACAAAGTTGTCAAGGCATCCAACGGTGATGCCTGGGTATCGTCCACAGATGGCAAAGTGTATTCGCCATCGCAGATCGGTGCCTTCATTCTGATCAAAATGAAGGAGACCGCAGAGGCTTATCTCAATACACCAGTCAAGAATGCTGTGGTCACTGTGCCCGCCTACTTCAACGACTCACAGCGTCAGGCTACCAAGGATGCTGGTCAAATTGCTGGACTGAATGTGCTGCGTGTCATTAACGAGCCAACTGCAGCTGCTCTGGCTTATGGTATGGATAAAACTGAGGATAAAATGTAAGTATAAATTTCTGTTCCCTCTTATCAGTTTATCTATATCATTGCTTATCGATTTTCTGTTGCAGTATTGCTGTGTACGATTTGGGTGGCGGTACCTTCGATATCTCAATTTTGGAAATCCAAAAGGGTGTTTTCGAGGTCAAGTCAACCAACGGCGACACTCTGTTGGGCGGTGAGGATTTCGATAATGCAATTGTAAACTTTTTGGTTGCCGAATTCAAGAAGGACAGCGGCATTGATATCCGCAAGGACAACATTGCCATGCAGCGTCTGAAGGAGGCCGCCGAGAAGGCCAAGTGTGAGCTGTCGTCGTCACAGCAGACCGATATCAATCTGCCCTATTTGACCATGGATGCTGCTGGACCACAGCACATGAATCTGAAGATGACTCGCGCCAAGCTGGAAAGCCTGGTCGGTGATCTTATTAAGCGCACAATTCAACCCTGCCAGAAGGCTTTGTCCGATGCTGAGGTATCCAAGTCTGAGATCGGAGAGGTTCTGCTGGTCGGTGGCATGACACGTATGCCTAAGGTGCAGTCCACAGTGCAGGATCTGTTCGGACGTCAGCCATCGCGTTCGGTTAATCCCGACGAGGCTGTGGCCGTTGGTGCCGCTGTACAGGGCGGTGTCTTGGCCGGTGATGTCACTGATGTCCTCCTGCTCGATGTTACACCCCTGTCCCTGGGTATTGAGACATTGGGTGGTGTCTTCACCCGCTTGATTTCTCGTAACACCACAATTCCCACCAAAAAGTCGCAGGTCTTCTCAACGGCCAGCGATGGTCAGACTCAGGTGGAAATTAAGGTGCACCAGGGTGAGCGTGAGATGGCTAACGACAACAAATTGCTGGGTTCCTTCACACTGGTTGGCATTCCGCCAGCACCCCGTGGTGTGCCACAGATCGAGGTTGTCTTCGATATCGATGCCAACGGCATCGTTCACGTTTCGGCCAAGGATAAGGGTACCGGTAAGGAGCAACAGATTGTCATCCAGTCGAGTGGTGGTCTGAGCAAGGATGAAATTGAGAACATGATCAAGAAGGCCGAAGAATATGCCAGTGCTGACAAGAAGAAGCGTGAGCTTATCGAAATTGTTAACCAGGGTGAAAGTATTGTACACGACACAGAGACTAAAATGGAGGAATTCAAGAGCCAGCTGCCTGCTGAAGAGGTACGACAATACGGAAGATGATTAACTATATTGACTCTTTATAATTTATTTTTTATCTTTCAGTGCGAGAAGCTGAAAAAGGAAATTGCCGATCTGCGTACTCTGTTGGCCAACAAGGAGACAGCCGATCCAGAGGAGGTCAGGAAAGCCACCACTCAGCTGCAGCAATCATCGCTGAAGCTCTTCGAGATGGCATACAAGAAGGTAAGCTGCGCTATATACCATACTGTATATAGATATAGACTAATTGCATATGTTAATTCCTTTACAGATGTCTGCTGAGCGCGAGAGCAGCGGTGGCAGCAGCAGCAGCAGCAGCGGCAGCAGTTCAAGCGATACTTCTGGCGAGGCCAAGAAGGAAGAGAAGAACTAAATTAGGCAACCATAGACGTAGTTGTTGTTCCCCCCTTATTTCATAATAACAACATTTGGATTTCGATTAAGTTTATCTTAAACATAAATCACATCATATTCCTGATTCTTCAAAATCATAAATAATAACCACCAACCCACAATCCACAATCACACATAAGGAAACAAAACAGAAGCATTTACCCAAATTGTGTAGTAATATGCGAGGACGATAATGACATTCGATGTACTAAAAACAACTGTCCAAAGATTCCTAACTTAAATTGCGTTAGTTGCATTAAGTTTTTATTGTTTATAATGCATCGAACGCGATTGGGATTGATGATGATGGCTAACGTATTGTGTCGCCAGTTGTTGTGCTTACTGTAAGATTTTCCTTATTTTTACCTTACGCCTATTTTTATACTAGTTGTAGCAGCAGCAACAGCAGCGATACAAGCCGCAGTCGTCACATTTGGACACAGATCAGAGTGCAGATCGAATGTCTTAATTAATAAGCAAAATTGTACTTTGGTTTCCAGTTGGTAACCAACAAATTGACTGGGTAAACTGCAATTACACAAAGGCGATATACATATGTAAAACTTAAAATATACGTGAACAAAAATATTATTTACAAACTAAGAAACACCTTTTTTTTATGTGGCTGGCTAGCAAACGATTTCTGTTTCTATAATTTGATGGATTGCAAAAAAGATTTATGGTTTCCCTTTAAGATTGAGCTGGCATTAAAATGTAATTTAATTTAATACAAAATTGTGTTTTTTTATTGGTTTATTTTTTAACTTTCATTTTATAATTATTTTATTTTGTTCTTTATTCACAAGTGCTTGATGAAACACTTTGCACATCAGGGAATCTAAATCTCATATAATATAATTATTTCTGTCAGCTTAATATTTACAGAATCTTTCTATATTACGTTATAATACTAGTTTATCGTTGATCGCTATAATCCTAATGCTAATGAATTGACTAGATGCAGAGTGTCTCTATTTACATTGCGCCTGTCTGCAGTTTATACAGCGTATAGTAGAGTCCACGATTCTGGACAAGCTCTTTGTGGGTGCCGCTCTCACAGACAACTCCGTTCTCGAAGACGTAGATAATATCAGAGTCAACAATGGTTGATAGTCTGTGGGCAATACTAATGGTGGTGCGACCCTCGGAGGCAGCATCTAAGGCGTCTTGAACGATCTGTTAATAAAGGATACAATGAATTGTACTGCTTTAGGGATTGCATATGAACATGGAACGTACCTTTTCACTTTCTGCGTCCAAGGCAGAGGTGGCCTCATCAAGCAAGAGTATTTTCGGGTTTCGGATCAAGGCACGTGCAATAGCAACACGTTGTTTCTGTCCGCCAGACATCTGTGTTCCCTTCTCTCCCATTCTTGTGTCATAGCCCTGAAGTAAATAGATTTGTCAGTCAAGGGAATTCAAATAGATGTTAGATGACACTCACCAGTGGCAAGGCTGCGATGAACTGATGAATGTTGGATTTCTGTGCGGCAGCTATAATCTCCTGATCTGTCACCTTCCTGGAGTTGTCACCATATGCGATGTTTTCGCGTATCGTACGATCGAATAGGATCGGTTCCTGTGACACAATGCCCAGCTGCATGCGGAGATTAGAGAGGGCCAGCTGTCGCAGATCCTCATTGTCGATCTGCACCGTGCCAGCATCTACATCGTAGAAACGTTGCAGCAACTGAATGCAAGTGGATTTGCCACAACCCGAGGGACCAACGAGCGCCACTTTCTGACCACTTTGCACAGCCAAAAAGAGACCGCGCAGCACCTGCATCTCCTGACGTGTCGGATAACTGAACTCCACATTGTCGAACTGGACGTTTCCATTCGAGTGCCAAGGCTCCTTGGACACACCAGGCAGGTCGGCAACGATCGGCTTTCGCTCTAGGAATTTCAGAATGGAACGAGCTGCAGTCACGCCCTTCTGCATGTTAGGGGCAAAGGCCAAAGCACTGGCAATGGATGCAGTACCCATAATTAAAGCCTGAGAAACTCTGTAAAAGGAAGAAGAAACAATGTTTAGTCTGTGGTTTTTCAGCCATTAACTATCGCTGTACTCACTTGAAGACATCGCCGAAAGGCAAACCGCGATTGACGACCAACCAACCTCCATAGTATATGCAGGCTGCGTAGGCAAAGAACATAATGGATCTGGCCAGACCATAAACAATGCCACGATAGTGAGTGTTCTTCTTCGATTTCTGTAAGGAATTAAAAGATAATATTTGTCCAAGTTCAGGCATAAGATTTAAAGTCATGATCATTTACCTCAACAGCAGGTGCCAACATATCAATGTAGTTGGTGTGGAACATGTCCTCGCGTCCCAGTGAAACCACCGTGCGAATGTTAGAGACAACCTCGACAGCTAACTTGGTGGTGTTCTCCATAATCTTGGCATTGCCCATGTTCTCCTGTGCCATTACAATGCGTTGCATGTAGAAGGAGACCAGAATGAAGGGCATAAAGGCGATGGCCACCAGACCCAAGCTCCACTCGTAGTACATGGCCAGTGCGATGCCCAGCACAATAGTTGCTACCGACTGAATAATGCTGCCAATACGTTGTCCTGTTGCCTATTGAAAAGAATAGAAGGAAATAAGAAGTAAGTTCAGTGCCCAAGTACATAAATATTATAATCATATTGGGTATATATAAAAGTGGTCTTCAAGTGCGGACCTGTTATCGGTCATTTCAGCTTGAAGCCTGATAAGAAACAGATTGTTTGCGTACATTTTATAGGCATTTTCCTATAGTATGTTGATAGTAAAACTTGACAGGAAGATAGTAAAATTCAAAAGCGAACATTCTAATAAACATTATGGTATAACATTATGGTTATGGTATAATATGTCTACAAATTGAGTTGAGTCATTAGAAAGAACCTTGACTGAAGCTCCTCACTTGAATAGATTGAATTGAATAGAATAGAATAGAAAGAACTAAAAATATCCTCAAAGAACCAAGCAACTATACACGGAAGTAGCAAACGGTCTTATCACTTCAACAAGATTTAGATTTGGACAGCTCTGCTGATACAAAAGAATGACGGGGGTATTAGGCAAGGGGATTATGTGCCTAATACCTCCGTCATTCTTTTGTATCAGAAGAGGTTGTTGTTTTTATATACTTACACCCTGAACAGCAGCCGCATCTCCAGATAGACGAGCGCACAAGCTTCCCGTACCGTTGGCACGATCGTCGAACCATGCGATCTCCTGCCGAAGCATTGCCTGGAACATGAGACCTCGCAAGCGTTCGGTGAGACGTTCTCCGGCAATACCAAAGCAGAAGATCTGCGAAAATGTTGCAATGCCGACGACAATTCCGGCGATCAGGAAGTAAAGACTGTATTCGTTCGTGTTCTCGCGCACATAGTCATCATCCGTCGATTGCATCACTTCCAGAATGCTGCCGAAGAGTATTGCGAACACAGGCATGGCACAGCCCATAATGACGGAACTGATGCAGCCGATTGTGATCTGCAGCCATTCAGGTTGGTTCATCTTCATGACACCCATCATGGGCGACGGTTCGTTTTTGTCCTTCTTCTTTTTCTTGCTCTTCTTGTCGACTGCTGCATCCGCCTCTTCGTGCTCTTCTTCCAGTATCTTGATTTCTACTTCATCCTCATCCTTGATGTCGAAGCCTTTGTAAATGTTGTCTGTCGGACTAAGTACAGTTCCTTCGTCATCGCCCAACTGTGTGGTTACCAAGTTGAAGTAGTGGCTCTTCATCATCATCAGTTCCTGATGTGTTCCCATTTCGACTACCTCGCCACTATTGATGACAACGATCTTGTCAGCACGTCGCACCGTCGACAGACGATGTGCCACAATGATGGTAGTGCGTCCCTTGCTGACCTTCTCCAGCGCAGCTTGTACCTTCGCTTCACTGGCTGTGTCCAGAGCAGATGTCGCCTCATCAAGCAGCAGGATCTCCGGATTGCGGATTAGGGCGCGCGCAATGGCAATACGTTGCTTCTGGCCACCAGACAACTGTGCACCACGCTCACCCACCAGAGTGTCATAGCCCTTGGGTAGTTTCTTTATGAAGATGGCAGCATTGGACGCTGCAGCTGCCTCCTCGATGTCCGCCCTCGTGGCATCCTCACGGCCGTAACGTATGTTCTCGTAAATCGACTGGCCAAAGAGGACTGGTTCCTGTCCAACAACTCCAATGCGCTCGCGCAGCCAATTGATGTTGATGTCCTTGATGTCTTGGCCATTGAAGAAGACGTTGCCCGCCTTAGGATCGTAGAATCGCTGTATAAGCTGAATGCACGTGGACTTGCCGCATCCGGAGGGTCCGACCAGAGCCACAGTCTGGCCTCGTTCAATTTTCAGATTCAATTTGTTTAGAATTGGAATCTCCTTTCGCGTTGGGTACTGGAACTCAACGTCGCGGAACTCGATGGTTGTCAATGGTTCCTTAAGCTGCTTGCCGCGTGGTTCCAGAGGGTTGATGGTCGGGATTTGTTCAATAATATGAAATACCTTAGATGCAGCACCTTTAGCAATGCCGAAGGCCTCAATATATGGCGACGCCATACCGATGTTCATGGAACCCATCATGATCGAGAAAGAAGACCGTAATCATGGTGCCGGGATCGTAGTTTGCGTAGTACTCGTTGTCACGTCCCTTGAGAACCAGTCCGACACCATACCAGAAGGCAAGTGCATACGAGGCATAGATGAAGAACCACAACAGTCCGAAACCGATGCCAGAGAACATGTTCCTCTTGATGTTTAGTTTCTTGGCGGCAATCACGCTTATCTTGTAGGCATTAACCTCTTTGTCCTCACCCTCGAAGGCCTTCACAGTGCGAATGCCGGAGAGTGCCTCCTCTGCAACGACGGCTGCTTTGGCATACTGGTTCACCTCCTGCTTAGCCAATTTGGAAGTGGCAATACCCACAAATCCCATAGCAATAAAGGTAACGGGCAAACTGGTCAGACAGATCAGCGATAGTTCCCAGCCCTTGACAAAGGCGAGTACAATGGATCCAATAAATGCAACAATGAAGTGCACGAATATCACAACCTTCTCTCCCAATCCGTCCTCCATTTTCGAAAGATCTCTGCAGAAAACATAGTTCGTTAATAGAGGTTAAAGGTACTCGAATGGATCCAAAATGGGACTTACTCATTCATGCGACTAGCCACCTCTCCGCTCTGATTGAAGTCGTACCAGCTCATGTCCTGATGCAGCACAGACTTAAAGAACCTGGAGCGTATGGACATGATCTGTGAATGGGCCGCATAGTTGAAGCACGTGATTGAGATGTAACTGCACAGCAACATCACGATGCCGATGTATGTGTTGTTCAACGAAAAGCCCTGCACGGCGTCTAGAAGGCTCTCTGATAGGTCATCGGCTCGCGTATACTTTGCACCTTCCACCAGTCCACCCATCGCTATCATATCCTGCATAAGTCAAGTTAAGTTAAGAAAGTTATGATTACTTTAGCATCTCTAAAAACTTACGTTGGCAAGATTACCAAAGATCAAACTGTTGGCTGGTGTTGTCAGACCCGTAGCAATAGCCCCAACAAACCCAATGAAATATAGTAGACGATCTTTGTTTGTGGCATAGCGGAACATGCTAAAGAAACTAACGGGCTTGATGTCATCTTTCGGCTTGTTGGGATCTTCGTCATCACTGGCTTTGTCATTCTTGGACTTCTTTTTTTTCTTATTCGGTTCACTGTAGTCAGAAGCAAGCAAGGAACGTAATGATTATCGTGCTGTTTATACTAAATTCTGATTATATAGTATACAATTATATAGTATACAATGGCCAATAAATTCTGCACATGCTTTATCACATGCACAATTCAAGGCTCCCCTTAGATTATTCATACTATCAGTGAAATGGTCTACCATATACGGTATTGGGTCTATATGGTATTGGTATTTTAGCCAATTCATGCAATACTCTATCGTGCTATCGATAAGCGACTTCGTCATTGGTTGAAGCACTAAGCAATGAAAATGAATGAAGCACTAACAATGTGCATTGTTTAGTGCTTAAAGTTCTTTGAAAGACATCTTTAGCTATCACTCAAGCAAACAGTTGGTCTATGTTTCATATAAAATTCAAGAGGTCCAAAAGATATGTGTTCTTTGTTGTTATCAATTTCATCGCTGCAATAAATTATATGGCGAACTTCTGCGCAACGTTATGATTGGCCGTTGATAACAACGTACACGCAAGTCTATTGTATACGTTAAAAGTACTGTGTATGGTATATTAAAATTGCACGCTCATGGTTACTGTATTTTTCGGAAGGGAATTTGCAAATAAGGCCCTTATTTTATTCATATTTTGACATTTTAACAAAATAATTTAAGTAATCTCTTTTCATTGGTATGGATCTTAATATATTGTGTATTAAATAGCAATTTTTCGAGTGTTTTCACTGTCTTTAAGGAAAAACTCGTAAGGAAACATGTTTTTTTAATGCAGTAAAAATAATTTAGATTTAAAGGATATCATAACAACTTTTATATTATTCTCCAAAACGATTATTACTTAGCATATGATTTTTATTTCATTTATTTTTTAATTTTTCCTCTTATTTTTATTCTTCAACTCTATTTTTGACGTGCAATTTAGATAATGGAACGCAGCTTAGTAATACTAATTTCGATTAAAAGGATATCAAAAAATTCCAACTTTTATATTACTTTCTTTTATTATAACTGTTAAAAGAACAAATGTTGCTTAGCACGTGTTTTGTTTTTAATTTCTTTTTTATTTGACCTTCCTTTTTTTATCAATTTCATTCGGCACGTGAAATTAAAAGTCTGCATTAAATCAGTTCAATTATTCTTAGCACACGATTTTTTTGTAATTTCATTTTAATTTTCTTGTTTGGGTTTTTCATCAGTTCTATTAGTGACTTGTAATCAATTTAAAGTCTGCACTAAATCATTAAAAGTCCGAGAAGCTTATCAATTTCATCATCCATTACTATTTCGCCAAAGTTTCTTGCATGGTGCATTTTTGAATAGATAATTACTTTTACGAACTATCAAAACGAGATAACACAACTTTTTATTGACTATTTTAAGTGCATGACTATATTATTGGCCTAACTAAACGCATCAATTATTAATTTATAATTTACTTATTCAACTCACAAGCTCTTGTGATCTTTTTCGTTGGAGGCCAAGGAATCGCCCAAAATAATATTTGTTCGGTACTGCGAAAGTCGATTGTCGTCGTCCTTGCCGACGTTGCCGTTAGACGCGGTCATTTTGAGAGAAACACAAATTTCCTATGTACTATAGCGTTTGATTTATCCTTATTGATTGTGATGGATCGCACGATCTGAATGTGAGCACTGTTTAAAAGAGACTTATAGAATTTGCAAAACCATATGGGCTTATATTTGAATGGTCTAGCCAACGAAATATTCTCGTTGATATTGGTTCATGCTGATTGTGTTTATCAATTTTATTATGCTATTAATATGGAAAGAGTGTGCGCAAGAGAGTGAGAACATACGTTCGACCAATAAAGAGCGCCGATTCTCACAAGTCATTTTCATGCGATTGCTTTCCTTAAGACCTATTCCGTGATTCATTATTCGATCTATGGACTAATCAATAACATCGCGTGCTTCGCAACACCACTCTGTGATTAGCTAAGCAATTAGAGCTACCACAAATGGGGAGAATTTAAGAAATTGGATTACGGCTGTCATCGTTAACTTTCAAATTTGCAGAGAGAATGGAACGTGAGAATTACGCTCTCTTGTTTTGTTTTATCAGAACTGATTAGAAAACAAACATATATTAGTTATTCTTATCAATCAATGGAGCGTGGTCGGCACAGTGCCAAGACAAACAGGATTACGACAGAATGGAATTATATAGTGAAATTGATAGTACTACACTACTTAAGCAAATAACAAATTTACAAGGTACTCTATAGGTATATGGTATTTGTAACACGTAACACTGTATAGTATACATTTGATAAGACTACTATATATAGGAACGCATTATCTGACAACGGTTATATGCAGACTGATAACTTAACATTTATTAACATGAATAACTATCCACTTGAACTTTATAAAGTACTATAGATTGAGTGTCTGAGGGAAACGTAATACCCCATTAGAATTTTAGCACGTGAGATAGGGCGCAATTATGAAACGATTTCACTAATTAATTATAATTTCCCTTGTCATATCTAATAAGTAATTATTCTATTTGTAAATGAATTGATAAACGACATTTTATTATAAATATGTATAATACAACGGAATTTAAAACAAACCCGCGCAGTAATGCTAAATAGCAATAATTCAAGCGTTGCCATTGTTGCTAGTGGTTCTTATCGATACATGTATTTTATTAGACATGTCTTTCATTAATAGATGACTCGTCACAGTTGCTCACAAATATTATTTATCAGAGACCTTGAAAGCAAATAAACGAATTCAAGCAATATATTATTGAAAACTGTCTGAACGCTGTTACGATGCTGTTGCTGTTCTGTTATCATATCTACATATAAGGTATCGATTAAATGATATCGATACATCTGTTTCTCTTATCCGTTGATGTAAACAAGGCGGCAAGCCGGGCACGTAAGTAACTAAACCTTGATTTAACTTTAACATTGTTCTTTATTTACAAGTTGTGTCTTATTGAACTATTATTTTAAATATAAACAGAAGGTTCCTGTAATACGATATGTAATACTAGTTACGTATAATGTTGTTCGAAATATTTATAAGAAGAGGAGTAAGATTTACATGGCACCCGTCTGCAGTTTATACAGCGTATAGTAGAGTCCACGATTCTGGATCAACTCCTTGTGGCTGCCACTCTCACAGACCACTCCGTTCTCAAAGACGTAAATAATATCAGAGTCAACAATGGTTGACAGTCTGTGGGCAATACTGATGGTGGTGCGTCCCTCGGAGGCAGCATCTAAGGCGTCTTGAACGATCTGTTAATAAAGGATACAGTGAATTATACTGCTTTAGGGATTGCCTTTGAACATGGAACGTACCTTTTCACTTTCTGCGTCCAAGGCAGAGGTGGCCTCATCAAGCAAGAGTATTTTCGGGTTTCGGATCAAGGCACGTGCAATAGCAACACGTTGTTTCTGTCCGCCAGACATCTGTGTGCCCTTCTCTCCCATTCTTGTGTCGTAGCCCTGAAAATACAATATATTGGTCAGTCGAGGGAATTCAGCTAGATGCTAGATGACACTCACCAGTGGCAAGGCTGCGATGAACTGATGTATGTTTGACTTCTGTGCGGCAGCTATAATCTCCTGATCTGTCACCTTCCTGGAGTTGTCACCATATGCGATGTTTTCGCGTATCGTACGATCGAATAGAATCGGTTCCTGTGACACAATGCCCAGCTGCATGCGGAGATTGGAGAGGGCCAGCTGTCGTAGATCCTCGTGGTCGATCTTCACCGAGCCAGCATCCACATCGTAGAAACGTTGCAGCAACTGAATGCAAATGGATTTGCCACAACCCGAGGGACCAACGAGCGCCACTTTCTGACCACTTTGCACAGCCAAAAAGAGACCGCGCAGCACCTGCATCTCCTGACGTGTCGGATAACTGAACTCCACATTGTCGAACTGGACGTTTCCATTCGAGTGCCAAGGCTCCTTGGACACACCAGGCAGGTCGGCAACGATCGGCTTTCGCTCTAAGAACTTCAGAATCGATTTGGCTGCAGTCACGCCCTTCTGCATGTTAGGGGCAAAGGCCAAAGCGTTAGCAATGGATGCGGTACCCATTATCAATGCCTCCGATACTCTATAGTATATACAAATGGTCAGATTAAATATCAAATTTGTGCGAAACTTAGCTATACTAACTTGAAAACATCTCCGAAAGACAGTCCTCGATTGACCACGCACCAAGCACCGTAGTACATGCAGGCTGCGAAGGCGAAGAACATCATGGATCTGGCCAGACCAAAAACAATGCCACGATAGTGAGTGTTCTTCTTTGATTTCTGTGAAGATTGTAAAGTGTGTTTGTATTATAAGAGGGATACTATGTCATCTCTCGATGACTTACCTCAACAGCAGGTGTCAACATTTCAATGTAGTTCAAGTGGAACATGTCCTCACGCCCCAGTGAAACCACCGTGCGAATGTTAGAGACGACCTCAACCGCCAGCTTTGTGGTGCTCTGCATTATCTTGGCATTGCCCATGTTCTCCTGTGCCGATATGGTCTGCTCCATATAAAAGCCTACCAGCAGGAAGGGGACAAAGGCCAAAGCTACAAGACCTAAGCTCCACTCGTAGTACATGGCCAGGATAATGCTCAGTATGAGTGTAGCTATCGCCTGAATAACGGTACCGATACGTTGTCCTGTGGCCTGTTTTGAATAGAAGTAATAAAATTATATAAAGGCATTAAATCAATTAAAAAAACATTAACTTACACCCTGCACGGCAGCAGCATCTGCGGATAAGCGAGCACAGAGACTTCCTGTTCCATTGGCACGATCATCAAAATACGCAATCTCCTGAGAAAGCATTCTTTGGAACATGAGACCACGCAGACGTTCTGTAAGTTTTTCCCCTGCAATGCCGAACATGAAGATCTGCAAGAACGCTGCAATACCAACAACAACTCCAGCGATCAGAAAGTACACACTGTACTCGTTCGTGTTCTCTCGTACGTAATCGTCGTCTTTCGACTGCATCACCTCGAGAATGCTGCCGAAGAGTATTGCGAAAGCAGGCATTGCAGCAGCCATAAAAACAGAGCTGGTGCAACCAACAGATATCTCTACCCATTCAGGTGAATTCATCTTCATCATTCCCTTCATGGGCGAGGGTTCCTTGTCCTTCTTTTTCTTCTTGCTCTTCTTGTCGGTTGCCACCTCATCGTCATGATCATCGTCCAGTATCTTGATTTCCTGTTCATCCTCATCCTTGATGTCGAAACCTTTGAAAATGTTGTCTGTCGGACTAAGTACAGTGCTTTCATCATCGCCCATCTGAGTGGTTACCAAGTTGAAGTAGTGGTTCTTCAACACCATTAGTTCCAGATGTGTTCCCATTTCGACTACCTCGCCACTATTGATCACAACGATCTTGTCAGCACGTCGCACCGTCGACAGACGATGTGCCACAATGATTGTAGTGCGTCCCTTGCTGACCTTCTCCAGCGCAGCTTGCACCTTCGCTTCACTGGCTGTGTCTAGAGCAGATGTCGCCTCATCAAGCAGCAGGATCTCCGGATTGCGGATTAGGGCGCGCGCAATGGCAATACGTTGCTTCTGGCCACCAGACAACTGTGCACCACGCTCACCCACCAGAGTGTCATAGCCCTTGGGTAGTTTCTTTATGAAGATGGCAGCATTGGACGCTGCAGCCGCCGCTTCGATATCCGCCCTCGTGGCATCCTCACGGCCGTAACGAATATTCTCGTAAATTGACTGGCCAAAGAGGACGGGTTCCTGTCCGACAACTCCAATGCGCTCGCGCAGCCAATTGATGTTGATGTCCTTGATGTTGACGCCATTGAAGAAGAGGTTGCCCCCATTGGGATCATAGAAACGTTGAATCAGCTGAATGCACGTGGACTTGCCGCATCCGGAGGGTCCGACCAGAGCCACAGTCTGGCCTCGTTCAATTTTTAGATTCAATTTGTTTAGAATTGGAATCTCCTTTCGCGTTGGGTACTGGAACTCAACGTCGCGGAACTCGATGGTTGTCAATGGTTCCTTAAGCTTCTTGCCGCGTGGTTCCAGAGGGTTAATGGTTGGCACCTGTTCAATAATTTGGAACACCTTGGCGCAGGCACCCTTTGCAATGCCAAATGCCTCGATATATGGCGCCGCCATTCCGATATTCATGGAGCCCATCAAGACCGAAAAAAAGACGACAATCATAGTTCCGGGATCGTAGCTTGCGTAGTACTCGTCGTGACGTCCCTTGATGACCAGTCCGACACCATACCAGAAGGCAAGAGCATACGAGGCGTAGATGAAGAACCACAACAGTCCGAAACCGATACCGGAGTACAAGTTCCTCTTGATGTTTAGTAGTTTGGCGGCAACCACGCTCAGCTTGTATTCATTCACTTCTTTCTGCTCGCCCTCGAAGGCCTTTACGGTGCGAATGCCAGAGAGTGCCTCTTCTGCAACGACAGCAGCTCTGGCATACATGTTTACCTCCTGCTTAGCCAACTTTGATGTGGCAAAACCCACGAGTCCCATGGCAACAAAGGTTAAAGGCAAACTGGTCAGGCAGATCAGCGCTAGCTCCCAGCCCTTGATGAAGGCGAGTATGAGGGAACCAACGAAAGCAACCATCAAATGTACAAATATCACAATCTTCTCTCCCAATCCGTCCTCCATTTTGGAAAGATCTCTGCAGGAAATATTATTTGCTAATTAAAGATATTCACTTTAGAATTTAAATGATTTACTCATTCATGCGACTAGCCACCTCTCCGCTCTGATTGAAGTCATACCAGCCCATGTCCTGGTGCAGAACAGACTTAAAGAACTTTGAACGTATGGCCAGGATCTGTGAGTGGGCCGCATAGTTGAAGCACGCGATGGAGACGTAACTGCCGACAAGCATCGCGATACCAATGTAGGTGTTCTTTAGCGAGAAGTCCTGCACGGCGTCCAGAAGGGACTCGGAATTGAATTCGTTGCGCACGTACCTAGAGTTCTCACCCATTCCACTCAAGTTGATCATGTCCTAAAAGCATTTTGAATATTCAGTTAGCGCTCTAAATATTCATATATATATAAAAACTCACATTTGTGAGATCACCAAAGATTAAAGTGTTTAAGGGCGTTGTCAGGCCCGTCACAATGGCAGCAAGGAATCCGATGAAATATAGAATACGATCCTTGGTTGTAGAATAACGGAACATTGTAAAAAAGCCCACGGCCTTAATATCTTCTTTTGGTTTCTCCTTGCCATCGTCATCGGATGATTTATCTTTCTTCAATTTCTTTGTTGCCTTATTTGGTTCACTGTAGTCAAAAGAAATAAATTGTTTTTGTAATTATTTTAGAAAAATTAATTATCCTTGTTTGTTAAATATAACTTTATTTATTTTTTACAATTTGCTTATTTTTCACAATTCCATAACCTCCAATCACGTGTTGGAACTGAAAGTCATGCAGTGAATAGGGTAAAATCTAATCAGTCTATGAATTTCGTAAGATTTTTAATTATTTCATCATTTTTTCACAGAACACTTAATTTCCTCGTGGGTGCAATTCAATAAAAACCAGTTCATGTCCACAATACACTTAATTTCCTCGTGGGTGCAATTCAATAAAAACCAGTTCATGTATTTAAAAGGTTCAATACGATATCCTTTTTTCTGTTAAATAACTCAACTCACAATATCTTGCGATCTTTTTCGTTTTCCCTCAAGGAATCACTTAAAACAATATTCGATTTATACTGCGAGAGTCGCTTGTCGTCGTCCTTGACGACGTTACCGAAGGAACCGGTCATTTTAAGTAGAAATAGAAGGATTCAAACGTTGTACACGAATTTCAATTATCCTTGCTTTGAATGCACGATATGATTGGCATCACAGTTTGAAAGAGACTCGTGGAATTTTCGATAGTCATGGACGCTTATATTTCTGACTGGCCATTTTATTGGGCTATATTCATAGGTAACTTGTTTGTGGGATGGCGAAAGCTCCGTCTGTTCATTTATCACACGCGAGCACGTATATTCGAATATTTATTATTTATTCTTATCAATGAATGGAGCGTGGACGGCAGAACGATAGAACAAATTAGATTACGACAGAATTGCATTATAAGTGTAATTGATAGTACAAACGTTTAACAGCCAATAGGAAGTTTGCAAAGGTACTTAATAGGTGTAATAGCAAGGACAGTAAACAGTAACCAATAAGCGTGCTTCATAAGGACGTGTGCACCTTAACTTGCAAACCGAGAGGCGATCGTAAACCCCCCTTCAATACGTCTCGGATTATTGAATCAATAACATGACATTATTATAATTTTCATTTATGTTTTCTTTTATAAATTGTAATTTTTAAATAAATAACTGGCACAACAATTAATGTTTACTCTAAGTTTATTTTAAGAGTGCTTGTTGTAGATACTGTCCCATTATTATTTTTTATTTACCTGCAATAAATAGGTAAGTTGTTAGCAAGCCAATACTAATAAAGGATTGATATCATTTTTGTGCAATCAAAACTTGTTCTTATCTGTAACATTGAATAAACATTATTTTTCCGTTAAATCAAATTTTTTTTATAGTTCCATATCTTCGCTGTTAGGTTGCTGTTACGGCTCTGTTATCAATTTAAAAGAACAGCTGCCAACTGTTGTATGTATTTCCAAATGTTATTTTTTTTTTTATTTCCAAGCTAACAACAAATTGTTAGGTTTGTTTATAAACACCATAATACAAAATATAAATCTAAAAAAATAAATTTCTGTATAAATTTAATGCGCTTGTTGCATTAAAACGATACTTGCAGCGTATCGATACTTGAATAGAAATAAAAGTACTCGATATAACTATATATCGATAGTTCGATGCTTATCTTGCAGCCCTTCTTCACAGCGCTCTCATAAATAGTTGAGTGCTTTAGAAAAGTTGGTCATAGAAATAGAAACGCAATTCAACAAGTCATCAACATGTCGAGCGAAGGAGAAAAAACTTATACGCGTGCTGAAGTTGCCAAACACAACACCAATAAGGACACATGGCTGCTAATTCACAACAGTGTGTACGATGTCACATCATTTCTGAACGAGGTGAGCAAAAAAGAAAGATGAAAACAACAACAAGAGTAGCAATAGGAAAGCAGTGCCGTACCGTACGGTGAGACACGTCGAAATCAGGCCGCGAATAGTGGGAAGCAAAGAAAAAATTGTCTTATCATCGCGACTTAGGTGTTTATAACTAGTCTTAACCATGCAACTTGTTCGCCTTTGATATCATCAGTGTCTGTGTATTTGGGGCCTTTGCGTGCCATGTTAGCTCAACCTGTGCAACAACAAGAGGGAAGTAGTTCGCCCTGTACTTTGACCTATGATCACTGGTTGACCTACCAATTTGAGTTGCTCGCAATTCGCTTCCATATAGATGCTTCTCATATGTTAAACAAAGACAATTGTATTGTATTTTTTGTGCTCATATTTTTTATTATTCGGTCATATTCGCTTTCGCCGCACACTCACGAAAAGTACCAACACGCGGCTAGAAACAGGTCAAAAGTTTAAATTTACATAGCATTTGTTCAGTAAATAGCCTTCATACACTTATCTTATGTAACTTAAACAGTACAATGACATATGTATATAAAAAATTCTAATCAAGTAATGTGTTGTTACAAAAACACGGAAAATAGGGGGACTAGAGAAATCGCAAGCTCAACTAAAGTGGGAGAGAGATAGCGTGCTTTCTATATACATTCTCACTCAATCTATACTTGGAATACTACAACTAATATACACTACAAGTAACTTTAAACAAACGATCGGCAATTTGACTTTTAATTATTATTCCCGTCTTTATCTGATAAAACTTTGTTAATCGATCTATGTACATAAGAAACATGTACATAGTATATATATAGATATTTAGAGAATTTATACATTGTATATTTATTGTCACGCTGAGTGTTGACTGTGGCTCTGATAAGACGCACCGGTCGGTCGACTATTAAACCTGTAATCTAATGATTACGCTGCACTTTGGCTGCTCAAAATATTTTAAAGTTGTTGAGTATGATGAAAGAAGCACGTTCACCGTGCAATGGGGTCTACCAACACTGGTAGAATAGCATCCCCCCTTTTACAGTGATGTGTGTAGAAGGCGTCGATTGATTAATGTTTTATACATAAGATACATAGATTTGTTGTGCCTGCTTTGATTTCTCTTGATTATATTTCACGGTCAAGACTGTCGCCTTTCGCTTTGCATAAATACATATAGAATACAGCGCATTAAATATTCCTTTTTCTTGGTATGCCGCCACCTTTTTTTGCAGCATCCCGGCGGTGAGGAGGTGCTCATCGAGCAGGCCGGCAAAGATGCCACCGAGAACTTTGAGGATGTGGGCCACAGCAATGATGCCCGCGACATGATGAAGAAGTACAAAATCGGCGAACTTGTCGAAAGTGAGCGCACGAGTGTGGCAGAGAAATCGGAGCCCACATGGAGCACGGATACGCAAGGAGAGGAGAGCTCTGTGAAATCGTGGCTTCTTCCCCTTGTACTCTGCCTGTTTGCAACGCTCTTCTACAAATACTTCTTTGGCAGCTCTGCGGTCAAGCAAGAGTAGAAATCAAAGATATTTTCAGATCGCGTAGCGCCGACTGTAACGTTGCAGCATCGCTGAGGGGGGGAGGGTTCTTCTTGCTCTCCTTCTACATACATACACACACCTAAACATACACATACAGAGCCACACCCACAACATAACACACTACAACACACCACACCAGATACGGTTGCATTCCAATGCCATTGCCTTTTAGAAAAGTTTGTTGTGTGCTCTACGCTTTTGCAGGAGGTCTCCCCCCCCAAGCGGAGCTTGACGTTACGATCGAGCGTGACGTGATGTTTTTGTAGAGAGAATTTTTCGTGCTAAGTTTTTTTACAAAAAAGTTTAAAAATTGT
The DNA here is from genome assembly GCA_018903425.1 of Zaprionus nigranus. Lineage (NCBI taxonomy): Eukaryota > Metazoa > Arthropoda > Insecta > Diptera > Drosophilidae > Zaprionus > Zaprionus nigranus. The sequence continues at coordinate 1,643,527 of JAEIGD010000010.1, forward strand.
GAAATGTATGTTTTTGGCATATTGTTTTTGTACTAATTGCTATTTAGTAAAGTGGGCTTCAGTTTTCTTATATACATAGATAATGTTCTTCTTAATTTAACTTTTCCAACATGCAAGAAAAAATATACACAAATATATATTTAAATATACAAACAGTAAACGTGTCGTGACTTCTACCAGAGAATAATTTCAATATGTCAAAATTTTTTAATATAGTCCTGTTGGCCGGCACCTCAATGTTTGGCATAACCGCCAACAATTCGGGTAAGTATTGGGATTATAAGAAAGTGCCTCAGATGAAGCGGGAGCTGCCAACGCGTGCCATGAATCTTGAAGCCTTGGAGAGCACCGTCTACGATGTACTGATTATTGGCGGTGGCGCTATGGGTGCGGGATGTGCTCTGGATGCAGCAACACGTGGCCTAAAGACAGCTCTGGTAGAAGCCGATGACTTTGGTAGTGGTACCTCGTCGAAGTCGAGCAAATTGCTGCATGGCGGCCTGCGCGATCTGGATCAAGCAATCTCGCATCTTGACTTGACTGCCTTTCGACGGGTTAAGGCATCGCTTTCGGAGCGCAGTAATATTGTTCGACTGGCACCACATCTAAATCAACCGGTGCCCATTATGATGCCACTGCATCATTGGTGGCAGGTGCCCGTCTATTGGTTGAAGCTGCATCTCTATCACTTCATGGCACCAGGTTCAACAAAGGGTTTTCACTACATCTCAAACATCGAGGCGTTGGATATCTTTCCCATGTTGCGACGCGGCCTCTATGGTGCGTTCATCTTCTACGAGGGACAGCACGACGACGCCCGGATGTGCCTGGCGATTATATTGACTGCATCGCGTTATGGTGCCGATGTCTGTAATCACATGAAGGTGGTGGAACTGCTGCGCGACAGCGACGCAAAGGTTGTGGGTGCCAGAACTGTCGATCAATTGACCGGCAAGACCTACGAGATCGCCGCTAAGGTGGTCATCAATGCGACGGGACCGTGTAGCGATGAGCTTTGTCATCTCGAGGATTGTCATGCGGCTACACAGTGTACGCCCACCTGGTCGTCGCATATTGTTCTCCCATCCTTCTATTGTCCCGCTAATGTGGGTGTCTTCGATCCGAATGCACAGAACAGCTCGACAATATTTTTCCTGCCCTGGCTGGGGCACACATTGATGAGCACCCTGGAGGAGTCGTCTGGAGGGCCACAGTCAACGGAAGTAGAAGTACAATATTTGCTGCAAGGAATGCGCAGATATATCAATCCCAATTATGATGTACGACGTTGTGATGTACTTGCCGTTTGGGGAGGTTACAAACCGCTGCCCGCAGATTCACCAGAATTACGAGGCACAAGGCTAAAGAATCATGTGGTTCGGCGTGGGCCCTGTAACATGATCTCCATTGTTGGCGGCAGCTGGACATACTTCAGAAGCATTGCAGAGCAGGCGATAGATGTAGCCATAGATACGGGCAATTTGAACCCATTGCGTAGAAAATCAATAACTGCGACGGCGTGTAAGCTAGACGGAGCCGCAGGTTGGTCGCCGAACATGTACATACGCCTGGTGCAGGACTTCGGACTGGAACTCGAAGTGGCCAAGCACTTGACCGACACCTACGGTTCCAATGCGTGTAAAATGGCCGTTGCTGCTCATGCAACTGGCAAATCATGGCCCATTGCTGGCCGGAGATTGCATTCGCAGTTTCCCTACATTGAGGCAGAGGTGACTCAGGGCATTAAGGATTACGCTTGCACATTGGTGGACATGGTGGCTCGACGGTTGCGTGTTGCCTTCCTTAATGTGCAGGTGGCCCAGGAGATGTTGCCATGTGTCGCCGATCATATGGCGAAACATTTGAAATGGTCCAGCAAAGAGAAAGAAGAGGAGATCAAGAAGGCGCGCAAGTTCCTTAAAGATCAAATGGGAGAGACGCCGGTCTATACACAGGCACACTATAACATTCCTATCAAATTACCCGTAGAGTTAATACAAAAATATGTGGCATGTTTCAAGGAACTGGACTCGGCAAATACGGGATTTGTGTCGATTCACAAATGCTGCGGGGCCATTAAAACATATGGCGTCAAGGAGGTACCCGTGGATCTGATGCACAATGTGCTGCGTGACATTGACTGTCATTCGCAAGGCAAGGTAAATCTCTACGAGTTTCTGTTAGTGATGTCCGCCATTGTGCATGGGGACACGGCGTACCTGAGATATGCTAAGATGCGCTTTGACCACAATGTACACCTGCTTAGTAGTCTTGAGAGGCGCGTTGTTCCAGTGGAGCGTTCAGGTGGTGGATTATAAGTATTTTTGACGATTTTTTAAATTACATTTAGTATGGATATACACTATACATCATTTTTAAACACGGTGGCAGATGTGTATCGCCCAAATTCCATTCTTAAAATTAGGCTTGATGAGCAGCTTGAAGAGCAGTATATTGTCAAAAAAATTTATTTAAATTTATAATAGTGTACATGTAGTCGCGCTTAGAGAATAAAACGTACATTTCCCTAAGTCAATTCACAGTATTTCAATTAATAATTTCCCCAATAAGGCTGCCATGTAAGTGAAAAAAAAGAACGCAGTTGTATTTGTAGCATCGAACATCGATACTTAGTGTTTGTGTCAATAGGGTTGCCAGATAGTTGAATCACTGATAGTCACAGATTGCAGTGATAGATGTTAACAATTTCAACAAATAACGTGCAAGGAATTCACATTCATTTAAAACTAATAAGGTTTAACACAACATTATATAAACAACTTATATTTTGTGTGTATTTAATGTATTTTTATTGAAAACCCTTTGTGAACTACGTTTTAAATTTGTATAACACCGCATTTAGTTTATTAATGTCATTAACAGATTGATATATTACTCTCTTCAGCTATGAAAGTTTTTATGTAAATATAGTTATATATATGGATATTGGTAACACTTTATACACATATGTCATGTATTGGTTTCAACAATTACGAATAACATTGGGAGTGCAATCATTGCACAGTTCAGGTAGAAATTCACTTCAAAACACTTGTTGAGTTTTGTATTTATGTATGTATTGTATTTAGTCGTGTGGTACACGGTGCATTGAAGTAAACAATAATTAACAATTACACACGTATATTATATATGTATGTTCGGGGGAAATACTCAAAAATAAAATATATAAACTAAAATAAATAAAATTGTGTATATGTAAAGAAATATATATAAATATTTGTTTGGGTGTGCTTTTGTTTTTTTATACATAAATACATATGTATGGGAGACATCTATTTGACATGGATTTCTTGAGTTTCCACTCTGGGGTATGATTTATCTGGCTAATCTGCAAATTAGTGCTGCTTAACACTGTCCTGAGCTCTGAAATCTATTGTAAAAGTGAATGTCGATGTGAAAGAATTGAAATGTAAATCAAATATTTGAAATCTGAAATGAAGATCAATGCATGGACATAGAAAATAAAGAAACTGAGATTGATTAAGCGATATTTGTGCACTGGGCATGATAAACATTCAGTATGATTTTAAACTGTTAAACCCAGTTGTCAACTAGGCAACAGCATCGGTACCACACTCCTCCTCGACGGTGATGTACATGCCCTCCTCCTCGTATGCGGAGTCGTGCTTAGCCAGGATTCTCAACAGTGGACGAAGTCGCAGCCACCATTGCTTCTTGGGGATGCGTTGACTAGTGGATAAAAGGAGAAGAGGAAGGTAAAAATTATTATTTATATTATATCATATTGTATATCACTTTAGTACTCACTCAAAGTTTGTCTCGCCAATGAGATCAACCAACGGGGTGAAACGGTACTGACGCGAAACAATACCTAGTAGGGTTGCCGTATCGTTGGACTTGCAGTTGACCACACCGTTGGCATCGATGTTGTTCTTGATCTGCGTTGCCAACCAGTCGACACACTTGGCCGCCATCTTGGTGCCCATGTTGCGGTCGAAGGGTGTGGGCGAACCACCCTGTTGCATGTGACCCAAGATGTTCATGCGGCAGGTGAACAGACCCTTGCCCTCCTCCGAATACAGGCGGTAGATGAAGTCAGTTGTGTAATTGTCACTGGCCTTCTCATTGCGCAGAATAAGACCACGCGAGACGCCCTCGGCCATTTTGGATGCCATGTGGTAGACATCCTGCTGCAGATCCTTAATTGAGAATTTCTCCTCATAAATGTAGGCAGCATCAGCGCCACCAGCCAGGCCAGCAAGTGTGGCCAGATAACCACAATATCCACCCATTGTCTCAATGACAAACACACGACGCTTGGTACCCTGCGCCGACTGACGAATACGATCGCAGATTTCGGTGATCTCATTGAGACCGGTATCGCAACCCAGCGAGAATTCAGTGCCGGGCACGTTGTTCGAAATGGTCGATGGCACAACAACAATCGGTATGCAGAACTCTGGATAATTGTCGCGTTGATCCGAAATCTGTCCGGCAGCATGGTAACTCTCGAATCCACCAATGATCAGCAGACCCTGAATTTTGAACTCCTTGAGGCGAGCGGCAATCTCCTTGAACTTGCCCTCGGGCAGGGTACGCTTGGTGCCCAGGTAAGCACCACCTTGTCCAACCCAGCCAGAAACATCCGACCTAGGGAAGAAATAAACATATTTTTATGGAATCTAGTGATAGAGTAGTTTATCTGCTGCTCACCAGCCAAGCTCGCGCACATTGCCAGCAATGAGACCCTCGACACCATCGTTGATACCAAAGACAACATCGCCGCGATAGATGGCATTGCGGACAAAGCTGCGCACAGCTGCATTCATGCCACAGGCAGGGGCACCGATGTGCATCACAGCGAGTCTGTAGCCCTCAACGGGCTTGCCCTGGGCATCGAAGCACTCCTTGGGCGGCTTCAAGCGTGTCAACATCTTGTAGGTTTCCAGATTGCGCTCAAACGAGCGACCACGCAGCTTGACAGCATCAGCCCAGCGACGCTCCTTCATGGCTTTTGCCACAGCCTGTGTGCGTTCAACGCACTCCATGAGGGGCACACGCACAGTCTGGTTGCCATCCAGAGAGATAACAACTGGCACCGAATCCTTTGTGGCCTCCATCAGAGCCAGCGTGGCCTCAGCACCCATGCGACAGGCCTGTGCAAAAGAATAGAAACGTTAGAAATTGAACTTTCTACTGCATGAATACATTGCAGACTTACCAGCACACGATCGAAAGCACTAGGGTTGCCACCGCGCTGCACATGACCCAAGACAGTGATACGAGCATCGTGCTTAAGACGCTCATCAATCACCTTCCTTACATCCTCAGCGGTAATGGGATGACCCTCACGATCCATGGCACCCTCAGCGACAATGACAATGTTCAGACGCTGTCCAGCCGAACGCTCCTATTGAATTATTTATCATAGAACTTGTTAGATTATGTTTTGAATAAATATTACATATGATTCTTTAATGGATTAGTGTACATAGAATGGTAGTAACAAGTACTGCAAGACAATACATGATTGAAGGAGTTCGTGATGATATTTACATGTATAGAAAACAATTGGGGTAATACTAATTAAAATGAAGAATGGTTAGTATGATTTTTGAGGGAATTGAAACCAATAAACACAGAACAAAGAGCAAAGAAAAAGGCGAAAACTTAAATTAACTTGTCAAGCTACAAAGATACATACGCTAGAACCCAGGGCAATTGAGTTGCCCTTGCCAAAAGGTATAGGCTACACTTTAACCCAATAAAGCCAATTTAAAAGCCAATTAATTAGTAGTGTACATATATATATACTATATATATTCGTATAAAGTATATATATTAATAAAAGCTGTAGCTGTTTGTTGCCACGAGCTGTGATTAGTTCAATGTTGTTAGATTTTGAACAGAATTTTGATTATGTTTTGAATATATCCTTATATTCAATCAAACTAAAGATACCAACAACAACAACACCGTAGATAGTTTGAAACCTGAACATGTCGCTGACCTGAAGTAGTTTTTTGCATAGATGCTCCTGCCAGTCTATAGGAACAGGCTCTTCGGGAATGAACATAAAATCAGCCTCTGTGGCAATAGCTGTAGAAATGGCTAAATAGCTAAAAACGAAAATAATAAAACACAGAAAACAGGCACATGTGATGAATTCTTTGTTATTCATAAGTTATTCACAATATGAGAGGGTAGGAGAGAGAGAGGATTTGGGGATTGGGAATCGAGCTGAAGGGACATTTTGATAGATGATTTTTGACAAAGAAAAACTCATAAAAAGCTGCTTAAAATTTTGAATAGTATATGGTATATAATATATAGAGTAGTTTAAATACAGAACCAATCTGTAAACTCTTGACCAATAATACCAAAAGCAAGCAGGCGCAGCAGGAACTCAAATTGAAGGAAGTAGAAGCGAATTCGAATCATACTATTAATGCTGTCTGATTTGTGCTATATCTGACGTATGTGTGTGCAAATGTCTGACTGTGTGTGCGTGTTTGTGTGTAGATATATATATATAATACTTTTCAAGAATTGTTGACTTCTTGCCTGAGCTAATTGAGTGCAAAGCCTATCGGGCCAATCGGTTTTCGGTGGCATTTCTGGTATAAATATGAAATCGGCCTCGCTAGCCAGGCCACCAACAAGCGCTAAATAACTGTAAAAATAGTAGTTAGGTTATATATTGGTTATACAATTGTTAGATCAACAGTCTGGGATCATATCGCAAGGAAATATAAAACGAAAATGATACAAAATGTTTATAACTCAAAGACAATTCAATAACGAAAGAGAAAATATGCCTAGATTTTCAATATTTCAAAAGAATTCTTCATCAGCTTCAGCTGACTAACCATACTTTCTCCTAAGGTTACAGCTATAAATACTTAAATTTCACAATTTAAAAAACTAGAAAAACATTCTTCTCTTGACACATAAATGACATTAGAAAGAACAATTAGCAACTCGTGCTGTCAGCACAGACATATTTAATGTTCGAATGGCACACTCAACGATCTAGTCGGCTTGCCTGTTCCAACTTGAGGACCAATCTATCGGGCCAATCTTGTGGAGGTGGGAACTCTGGCAGAAATACATAGTCTGCCTCAGATATAATGCCAGCTACAACGGGTAAATAACTGTAGGTATTGAAGGCGTTTAACATGGGCATAACTGACAATCAATTTCAATATAAATATATCTATCTTCATCTTCAAAGAGTTACAGCAACAGGGAACCGTGTTTGACAACAATCGACTTACCCACAATGACGACCCATGACCTCCATAATGAAGGTGCGCTGATGCGAGTACGCAGTGCTGGAGATGGCATCGATAGCCTCGATAATACGATGCAAAGCCGTATCCGTACCAATGGTCATATCCGTGCCACAGAAATCGTTATCGATGGAGCCCACCTAAGATCATATATTCATTTAATTTTATATTTACCCAGTTGAATTCCATAATTTACCAAGCCGACAATGTGCAACACATTGTACTTCTCCTTCTGCTCGCTGGTAATGGTATTGCTCTTAAGAAGCTCTTCCAACAGACTGGACCATTCCTGACGGAACAGATTGGCACCAGTCAGCGAACCGTCTCCACCAATAACCACCAGATTGGTAATGCCATGCTGTACCAGATTATTGGCGGCCTTGAGCCGACCAGCACGCTCACGGAAGTCCTGGCAACGAGCGGATCCAATGATGGTACCTCCACGGTGTATAATCGACGATACCGATGCCCAACTAGCCTCCTGAATGCAATCGCCACCATCGACCATACCCTGGTAGCCTTCACGAATAAAGTAGACCTGTTTGCAGCAATAATTTAAGAACATTTCAATAAGTTAATGATCGTGGTTCTTTTTAGTGTACAAAGGTTTTGCATATATTTCTTTCAAATTCAACCCACTTAGCCCTAGCTAAACAGCTTATTATGTATGTATATTATGTATTTAAAGCCGTCAACACTTATCGGGTTTAATTAGTGATAAGACCTGCTGGCGATTATAAGTAGGTGCATATGTAGTATATAGGTATGCAGTATATATATGTAGGTACATATGTATATTATTATATAGTAAATTTGGAATAAACAACTATAGTTAGTTCTCTGATTAAACTGACAGCCAGTTAGCAATAAGAGTAATGCGTGTCTACGTAAGTTCCTGTTTCAATTTCTCTTCCCTCATAGAATTCCTTATAAGTAATATGACGGCATGTCTGGCTTTCTATGGAATGCGAGTCGTTTTTATATGAAATTCAATATCATCCCTTGACAACACAATATATCTACTATAGAGACTTGTAGAGTTACTATTGACTGTTGTAAGATCAATAAACTGTCTTCTTTACTTTGTAAACTGAATTGATAACTTTATGTAAGCACTTTTTGAAATGTTGTTTGTATTTAATAGATAAACACGTGCCCATTAAATGTATTATATTTTTAGATATGTATGTAATAAACCTTGATAAAACTTTAATAATCCAAAACATTTGTCTACAAATTAAAAGAAAGAAAAACAGAGAACTTTTTCATCAGCTTGAAGTGATGATGAAATCTTTTAAACTTTATCAATTTGACAGTTTTGGATAAAAACTCTTTCTGATTAGTTTTTGCCAGCAATTGTGAAAATGTATCTAGGACTGATTCAGGTTTAGTTCACACCTCGATTTCACAAGTAAACAATAGAATTGCTGATTGAAAATTAAAATTTAAATATCAATTACTTTTATTTATATTATTTATTCTATTATTTATTCTATTTATTTCTAGAGACCAATCGTGACAGCTAAAACTTATACTATCCTAGTCTATTTACTTAATTGATTTCATGGACTTTGAAAATTCCAGTTCGTCCCCGAAAAAAGCACCCCAACCCCCTTGTCAAACGAAAAACGAAAGTAATTGAAAGAATATAAAATAAAAGCGAATTTCAGAAAGGCTGCAGCCTAGTCCGACAATTTATTTATTGCAAAAAAAATCATAAAAATTTAGTGTAATTCATTTCAATTATTTGAATTCGAAAACTGTTAAGAGACTGCCAAAAGAGAGAGACACTTTCTAAGGCTCTAGCAATCAATGAAAACAATTAGTAAATAATTAACTTTTTAAACAATAACCGCATTTTCTCAGATATTTCTGCGTGATCGCCGTCTGTAAGTTGCCCGAAATAAACTCAATGTCAAATATATACACACACATACACCGGGTGTCGTCTATGCGCGTGTGTGAGTGTTGTAGGTGTGAGGCGCTTTTATTTTATTTGAATATTTCGTTGAGGCTGACATGGGTTATCTAACGGCACTCTTGACTAGGCCAATTTGTTTAATTACTTTTAGGTATTTAATAAAACTGTTCAATTGCTAAATAATTAAATTATCAACCTACTGACTGTATGTCTGGCAATATATACTACATATATATATTATATGTGTGTATATAGAACACTTTCAGCCGTAAAGTTCAATGCCTGCAGCTGCTAAAATGTTAAAGTGACCGATAAGAGAAGTATACATATATACAATACATATACACACATAATTGCGTGTCTCTCTGGCAATATTTATGTTTGATGTGCACATATTCGTATGCGCGTAGGTGTAAGCACTTGGCAGAGGTCACACACACTTACCTTGCATCCCAAGTAGATGGCCATACGCACACAGGCGCGTACAGCGGCATTCATGCCTTGAGAGTCACCACCGCTGGTAAAGACAGCCAGACCCTTATCACGCTGCGAGCCGCGTGCCAGAAAACGTTGATTAATATCGTTATTCATGTTGCTTAGTAACTTTCAGTTTTCACGAATTTATTGTTAATAGAGAGTGTTCCCAATGGGGCAGGTAGCAGGTAATATCACTTTGCACTGTAATCACTGTTGCAGCGACTGATTCACTAATTCACTGGAGCTGCATACAGCTGAGAGCGAGCACTGAACACTGAACTGGACTGGACTGGAGGAGCAGCTCTTCTCCGTGAAAAAGAATGAAGAACCCAAAGGAGGAGACGCAACTGAGAATGAATTACGCGACAAATGCTTATGCTGCCGCCGCGCCTGATATATAGAGACTGTGCCTGCGAGACGATTTTCAGTAACTGGCTGCGAGAGAGAGCGTTCGTTTCGTTTTTGACGTTTCAAGGTGACCTCTAAACGGGAGCGCAGCAAACGTCGTTTTGTTACCGTCAGTTGGGGTACTCCGTGTGTACTGATGCAATAAACTGGTTGACTGGTGCGTCCCTTCGCCACCGGATTACGCACAATTCATTCGTCACAATTATTGGCAATATGTTTCATTAATCCCTAAACACACTTTGCTTGCACTTGCCACCAATTTGTACTATCAATAATTGGCTAATGTTGGGTCCGATGAAATTACCCTATTGGACTCTTTTCGCTTTTTTTCACTATTTTGTTTACCCCACCGCACATACAAGTGAGTGTCAAGCTGACAGCTGTGCAACAGCTGTGCGCGCGGATAAAAGCTCACGTTCGCACTCTCTCTCTCGCGCGCGCTCAGCACTCGTCACAGCTTTTCTGCATGCGCAACCAGAGCTTTAGTGTGCCAGCGCTACGTGCGCCGACAACCGTTGACCATTTGAAACGCAGACACGTAACCGATAAACCGAACACATAATCGATAAACTAAACTTACGTAGTGATAACGACATCCAATACTATCTGCTTTCAAATCTCGGGACCCTTGCAGATAGTCCCTCAATTCCTTAAATTCTACCTCATCCGAATCCGTTTTATACTTTTGATTGTCAATGCCATTTTTAGAGCACCGTTTGGAAGAGTTTAATAGATGTCTAGATGTTTTCCAAGTACCATATTGTACGTACATAAATTACTTACTTTCCTTTGTATCCTTTTATACACATTTTTCGTCACATTTCCGATATTAAAGTTAGTCAAATCATCATTTTCCAAAGCATGAGAGCTCGTGGCACTGGTCTTTAGACTACAATACAAGAGAAATGTTAAATTTGTTTTTAGATATAACTGTGCTGCTTACTAATTAGAAAAGTTAAAAAAATTGCTGGTTAAGTCCAACTTGGGCTTTACATTATGAAGATGCAAAAAACAATTATTAACTTTGCTCGTACATTTTCTTCTGTCCAAACTAGCTGACTGAGCTATAGGTACTTATACAGTCTACATGCTTAGGTTTTGATAAATTGTTTGGTATTTAACTATTATATTTACCTTCTCTTAATAAACACGTAAAATTTATTCAGATACATTCCAAAACTTCCAAACTTTCCATTTTTACTCGACAACGTCCTGTTTCAAATTCTAAAAAGTTGAATTACGATTGAAAAAACAACGCCTGCATAGAATATTTGATTATTAGAAAAGAATATTAACTATTTTGTTTTAGTTCAAAGATACCCTATACAACTTAAGGATTATTGTTCCACCAAAAATGTATTTGGAATCCAAAAACATGTTAACAGATCTCAACTTATTTTAACAATTTCGAGACATTTTGGACCTTTTCTTCATTTTCACCCACACTTGACAATATCCTCATAACGATCATTTTATATGCCTAAATAGTGTGAACAATCTTAATTGGTGTACAATTTATATGCATTATTGAATTATTCATTTTTGTTGGGTTTCAAATATATCATAAAGGATATCTTCGGTGTTGTCAACAGTCCCTTCTTCAAAGGGGCAGCATATTTTTTTTCGACAGGGGTACGAGTAGCTGAATCCGATAGTTGAAATCCAATATCGGTTTTCGGAGTTTCTTTTTTCTGTTGACGATGGTCATCAATCCGTTTCTGCAAATGAGCTATAGCATTGCCAAATTCCATGCGTTGCAATTCTCGCATTTTATGCAAAAAGCTTAAATATATAATAAAAGTAAATCTAGCAAGTATATCTAGCAAGTTTATATGTATTGTGTGGCTTACTTATCGTGCACACGTGCACTCAAATGGTCTTCAAAGGGATTCGTAATGCACTCGGCCTTGCATAGTATGGCCAGCGCCATGCTGGTATTAGCCTGAATAAACTGATAGTACATGTTGGGATTGGATCTTTGCAAATCCATTAGAAGGTCATATTGCATCACAGGATCGACGCATCTTGCCAATCTTTCCTTAAAGGAGTTAAGACTCTTGTTTAAATTCGAATCGGTTCTTACGTTTCGTTTCGGTTCGTATGGTACGATGTCCTTCGTACTCTGCTGGCAGAGTTATTAGATTAACAATAACAAATACCAAACGGTGGATAAACTAACGTGAATCGAGGGTCTAAAGCCGCCATAGAATTTTGAGACTTTCGTCCATTTGGGATAAAAACGAGAAAAGTTTTCCTTGTGCACCATATAAACGAAACTGTGGAAAGAGAGAGATTTATAATACTATATATAATCCGAATAAAAGAGCGCGAGAGCCTCTTGTGACTCTCGCACTGTTTACGCCGAAATGTTGCCTACTTCTCGGCGGTGAGTTTCGACGTAAACACCCCCATCCACCCCATTATTGATCGTTGGCAAGCGCTCTACTTACCGGCCTGAAAATCTTGAAAAAACCGAAATTTTTGATGAAGCCATAGCAATTTAAAAAGTGTATATTGTGACTTATTGTTGGTTTGCTTTTGAAACCGGAGTAATTTAGTTTTTAGATGCCTTTAACTTGGCATACCTTGCTTTAGACTTTTTCAAACCTTTGTAAATAGTTTTTAATATTTACAATAAAAGGTAAAGATAAAGTAACACTGTAACTATCGATAAGAAACGGCCACTCGATATATTGTCATCGACCGTGCGCGATCAGTCTCTCGAGAAAGCGCCAGACGAATGGATGGTGAATGAAAGGAAAGCAAGGAATATATTATATAAGTTTTACACGTTAAATGAAAACTACACAAATCTTGTTTTTTATTTTTTTTTATTTTGTTTTTTTTTTTTGTTTTTTTTTTTTGGTAATTAAGAAACTGTAATTTCAATAAACTTAAATTTTCACATCAATCTTTGCCTCCATTATGCATACAATTAATGTTTGTTTACTGTTTCATCATCATCATCATACTCGTATTTATTATATTTTCAACTCAATTTGGATCGTGTATTATAGTAATCATGTATTTAGTATTATGCATTGCAGTTTCATTATTCGATTATGCGATCTTGCATTATTATCTTTTGTTATTTATGTATTTTGTAAGCGTAAATTCAATTGCGAAAATATACAGTTACTTTTCTTATACACACACATGTATATATACATATGTATATATCTATATATTACTTTCATTTCCTGGACAATAATAGTGTGTATACATATACATATATATATATACGTATAGGCATATGTGTATATGTATGTATATATATAAATTTTAGCTGTGTTCTCTATGTTTTTGTTTAGCTCTCGTCTCGAATTAAAATTGAATATACTTAAATTTCAATACAATTATCTGTTATTATTATTTTGATTAGTTATCATTTCCTGTTCTGTTTGAAGTCTGCAAACTGATAAACACATATACATATATAGCAGTAGCATATACTCAGTATGTCTTTTTGTAACCACAATCGTAAAACGAAAGATAAATTAATCGAAACGACTCATCTATCTATCGACTTGCTTCATACACCGCCTTCGCTTTGGCTATTTTGAATTCGACATCGAAAAGAACATATAGATGATTCTTGATTCTAGAGCAAAAAAGAATGGGAATACACACAATGGTAATCAAACAAACACCGAGACATTTATAACAATTGCACATTGATAATGTTATTGCTGTTGCATTTGCTTCTGCATAATTGCATATATATAGTAGTAATATTATGTATATATATATATATACTTTAGAAATAGTTGACGCATCAATCATCTTGATCTTCTTGATTATAGGTATTACTTGATCCGGCATTATTCCGCGAGAGAGAACAACATTTCAATACGGGCACAATAGAACTTATGCCTGTCCTCTGCGATTGAAACACTTTTCACATGACTTTGATAAATGAGATTGACTGTTTCGATCTTTTTATAGATTCATATATGTAAGTATATATTTCTTGTCATCATTATTCTCTGTCGGCTGAGTTCATCAATAATGTTCGTTCTAATACACACATGAACATAAAAGGACATAATATATTTAAATAATTATATATGCTAAAAGAAAAGCAAACAAAACATGTAATTGAAAATAAAAGTAACGATTTCTGTTGTTGTTTTTTTATTTGTTGTATTTTAGAAAGAAAGAAAGAATTACAAATAATACATAATTTGTTTCTTTTGGTTCGCTTGGGTTCTTCTTCTTTGACGACAAAAATTAATTAATATATATATATGTAAGCTATATATATAGGCATTATTTGTAATTACAAGTTTTGTATAAACCAATTAGCCTTTTGTTTTTGTGGTTTAAGGAAAGCGACGCAGCGCATTAAACAAAAAAATAAAAAGACATTCATATTATTAATTCTTTTCTGTGTGTGTTGACTGTGTCTTCTGTGTGTTTATGTTTGTTGTTGTATGTTAATATAAAACAAAATGTAATTATTTATTAAAGCATAATTATAATAAATAATATTACTTTTAGGCATAGGTGCATATGGTGTACGCAGTTGGCCTAAAACAGCGGAATAGTAAATAACTAAAACAAAACAAAATACACACACACATCCTTTGCCATCTCTCTCCACAGTTGCTCTTCGCTCTTCTTCCTGGGATCATCAGATGATAGCTTCACAACGATTCGTGGTTTGGTTTCTATTCATTTCTCAATTCATTCAATTATGTTTTAGCAAGAGAAACAACTTGAACGGCATGTGAAGCAAATTAAGACTTGTTTCTGTTACTTGTTCTTCTTCATCGTTTTACACTTTAATTGGCTTTTCTCTCAATAAGTTGTTCATTTTTACAATATTAGTGCCGCATACAATACGATTGAATTCATTACAAAAGTCTATTCCAATTTCCTCTCTTCACTATCATCTTCTAACACGACTACAACAGTTGAATTGAATCTGCATTCTTATCTTTTCTTCTGCATTTTCTTTTATACTTCTTGTAGTACTTGTGTCGGTCGATGCTTTGAGATGTTGTTGATTTTGATGTTGCTTTTATTATTATATTATTACTGCTGCTCTGCTGCCTTGTATTTTATTACCTTCGACTTCAAAGATTTCTTGTTGGTTTTATTTAATTCTTTTGCTTTTGTTTTGTTTGTTGTTTGTTTTGCTTTTGTTTTGTTGTTTGTTTTGTTGTTGTTTTGTTTTGTATTACTGAATAATATTTGCATAGTCAAAAAGGAAACATTTTAGTTGTTTGGTTAGTTGTCGCCGCCCTCCTGTGGCTCATCGCCATCACCCTGGGTATCGGAGGTCCACAGAGTCAGGTTATCTCTCAACAATTGCATGATGAGTGTTGAGTCTTTGTATGAATCCTCATTGAGTGTGTCCAGTTCGGCTATCGCGTCATCGAACGCCTAGACATAAAACAAAACACACATTAGTATTTGTAATAGAGAGAGTTCATTAAAATATATATCGATATTTAAACAATGCAATACGCCGGCAAGGTAAATGCAAATGCAAGTTCAAGTTCACAAGTTCTGTGTTCTGTTCTGTTTTGAGTGCATTATAGCGAAAGCAATTCAATTCGCGTTAGAGTTTCCATTCATTGCGAAGCGAATATCAACAATAATATTCAAATAAAAAGAAAATAGACTAAGAAAATCAAAACTAATACGACCTAACTGTTAAGGCACTTTCTCTTACAATCATAAAACTTCACCAGCAAGGTATACACGGTATTATAAAGTTGAAGTTGTGTGTGTGTTTCGCATGCAATTCAGACTCATCAACATACCATGTTGAAGGTAGAGAGTCTTCTCTGTGAGTGTTTGTAGAGGAGGAAGAGTGTGTTTCGTTTCGTTTAAAAGCCACAAGTTACGGATGTTAGTCACATAACAATAACAATAAAAATATTAACAACAACAATAGTAATATAAGTTAAATAACATAACAATTATAACATGTAGAAATAGTGAGTGTGTTTTATAAAAAAGAGAGAGTGAAGAAAGAAACTGAACCTGTTTAGCTAAATGACAAGCCCTCGCTGGTGAATTGATTATTTCGTAATAGAAGACGGAAAAGTTGAGTGCAAGACCTAATCTGATTGGATGTGTTGGCTGCATTTTAGTTTTAGCAATATCGAATGCCTCTTGATAAGCTTTTTTCGAGTCCTCAACCACATCTGATTACAATTGTTGTTAAATGTTGTTGAATGAACGAATGAAACAAAAAAGAAAAATAAAAGAATACAATCATTGTTTACAATTAGTTCGAATATCGTAATATATAGTATAGAGTATATAGATAACTTAGTTTCACTTAAAATTATTCAATTGAATATGTTTTATCTCTTATATTGCACTTTGCATTTGCCCTGCTTCGCTTTGCTTTGTTTTGCTTTGTTTGTTGTTTTATTAACCTGTTTAGCCAATTGGCAAGCCTTGTCTGGAGAATTCAAAATCTCATAATAGAAGACTGAGAAGTTAAGTGCAAGACCCAAGCGGATTGGATGTGTTGGCTGCATTTTACCCTTGCTAATGTCAAATGCATCCTGGTAAGCGGTTTGCGAATCGTCAACAACGGCTAAATTATTTTGTTTTTTGTTTGAGATAATTAATTAGAGATTATATTATACATTTATGTAGATTGTTTGTCATAATTTATATATATAAATTAGAGGTGTTCTTCTGTCATAATACTTACTGTTGCGTGCATCTCCTGTGGCGACCTCAGCTAAATACCTGTAATAATCTCCCTTCATCTTCAGATAGAAAACCTTGCTCTCTGGATTGCTGGCTTTTGGAATAAGATATTTGTCCAGAAGTCCCTATAGAAAGCACAAGAGAGGGGGGGTAAACATTGTTTTAGCTTAAAATACATAAACTCTTGTTGTACTTATAAATAAACAGGGGGGGGGGAAACATTGTTATAGCTTTACATACATTATCTCTTGTTGTACTTATAAATAAACCTATTCCTAATTGCTGCCAGGTACAATAAGCTGCCATTAATCCCAGTTGATGCCATCGTGTACT
Source organism: Zaprionus nigranus (assembly GCA_018903425.1). Classification (NCBI taxonomy): domain Eukaryota; kingdom Metazoa; phylum Arthropoda; class Insecta; order Diptera; family Drosophilidae; genus Zaprionus; species Zaprionus nigranus. The sequence goes on from JAEIGD010000010.1 coordinate 1,660,618, forward strand.
CAACTCAAGTCGATATGGCTATAAAATGAAATGGGTCTGTGGTCCGCACATGTACGTATGTATGCCAATTTTACACTCGACTGCAGCACTTCAAAGTCTTATCGATTTTCATTCACCAAAGAAAACGAAAGCTAACGTCAGCGCCTGCCGCACCCTGTCTCTCCCCCCTCATACAGCATACATACTTTGTATTTGTGTGTGTGGTACTTTGATTTATTTTTAAACTCTCTGCGAGTCTCTTTTATCTAAAGCGTATTTCACTTTATAGGTCAACAACACACTCCCCCAAGTCTACAGCTTTGAAATATGGCTAAAAACGCGTACTCTAATTAAATAGACATTAATCAATCAAAGTTGGCAAGCAGTAGATAGAAGTATATATATATATATATATACTATATACCTGCCTATGTATCTGCATTTGGTGTACGTGTGTGTGTGTACGTGCAGCATGTCTGGAAAATTTATACTTAAAAATAGATTTATTGATTGTAATAGAACACACAGATACACACGCATACACACGCACACACTGAGCTGAAACTAGCCCTAGCACAGGGCGCAATAGGTTTGAACTCAGCTATGGTTGTATAGCTATATTTGTACATAAACAGGATGCCTCGTGCCACACGCACACACACAGGACTTGCGCAGTAGAGAAACCGACGCAGCCACAGTTGGCCTGTCACAATGCGCTACCATAATTTGCTTATTGGGTAGTCAGGGAGGTGTGTATTTGTGTGTGTGCGTGTGTGGGAGTTGGGAGGTGGGTTTTGCAGCAGGGGGTGGCTTTCTCGTTAACCATGTTCATTGTCATGGGCAGGAAACCGAGTGAGATATGATACGTTAGATAGCAGCAATGACAGGGCCGCAATAACGGTGTACCTCGCAGGGCCTTGTGCTAAACTTTTTGAGGGTACCTTTTATCATTTACTTTGAGGCTTTAGCTGCCTAATACTTATTATGACATTGCATTATATGCTACTGATATAACACATCTAGCCTTTCCTTACTAATTACATGTCACTTTCTTCTTGATTTTATCTCAATCATCCATAATATTTGAGATATCTATATTGCGTGCCCTCTTATTGTCTATAGCTAATACTGCCAATCTATTAAATCATGCTTTCCCCCATTGTGCTACACAATACGCATAGGTTAGAGTGGTTTTAAGGCGTGGCAGGCCGAGATCTGGCTTGCAGTAGGCCCCTTGCTGGCAAGAAGCGCTTGTGAGAGCCCTCGCTACGGGCCTGTACAATATCATTTGTTGGTTGGTGATTCGTACTTACCAGAACTTCATAGCAAATTTCTCTAAGCTCCTTCTCCACACGCTCTCTGTACTCGCGGGCGAGCTGTTGTTTTCTGGCGGATGCTTCGGTTTTCTGCTCAATGGAGGAAATGACACGCCACGATGACCTGTTGTTGTTGTTGTACACATTTAAGTTAATTAATTTCTACTACTCAATATAATTGTTTTGTGTGTCTGCTTACCTGCGCGCTCCAACCACATTTTTGTAGGCAACGGAGAGCAGATTTCTTTCCTCATTTGACAGCTCGACGCCCGTCTCTGTGACTGATTTCATGGCCTGAGCCATGTCATCGTAGCTATAGGACAATAATACATTATAAATTATATATCTAAACACAGATTTATTTATATATATTCAACTTACCGTTCTGATTGCTCGGCCAATTTTGCCTTCTGGACCAATTCTTCCTTATCGACTGTCGACATGTTGCTGTTTTTGTTGTTGTTGTTACAGTTGAAAAACTAATATATGTAGAATTTGTATATGTGTGTGTGTATCTGTGTGTTCGATGTACACGCACGATCACGCAGTTGCAGTTGCAGATAGACAGCAGAAAAATTAATTAAAGTAAGAGGAATCTCCACAGCTCAAAAAGCGTCGCTCACAGAATGTGACTGGTTATCTATAAAGAGAGATGGAGGGAAGGCATAAAGACAATTGTTAAGGCCAATATATGAAACAGATAGAAGACATGGAAGATCCCATAAAATATATATTTTTTCTCAAGATCATTAGTTTTCTTTTTGTATAGTTGCTATTTTCTTAATATTTAACTTCAGTTTTCTAGAAACTTCTTCGCCTTATTTCGTTGGTTCTACAGTTCTAATACTGATATACACTCTCAATATTCTATGTCAACTTTCTCGAAACATCTTCGTCTCATACAAAGGCGTATATCTACCTAACATACTTGGCTCCACACTCAATTAGGCTTAAGATTAATTCATGCACATGCTCTCTCGCACATTTTACCCTTTTATGGCACACTAACAAATACACACAAACACACACGTAGACACACACACACAGCAAACACAAGACAAACAGCTGCGGTTGTTTGAAAAAAAAGAAAACGTTAAATGATTTACCGCTTGTGTTGCTGCGTTGCGCATTCGACCAGGCCCAAAACTCGACTAAAAGAGAACTTGGCTAAAAAGCGCCCAAGCTGCCGTTGCCAACGCCGCCTGCTCAGCCCAGGAAGGAAGTCAGTAGACGGAGTCAGAGTAAATGGGGATGACGACGACGGCGTTGGGGATGTGAATATCACAGTCTATAGGGGCTGGGGCTGTGGAGGACAGCAGCTGCGCGTTGCAAGCTTGTGCTGATATTTATTTCTGATATGTTGCGGCTGCTGTGGCAACTGTGGCGCGGTCAGAAACCAATAAAAAAAAGGAATAACTTGTGCTCTGCAACATGTGTGCGCGCGCGATGAAAGGCGCTACACATTTCCAATAAAAAAAAGAAAACTAATTAAAACTTGCTCTGCGCTGCTATCATATTAAAGATATAATATATAAAATACAACACTCCACTCGTATTAAATATATTTACTATATAAAACTCACACAATTAACAGTCTGTATCTTTTGTTTTTTTTAAGTTCATCTCTCTCTAACAATTAACATTCATTTCGGAGAAAAGGAAGAGTGAATCATCCCCACTGAGTATGAACTCTCTATATATACACGTAGTATGCGTGTATCTTAAATTAAATTACAATATATGTACATAAAATTAAGTTGAGAGAGAAGAGAAGAGTTCGAGTCAGAGTCAGAGCCTTAATTTATTTATATTTGTCAATAAACAATTGCGTTTTATGTTTAAGCAGCGCAACAGTTGAGTCACTTTTGTCATATATCATTGGCAATTACCCTTGTGCATCATCATACACAAGTGTGTATGATGATGCAAAGGGGTAACCTGTTGCCTTTGGCCACACACACACACATTTGCATGTTTATGTATTGTAGCTGATAGATACAGGTATACAGGTGTGTGCTGTGTGCTTACTACATAAATATTGATTGATTATTATTTATAAATAAACGAGACTGATTGATACATATCCATTATCCTTGGGCTTGCTACATAATAACGACAAAATTATGAAGTAGCACCCGCTGGTGAAGAAGCTTTCCCCCCCAACCGCTACACAAGGAAATAGCTTTTAGTATAATGTGCTTTTGACAAGGTACAGTGTAAGAGTGTGTGTATACGTGTGTGTAGTGTGTGTTTGCATTGTTGTGTATGGTTATACTAATGTACTTTTGTAGGATTTAAACTGTTGGCCAATTCCATTACACGTGCCAGGGCTTTATAGCACATCAAATCTGATGATGCACAGTGATACCAATTTAATGTGCGGGGGGCAAAACGAGCGGAATGGAATGAAAAATAAAACAAGCAACAACCAACAACGATCAACGAACAACAACCAACAACAACAGTACATACAGAGGGAGAGAGAAAAAGTTAAAAATAAACTATGAATAAAAATGTTCAAATGAAATAAAGAGAGAAATCTTTGGCTTTCAGTCTCGCTGAGAGTGTGTTGTGTGGGTTTCTTTTTCTTTGCTCTATATGTGTATGTGTGTGTATGCATGTGTCAAACATAAATGCACAATGACCCCAATGAGTGCACACACATGTTAACATGTTAGGCCAAACAAGTAACATAACCCGGTTATAACCAACTGTATATCTTAACCTTTTTAGATTGCACCCAAATGGAATTGTGCCATTAACTCATATATATTCTCATTCCACCCACACACACACACACACACCCATACAATTGTTATCTATACAAAAAAAACAAGCGTCAATGTCTAAAACATTGACCCTTTGGCTGCATTCAAGTTTAGCTATATCTGTCTATATATGTATATCTAGTATATATATTACACATTGTACACAATGGCAACTTTTTGGCGTTGCTCGTTTTTAGGTCAATTGACATGTTTTTCGTACAGTTATTCTAACAAAAATCAAATGGAAAACAAACCAAACTAAATAGACCGCAACGGAATGGAATGGAATGTATGTTGTGTATGTATTGTATGAATATAATTTCTAAAAACAACAACAACATACACATCTGCATACATTTCCATATGCATGGGCACGCTTAAATAGCTTGAAATTAAGAATGAAAATATAAAAAACTCTATATTGAATGGGGGCCACTCCCTCCTCCGCTTTGTGGAGGTGCCCAGCAAATGTATCGAAATCTATGCGTCATGGGGACTGCGTCATTTTAGTTTTTTTTGGACATGCTCGCACAATGAGGAAGTGGAAGTAGTGCCGTACGAATGCAAGAGACGAAACTATTTGTGTGATGTAAACGACGTACGTACACACACAGAGACAAACATACATAGAGTCGCACACACATACTCACAAGCATGTAGCCACTTATTTGAGCAAGTGTGAAACAGAGAAAACGCGCTAATAGTTAGCGAAAATGTCAGTGGCGACGGTCAGTGGTACAGATGGAGAGAAGATAACGGGGCAAATAAAAATTCGAAACCGTTTGTAGAATTCTGCGATGACGGCAACTTTGACTGTGCAGGCGCTAGTCTATGTATGTGTGTGTGAGTGTGCGCATATGTAAGCCTCTGTGTGTGTGTATGTGTATGTGCGCCGTTAAGAAACACACCACACCGGGCGGCAAAGTGCTAACTCACCACACCGGCCCCATGAGGTCGTCGCGACGTCGGCTGCGGGTACATGCGCAGTAAAGAGGAAAAAAATACGACTATAGAGAAATGCAGATAAGAACGAAATTCCAATACATAATGATTCGACAAACAGACAAACTCAACAGGAGGGGGTGGATGATTTCAACATTTCTGTTGCATACCACACAGGCAAACACACATATACAAACATACATTTGGTATTTGTAGTATTAATGTAACTTTGTAAAGAGAAATGCTTAAATCAAATTACGCACATATAGTCACGTATGTATGCGTACACATACATACATTACCTAGCGCGAAACAAGTGTGACTGACTGGCTACTGCTATTGAGGGGAGGGTGAGAGAGAGCGAGCGCGCAACTAAAAGTATAAAAATAATCCCAACGAGAGAGCAAGAGAGAGAGAGAGAGAGCATCATAAAGAGCACACATACACGCAGAGTAGCAAGTAGAGTAGTGATTGCGAGAGCAGTGCGGCATAAAAGAACACGTAACCGCGTGTGTCGTTCGTTCTTCACTTACATACATACATACATATGTACATACATACATAAATTTGTGCGTATGCTGTCGCCGTATATACATATCAATTTGGATATACATACATGTATGTATATATTTTATTACATACATAATGTATACATCAATATGTGTACTTATATGTATGGTGAATTGTGACTCAGCAAATCCAATAAATCCATTTACGTGATGATGTACGTGCTCACGAACATACACAGATATGTACTGTAAGTAATTATGTAAAATTTATTTTTACAAAATTTTCCAAACAGTTGTTACGAATTACAATTTACATCTTTGTTCTAAGAGTGTGAATTTTGTTCATGTGCGTAATACATTTACACATACATACAAACGAGCGAACAAACGTATGTATGTATATGTAAGTGTGTGCATGCCTGTGTGTCTGTGTGTGTTTCACCTATTGATGACCAGAACAGAACAGCAGGCACCACAATTCGCCTTCGCATTAGCCAAGTCAGTCAGTTGTTGCCACGGCCGCCAACAATCATCCGAAAGCACTGAAAATACGAAGCTACAACGACGACGACGGCAACGAATCTCACCACTACATACACATGCACAGTATTTATATGTACATGCACACACACACACACACACACAGTTATAAATTTGTACCAATACCAATACAGAGCAGGGTGTATATGTATTTTTGCACAAATTCACAGTTCTCAACGTTTTTCGTCTTTTTGCGTAGTATTTTTATCGATCGATAGAAAATTTTCATGCATGCGGCTTTTGCACATGTTTCGTTATACTGCGCTGCATACATACATAGATATGTACATACGATAATTGATTATTTAAAAATTGTATATTGCATTGCATAAAATAGAAATGCTGCCGATGCACACGTGTTTGCATATTGCATTGTCTTTTATAAATTCACTAAGTTTTATAATTATTTCTCAATATGTCTGTAGGTACACACACACACACTTATTTATTTTCGCCCCATATTACTAATGCATATTGTTGGTTACCTTACATTCGATTCACTCGAAACGACAACGACGACTACCAACGAACGGCGAACGACTAAAAGTGACGGCAAATGTTGCACACAGTAAGAGCGGTCTGTATCTGTGTATACGCCTCTTCGTTCATATGCATGTGTGGGTAGCGCACACACATATTTATACATATGTACATACACACACACATTTACGAACAGGCGGCGGCAGCGCATGCCGCTACAGAAAATGAGAGAAGGAGCGAGAAAGAGAGAAGAGTAGGTGTAGGTAAGAATGAGTAAATAGCAGCCAGTGTTGCCAACCTGGCTGGAATAAAATGTGTTGCCAGGTGTGATACAAGTGAAGTGGATTCGTTAAGTTTTAAACTGGGCATAGACCTGTTGTCGTTGTTGTTGTTGCTGTTGTTCATCACTTATGCTTATAATGCATAAAATCTTATGCAAATTAACTAAAACAGAGTTCAGTAGGTTATTACAACAATGCAATTAGTGAGTAATTGCTTGCAGCATGCACATGCAGCAGCTGTTTGCATTAAGTGACTGTGAATGTGCTAAGCAGCAGTGGCAGGTAGAAGCTGCACTTCTCTCGTATATGACGCATGCAAGTGAAATGCTCTGGGGAGGAGCTTGGCAACTAGCCCGCTGTCATCAATTGTGCGCAATTGTCGTTTAATTGAGTAATTTGAATGGCACAGACAACGTCCGTAATACGTATGTACGTACGATAATACGTAAAACTTTTGAATTTGAATGTTACACAAATTTTTGTTGTTGTTGCGGCCTTGTACGTGTCAGTGTGGAAGTTCCGAAATGAGAGATTTACAATTACGACCTGCATGAATACATTCATTTTATAGTAGGTACTACTATACAAGTGTTTACTGTCCCCAAAAATACTGTACTCATTCTTTACTGTACAAATAATTTGAGTACACTGGCTGTCAAAAGAAGAAAAACTACAACATTCATTCCCATTCATTTGAAACTGTATTTAAAAATGGTACTCATTTGCCCTTTTGAATGCATTCATGCAGTACTCTCGTACAAAGGCGACCTGTATAAGTGCTCTATCAAAAGGATTGAAACAGTCCAATATATTTGACTTAATTGGCCTCAAATTAAGCTCTTGAACCGCCACAATTCACGCACAAAGCATTTTGTACCTGTTGAAATCTTACTCTCTTATCTTGAATGCTGATTAAATTTATTTTTTTAACTTTAGTTCGTCGCACAACACGTTATCAGTAATTGTCTGTGTGCGTGTGTGTGCCTTTGATAACCACCAGAAAAATTATTGCTTTAATTCTAATGTTGATTTCATTGAATTTGTGCAGAGAGCAAAGCGCAAACAAAGCATATCCGACTCCCGAGCCAAGGGAGACGACGCCGAAAAGTCGCTTTTTAAATTTTAACTGATTACAAAAAATTTCTTATTGTTGGCAATGCTGCGTGCTGAGTAGTTTCACTCGGCAAATCTCAAAATTACGTCATCAGCGTCCTACTTGAAATAGTAAATTTTGTTGCCATGGATTTACGTCTAATTATTACTGCCATATTGTTACACAACTTGCACATATCGCACGTCACAATTTATGTACGTTGCAATATGTGCTTGCAAATTGTATCACTTGTATTAATACAAGTGAAAAAATGCGGTCTCCAGCATTGCCGACAACATGGCGCTCCTCCAAGTAACACACGCAATTGTCGGAATGACGGAAGTGTTGACATATATGTTATATTACTCACTGCGCCTTTTGCAACAATACTACGTGATAAAGCTTAAAATACCACACTTTTCTGTTGACACACCGTGATAATTAAATTATTTTTGTAACCTAAGATATATAAAATTACTACGTAAACACACACCTTTAGTCGGCTACTGCAGCAATGTGACCAGATTGAAAATGTCGCAGAATACCTTATTTTTTATATGAGTTAGCAGCCTTTTCTGTAAGAGTGGCCGCGTGTTTATTTTGAAATGAGTTGGCAGCTCTCAGATAATCGATATAATGTGATGCATATCGATATGATTTACAACGATATGTTTCTTTTCGAATCATCGTAGCGGTCGCACGTGTTTACTTGTGCGTTTAAACCTGTGGAAAGTTTAATTTAGGATTATACATAAAAAGCCAAAATGCCACGCTCTAAGAGAGATAAGAAAGGTGAATAAAAGAATATATATTTATTAAGAGTGGTCGGTCTATATGAGTTATGTTTTCGACTTGCAGTTTCTTTGACCAAAACCGACCGCAAGGGCCTGGCATGGAAACAGCGCATCATTGATGATATACGATTCTGTGTGGAGAAGTACCCCAATATATTCGTGTTCCAGGTGCAGAATATGCGCAACAATCTTCTTAAGGACTTGCGACAGGAATGGAAAAAGAACTCTCGTTTTATTTTCGGTAAAAATCGCATCATGCAAATCGGCTTGGGCCGCACAAAAGCTGAGGAAGTAGAGACAGATATACATAAGGTATGTGTAAAAGAAGTCATGTATACTTATATATATTCGTATACCATATAATACTACTATACTCTGTAGCTATCGAAACGCCTTAATGGTCAAGTGGGTCTGTTGTTCACTGAGAAGTCCAAGGAGGAAGTGTTGGCATGGGCAGAGAACTATTGGGCTGTGGAATATGCGCGCAGTGGCTTCACAGCCACGGAAACTGTGACTCTACCGGCTGGTCCCCTCGAGGAGTTTGCGCACTCCATGGAGCCCCACTTACGTTCACTGGGATTGCCCACCAAACTGGAGAAAGGTGTGGTGACCATCTACAGTGACTATACGGTGTGTGAGGAGGGCAAAGTACTGACACCTGAACAGGCGCGCATACTGAAACTTCTGGGCAAGCCAATGGCCAAATTCCGACTGACTATTAAATGCTCGTGGACCAAGGCAGAGGGCTTCCATCTGTACATTGAAGATAACGTAGAAGAGGAGGAGGAGGCGGAAGGCAAAGATACAGAGACTGCCATGGACGAGGACAACGATGATGATGACGAGGAGGAGGAATGATTAGCTATATTTCAAATAGAAATTAAGTTTATGATTATGTATATAATTATATATATAGATCTTAGAAAGAGTTCTTTTTAATATGTAGTTTAGGCCGATGAGAGATTGCCGCTGCCACTGCCTCCACTCTTCTTGGTGGGTTTGTAGGCAATCACATAACGCTGGGCCACGGGCAACGGTTCCGCGTAGCCATTCAAATAAGATGAATCCTCGAAAAGAACATCGTAATCCTCAGTAGCAGTTGTCGGTAGTCTGTTGATGATTGCCTTGTAGAAGCAAGTGGTTTGTGGATAAAGTGCCATGACTATAGATGAGGAGGAGGTTAATCTACTTATTATGAGTACAGATATTCAATACTGCGAGCTCACCAATTGTATCCTTGTGGGAAGAGCGCATGTCCATCTGTCTCTGGATTGGCGCGCATGAGTGGAAGTGGAATAACCTTACGCTTGCTCAGCACATGTCGATCCTTTTGCTCCTCATCGATGTCAATGACATCGTATTTATTTTGTCTATGCAAGAATTGCACCACCTCGGCCAAAATCCAGTTCTCCTCATCCTCAATGCCCTTCGCCAAGGCGGCCACATTGTCACCCACTTTAGCCACATAGTTGCTCTCAGCAGGAATGGCGCCACAAAGTGGTGGGGCACGCTCTCCTGGTTTACCCACGAATAGGGGCAAAGTTTGCGCCGATAACTGTACCATCTTCATCAGTGCTCCACGACGAATTGCTTCTTTATTGCCAGCACTGCGCGCCTGCGTATGGGATGTACTTTGGTTTACATGTGATAAAGTTATAAACCATTTCCAGACTCACCTGTATGCGGCGTTCATTTCTTATATTCCGTATTTCATGTATTTTGGCCAGCGCTGCTCTTATTGTGGCCTCCTCCTGTGTTGCCTCTAGAATTTTTGATTGCAACATTGTCTTCATTTTTGGAGTCGCCACTTGACCCTGCTGGGCCCGTACAAGACTCGTGATGGAGTTCTCTGCACGACGTCTTTCGGCGTCCACCTTGTGTATGTGTTGTTGTATGTCCTTCAGGCGATCCTGTGCGAAACATGTACAAAATATTATATACTCTATATAGTGTACTTGGTTTATACCAACCTGAATCTGTTGTGCAGCACTTTCTGCTGTTAAAGGCATCTTGTTAAAACTTTATTTTACGCTTTTGTTTATGTTTAATTTAGATATTTTGCGTTAGTGTGACCAACTCTCAGAGTCTATAATAAACCCACATTTCCATAAATACCAAGCAATACATTTGTGGAGAAAATATTGACTATCTAGATTCCCCCTGTTCTTTTTGTTTCGCAAATGATCATAGTTATATTTTCCGTATTGTTATTATACATTTTAAAGGTATTTATATAATAGAAAAACACATAAAAATGAACAGCAAGTATCATTCCAGCACTCATTTACGTAATCAGAGTGACCATCTCTAGCAAAATACCATGTAATGCAGACAGGCATATCATTTATTTATCGAGCATGTTATCGACCGACCACCGGAATTTATGGTGAAAGCTGGGGAAAGTGTTTTTTTCAAACTTGATGTGTTCATTGTTTATATTACGCTCGACGAAGAATGTTTTCGGCAACGTGTGTGGCGCCTGTTAATATGGCCCTGGTAAAATACTGGGGCAAGCGAAACGAGGAACTGATACTTCCGATAAACGATTCCATCAGCATGACGCTGGACGCCAATGAGATGTCCGCAAAGACGACAGTATCTGCCTCGGAGAGTTTCAAACAGAATCGAATGTGGCTGAATGGGGACGAGATAGCATTCGAGGATAATTCACGTGTGATGCGTTGCGTGGAGGGTGTGCAGCGACTGGCGCTGGCCAATGGGGAACTAAAATTTCCGCTCTCCTGGAAATTGCACATTGCATCATACAACAACTTCCCCACTGCGGCAGGACTCGCCTCGAGTGCAGCCGGTTATGCCTGTTTGGTGTATTCCCTAGCACGGCTCTATGAGTTGCCTATGAACGAGGAGCTGACCACAATTGCCAGGCAAGGAAGCGGCTCAGCCTGTCGCAGTTTATACGGAGGATTTGTACACTGGCGTCGTGGAGCAACGGAAGATGGAACTGATTCAATTGCAGTGCAACTACAGACTGCAGAACATTGGCCCAATATGCATATGCTCATTCTGGTGGTGAACGATGCGAGGAAGAAGACTGGGTCCACCAAGGGAATGCAGCTGGCTGTGCAGACCTCATCCCTCATTCAGCATCGTGCCAATGAGGTGGTGCCACAGCGTATTAAGCAACTAACGGCGGCCATTAAGTCACGCGACTTTGCCACCTACGCTGAGATCACCATGAAGGAGTCGAATCAACTGCACGCCATCGCCCTGGACACATATCCACCGTGTGTCTACATGAACGATGTTTCCCATGCCATTGTTAACTTTGTGCATGACTATAATGAGGCTGTGGGATCCCTCCAGGTGGCCTACACCTTCGATGCAGGGCCCAATGGTTGTCTCTATGTGCTGGCCGAGCATGTGCCACGCCTATTGGCTGCAGTTCAGCTGGCATTTCCCAACGATGCCCAGCAGAGTGTTGAATATCTCAAGGGAATCCCAGTGCCGCCACTTGAGTTGAAGAATGGAGAAACTAATGGGAAACTTAGTCACATCAATCCCAAGAACATGCTCAAGTACATTATACATACGAAAATCGGAGAGGGTCCTCGGCAGTTGAGCGATGAGAAGAGTCTCCTTATCGATGGCTTCCCCCTGTCAAAATAGTCTTCCTCCCCTCACCCTAGCAAGTATTTCCATCGGGCACAATGAACACTTAAGATAAGAAAGTTAATTTTTACATTATAAGCAGAAAGGTTTTCACGGAAGCGGCAGCGTAATTTATTTTTCCTTAAAATATGCACAAAACATTCACATTATCTTTTAACCCTTGAGCTCCTCCCCCTTACACCCCTACACACATACTCCCGTTGTGTATTCATTATTATTTATTATTGTTGGCAATAAACATTTTTGTTTTGTTAACTTTCAGTTTGTTTTTTGCTTGTTATTCTAATTTGTTTGCCCCCCTGAGTAGAGAGCAGAAATATTTCCATACTTAACGTAAGTAATTAGTTGTGTGTCGACTTCTATATATATAGTATATATACTTCTAAAAATATGTATGTTATATATAGCATGACTCTAGAGTCTAGACTTCAATTTGAGATGGAGGCAGCTTGACAAGCTGCTTCTCTACGTGCCTTACAAGAACGTACGTGTTTCGAGCATGTTTGTGCTTGACCAGAATAACTGGACAATAATGCTGACAATAAACTCTCGAATAGAGATATATATACATAAATAGTTCGAATTTTAAGTAGATAAATGCATTAAAGATAAGAGGTACTTAAAGTTAAGTAAAAATATAGCAAAATGTAGCGATAAATGAAGCCAAGAAGATTTATTTCGACTTAGGATTGTGGTTAAGCTGCATACTTGTATAATATATATGTTATACACAGCATATATATTATATGAATGTTATATACATATACTATTTCTTCCAAAGTTGGAGTGCATTTACCCGAAAGTAAAATACATAAATATATTATGCCCTGTTACCTCATAGACGACTCATTCAATTCCCCAGAAGACCCACATAATATAATTCTTGATATAAATAAAGAATTTCATGAGACTTGAAGAGTACTGCCAGTTTAAATTATAATTACATTATAATCATATTTGATATATAGATTTTACAGCTGAAAGTGAAAGAAAGACAAAAAAACAAAACTCATCTCTGGAATTTTAGAAAATTATCATAATATATAATAGTTATATTCTCTTATAATCGAAACACGTATAGTTAATACTTGGATATTATAAATATAGACATATAATAAGTACACTTTTATATGCTTCTCTGTACAGCTAGAACTAAATAAAAAGCACTTTTCGAAAGTAATTAAATTAAAGACTGTGTAGCAAATAAGGCATCAATTATTGCAGGTATAATCAGAGTTTAAAGCTGAATTCGAGGAGTTCTTAAACCCCACGAAAGGCACGCACAGCTGGATTGATTCGATTATTCATCCCGTGGACTCACTGCAGTCTGTGAGTTGATCAATTGTATCAATGACTACGTGATTTGTGCCCACGGGCAAATTGTCCAAATCGAAGGTACTAGATGACGCATTCAACAATAGTTCCAAAGAGATTTCCTGCTCCAAGGCCACGGCAGAGAGCAGTACTTCACCGCTCTCCTCATCGACAGCTGTCTCAATAGTGTCTTCGATTTCTAGTTCTTCCTGTTGCTGCTGCTGCTCCTGATCTGCTTCTGTATCATTATCATTATCATTGTGATCTGGTAATAAACTTGAGATATACTGCTGCACAGTCTCCTCATGGAGATGGTCCCTATGTTATTTGCCCGCATGCAATGCGGCAGCGGGAAGTGTCTGTACAGTGCAGCCAGCTTCCATGTGCTCCATCACCTGTTGCTTCAGCTGGGCCACGTGATCCTTGAGTGACTTAACAATGCCAGCCAAGTCTGTATTCTCGCCCTTGAGAAGCTTAACACGATCTTCCAGCTTCGAGATGCGTTCCAGCTTACGTTTGCGGCACTTGGAGGCAGCTACACGATTCCGTTGCCGCTTACGTTCCAGTTTAATCTTCTCCTGATCTGCCATATCGATGGGACTAACAGTTGGCGATCCAACGGATGTCTGTGGCTCATCCTTGATGACAGGAAAGCGATCTATTGGGTTACCAAATAAATAAGTCGCCCTTTTAAATGGCATTCATTCAAACTTACCCACTGTATTGTAGATAATGGTGCCCCCACTTACGCCGTTATTTACGGTTGCCATGGGATTTGCAGCAGCAGCGGCAGCGGCGGCAATAACAGCTGCCGCTCCAGCAGGACTATTCTGGACACTACTAACGTTGGAGTTGTTGGCCAGAAACGCGTTTACATTGTTACCCAAACCATTCTTGCTGGTATGTAGATTTTGTAGTGCCTCCTCGAATCCCTTGCCAAAGGCCTCCTGTTCTGAAGTGGGTGCCATGCCCACTTTGGTGGGGAAGACTGAGCCAGGCTGTGGGGTCTGCATTAGAGTGCTGGATAGTAGGATTTTCTCAAGGTCAGGTGTATTGAGGGTTTTGCCTTGCAGGTCTGGGGAATCAATTAATAAGGGGGCAATGACCCGCTTATTTTTTGCCGTCTTATTTAGGTCCAAAAAGGCTGGACGTTTGTTAACGTTAACATTGTTGTTGGCTGTTGAGGTTGTACTGTTGTTGTTGGGTGATTGAAATTCCATCGATGATTCTTCGGTGCCAAGAGCTTCCGGTTCTGTTTTAGGTATTATCGCTGTAGCGTTTGAATTTGTACTGTTGCCCGACAGAGCAGCAGCAGTGGCAGCAGACACGATTGTTTTCATGTTTTCCCTCGAATATGACGTCAGACTGATTACGAACAAGAAACGAAGAAAAAAGCAATGCTAAATGGGTTTGCTGTTGTGTCGTGATAACTTGTTTTAGCCGATGACTCATCGACGACTGCCCGCACACAAATTCACCCTCACACACACTACGCACACACATGCATGCATGCACACGCACGCACTCATCCACGTAAGTATGTCATGTGTGTGCACAATTTGTCAGATGTAAATAAACTTTAAATATAGACTCACCAATCCGATTCAAATTTAATCGTGTCTTTAGCTTTGCTTTGATAACGCACCTAATGTACTTATTCTTTTTATAAAACCCTTATATTTTTAAATACGCTAGTTGCCAGGGGAACTGCGTATTATTGCGTAGACTTTACTATTCACAATGAGGCGCTCACAGCGTTGCCACTTCATTACAAAGTCGTGTATCAGCTGTTCAAAAAATAAATACTATATGTTTATATCGATATTAGCACTTTGTTGTGTATCGTTATGAAGTATCGCATATTTTACCATCTCCATACCTTCTTCCTCTTCTTTTCCGCTGAACTGTCAAAAACGTAGGTCGCCAAATAGGAAAAATAATAATTATTAATCTGAAAATATGTCGATTATACAAATCAATCGACTTTTGCTTACATTAGGAATGTATAATACATAATATGAATTGTGTACTAAAACAAATATTTTATGTTTTCATATCCCGCACCATTGATTGAACACCGACGTCTCCCTTCGGAAAAAAACAGTTGATAATTCGCAATGGCCAAGTCAAAGAATCACACAAATCACAACCAGAACAAGAAAGCTCACCGTAATGGTATCAAGCGCCCAATGCGTAAGCGCCACGAGAGCACCCTGGGCGTAAGTTAAAGTTATAATATTTATGTTACAAAAATCTAATAAGAAATCTTTCTCTGGTATAGATGGATGTCAAGTTCTTGATCAACCAGCGATATGCACGCAAGGGCAACCTGTCCCGCGAGGAGTCAGTCAAGCGCTACAACGAGCGCGTCGCTTCCCAGCAGGGCAAGCCAAAGCCTGTTCAATTGTAAATTCCTGACCGACATCGTTCTATCTTTTGAGTGAAATCGTCTTTTAGAATAAAGGAAAAAACAATTTAACAAAAGCATCTATCAAGTGAAATAATATGTGGGAAGACAGCAGTTTGTGGCTTATAACTGCAACTTGTTGAGTGACACCTAAAGTAAATTGTAAAATTGTGTCCTCAGTTCGAAATTTAAACCGGGCTCGCAGCTTGTGTCATGTGCCACAAAGTAAAGAGAAGTCTTGTAACCGGGGTCATAAAGTAATCTGGTCAACAGAGTAAAGTACTTCCTGGCTGGCTATTCAATAGTAGGACTTGTTGGCGCTAATTGGCTCAATAAAATGCTAGGGGAAAGTATTTATATAGTAAACTTCATTACTATTTAATAAATTGTTTACAAGAACAATTCGATTAAGCTGGCGCACTTAATCGAACTTATCGATAACAACTAGAACAGCCCTTTACTTTTCCCATTTGGCAATATTTTGGCCATTTCACACTGTGGCTATCTGGCAACCTTTGTGCAGTACCCGACGCTACCAAGCAAACAATTCGATGGCTATCCAATTGTATGGGTAGTTCGTTGTTGCTTGGCCTATTGTTTGTTGGGTAGCAAACCGCTGCGAACGTAGAACAGCCGTCGTTCGGTCGCCAATATACATATATGTAATTTATTTTAATAATAGTACAATTCATAATAGAGAGTGTGAAGAGACAGTGTCTGTCATATGTTTTATGAAATATGCTATTCGCTAATTATGTAAACGAAGAAAGTGTGCTACTTAAATTCCGAATTGTACAGTGAAAAGAATTAGTTTTCGCGCAGTGTGTGCTCTGTGTGGATGCTTAGTGGTGCTCGGGGCCTATATGTACGTGAATATGTACATACGAATGCATGCACCCGCATATATATCTTTTATTTCGTGTTCGTGACAGTTTATTTTACTTAAATACCAAACGTAACTAGTTCTAAAACAATTAAAATTAACAATTAAAAAGAAACCGCTAAGGGAAACCGTGCAAAAAGTGAACGAAAATAATCGGTTATATCGACGTTTCATTGTCACGCAGCAAACACACACACACATACACCCACACACAACACTAGCGACACACGTGCACAGACACACACACACATATATACAGAGCAGCGCTCAGCTGTGCACAGCTGTCATTGTTATTGTCAATGTGTTTGATCCTGCCCAAGTGTTTTGTTTTTGCGCGGCAAGTTGGCAAAAAGCAGATTCATCTCCTATTTACAACAACAAGAACAACAACAGTTCAATCATTTAACCGGTGAGGTGAGTGTCTCCATGGCACAATGGAAATTTGTGCAACAAATTATTTAACTTTGTTTTAATTGAACTTTTGTTTTCACAGTAAATCGACCAAAACTATCAAACTATCTTTGTGTATTTTAAAAGTTTTCCGTTCTGTTTGCTTTTCTGGGTTGAATAGACACGAATCCCCAGAACCCAATACTCGTAACATAAATTGTTTAGGCACGTTTCTCTCCATAAACCGCAATTGGAATATAGATTTGTGCCTTGTCATCAATTTGCAATAACTATATGGTATACGAAGGGGGTGTTAATTACTAAAACAATATTGTCGTTTGTGTGAGAAAACAATTTGTTGCCCAACAAAAGTGGAAACTGAAATATCATGACTACAATTTCGCATAGTTAGCATACTGAAATGTGTACAAACATCTCCATTTATTTCGTGATTCTAAGTACATTTCAACTTTCTTTGAGGTTTATCCGAAGATTTATCTTTTGCTAATTAGTTGTACAACATACTACGCCAATCTATTTATAAACCCCGGAACTAACTATCAATCAGTTGCGTGGCAAAGCGCCACACAACTGGATTCTTTGTAATCCATCATAATTATAAAGCGAATAATGTCATAATGCCTGTGTGCTTCAAAGTAAGCGCACTTTATCTACATTGTTACTGTTTTCATACCCATTCTCTCTGGGTGACTTTTTGTATTTACCAACTGTTTGCACGACCCTTATCATCAACAAAAATGAGCGATAAGACCATCGTCTGTTCTCATTCTTTTCGACTATACATATATTCGTTGAGGTATTGCAATCTGAAGACTGAGGCTCGTCTTGTCAGTGGGTATTGCAGAACTTGTTGATCGATGACCTTGTCAATCTTCTTTACCGATGATAACTTAATATTACCATAAGTTGAATTGTATTCTTTGTGTTCTTCAATTGAATAATGATTAGTACTGGCATGTTATCGAAAGCTCTCTGGCTATCATAGATAGAGTTATGCCAGAGCTATACGTATCTTTTGAATAATCAGTGAGTCTGTCTGATTTACAATAAATATGTTGTTATTTGCTTGAAGTGCTAATTTTATTATTGGCTTAGTAAATCAATATAAAGTACGCTTAATCAAGTTGTCTGTATATATACATACATATAATCCAGATATGTACGACAGGGATGCCACTTTTTATAGTCTTTGCCTGGCTGGCAGAGAGCTGTACCACAAATTAGTGTCAATTTATCAGATCACAAATGCCGAAATATATAACTGACATAGACCAGAGATAACCATTGACCGAACAGAGTGTTGTCAGTCTCATTGCGAAAGCCTCAAAGTATCACAGATAAGTTTAATGTCCGCTTGACTACAAGACGCGTCTATCAAAAAAAGAGTTTTTCTAATACAGATCTATCAAAAGTGACAAATAAATTATGGTTCAAAATATACAAGTCTATTCGATAACACACTTTGTGGAATCTATTCTGCAAACCGAGACCTCCCAAACGCAAGTGAGTGATACATATTTTTGATTGACGTATCAAGTTACTCTCGAATGAGTCAGATTTTTATACTTTGTGCATAAGTTGTTCTTATGTATATATTGTTTCACAGTCATTGTAAAGTTGAAGTAGATACGAAATTTATGCCAAATTAAATGCATCGATAATTTCCATTCATTATTTGGTTAATAAGTGCACTACGTCTATTCTTGGAATTGTTGAAAGCATACATTCTTAAGGTAATTACTCAGAAATGTGTGTACAAATTCGTATATAGTATATTCTCTGTACATCTACGAATGAGTTGAAATTCTGTAGCTGCTAAAAACTTTCCCACGACTTATATACACAAATTATTGCAGTGCTTCGTATTCTGTATACCATAACGTGTGGCTACAGTGATATATGTTAATATAATATAATTACAATATTGTTTTTAGTATATGATTTATGAAGCAATTCAACAGTCACATAAATTCAAACAAAGTAATTCATTAATATGACATTTTTTTTCTTAAATATTTAAACTATTAAGCTATTATAATGCCATTAAAAATTGACAATCTATAAATGTTTGTTTAACGTATAAATTTTATACATTCTTCGTTTATTTTCAAAATGTGGTTGCTATTTACCATGTCAGCCTAAAAGTATGCTTTGATTTTGCGCTAAATTGTAAATAAGCTTCGTCTCTTTCAATTTAGCCCTTTTCTCGTGAAGTCTGGCTTTTTCTCAAAGTCCAATTGCGGAAAAAAATCGAAAGTAATAATTAAGTTAATAAATAATTACACAACGTGTATTATATAGTTAAATTGCAGTTCTTTGTAGTTAAATCCAGCACAATAAGCAAATGCACTTTCATACATAATGCATTTACAAACGTATCTGTGTAAGTGTAAGTCTGTGTAAAACATACAACTTCACTCTGCAAACAAATAATGTTGTCTTATTTTGTATTGTCTGCCAGGCAATGACAGACAACTAACCCAACCGGCATTCTTATCAGTCACAACGGGATGACTCTCCTCCACACAAAGACTACTGTAAATCAGAGTGTGTGCATAGAATGGAAGAGAGAGGGAAAGAGATAGAGAGTGAGAGTAAACTAAGAGTTGCCTTTTCGCTTGGATTCTAGTAAGTAATTCCTTCCGTCAGACAACACATTCCTTTTACGATAACCAAATACAAATATGTATATGTATGTATGATATACTTGTATATATGTATATTTAGAAGCCCCGTTCATGTCATTGTTCATTTTTGGCGCTAGTCAAAGTTCTCTATCTGCGTGTGTTGTCTACGTTTAGTTGATACTTGTATATAAGCGCCGTTAATGTTTTGCTAAATTGTTGTATTTTATCAGACAAAAAAACCACGTAAAAGTAATTTAAATGAGCTTGCTCAACGAGCGCATACTCCTGCTTACATTTATGAATTGCATTTATTGTAATATGGTATTAGCAGTAGAAATATTATTCTTGTAGAACTTGAGCCTTATAAGTACAAGTATATTTGATATGTATTTAATATATAACAATACATAATATATAGCCCTAAACATACTTATATGCTTCAGTTAATTGTTACTCCTTAACGGTGTAAAATACAAGCGTAAGCAAACGCATAAATTACTCCCAATAACTTATTTCATTCCTTTTGTGAACACCCTTGTCTACTCACTAAAAAATCCCCGTTTTAAAACCCCGTTTAGGTCGCTTTGATATACGACTATTCGCATAAATATGCATATTAATGTGTCTATATATTTTGTAAGATATAATTCAAACAGCTTTACTCTAAACTTAAACGTGTACAGGGTATTGCAAAGTGAGTGTTTGACAGTTGTGTGTTGTTGTTGTGAGCTGCATAATGTGCTGTCACAGCCTGTGCCAGAGCACGGCGTGAGTTCCGTTCCCTGCGATTAGTTTTCCAACGTAGCGCGTGGCGTGAGTTTGCTCAGTTGAGGAGATGCGAAATAAAACTATACATATATAATATAGATTTAAAATATAATACCGTTAAATCTATGGCAACAGGTTAATTGGAATAGAAACTGAGACGGGGTTATCAGATTATAAAAGTTGAAGTAAATATTTGATACGGGATTTGCCGGTGCCGTGCGCAGGCAAATAAATTAAGTGTGTTAAACGGAAACTCCGAATACAAAACAAATACAAATACAAACAAATAGAATCAGTGTATTCCGTTGTGTTGTTTGTGTACCAATAAATGTTTATATAAGTGTGTGTGTGTGTTTTTAAACTCGTACTCGTTGCCTGGACAAAACGAATCCAATATGGTGCGCACACCCAAGTTAGATCAATTGGGTCGCGCATATTCGGAGATGTCGCCATTGAATCCTCCCCTGTCGGCTCACTCGACTGCAACAACCAGTTCGGTGGCCGGGGGGCACGAGCGACGCGATTCCGGTGGATATGGAAGCATATTTCCATTTGGTTTCTTTCGCAACTCCTTCGGTCGTAGCGGTAACTCAATTCAGGTGGGTAAGCAGAGAGTCTTTTTCCATAGTATTCGCCATATGTTTCGATGTTTAACTGTTGTCTGTCTCTGTGTGTTCGCCTAGGTTTATCTGATAAGAGATATAGATATACCATACCATATGCCATACATACATATATTTATGACGCCGAAAACACGAAACACAGACCCAGCCCCAGATGTATATAGTTTATTTGTATGCTGATTACAAGTGTACTTCGACTACCAGTTGGTAGATCGATAGCGCCAGACCTCTCCCTCTGACTAAGCTCTGTCTATATACATTATTTGTATATACCTTTATTTACAGTTTGTGTTGTACAGTTTGTCATAGCTACTTTATTAGTATTTGTTTAATTTATTTCTCGGCATTTCAATTATAATTTTAAAATTAAAAGTAAACTAAGTTTAGACTGCTCAGCTGGTTATCGACCCTGTTTGTATATAAATGTTCATTGCAGCCCCAAAGTATGCTATATATTTTGTGCTGATTTACTGAATATGTGCGTGTGTGTGTAGGTTTAACTTAGTATTAGATCTGTTTGTTGGAATTTCAGTGCAATTCCACAATCCGAATTGCATATCATAGCCACGATTGATCGATCTTTATTACAGGATCTTCTGTGTGACAGTGGGCACACCACCCATCAAGCCACTCAAAAGGAGTCACTTCTCATAGTCTTATAATCTTCTAAACTTCTAACTAGAAGAGGTTTTTATGCGTGTAGTGCTTAGTGGTAGCAGGTGTTTATCTGAAGAACTTGGCTTGCCTTGTATGCATCTTATTGTCATTAAGCTACAATTTCAAGACTTTCTGTATAGCATATGTCATTCAATTATTAAAATTGAGTTCTGTTGCAAAGTATAGAATCTATAGTTTGAGAAAGGCATCGCTGGGTGACTGCACAACTGTACAACGTACATAAATGAGGCAGATAAGTTTAATCTCCCTTCCTTTTCATATCCCTCTGTCTCTCTCCTCCCCTCCCCTTATCTCTCTCTCTTTCTGCTACTCCCTCCCTCTTTCCTTGCCTCAATGTGAAATATAATACTATAATAGAGTCTACCCACACACATATATTCTAAGTCAAAATCAGCATCATCTAAATACAGACTTTATATAGTTTGTCATGCCTATTAAACTTCAGTTTGTGCTGGTGTTGGTGTCAGCTGTAAATTACTATGGACAGACACTGTCTCGGCGTTAATAAACTTTATTATGGAACTGTCATAATTGAAGGCGGCATTCTAAGCAACAACAACAACAATAGCGCCCTCCACGGGCCGCTTCACTTCAAGCCGCAATATGTCTGTGATTCAGTTTAATTCGCAACGCAGCGAGGAGCGCGTCGTCTTGCTACACGCATCGGCGTTGCAAGTGTGAAAAATAATTAATAAAAGAGGAAATTTCAAATAGGAAGTGAACCGAAGTTCCAATTTTATTTGTAATCCTCTTCTCGGTAATATCCGGTGGTTACCTAAGTGCTTATCAGTGTGTCGAAATCTTCAGAGCTTCGAGCTGTGTTTGTTCAATTAATTAAAAGTCAAAGACAAACTGCGCCTCATTGTTCCAGATACAGATACAGTTACTTATATATGAATGCTGCTCGCGGCTCAGTTCATACAGTTCAGTTGGAACGCCTTCGGCAAACGGTCGAGCAATAAGTTTTTCCAGTCAGTTTTCATTTTTCGCATATTTTCTTTGCCAATTGAAGCGATTGAAATACTTTAAAAACGGAACTTAACGGCGCGAGTTTAACCAAAATGTTTAAGGCCCGCTTGAAAACGCATCCGGGCGAATCTGAGGTGTGTGTCTGTGTGTGTGTGTAAAGATAGATAATAAAAATTATATACAATTAAGCTCTAAGATTTATGTTACTCATTAAGTTGATTGCTGGCAAGCAAGATAAGTTTCTGATAAGCTCATTACAAGCTTATGCAGATATTACTTTATTGACAGAGATATACGATATGTGTAAATATTGATATACAGTCAAACTTCCTATTAAATGTAAGGTAGTTAGGTAGTTCTTATACCCGCTACTTATAGTGTAGAAGGCTATTAAAACTTTTTGCTCACTAAAAAAGTATGTAACAGATAGAAGGAGGTGTGGTGGACTCTATAAAGTACAGTATGTCATAACATTAACATGTACATATGTGTAAAGAGTTACTTGACTCACTGTATATATATTCTTAACAAGCATCAACTGTCGAATCGATATAGGGCTGTCTGTCTCTCTATCTGTCTGTCTATCCGTATGACCACCTATAACTCAGTGACTATAATATATAGTACTACCAAATTTAGTGACAGTGTGTTTTAATATCGCGCGCAGCTTAAGTTTATTTTAGAATTTGGCCACGCCCCTATACGCCCCGGTAAATCGATAAAAACCTTGTGCCATTCGCAATTTAAAGTTCATTTTTAGTAAACAAAGGCAATATCACCTTCCAATTGCTTACTGCGATTTTGGTTTGCAATTTGATTGCGATCACATAATCGACATAAAAGTTATTTAAGAAATAATTGTAAAAAGGGCACTGATTTCCCGCTACTGCTAAGTATGCAACACTAAATACGTTAAGTATAGTAGTAGAATTGGGTAGCGGGTATAGCACAGTCAAGCACACAAGGCTGTACCATTCGTTCTTGTTAATAAATGCATAAAAATATTAATATTTCTTATAAGTAATAAAATAAGTCAAGTTGGATTAACATACTCGTGTGGGAACTATAAAAAATATGAACTTGTATTGTTTAAGACAAGCTTCACTGTGCCGGAAATAACTGTTTGTTTATCAGTGACGGGGATTGGGTTTACTTGGCTTACACTCAGTGCTCATCTCAGTACTCAGCAGTCATCTATGATTATTATCTATTTATCAAGATACACAAAAAGTGTCTCGAAACTTACTCAACTGGCAACTTAATCTTTACCCCTTTTATAAAATCTGTGGCTACGCCTTTGCAACAAAGGCAAATGGCAGTTGCCTCCACAATTTGTTGATGTTCTTTGGAACACAATCACCAATCACAATCATGTGTAGTATATCAATTGACTTATGTGCATCATCAACAGTTTATACTCAATTCATATGTATGGGAAGCGATCAGTTCCCAGTGATTTCATCCTCTCTCTCTCTTTCTCTCTCTGAATGAATGTCATTTCACTTGGCGCCAATGAAAAAGGCCTTAAGAATTCGTTTTATTATCTTGTTGCATATGCCAAAAGAAAGCACACAAAACGAGAAAGGGAATGCAAAAAAAATCACAAGAAATTCATGCATAATTACTAATCAGTTATCTCAGACGACAGACAACGAAGACGGCACTCGCTCCCCCTCTCGGGTCATTAAGATAAACTTAAAGTGTCAGAACGGAACAGGAGGAGTAGAAGGAGCAAGAGAATACAAAGAAAGCCAAGAGGGACCAGTGGACAGCTGAAAGCAGAGAGTTACCATGAAATCAGATGATAAAGCGTATAAGCTAAAGTGGAAACCAACAACAAAGACAACAACAACAGCACAGTATGACCCAGAGAAACAGACAACAACAACAACAACCACTGCAACCAGTTCAACAGAGTCCACAAAGCAACGCACAATTGGTGCTCTGGTGCGGGGTATACACGACACTGGCACACACGCTCTGCATCGTCCCTTGTTGGGCAGAGAAGAGGAGCAGCGCAGCAGTGCCAAGTCCAAGTTGGCAGCACGACGTGGTATAGCCACTGAGCTTGCACCACATGCTGCCCTGCCGCGACTGGTGATCAACATAGAGTCATCGTCTGAGGCACTGACTACTACCACACTAGATGGCAATACCTCCGTCAATACCAGTCGCGCTGTGAATGCCCTCTCGCCTTCGCCGACACCGACGCGTTCCCTTACCCCTGAGAGCTCTGGCCAGAATGGACTGAATGGAGAGGCGTGCAGCGGCAGCGTCAATGGAGATAATCATCTTGATCAGAGCACCACGCCGAACACGACGCGACGCTTTAGTCATTTCAATCTGGCGTTACGTCGTTTCTCCCACATTCACGTACATGTACTACTCTTTCTCTATTTTCCCGCTCCCCTCTCTCTCTCTTTATGTCTATCTGTCTCTCTGTCTAACCTTAGCCTGATTGTTTTGCGTGCTTGGCTTTGCTTCTAACCCTTGTCCTAGCTAGGTTCCCCAGACTGTAACCTGTCCTGTCTTTCATCTAAAAATAACTTTTAATTCTTCTTCTTCTACTACTTCTTTTGTTACTGTTGTTGTTGTTGCTGTTGTACGATCATACAATAAGTTTGATGTGCTTTTCCTGCCTGAGTTTCTTGTTCATGTTGTTGATTCTATTTTTGACTTGGCTACTCGACTAATATGGCTAATTTTAAGCTATCAAACAAGGCATAATAATACATCATCTATAGACATAAAATAATACAAGAGGGTTATGCCAAAAGTTGTGGAGATAGGTAGAGATAATACAAGAATTATAAAATATTTAACACATAAGATGATTCATGGTTAAATTATAGACCAAACTGAACAAGTTTGACAGTGATATAAAACACAAAACGTGCGTCAGCTGTTGAAACCAGTGTTGCCAAAAAGATAATAGCTAAGAAATCACACTTTAAATAAGATATATGGTATATGGATTATAATTAAGTATGAACCTTTATGGCTCGCCTTTAATTTTTTTCTCCCATCTTTACCAATTGTCCACCTTGCAGACGACCTTTACAGTTATGTACTATATGTATGGTATTTGTTTTCTCCGCCCACACTCAGGACTATTAAGCGCACTTAATGCTTGTAAAATTTCACTCGAGTGAATATCTTGAGTGCCGCGTGCACGCAAAATGAGAACGAGATGCGAAAAGAAAACAGAATAAGACTAAAACAAGTTCAGTGTCACGTAACCGATAAAGATTACTTTAAGCTACCCTCCATTGGGGTGTAAGTACTTAATGTCTATAGCACGCAGTTCAAGCACTTGAACGAACACCCGCACAACACAGAATCAACTTGCTGGTATTGGGCAATCGCTTATGGGGGAATGTCCAAATGTTATCGATAACTGTCTGTCAGTGTCGGTTAGGGAGAGAGGGAGGCAGAAGTCGTACAAGTTTAAGGATTGCCGCAAGTCAAAAATAATAATGTATTACCGCAAGTTGACAAGGGTATAAGAGTTATGATTCTTTGAAATTATAGCAATACCAATACCTTATAATGGAATCTATGTATACTATGTATATATGCAAGTTAGTTAGTGCAAACAGCTAGCTAATACAGCTGATTAAATGATGATGTTTTAATCGATATAAGCAAATGTTTATTTGCAGAAATTTGGTAATATTTTGAAGGCTTAACCTCAATACGTTTCGATATAAGAACTTAAGAATCCCCTTTTTAACTTCGGCACTAACAGGAACTTTACTTAGTCAGAGTTGCAGCAATTATGTAAATTTAACAAGAAGCTTACTTACTTTAAGTTATTCTACAGCTCGCGTTACACTGTACACAAGTTATCTAGTTTACCTCAAGTGTTTCTCCCTTTTTAATTAGCTAATGGACAGACAGTTGGGGGAGAGAGTATTGTATTGTAAATCAATTAACAATTAACAATTACACTTAGTTAAGGTTACTTACTAACTGCTGCAGCTGGCCTTATGCCAGTGAAACTTATTCTGCACGACAGTGTAGAGCTGTAGAATACCAGCAAAAAGCGCGGACAGCGAGACACAGAGACTGTGAGGCGGACAGACAGACTGAGAGGCAGACAGACAGAGAGACAGACAGACAGAGAGACAGACAGAATTGTTTATTGGCCATTGGTGTTGGTCATTGGTCACTTTGGTCAGTTTGCTTTAGTTCGGCTGCTCGAATCAGTCGCTGGCGGTGCGTGTTCACGGCGAGAGCGTGCGCGGAAAATGCATTTGTGCTAAGAAAAACTTAGGCCAGCTCTCAGGCAACCCCCCCCCCGCGCGGTGTGTCAGTAAATTGGCCGAAAACACGTTTCGAGTTCCGAAAGCAAATTACAGCATTTTATAGTCGCGCCCGCGGATGTATCAGCTGCATGTGTGCAGTGCAGTGTAGTGTAGTGCAGTGCAGTTTGGTGTATCTCTAGCTGCGTATCTGCGACTTATCCACATTACATCTGTAGTTATATTTATGCTTCGCAGTTGGTAATCAGTGTCGAGTTTCAAGTTGTTGTTGGTCTTTTTTTGCTTTACGTTTTCCGTTTTTGCGTGAGCTTTAATAATTCGCACCCGTCCGACTGTCTCTCTGTGTGTTGTGATAACGTTGACAACGCGTCATGCGATACCCACCGATACCAGGCAACTAACCAACCGAGCAACCCGTCAGCGAGTCATTCAGACTCAGTCTAACTAAAGCGTACATCCAAATGTGGCTGCTGTTTTCATTCACGGACAATCCGTCGAGGCGCGCAGTAGCATTCTTTAACGCGGTTTAACAAAAAAAAAAGAAGGACACCTTTAACAAGAAAGACACCTTTAATAAGAGAGCTACACAGAAATAAATAAATAAATTAAACCCCAAGCAATGTGAACAATTCGAAATGCAATTTACTTAATTTAATTAAGAAGGCACGCGCGCCGCTTTGCTCTCGTTCTTCGACTCTATCTAGTTGAGTCTTATTTACTCTCGTCCAAGTCTTGTAAATCATGTTGGCGACTTTTTAATTCAACACTTAATTTACAATTGTTTAACTACAACTTTGTGGTGCAGTGCAGCAGCCGACAAAATGAAACTATCCAAAAGTCTAGACGAGCTCATACTGAGCGCTTCGCGCTTAAATCTACAGAATTTGCGATCTCCCTCCAAGAAGAAATCAAAAAGTGTTAGTAAATCTATTGAAAATCTGTAATAAATTGTGAGATTATTAATTAAAAGAGGCTTTAGTATTGCAGTTATAGCATAATATATATCAGATATGCTAATTAACTCTTGCCAAAAGTGTAAAGTGCTGAAAATAAATTAAAATAATTGACAGAGACTTATTTTGGTTGTTCAACAACTACCGGAAAGATATTTTTATAAATTTTCTGCTGACCAAATTTGGTTAGGATACCGCAAACTTGGTTAACATTTCAATATCGAACCAGTTTAAAGACGTCAGTGTTTCTAAGTGGGGGAAAGAAAACTCAGCATAAGTAGCTCAAGTTTAAGGAAGAAGAATCGTCGGCAATGCGTCAGCTCTACTTAAAAGTTGTTTACCACTTGAAGTACCGACTTGAAGTAAAGCCCAAATGCGTTTTAGCACTTACAAACCGATACGATACAGATCTATAGGTTATCAGTCGCACCTCCACTTTACTGTAGACTATTTACAAACAAATTATTATTCATAAACAACAATTTCACGCCTTCAAATGTATATAGTGAAATCAGTTTCGCTTTAGTTAAGAGTAACAAAATTGAACTCTCTCTCAAGTCTGTGGAATCTCAGTTAGGTTCCTGTGTTGATTCACTGCTTCTTGGAGAATTCCTCTTGACACTTGACAGACAATATTGTATATATTTTTTCTTTTTTGCATACGTATGTGCCACCTAAGCCACTGCAAAACGTGAGAGGAAGCTAATTTTAAAAGGGCAAATATACTAATCTTTATGGCCTTATCATAGAAGTCTTTGGAACTGGCACGAATCTGACGAATCTGTATAGTACTTTTCCCCTTGTTCATTTGCTTCTTTTCCGATTTATTAGGCGCCACTATCACATTGGTATTTCTGCGGATGGCATTAGATTCTGACAGCTAGCTGTCTATCTTCGACTTATAAATATTCGACATGACATATACCTCTTTTGACAGGCAAAGTTAGCCATACCGAATGAACCCGATATCACATTTTACTGGACTTATACACGAGAAGTGTCTTATCAATTTGTGTCGTGCATTCATTTCATATAATCAGAATTGACTTTTATATGCTCTCTTGCCTAGTGGGAGGTTGTAAAATCCCAATTAATTCTGACGAAATGGCTTTCGAATTGTGTGAAACGCATATCGTATCCGATATGTATCAGAGTTTATATTTATCGTATTATAATGTTATGTCGTCATCATAATATCATACTTTCCTTTCCTACAGTGTACATACGAGTTAAGGTTAAGGTTACGAGAAAGTGAGCTCGATATTGTTTACTATACAAATGTTAACATTATTACACAACACTGTTAACATTGACTTAACATTGCTTTGCCTTTTAAAATAATGCAGACAGTGAAAGCGCGCTGAAGTTGTTTAACTTGATGTTATACTTGATGTTACACTGTTATATTTAATATAATAATCTCCCCTGCCCCCCCCCACAAACAACCAAATTATCTTCTATACTTTTATTAACTGAATTCCCCGTGATATTTCCCTTGTCTCTTGGTTCCTTATTGATTCCATTTATCAAACAACAAAGTTCCTATGCATGTGACGTTTGATATAAATTCAAATAAACGTTTGTTGTTCTCGATATACTTATTAATTAAAATGTGTTTGCAACGTTACTTAAACCAATAAAAAGTACCCCCAACCCTCCCTTTGACTCTGTTACTTGAATTGCATGATATGTATTCAATTAATCGATACATATTGGAAATTGTTGCTTGATCAATGTCTTCTCTCTGCCTCTCTTTTTCAATTTAGAACATAAATCGATACGGAGAATCGATGGGTTCGCTCGGACATCGCGCATTGCTGCAGTATATCGATAACAATGATATTTCCGGTCTACGCGCTATACTTGATAGTCGTCATCTAACCATCGATGATCGCGATGAGGTAAGTGATACTTAAGCTTAACAGACTATCGATATAGACGGTATATGGATAATTAGACAATTATCAACAATGCTATTGGCATTATTGTCTGTTTTCGAAAATGTTATCGATAATGTTATCGATAATGACATCGATATATTCATTATCTTATGACGTTGCGTTCTCTCTCTATATCCATGTTATCGATAATTCTATGGACAATGTTATCGACAATGTTATCGATAATGATATCGATTATTCATTATCTCATGCCTTTACTCTTTCTCTCCTTACACAGAATGCCACAACGGTGCTTATGGTCGTTGCCGGACGCGGTCTGACTGCATTTGTACGTGAGTTCCTGTCTCGTGGTGCCGATGTTCAGGCTGAGGATCTGGACAACTGGACAGCGCTGCTCTGTGCGACACGCAATGGCCACTTGGATGTGGTGCAACTGCTGCTGGATCATGGTGCAGACGTAGAACATCGTGATATGGTAAGAGAATGAGAGACTGATGGATTCTTCAAGAGAATTCATAAATGCTCCTCATTTTCGCAGGGCGGTTGGACTTCATTGATGTGGGCATCGTATCGTGGTCACACAGATCTGGTGCGTCTGCTGCTCGACAAGGGCGCAGATGGCAATGCACATGGTAATTACCATTTAGGTGCTCTACTCTGGGCTGCCGGACGTGGCTTCAAGGACATTGTGGAGCTGCTGGTGCAACGTGGTGCCAAAGTGAATGTGGGCGATAAATACGGCACGACTGCGCTGGTCTGGGCCTGTCGACGTGGCAATGTTGAGATTGTGGATACACTGCTCAAAGCTGGGGCCAATGTGGACACTGCCGGCATGTACTCGTGGACACCTCTACTGGTGGCAGCTGCCGGTGGACACACCGATTGCGTTAGTTCGCTGTTGGAAAAGAAACCGAATGTGAATGCGCTGGACAAGGATGGCATGACGGCGCTGTGCATAGCCAGTCGTGAGGGATTCCAGGATATTGCTGCTGCCCTCATTGCTGCTGGTGCCTATATCAATATACAAGATCGTGGTGGGGATACGCCACTGATACATGCCGTGAAGGGAGGACATCGCACTGTGGTTGAGGCGCTGCTGAAGAAGCATGCGGATGTGGATATACAAGGCAAGGATCGCAAGACGGCAATCTATACTGCTGTCGAGAAGGGTCACATGCAAATTGTTAAGCTGTTGCTCTCAACCAATCCCGACCTGGAATCATCCACCAAGGACGGCGATACTCCGCTGCTGCGTGCTGTGCGCAACCGCAATCTGGAGATTGTACACATGCTGCTCGACCGCAAGGCCAAGGTGACGGCCAGCGATAAGCGTGGCGACACCTGCCTGCACATTGCCATGCGTGCCCGTTCCAAGGCAATTGTCGAGGCACTGCTGCGCAATCCGAAGCACAGTCAGCTGCTGTATCGTGCCAACAAGGCGGGCGAGACGCCCTACAACATTGACTCACTGCATCAGAAGACAATACTCGGTCAGGTGTTTGGTGCACGACGACTGAATACGAACGAAGACTCGGAGGGAATGCTGGGCTATGAGTTGTATTCCTCGGCACTGGCAGATGTGCTCAGTGAGCCCACACTGACCACGCCCATTACTGTGGGTCTGTATGCCAAGTGGGGCAGTGGCAAAAGTTTCCTGCTCAACAAACTGCGCGAGGAGATGAATAACTTTGCCCGCCAATGGGCTGAGCCACCTACGAAGATCAGTGGATTACTCTTTATCGTCTGCCTGCATATATCGCTGCTCATTGGCACCATCGTGGGCCTGGCCAGCTGGTCAGCTCTCTGGGGCTCACTGGCTGCAACGCTGTTCCTGCTGCTTGCCTATTTGCTGCTGGCAGCCACAAAGTACTTCAATTATCAAATGGACATGATGTGGGCCTACTCTGTGCTGCATGGCCTGGAGAAGCGTATTACACGTCTGCGTCTCATACTGCAAGTGACATTCTGTCATCCACCTGGACCACAAGCAGACTCACATCCCAAGCCAGTGAGGTTTCACTTTGCTGAGGCAAGCAGCGCGTCACCTACAGGAGATGGCGCTGTGGCGCATATGCTGGCGGCGCTGTTGGATGCCATAGGTAAGAATTAGCAGAGAAATCCCCTGTCAATCCCTATCTAATCTTTTTCCCTTGCTCCACAGAGTCACACTATGGCTGGCTGGCCACAAGACTGTATCGTGCCTTTCGTCCCAAGTGCCTGAAACTGGATGTGGGCTGGCGCTGGCGTCGCATGTGCTGTCTGCCTTTGGTGCTGCTCTTCGAGTTCGGTCTGATCACGCTGCTGGCGGGTATATCTCTGATTGTGGCCTACTTCACGCATGCCAATGCCTCGGAGAGGGAGCAAATACTGGTGGCCATCTATGTAATTGCTGGCGTGCTGGTGACGCTCATCTGCACCCATCTGCATGTGCTGGCCAAGGTCTTTGGTTCACTCTTCATCTCACACAAGCGACAACTGAAGCGCGCTGTGCGCTCCAATGAGAATGCTCCGCTGACAATGCTCGGTGCTGAGGTTGCTGTGCTCACGGATATGGTTAAGTGTCTGGATGCGTTTACCAATCAACAGAGTCGTCTTGTTGGAGTCATTGATGCACTGGACTCCTGTGATACGGAACGTATATTGACCTTGCTGAATGCTGTGCAAACTTTGCTCTCTGCACCCAATCGTCCCTTTGTGCTACTCATCTCAGTGGATCCTCATGTGATTGCCAAGGCAGCGGAGGCGAACAGTCGTCGCCTGTTCACTGAGGGCGGAATTGGAGGTCACGACTTCCTGCGCAACTTGGTGCACTTGCCTGTGTACTTGCAGAACTCTGGACTGCGCAAGGTGCAGCGGGCGCAGATGACAGCGTTGCTGTTCAAGCGCAGCGGCACCGACTATCAACTGGATGATGGACCCACGTTGGGACACTCAGTGTCGGCGCGACGTCTCTCTAATGCCTCTGAGATTATGTCCAGCCAGGAGAAGTTGCGGGCACCGCCACGTGGCGGCGGTGGTGGCAAGAAGTTGCGTCTCTCGGAGTCTGTGGCCAGTTCCATTGGCTCTAATCTGCATCGATTGGGACAGAATCAACAGGGCGTGATTGATCTGTCGCGCATTGTGCTCACCGACGATTACTTCAGCGATGTGAATCCTCGCAGCATGCGGCGTCTCATGAATGTCATCTACATTACTGTGCGCCTGCTGAAAGCATTCCAAATCGACTTCAGCTGGTATCGTCTTAGTTCATGGATTAATCTCACTGAGCAGTGGCCGCTGCGTGCCAGCATGATTGTGCTGCATCATGATCAGTACATGGACACCAATGCGGATGAGAACATCTCGCTGCAGAGTGTCTACGAGAAGTGAGAAGGGATTGCAGCTTTGCCTGAACTCTTTAACTGACTCATTTACTCTTTCTTTCCTTAGAGTGCGCCCCAAGCTTGCCTGCCTGCGCGAGGCTGCACCGCTGCTGGAACTGGATCGCGATGAGCGCAAACTGGAGGCCTTCTTGCAGCTGCATAAATCTGATTTACTTGTCGCAGACTTGCGCATCTTTTTGCCCTTTACCATCAATCTCGATCCGTATCTGCGCAAGGTGCTCAAGGGTAAGCAAGGCAATTTCTTTGAGTTTGTGCTGTTTATTTATATTGCCTTTCTTTGTTTGCACAGAGGATCAACAAGTCATTGAGGATGAAGGTTCTTTGGTGCTGCAAACACGTCCCAGCGTATCGCACAGCATGCGTGCACAGCCAGCGCCCACAACGTATGTGCCTTCGCCACAGATCTATCCGCCTTATCAAATGCTGCAGAACGAGTTTGTGGCCAACGAGCTGCGTGTGCGCAATGTGGGCGCGCTGGAGCCCACAGCGCCGTTGCTACCTTCGCCGAGTGATTCATTTGGCGTGAGTAGTGATAGATACTTCATATACTGTATATATACCCTACTTTTTGTGCTATATATACTGTATATACATTACTTTATACCTTATTCAATTTCCTTTCATTCTTAACTCCCCACAGGATGACATACTGCAAACCAGACTCACAGATCTCACAGTCGAAGGCGTCATCAGTCTGCTGGAACGCATTGAGGATCTCAAGCCAACACTAGCTAAGTTGGCCCCTGTGCTGCGTGATAATGCCATCAATGGACGTGTGCTCAAGCACTGCGAGTTGTCGGATCTCAAAACGGTTAGCTGGATCAGTTTAGCAAATATAAAGTTCCAACTAATTTACTCTCCCTCTTTCTCAACAGGTACTTGGTCTCAGTTTTGGTCACTGGGAGCTGTTCCGTTTGCTGATCAATACGCTGCGTGATGTGGATCGTTTGCCACGCAAGAATCGCCCACAGCCTGCCATAACAGAGACGCCAACGAGTGCAACTGCGCTGCGGGATGTGCCAGATGCATTGCCAGCACCATCGCTGTCACGTCGCAACTCTGTCAGTCATATGGAGAAACAGGTAAGTGTGTTAGGGTCAATAGAAGCTAGATCTTTAATCTAACTCAATATGTTAACTTATCTTTGTACAATGCTTGCCTAAATAGTCAAAAATCCATGACTATGAGTATCTACAGGTAAAACTTCCATAGACTTTGCTGCCTTGTGCACTTGCATATCTTTTAATTATATATACAGCGACCTTACTCTGTTATCAGAGTTTGTATCTAGCACGAGCTCAATTTATTTATTAATTTCAAGTATTTATTAAAGCTCTATCTGTATCTTTTATTATATCTATGCATTCTTGTTGCTTGTGTGCAGGTCACGCTGGAGGAGCAAATGATATGCGGCGCCTTGCAGACACTGAACGAGGAGGCCTTCGAGGATGTGGCCAGCAGTGAACGGCCAAGTCCGTCCGGTTTGCCCACAGGTGAGATGTTAGCTGCAGCATCGCAGCTGCAATTAGCACCTATATGCGAGACATCCGAGTTTGGTTCGCCTGCTGATGAGCAGCGAATGCAGCATTTGTTGCAGTACAACTACAACAACAATAACAACAATGGCAACAGCAACAATAACAACAACAACAACAGTGAAGCACAGCAACAACAACAACAGCAGCAGCAGCAGGAGCATCAACATAAATATTTAAATAAAGATTACAATCGCAGCGCCAGCTCGCATTCGCTGCAGAGTCTGAACGCCGGCGCCGTTGGGGGCATGATGACGCAGCTGAGTCAGGGTAACAACGGCTCAACTGTTGATTTGATAAGTGTTGGTACTGGGGGCGGGGGCAATGGGGGTAGTTATGGTGGTGGTAGTAACACATATTATGGTGCACGCCTCACACGTCCCAATTCCATAGCCGATGAGCTGCTGATCGAGCCCATGACACCGTCCACAGTGCCCACGGTGGTGGTGGTGCCCAACAGTGATAGCGTCTACGACGACACCAAGCTATAGAACCAATAATTGCTAACTATATCCAATAACTAACTGTATACCCAACTAACACATATCTGTATTAAAAGAATAACGAGCTTCCAACGAAACAAGAAGAAGATATCGAAGATATAATATTATAATAATGCATGCTAATATATTGTATATTAAGTATATTAAACTGTATTCATAACGTTAGTACTTAAACTTAACTTCAGGTTTAGATTTAGTTAATATAAGTTTAGCTGCATAATCGACTATATATGTGCCATTTTAACAAATGCTTTTTGCCATAGAAACTTGTTTAAATGATTTGATTGGATTTATGATTTAGTTGCTAAATCTATATGAAAATAGACATGTGCGCTGGCTCATTTAATGTATTATTTATGTATTTAAACATAGAAAACGACGACTGCACGTTTATTAAGTTAGTTCTTAAGTTGGTAACGGCAACTAACGAACTAACCCAAGCCAAACTAAACCAAACCAATTCTAATGCTGCTTTCAAAAAGGAAGCTAATCATACACTTTATAAGGATGGTGAATAAAATAAATAATCCAATGCGAGCATAAACTCTTGAATATTGCATTTTATTGTAGTTTCTATTGAATAACAAATTTCGTTTGTTTTAACTGCTTTTTGTGCTGGAACTCTTTGGGCAAACTGGTTATGGCTTTCTTACTATATAAGACATTTTATGTTTAACACACACACACACACTTAAATTTGCATGTTTTCCCCCCATTGCACATTAAGTTTAGACTGTAAATAATTATAAACAATCATATTGTGTTGGGTAATTGTAAATAATTTTAATGTAACTTCAACAAAAAACTTCAACCTGAAACAAACTCGCAATGGAAAACGGCCATCAACGAAGGAATGGATCTCTGCGCAAACAATTTACTATATATCTCTGTGTTTTTCTTATATGTGTGCTTGAGCCTGCCTTTGTATATTATGTTGTGTATTGACTGTGCTTTATCTGATCTTCTAGAACTCGATCTGTCCAGCGCGGGCGCCTTGTTTACACCGAATCTACTTACTTCTGGTTCGCCAATGCAGCAGCGTCGCGATTCTATTCTGAAGCAACAGGGTAGCGTAAAGTCGGAGAAACGTGTATCGATCAAACCGACTCCAAGTGGGTCCAATCTGGCCAGCCTTAACATCAATAATAACAACAACAACAACAATGCCAAAATGCAACCAAATGTGGAATACATCTCAGAG
This sequence comes from Zaprionus nigranus, assembly GCA_018903425.1. Lineage (NCBI taxonomy): Eukaryota > Metazoa > Arthropoda > Insecta > Diptera > Drosophilidae > Zaprionus > Zaprionus nigranus. The sequence goes on from JAEIGD010000010.1 coordinate 1,697,371, forward strand.
GCTGCCAGCAGCAGCAAAGGGGCGCGGCTGACAACCAAACCACCAGCAGGTGAGTGTGAACTTTGAACCTGAATTAAAGTCGCTTTACTTATACTCTCCCTCTCTCTCTCTCTTCCAGGTCCCCGTCCCGCTTCGCTGATCATCACCAAAAACGATTCAACCTCGCAATTTCAGCTGCTGCGCTCCTCATCCATTGAGTACGAGGACATTGAGGCACAGCAGCAACATGCCACCATAGTACGCGCCCTACGTACCACCCTGCTCGAGCAGCAGGAGGATGAGTCGGCGCCTCTGGTATTTACTGTGCGCAAATGATAAGAGAGAGAGAGAGATAGAGAGAAGAGAGAGGAAAACAAATTCAATATGTGCTTTTTACTTAGTGCCAGTTACAAATTAAGTTACAAATTAGGCTGTACTTAGTTCGTGTGTTCGTGTAATAAGTTGATATTATTGTTAGCGAATTAATTGTTGAAACACATGTACATTTACTATACTATTAATGTGAATTTAATGTGCATACTGTGCGTATAAAGGAGTATGCACATGACAACTAAGACAATTATATTTAATAAATTGCTTTACAAGCTCACAAACTATATACCACATATATATATATTTATAAAGAATTCAATAAACTTTAAATTAAATATATATTTTTCACAAAACTCATGTTTTTTATTTAAATAAACCAAATTTGTAACTGCAAATTGCCTTACGTTAGCGAAACTAGTGTACGTGACGCCAATTGGTTACGTTGCGTAATGGTGTGGAACTAGCTCATTAAGTAGATAGTTATCGATATCGAAAAGGCATTTTGTTCTTGTGCTGCTGGTTGTATTGTTTTTGTTTCGCTGCTTCTGCAAAATGTTTTCAACAACTTTTTGTCGCTTTACGGCAGCAATAACCATTAACAATATGTTAATTAATAAAAGTGCCGTTCGTAAAAATGTGTGAAAGAGATATTTGATTACTAAGTGCCAAGATATACCTTATTGGTAGTTACCAAAATAAACATGAGTAAAAGCAATGTAAGTAAATAACGTAAAATACGTTAAAGTGTGTACAATAAATAAATAAAAGAAGTATGTACAAAAATATGTATGTGACGCGTCAACATTCATATGCAATTACTACGCTCTGTCGTGCCATATGTAAATCAACAATTTACTCCCATACATATATGCAATATAACATACACACTTATAACCACCTTGTGTGTGTACACACTAGAAAGAAAACACATGAATTGAACCAGCTGATTTTTGTTTACAACCAGCCGCGGGTGCGACACATTCTCGTGCGGCAACAGCTGATCAGGCGCGCACGAAAACTTGAAAGGTCACCTTGAGCTCAATAAAAAAGAAGAATTGACGAATTTATTCGATGGTAAAGTTTAATTCAGCTGCAAATCGCAGTTATTGGTGAATAATAAAAGAAAAAAATTTTATAAAATAGTTAGCGTCCCACAAATGCATTATGCAATGAAAATAATGCAAAAGATATAGAAAATAAATGGTAGTTTATGAAATTGTGCGTACATTTTGATCCAAATAGCATGCGAGTGCCAGCAGAGCGCCAGATTATCTAAGTGTTTTATAAAATCAAAGCATAAATAAATGCAAAAACACGAACATGTGGTTTTATCTTAAGATTTACGCATAAATGGAGCGAGAAAGCCGTGAAATTATGTTTATTATTTCGCAGTTATGAACATATGTACATAATTATGTATGTATGTGTTTGTGTCTGTAGATAAGTATGTAGGTCAATGGACGCGCCGTGAACGAGTGTCTAATTTTAAACTATTTTCTTAAACTGTTTACCTCGAATTGGTCTTGAAATGTTTAAACAAAAAAAGCCAACCGCATTTTCGCATCATATTTATATTGCAAGTCATAATCAAACGGCAAATTTGCAAACATTGCCAACCGACACGAAATACCATAAAGGACTTTTATGAAGGGAAATTGTGCGGAGGGTAAATGAATGGTTATCAATAATTATGTGATAATTTAAACATTTGTTATTACAATTAATTAATCCAATGTGTAATTGATAGATCAGTTATCACTGCAATCGCGATGCTGAATCGGCATTATCTAACGACCTTTATTACTGCAGCATGTAGGCTTTGCATGTAATTATTGCCAATCGGCACGAAATATCATAAAAGACTTTTTTGAAGGGAAATTGTGCGCGAGTGAAGGGATTAAAATGATTATTATAGGAAAGGGAGTGAAATGGATGAAAGGAGTATAATGATTATCGATAATAATGCGATAATTGCAACATTTATCGCTAGAATTGGTTAATCCCATGTGTAATTCATAGATCGATTATCAATGCAACGGCGATTTCGAATCGGTATTATCTAACGACCTTTAATACTGCAGCACGTAAGCTTTGCATGCAATCAGTGCACCGAAAAGCTTCAGCGAATTGAACCGAAGCGAACTTCAATGGGCGCCAAAGCTTAAGCATGTTAATAACACACACACACACACAGACACCGTACTTGGCTTAGGTTATTTACTAAGCTCACTTAGTATTCACACTTGTTTTCTTAGTTTAATTTCAATTCCATCACATATTGTTGTTATTATATATTGTACATATTCTAAATTAATGCTCGGCAGTTGCTTAACTGGCGCCGGGGCTTATTAACCCGCAGCAGCTGTGCCGGCACAGCAAAGATAGAGAGAGAGAAAGAAAGGGAGGGAGAGAAAGAAGAGTATAAAATAACACTTGAAATTGCAGCTCGAGTTTCGGATAAAGCGTCATTCAAGAATGTTAGCCGAGGGTATCAACTTGCTGTGCGGGAGCATAAGGGCCGCCTGGCAATCGCTGATCCATATCCTGATGGGCTATCAGGTAGTGCGCTGGCTACTCCAGTACCATGAAAATGTAACTAATACTGATGAGCCACAACAACAACAAGTGCAACGAGATTTGGGGGAGAATGCTTGTGAAAGAGAAGAAGAAGCAGCCGGCAGAGAAGAAGAAACAGACAAAGAGTGTTTCCAGATTAGTTGTGATAATAGGAATATTATAAATGCCACAGCAGTTATGGGGAATGCAGGCAGCAACAGCAGCAAATTCAGCAGAAGAGGCAGCAGCAGCAGCAGCAACAGCAGAGGCAGCAACAGTCGCAGTCGCAGCAACAGCACCCGCAACAAATCAGTACAAAAACGCCACAGTGAGGTATGATCACAATCACTGATTGTAATATGGAAAGAAAAAAAATAGTATTGAACAAAATTATGTAGTAAATATGACACACACACACACACATGTACTGCATATAGATCTGTGTGTGTGTGTGTGTGTGCAATGTGATTGTGATTGTGTGGGAAAAGCATAGCACAGACTGAACCCACCGACCTAATAAAAAGGTGCTCGCTATGTCTAGCGACAGCTTCAGTCTGTGCCGTGTGCTCCTCGTGTTCTAATTAACTATATTCCAATATATATACTCTATATATATATTCGGAAATCGATTAAGCTCAATTCTCTACTTCTACTGTGGTGTTGTAACTGATTACTTGCGTGTGTGTGTAAGTCTCTGCCTATAGTGTTTGTTGTGTGTGTGTACCCTACTATGTTATGTCGACTCTGCGTGTAATCTCTCAACCCAATCTTGAGTTATAATTAGACTGGCGCCATCAGCTGCTTATGCAAGCAAGGAAAAGTATCCTTAAATTGTTAGAACTTGAGCTAATGTGCTTGATAAAAATATATATGATATATGATATATACATATGTATATACTTAGCAATAATGCCTTAAAGCAGCTCTAAGTTTCGTCCTTTAATGGTAGAGAAGACAGTAAAAAAATCTATTATAACATAAAGAACATATAAAAACTCTAAAGCACTTGTTATAATATATAACTTATTTAAATTAGTTAGTTTTTCTTGAGTTCCCCAAAACCCTACAAAAGTACAGATTATTTAGTGTTAATCAGGATTAGTATGAACATTTGTTTTAACATCATAAATAAACAAAAGTAATTCCCCATTTTTAATTAGTACAGTTCACACACTTTAAAAAACTACAAATTAAATGACTTTAAACAAACTGCACTAGCTAAAACAGTTTAAAACTTGTTAATTAACTAAGGGAAAGTTTGAAACTTATTAGGTTAATGTTTCTATTGCAAAATATGGTGCTTTAAACACTACTAAAAGTTAAGGTTGAACTGCTATTAAGTTTTCAGTTGCTCCTTAAACTTTCAGTGTTTTAAAAATGTTCTTCATTAATTTTATATACCATAACAATTAATTAATGAACAGATCATTCGCTATGTAGCTGAGAAATAGTTTTATTTTTTATTGGGGTGACATTGAGAACGAATTGAATTGAAACGAATCGAAACGAATTGATTGCCGCGAGGCAAAACTTTATATATATTTACTTGCATTGCATATCTGTGTGATCATCTATGTATACATATGTATTGTCTCTCTCTCTGTACATGTACATGCGTTTGTAGGATTGTCTAGCTAACTGTGTTTTATAGCCTAGAGGGATTGTGTTCTTTATTCTTAATAGATTTTGACCATGAGCAAGGATACGGAATCGCACAGCATACCCATTGCTGAGGGCCAAAATGCTGAGCATGTGCTGTATCGTCTGAAGCGGAACTCCAAGCTCTGCATACATCCGGATGTATCGCTGTTGGGCCGCAAGATACTCTTGCTGACCAATTATCCCGCGGAGGGAAAGAAGTTTGTGCGCACTGAATATCGTGTGCTGGGCTGGCAGCTGAAGGATGGCAAAGCCTTGACTAATCCAGAGCATCCGGAGGTGCATGTGGTCGATACAGATATCTATAGTGTGCTGCAGTTGAAATTGTCCGGTACATATCGCTTCTACTTCAGCTATGCCGATCGGTGAGTGTACATGAAGTTAATAGTGAAGAATTCTCAGTCTAATTTGTCTATCTAATCTCTCCTGGCAGTGAGGCCAATGTGAATGCGCCACCAGATGGTGCACTGTATGTGCAAGTGGAGCCTACGCTGCATGTGGGTCCACCTGGGGCACAGAAGATCATTCCATTGAACTCTATGCGCTGTCAGACAGTGATGAGCAAGCTGCTCGGACCGTTGAATACGTGGGAAGCCAAGCTGCGCGTGGCCAAGGAGTCGGGCTACAATGTCATACATTTTACACCCATACAGGAGCTGGGAGGCTCCCGATCCGGTTACTCGTTGCGGGATCAACTCAGGGTTAATTCTCATTTCGCTGCCAAGAAGGGCGACAAGATTACGTTCGACGATGTGGAGAAGGTGATCAAGAAATGCCGTCAGGAGTGGGGGGTAAGTAGAATTGAAGTATATGATTCGTTCTACTGTTAATCTCTGATCTCTTCTTCTTCTTTAGGTAGCCTCCATTTGCGATATTGTGCTGAATCACACTGCCAATGAGTCGGAGTGGCTGCTAAAGCATCCGGATGCAACATATTCATGCGCTACTTGCCCCTACTTGCGTCCCGCCTTCCTATGGGATGCTACTCTGGCCCAATGTGGTGCTGATATTGCCTTGGGCAGATTGGAGCATGTGGGAGTGCCACAGGTCATCGAGCAGGAATGCCATTTGGAAGCTTTAAAGTACCAATTGCACACGACTTATCTATCCAAGGTCAATATACACGAACTGTATCAGTGCGATGCCATGAGGTATGTGAACGAGTTCATGGTGCAGGTGCGCACCCGTGAGCCCCCGAAGAATGTGACAAAGACGACACGCTTCGAGGAGATTCAACTGATACAGGACCCGGCATATCGACGCTTGGCTAGCACCATTGATTTCGAACTGGCATTGGAGATCTTTAATGCTTTCCATGGCGACTGCTTCGATGAGGAGGCGCGTTTCCGTAAATGTGCCGAGACATTGCGTCAACATCTCGACGCACTCAATGAACGTGTGCGTGCTGAGCTGCAGGGCATGCTTAACTACGCCATAGACAATGTCCTGGCTGGTGTGCGTTATGAGAGAGTGCAGGGAGATGGGCCACATGTCAAGGAGATATCCGAGAAGCATGCCGTGTTCATGTGTTACTTCACCCACACCGGCACCGAGGGCAAGACACTGCAGGAGATCGAGGCGGATATGTATGGCAAGGGTGGAGAGTTCTTTATGGCCCACAATGGTTGGGTCATGGGCTCCAGTGATCCCTTGTTGGACTTTGCCGAGCAGCAACCTGGTCGTGGCAATGTCTATCTGAAGCGTGAGCTCATCTCGTGGGGCGACAGCGTCAAGTTGCGCTTTGGCAAACGGCCCGAGGACAGTCCCTACTTGTGGAAACACATGACGGAATATGTGGAGATCACAGCGCGCATCTTCGACGGTGTCCGACTGGACAATTGTCACTCCACGCCATTGCATGTTGCAGAGTATCTACTTGATGCCGCGCGTAAGATCAATCCGGAGTTGTATGTTGTGGCTGAGCTGTTCACCAATTCGGATGGCACCGACAATGTGTTCGTCAATCGCTTGGGCATCACTTCCCTCATCCGTGAGGCTCTCTCTGCCTGGGATTCCCACGAGCAGGGACGTCTAGTGTATCGTTATGGTGGCACGCCTGTTGGCGGTTTCTATGCCAATCCCCAACGTGATGTGGCATCAATTGTATCGCATGCGCTCTTCATGGATTTAACGCACGACAATCCATCGCCAGTGGAGAAACGCACTGTCTACGATCTGCTGCCCTCCTCGGCACTGGTTGCCATGGCCTGCTGTGCCACGGGCAGCAATCGTGGCTACGATGAGCTCGTGCCACATCATGTAAGTTGCATTGCAGTATCATTATAATACCTAAGCTAATCTTGACTTCTTCTGCAGATTCATGTGGTGGATGAGGAGCGTCTGTATCAGGAATGGGGCAAGGGTGTCGATTTCAATACTGGCATTGTGGCAGCAAAGCGTGCACTTAATATACTGCATGGTCAGCTGGCAGAGGAGGGTTTCAATCAGGTGTATGTGGATCAAATGGATCCCAATGTAGTCGCTGTCACACGTCATTCTCCGAGCACACATCAGACTGTGATTCTGGTGGCACACACCGTCTTCAGTTATCCCAATCCCAATGCTGACGCCACCAATGTGAAACCATTGCGTTTTGAGGGTGTGCTGGATGAGATCATACTGGAGGCCAATCTGACAATGAAGAGCGACAAACCGTACGATCGTCCAGCTCCATTTACCAAGGATGAACATGTCCTCAAGGGTTTCTCCCAGTTCGAGTTGTCACTGCAGGAGCACATTCCGCTCAGCAAGTCGAAGGTGTTCGAGACAAACTCCTTTGTGGACGGCAACAATACGCAGCTGAACTTTACCAACCTACGACCTGGCACAGTGGTTGCCATCCGTGTCTCCATGCATCCAGCTGCTCGCAAGAGTTTCGATCGTCTGCAGGAGCTGACGAACTCATTGCGTCTGCAGACGGAGGGCAAACAGATTGCAGAGCTGACTGCGATTGTGTCCAAGTTGGATTTGACTGCATTGAGTCGCGCTCTGTTCAGTTGCGATCAGGAGGAACGGGATATGGGTTTGGGTGGCTCTGCCTATGATATACCCAACTTTGGGCCCATTGTCTACTGCGGTCTGCAAGGATTCGTTTCGCTGCTGACGGAAATATCACCACGCGACGATTTGGGGCATCCACTGTGCAACAATCTGCGTGATGGCAATTGGATGATGGGCGAGTAGAACTCTCTCTTTGGTATATTATAAATCCTAATCCTCTCTCTCTCTTTAGATTACATTGCCGATCGCCTGCACAACTTTGATGACTTGAAGCCGCTTAGTTCCTGGTTAAGGGCTGCCTTTGATCCTCTGAAGAATGTACCACGCTACCTCGTACCCTGTTACTTTGATGCCATTGTCAGTGGTGTGTACAATGTGCTCGTCCAACAGGTGACTCAATTGATGCCCAGGTGAGGAGTTGAGCAGTTCATGTTAGACTTGCATCTCAAGTAATTGACTACCAATCTCCTCTAGCTTCATACGTGATGGTCATCACTTTACCCAAGCACTGGCGCTGTCAACACTGCAATTCCTTGCTGTCTGCAAATCAGCCAATCTGCCTGGCTTCAGTCTGGCTCTAGCACCACCCAAGCCGCCCAAGCAATGTGTCACGTTGTCCGCCGGCTTGCCGCACTTCTCTACGGGTAATCAAGCTTCGTATACATGCTCTGCATTCTTTAATTTATCAATTATGTTGTAGGTTATATGCGCTGTTGGGGTCGCGACACGTTCATCGCACTGCGTGGCACCTTGTTGTTGACGGGGCGCTACCAAGAGGCACGTTTCATCATTCTTGGGTTTGCTGCGTGCCTGCGTCACGGATTGATACCAAATCTATTGGATAACGGAGCCAAGCCACGTTTCAATTGCCGCGATGCTGTCTGGTGGTGGTTGCACAGCATCAAGCAGTATGTGCAGGAGGCACCCAAGGGGGCAGAGATACTTAAGGACAAGGTGTCGCGTATATTCCCCTACGATGACTCAGAGCCCCATGCAGCGGGTGCATTTGATCAGCTGCTGTTGGACGTCATGCAGGAGGCACTGCAGGTGCATTTCCAGGGCCTGCAGTATCGGGAGCGTAATGCTGGACACGAGATTGATGCCCATATGGTGGATCAGGGCTTCAACAATCACATTGGCGTTCATCCGGATACGGGCTTCGTGTTTGGCGGCAACAGCGCCAATTGCGGCACCTGGATGGACAAGATGGGCTCCTCCGAGAAGGCTGGCAATCGTGGACGTCCCAGCACACCACGAGATGGTTCCGCCGTGGAGCTAATTGGTCTGCAGTACGCTGTACTGCGCTTTGTGCAGGGTCTCAGCGAGCGACAGGTGATTCCATACTCGGGCGTGGAGCGCAAGGGACCGTCGGGCGAGCAGACCAAGTGGAGCTACAAGGATTGGGCCGATCGCATACAGAGCAACTTCGAGAAGTATTTCTTCGTCAAGGAGACGGACACCACCTCGGTGGCCAACAAGAAGTGCATCTACAAGGATTGCTATGGCGCCACACATGACTGGACTGACTTCCAGCTGCGTTGCAACTTCCCCATCACGCTGACAGTTGCCTCCGAGCTGTGCGATCCACAGAATGCATGGCGTGCACTGGAGCAGGCAAAGAAATATCTGCTAGGTCCACTGGGCATGAAGACCCTCGATCCCGATGACTGGAACTACAGAGCCAATTATGACAACTCCAATGATTCAACAGATTGCACTGTCGCCCATGGGGCTAACTATCATCAAGGACCCGAATGGGTGTGGCCCATTGGTTTCTATCTGCGTGCTCGTCTCATTTTCGCCAGAAAGTGTGGCTACCTGGACGAGACCATTGCCGAGACGTGGGCCATCTTGCAGGCACATCTGCGCGAGCTGCAGACATCCCATTGGCGCGGCCTGCCCGAGCTGACCAACGACAAGGGCAGCTACTGCAGCGACTCGTGCCGCACACAGGCCTGGAGCATTGGCACCGTGCTGGAGGTGCTCTCTGATCTGCATGCGCTGGGCGCAGACATATAAGTCAACCTATCAAACAATAAAACGAATCTATGCTAAATTATCCAAGTTATAAACTACACACATGCATCATTGGTAGCTGCTACAAAGAATTTGGTTTATTAACCATTAAGTTAATTGTTCAATTTGTTACCAAACTTGTTCGATCTGCTCTATTGCTCTATTAAAGTTATTTAATCTCTTAAACTCTATGAGAAGTAACTGTTTCTAGCCAGTCGCATGCTGGAGGTATGTGGCGGGAATATGGGTCCACAATTCATAAGTGCAATATCTATCGTAGACATCGGATGCTGCAATTCCGTTTCCGTTTCATTAACATCGCGATTTAGATCGAACGTGGCTATTGATTGATGATGATCTCTTTGATAGTCGTCTTCATTTGCCAACTCTTTATTTGACTCGGATGATCTCTCTTCGTCATCAGACACACCACAGGGGGGGATTGAACTTCACTCTTACCATTAACATCCGAAATTTCGATGTATTCAATCCTTTTTGTGTCGACCTTGCGTTGATTATAACTCAATTCATATTATATTTATTTAAGTTTCAATACTTACGACTCGAAATCTCTTAAAGACTTTCACCATCGCTGCACAGGTCATCTCCAACGCGCTTTGAATAACAATTTTTTGTACGACATCGATGACTATTGACATGTTGATAGATTGCTTCAAGTTGCGATCTTTAACAATCAACAGTTTGGTAATTGGGCAACAGTAACATTTAAAGACGTTCACTAAAAATGTACATAATCAATTTGGACGAAAAATTATAATAATTGAGGACGTACAGCAAATGCAAAGCTTGCCAAATTTTCATAATTTTTTTTTTGTTATTGTATTTATTTGTTTTGTCGAAATCAAAGAGGCACTTCACTCAAAAGAGTTTCTTTCATTTAAACAGTTTATACAGCTAATCTATGGTAGTTTTTTTTTTCAAAAAGGAATGAGACATGAACCTAAAGTTAATAACTAAATATCTTAATCCTAATCCTTAGGGAATTCAGAGCATACAGGTTAGGTTACAGGTTAAATGTTAAATTATATATATTTAAATTAGTACAGAGTATCTTCCAGTCGATTTATTTACAGTATCGCAAGTGTTAACTTCAAGTAGACTGCTTTCATAACTCAATTAATACATTACTATCGTTATTACTATCGGTATAAGTTAGAACTCTATGTACATAAAGCATGTTTTCCCTGTGAACATCACACGCATGCATAACTGTGTATGGTGTATACTATATCTTTATATAGGTATTTTGGTATACTATATAGTCCTTATGAAGTAGTTCAGTCCAAAGCAGTTTCAGCTTTCATCGCGTGGTGTTTTTGGGGTTACCGCTGTCGTCGTAGTCGGCTTTGCCGTCGTTGTTGTCGTCGTCGTAGTCGGCTTCGTTGTTGTTGACGTTGAGGTCTGTTCATCTTCCGTTACGGACTTCAATTCCCGACCCATATTGCCCAACTGCATGCCCAGGGCTGCAGCACCCGGCACTATATTTAATTTGGGCTCTGGAAGACAGTCATCGTATTCGTCGGCTTCTCGTTTGATACGCACCACGGGCTGTGCAGTCGTCCCCTGCGCCTCCTTCACCTGCAACAACTCACGCCGTATAGCCTCAACATTGTCCGAGTTGCTGGACTTGTTGGCAGCCAAGTCGACAACATTTAAGGTACTATTGATTTTTGTCGGGGACACGTTGCCCCGCAGCGCCAACGGCAATGGCAATCGTTGAGCCAGAGATTGCACATTCGCCGTACCATTTGCTTGTTTCTCTCCCGTCTTGTAAGAGAGTGGTTCATAGACTCCAGCATGCGCCTCCTGCTCCTCTCGTACGTGCGCATTTTCCGTTAACATTTCCATGAGGGAAACTGGTTTACGTTCAGGCATCAGAACTTTATTATCTTCTTTCGGTTGTGGTTGTGGCTGTGGCAATGGTTGCGTCAGTGGATCCTTCTTTTGTGGCGGTTGCTCCACATTCTTCAGTTGTTCATCTTGACGATTGGTCTCCTTGATCTTATTGAGTGCCTCAGCAAGTCCATCTACCACCAGAGGTTTGGGATTATCTGGGTTTTGACTGGCCAATTGAACAGATACCTTATCCACGCTACGTTCCAATAGTTTCATTGTATTCTCATCCTGTGGCTTCTGTTTAGCAAGCTCTTCGTTCAGCTCATCGACAGTTCTTTCCAGAATTTGCATCTTCTCTTTTAGCTCTTTCTGTGTCTCACGCAGTTCATCTGCATTCGCTTTGTTGTCCTTCTGTTCTTCTGCTGTTATTTCCTCTTCCTTTTTGATGGCAGCGTGATCAATGGTTTGTTGAGCGACTGCCTTCATTGCTGGAAGGGTTTTTGGCTTGGCTGGCATTGCAGTTGGCACAGGCAGTTCTTCTACTTTAACCACAGTCTCTTTTAAGTCTTCTTTCTTCTTCTCGATTATTGGTGGGGGACTCTTTTACTTCTGCTTTTGGCACATTCTCTGCCTTTTTTGGTTCCACTTTTTCGTCCGCGGAGTGCGATTCATCAACGGGTAGGGGAGGCATAGGTGGGTTTTCTGAGACAGCACTCACAATTACTGGCTTATCGGCAGGTTTAACGACATCTACCTTTGGTGCAGGCAGTATATCCTTTTGGAGATCTATTAATACTTCCTTGGCTGCTTCGCCGTTGGGTTCCTTTATCAAATTTTTCAATATTTCCGAGTCTTTTAACTCCAGCTTTGCAGCTGGCGGTGGTTTATCGTTGGCTAAAAGGGGTGTAACCATCTGAACTGCATCGAATTGTGGCCCAGAGCTCTGTGCATCGATTGCATTGAGATTTGCGTATGTGCCCAGTATCATCAGGCAGAAACCGCTGACGAATACAAATTGTGCCAGAGTGCGTTCCGTGGACTCTTTCTTAATGATTTTCCGAAAACTTATGGCGGGAAACATAATGCAAATAGCCACGCCAATGGTAGATCCAACCAGGCCAATGACCAGTTCAACAGAAGGTATTACAAGTGCCACGCACAGTGAGAAGATGACAATGAAGAGTGTTATCAGACGGAAACGTCGCTCGGGGATGTAGCTGGTGGCCTCCGTGTGTCCTTGCTGGAATAGGAAGAGAAGTGATGATTGTATACTTCCTTAAAGTCTCTACTTATTACTGTCACTAACCTTTCTGTACAGCAAGGAGTAGATGCTGGCTCTGCAGGGGAATATAACCAATGGAAAACTGAATGCAATCGAGAGCACAAATCCAATTTTGATAATGTCGCTGCCAAACGAGGTGGACAAGTTCATCAAGATGTTGCCTAATAATGAAGTGTGTTTAGTTAAGTCATAAGATCAACGAGTTATTATTCTAATGTTACCGGAAAAGCTGTGTGTGCAGTAGGCGACATAACCGAAGAAGCCAACAGCTATGTAAACAAAGGTGCAGATCCATGTGGCGTTGCGCACAATGCCATTTAGCTTCTCCAGACTCTGGTTGTTGATGCTGTCGAAGACCTCAAAGAGTTGCCTGTAATTACATAAGGAAATTAGTAATACGTATTTATAATTGTTAACTCCAGCTTACATTTGACAGGATAAGGCCATGCTGAAGATGGGCAGGCACTGTAGCACTCCCGCTGGCTCCCAGTAGATGACCTTCTCTGTCCAATCGTTGGCCACAATATGCGTCTCTGACTCCAGCACAATCTTCAGCATAAGGCAGATATAAAACCCTATGGAAGCTGTGCACACTGCCGACAAACTGTCCACGTTGCGTAGCATACCCAGTGGCACAATGCAACACAGGGTGACAACCAACATGATCATTGAGCGCAGATGATTGTGTTCCGTCATATCTAGCGCAAAGAGCTTGGCAACTATCTGCGGTCCCAGGTCGCCGACAACCACGAAGTATGTTATACATGTACCGATAAGGTAACCAATTATACAGAGTTCTGCCAAGAGTTTACCGGAAGTGCCGAATGCGTGCAGACCGAGCAATTCGAAACTCTTGCGACGTGTCAGCAATGAAGTTTTTATCAGATAATGACAACATATGCGTGTTATCCAATTGCTGAGGATGAGCAGCACAATGGAGAGAATGATGCCACATTTCTGGAAGCAGAATGGCATGGCCAAGATGCCGACACCGATGATGCTGTTGGCCAGCGTCATAACATGAGCCGAATGCGAGAACATGATGCAATCCGTTTTCACCTCGAAATAATATGAATTACCTAGCGCAGTTTGCAACTGTACACAGGGTAAAAACCAAAAAAGTAATAGAACAAAGCCATTAGTAAACTGGCAAGTGACAACGGCATTAACGATCACTCACCTCTTATCGCGCGTCACGATGGAATTGGCAGACACCGCAGATACACTTGTGCAAGCAAAAACAAATAATAAAGGAAACTGAAGGCAGTCAAGAGGCAGGGAGGTCGACGTTGTTGCCGCCTCACATTTGGTAAGTAAATACTTTATTTCAACAAAACATTGAATACTATTTTAGGTGGAACTTTTGTTAACTGTTTGGCAGTGCTCACATTTTACACAGTGCGGTTTCGGCAATATTTTGAAACATAATTTTGGTAACGTCAGCATTGTTTAGATTTTGGGCTGAACAGCTGTTTTGTTAGGTATCAGTGCGTGAGCAAGCAGTTGCAAGCACGAGTCACGATGGAATGCATAGTGCTAATAATTCACGTTCAAATAAACATTGTATTTATACATCAATGTTACTTAAGGTAAAAACGTGTTCATTTCTACTTTTTGCCGAGCACCTTATCATGTTAAATATATGTATATGTTTCACTGACGTGTGCGTCACTGATCAGCTCTGATACCTAAACAGCTGTTCCATCACTAACTGCAACCAGTGTGTCCACACTATAATTACCAACCAAACAGGTGGCAACGCCATTTTTTTTCGATATGTGTGGCAACTCTTTTGTGCTTGTTTCTTTCCGTTCCGTAGACTGCAAACGTCAAGATGGCCGATGTAAATTTTATATAAAAATCTAGAAAAATATTTAACATCCGTGCGCAGAAAGTGCTGAAGTGTATTAAATATTCAATTTCCAATATACTGCGCACGCATGCAAATGTTATTTTACAGTTTTATGTGCATTATTCGCCGATAACACAGTGTCCACAGATTGTGCTAATAAATACCCTCTATTTTTTTGTTCTTATTGAATACAAAACAGCAAGTTGATGAAACTCTTAAGAAGAAGCGTACCTTCAAGAAGTTCACCTACCGTGGCGTGGACTTGGATCAGCTGTTGGACATGCCCAAGTGAGTAAATTCGGAAGCAGTACTAAGCGGCGTCCCAGAACTAACCTCAACCCCAACCCCCTTCAATGCAGCAACCAGCTGGTTGAGCTGATGCACAGCCGTGCCCGCAGGCGTTTCTCCCGCGGCCTGAAGCGCAAGCCAATGGCTCTGATCAAGAAACTCCGTAAGGCCAAGAAGGAGGCTCCACCAAATGAGAAGCCCGAGATTGTGAAAACTCATCTGAGGAACATGATCATTGTGCCCGAGATGACCGGCTCCATCATTGGCGTTTACAATGGCAAGGATTTCGGCCAGGTAAGAGAGTACAAACATCCAGTTGAATTCCCTTACTTAAACACTGTTCCCGCCATAGGTCGAAGTTAAGCCTGAAATGATTGGACACTACTTGGGTGAATTCGCTCTGACCTACAAGCCCGTCAAGCACGGTAGGCCCGGTATTGGTGCCACCCACAGCTCGCGTTTTATTCCCCTCAAGTAAGCGCCGATGTCTGCAGCACAGTGACTGCCTCTGGGCCTTGGCTTGTTTTTGGATTTTTACGCTAAATAAAAAAGGAAACGTAATTTTTTAAGAACGTAATGACGCCTTTCAATTCTCCCCTCCAAAAGAAAGAAGAGTTTGTTTAACAAATTTACGTTTAATATTTATTGGAACTTGCAAATAGTATGTGATATTATATTGGATCTCTATCTGCGCTTTCGCGCACTGTTGTTGTTGGTCATCACTACGCGATCATATGCTGTATCCTTCATATTGGACTCTCGCGCTCCATTATAGACCATTTGGCGCTGTGTGTTCTGCTGCTGCTGCTGTTGGTGCTGTGACTGTGCAAGTTGTTGTTGATGATTGTGTGTGTTGGTCATCACATCTGTCGATCCGTATGCGCTGTCTTTGACTTGAGAATCATTGAGGGAGCGATTAAAATAGTTTGACGGCAGAGCAGAAGAAAGAGGATTTACCGGCGCCGGTGCAACCGACGGATTAGACAAGACAGGAAGTTGGGCAAGCGATTGGAAGGCATTAGCTAGACCCGTAAAGGTCACTGTTTTGCTGGGATTAGTGCGATTACCAGTCGAGAAGATGGCACTGCCCTGCAGAGGCTGCTGCTGCTGCTGGTTATTGTTATTAAAAGCGACAAAGGAGTTGGCATTGTCAATTGCGGGCATGCTGGTGTACATGGCCGCCTGCAGTGAATCGGATTTGGAGCGTTGGAGTATACTCTTGGTGGAGCCGCGCGTGCCAACGCCAATGGAGTTCTTAGCGGGACTGTAGAGGGAGGATTGGACATCGTGCGTTGTCGGTGGCGGCGGCGCTGGCGGTGCAGATACATCAAGAGAGGTTAGTAGGTTGTTGCTGCTCTTCGACTGCCAGAGATAGTCGTCGACTTGCTGACCCTTACCTAGACGATTCAGTTCCATTTCCATGGAGTTATAAAGGGTCAAATTGCTATCCAGCATATCCTGCCTGGAACCCAAAGTGAGCAGACTGTCGGCATTGTTCAGCGTGGAGCTTGAAGCCAAATTATATGAATTGACCGAGTGCATGGCCATGCCCATCTCGCTGGGTCCCTGCTGCAGTGCACCCGTGCGTGGATCAAAGTGCTTCTGTGTCGCATCCTTCAGTGTGCTCTTGATCTCCTTGAGCTTATCCGGCTGCTGTGGCTGCCTGATGGAGGAGATGTGCCCAGGCATGGGTTCGCGTGATACAGACGATGTTGGGGACGCCGAGTTGGTCTCCTCGTTCTCCTCCTGCGAGTTGGATTACGTGATAATACATATGTAGTTATCATATGCTTCTAGTCTCACCTCATCCTCCTCTGTTATTATGGACGACTCTATCCAGTCTTTTATGCGATTCTTCTTGAGCTGACGATCGACATTCGTCTCGATTCCGCAGTCGGCCAGTGTGTAGAGAAGGCGGTTCTTCTCGTCGGGGCTGCTGTGAAAGGAATACATGGAAGGGCACAATTCGTCGGTCTCGTACTCGGCCATCTCCTTCTCCGCGGTCTTGGCCAGCCAACGATCGTCAAGGAACTTTGTTAGATCGCCCAAACTCTTGGGACGGCTGCCGCTGCGAGGCTCCAAGAAACGCTTGAACATGCGCTGGGCACGTGACGTCAGCAGCTGCAGATGGAAGGGAAGGTTAAGGAGATATCTACAGTATTGTATATATTTCTACTTCTACCTTAAAGAGCTTGGGTGTGCGTCGCAGCGGCATCATCATTATGCTGCCCTGCCAGACTAGATAGCGCATATACCGCGGATCTTCCGAGCAGGCCTTCTGCCAGGGCAGGCAGCCGGTGAGACAGACGAATAAGACGATGCCAAATTGCCAGACATCGTGGCTGGGATCGGCTCTTAAGAGAGGGAGAGAGAGAGCTAGTTTAGTATCTTATATTGTGTCACTTTCCAACACTTACTTGTAGGTGCCTTCGGGCTTAACCTCTAATACTTCGGGTGGACTGTAGGGCAACCATTCGTTGCGCCGCTCCACTGTGGAACCAGTTTGAAAGGATTCTCCGAAATCACAAAGTTTGACACGTTGAAAGTCCGAGCGATATATGAGCACATTATCCAGCTTGATGTCGCGATGCACAATGTCTCTGCGCGGGCAAAAAGTGAGGTTAAGTAAGGTATTTACCGGTTACTAACGGTATCTCTTACTTTGAATGCATGTAATCTATAGCCGAGGCCAACTGCTTGGCAATACGTTTGCTGTACACCTCACCTACGCCCGTCTCAGTTACATTTGAAGTTAGATCACCTAGGAAAGTATACTTATAATATATATATAGAGTTATGCTAGGATTCTACCTACCCAGCGGTGCATATTCCTGTGTGAAAACATAGAATCCCGCCGTCTCGAAGGCCACATCGTATGTGGTCACAATATGCCGATGCACACCCAAGTGTAGTCCATAGTGAAACTCACGATAGAAGTCACGCAACGTCACATAGGGTTTGGGCACCGCCTTGAGCACCATTTCAGTTTGAGATCCGCGATGCTCGACCAACAATATCTTGCCGAACCATCCTTCGCCCACAATCTGTATGATATCGAACTCATCCACAAGTTGTATCTGGAATGCGAGAGGGAGATCTCAATCAAAACATTGATAATATATTCATTTTCCCCGAAGCTGTTTCGAGTGATGGCAAACTGTTTAATAATTGCCCAATATATGCATACAATATGTGTTCGAAAACATAAACGCCCGCCCGGCCAGACATATTAAATGTTACTCTATTTTTGATATAATGCTCAGACCGTGTTTGCAGTCCAATAAAATGAGTTTTTTTCTGTATTTTTTTATTATTTTTTCTATGTGGGGTAGCGCTAACTATTAGCTTAAAGAAGAGAATGCTGGCCGGCTGCCAACAGAGATGATCTTCTAATTTAATGGGTGACCGAACTTTGAATACCCTAGAATTTAGCTCAAGGCAATGGGATTGAAAAGGTTTATGGTGGGTTTTCCTTAAAATATTAGCATTTCGTCTAGTTTTCATATTTTAAAGTATTTGAAGTACCTCAACTCTTTTTAAAGTCTTTCTCTAAAGAGTATAACAAGTTTTCTATAAATATTATTTTGTATTGGAGTCCCCTATTTGTAGTAAGCTCTTTTAGCTTTATTGTACTGCAGAAAACGATTAAAATGGTATCGAAATACCCAAATTAATTAGCCTAGATTGATTAACTAATCTTTAGTACAACAACATGTGTTGATCTTTAACATCAAAGTAGAATATACCAAAATCTATGTATCATGCTCTATCATTGTCTGCACGCGTCAGTTTCCAATAGTTCTCTTGAAAATCCCATTCTGCCTCTCTCTTTCTACCACTTTCTCTCTCTCTGTGTCTCTTTCGATTCCATTGTGAAATAAAACAAACTGTGTTTCATACAAATTAGCCGAAGTACAATGCATAAATTGTGCAAATCATTAAGGCAATTTCAAAATGTGCCAATATTGTATTTACTTTTGACCTCATGCGAAAAGTTTATAGACCGATCGATGTCTGGAAATTTCTGTTCCAGGTCTATAAAGAAATTCGGGAAATTGTAATTTGTAAAATGAAATTCTGCAAAAATTTGCCGACAACTTTGCCAGATGTTTTTTTTTGTGCAAACTTACTGAATTTCCAAGATATTTTTTCGATTTGATGTTGTTTTTAGTTCTCTTTGGATGTTTTAATTGACTTACAGTGCAGTTCGATGAATGCACAATGTCTGTTAGTAAACAATATTTACCTTCTCCAATTCGAATTCTCGGATTTTGTGTATATGCCCTCGCGGTTTCTTTGACATGATGCTATTTCACGTATTCAGAATGTTTGTTTGATTCTTTCTTTCTCTTCTCTAATTTAAGTTAATGTTTTCAATGCACAAAGAGTCACATCAGAGTTCTGCACGGGAAGGGAAATAGATGCAGAGAGGAAAAGCCATTAATTGTATTGCGATTAAGAAGTCTATTTTCCGCATACGCGTTGTAAATATTTATAGAGTCTGCACAAAGGCAACGAGATCTATAGATGCATATATCTTTGTGGGCCTGTTTTACATGTGTTCGGTGTGCAGGTTAAAAAAAATTATAAGATAAATACGAGAGTATCGCGACAGACCAAAGACTTGCGCACTTTATTACATTGTCTACATTGCTCCCCCATTGTTGATATTCACTTCCTGAAGAATGGGCGGCAATTATCATAAGTCAGCAAGCGAAATACACCGAAATACCCAAAATATACAGTACAATTGGCGAAATATGCCGAGTATATAACGCAAAAACATACAGGGAAGGTATATTTGTATTAAATCGTAGTTATTAAGTTTTTATACCTAAGATAAATAGCTTATATACGGAAAAATACCGAAAACATACTATACACATTGCGAAAAATAATGAAAATATTATGAGAAAGTAACGGAAAAACGTAAAGTGATGATATACTAATATTAATTCGTAGTTATAACAATTTTATATCGAAAACCTACCAGAAATCTACTTAAGAAGATCGCAAAATCGTTTACTTAACCTTAATTGCTATTAAACCAAACGTACTGACTTTATATACTGAAAGGTAACATTTGCAATTCATATATACCGGTGCTAAAACGACACAATTCCGAAAAAATAGCAAAGAAAAGAAGAATTACATTCGGATTAAGTGCCAATCGGCTTAAGTTCAATGTTGCTTTGCACTTGTCGGTATAAATTTAGTTTAGCTATTGTTCTACTTGTTGTTGTTGTCAAACAAACATTTAATTGAACTGTCTAGCATACACACACACACTGATATACACTCTCACATACACAGACACAGCTACGTAATGCGAATAGTATTTTGTTTAGTTGATCCAATGTTTTTGCCTAGGAGGTTTTTGGTTTTTCGAATTTCGTGAGAATATTCGCTTCGCTTCGTTTCTTTGCCGTTCCTTTCCTTTTGCCTACAACACACGTTTGCATACTTATTATCAACAGCGAAATTAAAAATAATGCTGCCTGCTCGCCTCTTATATAAAAACATCAAATATTTCACTCGATTTCAGTTTCAATTGTTGCATGCGAATTCGCGAAATTCGTATTCGAATTAAAATGAAGCAACGTGGATCTCCCGTTACGAATAACTTTCATTGAGCAACTGACTTCTTCGATTTGGCACAGCCTGGCACTGCTCGAGGCCCATTTAAGGCAGCCTTCTCTCTCGCACTTGCACTGTCTGCCTCTCTCTTTCTTTTTGTCACTCTTTTTTTTGTTGTTTTCTTTGAAGTGCGTTGCACCGTTCCCGTGATGCGTTTCGCTTTAGTTTTGCATTTTCCGTGGCCGCATTCGATGAAAAACCGTTGCCAACTGCTCGCGACTCTCGCTGGCCAGGAAAAATCTATTGAAAATGTTTAAAAAAGACATTTTGTTTACGCGAGAGGATTTTCGAAATATTTTCGTAAGTTTCCTATAGCGCGGTAGAGGGAGAGAGAGAGAGAAACAGAGAGAGAGAGCACGGATAGTTGCGCACTCTCTCTTTTGGCGCCCAGACCAGGCGCTCGATGATCTTGCAAAACTTTGATATAAACGGGACGTATATACGTATATCGAAAGTGTTACACGTAGCAAACATGAATGTATATATTTAATTATTTATTTATTTATGTTTGTAGCGTGTCAATATTTGGATGAATGAAGAAAGAAAAGACAGCGAAGAAATGTTGAAATGTTGCATGTAATGAGTACTTTTCATTCACTTTACAGCGCATTTTACAACAATTTACGATGTTCTTTTATTTTACTTGTAAGTATTAATATAAATTATTTAAATTTGTCTCTCTCTTACTCTTAATGTTGCCGCTTCTGCTTTTTTCCGCCAAATTTGTCCAAATTTAGCCTTTTTCAAAATTTTTTTTGTTAGTTTAGTTAGTTTTTTGACAAAGTTTTCAAAAAAATTGATTTTTTCTAACTTTTTAAAGTTTTACAATTTAAATTTGTTGCAAGCAGTGCACTGCTGAGTGTATGACGCTCATCTGGGACACAAATAGGATCGTGTCTTGGAAAACGGGCGCAGTTAGCGAAGAAACCTTTTTAAACCGTTTTCCATTTAATTTTTGAGAATCAATTAAATCGAAAATTTGGAAATAGTACTAAATTACTACAACTAAAAAAGTAAACATGTCTAGTGGTGGTATACAATTTAGTTTAACATTGCAGGAACATTTAACAGCGAGTTTACTGCGAGTGTACTGTTAAAAAGCTGTACAACAGGCGGACAAAAGCTCAACGACACAGGCAAAGCGCACGCGGCGTATGTACGCTTTCGTCGGTCGTGTGTGTGTGTGTGGTATGTGCCGCATACTTATATACATATATATGCGTACATACGCACAAAGGCAACTCTAATTGGTCACTTCCGTTTGGCCGACGTTTCCTTGGCGCATGCGACGTTCAACTTCAGCGCTTGCTGCGTTTGACACACGCACACACACCCGTGCAGAATTAAGAGTTCCGTGTGTGTGTGTATCTGTGTGGGGAGGGTGCAGGTGCAGCCAACCACTTGTCGCGGGCTATAAAAAGCCGCAGCGAAGCGACAGCGCCTGCATACGATTGAATGTTACCGTTAGCGCAACAACTGATTGTTCAGTATTCGTTATATAGCAGGCAGATGTAGAGCAGGTGCTACTTGTTAGTTTGCTTTATTTGGATGCTTTGCGAACAGTGTGAAACTATGTGTGTTGTTGCTGCCTAATTCAAGTGTTCTTGCCAGTTTTTCCCTCGTTGAGCCTTCAATCAACATTTTTTGCATAGATTTATTTTGTTCAACGCGTTTTTTACTGTATATCTCTAAAATGGATTGGTTAAAGTGCTCGATTTAAGCTTGGACTATAGCAGGTAAGTTGTGGAAAGGAAGTAGGGAGTAATTTAAACGTTTAAAATATTGAAAACTGTAAATTTATTTGAATTTGTACAAAAGAAACTACAAATATTAATGTTTAGTTTGTTTTAAAGTAATTTGAGTTATTCTTTAAGATTAATACGATGTTTGTCATCGTCAGTTCTTTAGCATAATCACAGATATGTTATAAAGAACAAATTATTGATGAATTTTTTATAATTGTTAAACTTTTCACGTAAATTAAAATTCGATTTCTACTGAGGATTATAATTTTTCTAGTTAGTATTGATTTTTAATCATTATATATTATTTTTCCATTTTAATTCATATTTTTTTGTAGATTTTGGTGAATTTATCAAGCTGATTCTAAAGATTTCTGCTCTATACTTGCATAAAATCTTTGCAAGTGCAATGCAACAAGTTTTACGAAGATATAAAATAAGAAGTTTTAAAAATGTATGAAAGATTTCTGCTGTGATATAAAATAAGAAATATCACATTTTTATAGAAAGGTTTAAAGCAGTTTAAATCGCTACACTCTTTGAAAATTTTTTGTAAACTCTATAAATTCATTTTAAAACAAAGAATAGTCCATGTTCAAAGCCAAAATCTTTCTTTCTGTATGCAAAATTCTTGATTATTTCTTTCTAAACAATATCGTAAGTTTTAAGGAAAACGAAGCCGGACCGCACTTTGTGTCTATTTTTAGCAGTTGTCTAATGATATCTGATTCAAAAGAAGGGCATCTCAGAGTATAAGTACTGCCTATATGAAAAGAACAATTCGGCATCATTCCGAGATCAGCTGCGAGATTCACTGAGCTTTATCCTCTTTAATTGTTTAATTGAATCTTCAGGCCTGCTTGCGTTTAATTGAGCACAACTCTCGGCTTAATTTAAGACACAGCGGACATTTAAGTGGGACAATTAATTATGCGAATCGTTTGTGGCAAATTAAAATCGTATCTATCGTGCTATAAATACGCGCTGCACTTGTTGACTCTTTTCCTGCGTTTGTTTACGACAATGAAAAAGAGAATAATCTGATATATTATTATTTTTTATTTTTGATTCGCTCTGTTTCGGTTTTGGGTCTTCGATTCGGTGGGTCAAGTGTTTGTGTGTGCGGCGGCCACACGTCGTGTGCGTAATACACACGAACAAGCACTCGAAGGGCCAGAGCACATGTCGTGGCCAAACAGTTTTCAAGTGTTATAGACAGTTCACACACACACACACACCCAGTTCAATTGAGCATCAAGTGTCGGCTTAAACACTCAAGCAGCGCATCGAAATTGTCGTGTGCCACAAACATGCACGAATTAAATGTGCCACAAAGGTCTCTGAGCCAACAATTTATGCAGCAATTGCGGTAATAACAGGGAATCAGCATAGCCCTACTCTGGCATTGCAAGAGAAGGTGTTGTTCAAGCTGAGAAGGGACCCTATTATCCTACTGTCATTCAAATTTGAGTTGGTATAGATATATGTATATTACAATAGTTTATGTGTAAGAACTCTTCTTTTGATCTTCTTTTGCACTCACAACAATCTATATATGTAAAAGGATAAATTTACAATGTGTAGAATAATATATACATATAATTTCTTGTTCAATAACTAAATCTCTCCGACTTTGTTATAAACAGTGTAATTACACTTTCACTGTTCTTCCTATGGCTCTCACAACAAACTATGTACATGCCCGTACAAACTATGTAGACTTACGTATGTAATATATCAGTGTTATATTTCTTAGCTGTTCTCCTATGGGTTCTTTAAACAAACTATGTAGATACAGCAAGATATATGAGTATAAATGTGAATATATGCATATATCTTCTTGTCCCCTACCAAGAAGTTACTTGATTTAATCGTCCACTTGCTGAGTACCCCACAGTCTACCTTAGCAATACCTTTATCCATCTAATAACTAATTTTATAACTCAATTGACTTTAATAGCGTGTGTGGATTGTCGTGCGACGGCAACGGCAGCGGCAACGGTGACGGCGACGTTGGCGTTGGCAACACTAACACGACGACGTTTTGGCCAGGCCAGACACGGACATCGTCGCAACGGCGATGTCACCGACCGGACAAATAGCGAAGACGTCCACGCCACACGATAACGATAACAACAGCATCAACGATCAGCGTGAAACATGGAGCGGCAAGGTGGATTTTTTATTATCGGTTATTGGATTCGCCGTCGATTTAGCAAACGTCTGGAGATTTCCCTATTTGTGCTACAAAAATGGCGGTGGTAAGTTGGGGAAAAATAATAAATAAAATAAAGAATATAATAAATAATAATAAAAAAAGAAAAACTTGTAGATAGACTTGAATTTATGTAGAATATAATTTAAATATGCAACTTATAAGAATCTAAGAATGTCTATTGTATATATTATTGTATTACATTCATTATGCTGTCTCCAAATTATCTCTATCAATCTGGTAAAGCCTGGTAATCTTTACAACCTCAGCTGCCTTTCTGGCAGTGCACTCATTACACTGTCGCTCATTCCCGTTGGCCAATTAGGGACAACCGTCATACGAACAATGCCTGGAGAGAAATCATTTATAAGGCTTTACACATCATTGGGTCGCCAGGAACTCAACTCGACTCGAGCTGCGAGTGTTGTTGGCCTTGTTAACACTTTGACAAGTGCTGCGAAAATGCGTGTGCGAAGTGCTGCCATTAACTGGGCAGCCAGAGAGCGAGAGGGGGAAGTGCCTGAGTTAGTAACTGGGGTCTTAAGTGCGTACTTCCTATACGAAATTACCCAGTAGTCCAGAAGAGGCAGGGGTTGAAGGGGGAGCATAAGTTGATAAGTCGATACATATGCTAGCAGAACTTGTGATCTTCGTCTATGTCTTGGTCTTTGTCGGCGCCATCATTCACAACAATTTCAAAGTTAAGTGCTTTTGTATGACAACTAAATCTGGCAGTCATAATCGCATTTGGCGCTGCCTTACCCTAGTCCTGCCCTGCCCCGTCCTGCTCTACTTGCTTCCACCCTTCCCTCAATATCTGACAGCGAGTGACTAAGCAGCGTACTGGAGGACACGCCCGCTAGGCTTTTATTGTTGTGCTGGCATACAGACATATGTACATATGTGGCACACACACACACACATACACAGTCATAGCCATATATGCTGGGTTAAATCAGAACATGCTTCTGCTCACATACGCATTGTGGCAAATTCATGTGCGGTTCACGTTTTTGACGGCGGCACTTAGGCTTTCAAATGAATTTTCATTCGAGTGCAGGAGCGTGTGTGTGTGTGTGTGTGTGTGTGTGTGGTTGCCTTTTTCCTTTATAGTTTTATGACTATTTCATACTTCAGTGGCGTACACAGCCATAACATAACATATATACTTATCATCCTCCTGCCTGCTTTCTCCATCCTCCTTTCTGTTGCCCGCCCCCAGCCTGTTGCTCCTCTTTGCCTTCTGGCCGGCGCTTAAAAAATAAATTGTTATTTCATACGCTCCATTGCACTCAATCAGTGACAGCTTAGTATTCATTTTATTCATTTTATTCGTTCATTTTATTTCCACTCTCCCCCCTTGCCAGCCATTTTTTTATTCATCTTGCTGACCTGGCTTGGCGTTGCCAGGCTCAAGTGGAGCGCACCGTCGATGGGCTGCGATTATTAGCTTTTAATGCCCTCGGCTTAGCGGGCATTTAATTTGCCTCTCTTTTGCTCACATTATCTGTACTTCTCTCCCTTCCACTCTCTCTCTTTTGCGTTCAAATACCGCAACATTTGTTGCGCCACAGGTGGAAATCGGACTAAAAGTTGAGGATGAAACTTTGATTAAAGTTATTACTTATATTGCATGAGTTCCAATTAATTGCTGGAGAGTTGGCAAGTTGCAGCTTAAGTTGAAAGACAGAATAAGTGTTTGATAAGTGGGAGAACAATGAGAGTTATATATATTGAATATTAAGTTTATGTTTGAAAGGTTTTAATTGAAACTAAGAAGATAGTATGAAAGTAATACCAAGTTGAAACTTGTATAAACGATTTATATATCTTTTATCAAATCAAAAGCGCTGCTTCTCGAATAGCATCAAAATAGCTGTTTCTCTGTTTCATTAAATAAGCAGAACAACTTTTGTCAGGCTGGGGAAGAATCTTTAGGTACAAAAGGCCGCTTCTGGTCGCAGTGCCGCACCTATACCTTCTGTAGGAGAGATCTTTTTTGAAATCTTTCCCCCTTTCTTTCACGTAGTTTCCCATTTTATAATTACAAATTCGAAGTTTCTACTACTTCTAGTTGAGGTTATGTTGAGTTGAATTTCTTAAAAATTAAAAAAAGAATTAATTGAATGTCAAGTTTAAAAGTATTATGATTATTATCACAAATTAAAGGACAGGTTAAAGAAAATTGAGGTTATGTTGAGTGGCACTTCTAGAAAATGGAAGTTTCTCTTAAAAATTTATTTCCATGTGAGGTTAAGGTTATGTTGAGTTGAACTTTTCAATACTTCACTCGTATTCCCTGCAAGGCTTAACTATTTTGCATAACTAAGAGAAATATACCATCGTCGCTGTCAGCAACTTTGCTTATTAAGCAACTTTATGTGGTAGTTTCTAGCGCCTTGAGTTATGCTATACTTTGGCTGCACTGTAAATAAAATGTGACAACCGGAAACAGGCTGCAAAGCAGCGGAAATTAAGGCTTCAACAACAAGGCAGAGCTGCATTTGATTCCCCAGATCCTTATCTGGCGCAGGGCATTATTTTACGTTTTGTTTTACATTTTCAGCATAATTGACAGCACACTGTGTGTGCCAGGGTGTGTATGTGCCAGGGTGTGTGTGTGCTAGTGTGTGTGTGTGCTAGGGTGAGTGTGAGCATAATGGTTGTCGTTGCTGTCGTCGACTTTGTCGCCCACTTTGCCTGCTAATAGACATAATCAAATCATAAAACGCCCCGCTGTCACTCAACAAAGTATCGATGGCACTTTAGCAATTGCCCGGGCTGGGCGATGAAAGCGAAAGAGATGCAAGAGCAGGGGAAAGAGAAGGAGACAGAGGAGAGGAGGGAAGTGTGAGCAAGGCAAGCAAACCGACCACGTTGAGGGACCTCGACTGCCGGAGACAGCATCGAGTTCATGCAGAGGCGTACGGTCCACACTTGTCTCCTTTTTCCGCTCTGCTGTTGTCTCTCTCTTTCTATTCTTCTCCTCCCTCTCTCTCTCTCTCACTCTCTGTCTCACTCTATCTATATATGCTCGGTTCCATTGCCAGCCGGGATGCTGTTAATGTTTTTAAAATGTCCTTAGAGTGGCACTTGTAAAACAATTTGATTTTTGTGTGTGTCCCTGTGTGTGTGTGTGTGTGTGCGAGCGAAAGACAAAAACAGACGCTGACACGGGTCAAAACACACACACACACACAGACCTTCACACACACACATGCCCACACTACACACTCACAGATTGTTATTCATAATATTTATGCTGCCTCGGGCGTTGCAAAATATTAGAAAAGTTGATTGCGCTTTAATCGTAATTACACTGTCCAGCCAGTGCCCGTTTTTGCAGGCAAATTGCTTTAACGAGGGCAAATCCAAACTCCGTTAACCCTTTCCCTTGACTGACGAAGAACTTTCATGAAAGTTTACATGAAATTTGTTATATAAACAAGTTAATCTCTATTATTATAAGAGCGAGAGATATTAAATTTGGTATGTGGCTTACTGAAAATCAAATACAGCCAAAGACCTTTTCAAACATGGTGTAGTTTGCTTAACTTGTACATAAAACCCTATTAGAAACTACAAGTCATCATAAATAAAAATGAAGTTTGGTATGCGTGTAGTTTATTGATAAAGAAAACTATCCTGAGAGTTAAAATAGAATCAAAGAACAAAAGCAGAAGCTATATACAAATAAATGTTCATCTTTCAGGCGCCTTTCTTGTACCCTATTGCATTATGTTGATTGTGGGCGGCATTCCGCTGTTCTACATGGAACTGGCGCTGGGTCAGCACAATCGTAAGGGTGCCATCACTTGTTGGGGTCGCCTAGTGCCGTTGTTCAAGGGTAAGTAAGACGGCAAATACCCTGTAAATCATATTTATATGTTGTGTATTGCATTAGGCATAGGTTATGCCGTGGTGCTGATTGCCTTCTATGTGGACTTCTACTACAATGTGATCATTGCGTGGTCGCTGCGTTTCTTTTTCGCCTCCTTCACCAACGTGCTGCCCTGGACATCGTGTAACAATCCCTGGAATACGCCCAACTGCAAGCCGGTAAGTGAGCTGTAAAGAAGAGTTCTATCTTTCATAGTATTCTCATGACTTCCTCCTTACCCCCAGTTTGAGGCTCAGAACACGCGTCCCATGGTGGGAAATATTAGCGATTTTTATGCATTCAGTAATCAGAGTCTGTTTCTGGCCAATGAATCCTATGCAAATGTCACCTTTGCCAGCCTGGCTCCGGTTGTGCCTGTTGAGCGTTTCCAGTCAGCGGCTTCGGAGTACTTTAAGTGAGTGGGAAACACCTTTATACCTTATACCTTATAGACTATCTCTTCATTACTCTCTCCCCTTGCCAGTCGCTACATACTAGAGCTGAACCACAGCGAGGGTATTCACGATTTGGGTCAGATACGCTGGGACATGGCGCTCTGCCTGCTGATGGTCTATTTGATCTGTTACTTCTCGCTATGGAAGGGTATCAGCACGTCGGGCAAGGTTGTCTGGTTCACGGCACTCTTTCCCTATGCTGTGCTCCTTATTCTACTGATACGCGGCATCACCTTGCCGGGCTCTGCCATGGGTATACAGTATTATCTGAGTCCCAACTTCGATGCCATCTACAAGGCAGAGGTTTGGGTTGATGCGGCCACGCAGGTCTTCTTCTCGCTGGGCCCTGGCTTTGGGGTACTGCTTGCCTACGCCTCGTACAACAAGTATCACAACAATGTGTACAAGTAAGTTGGGGATTAGAGATATATCTTCTACTCTATTATGATTCTTAATCTTTCGTGTACCTTTCAGGGATGCCTTGCTCACCAGCTTCATCAATTCTGCCACCAGTTTCGTTGCTGGCTTCGTGATATTCTCTGTGCTGGGCTACATGGCGCATACATCGGGTGTGCGTATCGAGGATGTGGCCACTGAGGGTCCTGGTCTTGTCTTCGTGGTCTACCCCGCTGCCATTGCCACCATGCCGGGTAGTATTTTCTGGGCACTAATATTCTTCATGATGTTGCTTACACTGGGATTGGATAGTTCGGTAAGGCAACTGAATATAGAAAGACGTTATCTTACTGACTCCCTTGACTTATTTTCTTCTCTCTTCTTCCAGTTTGGTGGCTCGGAGGCCATCATCACCGCGTTGAGTGACGAGTTTCCCAAGATTCGCAAGAATCGTGAACTCTTCGTGGCCTGCCTGTTCTCGCTGTACTTTGTGGTTGGCCTGGCCAGTTGCACCCAAGGTGGTTTCTATTTCTTCCAACTGCTCGATCGCTATGCTGCTGGCTATTCCATATTGGTGGCGGTGTTCTTCGAGGCCATTGCCGTCTCCTGGATCTATGGAACGGAGCGCTTCAGCGATGATATACGCGATATGATTGGATTTCCCCCGGGCAGATATTGGCAGGTCTGCTGGCGTTTTGTGGCGCCCATTTTCCTGCTCTTCATCACGGTCTATGGGTTGTTGGGTTACGAACCCTTAACCTATGGTGATTATGTCTATCCCAGTTGGGCCAATGCCTTGGGCTGGTGCATAGCGGGTTCGTCGGTCACTATGATACCTGCTGTGGCAATTTACAAGTTGATTGTCACACCCGGAGGGTTGAGGCAACGCCTGAGGACACTGACAACCCCCTGGCGGGATCAACAGCTGGCAGTGAATGGGGTAACCACTGAGGTTACAGTAACCCTGGTGCGTCTGGCTGATGGCGAGGCAACTGAGGCCGCCGATGTCTGAGCTCGACCCATGGCACGCTTTCAGATTTACTACGTGTAGATGGTGTGTGGGCGGAAGAATTCGCCAACAACTTCGACGACGATGAATTGTGGTTTGTCTTTTTTTGTTTTCAATGTGTTAGATAAACATTTTGTTATAGCTTAGGCCAAATAATGTCTCCGCAAGGGGAAACTAATGCAAATTTCGCATACAACGTACTTACTTAGGTTTCGACACCGGAAAAATAAGGAAAAGAAAAACTAAAGAAACATAACAAGTTGTAGCTCAATACAGTTAAGACTAGCCAGTAGCATTTACCGTTACACACACACACATACATATACAATACGTAAACACATATTGAGTATATTTATCGGAATATGAATATGTTTATAACGCTGTGTAGATAATATAGAAATATTTAAGTGACAATTTGTTATTGGAATTCCCTTGCTCGGGGGGAGAGAGTCCAATGGAAATTCATGTGCATATGCAACAGGGAATTAATGCTACGTCGCATAGCTTTATTATATAGTGCGTATGTATATAGGATAGGATCAATCAATAGCCTATGACTACTATTACCCTGCCATCGAGGCGTGTGTACAAAGTCTTCTTTACACAGCCATAAGAGGATTTTGCCATGTCTCCAAATATTATGTTTAATAATCAAATGTTATCGAAAGTTATCGCATTATTTAACATCACTTTGCAATGTATTCTAAGTTAAGAGTTGTGGACAAGAGGAAGCAAAGTCGACAGCCATCGACTTGGCTTCTATGTTGATTGATTGATTAAACCCTCGTTTTGAGCAAGTACATTTTCAATGCATTTTCACGCAGCCATGTGAAGGTGCAATGTAATTAACAAGGATCACGAATATATATGTTATCTATATCCCTCAATATTTTATATGTTTCAGCTTTGATTAAATTGATTATATTTTAAGTTGGTATTACAAGAAAAGTGTGTTTTACTGGTGAAACTGAAAAGGGGAACTGAAATTGGTTAAGTCTTTATTGGCATCGTTAAAGTCGCAGATCTCTGTATCTGGAAGAGCGTGAGTTATGAAATTTGGAAGAAGGTAAAGATAGTTTAGATAAATTTAAACATGTCCAGTTGTACCTGTATATTTCACAGTATCCCATTAAAAATGCGCTCTCTCTTTCTCTTTTTGTTGCATATTTAGGGGCATTATTTTATTATTAGTATAATTTGTTATTTCGCGTATGCTTAACTTGATCTGAAACGAATACATTGATAAATATATGATATATCGAATATTATAAAAATCGCAACTTAGTATTAAAATTACACATATGTATATGTATATGTATGTATAAAGTAAAGGTTATGGGTGGCATGATTTCTTGATCTCTCTCTAAAAAAAAGAAAAAGTAAATGCTTGCATGAGTGTAGATATTTAAAGCTTATCGTTTGTAGATGTACGTGTATGTTCTGCACAATGTATCTGTTATCTGTTGTGCGATATATGTATGTATATATATTTGGTATCGATAATAACAATATACTGCTAAGCATACTTAGGTCCATATAAAGCGGATAGACACACACTGAGGAGTAGTACAATATTAGTTACTAGGGACACGGTTCAACATTGGTATTCGTTTAATTGGGTAGGGCATGGAAGCGGAGCCTCTCAAAAATAGTTAGCTTACGTTCTGCATTGGGACAATTGCTATAAGGTATATTCTATTGTATGTATATATAGTTTATTTGTTGTGCATTTTTTACGTATTTTGGTCTGTTTAGGTGCCTTGAATGGGGGAGATTAAATAGACAAGTCTGTGGGTACTCGCAGTTATACATATATGAACTTGTCCTTCACAGAACTTGTCAGCTTTGCCTTCTATTCGATATTTAGACTTATACATATACATATATATCATTTGGTTTGGTATACAGTAGTACAATTTGTTGAATTATCTTGTAAATATGCTGTTAATTATCGCGTGTGTGTATATATGTATAGCATATGCCTTAGCTTAGCATATATACAATTCTCTCTTTTTTTTTGTGTGTGGTGCCTTCTGCTCGGATCTTTTTGCTGCTTTTGTTTTGTCTTTCTTTCTTTTCTTTTGTAAATTTGCAGTCTACATAAATATTGAATATTGCCTGTACTTATGAGTGTATGCTTGTGTGTGTGTATATATTTGTATGTATATGTGGCACCAGAGCCACTCGAAATGAAGATAAAACTGAAGTTAAAGTTTCTAAGTTGAGTTTCTCTGGCACCATTTGTAGTTATGTATGGGGGAACATCTCTGTCAGCTTGCAGTCTGATACATCAGATTAGATGAAGGTAGATACTGTTTATTTCTAAATATTTCAAAGATACTACAAAGATATTCCCCTCTTTTCTCCTTCTCTCTCTGGCAAGCCAAAGACCTTTACTTCTGCTTAAATGTCTCTGTGTATACGATTAGCTTGTGTTTAATCCTTCAATATGCTGTCACATTTAGCTTTGTTCTGGCTCACATACATGCACACATGATTGTGTGTGCGTGTGTGTGTGTGTGTGTTTTATAATTGATATTATTGATATGATTGCGTTGATGAGTTGCGTTGCATTGTGTTCCATTGACAGTTTAGCGGGCGATTTCGAGTGTGAGTACGTTACGGGTATTCACTTCGGGTACTCGTATGTATGACTAAGTATGTCTATAATTAGTAAGCATTAATTTGTGCCATTCAACGGATTTCTTGGGTAAGTGCGAACAGGCATTTGTTCTAATTAAGCAACAAATTGTTCTTGTGTTTTGTTCTTGGGTGTGTGTGAGTGTTTGAGTGTGTGAGTGTTCAGAAGACACATTTGAATTGACGCATGACATGGCTTATGAGTCATTTGCAATGAGTATTTCGAGTATGAATCGATTTATTTACAATGGAATCACTAAAATTATAGGCTGACTTTGAATAGTTCGAGTTGACTTTGAGTTGAGTCTGAGTTTTGAGGTTAAATACGAATGTGCTATGCGAATTTCGGTGGATTTGTATATATAACATTGAATGTAGAGTATTGAATGATAAAACTTGCTTTAAAATGCAACTAGAATTAAATCAAATAATTAACTTTGAACTTCGATTTGATGCGCTCGCTAAATGATTAACAAAATGATTGTTTTTTAAATTTAAAAAGCGCAATAAAAAACAAGTTGACAATTTCGTAACTAGTTGATAACAATATCCGTTTGTTTCCATTTCCATTTTCATTAAAATTGAAAATTATATTTTCACTATATAATGCACATGGTTGCCGTTCATTTATAATGTTGTAGTTGACCAAAAGTAACGCCTCGCTTCGATTATAATTCAGTTGATTCGATTGTGATTTGCATAAAGACTGCGTAAAGCCCGATTGATAATCATAATGATAATACACAATATATAATGTCAATATAAATACATTCCTATATAGATGTATAAACGCTAATTGTTTAAATATATTCATATGCAACTTTTAACTAAATATCTGTTATAGGAAAGAAGCCTAGAGCACGCTTAAATTTATCGTGTGTTGCACCAAGAGATTTCACATTAAGTTTATCTGTTTTGTTCTACGTATCATACGAATTTGCCAATATAAATGTACTATATAGGTTTATCGTTTATCGTATCGTATCAAATGTAACTCAATATATTTAAGCTATAGTAAATTTCAACTAATTCCCATCGATCGATCAAATTGTTACGTCTATAACTTGCTTAAGCTTAGATAATTGTTTCGTATTTTAGAAATACAACTTTTAGTTCTTTAGTTCCTTAGCCTATATGCATTGATTTTGATTTTGATGCCACTCTCGTCTTAGGTCTGTTGTATAGAGCTCAAGAATGCTGGATCCACCGAGGCAACCTTGGCGGTGAGAAACGCGTGCATGCAGAAGAGCAGACTCTGCAGTACCTGGCACTCCAGTTCCTGTGAAGAAAAGGGGCAGAACTAACATGAGAATGGAGTGTATACCATGTCTAGCCTAATGTTTCTACTCTCAATTTAATATATATATACATAATACTTCTCCCGCATTTACATAAACCATAAACTTTCTATATAAGTGCTGGGATTAGTTGGGCAAACAAATGAATATTGTGTAGAGAGGCCTCGGGGGGCACTTGCCTTTGTCTCGATTGCCCGCGTCTCGTTGTCCTGAAAATGTAGCTTCAACTTTGATTTGCCATCGTCGCTGGAGCCGCGCAATTGTGAGAATTTATATTGCCAGACGACGGTCGAATCGGCCCCTTCCGTCAGCGAGAATCCCGCCTGCCAGTCAAGTGTCAGGCCGCCGCTTTTGCCATGATGCGAGACGGCAAAGGTCTTGCGCTGCATATAGACACAAAATAGGTTAGAGGTTAAGCCACATACATATTCATATGTCGTACATACTTAATACTAGACGATAAACAGATACAGTTATTGGCAGCATATATACTTTTATTTATGTCGCCACACACACACATACTCCCGCATCACGCATACGCTGCGTATACGCGCTAACAAAGGGAATGCCATGGCATACTTTCAATAACAATATCTGTCGATCGCTTAAAATGGCAACTAATGCCACAAAGGTTCAACAATCTGTCCCCCTCTCGCTCTCTCCTTCTCACTCTCCCCCTCGTCTGTCGAAAATTGCACACGAATTTCGTATCGATTCTGGCCTGGCCAAAAAAAATCATTCTTTCTTCTTTCACTTTGTTGCGTCGGTCATTGGCTTTGCCTGTGACTTTTTAAACACTTTGCCGGCCTTTTGTGTGTGTTTGTTTTGTTGTGTGAGAATGTATGTTTGTGTGTGTGTATGTGCGTGTTATTATGTGTGCTGTGAACACTTGCAACATTAAATAAAGTACCACAACATTCGCTCGCTTTTCATGCCAAAACTTTGTCTTTGAAGTTCCTGTGAAACTTATCTTGATGCGCCTGTTTTGTCGTCTTTGCCATTTGCCATGCAAGTTTTGCACAGTTTTACACAGTTTCCCGGGCATTTTCCAATCAAATGAAAATTTAAA
Organism: Zaprionus nigranus; assembly: GCA_018903425.1. Classification (NCBI taxonomy): domain Eukaryota; kingdom Metazoa; phylum Arthropoda; class Insecta; order Diptera; family Drosophilidae; genus Zaprionus; species Zaprionus nigranus. Next base: position 1,732,534 of record JAEIGD010000010.1, read on the forward strand.
TTTTCTTTCGAGAACAGCCTGTTGCGCTGGACAAATGATTGCCGCAACCATTATGTAGAGCAGCAGGAATATGCTACTCTCTGCCCGGCACTTACTGCTGCTTATTGATTTCCCTTGAGGTCAGCGCAGCCATGACCTTTGCTTGGGGGGAGGGAGGCAGGTAGAGCTGGCTCACCTGGTTGTGTTTATAAATTAACAAACCAGTTGCCAATCACGATAATCGCTGCAGACGACGACGACGACGACGACGAGGCAGCTAATTACGGCTAAACACGCGCAACTGTAAACAACGTATACGCAACGTGGTGCACACTAACTCGAGTATACGCCATGGAGCTTGTGTGTAGTGTAGTTTATCTGATATATTTAGTTTGTACTTACGCCCAACTTAATCACACTGGTGACAATTGCCGCATTCCAACTGTTCTCGATGCGCAGCAACTCCTGCCGTGTCTCCACGCTGAGGTAGCGCGGCTCGTGGCCGGAACTCTGCAGCAGAAAGCAATGCTGTCGACTGTCCACCGTCTCGGACTCCTTGACAATGCGGAACATGGTCTGATATACCTTGTATACCACCAGCGCTTTGCTAATGCCTGCCACATTAAGCTGCAAAGAGACAGAGAGAGGGAGAGGAACAAAATTCTATCAACAAATTTTGCCCCGAAATCTGATTAAATCGCATGTAGTTTTAAAGCGCATTAAGTGCTCATCGGGTGGTACATTGCCAGAGAGAGAGGAAAAGGGAGAGAGAGGGTAGGAAGAAGGAAAGGGGAAGCTCTGTCAACTGTGCAGCATTAACGTGTAAAGCCGCGAGGCAACATTTCATGCGAGTTGCGTTTGCAGTATGCAAAAGGTTGCTCATTAGAGCAAAAGTACAATTTCTGTGCAGCTCAGCGAGTGTAGGGGCTGCTCTGCACCTGTGTGTGTGTGTGTGTGTGTGTGTGTGTGAGAGTGAAGGGTTCTAACTTGACACATAAAATTAGCACGGCACATGCAGTCTGCTTTGAGCGAGTTCAGGCAAATGAACACAGCATGCAGCAACAAAGCCAGCGACGGCAAATGCTGTCAGATCCAATTAGATGTGAATGTGAATATGTGAATGTGAATGGCTGTATTCATATTCATAGTCAAGTCGAGTCCAGGCAATATAAGCCGAATAATTGTGAGAGCATAACTTCAACTTGAAATAATTAGGCAGCTCTTTGGTAGCTGCTGGATTACGGGGAATTAGGGTGAGGTTTGGCAAGGCATAGATTAGTGAGAACTTGGGAAGAGGTTTGAGGCTTGGCAGGTATAGAAAGGATGCTACGCTGTTGAGCATTCGTTTGTGCTGTGAATAACTTTGAGTTGTGCGCTTAGTTTGACAGCTTGTCAGAAGACTTTGATGAAGATATTTTGATGAAGCTTTAGAGATTGCTTGTATAAGTAGAGCTGCTACCCATTATAACTTTGTGACAAGCTAAAGTGTATGTAACAGACAGTAGGAGGCATTGCGCAACCCACAAAGTGTATATATTCTTAATCAGCATCAATGGCAGAGTCAATATAGTCGTCTGTCTGTGGCATGACTATATCGACTCTGCTATTGTGTGTATCCGTGAAATTTAGATCTCAATGACTAAAAGTGTTGGGAAAAATATAAAAAAAAAGTCTTAACATTGCGCGCAGAGCAAGTTAACTTTATATTTTAGCCACGCCCTATTCTGCCTTCCTAAATCGAAGCGTAATTTTAATGTTAGACAACTCATTCTTGGTAAAACTAAAAACTTTCGCAGACTAAACGTTTGCTGAAAATTCGATTGCAATTGGACAATTAATATGGAAGTAACTTAAGTAGTAATTTTAAAGGGATACTGACTTTCAAGGCACTGCAAAGTATGCAACGAAAAATAGACTGCACATAGAACATTTAAGAACTTGTATTGATCAGCTGAGTACGGTCTGTAGCTTTTGTGTTTTGTTTTGATTATAAGATAATGTAGAGCAACAGTTGAGGTAACGAACAGATTTAAGTTGCTCGAAGTACCCTAAAGACATGCATGCAGGTTGATAGTGTTAAGTTTAAGGGGTATAAAACTTCTATGGCTTATCATGTTTACTTTATAATGTTTCATGCTCGAAAACACTTTAAATTGCAGCTTTATTTCTTGATTAAACTTTGCTACTCACTGGAGGCGTTTCAAAGAGCATCACTTCGGTTCCCTTGAGCAGCAGAAATCGTGGCTTATAGCTCTGCCATGATATATTGTTGTTGATCACACCCTCATTCACCCAGCCCATGTACTCAATGCGTTCGCCCACGGCAAAGTTTCTATTGTAGAGCTTCATCTGTGGCCAAGGATAATGAAAGAAATAGAAAGTTTATATAGAAAACCTTTGTCTTTCCCCTGCTTCCTTCTGCTTCGAATTTACCTGAAGATGCGTCAGTCCCACCACATTGTCCGTTATCAGTTTCAGCCACTGGCTGAGTATCGCCAGCTCATCACAGTGTATGACCCCAGAGGTGACCCCGTTGAGGCCGCGCACCTCGAACGCATTGGGACGCAGCTTATCTGTGCCGTAGATATAGCGTGTGACGTAGGCCATCATTAGCGGGACTGTTGAAAATGAGAGTGAGACTTGAAAAGGGTCTGTTTTAGACACTGGCCCTGCCCCTGCCCCTGCCACACCCACCTGCCACCGCATCTGTCCAGCGTCGTTCGGGCTCCGAGCATATCGACATGGGGCGACTGCAACTGCGACTGATGGTGCCGCTGTTTACCGACGACTTGTAGCCCTCGTCTGCCTTCAGCTCGGCGCACGTGACATCGTTGTCCGAATCGGGTGTGTCCTTTGTCACTGCAAGAAGACGGGGAGTTGGGGAATGATGATGAAGGGTATCTTTGTATCGTGTCAAGGGCGAACTTACGTTGCTTCTGCAGGAACGGCGTGGCGGCGCGATAATGTTTTACAGTGAGCACAACAATGTCGCCGGCATTACGCAGTATGTTGACCGCATCGTCGTGCGGACAGGCGGTTATATATTCACCATTAACCTTTATAATGGCATCGCCCACAAATAGTTGACCCGTTATATCCGCCGCTTGATCCTTGTAGATGCGCGATATTAATATGGGCAATTTGTGCTCGGCACCGCCCTTAATGCTCAGCCCTAGGCCGCCCTGTTTCTGTCTCGTTATCTGCACCATGCGCTCCTAACATGTGAGATGAGACCACAAGGAGTGTTTGTAAGAATACTTTCAAGAGGTTTCCCCCTTTCCCCCCCCTGTGGCTGCCTAATCAGTGGCAGAACAAGCAGTCCATTAGCATACCTTGGATTCCATAGGCGGTCCACTGTGCTGCGAACTGGTGGGCGTAACAATTTCCAACTTTTGCAAGGTCAACAATTCCATTGTTAGGTTAAGTCTGAGTGGCTCAGGCCGGCACTTGCCATCGCTGACGTGCACCATGCCGGAGCGCACCTGTTGAAGGTGTTGATTAATGCATGTTAAAAAACAAAACACAGACAAAAATGAGAGAGACAACTTTCTGCTCTTTGCTTTCGCTTACCTTCAAGTTCTGATCGAGTTTTTCCTCAATCGGTGTGGCCATCGTATCCGAGAGCTTCATATTTTCTATAAAAGAGAACAGCATACACCCTTTATAATACAAACAGCATTAAATGGAATCTTTAGACAAACATAATTGAGTTGTTTATTTAACTTAATTAACTTTCTATTTGATTAGTTATTTAATTAAAGTTTATGTGCTTTATTTGATTAAAGTTCACTTGCTTGACATGTGAAAGTTTCTACGGTTTTCTGCACAAGGAATTTATTGCGTATTTTCCATTCCTTTATGCGTTGCTCTGGCAACGGGTAAAGCACCCCCAGGCAACGTTGGCAAAGGAAACCAAGCAAAGTCGAACTGAAGCGGAGCGAACCGCACTCTGTCTATTTGTATCCTTCGATTGATTTTGCATCGATTTACATTTTAATTAGCTGCAATTATTTATGGCTTTACTCGGCTCTGTTATCAGGCCACAAACAGACATGTGTGTGCATGCTCGTGCATGTGTGTATGTGCTTGTTAGTGCCTGTCTGTGTGTGTAGAATTTTAACTGAGTCGAAGCGTATTTTATGTCATTTGATTTTTGCAGTGAATTTCATTTTGATTGGACAACTGTATCTGCAGATTTATAAGTTTATTTGCCTGGCATATTCAAATTGTTGGTAATTAATTATTCGTTTTGACCATTGAAAATGGGGAAAAGAAGGGTATGCTAACTGTGTGGAAATGTATTTAACAGGCAGAAGGAGGCGTGGCAAACCTTACAAGGTATATATATTTTCTTGATAAGGATTGAGACATGTCTGTCAAACTGTCTATCTGTCTGTCTGCCTGTCTGTCTGTCTGCCTGCCTGTCTATTTGTTTGTCTGTCTGCCTGTCGATCTGTCTGTCTGTTTATCTGTATGTCTGTCACTAAGTGGCAGGAGACTCAGTCTTTGATAATTGTTAATGGATTTGTATCAATATTTCAGAACAGCATGAAGGGTATCTCATTGTCAGGCGTCCTCAACAGTAACTTTGGTGTCTGATTTTTAATTTATAATTACTGTTTGACTACGAACTGTCACATAATTGAATTTGTTGTGCTTAAATGGTCTGTGTGTCACAAATATTGAATAACTAATTTGATATTCATTCTCATTTCTTTCTCATAATGCAATCACAGTCAGTCCACTAAGCAATATCAATTTCTATAGCTCGACAAATTGAATACTTTGTTGCGACGAATTCGAATTGTAGAATATATTTGGAATTATATTTAGAAAGCTATTGACAGACACACTTATGGGTAGCCCAATGTAGGTGCATATGTTTTCAATTAAAACCGAAAATAAATATGCAAACCCAAAATGTTATAATATTGTTTTGAAGTGTGCTCCCTCTCCCCTTCCTTCTCCTTCCCTCTTCTTTCTTGCCACCTTCCCCCACTTAGTGCGGATGCTTCAAGTGTGGCTGCAGCTGTCGAAGTAATGAATAATACAAGAACAACAACAATACCCGACATACTTACATAAATACATATGCACATCTACACACAAACGCACACACATGCAGTGAGGTGTTGATATATGCGACTCGTACTGCCAGGAGGGTAGGGGGAGGGGGGAGGCACACTTTCACTGCCGTCGCAGGAGAACATGAGCATGGGGCAGAGATCTCTCCAATTTATCTGAGTGCCTGCACATAAATGTATTTCTTGGAAAAACAGGTGTTATTCCATACGTTTGCCATAAGAAATAATGTAGCTCGTTTTTAATTTAAACAAATAACGAGAGTGTGGGCAAGTTGCAGTGTGTATGGACTAGGAAGATACCCTGTAGAGGGAAATGTGATTGGCACAGTTAAGTTGTTCTTTTATTTATGTAGTTATTAGTTATGTTTATGTGCTTGATATGCATTTATTTATAATTATTCAATTTATTTATTGTTATTTGTATTTTAGATATGAATTCTATGCTATAAAGGTGTAGCCAGTGCAACTCTGGCCTGACTATATTCAGACTATATTCACATTATAATCACCACAACATTTGCCTACTTCTCTGCCCACATTATTTGCAGACTCTCTACACTCTTTCTTCCTTGCACATTCCTTCCACATTACTTCCACAGTGTCTCTCTCTCTCTCTCTCTAAATCAACTACCCCTTCTCTGCCTTGTTTACAGAGTATACGAACATTGATTTCTACCGGAAACATAGGTTCGTGTTAGCCATAATTGCTGCATGTCGGCGCGCTGTGCCTCAGTTAATGGCATTTTATTCTATTCTTAACGCTGTGTGTCTTCTCCTTGTCAAAGTGAAGCCTGACAGGTTCATCCTTTTCGCAGTTTCTAAGCTCTGCGGCCTGATGACCAAGCCTGATGATGAGCTGAGTAGTAGTAAGAGAGGGGACGTATGTTAGGCAGTCACGAGTCAGAGCTCAGGGGTCAGGGGCCTACCAGTGCCGCAACACATAAATATTTCATTGTTAGCTCATTCGGCGTGGCCTGGTCTGGCCTGTAAAAGCTGTCCAAGTACCATCGAGATGATACAATTTATGCACTTACCTCAGACACACACACACACACGTGCGTGCAGCCCCGAGCTGTTGACCTGGGCTACGTTGACGGTGGTTACGGCTACCTTTGATTATGGCTATATTACGTGAACTCTGTCGTGGTTCTTCTTGTTTTTGTTCTGGCGTGCGTGTCTCGAAACTCGTTATGTTAGCCAGCAGGCCCGTCAAGGCGTGGGGTGAGGGCGGGGGGTTGGGGTCCACTCTCTGAGTCAAAGCAAACAATCCAACATGCTCGCTAAAAGCTGAGCTGAGCTGAGGGCGCTGCTCTCTCCCTCTCGGAGCGTAGTTGACAATCAGCTGTGCTGCTGCTGCTGCTTCTGGTTAAAAAGAGCAGCAAAGGAAACTTTTGGGGCTGCTGCTGCTCGACTGAAGTATTACATATATAATATACGTATACGTGATATATACATATGTATGTTATGTTTCAATAAATCGCGCACTTGATATAAAACTCCTTTGTTCCTTTCCTTCTATTGCATGTGGCAAATGTATTTCCTCTGCTTCTTCTTCCCTGCATGCAAATGCATTTACAGTTAAACACGCTCCTTGTTGTTGTTTTTTTCCGCCCAGCAATCACGCTTGAAAGTGGGTCACATTTTTGTATATTGTTATTGGTCTGTAGAATGCATTGCAATCCCGTTAGTTGTTTGCAAATTCACAATTTTCCATTAACTTCAACGAGTGAGAGAGGGGAGCAATAAAAACGCGTAGAAGTATGCTAACATTTTTTGGTTTGTCACTGTTTTCCTTTCATTTTGCTCTGCTCTCTCTTTTTGTTGCTGCTTTCTTTATTTCTTTCGCCTCACTTCTTCGCCCTGTTGGGGGATTTGTTCAATTGTTGTCCGCTTCCGCTTGCAGGTCGCACAACGTTCGCATAGGCTGTTCGAGAACGCACTGAAATTAAATTCTAACTAAAGTCAAATGCGTGCCAAGAGAGAGAGGGTCGTTCGTTCTCGCGCGCGCTCTCTCTCCCACTCCGACGCACACTCACTCACACGGACTACTTGCATCTGTGCAATAACACAGACAGAGACACAAACCCATGACAGCTTGGCAGCCTGTGTGTGTGTGCGTGCAGAGCATGTGCTTTGTTGTTTGTTGGCGTTGCCACCTGGTTGGCATATTTAAGCGCAGAGCTTTGCGTATTGTTTATTTACAATGTGGGAACTACAATCGATATCCGTTTGATACTAATTGAATAAATAAATGATAACTAATAGAATAAATGCAAATAAACACTTTAGGTAAATGAGATCCAGTGTTTATTTATTAATTTATTTTTGAGGCTGTAAATATTATTCTCGTGTGCTTAAAAAGCTACAGGAGCACAGTGATTTGATATATGGTAGCTTTAAAGCACAAATTTAAGGGCACCTTAAATATTAAATTTGTAATAACCATCTGAGCACAGACAGTGTTTGTTTGTATTATTAATTATTATTAATTAGTTACAAAAACACAAAATTAATACAGCAGTAATTTAATTTCATTATTACATACATTGCGGCCAGCACAGCACACTCTAGCGGCAAAGCACTGAAACACTCAACGAAGCTCCAGACTTAACGAACAGCCTGGCTTCCATTCTGTCTGTCCAATAAATTCACAAGAGGCCGCTTTCTGCATCAAACTGTGTGATTTACAGTAAACTAACAAAGACACGATCCCATTTGTGTCCTGGATCACAGCATAAGGCAAGCAGTCAACTGATTGGCACTGCTTGCTTTTAGTATTATTTGTGTTTATTTTTTATTTATTTAAAATTACACAAATGAATACGTAGCAAAAATAGTTAGTCTTCTTGAAATCGGCTGATTTACGGCTAAATTACAAATATAATAGAAACCTCCTTTAAAGAAGGCATAGTACGTGCGGGAATACCGCTGCTAACAATGCCCCCTAATCTTTTATCTCCTGTTGGCATGTGTGGGATTGAGGCCTGGATTAGTTTCGATGACCATTGACTAAGGGGAATAATACACTAACTAAATCCCACACAACAACAAGAACAATAATGGAAGAGAGAAAGACGAGAGACGGCAAAGTTAAATGAATTTTCGTTAAATGTTAATTAGACGCTGCGATTTACCTGCGTCGGCTCATTAAAACTTTGCGATTTCGACTCGTTACACACCGTAATACACCCCCCTGCCCCTGCCCCTGCCCCTTCCTCTTGGGGCATTGTTTAGTTAGGGGAAATTGTGTTGTGCGCAGTGGGCACTTTTGGGCAGCGGTGATAAGCCAAGAATAAATAGCACTCGGCTCCGAACAATGGCAAAGTTAAATAATGAGCAAAGCCAAGAAGAAGTATAAGAACAGAGATTTGTATATATAATATATACATACTATATAGTTGAGTTACTTTGCACACACATGACGTTGATGTGCTCCCAAAATCAAGCGCGGATAAACTTTTTAATAAACATTTTATTGATGGCAATTGACAATTATGCAAATCGCTCAGAAGGATAACAAAAATAATGCGCGAAAACTCGAAATGATTCGCAGGTATTAGCTGCAGAGGAGGGGGGGGGTAGAGAGTACAGCTCTACGTGCTGATGAAGTGAAAACAAAAACAGGCAGAGGCGGAGGTAGGAGAGGCAGAGGCAGCAACGGAGGCAGGCAGCAGACAAAGTTGCAAACATACAACTCAAAATGGCCGAGGGCTGCAATGTGCCAGGCAACTTGGCAACAACAAAGGTGACACCCAACTTAATAAACTCTGCCCCAAGTGAGAAGGGGGAGGGGGTAAGGTACAAGAAGGGAAGGGAGGGGGAGAAGGCAGCTCGACAACTCGCCAGGTGCATGGATCATTTCTAGCTGGCGCCCTTTGTGTTTGCGCCTTTGTCTTGACACTGGCAATCGCTGGCTTAGAGGAGGCGGGGAGATGGTAAAAGGAGGGTGGGGTATGTGTATAGGTATGAGCATTGGGATTTGGATTGGAATTGGGTTCGGGTCTGGGCGCTGGCATTGGGGCTTAAGGTTTAAGGCGTCGTCGACGACGGCGACGGCGTCGGCATTATTGACAAAAAGTTTTGCGTGTGTTTTTCGGGTTTGGAATTGCCAAGGAAGCGTCTGGGAAGGATGAGGAGAGTGAGGCAGGAAGTAGAGAGAAGTGTAGAGAGCAGTGTAAGAGAGAGAAAGGAGGCAGGGGAGGGCAGGGGGGATAGAGGCGCAGCACATTTTTGTTAGCTGATTGAAATTAGTTGAAGCATAAAAAAAGTTTGTTTGCCAACAATTTTATACAAAAATATTTCGTTGCAAGTGCGAGAGGGAGGGGGGAGCTAAGAGAGACGGAGAGGAAGGGGCAGCAGTGTGCGTGCGAGCGAGAGGGAGTGTAAAATTATGACTGCTTTGCATATTTTTCGGTTACCAGTGTAAAACTTTGGCCTTTCAACTTATTGGCAAATGTCGGAATTTATGAGCCCCAACGTTATCGCAATAGGCGTGGCAAGAGGGCGTAGGCGTGCGGCGGATAGGGGCTCAGTCAATGTTGGTTTTAGTCTGCTGCGGTTTAACCAGCCGCCTGTTTTCTCATTGTCTTAGCACGCTTTCTCTCAAGCTCTTGCAGTCCCTTGCCCCTCTCTCTCTCTTCTCTCTCTCTCTCTGCCTTACTCTGCCCGCCCTTCTTCCTGTCTCCCTTTTTCCAGGCAACTTGAGCTCTCCTTATGGCATTAGCAGCAACAGAGTCTGTTGACTTTGTTCGAAAACGTTATTGACTTTGCAAATGCTGCGTCCTTACAGCCAAAAATGCATGCTCACTCTCAGCCAGGCTGCCTTCCCTCCCTCCCTCTCTCTCACTCTCTTCCCCTCTCTCCACACTGCCCCTACTAGCCATGTCAATCTTTTCAAAGGTAACCTCGAGCAGCATCTAAATAAAATTAAGTATACGCCACATATAAACAAGCCAAGTGGAGGCGAGAGGAGGCAAGGCCAGAAGGCGCTATGGTGCAAATTGTAAGTGAATAATTATGTTATATTCTGTGGCTTAATCAACTTAGCAGAGCGAGAGAAGAGGAGGAGGAGGAGAGTAGAGTGTGTTAGCTGCCAGCCTAGACGTATCTTGTTCTGCTTACAATCCTCTTCTACTGCTGTTGCTCTTTGCTCAACCATGACCCGACGCAGCTGCTGCCAAACAAAATGCCCAGCGGGAATTCGAGAAGTGCTGACTATAGTCTATCTGGGCAGCTGCAGGTGGCAATGCAATTAGTTGAGAGTCGAAAAGCAAAGAAAATGCTAGTTAAATATGTAGGAAATGATATAGAAAATATATGTGGAAGTTGTTTAATATATATAAATTTAATTAGAACTCTTAGTTCTGTAAAGGGAAGAAAATATAAGTGAAATATGTATGAAAGCTATGGAAAAGTATTGTGCGAGATGTGTAAGATTTGTTAGAATTATAATAATTATAAAAAGAAAACTCGAAGTGCAAAAGATATAGAGAAACATATAGAAAAGAGAAGCTAGATATGCAAGAATATATACATATAACAAGTATGAATATACATAGAAATATGAAAATGTATTTACCTCTCTATATTCAATCACATATTCAACTCTTAGTTTCCTACAGGGTATCGAGCACATACGAAAACAGCCTGAGGCGCGCTGTTCTTAACTTTCCTAGCACGAGCGCGACTCATCCGATATAAGTAGAATGTGGATATAGTAAATACATATAGCACGCTTGGCGTAACATACGAGAGGGAATGCAATTACGTGTGATTTAGTTTACGTTGGCTAAAAATCAATTGAGTTATGTCGCGCATAATGAAATGCACTTGTACGGGCACAAATCGGCCGTGATTGACTCCGGTTTAAGTCCCGCTTAGGCACTAAATAATTTTGCAATTCGTTCACTCGCAAATGTTATAAACGATAAACGATTGCCGATGTGCTCTGTGGGCCCGCCAACACGAGGCGCACCGCAAACCGAATGTGAATGTGAATGAGGCACATTGCACATATTCTCCATATTTTGATATTGCAACCGCAAAGCGCGCCAAGCCCCCGTCCCCTTTCCTCTTTGGCATGTCCTGGCGCTATCAAAATATTTGGGTAGAGCGTGCGAGCTATGCAAATGCACAATTCATTGCCTAAAAATGTGTAATGAGCGGGGGACGGAGAGAAGCAGGGGATGGGGAGAGGGTAGGGGTAGATAGTTGGTTGACCAGACGACATAAATCACGTAACCTCCCTAATGTAAATAAATGTGTATCAATATGTGCCATGTGGGGTAGTCCGTATACCCTGTAGACATGGAATATGCAAGAGGAGTGGAAGGGAATGTGGAAGTTATTGTATGTATAATTATAGGGTATCTTGATGTTGTCATATTGCACTTATTCTTATAAAATTAAGCACTCTCTGTATACTACTGCTATGAAATATAAGGGATGTGAGGGAATTGGGAACGTACTGTACAGCAAAAACATTCATGCGCATGCATAGGGTATCTGACGATCGTGCTGCAGTATACCTGTAAACATGAAATATGTGAAGGTGTGTGAGGTTGAAAATGAAGTGCAGAATGATAACAATTGATCTATCGAGAGCATAAATGGTTTAAGGGCAAGTATAACTTATTGCACATATGTATATGTATGTATATTACATTTAGTATGTACAGGGTATCTGGCAGTCGTTCACATGGAGGTACATAAGATTCGTGTGGAATTAGAAACGTTTTTGATAATTCAATGTGGCTTTCACTGGCAAATTTCATATAATTTGTGCCTGGCAACGATTGCCCGCAGAGCTGCATACCTGCTTAACCCACAACCCCCTTCCCCTTTACCACAACCTAACCTCACAAAGCGAATTAATATTTTGATAAACTGAGTGAAATGTGGAACATGTTTGAGAGACAAATCACAAAAAGGCGGCAATGCAGTGAAGGCAGGAAGCAGGAGGAGGAGGAGGAGGATGTATGTGAAGAAGTATGAAGAGAGAGTTAAAGAGATGCATAGAGCAACAAGGGACCAATGAAGTGTGAGGCGCACTAGTTGTGGGTGCAGTAGAGAACAGTCAAATGGAGAGCAAAGACGCAATCAGACGCTGCGTGGGAGTAGCTGCATGTGGAGTAAAAGCAGGAGGAGATCTGCACAGCTGGCACAGGCAATGTGTGGAGCAGCTGCGGGTTTTGCTGCAGCCGTCGCCGTTGCCGCACACGCAATGGCAACGACAAGTTTTTTGGGTTGCACCGCACGGAAAATGCATTCAATTTGGCGTGGAGCACGATTCCGGCGAATGCATGGCAATCAAAATGCGGTTAGTTGCGTGTGGCATTGCCAAGAACAACAAAAAGAACAAGAGCAACTACAACAAGAGAAACCGCGGTAACAACACTGACAACACAATGACAACAGCACGAACACAACAGCAACAACAACAACAATAGTGAGGCAGAAAAAAAACGGCAATTGTCAACAATTTTAATTTTCATATACACGCCATGGCAGCAACAACAACAACAACAATAACAAAAACAAGGATAACATGCGCGTTATGACAATGCTGGCAATGCTGCTCCCTCTCTCCCTGCCTCCTTTTCCCTCCCACTCACATATCTACATATAAAAGTAGAAATATACAAATGGATTTCTGTGCGGGCCCGTTCGTAATGGAAGTTTAAGAGCTCCTGTTTGGACCGCATCGAACAATGGGGCCATAAAGGACCACGGCGTGTCCTGTGTGTGTGTTCTGCGTGCTGTGTGTGCTGCGATGCCAATCTGTCTACCTCTCTTTCTCTGTCTGTCTGCCTGACCATCTGTCCCATCTGTCCGGCATGTCCGTTGCAGCTGACCGCATAATGCTGCAACGTGTACGGGGCAAATATTTTTGCAACTGATTTTACTTTTGTATCTTCATCGAGTGACGATGAAGTCAAGCCAAACCAACCAACCGCATGAACAAAATGAGGCCGAACACGGCTCTGTCAATGCATTTCGATTCATAGATTAATAATGTGCTGGTGCTGCTGGTGAGTTAGAAGAGCACGACAGATAAGAAGAGTGCAGTGCAGAGACTGGGAAATTTTAAATACCAAAAGAAATAAACTTAATACGCAAGCAAATAATTCCCTAATTATTTCAATTGGTGAAATATAGAAGAAGAGCAGATGTATGTGCTGCTGTGGAGTTAGAAGAGGAAAGGAGCAGATTTTGCTGGGATATTTGAACTTTTAAATACCAAACGAATGAATTTGAAATGCAATCCAATAATTCCCCAAGTAAAGTGTGAAGTGTAAATTGCCCAAAGTATCTGCCTGCCTGCTGGTCACACTGGCTGCATTTTAATCACATCCGCATAGCTCTAATTGCATTTCGGCGGTTTTGTTTTCACATTCGTGTTTCTCTCTTATTCGTTTTTCGTTCGCAATCCCGTTTTGTTTTTGTTTTTGCTTTTGTTTTGGGCTCTCGCTTTTGCCGGGCACTTTTGGGCTGGCTGCGACTGCGGTTTGTTAATTATGAATAATGAAAATTTGATGAGTACATTTTTGCTGCAGCTCTTGTGGCAATGTTGTTGTCCCCCTCGCACTGTCACTCTCCTTACGGACTACAGACAGAGGCCTCGTCCGACCGCATATTTAGTTAATATTTAAAATGCATTTGCATTTTCATGTTGCGGGTGAGTGTGGATTGGTCAATATACTGGGTAAATATATATAACTGGATTTATATAGACAATTTTTAAAGCGCTACTTGAACGAGGGAAATCAAATTCAATGCAAATTGGCCAAGTTGCACTGCACTAAATTGCATTATGCGACGTTTGCTTCGTTCTCTGCAGCGCTAAGCGTATTAATTAATTAAAAATGATCATAAATAAGTACATAAATCAATTATCAGTTTCAATAAGACGCTGTGGAAAAGGGTGCAGGAGGAAGGGGAGGACAGGATACACAAGGCAACACAAGGCAACAGAGGCTGGTGGCGCCAGCTTTGGCACCGGGCAATTACTTTGCTGAAAAGCGCTGCAAGCGACCAAGAGAGGACGATAAAAACGGCAACATGGCGTTCAAAGTGCACAAAATGGCGGTAATTCACGCTTTGTTTCTGCGCGGCCATAACGAATGAATGAATGAGCGGCCGCAGAAAGGCAGAAAACGGAGGCAAAACCAGAAAGGATGCCGCTAATAGAGGTACGGGTGAGGCACGGCAAGAGGGAAGGGGAAGGGGAAGGGGGCACGAAAAAAACAGCAACAGCAGCAGCAAAAGGAGCAGTAATATCAAGTGTAGAATGGGAGAATCGGAGAACAAGGCAAAATGAAACAAAAAGCAGAATAATAAGTTGTCTTAGTTCGATTAGGTGGAACTGGAGACACCCTGTGGTGATCTGAGAAGGAGGATCAAAGCTGAGATTAAGAGAGAGACAGAGATAGAGAGGAACAAAGAGAGAAAAAGAAAATAAAACAGACAGTACATGAAATATATTTAGATAGAGACAGTATAAGAATAAAACTGACATGAGGAAGTCTAACTATTTTATCTGTCGCAACAGTCTCAGTCTCTTCCAGTCTCTTTCAACAGTCTCTACAACAATTTCAACAATCTCATTAAACAAACTATCCCCCCTTACTCAGCTTATCACCGATTACTGGGTATTTGTAGCTGCAAAACGGCCATGACCAGTAAAAAACTATGCGGGCTGCACCAGCAACTGTTCGTCGAAGAAAAGATATTGTTAGTTTTTTTCGCCCGCGCAACTTTATGCAGTTTCATTTTTTGCGTGTCCCCCGCTTCCTCCTGCCTCTTCTACTTCTGCTACTTCTTTGCAGCTCCTTGCCCCCTTGCTCCTTGCCACTTGTGCCTTTCACTGTCCACTTGCTTTGCCGCGTGCTACGCTAAACTTTTCCTTTGCTCGAGCTGCGCGTGAATCGTGAATTGTTCATAGAGTGTGATATTCAAAAAGAACGAGAGACACGCCCCCCCTGCCCCTATCCCTCTACCTCACTCTCCTGCCTCCTCTGGAGTGTCCACCATTAACAGCAGCCCTTCGTGTGCTTAATGCAATTACTTTTTCCCATTTGCGCGCAATTATTTATGCATTTTTATTGATGCCACAGAGAAGAGAAGAGAAGATCATAAATTCATGCAGCTACAAGTGAAGAGAGGAGTAAGTTACCTAAATCAAATACGAACTTGCTAATCAAATCAACTTGCCAAAGCAAAAGTGAGTGCCACAAGTTGCAAGAGAGAGAGAGAGAAAAGACACACACATGCAGAGAGAACTCACCTGAGAAACTTTTGCCAAGAATTATTCAGGCATATTTGACAAATTCACTTAACTTGCAACAGCCATAAATAATAAAAGTAAGGCAGTGTGTGTGTGAGGGAGTGTGTGCGTGTGTGTACTGTGTGTGTGTGATTTTTGTGAGTGATTTTGTTGTGCTTGACTTAGTGGCAGAGACAGAGAAGAAGTTGAAGAGAAGTAGACGAAGTTGCTTAACTCGCTGAGTGCATGTTGCATTTTGAATAAGCTCCAAGTAAAAGTTGTTACATAGCCACAAGTGTGGCAAGTGTGTGTGGCAAGTACAAGTACATATGTGTGTGTGTTGCAGATATCACTGCCACTCTTTTGGCATTTGACGAAGCGCCCAAGCGCATATTTCAATTACGCGGCAGCTGTAGCAAACTCACAAATGGCAACTCAGATGTGGCAACTGGCACATTTTGCGCTTAATTTGATTTCCGTTTAAGTGCCGTTACAAATGGCCGGTCATCTTTATGTTTAGGCAGGGGAAAGGGGGACAGGCACAACAATGGAGCAGTTGGAGTCGCTGGGGCAGCTGGGCAGCAGAAAATTCTCTCGTTTTAAAAGCATTTCATTTACATTTTGCCCATTTATGTTGCTGCCATTGGAAATTTTGCAGCGGCAGTCAGGGGGAAGAAGGGAGCCCATTTTATTGTTTTGCCATTATTCCAGGTGAGCTCTGTGTGTGTGTGTGTGTCGATTTTTATGACCCCAACGGAGCGTGCTCAACTTCTGATCCGCTTCCTACGCTCGCTTTCCTGCGCTAATCCGTCTGTGTTTTTAGTGCCCTGCCGAAAATTTTAACGACGCGTCTTTGGAATTTGTTTAAGGAATCTATAAGCGAATTTCTCTCTCTCTCTCTCTCTCTCTATAGTATGTGCTACTCTTTGCTACTGTTGCCCCTGAGATTCTTCACTTTGTCTGTGCCGTTTTCTTCCTTCTTCCTTTGTTGCAAGGCAGAGGGCAACGCGTTGTTTGTTTTTATGCGCGAGCGTTGGTTGAGCGCTTCGCTGCTTTGATTTGCCCTTTGCCCAGTGTCTTGCGACCCCGGCAACAGTTCCTGTTGCCCTTAACAGGAGAAAGGGACAGAGGGGGGGGGCTACTCGAAATCGGAACTCAGCGCACTCGTGCGCTCTCTTCGGCAGAGCTACAAAGCAACAAATCGAGTTTGCGAATAAATGAAATTACTTTTCGGTCTAATGACCATCATCTGCTGATTTTATTAGATTTGTTTCCTTTGCTCTGTTTGTTTGCTGCCGCTGCTGCTGCCGTTGCTGCAACTGAAGATGCCCGACGACAGCGACGGCGACTGCGACTGTCTGTGGCTGCAGCAGAGGGGGGGGGCATGCCAGCTAACCTGGCTAACTCTGGCAGCTAACTTTAAATGACCTTTGTGCCCAATTGCTGTGAGCGAATGCTCGATAAGACAGTGGGGGATGGCAGAGGAGGAGGTGAAGGTGGAAGCCCTTTAACCCCGCAGTTCAAGTGTCAAGCACAGCATAATTTATATTAAAATCTAACGAACTATGACACCAGCTGAAAGTGATAGTAAGAAATTATATTAGGCGCGGTGGCAACTAGAGGCTAAGCAGGTGTCCGATTTCGGGAGCGCTCTCTGGAGTTATCAACTGTGGGAAGACAGTGAAAACTTACTTAACGGACGGCGTTCTTTAGCAGACTTCAATTTTTAACACTATCTCTTTTTCTGTACACTTTCTGAACTCTGTTTCAGCGATGTTTGTGTATGCTTGAACAATTAAGCTTCTCCTGCGCCGGACACTCCTCTTAAATGAACTTCAATGTCCGTCTATGAGAGTTCTCATGTATTTCGACTATTGGTAACTGCATAGCTGCTACATAGGCACTTTTCTGAGCTCACTGGACACTGATTCTAAGATTCGTGTATTCCTTAACAATTCTTGCGCCTTAAGATCAAACTACAGTATCCGATCATGGAAGGTTTCATTGTATTTTGTTCCATACTTGATCCACAGTTGCAGCTTTGCTTTCAGCTATTGTCATTCACCTCTGCTTTGATATTGTTGCTGTTTATTGAATAATACGTCGTCATTTTAGGCCAACATTGTGGGGCCAAGAACACATTAAAGCCAAATCCATTGCCCTGCTGTTGTTCGCTTTATATAGCGGGGATATTTTGGCTTCGAATTTGTTTGCTAATGTGCCAGAACCTCCCGCTGGCTTTGGCCTCCAGTTGCCAGCTTCACCTGTTGTGCGTGGGTGTGCGCGGGTGTGTGTGTGTTTGTTTGCGCCTTTCGCATTTGCCTCTGACATTTCATTTTTTATGAAACATCTTATTTTTCTAATTTGCAACAGCAGGTGTCGCCATTTTGTGCCATTTTGTTTATAACACGGTCGCGCTGGCATTGGCAATATGAAAAGAGCGCAAAGAGGAAGTGAAAGAGAAGTGGAAGGAGGCACACAGCAGAAGAAGAAGATGATGGCAAAGTAGCTGAAGCAAGCAGTGCTAAGGGCAGGCCTGCTGGCCCCCCTCCTCTTCTCCTGCTCTTCTCCTTCCACAACTCCCTCAATTTCAATGCTCTCTAGCAATTTTCATGCTGTTTAATAACGCGCAGTTTTGGTTGTTGTTGTTGCTGTTCTTCTTTTTCTTGTTGTTGTTGTTGTTTGTGTTGGTCTTGCTTGGGTGTAAATTCAGTTTACTGTAAAATTTAATAGAAAGGAAATTTTTCGCACAACTGGCGCATGTGACTTTATGCTTGTGTGGGTGCACGTGTGTCTACGTGTGTGTGTGCCTGCAAATTGGCGTCCTTTGTTTATAGTGTTTCACATGTTTGCATATAAAGTGAAAATTCTTGTTAAGCGCGCTGTAAAAATGCGTTTAATAAGCTCAACACACAATCAGAACGTCCCCCCTGGCTGCCCTTTCCCACCACACACAGCACAGCACAGTACAAATTCACCACCCCCAACACAAGCTGTGCCATGTGTGTGAGGAGGGACATTTGACTGGGCTGGGCACACTCACACACAGATTCATCTAGAAGATTTGGGTTTTTCAAGCGTCTTTATTAATTCATAAAACGCTGTCGACAGGTGTCGTCGACGATTTGCAATATATTTGTGCTGTGCTTTGCTTTCTTGTTGTTTTTGTTGTTGTTACCTTTTATGGCACATGCGAGCATTCGCTGCACAACAACAGCTTGTTGAGAAAACCAAAGAAAATTGAAATTTTTTTGCAAAGCAAAAACAAAGCGCAAGGACAAACAGACAAACCAACATACATACCACTTACACACAGAGAGAGACACACACACAGCCACACAAACGTACATATAATTCGTTATCTCTGGGGCGTATCAAAATCACGCTTGATTAACTTTTTCAAGTCATTTAACAAATAAGCAATAAAATCCGTACATTTCTCTCTCTCTCTCACTCCCTACTCTCCCTCTCTTTGTCCACGTTGCAACCTGCAACCGTTTATGCGCCTTAAGCCAATTGCCGTTACGATTTTAGCCAATTGTTGAGACGCTTGCGAGCTTGTTTTTTAATTTGCCCTCATATTCGCATATTCGTTGCCATCAATGTGTTTGAGCACAGCAAATGGGCAATAAAATGCGAACAGCTAAAGAAATAAGTGTGTCTATATAAAACGATATTAAAAGTGTGTGCACACTGCGGAAAAAATACGTGGAACGTATGTGCTAACTCCAACCGGTCTGTTATTCTTGGGTATTAATAAGGACATTTTAGAATACCAAAGTGATACTCATCGGGGAATTAATAAGGACATTTTAAAATACTAAAAGCTCATAGGGGAAATAAAGGGGACATTTCAAAATACTAAAGGACTGCTCGATGGGGCAACGTTAACAGCATGGATCGTGAGAGCGAAGTTGAGAGAGAAGACTTTTGCGAGCAGCAGGTGTTGCCAGATGCATGACAAGAAAGTGTGGGAGAGAGGAATTAAGCTTTAGTGGGATAAAAAGCAACAATGTGCACATGCAGCTGACGCCTTTGATCCACTTTTTTGTTGGCATGCACAAGGCACTAGCTGTGAGTGGATGCAAAACAGGCCAAGTATGCAAAATATGAAACGCGTGGATTTAAACTTCAAGTGACATGCAGACGTGTGCAGAAGCTGCAGCTCTGCGAGGGGATCACAATGACACCAAAAAGAGCACACGAGAGTGGGAGAGGGAAAGCACATTATGGATTAGTTACTGCACTCTTGCATACTGATGTGGTATCTAAGTTATTGTCCATGGCAAAAGTGAAATACACTTGTGTAAATTGAGTTTAAACATTTCGTTGTTATAATTATTCCAATTGTAATTGTGTAATTGGCATTTCAACTCGTTTGCCTTTGTAATTCAAATCTTTTGTTTACTTCTTAGCATGTTGATTAGTTTGGCGGTCAATCGCTTCACCAAATACAGTTATTCGACACAAAGGACGTATGGGAATTCGCCATAAATTTGTGGAATAGTACATTGCACACATGTGTGTGCGTGTGTGTGAGTGTGTGTTGGTCTGTGGTGTGACTAAAGCACTAAATTAAACACACACTAAACCAGAAAACAGATGCAGACAAACAGAGATGAGCCGCAGATCCTTGGGGTCCTTTGAGTGTTGTTTTGTGTGCCTGCCTGGCTGCGGCTAATGGCCAAATGGAATTTTCGTAAATTAGCATTAATTAATCAATGTAGCAAATGAATTCGTAAGCCAGATTTGTCCAAGGTGAGCAGCAGCAGCCAAAGTCATTAAATAAATAAAACCAGTTCGTTGTTTACTCTGTGCTGGCAATGCCGGCCATGCACACATGGCATCCACACTTGGCTTCCATTTGGCTTCTACATAACAGCAGCAGCAGGTCCTTTCGATGTTTAATCAACCAGTTTGCGATTTGACATTTGAAAGCGAGATTAAATTTGATTGTGCACAAATGCTGCAGGCCACAGGCACACACACGCACTGACACACACACACAGCCACTTATACACACAGACATATGGAAATTTTGGTGGCAAGGACTCATCGTTGGGCTCGCCTCGCTTCGGCTTGACTTGGTTTGGCTCTGCTTGCAGTCAAATAAGGCTGCAGCCGCATCTGCATGTGCAAATACAAGTAAGGCACACACAGAACCATACACGCACACATGGATAAACACAGTCGTGTGTGTGCATGCAGCTTGGGCAAATTAAATATTTAGAGGGGCATGTGGCATTTGCAGCTTGCAGCCTTCGACTGTGATTAGAGCTAATGTCGTGTGCCTGGCTGCGCAGCTGGCAAATACACCTACACACACACATACTCACATAGGCAGGCAGGCAGGTGAGTGTACACCTGTGTTCATACATTGATTGCATTGGCTTTAAGGTAATTTCTTTGTCGCAATTTATGGCCAATAATAACGCCAAAGTACATCAAAGAGCAGTCAGTCAGACAGACAGACAGATTGACTGATTGATGAACTGACTGACTGACAGACAGACTGACTGTCTTGGCACTGGCAGCCTAAGCTGGCAGGTGTGCGCGCACAGGTGTGTGCGGCAGCTTAAGACACTCAATCGAACGCGAAAATCAATTGCTGGCACACGCTCTAATCGGGCAACATTTATACGACTGCGATAGCAACAGCAATGCATGAACTCCACGCGGAAATACCCTGTAAACAAGGTTAATTTAAAGGTAACTAACAGTTTCATTCATTTATCGCTTGCCTGTCTATATTTGTATGCCCTCTACTGTCAAGTAGTCAAGAATTAGCTCATTATACCCATTCCACTTATTTACTGGGTATATTGGCATAAATAGAAATAGAGCCATCAAATCGTACGAACACACACACGCACACACACTTGCCACGCACTTTTCTGCTTTGCATAGCATACTTATGCGCGTCGTTGACAGCTCGCTGTCTAAGAAAAGCTCAGCGTTTATGGTCGTAAATTCGATTTGCGCTTCAATCAACAGCTGCACACGCACACGCACACACACGCAGACACACATCTTCAGCTTCGTCTTCATCTTCGTTAGCATCATCGACTCTTCAGTCAATCTTTGGCCCCGCAAATTGTCTGTGGCGTAATTGAAAATGACAGGCCAGACGAAGCAGTCAGACAGCCAGACGCACAGACAGACAGACAGACAGCGATTGACAGCGGAAAAGGTGATGAGCAATATGAGCTTGACAAGCATTTGGAAAAACAAATTTTCCATTGAAAACATAACATAAGCCAGCGACAGCAATGAACTTCTGTGGAACAAGTACACAAGCTACAATTGAGTTTGCTCGACTGTAATATACTTGTTAGCCAACTGAACATTACTTCTTCTTAAACATTTAACTTCTATGTTAATTGTATTTTGCAGGGAACTGCTTTGCTATTTCTTAAATAACTTCTATGTTAATTAACCAGACTTTTAGAAATCATTTGAATGGATATAGTTAGTGTTTACTAACAAGAAAATGCTAATGCATTAAAATTAGACTTGGAATTAACTTTTTATAGATTTAAAAGGGCGGTAGATGGCGTGTACAAATTACAAATAAACTTGGTATTTATAAGAGACATTTTTCACGCGTTTTTTTTCGTAGTTCCAGCTCTTATAGTCTTAGACTTGGCTGAATAAAAATATATACTTTGTGTAGTCAGCTATGCCTCCTTCTGCCTGTTACATACATACCACCGGGGTGAAATACCCTTCTGCCCTATGGATAGTGGGTATACACTTCACACGTGTCCGTCTTCATTTAAACAGTTTTTGTAGTAAAGTCAATTTCAACATTTCTTTTCTTGATGTTGTAATCAAGATAGAGAGCTACAGATCAAATGGGCTTGGACTATTACAGTGTTCCACGTTTAGCATACCTTACCTTACAGCCGGCAAATGCTGTGCGGACACAAATGATTTGAGTATTAACACTTACATATCAATGGACAGACGGTAATTAATTTTAGTCTTCTGTTTAACAAAATCTATTTTAGTCTTCTGTTTAACAAAATCTAACTAATCACAGATAACTCGGTACAATTCACAACCTATCTTACATCTAATTTAGATTGAATAGAAAATTTCGAAAACACGCCCCTCAAAACATACGAGGGGTGAAGGACGCTTGCTTTAACCTCTGGGTTAACTACGACTGTGAACAGGCCATCTGGTACATGAACTGAATGACTGTACGTGTGGGTCTTCCTGTCATGCAATCCTTGAGCAAATAGGGCAGCACATTAATTTTGGTTAACATGCCAGTGCCGCGTATATCCAAATGGGCCCAATCTAAGCACGGCACCAGCGAGTGAAGGACAGCAGCCGCCAAGCAGGAAGAGGCTGGACCGCGTCCGCAGTTGCTCATATCGTATGTGGGATTTTTCAAAATGATCTGTTTGAAATACTTGAATAGTGGCATCTTCCAGACGCGATCGCCGGTGAGGCCTCCTGCCTTGCGGAATTCCTTGGCAACGAATGTAGAATTGCTCCAGAGTCCAGTGGAACTGCCGCCCAGGCCAAAATTGACGCCACGAGCCACAGTGCCAACGGTAATGACCATCTTTGGTTTGTAATTGGCCTGGGCATAAATCAATGGATCGGCCATCGATACAACGCCGGCCTTGTCGACCTTCCTGATGCCCATGGTGACGCCATTGAGCAGGGTCACCAGGTCACCGCACTTGACGGCCATGCCAGAGGGCATGTGCTCGCAGAGCGGCATCACTGCCGTGATGTTCATGGGCAGCGAGAGGGCAGCCGCGGCACGCAGCACACCTACACAGACAGCAGCGCCTGCCATGGCGCCACGGTTCTGTTCCAAGTCCATTTTCTTCTTCAGGCATAAGCCGCCGCTGTTGAAGGTCAATCCCTGGCCAAGCATCAGTATGGCCTTCTCCTCGGGCGAGGTGCCGCAGTAGGTGCACTCGAGCAGAAGTGGAGGCTCGCACGAGCCCTTGGCAATCATGAGGAACGAGTTGAGATTCATATCCTCGATCCAGTCCATGGAACGCACCTCCACACTGACACCACATGGACAGAGCGCATCCACAGCTGCTTGGGCAAAGATGGAGGGTGTCATCTGGTTGGCAGGCGTATCTGTGAGACGTCGGGCGAGATTCTGCGACTCAGCCTTGAAGAGACCACGCACCCAGGCATCGTGATCGCCCTTGCCATACAGATGCAGTTTGGGTGTGGGTGTACGGTTCTTCTTCTTCTTGTTGGCATTGTAGCGCCACACGGCCAGCGCAGCACCCTCGGCAGCCTGTTCGGGCAAGTCCATTCCATCGACATATACCTCATCCATGCGCTGCAGTTGCAGAGCTCGCGCTCCAGTGCCCGCTGCAATGCGTATGTTCTCCATGCCCTGGTCGAGCTCCTCCATCTCATCAAAGCCGGCATTCATTGGTCCCATGCCGACCACAGCGACTGTACTGAATTCACCCTCGAGTCCATTGAACATCAGACCCTTGCCAGCACGGCCGTCCATGCCCCGATCCCGCACCAGACCCGTCAGTTTGCCTCCCGTCGAATCGTCCAGCGTGACGGCGCTCTCGGACAGCTGCATTGGCTTGTCGCCTTCCTTCTCATAGACACCCACAACAACGCCCTTGACCTTTTCGCATTTGCTTGCATAGTCCCGACACGTTCCGGACACGCTTATCCTCTTCTCCGGATTGAGAAGACGGCGCATAAAGCCTGCCATGCGCAGATTCCTTGCCGTCGGCATCTTCATGTTCAACAGTATATCAATTTAATTATATTCTACCTTCGAAATCAAGGAAAACTAAATTATTTCCTTATTTATTTATTTAACTAAGAAAATCACTCGACAAATTTTTTTTTACACACGAAAATTTTTTCTGTATTATTTTCAAATATTGAAGTTTTAATATTGTATTACATCTGTTTTCAGCTAGATGAATTAGACCGAAATGAAACTAACGACATGAGGCAACAACCAGCACTCTCTCTCTCAGATGGGAGTGGCCTGCTTAGTTCGCCTGAATGAAAATAAAAACTGAATTCTGACAAATGAAAGTGGATATAGCAACTTTGTGCATATGTAACAGAGATAGGAGCCCTGGCAGATCTTACATAGTGTACATATTTTTGTTCTGGCTCACAGTCTGACTCTATTAAAGCATATCCGTCAGTCTAACTGGATGAACACACAAATCTCAGCTTTATAATTGGGCAAAGCGTATCTTACTGTCGAATTCGTCGGACTATAGCATTCGCCTTGTTCCAACTACTTTTCCAGGGCTGTAGGGACACGGTCAGAGGCCGTTGTGCAATTTTCTTGATAGATTAGCAAAAACATGAAATAGTTCTTTGTTTTCCGGTATCAGGGGCCCGGCCTACGGGCCTGTACTTTTTCCTCTACTACTTTATCCAGTTTTTTAGAGCTTAAGCCGCTTAGCAAGCAGCAACAAGCGTTTGCTTTTCGCTTAACAATACCACAAGTTGATACCCTTTACAATATAATAGCAAAGATTATAGAATATCATACAATACTATATAATATAATCTTTGTATATATTGTATAAATATATAATATATTCTATAATCCTCAATAATACTCTATATATGCATATCTAACGCACTTGCATGTCCAGCATATCACAGTGCTTGTCAAGTTTTTAATACCCTCGACCAGTTTATAAAGCACAAAAAAGTAATTTAATGTCATATGAATTTTAATTTGTCCCCGGCATGTGCCGGAAGCTGTTGGCCAAATGCACAACAACAGCGACAGCGACAGCAACAACAATAATAGTAATAGGTGCACATAATTAATTTTCCAAGCCAGTGAATCAGGTATAATTGGACTTAATTTTTTGGTGCGAAAAAATGCGCTTTAAGCGTAAATGAGAGAAACTCATAACGGCAAACAGGAGGAGGCAACAAACTCGTAAGTTCCATGAAAAATGGCAGGAGTAGAAATCATCATCATTATCATTATATCTGGCAATTGTTCAGCACTGAAGATGTACATAGATGGGAGACAAGCAGATGAGAATCACACCAGGAAGTCAAGATGCTAATTATAAATGTGCATTTAAATACAAAGTTTATTTGCTCTGCACGCTACTTGATGCTAATCAGGCTTATTTATTCACTGTAAGTTTGTCTTAACAGTTCATATATAAAGCTTAAGGGATTATGAATTTAATTTAGGTAATTCAGTAATAATTTAATAATTTGTATATTGATTTTGAATAAAATTGTTCCCGCGTGCGTAATCAATTTAAATTTTAACTGAAGAGCATGTCAGTAGAGTAGTATTTGAAGTATTTTAATATATAATGTATTTAATTTATTTAAAACTGACTATATCTATTTATTTTTATTATATCACTTATAAATTTATTTACTTATTTTAGATTTATTTATTTTATATTATTTTCGCGCAATTTAAATTTGCATTTACCTAATAAATTTCCCAATTACCATAATTGCTTTGTCAGTGTGTACACACCACATGGCAGTCGTTAAGTTGCGCTGTAAGAAAAATACCAATTATCGATACACGATAAGTCTGCGCTGTGCGATCAAACGCCATGCACTACTCAGCTTGTAATAATTGTACTCAACTAATAATATTTCTTCAGTCTGCAGCAAACATACAATGAATAAATTGTCTAAGATTTTCAATTAAAACTTAACAACATTGGCATTCGTATGCATAAATCTGCAGTTTTAATTATGCTTATCTGCCCGTCCAGCAGACACAAATACTTGCAAAAGAGAGAGAAAGAGAAAGAGTTCTGCTTGTGTGTGTGTTTGTGTTTGTCAAGCACTGGAATTCAATTTAAGTTCAACAAAGTGTGGATTTGTGTGTTGTGCTTGAATTCGAATTCAAATGTGAATAAGATAGAGATAGAGAGAGGGGGAGAGGGATGGAGAACGAGGCTGGCAACTGCCGCATGCCACATGCCACAAGCATAAAAGTGTGCAAATGGAAACAAGAATTTGTAACTGTAGTTCGCCCAGTATTTCTCTTGCATTGGAGAGCAGAAGAAGAGCAGGTGTAGGTGAGGCAGAGGAAAAGGGACAGCTAGATAGGGTGTGCACATTAACCCAATAATCCTTGTGCAGCAGCAGCAGCAGCTGAAGTGGCCGAAAGCAAATTTCGAAATTTTGTTATTTCTCACCTTTGCGCTTGACCTGTTCGCTTGATAACACAGACAGAAGAGCCCAAGACAGAAGCAGCAGCAGCAGCAAAATGAATGTCCTGCGGGCTGAACACACACACACAAAGTATGTGCAAGAAAGAGAGAGAGAGGGGGAGAGGAGGGAGCCGAAACTTGTGGCTTAGCCTTGTGGCGCCCCGTGCGACAATCATAAATGTGTCGCCTTGTTGAATGATAAAATATTTGCACAAGTTCAATAGTTCAAAGTATTTCATTTGAAATTAACATTTGTCTCTGCCCATTCACTTGGAATTGTGTGCAATGTGCTGGGCGATAAGCGCGATCCGCCTCTGCTCACCTCCCTCTCCCCCTGCTGCACTGCCCGCGAGCAATCTTTGCTTTTTGCTTGCCAAATTAATATGCATTTTGGTTTGGTTTAAATGCGGCTTTAAGCCAAGTACATAGTAAGGTAGTTAGTGTTACCTTGCCTGCTCATAATTCTCCTTAACCCAACTTTTAGCCCATGCACTTTGTCTGGCTTGAGTTAACACACTCACACACACATGCAGGGGCACGCATGAACACATTTTGGGGTCGCTACTGCAGCCGGGAAGCCGTTGGCAGTGCTATTAAGCGGCTTACAAGTAAAATGCTACCAGATTTTAATTGTCTGCGAGAGAGAGAGAGAAAGCAGCAACAAAACGAGGCTACGCTGCGTATGCGCAATGTGACATAGACTATGTTCTGCCTCTGGGCTTATTTGGCAGCACTGCAGGAGAGTGTGTGTGTGCGAGTGTTTGTGTGTGCCGAATCTCTTAAGTAAATTTCAGTGTACTACATGGGGCAGGCAAACACTTTCGGTCTGTTGCGCTTCGCTTGCTTGTCATGGTTTAGCAGCCAACCAACAATCCTGCGGCAGTCGAATTAATTGTACCTGCCTGCTGCTGCCTTTGCTCTGTTCTCTATTCGAAGAACAAAGTGCCGAAGACGCAGTCTGCAGTCGCTGCGCACTAAAAACATTTCGTAGTTTATGTCAATCTATCAAAAAATGCGATGCCGAAACGAGGAATAGTAAGAAAAAAAGTAGTATGAAGCAGTAGAGACTGCTGAATACCCTGCACTAAATAAAGAAGTACAAACAAGAATGTAGAACGGTGTAGATTAATCTTTGATTATTAATTTCCTTGCCAGATGTGCGTGGTACTTTCAATTTGCCTTTGCTTCTCAACTGTTAAATACTCTGAACTGAATGCAGAAGTGCCACAAGGAGTGAATAAGCAGGCTATTAATTTAGTTATCAATTTCCATGGAAGAAAGGCCTGTTACTTCGTAGTAGATTCCATTTGCCTTTGCCACTCGACTGTTGAATATATCCTACACTGAATGCTAAAATGCCTCAAGGAGTATATAGTTTAATCTGAATATATAGGTTATTCTTTGCTTCCAGCTTTCCTTGCCGGCTGTGCGTGACATTTCCATTTCAAAGTAGCCTCGCCTTTCCTTTATTACTGCTCAATCTTTCCACCAAACTTGCTTTGGTCCAGCCAAGATCAACAAAGTTGTCTAAGCTGCCAATATGACAGCTTTAATACCCTTTGCACCTGGTCAACAGAACAGCTTGACGAGAGAGCAGTTGGCACTCGCTTCGCTTTTAAGTGCCGTCGTGCCGTGCCACAAAAACGGGGCAGCAAAATGGCGTGTGATAAACTTGGAAATTGTTTTTTAATGGCATTTGCCGTATAATCGAAATGAGAAAGAAGAAAGACGACGCACACACACACACATAAAAAAGATTAACTGCTCTCGGGGGCTCTTGAAATTTTTGGATATTTGGCAATTTGGAAAAGGCGCAAGAAAATGCTGGACACAATAAAATAATGAGCACCAAATTACACAAAGCGTGGAAAAATGGCCGTGGGCACCCATTAGCCGGTCGCAGAGTGAGCAGTCGAAAGAAGTGGGTAGGGAAAGGGGGGCAGGGCAAGCTAAAATGAATTCTAAAAGCTTTTGCGACAAAGTGTTGACAACCATTTTGGTAATATGCTCAAGCAGACAGCACTTGCCCGGGTCCGGGTCTGGGCCGGGCCTAGACAGGCATCCTGCCGAGAACGAGAAAAGGATGCTAAAACAATTACAACGACTGCCGAGGACAACAACAGCAACAACAACAACAGCAACAAGGACAATGACAGGCGCAGATTCCAGCTAAATTTATTTGCTCTGCGATAATTTTAAAGAACAAAGAAAGGCAGCATTGCGAAAGGAAAGGAAAGAAGCTGTAGCTATAGCAGGGGCTTTAATTAGCCCCGGATATGCGCACTGGATAAGGCTAAGCGCTTTATTAATACCAACTGCATTCGGGTATAATCGCTGTTTGCCACATAAATTCGGAATTTGCAACTTTAATTAAAGTCTCCTCTAAATAGTATGTCCTCCAAACTGGGTTAAGCTACGTTGCTTCCGCCACAAATCATTCCGCGTGACCTTAGCGAAAAGAACAAGCGAATGGCTTCAGTTGGGCGAGGCAGACATTAAGATACCCTTTGCACAATTGTAGAAAACAAAAGGCAGAGTCTTCTTACGCCTTCTGCTTTCTCACTCTATACACATAACCTGCCAAAAAACATAGCATACCAGCAGGTGCAGGCAGCTCTGCTCAGAGCTTGGACACTAACTTGAATAACATCTGTTTTAATTAATCGATTAGACTGCAATTAAGAGCAGACCTTCATATTATAGTAAGCTAAGTAGAGGCCAAAGTCAGAAAGATATATCTGTTATGCTTTGCTTAGAAATTGAATAGGAAAATTAAATTATTGATTCACAGAGGCGTTGGGCGTGTCAAGCAACATTTAAAATAAGCTTTATCTGCTCATAGCATACAGAAACCTGCATGCCCAATTTAGTGTCTCTAGCTTTTATAATAGCTGAGATCTGTGTGTTCATACAGACAGACAGACCAACAGATTGACAGGCAAACAGACAGACGGAAGAACAGACAGAGAAACATAGCTAAATCGACTCGACTATTGATCCTGAGCAAGTCACGCCTTCTTCTGCCCGTTACAAAGCTAGTCACGCCTTCTTCTGCTAGCAAGTCACGCCTTCTTCTGCCCGTTACAAAGCTAGTATACCCTTTCTTTCACATTTTCAATGGTCGAAGCCCATAAAAATACAGCCCTGGCTACGTTGTGCAATTAACTGTGGCAAATTATACGCGGCACTTGCAACAATGCGTGTAATTTTCACCACTGTGTTTTCATTTCATTTTCATTTGCGTTTTCATTTCGCTTTTCATTGGTTTTTTTAGAGACTGATTTCATTTGGGCCGCCAACTTTTCTAATTCTTTTGTGATTGTTATTTGTGCCCGGAACTTTTTTACTTCACTTACTTATTCACACTTCTTCCTTATCCATTCTCTACTTCCCTTCAGAGAGGGTAGTTTAATACGTTGTGCCATAAGAAATTTGTAGTCAATTTCAAAGTGAAATAAAACTTGTACTGCCCCTTTTCACTTTCCCCCTTAATTGAAACTGACGAGTTCATTTTACTTTATAGATATTCCGTTTTTTATTAAAATTTAATCTTTAGTTTACAACTAAACGCTTAGCAACTAAAATTGTTGTCGATGTAACTGAAGTACAGATAGAACTGTATGCTAAAAATTCATTAGGATGGGGAGGAAACTTTATCAAATTAAAAATCGAATAAATTCAATGGGAGTAATATGTATGTTCTCTTCTTCATCTTCATCTTTCACTTCAGCTTCGTTATTATGCTTTGTTTCTCTTTAAACTATGGACCGATTTGATGCTATATGCATATATATATTTATATTTATATAGATTTTTGTATTGTATTTAAGATCTGTAATATTCAGCTTTAAAACGAGCGTATTGCTTATGAGAAGTTCGTCTAGTTTAGGTTAGTTCCGATGTAAGTTCCTTTAATAAGTCTGTTTATCAATGTATGTGTGTGTGTATGAGTGTGAATCTGTATTTCTGTGCGTTCTGCGGCAGGTTTAATTATCGATTTAATTCGGCAATTAATAAATTTATCAAAACTTAACATCACATTGCTTGTTTGATGCAATTCGAGAGTTTCAATATGCTAAACGCTATAATATCTATATAGTATATATAATTGGTATTATTTATGATATTTTTAGATGCATGAAATTGTTTTTTATCTGTCTGTGTGTGTGTGTGTGTGTAATACTTGTTTGTCTTAACATGTTGAAAACGTTGCTTTACTTTGACTTTTTTCATTAGGTTTCTGCTTAATTAGTTTAATGAATTAATTATTAAATTTAAATGCGATATGAAGTGATCTTTTAGTTCGTTAGCTAACTATGGATGTGTGTGCTCGATACAAATGGATATATATATATAGATTAAATGCACTGTTCTGGAAGTGTTTTCAACTCTATACATGTTACATATGTTTGCTGATATATCCGTAACCGTATAAATGCGGCAGTGTTTATCTGATAGATAGGTAGGTATATTGTTTAGCTTGAAGTCGGAGCTATATTCGATTCGATTTGATTTGATTTAAATGCTGGGAACTTAGTAGAAACGCTTGATGACGGACGTGGTGTGGAGTGCAAGATGTGAGTCCTGGTATCAAACATTGTTCTTGCGGAAGATATCGTTCGGGTGCTGGTTGCTGCTGAAGTTCTGGCGCGTGGAGCATTGCTAGAGTGAGAGAGAGAGAGAGAGAGAAAGAGAGAGTTGCATTTGATGAGTATTTTATGCGTACATTATCAGAGTAGAGTCGAGTCATCAGTCGAGTACATGACAGCCGAGTCAAATGATTGCATTTTAATTGCCAAGCCTGATTGGGTGAGTGGGAGGGAAGGTAGTGTATACAGCGCCTACATTACCACACACACACACACACACACGTACGTAATTATCGGCGCATTGGGGTCGCCTGCCTGTGCTTAGATAATGATAGCTTAACCACTTTACACCGTTTCCCATTTGTGATTTGACGTTGTGGTGTCAGTTGGCCAGATCCAGCCTAGGCCTGTGCTTGTGCTTGGCTATTAAAATAATTGCCTCCCCCCGCTGCTCCACCCCTTTATTATGGCATGTGACTGCCCCTTGTCTGTTGCGCCCCTCCTCCTACTGCGCTCATTAGTGTCTCTGTCTCGTTCCAATTTCCAATATCGCAACTTACCGCTTGCTTCTTTTCCCAGGACTTCATGGCGGTTTTGTATTTCTCGAATTCGTGACACCAATCCGAATAGATTTTCTGATAATCATTGCTCTTGTTCGGTGGCGTGCATCTACAGGGGAGAGGGGAGTTATATCTGCTGCAACTGCTAATTCATTTCATGACTGTGACTCACCTGTGTGCATCCACAGTAATGTTGTAGCTGCACAATAGCGAACCGCCCAAATGGCAATCATAGCGTCCTCCATCGGCCTCATTCACCGATACCACAACCAGTCCACGCTCTGTGGTCTCAATATACTTGGTGGGGCTGTACTTGATCTCATAACTGAATACAGAGAGAGAGAAGAAAGTGAATGGATTATTATGCTAATTATATTTCACAGACTGTGCCACTTACCGTCCCCTGTCCTTGGAGTGATGATACCAGGTCACCTGCTCGTTCTTCAGCACCTCAGGAATCTTAACAAAGCAGCCCAGATGCACACTCTGGCCGTAGGTGACAACGATTTTCTTCTTTAGCACACTCGAGTCACATATGTCGCTGGTCTCATTGGCCACATCCTGTTAGAGACAAAGTAAGTTAATATTTCTCTCTCTCCCACTCTCTCTCTGCACTCCTCCTTACCTGCAACAGATCCAATTCGTAGGGACGGCACGTGTTGGCCTCCTTGTCCCAGCCGCAGTAGGGATCACGGACACAACGGAAGCAATTGTCGTAACGGCGATTGCACATTGTCAAATCGATTTGCTTGATGCGATGATCGGTGCCCACATAGAGGGATTTACGTGTCTGGCTGATTTCCATTACCTGAATGGCCTCGTTGGGGTGCCACCTCAAAGATGTCCAGTAGCTTGGACAGTGATTCCCCATTGCGATAATACTGCACGATTTTGTAGATGCGGCCCAGATTGGTGCCCACATAGTAAACAGTGTATTCCTGGTTCAGTATGTCGATTTTAATTCTGCAAGCAGAAAAGAGAAGGCTTTAAAGTGGGAGGTACATGTGCAGGTGTGTGTGTGTATGGATGTGTGAGGTCTGTGTATGTGTATTTAATATGATAAATGGACAGTCACATTAACGTATTAAATGCGGCCACATCTGTGCGCATTCTTTGCGCCTTTTTGCATATTAATAACGTGCACCTGAGCGGGTGTTGTTACAACTCTCTGTCACTGCAACTGCCGCAAATGAAGGTATTAAAATTCGTCACATGATTTCCTCATTTTCCTGGCAATTAATGCATACACATAGAAACCCAATGTGAATAAAATTACTTTTTATTCAAGTGTTTTTTTTCCGCATTATTATTTATCTATTTATACCCTTCGACCATTGAAAATGGTCAAAAAGGGTATACTAACTTTGTGCAAAATGCAAATGTATGTAACAGGCAGAAGGAGGCGTGGCAGACCCCACAAAGTATATATATTCTTGCTCAGGATCACTAGCCGAGTCGATTGAGCCATGTCTGTCTGTCTGTCCGTCTGTCCGTCTGTCCGTCTGTATGAACGCACAGATCTCAGCTATTATAAAAGCTAGAGTTACCAAATTTGTCAGGAAGACTCCTGTGTGGATCAAGCAGATCAAGTTTATTTCAAATGTTAGGTGCCACGCCCACCGCCCCCACAAATCAATAATTTAATTTTTGAACTCAATTTTTAAGCGCTGTTTAAAAGATAGAACTTTCTGACTTAACATATACTAAGCTTAATGAAATATCTACGTAGTCTCCAAATTTCAGTCCGATCGGACAATAAACACAAAAGTTATTTAAGAAAGTATGAGCATAAAACCAAGTGCGTCAGCTAACAAGGGGAGGCGGGCGAGCGCGTAGCACGAGCGCCATCTGTCGGGATTAATTTCAAAGCATGTGCATATGCATATGTGTATGAATTTAAGAAATTAAACTACACGGGAACATACTAGGTCGAAGGGTATCCCACTGTCGCGTGTTGCGCGACTGTTGCTTTTCTTACTGGTTTTAATATGCGTTCGCCATAAATTTTTAAGTAATGCAAAGCATAAAAAATATAAATAATAACAATGCATTGTTGCAACAAAAAGTGGCTATAAAACTTCATCGGAATGTTTTGTAAAGTTATATTATTAATTACACTATTCATTAGACTTAACCGAACCGATGATGTGTCGATGTAATGAGCAAACGATTTATTTTTAATCGTTTATTTTTTCTTGACTATTTTAAATGTGTTTGTTTATTATGCAGGCAATGCGTTATATCATATGATTGGTTTGATATATCTAGCGACTACAATCAGCTATATATTTTCTACACTGCATATATCAAGTTGCTGCTGTTGTCTATTATTACCCTTAATTTAGTCATAATTGAATTGCTAAATATGCTTTAAATTGGGTATCAGTTATGGTATATCTCCCAATTTCTATACCTTATAGTGTTCGCACTCTGCATGTAGAGAGGGTCTGCTATTATCTATGATTACAGTAAAGCAGGTGCTTAATGTGCAATATATCTTTTATTTATTATGATATATTTGGTAATTCCTAAAGGCTATATTGTCTTTCCTTTGCAGACATGTACCTGTTGCTATTATCTATCATTGCAGTAAGTTTCAGCAAGTTCCTATGCCTAAATGTGCTTTAAATCAGGTATCAGTTAAGATATATCTTGCTTATTCATTGCTTTTCACTCTGCACATTTCAAGTTTCTATTAGTATCTAATTATTGCAGTATATTGAATAACAATAGCATACCTTGAATCTACTATCAATCTAGTATATCTGGTAATTCCAATCAGCTATATTGTTTTCGCTCTGCACACATGTAGTTGCTGCTATTATCTATCATTGCAGTAAATTTAATCAACAGTGAATGAGAAAAAGTGCACTGGCAAATTTAACATTCGAGTGCACTCGATTGTATTCATTTTTGTATTTTGAAAATTTGCTTTTATTCATATTTATTCTAATTTTGCGTGCAGAGCACAGAAAGAATAAAATTGATATTGTGTTCTCTCTCGATATTTGCAATGAGAACAAGCACTTTTGACTTGCTTTAATTAAAGCACTCAAATAATCAAATGAATTTACCAGTTGCAATTGATAACTATGTGTAAGAGTGTGCGTGTGTGTACACACACAGATACAGCATACATCTACATGGATTTGCACTTTAACAGGCAAACCTCAAAAGGAAACAAATCGTGCATATATGCTATGCAAAGAAATTAAAAATTGAGCAAAAAAGTGTGCTACGAGTGCCACATGAGATATGTGTAGAAGAAGTACAATACGTGAGAGTAAGAGAATGTATATAGAAGTGGGGGGCGTGGCAGATAACAAATGGAAATAAAACTTACTTGTCAACAACGAGCTTTGTGAACACCAAATCCCTTTTATAATAGACCGGATTGTTGTGCTCGTGATTTACGGCTTTGTCCATAAGTGGATGAGAGCGTATGAAATTGAGAACAGTATCTGGTAGATTTGAGGTATCGTTGACACATGTGCCGGGTCGCGGTTCTGGCACACGGGAATTCAATACAGGCAGCCATGCAGAGTTCGATGAGGATTGTTCCTTGAATTTGCCTGCAAAAAAGAGAGAGAGAGAAAGATGAGACTCTATAAGTTGTAGATTTATATATATATATGGTTTCAATATGCTTTCAATTCGCTTTTCAGGTGCAACTAAACTTTTAAATCCGCAACACCAAAGTGTCGGCTGTTCTCTCTCTATCTGTGTGTGTGTGTGTGTGGCAATAATCCATTCAAATGGATTTTCTAATACGATTTATGCTGGAAAAGAGAGTGAGGCAAAATTACAAAACACTCAACGTGCGAGAGCTGCGCTAGCTCGGCTACCTCTATTGGATTTATCGCCAACTCCCCCAACTGCAATCGCAATCTGTCCCTGGGACTGTCAAGTTGGTTTGGGTGCAGCACACATGAGCACACGGCGGGGCGGGGCAGCAGCAACAGTGAGAATGTGCAGCAGCAGTTTGCAAATAAAATTTGCCGATAAGTTGCATTTGCCATTTGCCATTGCTTTATCTGTTTCTATTTCACTATCATCCCCCCATACCTCGCTTATCTTCTATCTTTCTGTATTCTTTTTCTATTTTCCATTACAATTTCCACTCAAAGCACTTGAGGGATTGAGCGCAATTTAGTTGGTCCAAAACAAAGGAGAAAATTGCACGTCAGTTTGCAGCGCTTCGGTTCAGTTTGGTTTGGGTTAGGTTTGGGGTTGGGGCTTGGCTCTGGTTTTGGTTAGGCGGGGTTTGGGGTTTTGGGTTTGGTTTGCCTCGGTTGACAGTTGGCAACATTGTGGCTGCGATAACGTTCATCACATCACAACGGGCTACCTCCTGGCTGGCTGTCTGCCTGGCTAGCTGGGCATCCATTTTGCATACAACACTTAACATTCACACAACTGCGCTCAGCACATGCATATATGAGTTTTGAGCTGCGAGGGTTGCCAAAGAAGTTGTGGAATTAAGTGTACTATTTAGTTTACAGTTTATATTGTTATTTTGTATCTGAGAGTGACTGACTGTTTACTGTTTTATGTTTTGTGTTCATAACTTGTCTTCTATTCGATCTTATTGCCTTCTATTCCCATTTTGTGGTGTTACGCAACACTTAAACACGGAACTTATACAACATTATATTTATTATTGTTATAAAACACTTCAACTGCATTTATAAAGCATTTTACACTTTATTACAAAGACTTTACTATACACAAGTGTCATATCAAGAGTTTTAGTATATTTTTTAAACGTATCTTCGTTTTATTCTTGCATATACTCTTTTATTGCCCATTTATCTATGTTATACAACACTAAAACTACATTAATACAACCCTTTTACACTCAGCTACCCTATACAACACTACAATATAGACTTTATATACTACATCACGTTCATATCGAGTCTTATTGTTTTGGTTATTATATATATACTCCTAAAGTTGCCATATTCCGTAATTATATAACACTTAAACTAGACTTTGCATTTTATATACGCTTTAAACTACCCTCGCATCATATCGTACTCACCATTGAATGCGGCTTGCACCTCGTTAATGTGGAAACTGCAGACGGCTGATCCAATCAGGCCATTGGTGCTGGTTGTGAACGTGGCATAGAATCGAGTCTTGTCCGTGGGCAGCTGATAAACCGATTGTATCTCATTGAAGTAAAACGGAAACTCGCCCGAAATGCTACAGTTGAGCCGGGCCTTCAGATAGGTGGCCCAGTTGTGGGCCAAAAGATTCTTGCCCCCGACATCCTTCTTGCAGACACGTGCAATGCGCGAATAGACCGCTTTGCCGCAGTTGATGTACTCCACGGCAGTTTCCCGGAAGAAGAAATACACGTAGTCCCCGATGTCAAATGAGCCCACAAAGTTGGGTTCTACACGCGAGAGAGAGAGAGGGAGAGAGAAAGAAAGAGGGAGAGAGAGAGACAGGGAGGCAGATTGATGAGTTTCGCTGTGCAAAACGATCTACATAATTGGATAGCCTAAGCGGCTTAGCTGAAGGCTACTCATGACTCGTATCAACACACAAACACACACACATACATACAACACATAAATCCGTATATGTGTGTGAATGTGTGTGTGGGTATTCGCAGTGCAAACAAAAGGGATTCATGCGCGAAATCATTTGTAACGCACCACAGAATCCTTTTTTCAATTTTATCTAGAGCCGCAGCTCTTCAGCTCCGACTTAGGAGGCAGAGAGCGAGTGGGAGAGTGGCAGAGTGTGATAGAGAGGGAAGAGAAGGAGCGAGTTTACTTACTGTCCAACCACTTGGAATCATATTTGAGCGTGCGCTTGAATTTGAATTCTAGGCGCTTTGCCGACGTATTATACAAATCCGTGCGAAAGATCACAGTATCCGCCTTCGTGAATTCCGCATTTGTGCCCGAGTACTGCGTGTGTGTGTGAGAGAGAAAGAGATAGAGAGACAAAAAAAGGGGGAATCAAGTGTTTGCGTAGGATGTTGTGAGATTTTGTTGAGTTTATTGAAAGCAATCGCTTTGTGTGTGCGGCTTGCTTCCTTTCATTCTCTCGCAGTGCAGCTGACATTGAGAACATAATTGCTTACCAATCCGGGTAGTCCACCAGGGTTGCCCTCCTCCACATAAATGGCTGTAGAGTTGTCCATGGGATCGTAGGGGCACTTGGCAATGCCCTGTCCAACACCGATCACGTACTCTGAGCGAGGCAAGTGCGTCAAATTGGACTGTGAAAGAAAAGAGGGAATTAGTTGTGAAGAATCAAAAGAGGGGGAGGGGTTGGAAAAGGGTAGAGCCAAAGGTATTAAAAAGCACTTGTAGCACTTGCTTTAAAGAACTGCCTTAAATGCATAAATAAGCTCAGCAAATGCAACTAAATTGTTTGCCCTAAAAAGTATGCTATATTTTTGATTTATACTTGAAAAAGGGAATTTTATATATTAAATATGAAGATATGCAGCTGTTCAACTATTTTAATTGACTTTCCTTTCTTACAAATCTTCAATAAATATTCCTGCCACAATTTACAAACGTTTCACCGACTTGCCGCAAATAATTGATATTTATCAATGTTTTATTTCCCTGCCCATCTACAATTTCAGCAGTGTAATTGCTCAAGTATGTGTTGTGCTATCTTCCTCTTTCTCTCTTTTTACCTTGCTCTCTTGCTATCTCTTTTTCTTACTATCTCCCTCTCGCTCTGCACGCTCTTACAAGTTTTCTGCTAATTGTCCAAGCTGATTGGTGCTGTCGAAATACAAATGTTCACTATACAATGTATGATATATGGTATATATGGTTTATTTGGGCAACGTGCAAAAACAAAGAACAACAACTTGCCAATCCTCAAACTCAAATATTGTTGTTATTTTTAGCTTGTTTACTTTGTTTTCCTTTTCCTTCTTTACAGCTGCCTTTATTTTTCTTCTTCCTTTTTTGAGTTCTTGTACTTCTTGCGAGTACAGAAAATCAAAATGCATGCTTTATTGTTAAATAAGTCTAACTATCTGGTGTGTGTGTGTGGGGAAGAGGGGATAGTGGGGTCAATTGTGGACCTGAGGTGTGTTTGATTTGTATGCGTTGCAAGCAGCTTTCGGGTTGCAGCTGCTGCACACACTAATGACTATTTTCACAACGAGACAAAGACAACAACAACAAGAGTTATATAACTAGCACGAGGGAGAAGTAGGAGAAGGGAGAAAGAAAAGCAGAGAGTGATGCCTTGCTCTATACAGTTCATAGATGTTCAAAGGCCATATGCGTTGCTTTGTGTGTGCATCATCCAGGATTGTGATCTAAAGTCAACACAAACACACACATGCATATACCTGCACACACACACACCTGTACACCTGCACACCACATACACCTTCGCACAAGGCCTCGTTTGATACTTTTTGCTGAAAATCTTTTCAAAAACTTGCGTTGTCATAGCCACAAAAACTTGTCCTTGACGAGGCTAAACAAACAAATGAGAGAGGCAGCAGGAGAGGGAGAAGGAGGGAGACAGAAGGAGAGAGGAAGTTGAGGGTGTCTTTGCGTACTCACATAGATAACATAATCCTTGGGATTGTGTGCGTTGGTGCCACAAACGTAGAGCCTGTCGCCCTGCTGCATCGATTGTATGACTCGCACATGATTCTTGCAATCAAACACCTGAAAAGAGACAAAGCATAAAGAGAGAGCATTAGTATAAGTAAGAGAGAGAGAGAGAGAGAGTGAGAGAAGTAGAGTGAGCTGGCATTAGCACAACTTTTTGAAAACTAAAGATGCCACAAAGTATGCTACGAAAATTGCGCTGTAAATCAGCAAGAAACCTCGAATCGACTCGCTGGTGCTTGTGCCACAATTTGTTGCAATTGCACGCGTCGCTGCTGCAGCTAAATCAATTGGCAACAATGCAACAATGCTGGAAAATGCCTGCCCTGACACAGGCAGACGCACAGCATTATGATGACTTAAGCAAGACGCACACACGCCCCGCCACACACACACGCCCCTTTCCCCATTCACACACTCTCGCTGCCTGCACCAAAAACAGTTCAATTGACATCTCTAGCGACGCGCGCCACATGTGGCA
Source organism: Zaprionus nigranus (assembly GCA_018903425.1). NCBI lineage: Eukaryota > Metazoa > Arthropoda > Insecta > Diptera > Drosophilidae > Zaprionus > Zaprionus nigranus. The sequence continues at coordinate 1,772,287 of JAEIGD010000010.1, forward strand.
TGCAGCACAAAACTGAAACTGAAGCTGAAGCTTGCCACAAATTGAAAAGCCACAAATAAATTGAAAAAGATTTCAAATGAAAGGATTTGCTGTCACATTATAAACGAGTTACAATAACAGCAGCGACTGTGGCAGCCTCGTCAGCGGCGGCAAGTGAAGCCCTCTCTCACTTTGAATCGTAGCGCGGGATTCGGCTTCAGAATCGGAATCGAAATCGGATTCGGTTTTCCAATTGCAGCAACGAAGCGCGCAGCACACGCGATGCTCTCGAAAAGAAAATTGATTCAGCACACACGAGCTTCAAGGAGCTGACTGTCTGTCTGTCTGTCTCTGTCTGTTTGCCCCACTGTAAGTCTATCCCTTCCACCGTCTGTCTGTCTATCTACCCCACTATCTCTTTCTTTCCCTTCCTGTGTGTGGCTGTGTGTAATCAGTAGGTGCCGCCTGAATGCTCAGCATATGATATAAAAATCAATCAAATGCCAAGCAAGTTACACGTTGTTGCCACCCCGCCGCGTTGCACTTGCCATTTATGGGGCAAGTCATGCTATAAAAAAAGCGACTAACCACCAATGCATCCCCTCCTCTACATTGCTTTGTTTATTTATAAGGTTAACCGCATTTTACAGTTATTGACTCACCTGACTTTTGCCCTTCGACACGCAGCTAACCACATCGTCACGCGTTGGCTCCAGGTTGATTACATCGCGCTGCAATTGAAAATAGATAGAGGAAAATATGTTGAGAATTTAATTTGATATAGTTTCTTATGCAGGTATCTAATATATACTTATTAACTAGGGATTGATTGGAATTATAGACATGTTGTTATACTTGTAAAAGGGCATTATAATGTGCACCAACTGGAATATGTATACGTAACAGGCAGAAGGAGGCTTGAGAGTTGGTAATCAAGTATATATTTATAATCATTATCAATAGTTAAGTCGATATAGCCATGTCTGCCTGACTGTCAGTCCGTCCTTATGTCTGTGTGTCTGTTCTACCGTATGATATCTTACATCTTAGAAACTATAAGAGCTAGGACCACTAAATTTGGTGACAATATGTTTTACTATTGCGTGCTGATCAAGTTCATTTTAGAATTTAGCCACGCCCCTTTTCTTTATCTAGCGAGTATATCACAGTCGAGCACAATGAACATTAGCTAATGTTCTTGTTTATTATTTTCTTTAGATTGTTTGTACTTAAATCTATTTTAAATTGATTCTTATCTAGAGTATTTAAGCAAATGTCATTTAAACTATATGTAAAATAATCCTACAATTTCATAAATTCATTAATTTCACTTTCATGAAAACATAAACAAATGAAAACTTGAATAATAATATGCCTACTTTTCAGACAATCAACTATAAAATCAATTGAACAAAGTTCTCTTGATGAATAAGATGATTAATGCTAAATAAACAAATATCAAAATAAATAGCAATTGAATGCAATTGAATGGCAAGTGCGAATTGCATAAACCAAAGAGATGTTGTTGCTGCTGCTTATTAACGCTGGCAATTGCTACAAAACCTGCCGCAATTGTGGAAAGCTGGCAACGCAGCAAGGCAAAGGCAAGTTGGCATAGAACCTTCTACCTTTTCTCTCCCTTTCCCTCTGCGCCTCCTCCTGCTCTCTTTTTGACTACGCATAAACTACAACTAGCTGGGAGGGGAGGGCAGAAGTACACCCCGTGCGAGGCCTACTTGGGGCCAAGTTGGTTGACTGTGGCATGTAGCATGTAGCAAGCTTTCAAGCAAATTGATTTATAAATCACGTAATGTAACGAGCTCATACGAAATATTTTCAAGCGAAATGCGCGCACGCACAACCACTACACACACACACACACACACACACATAGGCCACCCTCACACACACACACACACACACACTTACACACAACATAGGCAGCACCACAGCGCGTCCACATAAAGCCGAAATCATGTATTATTTAGTAAAATTTGCATTTGCCGCATAAAGCAGCCGCAACGCGTCTCAACATGGCACCTTGGCTGCCCAAATGATGCCCCAGGGGGCGGGGGGAGTGGCAACGAAGACGGCAGTGCGGCGCAGTTACTGGCAGTGTGTGAAATAACACATAAAATATATTGACGTATGCCGGGACACCAACTACACACGGCAAAAAGGCCAAATGGGCCTGGCCAGGTGTGTGTGTGCTTGCCTCGAAACGTGGCAGCAGCGTCTTTCGGTTTTACGATACGTTTGCGGCAAGTCGAGAGCACTGTTGCAGGTGCACAGTTCTCCCATTTGCCATTCGCCCTCCTTCTCCTTTATTCCACACAGCTAATGCTGTAGTTGAAGCTGTTGCTGAGGCCAAAGCCACACAACGTTTCACTCATAAAACACGCTTTTGTATGACATAAATTCATAAACAGCCTCACACACACCCCAGCACACACACACACATGCACACACATTTATGTATTACCTTGCCTCAACTGTACCTAGAGATTTGTACAGCATGTTCGTATTATCGATAATTCGCAACTTTGACGTTTATGTGAAATTACACACACACACACACACACACCTCTACACTGACAGCACCTTGCGCAATATATGAGCAGCTAATAAAGCTGATTGCATTTTGCAATTTATTCGCTTACTTTTTCAATAGTTTTTGCTGTGATTTAGTAGGGGTATCCGCAAAATAGTGAGTTCATACAGACATTTTGAAGGTATTTTACAACTTATTTGCTTGCCAGCATTTTTCTATGATAATTCTTTTGATTTCTTACAGAATTCCCTTTTTATATACACATTTCTCTCAGTTTTCGTTAGATCTTTAATTTCAGTAGGGGTATTCTTGCAGAAAGTGAATGAAGTATAGACATTTCTTAGGTTCCTTACTGTCTTATTTCTTGCCAGCATATTCTTATTATAATTTTTATAATGAGCCCTAATTTCCCACTTAAGTTCCTACTTTTCCCTCACTTTTCTTTTGCTTTCTCCGCTTTAAAATATTGTCACAAATTTAAAATAAATGTTTAATTACAAGTAGCAACATGAGAAAGAGAGAGAGAGAAAGAGAGAAGAGACACTTCCACATGCCATTTACCATTTGGCAGCCCCTTTTATTTCTCTCAGTGCACATAAATTATGCGCGCTACTCTCGGCCATTACGACGTGGAAATGTGGAATCTCTGGTGTGTATGTGTATGTGTGTGCGTGTGCACGGCCAGAAAAAGCGGAATGCCCATAATGCAGCCCCCAGAGCGCATATTAAATATGTTTTCTGGACCCTTTTTGTTCTGCTGGACAGAGGCGGAGTGGAGCGGGGCGGAGCGGATGTGGTTTGGGGTAACTAAAATGTGTATATATGTGTATTTTTCACTCGTTTACCTCCGGGGAATCGAAGATTTGTGGCTCGCATTTGATGTGCGCCAAAAAGGTGGCTAAGCTTGGCTATTGTTTTCAGCCTCGTGTTGACAATGTTGGACAACAAATAAAAAAAAGAGGAGCACACACAGGAGGCAGAGCAGGCTTAAGCCATGCTGCGGCAACTACACACTAGCACACACACACACACACACACACACACACACACACATACAAAACAAAGGGAGGGGGCGCGTAATGAATTTTTAAAAATATGCCGCAGTAGCGGCGTTGTGGCAAAGCTTGTTTGCCTAAAAGCGTGCTACACGTTTTATGGCCTCCCAGCTTGTTGTTACGATTTGTGGCCAGGGGAATTGTGCGCAACACAGCAACAACAACAATAGCAATAGCAACAACTGCTGCTCGGACCACTCACAAATGTAACAAATGAAACGAAACTCGACTCGTGGGAGGCTTAGTCTAAAAGCAAATGCTCGGATTATACTTATATATCGCAGTAAATACCCATTGTTATAGCCCCTACTTGTAAGGGGGGGTTATATCTATATATATAACTACCATACTTACATCACAATATGAAGCGGATATATTCTGCAAATTCAAACGGAATACGCGATCCCTGTAAGTAGATAAAAATCACATTAGTTGAGCTGATTTAGTTTGTAATATTTTTGTAATATCTGTGAATATATACATTACTTAATCTATAGCTTAGTATATAGCATAGTTACTTACATGGCGCCCACATAGAGCGAATCGCGCTCCTCATTCATGTGGAAAGTGCGATAGTAAAGTTTGCCGCATGTGAATTCGCGCACATGATCTGCAAAGAAAGAGAGGGAGAGAAAAGGCAAGAGTGAGTGAGTGAGCAAATAGTTAGCATAGTTTTTTGCTCGTCCAATATTTAGACAACAAATTTTCTTAAGTGAGACGCAGACAGAAGTCGCAGTTGGAGTTGAAGTCGTAGTCCAAGTCAGTGGAGGAGTGGAAGTCGAGAGGTCACAGTCCCTTGTTCGCGTCCGGCACAAATGAGCGGCTGTCAACAAAGTTTATGCAGAGACGTTGACAAAACGCAAACACAGTTCAGTCGACAGCCCGGCAGGGGTACTGGATAGGGCGACGGGGGGTGGTCTACAAAGGACAGCCACAGGCTGGCCACACACAAAGACTAACAGGGAATTACGAGCGAGGAGGCAGAAGGGTCAGAAATGGGTGATTGCAGCGCATGTGAGTGAGATATCCCATTTCAATCAAATGACATTTTAACATTTCTCTGCCCCCCCCCTGCCACTCCCCCGCCCCTCTCTGCTGTCTCTTGCTTTGCCGGACACTATCGCCAGCCAACGTCGGCGTCAACAAATGTAGCCAAAGTGCAAGCTTTAAATGTTGTTTATTTACTTTTAACTTTGGCCAACACAAATACGCACACACACAAAGAAAGAGAGAGAAAGAGGGACAGAGACATAGAGAGAAGGAGATAGGCAGAATGCACTGCTGAGTGTGTGTGTGTTAACTTTATATCCTATTTCAATTTAGAAACTTCGCTGCAAAGTTGCCACCAACTACAGCACGCAAAAGTATGCTACAAAAAGTCAGCCAGCGAAATTGTCTGAGGCGCAGCAATGTAGGCAACGAAATAGTTAATATTGTATTTACCATACCTATTGCAAGCACAACCATCAATCAATCAATCATGCTCGCTTAATTTTAAGCAACATACATGAAATGGGCCTTATTAATTATAACCAAGTTTATTTACATGCGATAATTGCGCATGTGTGTATGTGTGTGTGCCAGTGCCTTATTATGTTAATTTCATTGACGTCGCGCTGTCTGCGCATTGTTTGCTTTACGGATGATTTGTGAGTGTGGGAACTGGGTCTCTGTTGTCACACAAGGCGGCAAAAGCGCTGAGCAGGCAGTTACTTAATTAAACTAATTAATATTTGCTTAGAGTGCCTGACCACTCACACACACATGCACACACACAGATACACATATACATGCATATGTACATATATACAAGCCTGCTCAGCGTATTGTCATTTAATGCCGCTGTCAAGGCAGGCAAACTCTAGTTATCGATATGGATACGACGAGCAATTAATTTTCTGACATTTCTTACAGTTATGTGCTGTCTCTCTCTCCCTCTCTCTCACTCTCTGTTTGTGTGTGTGAGTTAAGAAAATTGTCAGCTGTCGCCTGAGTTTATCTAACTGGTTTAACAGACATTTCCACATTTGCAGCTGTAATTGCAGTCGCAAATCAAATTGAAATTCCAAAATACTTTATAATCTCTCTGTCTCAGGCTCGTTCTCTTTCTCCCCCTCTCTTTCTACTGAATTGAGAGTTGACCCCAAACAAGAGTTGTCAAATCAAAATAAAAGCAGCTTTGCTTGCAACAAAAGGCAACTCAGATATGTAGAGAGAGACAGAGAGAGAGAGACAGATGTATCGTATATCGTATGACTAAACTCGCACACAACAATGGAAAATGCAAATGCCTCTTCACTGCCTTTGTCTACGCTTTTTCCCAGCTATTTTTGATTTCCGATTTAAAGAACATTTTGGACAAAAGCAAACACGGTACCCCAAACCCCCTCCCTTCTCTCCCCTCTTTCAGCCTGACTAAAGTAGCGGCATCAATAAAGAAAAAAACGAACTGAATCTGCGTCTTTTGTTTGCCAACGGAAAGCAACTACAACTAAAGCAACAACAACAAGAATAACAACACTAGCAAGGAGTACAATACTTATACTTGTGCGTGTGTATGTATGTGTGCGTGTGTGTGTATTTTTGCATATATTGCGCACAATTCGGGTAAATGTCCTTGCCAAACCGGAAGTCGACTTGGATACGCTTGAATTGTTATTGTACCCAGCAATGTCAGAGTGTGTTCGAGTCCTGTGTGTGTGTGTGTGTGTGTACTCGCATTTGTTTGCTGCTTTCTGTCGAACTTTTTCCGCATTTATTTCCTTCTTTCTAAGCTTTTTTCTTTAGCTCGTTGTTGGCCACTTTTCCGCTGCTTGCCTTAAAGTCAATGACTTTAAAATATATTTCCGATTTCCTGCGCATTTTTCCTCATGGTCTCAAATGTCAATGACTCAAGCTTGAGATTAATTTGGCAGTATAAACAAGTGGAAGAAGAACTTAGAATAAGTACAAGATAATGATAAAACGAGCTAAACAAATTGAGAAGAACTTAGAAGAAGTATAATATAATGACAAAACGAACTAAACAAAGCGAGCTTTTATCTTAGAGTGTAGAAAGCGCATTAAGCATGAGTGAAGTTTTTTATCTTTAGCAAAAAATTGCTGAAAGTTGAATAAAGTTGTTTCATGTGCAGAGAGCATAACGCGAATGTTTTGATTGAATTAGAAATGGTTTGAGCTTGAAATAAAGTTAGAGGAGCTTTTAGCTTGATTAGATGTGCTTTAAACTAAGCTTTCCAATATGGTTGTTAAGCTGTTTGGATTAAGAAAACTTTTGACAGTAAAAAGCTCCATAAAGACTTTGAATGAAGTTTTTAAAACATGCACTAAGCTTTAATGCGCTTTTAAGCAAGTTAAATAGAAACCCGTCTATAACTTGATGCCCCTTTTTCCACACTAACACGGCCTCCTACACCCCTTCCTTCTTCTCCTTGGCGCCTCTCGCTCGTAATGCCACCAAAACAAGCTCATAAAGTCCCCTTAAATCGCTCGGCACAGATACATATGCCATATTGGCTTAACAGACATGACTATTAATTGGGCCTTTATCAATATGCTACCAGTCTGCATGGTACATAGTTAAATTTCTGTACCCCCCTTGCAAGTAGCACTGTAAATGTTTTTATTGAGCTTATTAAGGCGCAAACAGCTTCGATGTGGCAAACGATCTGTGGCATATTTACGAGGCCAATTGCCACGACAACGAGGACAAAATGCTGCCACTAGTTTTGCCTCGTTTCAATCGTTTGCCGCGTCTCTACAATTGTCGTGCTAAACGAAGAAGTCTATAAAAACATTATATATACATACATATGGAAAGATGGTCATAAATATGTGCACGAACAACAGGCTAAAGGCGGCACAGTTTATGGCAGGATAAGACAGAGGGAAAGGGTGTCTAGCTGGAATTGTTGTGCCTGCTTCCCCCAATTGTGAAGCAGTTATGGCAGGGAAAGTCTATCGTCTGTTCTTTCTACTTCTGTCTATCTTAACTCCCCTTCAGTGTCATTAATAAATTACTAATGGTACAGCAGCTAATCGCAGCAAGTTGTATGCATAGTTGCTTGCAACATATGGAGTTAAGCTCTCTACATATTTGCAACTTACTGTTGCACATTGCAAGCAGGTGAACATCATTAAAACTGTTACCAAAGCCAAAAGGCTGTCGTAAAGCAAGAGTTCCCCTTCTCTCTATCTGTTTCTCTATGGAGACTTCTCTAGAAACTCTCTTCTCATTCCCTTAAAGACTTTTCGGCTTTATTTGCTTTTAATCCAAGTCCAATCAAAATCAAATTGCATTTACGAGCTCTTTGCCTTTCAAAAGCGCGCAATTTGATGGCATCCAAAGCGATTTTGGCTTTGACTTTGCTGCTTACTTTAGACTCATTTTTCGATGGGGGATTTTCGTCTTTTATTATGGGTATCTTATGTGTATGTATATGTACTGTACTGTATGCGTAAGTATTTATGACTTCGTATATGTCAATAATTTTTATGCGCTTCATAAATATGCGTGCGTCTTTTACGACCGCCTTGCCCCACTGTGCGACTGTCTCGACAGTCAAATCAATTTCTTCTGTCTCTGTATGTGTGTGTGTGGGGTGGTGCGGAGGGATATGAGGGAGGGGAGAGGGGTTGGAAGGCCATTTTGAAAAGCGTTATTATCGAATCAAATACAAAAAGAATAACGAGAGTCAAATGCAGTGAAACATATTGCAAGCGCGCTTGCTGACATGTCAGAGGGCACACAACACCCACACACACACACACACACACGCACACACACACACGGAGTAAGTCATCGTAGGTAACCCACGGGCAGCCTTTGGTGACACTGACAGTTTCGAGTTGCCTTTGATATGTCTCAGAGCTTGGACCCCTTCGAGGCTGAAAGGCAAAGTCCCATAGCTGCCACAAACAGCAACGTGGCACCTGTACCTGTGCACCTCCCACGCCCCCCGTTCACCCCTTGCTGTCTTGTTGCCACATTTGATGACGGTATCTAAAACAAGCTTTGCATAAGCTTCTCTTTCTTCTTTCCTTTGTACGCGTGCGTGTGTGTGTGTGTGAAGAATTAGAACACAAGCAATTGGGGACAATAAAAAGGGCTGCAGTTGAGATTGTTTAACGTTCATGGATTGCCCCTTCTTGCACTGCCCTTTGAGTGCGTATTCACTGTTATGGAATGGAAATTATTTTAGCAAAGGGGTAAAGTAAGCAGGCATACAGCAGGTAGCTGTAGTCTAGCCTTGTAGTGTCGCTTTGTTGTGTCTCTTTGTAGTAAAATCCCTTTGATATGTGGGATACAAATGTTTTCGGCTGTTTTAACATTTTTTGGCGCATGTTTAAGCTACAAATTTCAACAGCAAACAAAGGAATATCTCTGCAAATCATTTACAAACTCAACTAATCAGAATTTATGACAATTACTTGACTTAAGAAACCTTTTATAATATTTCTTCTCTTTATATATATAATGTATGTATATAAATATATACATATATAATATATCTATCACATCAAGCAGCAAATTTTCCACTTCAACTTAAAGATATGTGGTTTATCTATCTTTAAGTTCTGCCATCTATTTAGAAACTTTTGACATTTCTGCAAATGAAAAGCAGACTTCAGATTTTACTCAAGTTTATCTTCTAATCTCCGTTGCATGTCTGCATGTGTACGTATGTAAATTTCCCATTATTTTGCTGGCTAATTATGAGCAATGACTTCCTTTTCCTGCAACGCACTCTCTCTATCTCTTTCTCTCTCTGTCTCTCTCTCTCTCTGTGTGCAATACGTCAGCATAAAGCACTCGAAAACTGTCTAGACGTCAGATGCATCTAGGCGTGTTGTTATCCACACTTGTGCGCTGATTCGTGGCCTGCGGCAGCCACAGGGAGGCAGGCAAGCAGTTGCAAGTTTCCCTCTCTCTCTCTTTCTCTCTGTCTCTGTTGGTTGCCAGTTGCAAGTTGGCAGACTGCGGCGGCCTGCGCGTACCACGGACAGGGGCGAACCGCTTTCAAGTGGTTGCCATTTCATTTGCTGAGAAATTGCATGTAAAAATAATTAAAACGCTGCAGCGACCAACATGAGATGCAAGTGTTTAATAACTGTAAATGTATGTGTGCAGTGGAGTGTGTGTGCCTGTGTGTGGGTGTCCCTGTGTGTGTCCTGTGAAGTTCAAGCTACAGTGAAGGCATGTAGAGAGTGTTTTGAGGTGCGCTAGAAAGTGAAAGATACTTGTGGCATATGCAGAATTATGTAACTGAAATTTAAGCTTAATTAGTAGTAAGACAGCAGAGTTCTACACATTATAAGGAAGAGAATAATTTAGAGTAGACGAAAATAACAACGTAAATGTATGCGTTGAAAGAGAATAATGTATAATTTTATATATGGGACTGACCTTACATTGATACTAACAGAATGAAGCAATGCGTTGAAAGCAACAAAAGAATTTTTATATTTCTAGATTAATATATCAAGCCCAATTCAATGAAATTTGGAATGCAGAGGTTCTCTGTCTAGCTGCAGCTAAGTTCAACTTATCAAGCACTCACTGTAGCACCCTCAAGACAGCTAATAGCCACTGCTTGAGCACTCCACACCTCCCTCCTCCACCTCATATATCTATTGAGTATGTGTCACAGAGCTATATAGCATACGTTGCTGCTGAGCAAACAGTATAAAATTCGTCATGAATATTGCAAATGCAGCACGCTGATGCTGTTGCTGCTGGTGCATTAAAGTTGCCACCAATGGTGCAGCCAACATGCAGCATGCAGCATGAAGAGGAGTATGCGAAACATTTTCAGCTCTATTTAGTTCATTTTATGGCTGTCGACGGGGCCGCAGTTGAGTTCATTTTGTTGCCAAATAGCAAATGCAAAAACAGAAGCTCATAAAAAGCAGCATCAGCAGCAAGTAAAGGACACCGACAAGGTGCAAGAGTGAGAGACAGATAGGGAGAAAGGTGCAGAGAGAGAAAGGGGGAAAGAGAGAGAGGGAAGGGAATAGAGATAGAAAGGAGCTGGCATTTATGCGGTTTGCTGCTGCCGCTGCTGCTGTTGGCAGAACACAAAAACGCAACAAATGCGGCAAACGTTTCATTTTTGGGTGTTTTTCCCTCTTCCTCTACCCTACCCCCCCTTGCCCACTGCCTTGTTGCAAAGCGGCAACTTCATTTGATGAGCCCGAAGCGAGCAGAGAAACCCGAGCTCAAGTGAGGCACATGTGTGCGAGGCAGAGACTGTGTGTGTGTGAGTGTGTGGCAAGAGTGTGTGTGTGTGTGTGTGTGGCAAGTCTGTGCCAGTGTGTGTGCCTGGGTTTTTGTGGCTAGTGTGTCCATTTCGAGAGCCATAAACGAAGCGAGCCAAGGCTTCTTTTTGTGTGTTGTTGGTTGCGTTTACCTATGGCAACATGCAACATTTTGTGGCAGCAAAATGAGCACTTAAGCATGAAATAGAGAAGACGCCTCCAGAGAGAGAGAGATACCAGAGGGATATGCTAAATTCAACTGTTGCATAATTAAATGCATTATAGAAGGACTCAAAGAAGCTACTGCAGAGATCTAGACAGCTGCAGAGGGAGCAGCATTACGAGGGAGAGAGAGAGAGAAGGGGCAAGGAGAGGGGGTACATGGCTCGGCAACTGTCAAGAGATTTCTGCACATTTGCCAAATCAATTAGTTCGGTAATGAAATTCCATTCAAGTGGACCCCCAAAACTAATGCACATTTAACTCTCTTTTGGGCTCTCTCTCTCTCTCTGTCAGAATTACAAACGCAAATTAGCATTAAGTGAGTTGTTTGTCATTTCGTACAGTGTTCCCTGATGTGCACAGCCTCCCCCTATCTCTACCAGTTCTCCCTTGTAATTACTTGCACAAATTTCATTTGGCATTTGCTTTTAATAATTGAATTTTGTTAACGGCGACGAGAGAGAGACATGTCAAACTTGTCTTTAGCTAGTTCGACTTTCATTCACATTTGTTGTTGTTGCTGTTGTTGTTGCAATTAATGCGACACTGATTGCACTTTTGCATTACATAATTAATTTTGCCAGTTTGAGAACTCTCCTCGTGTTTCGTAATCGAATCGTTATGCTCTATGGGCGCAGTTGCTGTGCCCCGATAAAGTCAACTTCCTTTGCAGTTGCTTTAATCAGCCACAAGCTAAAAGACCCCGCGGGGCAGAAAGAGAGGAAGACAGAAAGAAACAGGAAGAGGGCGAAAGACAGAGAAAGAGAGCTTGCACTCGAGTTTATCAATCAAATGTTATAAAACTTTGGCAAGCATTCGTTGTGAAAAGTTTTTCAGCTTAATGATTTGTAAATATAAAGAAAAAACTAAGGGGAAAATGAAGGGGAAGAAGAAATAAGCAAAGGCGGAGATACTCTACAGAGAGTAGCTATGGGAAGTGTAATTTCTATCAGCAGATAGATATGAAACAAATCAAAAAGCAGAGGCTTAAATACACTACATCAATCTAAAGCATTCATCAACAATATCTCCATGCAGCAAAGAGTTATCTAGTCTGCCTCTGAGTTCTTTCCCTCTCTAAAGGTTTCTTTCCCTCTCCTAAAGCTGCTTCCCTCTCTAAGATCCTCCCTCTTTCTCTTGCAACACTTAAACTATGCCCCAAGTCTATCAAACTATAGCAACGCTGACCCATTGAAGACTCACTTTAGTTGCAACGATGATAACAAAGAACTGTGTCGCAAGTTAGGAACGGAGGGCGTGTGGCAAGTGGCAAGTGGCAAGTACTTGCAGTAAGTAAAGTAGTTGCAACTACTTATTTCGCTCATAAATTGTACGTCAAAGTTATCCGAGGGGGCGTGACAGAAGCGCGCGAGAACGTGATTTTGCTGTCGCTTCAAACTTGGACTTTGCTGGACTTTAAAACATACTTTTAATGATGCCTTTTGTACTCTTCCTGCAGCGTGTGGCAAGTGTCGCTGCTGGTGGGGCATGGTCCATGGGGCATGGGGCACGAGTGACAGCAGCTAACATTATATTAATTTTTGCTGTCAGGTGTACGGATTGAAACTCAATTTTATGAGCGTGTTGAGAGTTGTTGTGCGTGCTGTTGTTGTTGTACGTGTTGCTGTTGTTGTTCGTATTGTTGTTGTTGTTCGTATTGTTGTTGTTGTACGTGTTATTGTTGTTGTTGCAAAACTTTGCAGCCACACGGCGTTAACACACTTTGGGCAGAACTCGCGTACAGCAAAGAGGCCGATCAAAGAGAAAACTGGAACATGCCCCGAGGAGGGGGTGCGTAGGGAGTGAGCTGGCTGCCTCACACACACACACACACTCTGATAGGGGGGCAAAGTTAGTGTTACCCACAGCACTGAGCAGCTTTTCTGCTGTGCGTTCTCTGCTCGCTCAGCTTTTGAGCTAACAGCTTTTGACATTGCATTAACGCCAACTGGCGACGCGTCGCAGCTTGTCAGCCGCAACAACAACAAAGGCAAAGAGGCAGCCAGAGGGAGGGTGAGATGAGGAGAGAGAGAGGGGAAGTGAGAGAGAAAGGCAGTAAGAGGATACACGCTGTGGAGCAACGCCTGCACACTTCGTTACTCAATTTGTGGCAAAGAACTTTCATTATGTGAACCTGCACCTCACTGCCCTCTCTCCCTCTCCCGCCCCTCTCTCTCTATATTCCACCCTCTTCCCCCTCCTGTGTGTAACATGTGACTCTCATAAAAGTCAAGCCCCCAATGCCGCACAAAAGCCTGAGTAGTACTCAAACTGAAAACGTGTCACTGAGTTTTAATTGCGCCGACTTCTACATGTAAGCAGCAGCAACACCAACAAAAACAACAAGTGAGCAGCAACAACAACAACAAGAAAGAGAACAGCAACAACAAGGGAACAGCAACAACAATGAGTGCTGAGCTTTGCGCGTGGTCAGTGTTTGGATAATGCCTACGCAGTTCCAGCTTATCATACAGTCGCCTTTTATGGGTCAAGCGGCTGTGCTGCAGTTTTACAGGCACTGTAAGGGACACAGGCACAGGCACAGTGATTGTGCAACTTCGTACGAACTGGGGAAATACACTAGGAGAGTGCTTATACCATTACTTATTGACTTCAGCTTATTCTCGACTTCACTTTGTAGCACTTTAACAACTTTTTTCCTTTTTCAAGATAATTTCTAGTTGTGGCTTTTAAGTAACACTCTATATAAAGCTGTTGATGTTCTCTACTTAACTTTATTGTAATTAAAACCGATTCTTTAAATTTTCATGCGCTTTTCAAGTAAGTTTCTTCAATACTCTACCAATGTTTGCGCTTATAATAGTTACAGAGGAGAATGCTACTTTATTTTATTGTATTTTAAGAACTGATTTCATTTACAAGTTTCTTGTCAGTTCTCTTAATTGTCTTTCTCTGTGCAAACTACTTATGACTTATGCGAACTCCTTTCTTGATTTCATTGTTAATTGCAGAGCTCAATATATTTTTTATATTTTTTTAACTTACTCTCCAGTGGGTTTCTTTAATACATTTTCAATATTTACATTGTTTACTTTGTACAGCATATTCTTGACTTTATTTCCTTGCAATTTTACAAACTCATTCCCTTTATTTCTAGTTAGTTCTCTTGTTTCTCACACTATGTTCGCATTGTTTAATTTCAAACTTGTCTTCTTTCTGTACTTTAAAAATTTCAATCCATTTCCAAGTTCCTTTCCCATTCTCTCTCTCAATTCCCCCTTGATATGTACATTTTTAAGTTGCTACTCAACTTTGACATTGTCAGTCAGTGATTTTTTCTAAAGAATTTTCCCACAGTTTTCTCTAGTAGAAGATATTCAAATCCCTAGTAAATATTTTGTCTAAACAGTTGATTGGCAGCGCTGCTCACTGGCAGCTCTGAGGATATGTAGAATATGCAGCATATATGTTTCTATATGTATAGATACTACTTGCCACAGAGAGAGGCAGCTTCATGTTGCATGCACATGTCCAGTAAACATTTTCTAATAGTTCACGTTCTGCAGCGTGAAGCTGCTGTCCACTGGGGATGGTGTGGGCGGCAGAGGGAGGTGTGTGTGGCATGCAACACACGGCTGGCAGCTATAACCGCAACAGCATAAAACTTCACGTGCCAGCAACAACTTCAAGCTGCTGTTGTTGTTGTTGTTGACGCATATTGTAGTAAACTCGCCGGCTAAGCACTTGTAGCACAGAGAACGTGAGGCGATTAAAGAAAATGCTCAAGTTGTTTGCGCATACTTTTAGCACAGCATACGTAGGTGTCCAGAGAGAAAGAGACAGAGAGAGAGAGAGTGTCCTGTGCCTGGTCTTGGTGCTGCTGCTGCTGTCCAGGACTCACAGTCTATTGACTCGCCATATGCACGTTGTGCAGAAGGAGTTTGCTTAAAAAATGCAGCAGCTGCTTTAGCTAAACTCCGTCTACTAGTCTACCCCTACCTCTCTTCCTTTGCCCCTGCCCCTGTCCCTCTCCTTAGTCCCCTCCTTGTTTGTGTGGTGACTCTGGTGGTTTGTTTTGAGCCATAAATCTAAACGTTAAGCTAAAAACTATACAACATAAAATGTCAACTATAAATTCTCATGGCCGAATAAAGTTTAACTCCCGAGTTCGAGTTTCGTGTGTAGAATGAAAAATTGTTATTTTTATTGATTTAGTTTAATTAATTGCGCGACAAACTCCGTTTCACTGCACACAATTTATGCCTCTACAGAACTACTCCCAAAAGCACTAAAGTGCAGCAGAGTTTTCCACCTTTTTCCGATACTGTTTTTACTACTCCTCCCTCCCTCGTTCTGCGCTGTTGCATGTGCAGTGTTTGCCTCTCTCTTCTCTTCCCCCCTGCCCTGTTGATTTTTGTCAGTTCATTTGTTGACTCAGCGCAGTGGCAGATGTGCCGTGTCTCTATTTTAAGAATGTCTCTCTGAAAGGGAGAGAGAGAGAGGGAGAGTGAAGACAGAGCAGCCTGTTCGACTTGCCTTTTGTTTCTTCTTATTTCGGCACTGCCACGCCCCGCTGTGTAGCATAGAGTGGATAATTATCGATGGAACGACTTCATTAGGCTGTCGGCAGCAGACCCAAGGTGTAGACAAAGCAGGTAAGAAGCCACAAACTCAGCTAGTCTATGCCACTTGCCACTTTTGGCACACAAAGTGTGAAGAGTCAACGAAAGAGAAGAAGAGGAAACAAACCAAAAGAAAAACTGTCGGCAAATCTTCTTATAATTAAACAATAAAGAGATACAAAAAGAAAACAAAAGTAAGCAAAGAAAGAATAGAATTAGAAGAGCATATAAAATACAGGTTTACAAAGCAAGTTATTTTAATCTGATCTACTTATCACAGGCACAAAATCAGTAGGCGTATGGAATGATCAATAAAATGAGATTATTTTATTTCCAGTTCTATATCTAATTATGCAAATAACTCTATATACAGACTACTTAACATATGTAGCCTAAATTTTCTCTACAGACTACTTAACATATTTTGTATTTAGACTTAACAGCGCCTCATAACAGAGTTGCCAAGCTGTTAGTACCCCAACAATAAATAACTAGTTTCATTTTAGGTTTTTTTCGGGGATATGTTGTTAAATTTATAGGTATACTCATTAAATTTTGCCGACAAAATGATTAATGAATTGATTTTTGGACTGACCACAACAAGAGAAGCAACAGAGAAGGCAGACAACAGACAAAACCGACTTCTCCATTTGGTTTCGGTTAATGTAAATGACTCAATAAAACGCCTGGCAGCGCAACATATATTTTTTTGAACCGGTTTTTTTCAATCAAATGCCGAAAGAAATTATGGTGCAAGCCATGGAAATAAAGATATATACATTGATATAACAACTACAGATACAGAAAACTTCTTTGAACTGCGCGTGGCAAGTGCCCCCTTGAATGGGTCTATGAACTTTGCTGATCCTTGTGGATTGAACAAAATATTACGGACGGACATATCCACAATATATCCCTTGAATAATTGCCCCTAGTTAAATTATGATTACTTGGGTATTATTTGTGCAAAGCTGCAAAAAACGCGTCAGATGAATAACAATTAATATGCAAATTATGCGCGTTGTGTGTTGTAAAAATCATATAAATTACAACAACAAAAGGAGAAAGAACTATGAAATAACACAAAAAAAAATACAGCAACAAATTTTGTACTCTTTTTTGCGAACACCTGCAACAATAATGACAAAAACGTGCTGAATTAATATCGCCTCAAATAAGATAAATAATAAAAACAATATTGTGGCAAATAAATTACAATTTGTTTATATTTTTCTCTTTCTTTTTTATTGTAAAATAATAGCGCAGGCAGACGCAGAGGGAACAGATTAAATATTATTTATGCCATTTTAAAATGCCTTTTCGCATAACTCTCTCTCTTGTAATAATACAACAACAACAAAAGAATTAGCAACATTCTCTCAACTGAAGTTGTGAACATAGTTCTTCAATAAACTGAACTTTTTAAGAATTTGTTGTAAACATTTTTTAAGCGCTACTTCAAAAGTTATTGGAATTCCTGCAATGTAAATGCTATCCTCGCTGCAACCTGATGTGACGCATACCCTAACTATGGTGATATAATGGGTTATATGTACGCATATTCTCCTTTCTCTGTTTATATAATGTTTGTAATGTTTTCTACCTATACAGGGTATTTGCCAGCCAACTTTTCATGTACGGTACACCCTAAATCTGTAGATATAATAGTGTATATGTTCTTCTGCTATACAGGGTAGTTGCCAGTCGACTACTCATGTTTTAAATGCACTTATTCCCACCATTCCCACAATAGTTTTTATAGTTTCGCATTATCGGGTTGCGTGTTAATTGCAGATCCCGTTGCATTAGTGTTACCTCGTTTGTGGCGAGCATGACTGGACATGTCGTTGCCAGAGCAGCAAGGCTGCTCATAGTAAAAGTTCCACGTGTTTTCATAGTCCCCAGCAATTTGTTGTGCTCCGCATGTCAGCAACAACAACAACGGCAACAGCATCCACAGCAATTGCATTCTGCAGGTTCCGTCCCGTTTTTTTGCGAGTGGGGGTGTGGGCACACTGACCGTGCCGGTGTTGCCCAAACCTCAATTGGATTATTGCGTGTAGAGCGTTTCTTTTTTATTATTTTATATTTTCCTGCACAGTTTGGGAAATGTTTTCGACTCTCTCTCGGTTTGTTGATCCAACTGGCAACCGCTGGCAATTTGCTTGCCGCCGTGCAATAAAAAATGCTCGTTTTAAATAACTGTTAACACATTTAAGTTGTATTATTTTTAATGGTCACACAATATTTTTACACTTGTAGTGAAATTTTCGATGAAATTGATTTTGCAGTACAGCGGCAACTGCAAATGGATTTTAAATAAATTTCTTTTCGCTCTGCCTGCGAGCAATTTCGGTTTGATTAATTATAAATGCACACACACACACATACAAATACATTCGCATTTAAAGTTTTGCATTTTACAGTTTGGCGCGTTCAACTGCATTCAATCGAGGCATTTTGATAAAAAAAATACAATAAAAGGTACACAAAACCAGGCGACAAACTGGTTTCAGCTGCGGTACCCCCGCAACAACAACAACAGCATCAACAAAGAGCAGGCCACAAAACACAGAAATTCTTTAACATTTCCGGACAAGTGGGAACGAGCGCATGCTGCGTGCGAGCGGTGTAACATGTAAACAAGCCTGCTTAGCAAGGTTGCCAGAGCGTCGGCATACGGCTTTTTCATCGTCTTTGTTGCTCATTTATGGTTGCCGATAAGAAAGGCACACTCAATAAGAATATCTGCGCCTCTTTATTAAACAATTAAGATATATTCATCCCTATCAGTTTCATTTATACACATCTGTTGCACGTATGTCGCATTCGATTTATTCTCTGGCAGCACCAGATTGCATTACATACAGTGACAATTGTACATGCATGTGTATATGTGCGTGGGTACTTATTACACACACGCACACATACACACACTCAGCTCAAGATGCATACACACTGAAGAAGAGAGGGAGAGAAAAAATGGCACGCAATGTCTAAAAATGCTGTGTAATGTATTTATATGTGTGGTAGGCAAATTTATAATTCTTTGTTTCCACTCATTCATACAATTCAACAATTGCCGACTGGTTTTTATAACATAAAATTCACAATACACAAGAACCGAACAAAAGACGAACAACGCGCAAACTAAACGAAAAGACAACAACACGATCACTGGTTGCTTCTTGGCGTAGTGTGCCCTAACATGCTGAGCGCTGAAATCCACGCGATTGAAAATACTAAAAGAATACCACAAGCGTAGTAAAGCTGACTGATATGACACCGCAGCTATCGATATCGTTTGCTTGCAGTTAATTGTTTGAAATTCAAATTAAGTTATATATGTGTTTATTTATGTGTAAGGTAGTATACAGGGAGTACGATGTTAGATGGAATTTATTATTTAACACTTTACTACTTAAATAGTTATGTATTAAAATGGATTGCTTAACTGACCGTTAATAATCGTTTGCTTTTGTTACAAAATTTAAGGAGTTTATCAGGCTTTTAAATTTAAATTTGTGTCTATTCTCATTCAACCTGCTGGCAAGAAACCTGTAATTGGATTAACACTTTGCTAATTTCAAATCTCTTGAACAAAGGCAAAACAACAATGCCGAGTAAAACACACACACACACACACGTACACTCGATTTGAACTCTTTTCATACAGAATTCTCGGCTGATTTAATAACAATCCAACTCAAAGGTAAACAATTTTCAATTTTCCTCTGCGCATACATAAATAATTTCAACTCTAATTTATCATGCATTTCATAGGCGTATTGATTCACGGCATTCTACTGCCGTTGCTTCCGTCTCCGCCCACTTTCCACACACAGTCCACACACAACTTGCAACCCGCACTCCACTCCCCGTCAACACATTGTGTTTTCTGTATTTGCTGGTTTGCCTTTTGCTCGATTTGCGGCATTTGGCCACAAACGAGAGAGAGGAGGAAAGCAACAAAAAACACACAAAATACGGCCACACAGCGCATAATTCCCAGACGGGGTGGCCAGTTGGAATTTAACTTGGACACCTAACTGTGAATCTCAAACAGTGAGAAGGAGAGAAAGGGAGATGGAGGGACATTCTGCAAGTTTGCGTCCGGGCATGGCGACAACACGTTCTAACACGTTTGCTAGACAAAATTGTTTCAAAACGGAAAAGTATGCAAAAATTGCAGCACGCGCCGTTGTCTGGTTGATTCTTCTCATTGCGTTGCAGTTTTCTGTTTTGGAATGCAAAAGTCGTGCAGGCTCTTTGTATTTGTATCTGTGTGTCTAACTGTGTCTGTGAACCCACTTTAAAGTGCCTCTCTCTCTCTCTCTCTCTCTGTCTGCCTGTGTTTAATGTGCACAGTGCTCAAAATGTGATTATTTTAAATGCTGCTGCCGACGTCGACGCCGGCGACATAATAATTTTGAATGCAGCTCGAAATAAAAGTCATTTTGTTAAGCAGACAAAACGCACTCTCAAAACGAAGCGTTGCTTCACCTGCACCGGACACACAAGAAGTGGACAGAGAGAGAGAGAGACAGGAGGCTGTGGCGCTCACTGGCAGTTGTCTGGCAGCACTGCCTTGCTGTGCTGCTGTCTCTCAGCAGCTGCCTGCTGCGTGTCTGTGCTGCTGTATTTTTTGTTGCATACCTTTGGGCGGCAATTAAAAACAGTTTGGCAGCGTCTGTCTCTTCTTGTGGCGCCACACAAAGTATGCAGCAGTGCTTGTTAAATGCGCCAAACTAAAGGGTATTACAGGCGCACACACACACAGCATACACACACATACATACGTATATATTTAATTAACAGCCAAGTCGTTGATGTTTTCATTTTTGTGTGTGTTATTTAATATCTGCAATTGTCAATGCGAACTAGCTTGACGACTGTCTGTTTCCCTCTCTCTCTCTCTGTCTTATTCTCTCCCTCTTCCTCTGACTCTCTGTCTGTCTCTCTCTCTCTTTGTCTGTTTGCCTGCTAATGAGTTTTCACAGCGTCGCCTTGCCTCATTATGCCGCATGCAGCGCGTGTTTGTTTCCTCTTGCCATGATACTGTTGAAAATTTTGACACATGCTCGACACACACACGCACACACACACACATGCAGGCAAGTCTGTCATTTTTGTAGCTGCTTTGATGTCGTCTACCCTTGCAGCTCTTCCCCCATTCCCTTCTTTCCTGCTTTCTCTTCTTGCCTCATTTTCTTTTTAATTTTTTTGGGGCAGCTTTTCAAGTGCAGCTGGCGTTGTTACTGCTGCTTCTCCAACTTGTTGTTGTTGTTGCTCTCTCGTTGTTGTCATTGTCATTTGTTTTCGCACACAGCAGCAGCAACAGTGACAGCAAAATGTTTCTTTACACAATGTCAACTTTCAACAAAGGACTTTAATTAAGTCCTTAATGACAGCTTAATTTAGCGCACTTTCGTATAAGAGCGCGAGAGAAGGAGAGACTGCTTCAACTCCCTCTATGACTAGCTCTATCTGTGTGTGTCTCTCTCCCCTCTCCCCCCCTCTCTCCTCTCTCTATCTCTATCTCTCTGCATAATTTACATGAGCGTTTAATACCTTAAGCTGCTGAAATAGCATTTTGATGATATCAAATAAAAACACACTGAACTCTCTGCCAAGTTTGCTGCTTGACCAACAATGTTGTTCTTCTCACTGTTTGTTGTTGTTGCTATTTGTTGTTCTCAGCTTGTTGTTGTTGTTGTTGTTCGCCGCTTGTCGCTACTGCTGCTGCTGCTATTATTGTTTGGTTGCGGTCAGTCAAGCTGTCAGTGGCGACGACGAGCGGCGAACTTTTCGTGCATTATAGAAAAAGTTGGCGAAAATAAGCAAAACTATGTGGAGGGAAAGAGGGGGGAAGGAAGGGGGCAAGAGGAGGCAATGGCAGAGAGGGGAAGAGAGCAGAAAGAAGGGAAAAGAGTAGCTGGCGGGAGGTAGTAGAAGGAGCAGCAAGAGAAGGCAGCAGAAGAGAGGAGATAGGTACGGGAGGAGGCAGCCTGAAGCAGTAGTAGGGAAAGAGGCTCAAGAAATGGAGCATTGTAGAGAGTAGAGGCAGGTGAAGAGGCAAGAGAAGGCAGTAAGAGAAGAAGCCGCAAGAGGAGGCAGTAGTAGAGCGAAGGCGGCATGGACAAGACGACGCACCTAGAGTAGAAGGAAGACGAAGAGGAGGCAGCAGCAGAAGAACGCAGGGGCAAGCAGTGCCAAGAGGAGGCAAGAGGAGGCATCAGGAGGCAGTTAAGAGTACAAGCAGGCTGCAGCAGGAGGGGCAAGGGGCAGTCAAAGTCAAACCAAGAGGCAACTACATCAAAAGAGCGATAAAAACCATTTGTAGCTGCTGCTGCTGTTGTTGTTGTTGCTGCTGTTGTTGTGCTTGTTTGTTCGCGCTGTCCTTGTTGTTTGTCAGCCACTGTTGTTGTTGCTGTTGTTCCTGTTGTTGTTGTACTGCTTTCAGTTGTTGTTCTCTTTCTTATTGTTGTTGCTGTTGTTGTTGCTGGCTATGGCAAGTTGGCTTACTCAAGTTACTTGCAAAGATTTCAATGCACTTTACTCTCTCTGCAACTTGTTCGCGCAGAAAAAGAACTGACCGCCGACCAGCAATACCAACAAGAACTGGAGGTACAGCAACAACAACTAGTGCTGCCCCTGCTGCTGCTGGTGACTTCTGCAAACTGTCAGAGCAAGCAAATGGCACTAAATATTAAGTTTGTCCTGGCGCAACTTGACCAGAAACAAGAGAGGAAACGTAAACTGTCCAAAAAGCAAATGGAGGAGAAGAGGGAGGAGGAGGGGAAGAGGGAAGAGCAGGTCGAAGACAAGGAAAAAGCGAAGAGGGGCTAAGGAAAGAGAGAGAGAGTAAGCAGAGAGGGCACAACTTTGATTGAGGCCAAAAACTAATGAAAGCTTTTGTGCCAGCTTACTGTGTGTGTGTGTGTGTGCCTGCTGTGTGTGTGGTGTGTGCAAAGTTTTTGCCTTTTGGCTCGACCACAGAATTTCTCATAAGCAACAGCAACAACAACAACAATCACAACAACAGCAACAACAAACTGTGAAGCGGCCGCACTTATTTCAAGTTCAATTAATTTTAAGTGCGGCCGCCATTGTGTGTTGCAACTGCTGTTGTTGCAGCAACTGTTGTTGTTGTTGTTGCTGCTGCTGCTGTTGTTGTGCTGGTTGTTGTTATTGCTGTTGTTGCTGCTGCGGCTTCTTGCTGCTGCCTTGTTTGTTTACTTGTGTTTTTACCTCAACTTGGCGCAGACATGCAATGTCAGCGCCTGTGTTTATGCTATAAATAATGCAACATATTTTGCATAATGACAAGTTTCGGGCTTACGATGCATGCAGCAACAACAACAACAACAGCAACACGAACAACAACAATTGTTTGTGCTTATGCAACCGCAAGTGCGCCTAATTGTATGCTGCGCAAATTGTATGCGTGTGTGTGCTCCAACTCGAAGTGACCACACACGCAGTCGTACAAAAAGTGTTGCCTACTTTGCAGCGCACCTTAAAAAATACACACGACTGAAGCAGGCAATTCAAGTGAATTTGACGTGAAAAGGGGCTGAACAGGCAAAGAAGGAGGGGGAGGGGTGAAAGGGAGCTAAACGCGACTGTAAACAAGACAATCAATGTTTATTTAAGTATAAACTTTATGGAAGGAAGGTGGGAGAGGGAGAGAGTGAGCGCTTATTACAGTTAATAGCGCTGTTAACATTTGTTTAAAGAAGTCAAACAAAACATTTAAATTGCTGTCACGATAGTTTACTAAAGAAAACTAAATGTAGAAGCAAAGCGTTTGAAGTGGAATTTTTTTTATAAATAAGAAATTAGTAATGGGTTGAAAGAGAATGAAATATGAGCCAAAACATGTTCAAGATTGATTTAATGAGAAAGTAGAAAACTTAGTAAAAGAAAGAGTTGACCAAAATGAATTCTACACTTATTTTAATATTGCAAAGTGCAGCAGAGCCTATTAAGTGTGATCCTACTTATTCTATCTTATTCTTACTCTTATACTTCCTGCTTAATCTTAAAATAATTTAATCAGTTTCCATTTCCACTCATCTCACAAGTTTCTCTCAATTTTCAACAGCCTTCACAAACAGTTTTCATTCGAATTTCAAAACATGCCACCTTTAACTTATTTCTAAAGTCTGGTTAAAGTATCATTCCTGCAGAGTTCTCTGAACTAATAACAAATGACATGCTCGATAGCTTCAGGTATTTTATAAAATACACAAAAATACAATCAACTCTATAACAATTTATTTAAAAAACCATTTCGAATGTCGCATAACAAATTTGTTCTTCTCTTTTTATTTAATTTTCTCTCGTTTTTCTCGTATTTGTATTGTATTTGGGAAGCGTTAAAAATTCATTAAGCGTCTGTTTATTTCCATAAGCTTTTGTCCGAATATTTTGTGCAAATTTCATTGCAGTTGTTTATGTTGTCTCTACTCTTTTTTTAACAATTTGATTGTATTTCTTCTTTTATTTTTATGGTATTTTCGATTTTTTTTTTCTTTGTTTTTTGAGTTGCAAAATAATGTCAAACAGGAATTGTTGCATAAACATTAATTTAATTGGTTTACTTTTTTTTTTAATGCGCCTTAAAGTTGTAGTGCAGTTGAGAGAGTAAGAGAGAGAGAGGGGGGACGGGGAGTGAGGAGGGGAAGGAGGCAGGGCAGACAGACAGTTGATGCACGCGACAGGGATTAATGTCAGGCAACATGACGCTTAGCGCTGAAGGACTCTCGCGCAGCAGACTGACGGCGGCCTATGCCTGCTTGCTGCAATGTCAAGTTGCAGTCATAGTGTGGCAGCAACAAGAGAAAGAAGAGGAGGAAGAGGGAGCAGCAGAACAAGCAGCAGCAATAACAACAAAAAGTCAAAAGGCAAAGGCAAATCTTGTCTAGCTGCTGTCTGGAGAGTGTAAAGCAAACAGACGCCAAGGCAAGGTAGGAAGAGAGAGAAAGAGAAAGATAGTAGAAGAGATGGGGGATAGAGGAAAAAGAAGAAGTGGGAGAGAGAGGTAAAAAGAAGAGGCTGAGTGAGGCTAGCCAGGTTTGTGTTAAACAAAAGTTTGCTTGCAAAAAAATGAAAAAAGAAAGAGATAGCGCATGTGTTAGAGAGAGATAGCCACATTCTCTCTGTCTGTGTGTGTGTGTGTGGCGCATAATTAAAAAACCATTTGGGCGACGTGGTTCAACTACTTTCGGATTTATATTGTGTCACTCAATGCAAATGCAGCAGACGGTGTAAAATTCGTTGCATTTCAAATGCGTCGCCATTTCTACAGCTCACCACAGCAGCAGCCAAGGCAGCAGCAGAGCCAGAGACAGAGGCAGCAGCAGAGCCAGCACTAGCAAAACAAAAAGAAAGGCGTCGCATTCAGAGCCAGCTTCGTATGCGGATTCAAAGGAATCAACAGACT
This sequence comes from Zaprionus nigranus, assembly GCA_018903425.1. Classification (NCBI taxonomy): domain Eukaryota; kingdom Metazoa; phylum Arthropoda; class Insecta; order Diptera; family Drosophilidae; genus Zaprionus; species Zaprionus nigranus. Next base: position 1,797,382 of record JAEIGD010000010.1, read on the forward strand.
AGAAGAAGTGCTACACAAAACTTTGCAGCCTCAGCTCTCTCTCTCTCTCTTCCCCACAGATAAATGTTAGAAAACTCATCGCGAAATCACTTTAAAATAAAGTGCAGAGTATACAGAGAATACCGTTAGTTTCCAGACTCTTGTCGCACATCGCTATCTGCCGATTTCAATCTGTCTGAGCTGCTGCCTGAGTTAAGTTTTGATATCCGTTTTATTGGCTGTGGACAGTGACACTTTATTGCTGTCAGCAAGTGGAGAGTGCAGATGGTTGGAAGGCGGAAAGGAGGCAGGGGGGATGATGGTACGATATAATATATAATATCGTGTAAAATGCTGAAAAGTGAAAAGTTTCTATGATAGTTTGAGGGGTTTTCTTCAGCCAAATAAATGTGGCAATGCAAGTTGACAAATCTTTTTATGTCAATCTTTGATATTGCGCCAGAAAGATCATATTTCATTTGTTTATGATGAATAGAATACTGCATATAGAGAGTGCAAGATAGTAGAAGATAATGTGCAGATCAGAGTCTAACAGAGACTTTAAGTATACTCTATTATGTTGCTCTCTTCGAAAGGAAGCTTTGAAGAGACTTATTTCACGTTTTCTAATCTGTTTCCTTCTCAGTCAGCAGAAGAGACTCTGTTTTTAATAGTTTTTAGTGTATTTCTAGAGGATCTTCAAAACTGGGCCAAGCGTATCTTATGTTACGTCGGACTCGCCCGACTATAGCGTTATTTTGCTTCATTTTTACTTATTCTTTCTCTTTCTAATTCTATGATAATGTATATGAAAGATATTTAGTAATGGAAAGAGGGAGAACCAGTAAGAAAGCAACAGTCGCGCAGCACGCGACAGTGGGATACCCTTCGACCTATGTTCCCGTGTAGTTTAATTTGTTAAATTCATACACATATGTATGCATATGCACATGCTTTGAAATTAATCCCGACAATGCTGCGCTTCGCGCTCGCCCGCCTTCCTTGTTAGCTGACAGAAGCACTTGGTTGCTCATACTTTCTTAAATAACTTTTGTGTTTATTGTCCGATCGGACTGAAATTTGGAGACTACGTAGATATTTCATTAAGCTTAGTATATGTTAAGTCAGAAAGTTCTATCTTTTAAACAGCGCTTACAAATTGAGTTCAAAAATTAAATTATGATTTGTGGGGGCGGTGGGCGTGGCACCTAACATTTGAAATAAACTTGATCTGCTTGATCCACACAGGAGTCTTCCTGCCAAATTTGGTAACTCTAGCTTTTATAATAGCTGAGATCTGTGCGTTCATACAGACGGACAGACGGACAGACGGACAGACGGACAGACGGACAGACAGACAGACATGGCTCAATCGACTCGGCTAGTGATCCTGAGCAAGAATATATATACTTTGTGGGGTCTGCCACGCCTCCTTCTGCCTGTTACATACATTTGCATTTTGCACAAAGTTAGTATACCCTTTTTGACCATTTTCAATGGTCGAAGGGTATAAAAAGGGAGTATGAAACAGACGAATGCTACAGTCGAGCGAACCCTTATTTCCTCAGTTTTCATGCTTCTTGTTTTTTCTTTCTTTCATTATTTATCGTTCTTATTATTCTCGCAATCTCTTTTTTTTAATTTGCCTCTCTCCGTCACCCTTTCTCCTTCCCTTTTTATTACAATTTGAAATTTAAAACATGTTTATTCAGTTTTTATCTTTAGTTTTCCTTTGTAATCAGCTTGTACTGCAAACTTTGCACTTTGCTGTCATCGACAAGGTAGATATGCCCCTCCTCCCTCTCTCTCTCCCCCACTCCCTATCCCTGTCTATCTCTCTCTCTCTCTTGTGCATTCTTTCTTCCTTCTGCTCTACTCAGTTTTTCATAAATTTTCATTGCATGTGGTTACGAAAATTATGAAAATATCAAAAATGCCAAAGCAGCTGAAAGTGAAAGCTGAAACTGAAGGTGAGAGGGAGGAAGGGGAGTTGCAGCTAGAGCAAAGATGACAGCAGTTGCCACAGCAAGGCGTGGTTGCTGTTGTTGCTGCTGTTGTTGTTGTTGCAGCGTTGCCTGTTGCGGCGCAGTTCGTCACTTAATCGCAGCAGCCGCAGGTAAAACCGACGCGTCGCTCTACAAAGGCAACGTCCAGCGCAGCCAGAAGCAGCAGCTCGAGCAGCAGAGAGAGGAGGAGCTGCCTCTTGGTCTGAGGCAAAGCCAAAGCCAAACCGCACGCTAACAAGCTGGCAGCAAGAGCTAAAAGTGCGCTTGACGGGGGCAACAGCAGCCTCAGCCTCAGTCTCAGCTGCAGCCTCAGCTTGCGCTGCAAAATTAGTTGGCAAGCAGGTTAAGTGAGGGTTGGGGGCAGGGCGGGGGTAGGGCAGAGGCAGTAGAGGAAGGGCGGCGCAGTGGGAGCAGCAGGCCAGGCAGCAGCTACTGGCACTGGCAGCAAGTTGGGGGCAGCAACCAAGGCAGCTTTTATGTTGGCCTTGTGGAAATGTGGCCAAGGCACAAGCACAAACATACGCACTCTTTCTCTCTCACTCCCACTCTCTCTATCTCTCTCCCTCCCTCCCACACATTTGCCTCTTTACTCCGTCTTCCAACACCCTCTCTCATCTACCTTACTGCACAACGACAAAACAATTAACAGATTTTCAAATGTTGCACTGTCAGAGGCACAGGCAGAGGCGGAGCAGGGCTGGGCGCAGAACAGAGGGCAGGGCAGACTGCAGAGCAGGGGGACAGTGCAGGGGGCAGACCAGGCTATAGGCAAGGGGGCAATTCAATAGGCAAGAGAAGCGGCCTGCTAACTGAACCGACATCTCATGCATAAATCATCTGGCAGAATTTTAATTCCGAATGTCAAACTGACATAACAAAGCCGAGTTGAGGTGAGGTGAGGTGAAGGAGGACAAGGCAAACGCAACGACTGGCAACGCTTTGTGTGAATGCGGATGTGCATAAGAATGAGGAGGCAGTGGGAGTATGCATGTGAGTGCAGAGGGAGCTACGACTTCGATTGAGGAAATAGGCAAATTTGATCGTTGTGAGGTGCAAAGAAAGGGAGAGAGAATTAAGAGGAGAGCTGTGGAGAGGAAGAAATACATTAAGAGAGAGGCAGAAAGGGAGGTAAAGAGAGAGCTAGAGAGAGTAAGGGTGACCGAGAAAGAGAGAGGGGAATCAGGAAACTGAGGCGAAGGGGAAGAGACACAGATATAGAGAGACGGAGAGTAAGAAGGTAAGTTAGAGAGGGGAGAGTGGAGCAAAGAAGTGACACAAAGAGACAGAGAAGGAGAGGAAGAGAGAGAGATTCAGAGAGGGAGAGAGCGAGAGAAAGACAGAGTGAAATACAGAGATAGAGTGAAAGACAGAGAGAGATAAAAAAGGATTGATATGGAGTTAAGGAAAGAGAGATATAAATAGGGATACAGAGAGAGGCGCACAGCAGAAGAGCAGTATGAAGAAAGAGGAAGAAAGACACAAGGAGAAAAGCTAGATGAAGAGATAAAAGAGTGAGAAAGAGATAGTGATAGTTAGAGACTGGAAAACAGATAGAGATAGATGGCAGAGTTGCCAGTCAGCATAATAATTGCATTTCAAAGGCAACGCTGACAGTGACAGCAAAAAGTCACAGCACACAGACACACACAAAGACACACAATTACACATACACACTGTTAGACACATACACTAAACTGAGAAACAGCAAGAGAGGCAACAAGAGGCAACAACAACTGCGAAAAGTTGCCACAAAATGTCAGATTATTAATTTATCATTGTCGCAAGGTTTATTGAAATAGATTTCCGTCCTAGCTAAGGCATTTGCATTTCCGTTTCCTGTTGCCAACTTGATGCCGAGTTGACTTGTCTTGCAGTTATGCAAATCAGAGGGAGAGTGGAAGGAGAGTAAGAGGGGAGGAAGAGAAAGACGGGGAGAAGAGGCAGACTGTGTATGCGAGACATAAGTTTATTACATTTGTCCATAATTGATGGAGCACTGCCTGCCTCTCTCTCTCCCCCCATCTCTCCCCCTCTCTCTCTCTCTCTAACACTGCTGTTCGATTTTTCACTTCATTTTCATTATGTCAAATTGTGAAAATATTTAAATTTCGATTTTCACTTTGCGCATTTGGAATTTTAACTTGAATTTTGGATTTTGTCTTTTTACTTTTCTGTTTTCTGGCTTTGCATATTTGAAATGCTCAATGAGTTTTCATTTTATTTGCCATAATCCTAAGGTATTTTATGGCAGTTGTTCTTGTTGTACATAGACTTCTAATTGTTGTTGTACAACACTTGCTTGCAACCAAAAGAAGTTTACCAAATTCCTTTGACGGCAAGACAGTTTTCTTTTGTTTGCACAGACAGGCACAGCCGGGAGGGGTGGGGGGAAAGGGGATGCTCTGTCTCTCTGTCTGCATCATTAGCAAAAAAGGACTGAAATTATGAAATGACTTAGAGATCTTTTCTTCGTCTCCTTGGCATTATTAATTGCACAGACTCCGACTTCCAACTCCGAGCCAAGCACGACTTCCAGGCAGGACTGGAAGCGAGACTTACCCGTTATTGTTCCTCTTCCTCTTGCTGTGCTGTCTGTCCCTCTCCCTTTCTCTCTGTCTCTCTTTCCGTCTGATTGCGCAGCACAAACAATGGATTGCGCCTTTGTTGCCATTAGTAGTAAGTAGGCTTACTAACTTGCCGCAGTCGCAGTTGCAGCTGCAACAGCAACAAAAACAACAATTCATTGTTCAATTTTAAGCGCATTACAATTGCCAATGACAGGGAGAGAGAGAGAGAGAGAGGGAGAGAGGGAGAGAGGGAGACAGACAGTGCAGCTTGCTGTGGCTACTTGTGTTATTCCCATTTATTGTTTACTTTATATATATTTTGTAGGTAGCAATAAAAGTATTCAATAAATCACAAATCGTGAATGGGAATGCAATAAATCTGTTTGGATTTGTCTGCCCTGAACAGGTAGACATAAGCTTAACTGTACATTTAGCAGAAGAAGAATTGAGAAAAGAAGATGTTCTTTGAGTCTGAATTTATTTGGATATTATATCTATGTCTTGATAACTTAAGATGGGAGTATGGAATTGGAAACTATCGAACTTCAAAGAAATGAGAAAAGTTCTAGTTGTGTCACAATACAATATGAACATAGATCTTATATGTAGGTCGCTATACAAAGCACCCTTTCAATAATAATAATGTCTAGATAGTTAAAAATCATACAGTCCCAGACCAGTCTTTACAGAACTGTTAATTTTCTATATACAAAATACAACCTTCAATTAGGTTATATTCATTTCAATAAACTACTGTAGAATTGGAAAGCAAAACTTAAGAAATACTGCAGCTATTATATAAAATGAAGAATTATATTATATTTATATATATAATATACATAATCTTTAATATATTCTGCATGAATAGAATCAGGCCTGTCTGCTCTGTTCATTTTTGCACATAAATTTTAAGTACAATATATATTTGTGCCTTGTACAACATGAGAGAAGAGTTGCATAGATGAATTCTAATAATATAAAGATAAATAGAAATCATTCCATTTTTTCTTTCATTCCTCTTCAACTAACAGGGTATTTAGCTGTTCGTTAAACCTCTGCTCAGCTTCTTCACTTAGTTAGCCACTCTTCTCTTCTGCCTTTAACTTGTTCGCTTGTTTCTGACATTTGTATTTTGTCATGACAAAGCCACATGTACTCAAGAGCCAAAGGCTTGCAAGTAGAGCAGGAAAGGAAGTGAGCACTCTATAGAAATAGACACACTCCCCCAACAAACACACACACCTACAAGCACACACACAGGAACACTGTCACCTCGACTCCTTTGGCGCCTCAAGTGCAAATCGCCAATAAGGCGAGGGAAGTGCGCAAATCATTTGCCATTTTCAATTTGGTCAACAAAACAAGGTGAAGTTGCACTGAGAAAAGAGAGAAAAAAAGAAAAGAAACCCTCTTAACTACAGCTGCAAATACCCCGGGCCAAACTGCACCCCCTTTCTCCTGCCTCTTCTAGTGCAGCTTCCTTTCAGCTTGTATGGCCAAAGGCAACTTGAGTGTGCGCTTGTTTTAGTTGTCCTGCCTGCCCCTTCGCTTACTCACACAAAGCAAATAATTGTGCTTAACACAAGTTTTTCTGCTTAAAATTCGTACTCTCACACACACACTAGTTATCTGTGTGTCTGTGTGTGTGTGTGAAATAAGCCTTTTTGTGGGCTGCCCCATTGAGTGCGGCTTGTTTTCGATTCGTTTGGTTCTCGGCCGTCATGCAGCTGCCACTTGGGACTCCATATGCAATTGGCAGCTGTCAGTGTGAGTGTGTATGAGTGTGTAGCTGTGTGTGTGTGTGTTAGTATCTCTATGGTGCCATAGCTAGAACTGATCTGCATCTGCTTCTCATTTGCCTTGCCTTTTGAGTATGCAACGAGTGTGCAACGATTGCTACTCTAATTTTCCCTTTACACTGCCACCCCCCTCTTTCCCAACTCTTTCCATTCTTGCTCTCTCTTTCCCCTCCCCCTTGCAGACACTCTGCATATGTCCGTCCTTGGCTGCCTGTTTGTTTGGTGTTGATTCCCCAGCGTGTTTGTCTATTGTTATTGCTCTTGCCCAGCATTTTACATCAAACTCGAGTGTGTCGAGCTGTCTACCCAGTCTGTCTCCCCCTCCTTTCCACCCCTTTCCCTTTTGCCCCTTGCCAGCTATGCCTTTGTTTATTTGGCGTATTTGTTACCCGTACACGGATGCAACTTTTGGGCAACGAAGTCTCTTATGCAAAATGCATGTTCAACACACGATGAGCTTGTCGAAACTTTGGGGCGCCAACTTCTCGAAAAGATTTGCAGGACAGCAAGGGGCAACAGGAGGGTGAAGGGGGAAATTTCGTGCTTTAAAACAACACCCACATTCATTATTCACATTCAAACACATTCATTAGAGCTGGGGTAGCTAAATCTGGCCTAATTACGTCACGCGGCCTGGCCAAAAATGACAGCTAAGAAATTAATTGTTTGGTTCATCATGGAAAAGCTGCAACAACAACAACAACAAGAAAATCAGGAAAAGCTGTAAAAACTTTAAATCGAAAAACCTGAGGTCCTTTGAAGTGCGAACCGAGAAAAACCTGAAGTGGGGAAGGGGGGAACGGACACGAGCCTGACCCGCACAGCTGGAGGCAATTCAAAAGTTGCCTTTGCATTTTCCACCTGAACTCGAAGCGCGCCTGCGGCTGCGCGGCAAAAACTCCCGCTTTTCCACAGCATTTTCCGCCTTTTGCCGCATTACAAAAATACGTCTATTTTGGCTTTTGTAATTATTACAGAAAATAAGAGAAATAACTGTGCTGTGAGCCCAGCAAATTGGGCTAAAAATAAATTAACATCATATCGAGTGCTTTAATTATGATTCCCGCTAACGCTCGCAATTATTTAGCTTTTTTTTTATGGTGGGATATTTTAATTATTCTAGAAAGATTTTCGGTTTAATTTTGGGGCAATAATTGTAATCTAGTTCGTTATGAATTTGCATGCTGCGCGAAATATGTTTCATTTTATGGGAATTAACATAATTGAATATTGTTTGGGCAGGATGAAGGCATTTGTAGGGTATATTCGCACAGGAATATATAGGATAGAAGGGTATTGTAACTATGTGACAGCTGAGAATGTATGTAACATGCAGCAAAAGGCGTGGCAAAGCGCACAAATTGTAAGTATTCTTAATAAGCATCAACAGACGAGTTGATAAAGCCAAGTCTGTCTGTATGAACATCTATATCTCAGAGAATATTAAAGCTAAGACGATCAAATTAAGTGACAATATGTCCTATTATTGCACTCAGATAAAGTTAATTTAGGAGTTTAGCCACGCCCTGTTCCGCCTCCGTAAATAGACAAAAAGCAAATGCCAAGCGTAGTTTTAATGCTAGACAGTTTATTCTTGGTAAACACAATAGCTATTACTGTTAAAATTATTTTGGAAAATATAGTTACGATCGCATAATTAGCAAAGATGCTATGAAAGAAATTAGTTTAATGGAGTAATTTCATTTGTTCCAAGCCTATAAAGTATGTTACACAAAATACACTAAACGTGCATGCCATATAAACTTGCTAGAATTCCAATAACTTACAGTCACACACTCTAAGTTCTAACTAGTTCAACTTTAAACTTAGCTTACCAAAACTCCCCACACACTGGCACTTCATCTACAGGGTATGGCAGCGTTCACACTAACGCAATTAGGCGAGGCGCTGTGTGAAAAACGAATGTTAAGCAAACATGACAAGGCTTTTAAGTTTATTGCGCCAGCCAAGTCTCATTTGGCTCATGCGAGACAGAGAGCCAAGGACATTTAACTACAAAAGCCACCGCAGACCAACCCCCTTATCCTTCTCTCCCCTCTATGCCTTGCAATAGAGTGCACATGCGAGAGATGTTGCCTCATCTTTTTCTGGTTTTTTCACCAAGTGGGGGCAGGGGTGGATGGGGGAAATTGTGCACTTACTGTCACTTTTCATATGCAAAGCACTTTGTGTCTGCCGCTAATTTAATAATATGCAGCATTTTGGCCCCGTCAGATACACTCGTCAAGGGTGTGGAAGTGGGGGGGGCAGTGTTGAAAAGCGTCGACCAGTTTTACAAAGTGTCCAATTAAATGATTTTAATGCTCGCTTTTTTGTTGCGCTGGGAACGTGCCACCTGGCGAGGCACTCACACACCCAGCTCAATTGCTTGCACCCCTGTGCAAAAGTCTCTCTCTGTCTCTTTCCCATTCTCTCCCTCTTGCTCCCCCTCTCTGGGATTTTTTCACAGTCGCTGCATTTTGCAATAAATATCCGAAATTGCAATTGGCAACACACACGCGAGCCATGGTTGCCAACTATTTGGCAAGCATTTTCGGCTCTGCGGAAGTTGTGAAAAATCGTTGACAAGCGACAAAACACTTGACACAGCGTCAGCAGCCCAAGGAAAATGCGCCGGAAAAATCGAGCCAAAAAATGTCATACAGTGTGGAAGGAAAGTGGAAAGGGGGAGGAGGAGCGATAAAGTGAGGTGGAACACAAAAATAAAGCCAAATCACAGCTTGTTCGCAGCAACAACAAGTAAGTAGCTGTTATGGAGAGATGAATGACTAAAGAATACTCTGTATATCATATTTGAATGAAACTGTGATGAAGAATGAGAAAATAGGCAAGAAATCTATGCCAATATCACATTAAAGGTAGTGCCTGTTTTCAAAATCGGTCCAACTCAACCTTATCATTAAGAATATATATAATATTTGTAGAACATTATAATCAATTAGTGTCAAACTACAATTACAGCTGATGGTACGGCAAGTAATGCATAGAAACTCTAAATGAGCATTAACATTGCTCAAATTCTTCCTGTTTATCAAGAATATATATATATAATTCTATAAGCTCTACAACGAGATAAGGAATATACATATATAATTGTTGAAGGGCATTACAATAAAAACTTGTCACAGACATAACAGTTGCAGATTACTCAAAGTGACGTTAAAAATGGTTATCAAATCCGATAAATTTCCTTTACTGATCAAGAATATATATAATATATATATTGCAAAACAATGACTGTCACACCTCATACAACTGCAGTTAATGCTAGTAGTCTTTAAAAGAGCACTAAAAATCCCTACTAAACCATCCTACTGATCACGAATATATATAAAATTCTATAAGCTCTCCCAACATCACCTTCCACGCTCTCTCACAATTACAGGGTATCGCAAAAAGAAAAGAGATATGGAATGAGTACACCCATGAACACACACACACCCCATGGCACACACACACTTAGAAACAGGATGTAGAACGTGTAAAAATTTGTGGTGCAAACAAAGCTGAAGCCGATGAAGGTGCAAAAAAGGTGCAATAAGTGTGTAAATGTGCAATCAAATGAAAGAAAACCAATAATCGAAAAAAATGCCAATGCAGCGCACACAACTTAGGAATTATTGGCCAGCTGCGGGAGAAGGAGGCAGAGAAGGCGTGGCACAGAGGGGAGGGAGGCAATTGCAGTTCGCTTGGCAAGAAAATGCACTAAATAAAACATGAAATAGCTGAAAATTGTAGCATGTAAGCAAAGCCAGGCACGTGGCAGGTGTGTGTGTGCGAGAGTGTGTGTGTGTGCTGGTGTGTGTGACAAGAATTTCAGCTATAAATTGTTGTCACAATGTAAGTGCAGAGAAAAAAGGAGACGGCGCTAAAACACAATACGTTGCACAATAAATCAACTTGAGTTGCGTAAATTGCAAACAAAAGCGTGATAGGAAAAAGGGGGTATGAGGCTAGCAAGGGGTGGGGGGAGGGCAGGGGAGGTGGCAAATAAAAAGAGACTATAGCGCACTACTACTTAAGGTCGAAATGTCAAAATGCAAAATATTAATCATCATTATTTCAATCAACATTTATTAACATGGACTTTGCATTAGCGCATAATGTGCGTGGCGTAACTTTGACCCGGAGAGGGAAAAGGGAAAAGGGACTAAACCACAGGACAGCCAAGTCAAGTTAAAGGAGTCTGAGCAGGACACACACACAGAGAGAGAGAGAGGGAGAGAGGGGATGAGGGAGACAGACTCACCCTAAACCCTGTCACGGGGGCAAGGCCAGGCCGTTTGTCTTTGTAGTCAACGTTGTCTGTGGTTTGTCCCCCGTTCTAAGTGAGCAAGAGCAGGACGGGGCAGAGAGAGTAGCTGAGTGAAGTGGAGAGGGTGCACCAGAGGGGAGAGTAGAGTGCCAGGATGCGGCACTTGGCATTCGAGCATCCTTTGGCCATTCAGCCTGTGCCTCCGTCTGTGCCTGTGCCATTCAGTCATTTGTCTTTTGTCATATTAATAATTCCCTTTTATTATTTGCACCATTACCAGCGCACGATATGCCCAGCAATATATACCAGATCTGTCAGTCTGCCTGTCTGTCTGTATGAACATCTATATCTATATATCTCAGTGTGCATTCCCCTCATTATTCGACATTTATAATTTCCAGCTCATAAAGGTGCCCGCGTACGCACACCTTTTTTGGCGCTCTCGCTCATTAATAATAATAAGCAGCTCGAGGGGGTTTTGATTGGGGGTTGTTGCATGCACCCCCCGCGACCTTATCTGTGTCCAGTGTCCCGCTTGATTTGCGCTTCCCTTTCGCATTTTAAAGTTAATCATCTTGCAGATCATTAATATGAATTCCAGAATTCCGCAAATGATGCCACGAGTAATATTAATGGGCAAGTTGAGTGGTTTGTGTGACGCACGCTTTTCCAAGCACTTTCCCCAGCACTTTCCCCAGCACTTTTCCACGGCATTAATTGTTAGACAAGCGCTTTAAGTTTCGTCTCATAACTTTGCCAACAATATAAGCTGTGTGTGTATGTGAGGGAAGAAAACTTTAACGAATTTTCATTGTGCAATTAGAAAAGTTGAGGCAATTTGTGCTTCATGCAGTTGGCAGCTCGTTGAGCTCGTTGCAAACAATTGAAAAAGATTCCAAACTTGGCTAATTCAAATCAAAATCAAAATCAAGTAGAAGATCTGTAAACCACACACACTCTCGACAAAGGGCAACAGAGAGAGAGAGAGAGCCTTGATGTCTTAAGGGCCTTGACGCCCAATCCCAAGTGGCATCAGCCGCAGCAAAGTAAAATGATTTGCAATTATTATTGTTAAATAAGTGCATAAGCCGACACTTATCCGACCCCAAAGGAAGAGAGGAAGGGAGAGAGCAATCTGAGAGACAAAGCGACAGACTTCATAACAATTTTGTTGCTGTTTGTGGCAAGAATGTCCTCATGCAACAAAGGAATCCACTACAGATACACACATCCATCTGTATCTGTATCTGTATCTGTATTTAGAAATAGACTTCTCCACACTGGGTAAGCTTAAATTATCATAAGATGCCAGCGTGTTTGAGTGTCTCAGGCACTCGAGCAACAACCCAAGCACTTCCCCTCCGCCTTGCTCCCTTCCTCCCCTTTTCTGTGCCCGACCAATTGTTGCTCAAGTGTAGCACACAAATCCGGGTGGCATCTTCGCATCTCCTCATCCCCTCATCTCTTCGCTGTAGGCAAATGATAAATTGACAAATTTATTTGGGTCAAAGCGTGCCGCATTCATCATAATTTGCCGCCCCGCCCTCTCCGCTGTTGCGCCTCTGCTGCGCCAGCTGGCCAAGAAAATTGAAAATTTTCCTTTACTTGGGCGGCATTTTTAATGGACTCGGCACGGACTTAGGCCTCGTGATGCCAGCTCGCAGCTCGGACAAGGCCTGACACTTTTGGCTAATGCACTTTTAATGAGCTTAAGCCAACGTGGAAGTCGTCGCCGTCGCTGCGTCGCAGTGATTTCGGTTGTGGTTTCGGTTCCAGTTCCAACTTCAGTTCCATCTTCAGTGCTCATTTACATAAGTAAGATTTATGTTTTTAAAGTAAAGTGCCTGTGGAGACTTCCGTTAAGGTTCTAACACTTGTTCCAGCATTGGTTTAGAACTGGTTCCAGTATTGGTTCGAGCACTGGTTCCTCTACTGCTTCCTCTTTTGATTCTCTACTGGTTGCTGTACTAATTCTTCTATTGGTTTCTCGACTGCATCCTTTACAGGTTTCACTACTGGTTCCTCTACTGGTTCCTCTAATGGTTCCTTTAATGGTGACTCAGCTTGGGTCTTTACTGGTTCTTCTACCGGTTCCTCTACTGATTTTTCTACTGTTTCCTCAACTGGTTCCCCCTACTGGTTACTTTACTATTTTCTCTAATACTTCTACTACTGGTTCCGGCTGCTGTTCTAGTTCAACTCGCTGTTCTAGTTCCCGCCGAGCTTTGCATAATTAATATTAATGTACTTAAAGCCACACAAATGCCAAATCCTCGCACTAATGCCAACTCCACTTTCAGCACAGGTTCCCGCTTTAGTTCCAGTTCCATTTACAGTTCTAGCTCTCTCTCTCTCTCTATCTGTCCCTCTCTAATTTGCATAATTAATATTGATGTACTTAGCTCTGTGTCGACTTGTTCCTTGTTTTGTTGTCATTGTTTATTCAGTGTGCGACGGCCAAATGAGCTACATTCTCCCCCGATTGAAGTCTGTCGGGCCACTCTCTCGGCTTATACTATATAGACACATACACCACATATCTACATATATATATATAGTAGGTATAGGTTGTTGGCTTAGTTCCGTCTGCAAATGCAATTGCAACTGCAGCTGCAGTTTATGAATAATGAAAGACGAATCGACTCGACTCGACTTGACTCGAGTTTCATTGCTTGAGCCAATTTGCACTGAACTCGATTCCTGTTTTCCTTATTCCATTTTCCATTTGCACCCATCCTTATATAAGACGGCAGTCTGTTTCAATGCGAAGTTTGTTGCTATCAATTATCAACCACATAACCGAAATACCGAAACAGTCTGAGGGATATAATTAATTTCCATGAGCACGTTTCGACTTGTGTATGCCGAGTGTAGGGTAATTTGTCGAGGGTCCTCGAAGCATTCAACAGATTTGCATAGGCAATTTCGGCTAGCAAGGACTACGTGCGGCAAATATAATGCATGTAATAGCTACAAATTATTACGCTAATCGAGAGAAATAGCTACAGTTCGAATAGAAACTCGAAATTGCTAAATTTACTGTTTGCTTAAGGAGGGGGAAGGTGGGGATGGTTGAGCTAAATCAATTGAAATTACTTTGATTCTTGATTAATACTTAAGATTTATGAAAGTTTGCAATGAAATTGAGTTGGAGTTAAGAGATTTCAATGAATAATAATTGGGAAATGTTACAACAAACTTTTCATAAGGTTTCCTAAATATAATTTTGATATTTCTAAATCTTAAAACAGGAACTTTAAGGAAATTGAAGACGCAATGAAGGAATGTATTTAAGAATATTAAAGATTAAGTTTCCAATAGAATAAATGTAATGAGAGGTACTTCTCTATCTGTATCCTAAATATAATTTAGATATCTGTACATCTTTTAAGAAAATTTATAGTTGTTGAGAAGAAACTTTGAAGTAGTTTAAGATGCTGGAGAAAATTATAATAACTTAGGAATACTTATGATAGATAAAGTTTTCCAAGAGGCTAAATATTATTCAATATAATGAGAGGTATATATCTGAATAAGAATGTGCTTAGAACAACCTTAAGGATTACTGAAGTTGCAGAGGAAATGTATGAACTATTTCCGACTTAAACTCTGTACAATAAAGAAACTCAGGTTGTCTGCTCTGCATTCAAATAGGTAACTTTGTAAGCACAATTTGAGCAGAGATAATATACAAGCCGATACTACATAGTACTAGCTTAGGAACAGTGCCTTGAAATGCCTTTAGAGTTGCCGTGCAGTGACCCATTTAACGGCACATTGTACGCACTTAAAAGTGTATTCTTTATGGGATTCTCGTTCGAGCAGCTGTTGGCCAATCGGGCGTGAAACAGGCAACGCCTGAACGCCTCTGCTACGAGCAAGAGCAAGAGGCAAGTTGAGGGGATGTGGTGGGGTCATCTTTTAAGACCACAATGAATGCACAACGTGTTCGAGCACGATTCTTGAGCACAATGACGACGACGACGACAACGCACTGACCCCAGTGGGGCCAGTCGGTGATGCACTTGTTTTTGTAATCAGAGGCGGCCACACTTACCTGGCGACAGCTCCTCCGTAATCCCCTGAATGGTGCGCGTAAATAGTGTCAACATGAGGACGCTGGCAAGCAGCAGCCACTGCCGTTGCTGCCACACATGCGGGCTGTTGTTATTGTTGCGCTGCTGTTGTTGCAGCAGGTGTTGCAGCTGCCGTTCTCGAGTTGTTTGCATTGCTGCGTCGTGTGTTTGTTTGTTTTGTCTCTCTCTCGCTCTCTCTCTAAGTTCGATTTGCTGGTCGAAGTCGATGTACTATAGCATATATACACAGTTATCGGCAGCTATATAGTGCAACTGCAAGAGAGAAGATTGTGTTGTTAGTGAAGCAATCATTGCTGGGGATATTAGTTTAGGAAGAAGGAAGGAAGGAAGGATTCTTCCCCTTCTACTCTCTCTCTCCCTTTCTCTCTCTCTCTTTCTCTCTCCCTCTCTCTCTCTTTCCCCTTCTTCCTCTATCTCTCCCACACGGGCAATTTGCCTGGCATCATTAATATTTTCCGCGTTGACTATTGACAGTCGCGCCGCAAAGTATGCAACGTCATGCGGTGCGTTTCAGCGTAGCAACTGAACTGGAACCAGTAGAAGGCAATTGGAACTGTAGACGGGCAGGGGAGAGGTATGGGCGAGTGGGCACTGCAGCAGGGTCTAGAGGGGGGATCTGACGTGGGGACTGAAGCTGTTGCCACTGCGACTGGTAATGGCAGCGCGCAGCCAGGGAGAACCAGACGGACAAGCGGCAAAATGGAGCGACAGACGCATGGACGGACAGTCGCACGGACGGGCAGAGACGAACAACATTCACCGTTAGCATTGCTCGTGGGCTCGCTGGCCCCGCTGTGCTCACTGTGCGCTGGGGCTACACGTCAAACACATTCATCACGAGTGCCAGAGTGACAGATGGCAAATGCGCCTACAGCTCGTTTGTAGCCCGATCTCCTCCTCACCCAGCCACCCCCCTTACACCTCTAGCTGCCCTGCCTTAGCAAGCCGTCTGCCTTGGCCTTATGTCATTCGCAAGGGCAAAAGGACAAATGAAAATTTTCCAATTATTGCAGACACCGCCCGCACTCGGCCGCAACGTAAATTTAAGGCTTTAAACTGCCCTCGCCGTCGCCCTCTGCCTTTCGTCTCGTGTATCCATTTTTCATGCAGACTGTCGAAATGACGCATTTTAGATGTGAACGCAAATCATTTGTCAACGCCCTAATATACCCTATACATATCTAACTATACGATATATCTGGCCATCTATCCGTCTATCTATTCATCTATCTCACTGTATCTCGGCTTCCACCTGCCTTCGCGCTGCTGCACTTTAAAGCGTAGCCATTTGACTTGCTGCCCGCCATTTTGGCGGATGTCAGAGCCAGCGGTTGATAACAAATTTCTAGCTGCCAGCTGTGATACCCTGTGGGCTGGGCAGAATTGGGGTATGCATGAATATAAAACAAGAAGTTGATGAATGCAAAAGGTAAAAGAGAGAAAAAAGAAAGAAAAAAGAAGTAAGAAAAAAGGAAGAGAGGATTAAAGGGATAAAGCAAGAAGTATGACAGATAAAAATAAATAAAAAAAAGAATGATCTCTCTGAAGAACAAAAGGAAAACTAAAAAGGAAAAAGCCACAAATAAAAATAAACTTTAAAAAATCGAATGAAACCATGTGATTTGTATTTTATTATATTGCAGAAAAAGTAAGAATAGAGGAGAGAAATATGGATAGAAAAATAACAGATAAATGAATAAAAGAAAAATAACACAGCAAAAGAAACAGCGCATCAAAATTTTAAATAAAAGTCTTATGCATTGAAGTAATTGCAGAAAAAGTAAGGATTCCTTTATAAAAACAAAGCAACAGTTAAGATTCTATTAAACTCAACTTAAGCAAGAAATAAAATAAAGCAAATATCTTAAGTTGGTAACGCAAAACTCTTATTATAGAGCAGATTTAATATCATCATCATCTTCTAGCTACTTCTCTTCAGTACTCTGTGACTTATTAACTTTCTACTTCTTACTCTACCTTAGTCTAATAAGAGCTGAGCTTATTTCTGCTCACTTCACAGGGTATCTGCTGCTTCAATACACCGATCTAATCTCGCAAACTTGCTCGGCTATCCGTTCTCAGTGACGTGGCAGTTGATCAAAAACGCATTTCGCCTCTGTCAGCGTCAGCGGGCACGATTTTAATAAACGTAATGTGGCCACATGTGCGACTGACATGATTTGGCATTATCGCCAGTACAGCCAGCATAAATATATATGGTGTATATATAGAGCCATTTGACAGCAGCGAAAGTACAAAGTATTGGGGGCAGCCTCATATCTTTGAGGGGACTTTGCACTTTCATTTCATTTTTGGGGCGGGTCAGGTCGCAGGGATTTTGATAAATTCATTTTAGATTTTTTAGTCAGTGTAACAGCATATGCTGAGTAATTACACCCACACACACATACACACAGACACACACTGGTGCACAGCTGGCGCATATTGATTGGATTCGAGCTTAATAATGTGTGGCAAACCTTATGCTAACACAAAGCCCCATGTAGACCATGATGTAGACCCATAAAAGCCACTTTCATTTTCATTTTCACTAGAAACTTTCGCTAATATCGAGTGTAAAACCACGTGTGGGTGTGCAAGCGCTGTTTAAGGGGGTGTGCAGTGTGTCTGTGTATGTGTGTGTGTATGGTAAGTTTTACGAGCGGCTGTTAACCGCGGGTATTTACACTAAGTCTAATGAAATGTTTAACAAGCACTTTGCTCGGCGCAAATCCCAATGACCCATAATATTAGCATAAAATCACTTGGGTAACCTACCGACTTGTCCCCCCTCCTTCCACCTCATAAATAGTTATCTTAGTATGCGTGTGAGTGTGTGTGTGGGCGCCTTGCTACTTGCTTAGTCTGTCGACGTGGCAGGACACGCTCGAGGGGATCGAGTAGAATGTTCGTTTAAATTGCGCACTTTAAAGTTTTTGGGGCACGCGCGTGAAACGCTTAACAAAGCAGAGGCGTATATATAATATATATACTGTTGCATGTAGATAGATTGTAGCTGTATCTCTTAGACTGTATCTGTAACTCTTCAATTGTATCTGTATCTCTTGAATTGTATCTCTTTCTTTGGCTCTGCCTTTCAGCTGACTTTGGCGTCTTTTCAATTTGGGCGCATACATTTTTATGTTTCGCCTTGCTTTATTTGCTGCTGCGCCCACTGCTGCTGCGCTGCCAACTGCTCTGCCTACTGCGCTGCTCGGCTTGGTACGCTGTTTGTTTCCACAAAATAAATTACATTAAAATTCTAAGCCATCAGCGCGCAGTGGAAATTTATTTTTGCACATTATCCGTTTGCCGCAAATTGTATTTATTCCGCCGTCGACGTTGCTGCTTCCGGCCAGCAACAAGACAACAACAATAATAACAACAACAAAAATAACAATAGCAGCATCAACTACAACAAGAACACTCTGCAACAACAACATCTGCTGACGTTTTAGTGGCACTTTTACACTCCGCTCACAGCTCAAGTTTTTGTTACTGCCTCAGTTGCTGCCTCAGTTGTTGCCTCAGTTGCTGCCTCAATTGTTGCCGCAGTTGCTGCCTCAGTTGTTGCCTCAGTTGTTGTCCATGTTGCTGTTGTTGTGCCTGCCCTTCTTTCCCTTCGTAGCTGACCAAAGTTGTAAAGTATCCTTCAAGGCAATTAGTTTATTTGTACAATTTCATTTCATTTCGCTTAGGCTCTTCATCGGAATTTTAATGCGTTTCATTAAGTTTTCTACGTTTTACACTTTATACAGTTGGGTATATCGTTTATAGCCAGCTGATATATCGATACCTATAAATCTACAGCAGTTGGCAATAAAATAAGACAAAATTAGAATTTACAATATAATTGAAAACTTAAAAATCTGGGCGAATTATCTCTGGTATATTTAGGGTATACATAAGTTGTTCTGTATAATTAGAAGTTTCTCTAGTTAATGATTGTAATAAAGTGAGGAACTTTATTTATACAATAAACTATAAAATAGGAATTCGACTGGAATTATTTGAAATGTTGAGGAACAAATAGTGCATATTTTATAAAATGAAGAGTCGATATATCTATGTTAGTCTCTCTGTCTACTGTCTGTCTATCTATCTACGTGTTTGTCTTTCCGTCTCTCCGTTGCTGTTCGGTTGCCAACGGATAATTAACATAGAAGTTATTAAAGAAATAAATTTAAAGGTGTAAATATTTCTACGTCCCTGCAAGTTATGCAACACAAAATAAACTAAACATAGAAGACAGAAGTTAAATATTTAAGATATCTAAACTTAATAAAACAGTAGGGAAGCGGGTATATCACAATCAAGCAGAGTCTCTGTAGTTCTCGTGCTTGTTAAAGCTAAAAATCGTTTACAAATGTCTCAAGAATAATTTTCCACATCGTTCGCTTTTCAATAATAATTCTCTCTTATGCTATAATTTGTCTCTTTTCTATCTGATTGCCATGGTGGATTGGAAAACGAACAAAATCGGCTTACGCCAAATTGCAGGATTCTTTCTCCCAATATTCACATAGCGCACTCTACTCGCTTCTACTGCTGCTATATTATTCAAAATATTTACTTTGATAAAGCACAAATAGCAGCTGTATTTTATGCCACATACTTATACACACACACGTGTACATGTGTCATGTATGTGTATCTGTATGTACATAGGAAAGTATCTTACAACAGCTTGAGGTAAATATGATTTCTGCAGTACGACACAAGATTTCATCTAGGCCATGTTTGCACTGGCTGCCAATGGCACACACACAAACACAACATATACACAAACACACACACAGACATACACATGTATATATAGAGAGAGGGACTCACACAAACAGGCAATATTTATGCTGAAATTGAGCGAATTTCAGGACAATAAGGAACAGTTTTACTTAGAAAACTTACTAGTTTTTACTTCTGCACAATTGTTGTACTAATTTTCACTGGAATTGTTGCAATTTAAACATATTGCACGTTTGTTTTGTGCAGCAAAAAAAATGTAAACACAATTTGCTGTAATACACAAATGGTTCAGCATGTGAGAGAGCGTCTCTCTGCAGAGTCACAAGGATAACACGGTATAAATAATGCTAAATGATAGCACTAAACACAATACTGAAACTACAACTTCATAGTTCACACTTAGCACATTAAAGCAATTAAGTAAATTTTGCAAATTTACTAAGTTTCATTAACCAATTTAAGGTAAAACAAATTTACACGAAAAATTCACAACCGCACAAAATTCGCTGACGGAGCCAGAGCAGTCGCGTTTCATTTCACAGCGTTTCACAGCAGTTCGGCACAGAGAGAGAGCAGCAGAGAGAGAGAGAGAGTGGGAGAGAGAGGGGAGGAGAGAGAGTGTGGAGCGAGAGAGAGACTACATGGAGAGAGGCAGAGAGTGCAGCAAGGCGGCGGCAACTGTCAAACTGACAGCTGAGGTAGAGCGCAGGCGTCGATTCGCTCACAGCTAGACTGTTTCATTTTACCACGCGTTTCACATGTTCCACACGTTCCACTTACACAGCTGCCTGCTGTCAAGGGTTGTTGAGCAACAACAACAACAACGCACCCCTACGTAGCTCCGCTCCGATACCGACAATTACCTGGAGAATTGGCATTAGCCCATTTTCGTTGCGTTATAAATTGCGATTGTCACTTTGCAGCATTTTGAGAGGACTCTGCTGCTACAGCGCAGTCAAGGAGCAGGGGGTGGACAAAATACTGAAACTGAGACCCCTCCCACCCCTACCCTATCCAACCCTCTGCACTACCTTACCCCTCTCTGTTTGCTCTGCTGTGACTTTCATTTCGTTCGATTACCAATCGACTCTCTCTGCCTGCTCTACTGCTTATGCAATTACATTTAACTTTGCTTGATCTACAGCATGAGAAGGGGGGAGTCTGGGGGGAGGGTTGGGGTACTGCTAGAGGGTGTACTGCCTGTGACATGGAATTAATTTTCGATTTTATTGTCAGTTTGTCAAGTGCTTAGTCGTTGCTATTGCGCCTGACTTTGATTTAATTGAAAATGCATGAATATGCAATTTTGGTACCGTTTTTATGGTACTTCCTAGGGGAAAAGAGAAGACAATGGGAGGAGGGGGGGGCAGGGGTAAGGAAAGTGCTTTAAATTCTACGTTTTATCGCCTTGGAGTCAACTTAGCCAAGTGTTAGCTGACTTCTCTCTCTCCGTCCATACACACTATATTCATGTCACTTACACTCAAACATTGACATACAATATAACCCTAATTTAGCATATTACTATATACAATATAGAGCTGTATATATATTTTATATTTTCTCAACATGTTGGAGGACATCATCAAGTGTTTCAAGATGGGCAGCAAGGGCGGCGGCAACGGGATGGGTAAAAACACTTGCTCGAAGATCAAAGAACTCGTCGACCGTGTGCCGCCAAATCAGCAGGAACAGTTTAAGATATTTAAAATGAAACATGATCAATATCAAGCGTAAGTTCGCATATATTGATATATATATATAGAAGTATTATATATTCCCTTTTAACAGACGTGTCAATAAATATCCCGAACAAATGCCCACCATCGATTGGAAGTATTACAAGGAAAATGTGCGCAAGGAACACGTTAAATGGGTCGCGGATTTCCAAAAGAAATACGATGCTGTCGATACTATGTATGTCGATCGTTATGCCTTGCTAGATATTTCCAAATATTTTGGTGAATTGACCAAAGAAACAGAGCAGGTGAAGCTGGATGTGGCCAAGTATAAACAGGAGTCAGAGGAGCGCATCAAGTGCTTGGAATATAAGATGAAGTATCTGAATGAGATGGACGATTACAATGGAATGACCATGGAAGAGTTCTGCTGTGCCCATCCCGATGAGGCACCTGACTTCAGAAACAAACCCACCTTCTGGCCGCACACAGAGGAGGAACAAAAGCCCGGACCCGTTGAGGAGCATCACCATGAGGAGGAAGAGCCACCCAAACCACCACCACCACCACCCCCTGTTGCAGTCAAGCCAGAGCCAGAGCCACCGGTAATAAAGGCGGATCCCAAGCCTTCTGAATGGGTTGAAAAGGCCAGTGCATTGTTCGGCAAGGGCATCGCACTAACCACTGCGCTGGTATCAAAGATTCTCATGTTCGTCAAGGGACTAATAGTCAACCTAAAGTCAAAGAAGCCAAAGGAACTACCAATTGCCAAGCCGACCGATAAGTTCGCTAACCTTGATAAATCGGAGGATATTTGCAACAAGACTTATATACGCGGTCAGGATACCGCTGAGGCCGATGTCAAGGATCATCATACCGATTTGAGTCATAAATCTGAAGGAGAATGCTGCGAGCCATGCCCTGAACCAGAACCAAAATGCCCCGAACCGGAACCCAAATGCCCCGAGCCGAAACCATGCGACAAATTTAATGCAAAGAAGGAAGAGAAACCACGTTGCGACAAGCCGAAACCAGACAAATGTGATCCGAAAGCCAGTTCCGTAGAGCTCGCGCCGGGCACTCCAAGTACTCCAAAACCTCCAGGCACACAGCAGCAGCCACCCACCATGATGACTGTTGCTGCTAAACCATTGGAAACAAAGCCTGACAGCTTCGTTATGGGGGTACATGAGGCAAAGGAAAACGAATTACTTCCAGATGCGAAGGTCAAGATCGAGGAACTTGTTAAGGAGAAACCCCCGAGCGAAGTTCGTTTCAAACCTGTAGTATCAGAGCCGAAGAAAGATAATGTCAGCTCAAAGGTGATAGTAGGCACCACCCCTGAACAGTCAGCACTCTCTGACGTAGCCAAGGGCATAAAACCGTCAAGCGAAGTTCGTTCCAAACCTGTAATGACAGAGCCGAAGAAAGATAAAGTCGCCTCAAAGGTGATAGTAGGCACCACCCCTGAACAGTTGGCACTCTCTGACGTAGCCAAGGGCATGTTCGAAAGGGCAATTGGTGCAGCCAATTTACTGTCGGAGGCCAAACGTATTATCGAAAAGGCACAGCGAGACCATGTCGGCGATTTTAAAGCTTTGACCAGTTCCTACGAGAGTGCTCATGAGAAGGTGAAGAGCGCACTGGCCAAATCGTATGAGGCCCTCGACACGGCCAGAAAGTTGAAGACTGAGAAGAGCAGCGATGCCCAACAAGATCCCAAAGTGCTGGAGATGATCGAAAAGCATAAGGTGCTGGCCAAGATGTTAGCCTCTCGAGCGGTTATCATGCAGAAGGCAATTGTCAAGTTTCTAGATGAAGCTAAGAAGGTCAAACCTTAGATCGTTATTGTGATTATTTTCTTACATGTTTTACACATTTTCATTTGAGTTTTTCATTAAATTTGCTGTTAAAGTTAAAGTTAGCAAAGGTATTACAAGGGAATATAAAGGAGCTCCAACTGTTTTTCGATTGAGTTCTAAAGGGTTGAGTTCTAAACGGTTTAAAGCATGCAGAAATTTTTATACCTATCAACCTTCAATAATATTTCTGCTCTATACTTCGACATATATATAGAGTATGCATATTAATACTATATGCATTTATACCTCCAATTTCAATCCAATTCCAAATTCCCAATAAGGTCCTCCGACATTAGGCGGGGGGTATCTGTCTGTCGAGTGCCTTCCCTCTACCTTTGGTGTTTGTTTGCTGTTGCACAATCGATCGTCGAAACTGAAAATGGGAATGCCTGCGGCTTCACGCTCCTTCGCCATGCTACATATGCAAATTTCACGCCCGCAAAAGCTCAAGCACTGCGCAATAAATTTCGATGCGAAAAAGCTAAACGAAAAATATCGAAACTTTTGCTGAGAGTGGCCAAAACTTTGCGGTGAATTAGCCGAAAAATTTCACTTTGCATGCCATGGATGGCGTACAATCTGGGTGTGTGTGTGTGCCGGCTGGGTGTGTGTGTGCCGGGTGTGGGCGTGGCAGCTGGCCTAGTAGATTGCATAATTATGCAAATGTGTTGTTTTTCGGCATTTGAAAGTGTTGCCTACTTGTTGGCGCCGCAGCGAACGCTGCACAATTTTCACAATCAAAACGCATTTGCATAATTATACAAAGCACACTTCCTCCACCTATGCGCGTATGTATGTGTGTGTGTGTGTGTGAGGTGTACCCACTTCTGTTTGCATTGAATTCAAGTTTGATAGTTTGTTATAAGCTTTAAGCCAGAACCCCACGTTGGGCGCCCACCCGCAATTCTCACCCTTCACAGCTCGATACGAGGGCAGTAGAACAATGGGAATCGCTTTCAACAATGTAAATATCGCTGGGGCGAAAATCCGGCTTTGTTTTATTTGTTTGGCTATTTTTATGCGAACAAAGTTTGTCGGCTTTTAACAAGCCATATAAATTCAATTTGAGAAGTTTCACCAGCAGAGGGAGAGAGGTGGGAGGCTGCAGGCCTAAGGGTGGGGGTTAAAGATAAGGTAGGTTGCTCCATTTTCATTTCCATTTGCCCATTTTGCACTTTCCATTTGGGCCTAATCGATTTCATAGGTGACAAAGGGCGCTCGGTTAATTCACCTTTTGGGCGATGATTCCCACAGCGAGACATTTGCATATTCAGGAAGGTAGCAAGGAGGCGGGGGGGTAGAAAGGCTACGTTTTGTGATTAGCTTGAAAGGGATTATTCATGAGGCAGCTGGAAAAGTGCTTGAATTGTTGTCAGCTTTTTAAAGCGCATCGTTATCGTGTCGGGGCCAATATTCGAGTGGCAGCAACCCAGCAGCATTTGGCAGCCAATACAGATAGTCCCTACTCTCTCTCTCTCTGTAGTCCCCCCTTCCTGCAGAGTTCACATTCAATGCCAAAAATGTTTGCAACGAGTTGTTGGCTTATAGTTTTATGCTTTATGCCGCATCCTTGTTGACAATTGCCCGCTGTTTCTTGTTGCTCTTGCTCTCGGCGCGCATTGTCGGAAATATAAAATATGGCCATTATGTTTATTGTTTTCGCCGCACACACACAGATAGAAGTGGCATGCTGCATGTTGCAAGTTGTATTGCAACTATCGCTTGTCTGACGTCGCCGGCAATTCTCAATTGAAATAGATTTTTTGGCAAATGTTTTTGAATTGTTGTGGCAATTTTTCATCTGCTTCTGCTTTGGCTACCTCTTTGTCTTCTTTCTCTTCTCTGGTCTGGCACTGGGCCAGACATAATTAAAAGAGCTCATATTTTTCTACACCTAAAGCAGAAAGCACAAGAATTATGAGCTTAAATTGAGCTAAAGATGCTGGCCAAGTTGAAGGAGCCAGTTCAAGGTTTACTTGTTGAGGAAGGTTAATCATTGCGGATTGCTTCATTAGAGCTAAAGAAAAGGAAACAAGAGAGTAGAGGATTGAACTTTAGTATTTTTAGCTGCCACCTATAAGACCTATTGTACCCATGCTGAGCTTAGGGTTGCATTATCAGTGCAGTATTTCATATGAAATGAAAGGGGCTTCCAGCTCTAATAACTTAAATCTCAAACTCAAGTTTTCCATAGATCTTCATCCAAGTTCCTTCGATTTAAATTTCAAATTTTTTTGAATTCTCCTCAGCATTTTTCGGCAAATTCAGTATCTCGTTTTCAGCTACACGCCACGCACAGTATTCTATTTATTTTTTTTTTATAAAAA
The DNA here is from genome assembly GCA_018903425.1 of Zaprionus nigranus. Taxonomy (NCBI): domain Eukaryota; kingdom Metazoa; phylum Arthropoda; class Insecta; order Diptera; family Drosophilidae; genus Zaprionus; species Zaprionus nigranus. The sequence goes on from JAEIGD010000010.1 coordinate 1,822,720, forward strand.
ACCAGTTCGTAGTATTTTCAGAATTCTTTCGAAGAGCCAAATTAAATTACTGTGAATTTAGTAACGCAGACTATTTTGTAATTTTCACGCAAGCCAAAATAATATTAAAGCAGTGTATTCAAATTCGAAATCATCATGAACAAGGTTTCAATAATGTGCGGCAAATCAATGGTCCGTTTGTCCCGTCTGAACCGCCTGGTTAACTGTCGGCCCTGTGTGCACTTTATGCAGATACGCAACAAATGTGAGACAAATGCTAAAGGAGTTGTGATCGGTCTGTATAAGGCGGAGGGAGACAAGGATCCACAACTGACGGATAATGGCGAGAAATTTGATGATCGCGTCAGTGGCAAGATATCAGATCTGGTGCGAGAGACAGGAATGAATGGTGAACTAGGTATTGGCCGAATGTTCAGTAATGTCGACAAGGAGTTCTCCTGCATAGCTGTTGTTGGACTTGGCACCATGGGGGCTGGCATCGATGAGGAGGAGACTATTGATGAGGGTTTGGAGAATACGCGTGTTGCCTCAGCAGTCGGTTGCCGGGCGCTGCAGAGACAAGGGGTGGCGGTCGTTCATGTCGACGGCATGGATCACACCGAGGAAGCCGCTGAGGGAGCTGCCTTGGGCGTTTGGCGTTACAATGCTAATCTTTCGAAACAGAATCGTATGCTGATACCGAAGCTAGAGCTTTTCGGTTCCACGGACGTGGATGCATGGACGAGAGGATTGTTCAAGGCCGAATCACAGAATTTGGCCCGCCGTCTGACGGATACACCAGCGAATCAAATGAGCCCATCAATATTTGCACAGGCCACCATCGATGCACTGTGTCCGTGCGGAGTTAGTGTGCAAGTTCGATCCATGGACTGGATCGAAGAGATGAAGCTCAATTCGTTTATTGCCATCGCAAAGGGATCGTGTGAGCCGCCCATTATACTGGAGGTATCCTACGTGGGCTCATCGCCAGAGGACAAACCTATTCTGCTGATGGGCAAGGGTATAACCTATAACAGCGGCGGCCTGTGCTTGAAGCCCAAGAAGCGCATGGATCTTTTCCGTGCATCGGTTAGCGGTGCTGCTGTCTGTGTATCGGCAATTCGAGCTGCCGCTGCCCTCTCGTTGCCCATCAACGTAACCGCCATGCTGCCTCTGTGTGAGAGCATGCCTTCGGGCATGGCCGTCAAGCCTGGCGACTTGGTAACCCTGCTTAACGGACAGACCATGTGCATTAAGAATCCCTCACTGGGTGGCGTAGTGTCATTGGCTGATCCACTTATCTATGCACAGAATAGTTATCACCCGAAGTTCATTGTCGATGTGGGAACCTTTGCCACGGGCGTGGAGTGCGGACTAGGTGCATCATCGACGGGACTATGGAGTAATAACAAGGAACTGTGGCAACAGTTCGAAAAGGCTGGCATGGTCACTGGCGATCGCGTGTGGCGCATGCCGCTCTGGAAGTACTTCAAGTCCCTGATCCAACCAACCATAACGGCTGATATCTGTAATCGGGGGCAAGAACCTGCCACCTCCTGCATTGCAGCTGCCATACTCCACCAGTGTGTGCCCTGTCTGGATTGGGTGCACCTCGACAGTCGGGGCACGGGCATGTTGTGCGAACATAATGTACCTCCCTATCTGCTAAAGTCGCAAATGAGCGGCCGACCTACCCGAACCGTTATACAGTTTCTCTATCAAATGGCTTGCAAGTCATAATCTTTGCTCATACTAGCTTTTAAAGCATGTTTGTAGATTTTGCACATTTTAAAGTCTTTGAAGCGATGTTGACTAACCAGAACCCAGACGAACGCGGATAGAGTCCGATTTTTATAGCAATTGACCAAATTGTATTTATACTGTCGTGTATAGTATTTTCCAACACTTGGGATTTTACTGAATTGAATTAAGAAATTATAAATCTTTTTACAATTAATATAAAAATATATATATATATAACGGTTCTTCTAACTATTGATACCTTTATCCATTGATGCTTTTAACAATTGGTACACTTAACCATTGATCCTTCTAACCATTGAGCCACTGGTGCCTTTAATCATTGATCCTTCTAAGCATTGATACCTTTAACCAAAGATGCCTTTAACCAACGATACTTTAATCACCGATACCTTTAACCATTGGTCCTTCAAAGCATTGATACCTTTAACCATTGATACCCTTAACTATTGAAACCTTTAACCATTGACACCTTTAACCATCAATACCTTTAACTATTGATCCTTCTAACTATTGTTCTTTCTCTTGTGATCGATCTAGTCACTTTAACCATTAATCCCACTACCCATCAACAATTAACCTGCTGTACTTTTAATGATTCCCTTCATCAATACGTTAATTTATCGATACTTAAAGTCCTTATTGTTACCTTAGTCTTTCGGCGTTTAATCGGTTCACTTATCTGCAGCAATATTTGAATTCCCTCAATATTCAAATGCCTAAAATGGTCAACAAAGTGAATCCGTAGCCAGACCCTTCACCAATTCTTCCCCTCTCCAGACTTCAGCACCCTTCTCCCACTCTACTAGCTAGCTAATTGTTTGTCCTGCACTCGGGACCTTTGTCGAGCGATAGCTATGCGTGTTGCCTACCAAAATCGCGTGTGCCTGCGGGCCTTGGTTATGGATCCGCATGGACAGAGAGGTGCATAGGGAGAGAGAGAGAGAGGGGGATATCGCCCATACGGTGGGTTAACGCTCAACGACAGCCGCAAGTCACTTTGGCTCGCACTCGTTTGACATGTTTTATTTATGCGTACAACTTGTGCATAAGTAATGAGCTCATAGCGAGCAAGGAGATGGAGCTGGGACCTCTTTGCCAAGTCGTGCGAATGGAAATTAACCACAAATGCTGTGTCCTGCACTCCCCTCTGCCTTCTACTCGGAATGCCAAATTGCGCTGGCCGATCCCGGCGTATGATCCATAGATACAGAGACTTTTAAATGAATTGTGCCAACATGTTTTCATTACGTAACTGTGAATAGATTTTCATTTCGTTTCATTTCGCTCGATGCCAGCGCGTTTTTATTGCCAACCTGCAGGGGTCGAAGCGGGTCGGGGTGGGGCAAGTTGGGGTGGCTTGTTTGTTGCTTAATTGGAAGGAAATTAAAAAATAAACAAGCAAAGCTAAAAGTAAATACTACACGATGGCGATTACCTGGAACTGGACCCGGGCTCGAGGACTCCACTCCAACAGATACAGAACCCTCGGGCCTGTTTGGAATTTAATTTTCCATTTCGTTTCCTCCTTCTCCTGCCATCTTCTTCATCACCATCTGCTGCCATCTGCCCGTGTTAATTTCATCTTCGTCTTTGGGTTTCTTTTTCATTCATTTTCAGTTCTTATGCCTCTTAACTGTGCAAATAGATTACAGTTTGCTGTTGTTTGGTTGCCGTGTTGCCCTGTTGATTTTGAACTTGGCGAAAAACTTTCAATTGTTGCAGCACAATATTTACCTGGATTTAATTAAAACCAATTCACGCTCTGCTATATAACCTAGGCTAATTGAAGTGGCTTCGCACAGTTCAATAACTTGATATCACAGACATTTCTCATGCCAGTCAAGTACGAGTCGTGGCAAGTTGTGTAAACAGAATGTTCTATTCAAATTTGCCTCCGCTCTCTCTCTCTCTCCTGGTCACATGGACAATTGTCAAGTGGCTGCGTCACTGATTCCAGTTGTGGCACGTGATGCTTGCCCCCACCCCCCTCTAGGTGCTGTAGGTGCACCAGAAATAATCGTAGTAACTGAGTCGTGATGCTGGTCTCTCGGTCTCGAGCGCTGGCATAACTAATAAGACACTTATTATGCTGTGGGGGTAACTGGTAACGTTATACCAGTTTAACGATATCACGTACATACGTTAACTAACGCTAACTACGTCGTTAAGTGTGTTGCGGTTGTGCCTGCCTCCGGTACCGAGTGAGCCAGCGAGCGAGCGAGCGTACAGGGACAATCAGGCAACAGGAGCAGCCTGGTCTAATCAAGCCGACACCGGCACCATGCGGCGCGGACAACGTGTAAGCAACGTGGCGCCTGTCGAGCTCAGCCCAAATTTACATTTTGCCCATGGTCCACAAGAGAGGGAGGGAGAGAGGTAGATAGAGCAGGAGGTGGCAGCATTAGAGGAAGGTGGAGAGAGGTAGTGCTAGGAGAGAGGTAGTGCTGATGTTCAGGCGCCTTTGTTGTTTTAATAACCACGATCACGTCGCATTAAAAGCACACAAAGCACAGAGACACACACACACACATACACTCACACGAGAGAGAGAGAGAGAGAGAGAGCAATAGGCACACACCAAACCCGCTAGGCTTAGTTAAACGCTGCTAATTAGCCTTGGCTGCGCATAACTTACGACGCCAAAGTAGCCCATTAAAAACTGGCTCAAATATTTGCGCAGTCATAAAAGCGTTAATCAGGCAGCCTAACGGCACCTGCCGGCTTAGCTGGCAAAAAACGGGGCACAGTTACACGGCATGCAACTGGCAACTGGCCGAATTATGCGAATAATGCCAACAAACAACAACTTGCCACAAATGAGGCACTAAAAGAAATACTTAAGTGGTAATCACTTGAGCACTACACGATAAAACTGCACAATGGAAATATTAGCCGCAAAAAAAACATGCAATTTTCAGCTTTATTTTTAGCTTAAACCGAAATTGTTTAGCAGGTGTAATAATATAACTGCTACATGAAGTGTGATGGCATAGGTCGAGCTAGCTGAATTCGATGTGAAGAATCTTGTAGAAGACTTGACAACATGCAAAATCATTCTGCTGCATCTTTAGAGGTACAAAAGCTACAGTACAGTGTACTTTACTATGATATACCCCCAACCCAACTGACCACAAATGTTTGCTTTCATATTTAACTTCTATGTTTAGCGTATTTAGTGTTGCATACTTTGCAGAGGGTGGTTGGAAAACACGCCTTTAAATTAATTTCTTATATTAATTCTGTTGTAATTATTCGATGACAACCAAGTATGCATATATCATTTGGAGTTATTGTGTTTATTAAATATGAAATGTCTAACATTAAAATGACGCTTGAAATTCTTGACTTACGAAGGCAAAAGGAGGCGTGGCCAAATTCTAAAAATTCTCTTGCGCTGTGCGTAATATTAAGACATATTGTCAACAAGTTTTGTAGTGCTACATTTCATAAACTCTGAGATATATTAAGACAGATATGTGGACAGATAGAAGGAGCGACAGATGGACATGGCAATATCGATTCAGTTGTTCATGTTGATTAAGAATATATTTGTGTAATACAAAGTCATAATACCTTTCTACCTGTGGTTAGCGGGTATAAAAATGAATTAAAACCTCAGAACAATCTTTTGCTTGCGTCACGCGAAGTTAACTCGTTGAGAATCGCGTAGAAAGGCATTGCTGACAACCGCTTGACAAGTCGACGACAGTGCGACAGACAATTATGGCATTTACTTGCTTCGCACTGGCAACGTTGATGTCATGCGAATGATTAAATTTGCAATTATAAAAATCAACAACAACAAGGAGAACATGTGCACAGCCAGGCGACATAATGAGTGGGGGTAGAGCAGCAGCAGAAGGAGGGCAAGAGAGAGAGAGAGGGGGCTGGGGGTGAAAAAACCAAACCAATGGAGACTGCAAAAAAATGCAACGCAGCCGCAGACGAAACACGTAAAAGCAATAAAGCAATAAATTGCCCAATTTGAAGCACTATTGTAGCCAATAATTTGCAGAGCCACTTGGCCGCTTTCCCAGCCAGTTGCCAGTTGCCCAGAGCACACACAAACACACACACGCACACACACTCACTCATACTCTGGCACTGGCTGCTTGTGCCCATATAATTTCAACAAAAATATGCACATTTGTCAATGTCGCGTGATTGATGTGGTCGAACGCATTTCCGCCAAGCAGCCGCGTCGTGTCGGTTGGCAGCGGGCAAAAAAAAACAATAACAGTTGAGTAGGGGCAGCGTGTAATGCACACACACACAGAGAGCAGTAATTTTTTATACATATATGTATAAAAAATGGTGTGCGAGGCCCCAAAGGATGCTGGCGGCTGCGTTGGCGACATTACGCGATTTTACGCATGATTTAAAATTAATGACAGCCTCGCACTGCAGCACACACATACGCATACAGACACACCTTGCTGCCCTGCCTCTGCAGTCTGCCCCTTGCCTCCTTCGATGGCATACAGTCGCCAGGCAGGATGTTTAATTTCCTAAATGCATAAATCTCACTAATACGCACAACAAAATCTAAGCGCGGCTTATGCGATTGCTGTCGCCTTTTTTGTGTGTGCGTGTATGTGTGTGTGTGTCTAGCAACAAGAGCAACAACATCCGAAAATCATAAACAAACTTCAAAGGACATTTACGGCGGACAGGCGACAACTGTCGTGTACAGAGAGAGTGAGAGAGAGTGGGAGAGAGATGAAAAAACGCAAGCTTATTACGCAGAGATACAAGTGGAAATTCACACAGGTACACACACCCGCACACACACTCGCCTGCACACACACTCGCCTGTACTCACACCTAGGCAACCGCAACAATTCAGCTTCATTTGTGCTGCCACAGCACCTGCTTCACTCACACATCGACAGTCGTCGCTGCGTTACGTATACGCCATGTTGCACGGGCGATAACGGGCCTACTTGGCCGCACCACGCAACGCTTTCATTTCTATTTCCGCTTTCACCGAATGCCGCACAAAGCCCACTTTAAACTTACGACTGCCAACAGGAGCAGTGTGAGGAAGGAGTGAGGAAAAGGGGAGGGGGGCTGCTGATTCACCTTTCGTTCTCTTGCTCGTTTGCCCGTTCACTCGTTCGTTCATTCGCTCATTCGTTTGCTTGTTTGTTTGCTTGTTGTTGGTTCGTTTGTTAGTCGGTTTGTTTGCCGGTTTATGCTTTAACCTACGGAAAATTGCCAATTGTTGTTGGCATGCAAATTTATGGCTTATTTGTTTTGCCTTTGGTATTGTGGCCAGCACACACACACACACACACGCATGTACAATGTGTGTGCGTATTTCTTGAGTGCGGCGCATTGTGTGTGTCTGTATGAGTGTGGATGTGGGTGTGTGGAGAAGCCGCTTACTGCACGTCAACCCTTTTCAGTTTCCCTAATGCGACGCAACAGGAGCGCAGTCTAAAGAAGTCCAGGACTGTTGTGGGGCCCAACTGGGGCTAAGCTGAAACGAATACAAAAAGGTATTTCATGTTTAGTCAGAATTTTGTTAACGTTGTATAATTTGAAGGCTGTGCTATGAATTTTATATCTGAAAACGAATGGAAAACTATTTCGAAATAAAATGTTTGAAATAAATTGTCAAAATTTGAAGACCTGTGCTGTAAGTTACCCATTTTATGGGAACTTATTTAAGGCAACCATTTTATAGCAACTTGTTTATAGCATCTTATTTATGGAAAACTTTTTATAGCAACTTATTTGTTGTGAACTATTTGCAACATACATATTAATAGCAACTTATTTATGGCAAATAATTTATAGAAATTAGTTATAACAACTTATTTGGAAAAAGTATTTATAACAACAGGTTATAACAATTTAATTACACATAATATATTTATTAATAGAAAACTCTTTCTTGCAAATCTTAATACAAATTTGAAGTTAATTGTTGTCGAACTTTAATTGCAAATATTTAAACAGCTCTTTAAAGATAAAATAATTTTTAGCAAAGTCAAATTTATAGTTAGTTCCTTAATTATTATTAATTTTGTTATAATATTTATATAAACACCTGACTAAGTTCTCTATAAAGTTCTATATTTTGCTTCTCTTTAAGTCCCCGCCCCACTTAGGGCGCACTTCACTCACACCAAACCGTCCCTGATAATTTTTGTTGGTTAGTTTTCGCAATGTTTTGCCGCTTTTTGACCCCAATGCCGGAAGTCAGACAGAACCGGGACGAAAAAGCTTTGACCTATCAGTAGATTTCATTAACAGAAATTTAGATAAGCATTAGTGTTGATGCTATCCTTAGGCGCAAATGTGGCTGGACCCCGACACAGTCCCCCTCTCCCTCTCTCTCTCTCTCTCTACCACTTCGACACTGTCTGAAATAAGCAAAGTTTTCCCAATGCGGCGACTTTAATGTGCGTCGGAAAAGCTTCGGAAAATACACGGAGATAAAACAAGCAGATGAATTTGGTTTTTGCTTGCAGAAAAGTGCACAATCTAAGCTACAAAGGGGAGGGGGGAGAAAGGGGAAGATTCTCTTGTGGCTCGTAAATTTGCCAGCTGCATAAATCACGCAATTGAATTCTAATTTTGGCTTGAGTGGGAGAGAGAGGGAGAGTTAGAGAGAGAGATGGCAGAGGAGTGCTTATTGTGCGGCTGGCTGAGTGGAAATCAATCATGATTTTTAATGCACAAATGGGAGCAATTACAGTCAAGCGAGCAGACAAAAGAATTTTGCACTTGATTTATTGTTGTTTAGCCCGTTTACTGATTGTTTATGTTTATTACGTGCCTCTTTATGTGTCTGTGTGTGTGTGTTACTTTGTGTGTTTGTTTGCCATAGTCGAAATGCAATTGAAGTCTTTTGTATTGGTTAAGTAAACTGGGCTTGAGTTGAAAGTTTTGGGTATGCAAATAAACTGAATGATTGAAAGAGAGATGGTAATACACGACTTGTGACATACCTTATAAAGCGATTTAGATGCAATTTGGAAAGCGTAAAGGTAATATATGTAGCTTCATGTATGCAAAATTTAACTGGGGTTAACTTTAATTTAACTCAGATATGCGTTGTTTAAGTATGTTTTGCTTATGTGCAGATATATAGAGACTTGACTGCAATCATTCAAGTAAGTCTCGTATGCAGACTATATGCGCTATGTCAATACCAAATTTCATAACTCTAGCTTTTAAAAATCTCAAGATCTAGCTATTTATATAAATGGAAATTTATCTTTCTTTTTTATTACATCATGTATCAGATATCTGTGCTCTTTCTGCGAGTACCCACTGTACTTGACAAGCTCTGCCGTAAATAGACCACCAAGTGAAAGTAAAAGTCTGCCCGATTATCGTCTGTTTACGGCTCAATCAGTCGGGCTCTTTTTTTGGGGCGCATCTTGCCGAAACTATCAATTAGCACCTGTGGACCAAGGTAAATATTGTCGCAGCGCACGCATCGCTGCGCAGCTATAAAGCTGCCTCATTGGAACTCATTCGTTACAGTCTGTGCTACCTTCTCAATATGGTTAAGTTTAGCTTCATTACAGCTCTGATTTTCAGCTGCTGCTTTAGCTTGATTACGGCTGATTTACGCGCTGATTTGCGGGAGTTTCTTGCGCTGGTGCCGCGTCGTCGCATCTCACATATTGCTGCACGTTACTATATCTTCGATCCGCGCTTCCGACAGGCTGTGGAGTATGTGCGCAGCGATGAGTTCGCCAAGACGTGGCAACAGATGCGCAAGGCACCGGACTTTGCTGATCTCATTGACTATGTGACTGAGTATGGTTCGGGCTATGATGTTACCAGCGTGGTGGACAAGCTGCCCAATCGTCTGCGCAGCTTTTAACTGTCTCGCGTGGTGCCTGTGGAGATGATGCTGCGTCGTGATCTTACCACCTTTCTACGCGAGGCACTGCAGAACTTGCCACGTGCACAAATCTCAAGCCTGATGGCACGCAAGGTGAGCGAGGGCGGCGACTTTGCCAAATTCTACAAGGCGCTGCGGGATAAGGAGTTCCGTGAACTGGTCAATGGGGCAAGGGTAAGTTAAGGTCCCTATTTCACTAAAGTTTAATGCAAGAGGGTAAATTAATTGTGCGCAGGAGTTTGCAACGCAGCTTAGAAGACATCTTCGACTCTATAAAGTACACATGTGTATATATTCTGAAGCATTTACAGAGGAGTCGAACTTGTCATGTCTGTCAGTCTGTCCGTCCGTCCGTCCGTTTGCCCAGCGATTGCAGTTATTATAGCTGTCAATTCATATATAAAAAGAGGTATTCCATTCTCTACTATTATATATAATTAGGAACTATTAGAAAAGTGTATAAAACCTTCGGCATGCCGTAGGTAACCTTTCTTACTGTTCTTGACTTCAGCTTGATGAACTTTCTTGGTAACTTTACAGCGTGCACAGGATCTGCAGCCGTCGTGGAATCAACTGAGCAGAAAGCACATCTCCGTGGACGAAATCATACAAATCGTGTTCGAGTTGATAAGCTGGGGACCGCAGCTGGGCAAGGCAGCCTGAGAAGGCAGCCTGAGAAGGAAAGGTTGCAAGGAAAGGTTCTTCGTTTGCACGCTTCAAAGGGCATCCCTGGGTGTAGGAGCGTGACCGCTTGAATGCCTGGGCCTGCTCAATGCCAGGGTTGCCACCGGGTTGCAAGTTATAATTAAGTATTTATGAATTACGCTGCTGTTGTTGCTGTTGCTGCCACTGTGCCACATGACTCATTAAAGACAAAGTCCGAGAACGACAGAAATTCGGGAAACTCGTTAAGATGCTTATGCCCCAACGAGTGGTGGCAGGCGGGGGAGGACAGGGTAGGGGGGGTAGGTAAAACAGGAAAAGTACAGCTTAAGTGCTTTTGCAGCTCCCAGCTTCGGCTTGCCGCTTCCGCTCTGTGTGCCTGCCCCAGCCTGCCACTTTCCCCTTTGCCTCTCTGGGAAAAAAGGGTCAACATTTTGTGTTGGCTTAAAGTTTTGACTGCCACGTGACGGCCGTGGCAAGGGGTGCAGAGGGGGGCAGGGGAGCAGCTGCTGCATCGATTTCTCACTAATTTGCCACCTCTTGCCACCTTGCCACCAATTGCCACCTGGCGGCGTCTGTGCAACAAAGCCTCATTTGCAATATGCAGACAGCTGGCACAATATGCACTCATTAGTGCGCTGCATGCCACAGGGGATGTAACAAGCCACTGCTTGCAACACTTGCCACACACAAATGAGTACTCCAACTGCGCTTCCAAGTTGCATATTCGTATTCGTGCTGCACCACATTGATTTGACCTACGACATGTCAATTAAGTTGTTGCTGCACCGCTGCGTGGCGCCTACAAGGCGTGCAGCATTGTGTGGCAGCATTGTGCGGCAGCATTTTTACAGCTCTTTCTTGTTGCTGACTTGCCACAAAATGCGATCACATAAGACGTTGCCAAGTTTATTTTTAAGCAGCAAATTGCTGGCGGCGCTGCTGCTGCTACTGCTGAATATGCAACAAAAGCTGCAGCTGCAACAGCGACGCCCACAACATGCTGCGTCGACGACGACGACCCACATCATTTTGCAACAGTTTTTGGCTGACGCTGTTGCAGTGCCATGGCCGGGGGGCGTGCCCAGAGGAGGCGTGCCAGGGGGTGGGGGAGCAGGCATTGATGGCGACTGCCTGCTGCTGCCGCTGCTGTTTCTCCATTTTGTTTGACATTAATTTTATGCTATGCAGTATGTGCCACACACTCTCCCGCTCTCTCTCTCTCTCTCGTTGTTGCAACACTAACAATTTGTGCGAGTTTGTTGTTGCGTGCCAGGGAGTTGAAGAGATGCAGATGGCAATGGAGAAGGAGGAGGAGACGCAGTTCCCGCTGCAGTTCGCTTAGTTCGCGCAGCGCAGCGCAGCGGCAACGGGCCAAAACGCGCTTAAATTGTCGCATTTGTCTTGTTGTTTTAAGTTGCCTGCGCTATGCCACGTTGCGCGCCTGACTGTATGCAGCATTGCATAAACTTTGTGTAATCCTTTCAATTTGTTGCATACTTTTAGGCGGAAATTAAAATAACCAGCACAGCGTACTAGAGGATGGGCAACAGCTAAAGAGGGGGAGGGGAGGGAGGTAGAGGGAGATGGAAGTGGAGAGAGGGAGACAACAGCAACTGTAGCAGTTTAAGCTGCCAAGCCAGAGAGAGAGAGAGAGAGGGGGATAGAGAGAGGTGCCAGCCAGCTAGGCAGCCCATGTGATTTGTCAGAAACTTGCTCTACACGTGTTCCACAGCGACACACACACACACACACACATGCATAAGTATGTATATCTGCACGTTGGCAGCATGCCGCAGGTTCTTCAATTAGTGTGCCACACAATGTTGCCTACGGCTACACGGCCTTGAGTTGTGTTTCGTACTTACTCGCAGCAGCAGCAGCAACAGCAATAGTAGCAGCAACAGCAGCAACAGCAACTATTTAGCCAGGATTCAGAATGTGCCTGCTCCTCCTTCTGCTGGCACGCCTGCTGTGTGCATTAATTAAGTCAAAGTGGTAGCCTCCGTTGGAGCGCCCGATTTGTGGCTGCTGCTTCTTGCCTTGCCTACTACCTTGCCATGCCCCCTGCCCTGCCCCTCTCCTGCCCTGCCCCTGCCCATGCACTGCACTCATAAGTTTCCACTGGCCTTTGTAAAATAATCAAATTGAATCTTTGCTGTTGGCATTTGCACAAACCACGACACGGAACAACACACCCCCCCCCTCCTTGACTGGGATAGAGGGTATACAGTTAGACGAGTTTGTCGGCTTTTTGTTATTCTAACTCATGCGCCAGCTGTTGAGCTGCAGCTCTTACTCAATCTCCTACTCATTCTTTATCTCTTTCTCTCTTACTCTCTCGCAGCTGCTGTTGCTGTTGTTGTCATTTGGCATCAAGTAAATAATTGCTGCTTTAAATGCTTGTCAGGCATTGGCCATACCTAGCCAATACACTTGCCGTGGAGTCCATGCGCCTGCAGAAGCAGTTGGCAGCAGACTGCAAAAGGCAAAGTTAGTAATAAACTACTACTAATGCTACAACTATTACTACTACTACTCCAAGTGCTGCTACTCCTTGTTCTAACTTATCTGTACTTCTGCTACTACTAACAGCTGCTATTTCTACTACAGTTTTTACTACTCTGCTACTACTGTTCTACAACTGCTATTTGCACTACTGATATTAACTCTTTGTCTACTACTGTGTTTCTATTGGGACTACTGCTTATATAGTTTTACTACTACTATTAGATTAAATTATATTAATAAATACCTTCCATTTGTAGTTCGCCTGCTCTTGTGCTTTGGGTGACTGGCAATGACTCCATATTTAATTGTGCTGCCCTCCTTTGCCTGAGCACGATCTGCAACAGCTAGTTGTCCCACTCTAACGCACGGCACAAGTACCCAAAGCCTCTCTCCACAGCACATAGAGCACTCAGCTTTTGTCACGCTCACATAGCAAATGTGCAGCAGCTTGATATGGCAACTCCTTGTCCATGTAGGCCATACACGTTGCGACTTACTGAGTGAGCATCAACTTCTGCTTTCTGCTTTATTTCAGTATATTTTACTTTCGGCTTTTGGCCAATTCAGCCCGCAGCCCTTTTTAGCTTTTGTTGCTGTTATTGTTATTGCTGCTGCTGCTGTGCACAACATTTTTGAGTGGCCGCGCATGATGCGTCTTTGGGTGGGTGGCTGCCGCTTGCTGCTGCTGTGGCACAGACCACGTACCGTTACTCGTTACCGCCTTAACCGTAATATCAGTTACACAGCCCGCAAAGGGTCGCTTTGCTCTGCCTCCTCTCTCGCTCTCTAAGTTGCTCTCTTTGTGGCTCCTTCTCCTTCTCTCTCTCTGTTCTTGGCTTTATTTTCCTTTTACTTTGCCCACGGCCTTTTGGTCTGCGCTTCTGCTTGGATCGTATTTTACTTATTTTGCCCGAGCTTGTCTGTGTTTGCGGGGCTGAGCTGCTGCGTTTGTTGTTGATGCGTACGTGATCTGGATATGCCGTTGTGGCTCGCATGCCCTTTTGCTTAGCAATTAGTTTTAAAACGACGGAGGTTGCACACCCTCCTTACTTCCACTTCCCTTTCAGCTCCAGCTCCATTCCCGACTCCAGTTGCAACTCCGGACTCATTAGAGCTGCCCGCTGTAAAAACCCAAATGGATTTTTATGCTTTGCCGTCGCCGTTCGACGTACTACGCATCCATAAAAGAGCCCTCCCTTCGCTCACTCTCTCTCTGCCTCCCCTTTGCATGTGTAATCCAGTCAAACAATGACCAGTCCCCCCTCTCAGTTGGCAAACAAAAAAAACAACAACAACAATCAATGTTGGCTGTAATCAATTAACGATTTAACGTTCGTTCGCTGCTGCAGCCGGCGCCAGCTCCTTTCCCTCCCCCCTGCAGGAGTTTGAGCGATGTTGGAGTGAAAAATTGAAACGCAGCAACGTTGACAGCGGCTGCATGAACACGTCATCGCAACGACTTAGTCCAGAGGCAGGCATGCGGTGGCATGCGGCATGTGGCAAGTGCATTTCATGCGCGCAGGGTTGTCGTCTGCGCTGCGGTCGCTGGAATAAACATGATTTGGCGGACACGGCAAAGCGGATATGTCTACTGGAAAACTGAATATTTTTGGCTAAGCCCAATCAACCAAAATGGGGGCGTGGCAGAGAGGGGCAACTGACTGCTGACGATGAACATGAAATGTGCATTTTGAAAAGGAATGAATGATGTTAAAGTGAATGAAAAGTAAAGAGCTTAATAAATCTTTATGGCAACAATAGTAACAAACGAACTATTCCAATGCGATTATTCAATTATTTCTTGTTCCTTTTCTGTTGATTATGCAATTTATTATTTGTTATGCCAGTTTTATAACACTTTTAAGCTGATTTCAATTACAAACTTTGCAAATCCCATTTCTAATATTTACTTCATTTCATTATAGCTTGGCAACTCTGACGCAGCTTGATTGAAACTCAATTAGAACCTATTCAGGACCGTAGCTAGGCGTGTGCAGGGTGTACGATGCACAAGGGCTCCCGTTTGGCAGGGGCCCACTGCTACTAAGTTTCATTTCAAATTTGGTGTGTTTAGTTTTTATTATAGTTGAGATCTGGATATTCATTCGGACAAACCTGACTATTTCGAAATATTTATTGATACTAGGCAAGAATATATATCATTTATATATATAGATAAAGTGGTTATCTTTCTATTTTGATCCTATAATAATCTTATACTATTACTTTCTTTTTATACAAATCTTATGAACTAAATACATAATATATTCTTACAAATATATACTAAGTTATACTAGAAACTATATAAGATATATTCTATATTTATATAGACTAAAGACAAAGCAATTACAATAGTTGCCCCAGATAAGTTTAGCACAAGGGGCCCCTCAATCTTCGCTACGGCCCTGAACAAATTTGTATTGCAACTTCATGACCTACTTGGCATCATTTTTAGGCTGCTTGTCGATGGACTTCATACGAAAAGTTAGTATAACTTTTTATTGAATTCGATTCAATTAAGGCCACTTGACAACCCTGAGAGAGATCAGCAGAGAAAGAGAGAGAGAGAGAGAGAGAGCAAAAGTTTATGTGCGGGGCTAATGTGATTACTCCTGTCATTATTGCTACAGCTCTGCCGCTGTCTCTCTGCCCACTCCTTCACTCTCTTTCCCCTTTCTGCCTCTCTCTGCCATTAAATTGACCGCTGACTAACTGTGCATGTGTGTGTGTGTTCGTGTGTGTCTGTGTGTGCATTTAACTGCACGTTATCAAAGTTTGCAGCTTGCTCTGCGTCTGGCTTCGCATCTCCTTCTCCGTCTGCGTCTCTATTGCCATCCCTCTTGCACTGCCACTCTGTGGCTGCCCTGTTTGATTGGTTATTGACTTTTAACAGAAAAATTGATGTAATGCAATTAGTTTTGCAGCTAAACCGTTTGATGATTGCACAACAACAACAACAGCAACACGAACTTGCTCTTTAGCCCGAATCAGCGTTGGGTAATGCACGCAGGGGCAAATGCATGTTGACAGGGTGGCAGGCTCCAAGGGTTGCCAGACGGAGGAATGTGCTGTGCGTCTGTTTGTGTCTGTGTGTGTACACAATGACGCAAGCATTCGTCAATTGTAAAGTGTGAAGTGAGAAGAGAGAAAGAGAAGGCGAGACGTTGCTGTGTATTTAAATCGATTTGCTTACGGGGCGTATGATTAATGAAAGGCAACAAATTAATGCAAATTATCGCATACTTGACTCGAGAGTACTTTCGTTTGCAGACGGAATTAAATTTCGGCTGAAAGTTGAAATGAAATTGATATATGTATATCGTTTATTACAATCCTTAAAATCAAACAAAGGATTCAACACACATATCGAAATTGAGTTATCGATGTAGCGCCCTAATTGGCGATATTTTGGCGCACATGCTCATCAAAAGTATTTGAAAATCAAATGAAAATGAAAACAGAACAAGCAAGAAGTAAATAGAATAAGCAGCCAACTTGAAGATACCCTGTAAAAGCTGCAGTTGAACTGAAAGTAGTTGATAAACTCTTTTATAAACTGAGAAATATGTTGTAGAACTGAGTACAGTTTGTCGTCTAACAAACTATAAATATCGTTAGTGTATGCCTGCCTATGTCAGCGCCAACTACAGGGTATATGCCGCACATTCGTTAGTAGAAATGATGCGATTCGAGTGCGCGGAAAACAGTTAAATTTGATATTTATTTTAAAAACACAAATATTGCCAGACGAACAATTAAGAGCAAAAAGGTTGCCTCGGTTTGCCAGTGTGTGCTTTTGATTGTGGGTGTATGTGTGTGTGCGTGTGGGTGTGTATGTGCGGGTGTGTATGTGTGGTTGTGATGTTTGCGAAAACTACGAAATTATCAATTAAGCCATGGGAGGCTATCAATTACACGCGTGGCTGCAAAATTAAACCATAACGCGAAGTATACAATAACAGGGAGGGAGGGAGAGATAGGGAGAGAAAGGCGGAGAGAAGGAAAGGAGGCAGAAAAGAGAGAGGAGTGTGGAAGGCAGGTAAAGAGAGAAAGGAAGTGAGGTAAAGAGAGGGATGAAGGAAGGTAAAGAGAGAGGGCAGGAGTATCGCGGCCAAATGAAGTGAAACATTGCTGGCATTGCTGAGGAGGTTATGGAAAGGTATTGAGAGGTTGCCACAGGGGGGCGAGCTGGCTGAAGGAGGGTGCTTCAGAGGTGCTGAGGGGAGGGTGGTAGTAGCTACGGGTAGTTGAAATTTATTACAGTTGCACGAAACAAAGCGTACAACTTTTGCTGCTTAATTGAAAAATATAAATTGTGGCAATGTGTGCGTGTGCCTCACATGCACATAAGAAGCAGAAGAAGGAGGGTGGGAGAGGGGAGTTGGGAACAAGGAGAAGAGGGAAACAGGAGAAGAGGGAAAGAGAGGGGTGCACTTCATGCGAAAGTGAAGTCAAAAGCAGAACAACAACATTAATAACGCCGCGAGCGGAAATAATAGAAAACATTTTAACGATGATGCCAGTGTTGGAAAAGTACGAAATGTACATGAAATTGACCAATACGGGCAGAGGCAGATGGGGTGTACGATGGCTAGGATTAGTTTCTAATGTGTAGAGACCTGCCCCAGTCCCCCGCTACCTTCCGTTTAGCCAATTACGACTACACGAAAGTGAAAACTTTGCGCATAAAACAGAAGCGTGAACTAAAGACAGCAGGCAAAGGTCTCTCTACCCCTCTTCCCCCTCCCCCCTCCCCCCTTGACTGCACCCACACAATTTACAAGCGGAAAAACGACAATCAATGCGGGTCAATATTTGTTGGGGGCAAACACATACAGCACACAGTGCACAGTGCAAGGAAGGAAGGGAATAAAAGGGAAAAAAGGCAGAAAATCACACGGCTAAAAGGCGAAAGGAAAACAACAAGAACAACAACTACAGTAAAAAAGGCAAACAGTCAAAAAAAAAGAATGGGAGACATACAGGTACAACAACTGACATGGGGCGCTGTTGCCGTCTCCCTCCCCACACACACACACAATTATCACAGCGTATTCGCCTTTGATGATGAGCTTCCTGCACATCAAAAGCCAAAAATAGACCAAACCAAACCGAAAAAGGCACCAAAAAATACCAGAAAAAAAGGAACAGAAATTGAACAACCAGGAAAGCTATTGTAGGATGTACGCGACTGGGATATACCCACTAAACTAACTAACCTAAATGATTTATCAAGTAGCATTGTCAACAAACTTGCTAGTCTTGGTTCTCACAGTCTCTGAGATGTAGAAGTTCATACGGACAGACAGACATACGGACATGGCCTTATCGCCTCATCTCTTCATACAGTGCAAGAATATATATTTCATGGAGTCTGTCACGCCTACTTCTGCCTGTAGTCAGTTGACACAAAAGTTATAATACCCTTCTACCCTATGGGGTAATGTGTATTAAAAGAGAAAGAGCAAAAGGAAAGGTTCGAAATGAGTAAAACGTAACGAACAAACAAACAACACAAAACGGACACACACAAAATTTCGAATATGTCTCTATGCGAGTGTGTGTGTGTGTGTGTGACAGGGCAGTGTGTCTGTGAGGGGGAGTGTGTGTTTGATAAAATCTGTGGCTCCTGTGATAGACAGCGGCAGCCGTTGAGCAGCCACAAAATCTACAAGCAGAGCTAACCTGTATCCACTCAGCCCCCCCCCCTTCCCCTCATCCCTCTCCCTACCACATGCACAGCGTGAGTGGTAGAGAGAGAGAGGGGCAGAGGCACAGGGAACAAAAGCAAACACACCTTGACTTCTGGTCAGATATTCTGATTTGTTTGAGTTTCTACTTTTGCAGCTTAACAAATTAAGCGCTCAATCGTCAGAGTTACCTGCAAAAAGCAACAGCAACAACAGCAGCAACAACAGCAACAGTAGCAACAACAACAAGAAGGTGAAGGAGAAGAGCGACAGCAACTGCTAAAGAAAAACCTGACCAAATGATTAGCAGGCTAAGCCGTAGTTGAGTTCCATGTGCAGAGGCCAATTGCAATGAAACAAAATTCTTGAATTTGGCTTTTAAGAAATGGTTGTAGTAAGTGGGGGATAAGAGGGAGACGGAGAAGTGGGTTACACTGCCAGATACCCTGTAAGTGAGCATTAACATATATAAAACTAAAATAACGTCAGGTAACAATATTTTCATACATTTGTTAACAAATTTCATAGTTGAAACGGTTATGAAACGGTTAGAAAACGACTATTAACTGCGATTACAGATGGATACTGCCAGTTTATTATATTTTCTTTCATTTAAGCAAGCACGAAATAGGTGCGAATCGGTTATGAACCGGTTATTAAATGGTATTAACAGTTTTTGAGCAATTTTGAAACGATTGTCAAACGGTTATCAAATGGTAATGCATGAAAATATATTTAAGCTGAATTTTCTTGCTTTTTACAATAGGGTTAAACGGTTTTGAACCGGTTATTTTCGGTAATAAAACGGTTATGTATGCAAAATCCATTTCATCTCTTTTTACGCAAGTTCAAAACTGTTATGAACCGGTTATGAAACGGTTATGTATAGGTTATGAAACGTTTGTGCATGATAGCGATATTATAAACGTTATTTAATACTTTTTACTCTCTATCAATGAGCAGCAAATACAACAAACAATACCAATGACAAGCATGCTAGCATGTGGCATTTAGCATACCTCTTTCTGATAACCTTACAGGGTATATGCTGTGCGCAATGTTTGCCAACTTGCATATGTGCAGGGCCATTGAAAAGTCGTCGCATTGCATGCTTGTCATTAGTATTGTTTGTTGTAGTTGCTGCTGCTGCTGCTGATGCATTCCCCGTTGTTCTTGTTGTTGTTGTTGTAGTAGTTGTTGCCCATCTATTCGCATTACCTAGACCCGCTGACGTTTCCGTCTATCCTATATGCCTCTCCCCCTGCCTTGCTCATGTCTCTGCTCACCTGTGTCAGTTGTGCGCGCTGACATTTTTGTTTGCTTTCACTGAGCACGCAAGGCTGACAGGCATGTGGGTCGGCTCTGTGTGTGGACACAGCAATACTATAGATGGGGAGGAGAGGGGGGGTGGTAGAGGCAGGGTGGAGGGGGGTTGACTGACTACCCATCGAATGCTGGTCGGGACTCGTTAGAGCTTTCGTCTATATGAAAAGCAACTTTTGATGAATTTATTCGCTAAACATGTTTATTATTTGCAGCTAAATCACACAGCAATTTGCCAATTTTAAACGTTACATTGTGAGTGTAGGGGTGTGTGTAAGTGTGTGTAGATGTGTATGAGTGTGTACGAGTGTGTCTGTGTGTGTGGGACGGCGTGTGCTTAGCACCATTTGAGTGCCAAGCGGGTTGAGAGTTCTCTGTGTGTATTTTTGTGTGCGCTCTGTTGATTAATGGCCACACACACATACAGAGAGACACACACACAGACACACTATACACATACACTTACTATACACATGCAAACACACATGCATACTCCCCCTCTTCCTCCCTCGCACACACACACAAACTAACCAAGCACAGTCTGTGAAAAGTTGCTTTTGGTGACTTAGTCGGTCTGTGGACAGAGAGTAGAGGGGGCATGGCAACGCGGTACCCCCTAATGGCCGCGTGATGAGGAGTACGAGAACGCAGACCGAATAAATATACAGTATGATTTAGATACGACTTGGGTTTTATTGTGTAAATTTGCTCAAATAAATCTAAAGTGGAATAAGGGTTAAGAACAATGGTAAATTGTGAAACTATTTGGCAGCTGTAGTGGGTAAGGAATCAGTGGGAATGAGAGAGAGAATGAAGTGTGAAAAATGATGTGAGAGAATGAAAGAAGAGTAGCTAATAAAAATTGAAATTTGAATGTTATACAATTTATAATTGATGCAAGGTAGAAGTATTAAAACAGTCGAGCAGAACTCAAGAGAGTATAAGTTAATGCAGAAGGAATATGCATTAGGTAAAGATATTGTTAGGATGGCAATGGACTGAAATCTCTTAGAGTGCAGACGGATCAGACCAAAGGCAACCTAGAGTAGATCTACCTTGCAAGAACTGTGCCAAGCTTACACATTGTAGGACCTTGCTAAGCAAACAGCTTGAAACAGAGTTTAATGGTACGCTCTTGCAGATTCCCTAAGTTCCCCAACGGAATATGTAAAAGGGTAAAGGGTATAATACACTGCTACCCTATGTGTAGTGCTGATATTCAAGTGCTCCAATACAATTCTAAGTTCAGCAAAAACTAAACATAAAAGCAATTTTCGTTGGCAATTAGGCAGTCATCCGCGTTGGCCAACAACACACCCCGGACAAATCCATTAAACTGCCCAAACTGGCCGCAGTGTTAATGATGGCGCTTATCTCTTGCCACACTTGCCCCACTCCCTTGCCCCCTACAACTTGTTGTTCTTGTTGTTTTAGCTGAGCAGCCGCAACAAGCTGGCGGCTGTTCGCTGCTTTGCTGCTTGCTCGCTGGTGTTGCTTATTAATTACAAGGCCTTAAATTAATTACAGCGCTTAAAATATTAACAACGCCAGCAGCAAATTCCTCTAAACCAAAGCGAACACCCCCTTTAAAGCGGGGCTAAGTCGATGTAAGTAACAAATTGATTTGAACTCGGCGAACGAATGCGATTGGCGGAGTGAGTGAGAAGGGGGATTTGAAGGGAATTAAGAGAGGGGTATGGAGAAAAGAGAGGGGGAATGAAAGCAAGGAAGTGAAGAAGACAAATAAACTAAGTTAAGTTTAGTAGAGAGAGAAAGAACAAGAAAGTAAAGGAGAGATATATACACTTGGTTAAGCTTAGTTGAGAGAGAGAGGGCCGTAGAGTTAAGTGAGAGAGAAAAAGAGAACAAGGAAGTAGAGCTGGAGTAATATTAATGTTACTTGAAAAACGACATTACAATGAAGAACAACATTACTTTCTATTGACTGTAGAATTATTCACACAAAAGATCTAAACCAAGTATAGTACAATATTATTTTATTGTTTACTTTGATTTAGTATAGTTTATATAGTAATAAAGATTAATAGTCAATCTATTCTACAAGATTATGCTTACTATTCCTAGAAAAACTTAATTTGTTTCAACATTCCCTTCATTGAACCTTAAAGAAATAAACGAGAATTATTATTAAAATTATTGATAGCAGCTAAGTTGTTGCCCAGTGTTGTATAACGTCAAGGACTACAATACTTTTGCAAATAGTTCAATTTAACACTCGTACAAGCTAAGCTAGTTTCAATGGCCTAGCAAATGAATAACTAAGCAGTTCGACAAGTTGATTTCGCATTGATTTCCCGCTTAAGCACTCAATTCCTTGATCAAATATAGCTTTTATGGGCCAACTCTCTGTCCGTCAGTCTCTCTCTCTGTCTGGCAATTCAATATGATTGTAATTCAGGCATAATACCGAGGAACTTCATTGGCCACACGCTGTCGCTGTCGCTGTCGGGCACCGCGCACTGATACAGCAATTGGCACTTGTTTTGTTTGATGATTCCAATCAGACACATCATCAATCACGACGCGGCACGCAAACCTCGTGGAGGCGGACATTGAACGTTGTTGTTGTTGCTGTTGTTGCTGCTGTTGTATCGGCAGCCGTGACATTGCAATTTGCTGCCGCATGCTCGAAGGCGTGCCACAACAGGAGGCAGAAGAGGGTGCCCCTCTGTATACACATCGCATAATGGACGATTCATGCAGGAAACAGAGCATTTTACCGCCGCTGTTAACTTATTAGTTGTGCATGGAAAATGCTGTTTAACGCCTTCGAAGTTTATGCTTAATTTTGGTATGCTTCTTGCTTGTCCATGCTGCGTCATCCTTGAATTGGCTGTCACATTTTGAGTGGTTGCATCCTGCTCACAACTTGCCACGGAAGTGTCCAATTTTAATATATATATTTAGCTCAGTTGAATGCCTCAAGGGGGTGCGATTAGCAGTGTGAGGGAGCAGGAGAGGAAGTGTGGCAGTTGTATGAGGCACGCGTGGCAGCTATAGTAGGCAGTTGAGGCAGCTACTGCACCCCCGGCCATACAAGGTGTCGCTCTCACGCAGCATGTTGGCCATAATAAGCTGCTTAATTGCAAATGCAGCTGCTGTTGCTGCCCCACAGGCAAATGCCATAAACACATACGCATTTGCATATGCTATAATTCCTCTCCCCCTCTCTCTTTCTCACTATATATCTCCCTCTCTCTCTCTCTCTCTCTCCTCTCTCTCTGTTAATTACTTTTCTACGCACAGCACCCGCTGGCACTAAAAATGCTTTCAGTGCAGGCGTGTCCAAAAATTTAATGCGCCATTGCCGACTTTAATCCATTCAGAGCATACATATTTATGATCTCGTAAAAAGCTACTGTTACTGCCACAACACGCATGCCTCCCCCCCCCTCTCCCCTCTCTCTTTCTGGCACTCTTCACTTGCCACTTTCGTTGAAGCACATGCAAATTTGCAACGTTTTTGCCACATAAAATTACAAGAATTTTATGGTTAATAAAAGTGCTTGGGCTCACACACACCAACACACACACACACACACATGAAGAGAGGCCAAGAAATCGCAAGAAATTAACTTCTGTGCAATGCGCTGGCATGTGCCGTGCAAGCGGAATACACTGAGAGAAATAGTTGAGTGGGAAGTGAAAGAGTTGTGTGAGTTAAAGTTAAAGAAATTGCGCTGCATAGAACTTTTATACTGAAATTATTTTATATAGAAGTAGGATGTCTATTCTGAGATTACTCTATGTAGAACTAGGACTTGTTTTCTAAGATTATGTTACATAGAACAAGATCTTCTATTCTGTCTATCCATTAACTTAGATGCAACTAAAACTAAACATATAAGTAAGTATAATATATCAGCAGGAAACTCTATGTAAATCAAACTAGAATACTACAATATAAACTATGAATGCTTGAATTCTATAAATAGATCTGATATAGAAACTATGAATACTTACAAGTTTAGTTTCTGCTTATTTTATACTTAAATTGTACTTATCTGAACTTTTACATATGTATATGATTATTAATATACTGTGTATGGATTCAAGTATTATATAATCTATGTAGTCTACAAATGATTTAACTAAAATATCATGCGAGCAACCGAGACAGATAGAACGTCTGTTATTTGAGTTGTTTCGCCAAATCGTATTCTAACTTAGAATATGTATCATGTTTCATGTGGAAAGTAGTTACGGGAGACTCAAACAGGTACAGAAAAGTAGTATACTATACTATACTATATTTCACAGTCTAAGATTACAGAAATCTTGTTCTTTCCTACTATTCTCTACCCAGTCATTCATAATCTTAGTGTAGATAATCCTGTTTGAGCTGAACATTCATTCTCCTCCAACCTTCTTATTACTCATATAAAGCGCTTTAGTTTGCTTGCAAGTCAAACTAGTTTCCCTACACTCTTCCCACTTGCCAATTGCTCACAGTGTAGCTCTACATTATTGGGGTCTTGGCACCTCGCTGGGGCTGCCTTGTTGCTCATTTCGCCTGCTGCAGTTCAAACACAATAAAAATTATGCGTGCCATAAATCGGGCTGATGAGATTCGCCCTGGAAAATGTCGTTATCGTGTCAAACTTAAGCAGCGTGTGCGGGGCAGAAGAGGATGAGGGGAAGAGGGGGGCATGAAAGGAGCTGCTGCTACTGTTGGTTGTAAAGCGCGGGTGTGCGATAATAATTTTCGCCTAATAATGATGCGCGTTATGGCTTAACGCGTTTCGGTTGCCATAACTCTGCATGAGGCAAGCAAGGGGCAAGCGAGGGGCAAGTCAGGCGCCTACTGCCTGCTGCAGTTGGGGCAAACAAATGACGCCACGCGACGAGAGCAAGGCTGGCTCCAAACTCAATCATAATCTGTTGTCAGGCAGAGGAAGGGGGCCAGGTGCAGGGGGCAGGGGAACAGCAGGAGTTGCCTGTGTTGAAGCTGAAGCTGAAGCAAGCCGCGTGTTGTTATGACAACTTGCCAGGCTGTCGCTACGGTAGCTGCCTTGCCCCCGCACGTTGCAATAACTTCTCGTTAGGTGCCACGCCCAATCTTATTGTGCAGCAGGATAATCACTGTGCGTGATTGTCTGTGTGGTGTGTGTGTATGTGCGACGGAAGTAGATAAGCAACTTGCCACAGACACTGGTTTAACATGCCGCCTAATGTACTTGCCACGGAGAAGCTTAGAACTCATGAGCATAAAAGAGCGTATCGACTTTTTATGGCACTCCCCCCACTCTCCATATCCTGTACTTGCCACACAATGTTGCAAGTAGCCGGTGACCAACGAAGCTTACTGAAATTAGGCCCAAAATTGCAGGCATGAATTATTTATATGCAAAATGCACTTGAACGGAAGTCAGGCAAAGATAAAGAGAGAGAGAGGGGTCTGGGGGGGAGAGGGGCTAGAGCAAGCTCTGCATAATTGGCCCTAGAAATTGTCAAACCATCGAGTGAGAGAGAGAGAGATCTTTGTCCACTTTGTGCATTTCCGGCAACTTCTCCAGCCCAGCATGTTGACAAGAAATTGCATAATTATGGCTGGCCGGACAAGCGGTCAGCTCAACTCGACCGCAAGTGCTGTCTTTACACGCAGCATAGAGGGGAAAGGGGGGAGAAGAGGAGACAAGTGGCAGCTCCCAAAAAAGCCCATACTGACTTTGCATATGCCCCAAGCTGAGGCATGTTTAAGCGCAGCACAATTGAATTGCATAACATGAATAGAAATGAATCGACAGACAGCAGAGCAGGGAAAGAGGCGCAGAAAGAGGCAGCAGGGCAGGTGTAGCTGCAGAAAGAGGCAAGCAGAGGAGGGCTAGAGGTTTAACCAAGCCTGCTGGCTGGCATCTCCGGGGCAGCTGGCAAACATATCCTGCGGCTTACCTAGAGCAATTCCTCGAGCTTCACTTCCCCTCAACCTAAACCAACTTCAGTTTCCCCTCAACCTCGAATAGCTCTACCTCCCCCTGTCCACTTTGACCGCAAAAAAGTTAACATTGCCAGTGCACACACTGAGTGCATTTGCATATGCCCTGCCATCTTCTGCAGCTTGACCATCGCTAGCGATAGTCGTAGCTTCATTTCGATTACTTGTTAATCGACTGCCTGCAATCGTTGCAAATTTATCAATTTGTTTAGCGTTTTTACGCTCGATTAGCTCGTGTTGCACACACTCACACTCACACACGCATACACTTGCTGCCACTTGAGCTGGCGCGCTCTTTTGTTTTGTCGGATAATCGCCGCATGTTGCACGTGCCACAAACTCGCTTACAATGCGCGTTGCCATTGGAGTTTCATTAAGCGGCTGTGAGGAACGGAGTGTGTGTGTGCCTGTATGTGTATGTGTGCCTGTGTGTGTCTTTGAGTGTGCTCTTAAGTGTGCTGTGCCTGTTTGTGCCTGCTATTGTGTGTGTGTGCCCTGCTCTGTGTGTGTGCTTGCGCGTGTCTAAGGTATTTACAAAAAGCATTGCCTACTTTGCAGCGCCGGCGAAATGGAAAGTTCTGAGCAGCTCGCAGCGCCTTAAAGTGCAGATGGTAAGCAAGCTGCCCCTGCTCTCCCCCACCCCTCTTAGTGCCTGCTTGCCACCCCTTTTACACACACATGCACACTTGCACACACACACCGACAATAAGACGCCATGGCTTTTGTTCTTTTTTTTGCACAGTTGCACACAATAATGAAAATGTTGTTGTTTGTGAAAATTCCCGTAGAGCAGTTGCTGCTGCGCACACTTGAGCGCACACACACACACCCTCACAGACACACACGTTCGCATTACTTCCGCCTCAGCGGTAATAATTTTAAAATCAATACAATTCAATAAAGTTTTATTACTCGCGCTGAGTCGCGCTGAGGGAACCAGTTGCAGAAGAGGAGCTGCCTGAAAGGGCGAAGCAGCGTGGCAAGAGGGGTGAAGAGAGTGTAGAGGCAGGGGAAGAGTCAAGGGTAAAGTCAGGGGTAGAGTGCAGGGGCAATGACAGGGCGCTGACAATTGTAGCCTGCTTTGGGGAATTGCCAGAAAATTGCGCAGCGCTTTTTGTCTTAACCGCTTCCCACTGGCGGGACAGTTTAAGCCTTCCCCCCACTGTACACCTTCCCCTCTTTCTGCCTGCTGCCCACCTGCGTATTAGCCGCCATAAACTTTGCTCTTTTGTCGCCGTGGCAATTAGAATATGCGCAAGTTTTATGCTTCCTCTCTCTCTCTCTCTCACTCACAATTTGCACGAGCTGCTGCCAACGCCCATTTGTATGCAAATCGCCCGTTGAGCTGCTTCAGCTACAGCTCCTCTTGCCCTGCCCTACCCTGCCCTGCCCTGGCTGATGAATCAAAGTCATAACGTGGCCGTGGAACTGTTCCTCGTTCGTCGTCGTTGCGCGTTACGCATCGTTATGCACAGCGGCACAGATGACTGTTATTAAAATCAGTTGTTGTTCGTCAGCGCATCCCAGCAGCCCAGACAATGCTCCAGCTCAGGCGACAGCTGTGCCCAGCCAGCCAGGCAGCCCCCCTCTCCTCCTGCTCCC
Source organism: Zaprionus nigranus (assembly GCA_018903425.1). NCBI lineage: Eukaryota > Metazoa > Arthropoda > Insecta > Diptera > Drosophilidae > Zaprionus > Zaprionus nigranus. The sequence goes on from JAEIGD010000010.1 coordinate 1,850,075, forward strand.
TCTCTCTTTCGGCTCTGGCAATTTGGTCCAGCTTCTCGTTTAATGTCTTCATTTCGCACTCATCCGAGTGAAAAATTAAAATGGATTCCGTCTTTTTTGGGGGCCGAGCTGCGGCGCGCTTATTAACTGCAGCAGGTGAAATGAACTCAAGTCGCGCCCCCCCCCTTCCTTGCCACGCCTCTGGCATGATTCTAATGTTGCCGCTGGACCGTTTAAATATTAATAATAAAGTCGCACTGGGGGAAGCCAAGCCACAAATTGTTAAATTGAAGCTAATCAAATTTAGTGTTATGCTACGCATTGCTGCCCCTTCTCCCCCACCTCGCTTCCTCTCTGCTATTGCCTATTCCTTGCCCCCACTCTCTTCTGTTGCTGCCACGCCCTATTTTATGGCCCACAAATTTCATGGCGATTAAATTTGATGGCAGCGCATGCATCTCACGCCCAAGCAACAGCTTCAGTTCGGGCGCGGCACGGTCGCATCTACTGTACCTTCTTCCCCCTTCCCTTCTTCCCCCCTTCCCTTATACTCCCCCCTGCTCCTCTGCCTCTCGTCTACATTGCGTAATTGTGGCCAAACACTTTGAGGCGCCGCTGCTGTGCAAACAATGAAGGCGCCTTTAATGCTCTGCCAAAATGTAGCAAGAACACGCAGGAAAAAAACGCGAACTGAAAGTGAGCAAAGAAACCGGCAGCTGAGTGAGTGTGGCACAGAGAGATACCCTGTAATGTGGAAATAGAACTAGAAGTGGAACTGCAATCAGCACTAGCGCTGGTACCAGCCTGTAATAAGATTGTACAGCAGAAAAAGTAAATAAACTGTGAACTAGTAATGGAATTGGAACCAGAACGGAGCTGGAATTGGACTTCAGCTGCTACTAGTTCAAAATCTTCTTAGAGTATCCTAAAGTAAAAAAAATTGACACACAAAACTGTGAACTAGTGCCGGAACTGGAACCGGAGCCGAAACTAATGCAGTTTCACAACTAGAAAATAAGATATAGTAGAAATGAGAATCATCAAGCTAAGGAAATTGCTTTTCTCTGGCTTACACTGGCAAAGAAAACATGAACTAGTGCCTGAACTAGAATTATAAACGGAATCAATGTAGTGCTTCTACTTATTTCAAACCAGAGCTGAAAAAGGTTATATAACGAATAACAAACTGCTTTGTAGTTGATCATGAAAAGGAAATACAATAGGAACCACTAAAGAATTACACTGGAACTAGTAAAAAGTCGAATGAACACTGTGAGGAAGCAGAACTACAAAATACTGCTACTTTCATTGAAATTTACAACCTCAAACATTATATATCTAATTATAATTCCCTTCTAACATTCAATCCTCCATTATCCTTAATATCTACAGGGTATAAACAGCTAAAAAAGAAAAACTGCTAGAATTCTGGCAAAAATTAAAGCACAAAAACGCGTAAAATGCAAATGTGCGCCCTTTGTTAAGGGTTGCCTAGTCAAGGGGGAGGGAGGAGAAGGGGAAGAGTATATATTGCTGGCTACAGGCTTTGAGGGGGGTTTGGTTTGTGCAAATTATGGTTTAACACCTCATTGAACTCGGGCAGCGTGCGAGGCGAGCAGAACTGAGCAGAGCAGAGCAGGCAAAAGCTTGTCTAGCGAAAATTTAAATTTGAATATGAATTTTGAAAATTTCATATTCAAATGAGTTTTCAAAGACTTTGCCGCCGACGATGCTTGTGGGAATCGAGTTAATTATATATGTATATAGCCAGAGTAAAAAAGAGAGAGAGAGAGAGAGGGAGAGTGGAAGGGAGATGACTATAAATGATGGCACATTGTTAAGGCTAAATGCAAATTGGTTTTGTCGAGTTTTGTGACTTATTGAATTTGAGACTAGAGAATGTTGCCAAAATTAACGTAATCGTTATCGTTATCGGCAACGTTATCGCTCGTTATTGTTTCGTGTGGCTAAAATCTAATTACAACTAATTACTATTTGCACAATTGACAAACCTTTGACCCAATGTCAACATGGCAATGCAGGCAGGCAAGAGTCTGTGTGAGTTCTTGTGTTTGTTGTGCATGCCTGTGCGTATGTGTGTATGAGTGTGTGTGAGTGTGGTTGGCGGTCAACAAGCCAATCGAAAGCTTGCAGAGCAGAGGCAAATAAACAAAACGCTTTGATTAGAAAATTTCATTACACGAAATCGAACGCTTGCCAATTGTACACACACACACACACAGGCACACACACACACACACACACACAGGCACACACACAGGCACACTCCCACTCGCACACGGCTAAATGCAAATACAATCAGTGGCAATGCAAACAAATAAATGCACAAAGGGCAGCGAGTTGCATTTTCCCTTTGCCCTTGCGCCAGTTCATTAAAATGCCCCAGCCCCCAAGTAGTAGTAGTAGTACTTGCCTCTGCCACGCCCACAGCCCCTGTGGCCCTGTCATTGAGCCCCACCTTCTCTTCCTCTTGTTCCCTACTCCGCTCGTGTTGACCCTGCCACAGTTGCAGCTGGCAAACTACGAAAAACGCAATTTAATAACGACTGCAAATGAGCAAATGCAGCTTGCAGCACATGCAGCATGCAACATGCAGCAGCTTGCAACATGCAGCGTGCGGCGTGTGTGTGCGTGTGTGTCTGTGTTTGCTGTGCTGTGTTTGCCTCGTGTTTGTGTCAAATTTTATGGCCCAAAGGCGCATTCGAAATGAAATCGACTGGCAACTGCAACTGCATCTGCCCCAAAATATTCGATGCGCTTCTAATGCGCCTCGCCATGTTGCACTATTTGGCCAGAGAAGGCCAACTCAATTTATTAACGGACACACACACATACATGCATAGGCCTGCCCCAGGGGAGTCTGGGCAGGCAGAGGGGTGTGGAGGGGGAGAGAGACCCAACTAAATTATTACAAATGCATTTGGGCAACAACTTTGGCAGTTGCAACATGCTGTTGCTGCCCCATTCGATCGTTGCACATTTTGGGTTTAAGTGCCGTTACTCTGCATGAAGAGAGAGGGGGAAGTGAGAAGGGGATGTGGCAGCTATACGATGCAATATGATGGAATGTAAACGCTTGTATCTTTCACATCGGCTGCAGCTGCAGTTGAATATGCCTCTCTGTGTTGCACGTTATAATGCAACGCAGTGCAAAGTGTGGGGCATATCAGCTACGTGGACTGTGTTGCTGCATAATCAATTAATTGTTTATTAATTAATGGGCTCCTTTATTATTTATTAGGCTTTTAACTTGCCATTAGTATGATTTTGTTTGATTTGCAAATTTATTCGAGCTTTTTACTGAGATTTATTAGGGTTTATTGGCATTTCATAAATATATCTGTTAAATAAATTAATTTAATTATCATATAAATTATTTATAGATTGCATTACATATTTATGTTTATCTGATTTGCTTTGAAATCTTAAACTCTACTAGAGAATAAAATTTACAACAAATCATTACATAAATTTTCATTTTTCTATTCCTTTTCTTTAAACTGGAATGATTAAATGTGAAAATTTATAAATATTTCTTATCATACAATTCTAAAAACAATCTCAAGCAAGTATGTGCATCTTGTGGGTTGGTTCTTCTTCTCCTAAGCTTATAATTCGCTACCAGTTTCCCTTTAAACTTAGCTATGGCTTCAGTGTCTTGTGCTGTACCTTTACTCTGACTTCGCTTCAGTTGTCGAATAAATCTTTCGCCTTTTACTAAAGAATTCCGTGGGGAGAAGCACTCTAATGAGTCTAAAATGAATTTTTAGTGAGCCCGATAACTTCAGTTGTCGGGCCAGTTATAAAAATAAATAAAATAAGTATAATTTAATTATAATGTGGCTTACCATTCTCATTTTCATTGATCAAATCCTAAATTCCTTTATACTATTGCCTTTCGTCACTTTTATCACTATTTCCACAATGTACCCTTTAGATTCTCTAACTTGAATCGATATCATGTCATACTTATTAGCGTAAACCAATCGAATTATGAATTACATGTTAGTTGCAAATAGTTTTGCGTTCGCTTCGCTGAGATTGCCTACCAATAAATATATAATTGATGGCTCGTTATATATTTTATTGCATGGTGAATGGCCGCAAATATTTCAGCACTCAATTAAAATTGCATTGCAAATAATTGCAGCACATTTAAAGGCGTTCAGGCACATACACTTACGCACACACACACACACCCGCATACACAGCACGCAATTAATGCATTTTTGTGGTAATGGCAACAAATTAAGCGTAAATTACACGGCCCAGCGATATTGATATACCGCGCTTGGTAGTGCTGAAACTGGTCCGAAAGTGGTTGCGCTTTTCCACTGAAAAATTGTGTGTGTGTTGATTTATTCGCAGTAATTTTATTAAGAAAATGCAAAAAGGCAAATGGAATTCCAATAAATATTGACAAACCAATTCAATTTTCGAGCTCAAATTGTCGCAATTGTCTAAAGTGATGCGGTTCCGTTTACGACTTCTGATAGTTTTATAATTAAAATATAATGTATAAATCGTAAGTGTCTATGGATGGCAATGATTGAAGGGAAATGGAGTTATACTTGTAAGATTGATTTATTTATGTATTTTAGGGTAACTAAGAATAGTAGAATCAATTAATTTAGAAAAGTAAATGCAATATTAAAATTAATTTAGAATTCTATTAGATTAACAAGTTTAAAAGGGAGCAGTTAATATATTTTGTATTTAGTTTCATAATACATATAACAATTCATTAAGTAAGAGAAGAAATATCGTGAAATGTATAAAGAAATTAGAGCATTTGCAATTTTAAACTTATTTTGGAAATAGAAAACGCAAACTATTTAAATCGTAGTAGTTTTAATAGTGATAATGGGATAGTTTGTTAACAGAACTAATAGGTCTGTTGTAATTTACTAAACTGGAAGCTAAATAAACAAAACCTTAAATAAAACTCACCTTTCGAAATGTTTCCATGCTGTAATTGAACTTACCCAAATACTCCAGTGAATAGTCTTGACTTTTACCTATTTTCCACTATTTCTTTGGACTGATTTTGCACTCGTAAACCTTTACCTTGAACACAGACTGGGCTTTATCATTTCAACTGTGCTTTTATCTATGCAACTTTGCCACATTTTAATTTTATCTCTCGCTTTCAGTTTTAGGAATCTGTTTGACTGCAACAACGTAAGCAGTTTTTGTTCAATTGCCTTAATGAACTGTTTCGTACTCTCTCTCGTGTTGATCTTCTGCATGTTCTTGTTCTTGCAGTTGTTGTTCTTGTTGCGTAAGTGCTTGTTAGCCTTTTTGTATGCCATTAGCAGCTGGCCACATGCAGACACCCTGGAGCAGCCTTCGTTGTTGTCGAACTATTTTGCATTCGAAGCAGCCGCCACGCAGGCTGAGGGCAGCAGCAGAGACGCAGGCAGAGGAGTCTGGGGGGGGTATGAGGCAGAGGGCAGATAACGCCCCCATTTCAGCACTTTGAAAAAGTTTAAATATAAATTAAAAACTTTTCTCATTTTTTTGTGTGTGTTTTTTTGTGCTACTCACGCAGTCGGCAGCCTTTTTGTTGTTGTTGTTGCTCTTGTTGTTTTGGTATTTTATTTGATATGTATTTTATGTGGATGCAAAGTAAAAAGTTTGCCGGACGACATTGAACGGCTTTAGTTGGCGTTGCTGTCCTTGATGTGGTTGTTGTTGTTGTTGTTGTTGTTAAGTATACGCGCCGTTGAGGCGTCTATCGGCATTACCACATTTTAATCTCTCTCTCTCTCTCTGTTTTCTCTTCGCTGGCCGTAATCCTTTACCAATTTCCGTTTCACTTATTTTGCGCCGCAGCCTTGAGGCATGTGTAGTCGGGAGCGTAGCCGAAAACCTCAAGCGAAACCGTATTTGCAATACATTATCGCTGTCAGATGAAGTTGTCCCTTTGCTAAAATTAATTGCATCCTTTTTGGCCAGGCCAGAAATTGTGGCGAACGACGAGGACATTGTTGTAATATTTTTGTTAGTAAAATGTGGTCAAAGTTTGGCTGCCATAAAGGCGCAAACAACAAGCTGCTTCACAGTCTGTGTATGTGTGTGTGTGTGTGAGCCAGGGCAGCCGCAAACATCTGACCATAATGCAAACCCAGTTGTTCTCGTTGTCTCCTCCCACCCTCTCTCTCTAACCCAAAACTGCTGTTGGTGATCATTCGCAATGAGGTAGAGGGGAGTTAGAGGTCAAGGCGGGGCATTAGTTCAACATGAAAGGCATTGCATTTTGCTTGCGGGCAGCTTGAGGCCAAGCCTCTGCAGCGTACTGCCAGCAAAAATCACTGCCAGCAAAGCAAAGTGCTCCCCGTGTGTCTGTGTGGGTGCGAGCGAGGCCACCGTCTGTAATCTTTGACTGGGGCCATATATCTGCTTGTAGTCTACAAAAGGAAATTAAGTTCAATAAAAGAGTATTTGTAATTTATTGAGGTTATCTCAGTCCTTCTCTCTCTCCCTTTAAGTTGCTGCTTTAAGTCTCAAAACTTACCCTGTGCGAAAACTAATAATTTTGACAACTTCTTTCACTGCGATTTCATTACGCCAACTTGGCGTTGTCAACAACTGGCAGGGAGAGTAGTGCCATCTCGCTTCCACTTGCTACGCCTTTCTGTGGGCTCCTACTGCGTCGTGTCGGTTCCAAGTTCTGTGCAACCGGAGCATAATTGCATTTCGTGGACAATTAATTTCTTTTCTATTGCCCATTTCGTCGTAATTTAATTGCAAATTACTTCCTTTTGTGTTTGTGTCCGTTTCATTCTCGTAATTGTACCTTCATTTGCCTTCTGCTTATGCCCCGACGACGACGACGGCCCCTTGGCGGAGTCGTGTTGTCCTGCTCTTGCGTCTACGCAAGGCGTCGGTGCCAGCGCGGTCAGCGAAGGCCGAATGCATTTGAAATTAGCAAAAATGTAAAACCAAATTGCGAAAGTTCTGCACGACGATGACGACAGCAGCGGCATCAGCAACAACTAGCAGAGTAGCAGCAACGTAGTGGCAGCAGTAAATCTAGTAAATTGCAAGTAGCCACAGTTGGCTCTGAATGATTCAGTGGTTGGCCTATTACACGACTCTTTACTACGATTGCCTGAGCAAAGTTAAGGCACACATACATACATAAATAACAGGCCTGCTGCCCTGGTGCGCTGATCCGGGCCACAAGTCCTGTTCGAATCATCGCTGCATCTCGCTTGCACTAACCTGCACAGCCTTGTCTTGTGCTTTGTTTAGATTTTGCATACACAGCTGTTTGCCCGTGCGATAGACAAAATATCGATTACCGTCGTGCAGCCAACTTAATAAGCACGATCAAAGCGAGTATTTTTTCTTCAGCATTTATTAAATACGCAGGCAAGTACGCTGTGCCCGTGAATAAGCTCACGTTCGCTCTGTGCATTTTGCATTCGTTATGTTTTCCTACACTGCTTTGCAGAATGCGCCTGCAAAAGGGAAACCAAAAACAATCTTCAGACACTTGAGCATTGCATTAAATTTCATTTGACATTTTAGCATAATTGAAGCAAAGTGCAGACTGCGAGAGTAACTGAAAGAAAGTTGCGCTGCCTCGACCAGGGATACGCAGGCGACGTGAATTCAACAAAGGCGACAACTTTGCACTGAGCAAATGAAAGCACGACCCAATGGGTCGAGTGAGTAAGCAGAAAGCAGGAGATGGTAAGAGAGAGGAGAGTGGGGTGGCTGCTGAGTAAACCAGTTGAGTCGAGTCGCTGCTTGCTTTGCCAACAAAGTAGAAAATCCGAAAGAATAACACAAAATTTTGCGCTTACGTTTACAAGTCGCTTCGCCTTGCACGGACTTCAGGTCCGGCTTGGGCGCCCCTCCTCCTCTTTCTCTTTGATTGGGCACCTGCTAGTCGTAGGGAGTGTGGGTGGGGGGGGAGCCCTTAGTGCTTCATCAGCGCGCAATTGTTTTGGTGCTGCGCTTTTGGCATTGCCATTCACAGGGAACTTATGCAAAGCAGTGCAAAAAATAACACTGGTAACACATAATCCGAACCGAAAAGCGGATTTCTCTTTGGAGATAATTATCTTAATTACAATTTCTGGCAATTAAGTGAAGGTTCCTTTATATTTAGCCGTAAATCGGCTAGATTTAAAAAAATACTGAAGTATAATGAATAGACATACGATCTGCTGATTTACGCCAACTCTTTTCACTCTAACCTCACTTAAAAATTTTAAGTAACTTTTTTTTTAATTGCTAAATATAGATTAGAGACGTAAACAAAAGTATTTCTTTTCTTATTTATTTTATTATTATTATATATTATTATTTTAATAAGGAACATTTCCCTAATTGAAATTAGTTGTAATTAAGTTGCAGTTGCAGAAATTATATAAGCCGCATAATAAATTAAATGCCAATTAATTTGGCAAGTTTGAAGCATTAATAAATGCAGGCGCAATTCATCTCTCACCTGTAACAGTCAAAGTTTCCGGCCAGAAGGTGAGTTCTCCGTGCTGGGCTGCATCATTTCTCAAACGCAGGCAAATGAAAGCACTTAATCTTGGCCTGAACTTTGCAACACCCCGAGACTAACCCAAACACTTTTGTAATTTTAATCAATTCATCTTAATTTCGTTTGAAGTGCACATTAACCTAATGGCCAGGGCTGGAGCTGAGTACAGACGGGGAAGTGGGGGGTCATGAAGGGCTTCCTTGTTGGCCACTCCGGATGCCTAGTTGGTTCCAAGTCTTTGGCCAACAACTTGCGGCTGACTAACAAGTGCTTTTCCTACCATATTAAAATGTTATCTTCTGCTCAGGCGAGTTGAGCCCCAGGCGGAAGTGAGAAGAGAGAGGGAGAGAAGAAGGAGAAGGTATAAAAAATAGTCGAGTTCGTGCCTGGCAACAGCCACAGTATGTGCCAGCACCATCTTCTACTCACACTTCATCTGTCCCTCTCACACTTCCAGCCTGTGCGTCGCCGTCTTCGTCTGCAAGGCAAAGGTGATGTTTCATTTTCACATTTCTCATTTATCTTGTTTAGCTCGGGCCCAAGATCTGTGCAACTACTGGACTACTCTAGCTGTCCCACTCGCACTCCCATTGAATTTATGTGAAATACTTGTGTTTATTAATGAGTGCGCGTAAAATACGTTGAGAGCTGCGCTGCCGACTGCGCTGCTGGCGCAATATACTAAATTTGAGGCTGTTGCTGCTCTTCACTTTCTGCTTGGCTCAGTGTGCGGATCTGGTTGCGGATGTGGATGTGGAGGCGGATGCATTTGCAAGAAATAACAAATCATCTTTTGATTAACTCATGCGTGTCAATTTGACGTAAACCAAATATTTGTTCAGCACACACACCGAGGTACACTCACACCCACACACATACACAGTCGCACAGTCACACACTTGAAGACAGGGAGAAAGAAAAAGCGATTGCATGCCAAGGAAATTGCAGTCAACAACTAACAAGGCAACGTATTTGCCTTGCGTCTGCATGGAAGCTGCGTACAAAGATACTTACTTACAATATGCAAATGCGAATGCAGCATAAACTAAATTTACTCTATACACACACATACATAGTATACATGTGTGTGTGTGAGTCTGTGTACATTCCTGTTGTGTAGCAAAAAAAGGTTGAAAAAACACGTATTTTTACGCTTCATTGCAATGGAAAATGGTCGCAAAGCTGTAACTTATGAGTCGACTAGAATATACCCTGCAATGTGCTGCTGGCATAAGGTATGCTATGTTATTCTTATAATGCATATATGCATAGTATATATACTATTTATCTTTACTGCTAACTAACTTTAAACAGACTCTTCTTTCTGCCTATGTTTACTGCCTTTTTACTGCAACTCTTCTTTATACACCCCTTAGTTCTTTAGATTTATACCCTATAAAATGCAAGGAAGGAAATGAAAAGCACCTGAGTACAGTGGGCACTACAGTGCCTTGCCTTGCAGCGCAGCAAATGGAAATAAATTCAGCTTGCTTCAACTGCAAACGGAAGTGTCCTTTCTCTTCCGTCGTTAGGATCGGCATACACACGCAGCTGCATGCACTGTCTCTCTCTTTCTTTACCTTCCTGTCTCGTTCTCGTTATTAGTCAATCAATATGAAAATTGCAGATATGTTGGGCGATTTGATTTGATTAGACTACTGATAGTTCCGAGCGCCGAGAGTGTAAACAAAGCAAGCTGTCTGTCTCCCTCTCTCTGTCTCTTTCTTTTACTCTGCGTATAAATAATGGCTATAGATTTCTTGAGTTGGTAAATAGAGGAGTGTAAATGAAGGTGTGGGAACTTGTTTTGATTTCTTTGAGTTGCTAAATGAAAATATTAAAATACAAACGGTTTGTAACGATTGAGAGGGTAATATAATATTAGCATAGGTATTTTCTTTTTGAGGTTGAATTTAGCACACTAAATTTATTAATATTATAAAAGATATAACAAATTTATTAATCATATATTCACTTTCCCTGAATTATTTAAGGTTATTCAAGGATTAGTTGCAGTTTAACTTATTACCTGAAATGTATATGCAAAAGACGTTTGAAGGGTTTGCTGTTGGGAATTATAAGGTTGTTGTGTACTCAAAAGACATTTAAAGAGTTTCCTTCAATTCCATGTCCATTAAATTTCCCTCTTCCTACTTGAAATAGGTTCATTTCGTGATTACAATGATCATTATGAAGGTAAAACTCTTAATTACTCTATGAAAATGAAAACTCATCCCGCTTGAGAACACCTTTGTAAGTTTTCGCGATTTGTTATTAACAAATATTATTGTTACTTTGGTGTCAGAGGAAATTGGCATCAGCTTGGCAGCTGCGTCAGGCAGGCAGACTGGATGGGAAGGCGTCAAGGCGTGTCCTCGAGGCGTGCTTCAATTGTTTGTCACAGTGCTGAAAATCAAATTAAATATGCACTGATTAGATTGCGAGAAGATAAGGAGTAGAAGACGAGCAGAGCGCACAACTGCCATAAGCCAAGGACAAGTATAGAGAGGGAGAGTGAGAGGGGGGGCGGGGGGAGTGGCAGTAGCAACAGCAGCAGCATCAGCAGACACGCGACGCAGCTAACGTCAAATCTAAATGAGGTTATAATTAAAAAAGTTTTCTTATTTGCTGTGGGCGTGGCGCAGGACGAAGAGGCAGGGGGAGGGGTAGGTGGAGGGAGGCAGCTTCCAGCTGCAAATGAAGAAACAAGTAATTCGCCTAATAACGAGCTTATGTAATTAGCTCATAAACAACAAGAACAACAACAACAGTAGCAGCAACAACAAGTAAACAGCACGGCAATTGCAGCCGAACCGGCTACAACAACAACAACAACAGGAGGGGGACAACAACAAGGAGAGTATCTGGAAAATTGTACAAGTCGAAATGTAATGAAAAAGTTACGACTGCGAAAAAAGTTCATAAAATTGAAGGTAAAAACGTAGCCAAAGCTGACGCCGCTGTCAGTGCAATGTGGCACACAGTCTGAGCCGAACTTATCTGACGACAAATGCGAGGGTAGCCCATGGAGTTGCCAAAAATAGAATATAGATGTGTACATGATGTGTAGACAAGTCATGGAACTTTCGTCGATGGTCTCAGGGAGGTCGTAGAGATCTTGAAGTAAAGATGAATAACCTTTTCAAACTATAACTATTACTACTGCTACAGCCTGTACTATTAATAATGCAACTACTTCTACAGATGGTACTGCTTCTATTCTTACTCCTGCTACTACTACAACTACTCCTACTACTACTACTACTCTTACTACTATAGCCACAACTGCAACTTCTACTACTACACACGATACTGCTACTATTTTTACTCCTTGTACTACTACACCTACTACTACTACTCATACTACTGCTATTCTTACTACTGCTAACACTATAGTCAGTACTAATTCTACTAGAAACGATACTATTCTTACTAGTACTTCTCCTACTACTTCTACTACAGGCAGAAATATTAGGATACTCCTTCTACTCTTACTAGTACTAGTCCTTCTACTAAGACATTTCATACTACTAATACATCTGCTACTGCTACGTACTGCTACTTTCATTACTTCTACTACTACAACTACTACTCGTACTACTAGTACTACTACTACAGACGATACTGATACTATTCTTACTCCTACTACTCCGTTTACTACTACTCCGACTACTACTACTCCTTCTACTTATACGATGCCAACTACTACTACTCCTACAACTATTACTACTATACTCAGTGCTACTACCCCTTTTACTACAGACATACTGTTACTATTCTTACTTCTACTTCTCCTACTGCTACTACTACTTCTACTATAGTCAGTACTACAATGATACTGCTTCTATTCTTACCTTCTACTAATACATCTCCTTTTAATACTACTACTAATACTATTACTACTACTACTACTCATTCTACTACCACTCCGACTACTACTACTATTGCTACCTCGCATGTATGTATACACTCTATCATAGGCTACTGTCTGCTTAGAATACTCCAATGTATTATAATTTCGTTCAAATATTACTAACTCTGATATTACTCCCAGCTAACATCGCTAACTTTATCAGCACCCCTCGCAAGTGACTAAAAAACTAACTTTAAGCTTATTTTAGTAGTTGTTCACGCTTTAAGCTCGGCACTGCTACAATTGCGGGCTAATTAGCCAGACAAGTTGCCGGGATCAGAGTCGAATCCAAGTCGAATCGAAGTCGATGCGAGATGCGCCGTTGAGCAGCGAGGGGCGGATTAAATTTCGTGGCACACGCGCAACTTAACGGGGCACGTTTGCGATTTTAATTAGAAAATTGCGCAAATACTCGTAATTGACCGTTAGAGTCACATTAGCTGCCCCAGCAGCAGCAGCAGCAACAACAACAACAACATCAAGACAATACCAACATGGCTGTCAGCGAGATCGAGTGCATCAACTGGACACGCAGCGGAGTCAGAGCAACGCAGCTGGAGTCGGCGCTGCAGCTGGAGTCGGAGTTGATGCCGCAGGGCAGTGCCAGCAAGCAACCGGAGCCAATGGCCGTGCACAGTGGTCATGGTTGGTGGTTAAGTTGCCACACACATGCACGCAGACAGGAGACAGTGCACGGCCAGCAACACTTCCGGTGACATTTCAATTACCTCCACCAACAATGCGACTGGCAGCTGCTGACTAACAAGTGAGCGAGAGAGCGAAAGGGAGACAGACTGCATGAGAGAGAGGGAGTGGAGTCCATGCACCATGGGCAGTAACAGTTTTTTGATTAATGTGTCTGCTGAAAATTACAAAGCGCAGACAATAACCCAAAATGGACACACGCATCGAGGCACGAGGGTCGCACGATGAGTCTCGGGCTGTCTGCCTGCTGCCGCCGCCCGCTGTGCGCGTTGAAATGAAATAAACATGGCTACTAATGTAATGCAATGTAATGTATACCCTGCACAAGGGAATGAGAGTAGCTGTGACTACAGGCTCAGCTCCACAACCAACTCCAGTTCTTAACTTGGTTCCTGCTTTCTCGGCTTGTTTATATTGGCAACGAATTTGCAATTTACTTTATTAATTTGCAGTGCCAGACCGCGAAAACTCTGGACGCGGTTAAAGCAGAGCAGAAGAAAGAGATAGAGACAGAGACTGTAAGCGAGAGAGGAAGAGATAGAGGGAGAGTGGGTAGGCTGCACTGCAAGTGGCAAAGCCGCAGTCAAAATGATTTTCTAATTAAATTCGAGACAAAGTTTTGGCAAGCGAATGAAAACAAAAATGTTCTCTCTTCTTTGGCTTGAGGAAACTTTAAAATTCAATTAAAAATTATGCAGCGACAGCAGAGAACGAGACAGCAATAGAGAGCGGAGCTTGGAAAAGCCCAAGCCATGAAAATGAAATATATAAGCAGCAGCAGCAGCAAAGTCGACACCAACACTTGATGAGCGCCAAGAAGAAGATGAAGAAAGCTGAAAAAGCCAAAACGAAAACGAAATTGAATACGAAAACGAAGCTGAAGACGAGCCTGAAGAAGAACAGAGAGAGACAGAGTGAGGGAGCGAGAGAGACAGAGGGAAAGTGAGTGAGTGAGAGAGTGAGGGAGAGTGTCGTGACTGCTCGCTGTAATTTCGTGCGAATTTTCACTAAAAATTACTGCTAAAGAAAATTTGCACATAATTTGATTAAAAAGTTACACGCATTTGCTGCAGCGACGCAACAACGATGACGACGAGGACGGCGATGACGACGACGTCGACAACTTTGTAGCACTTGCTAAAAAGAAAGGCTGTAAAAAAGCAGTTAAAAATGGCAGCGCTATGAGAGACTAGCGGATGCCCTGTGCTAGGAATGCTCAACTATGTTTTACTTTATATTTTCATTTGCCAACTTGATAAACTACTGAGATTGCTATGACTGAAGATTATCGGATACTGAGGGTACTTACGGAGCACATTCTCAATAACGTATCTTTTTAAGAGTTGTAAGAATAAAGTTATGTTGAAAAACAGAGGTTTGCATGAACTACTGTTGCCTTAACATAAGTCCTGTTATAAGAATTAATATGTGGGATTTTTTTTTCAGAGTTGCTGTTTATTCTTTGATTTTGTAAAGATATAAATGTGAAACCTGTTCAACCTGTTTTAAATTAAACCTAGATCAAATATAGGTTTTATATGATAGAAGTTTTATATATAATCTGTTTTATATGTGATAAGATTCATATGCAATACGTTGTGTTTAGAGTTAAAGAATTGTTAGAAACCTTAATGGTTTCCTTGTATCAATACCCACTACCTATAGGGTAGCAGGGTATTGTTTTGTACTTTACTTGTTAAAGTTAGTTATTCTTATAGTTGCACCATTTGAGAACATACCCTCACTGTTTACACATACCTCCTGTAAGGGGTATTCATAGAAATATGAAATGTTGCGGCGTGTGTAGCCCAAGCTGGCAAAGCACTTGTACCCTCGCAGATCCCTGGCTAGCATATCTCGGTTTGGCACGGGGCAAACGCTTTTTTGCATAGCGAATCTCGGTTGACTGCAGTTGCCACAAGTTCGGCGCCAGCGTCGACGTCGCTGTCAACTGCGACTTCAACTGCGGTTTTAACTGCGGTTCAAAAACTTTCACGAGCTGCAAGCTTTGTGCAGCGTCTGAGCAGCTCGCCAAGGTGCCAGATCCGTAGACTATATGTGCTATATATAGATATACCTAGCATGTGTAAGTGTGTGTGTGTGGGTGTGCTTTGTGGAGGGCATAAAAACAATTATATTAATTCTTAATAGACGTAAATGAAACTCGTTGCTAGCTCGGCTTGGGGAAAATGTCAACGTTTTTTGTGCTAAAATTAAAAAGTTGCTCAACTTTTGCCAGGCTAATCAAATATTTGCAGCCGGAGTCGGGATATACACAGCATACATGGGAGTGAAGTATGTGGGGGGCGTGGCAACGTAGCAAAGGCATTCGTGCGGAGAGCAGAAAAAGGACTTAAATCCTTTTAGACACGTGTGTGCAGAGTACCGTTAATATGACAGAAACACCAAACTCAAGCGTGCGTAGCAAGCGAGTGTGTGTGCCAGCGTGTGTGTGTGTGTGTGTGCGAGTGTGTGTGTGTGACATGCAAATCTTGTTTGCCAAGTGCCACGTCACACAGCAGTCAGTCCAAAAACAAAACATCCAACAACATCAACAACATGAGAAGCAACCTGAAGTGCGTTTTTTAATTGAAAATTATTATAAAAAGTTGTAAATACCCAACATTTCCCCCCCCCCCTCTACACTTGACGTGACTTGGCTTATTACGACGTAAAGTAGAGTTGGGGCCAAAGGCGGCCACATACAACGGATTTTATGTTGTTTAATTAAATTAAACCCACGGCGTTGGCGCCACGTCTCTCTCTCACGCTGCCCTTTGTAGTGGAATAAAGGCTTTATTAATATTATTAACATTATTATTACCAAAGGGGATCGACAGCGGGAGGGGGGGAACAACTGCCCGCAAAAAGGGTCAAAATTACTGCTGCCTTTTCAGGTACTTTGCATAATGCGACACGTGAACAATTTAAGTGTCGATGGGCGCTTAACGTGGGGGTGTTCTGTGCCCCCAATTGAGCTGATGCTTTTGTCTTCATTAAGCGCACCATGAAATGTCGTCTGTAAATGCGGCTTATAATAACTGTGACCAATGTTAATGGACGGCCTGCAGGCGGAGGTAATGCCTGGGGGATGTTTACTGCACACACACACACACAGCGACATATATCCAATACAAGTAAATATACAGACAACTGTCGTAGTTCACAGGCGGAAACCCTCTTGGAAGCAGAACTAGGCAATTTATTGAGACTTTCTTTGGCAAGTGACCCTGAAAAAGTTGAGCTGCACTGGCAGAATGTGGGCTGTTATTGATGGAGATAAGCAGCTAGATATAATAAAAGTAGAAGAAGGTGATGTTGATTTAAAAGAAGTAGAAGATGTTTAGTAATACTGTATATACCTAAGAGGAACAAAAGTTCTGCAGTTTGTTTAGAGCTTTTATATTTATCTGTATATTTTTAAAGCATTCAAAGAAGTTTTGAGATTACCAAAGAAGTTTTCCACATTAAAAAATTGAAATCCTATGCAGATTTTCTGCTTAAATATTTTTAACTAATCTAATTTGCTATACAAGCAACTCGTCTTTGTTAATGATACATAAACAAAAGTAGAAACCCCTTTTCAGATATCTCCCTCAACTATTTCGCTCAGTGTGTGAATCTATTCGTGTTTACTTTCAGTTCAATTTGGCTCTGGCTTTACCCCAATGCGTCTTGTCAATTGCGCGTTCTCTGTCTGTTTGACTGTCTGTCTATCTGTCTGTCTGTCTATCTGCCTGTCTGTCTGTCAGTCTGTTTGTTTGTATGCTTTGATTTATTTCATTTGAAAATGATGCAGTTTGTTGCCATCGCCGACTGAGTGAGTCGACCACTTGGGGCGCAACTTGATAGCGACAAACGAGACGCGAACGACGCGATTTCCCTGTGTGGCAGCCGCATCATCTCATCCCTCCAACCTCACTCCCAGCTTCTCCTCCTCCGGCTCCCCATACACACATATATAATCTCGCACTCGTTGAGGCAGTCTGTTGAGCGGTCTTTCGGTCTGTCTCTCGGTCGTTCTGTGGCTTCCAGCTATTTTTATATCATTTCTGTCTCGCACATTATGCAGCCCTGTGCCGCCAGATGAATCTCTGCACTCTCATCTTGGGCAGACTCCACAAGATATTTACCGTACACAATTTCCAAGTATTTATTTTTATTGTGTACTTAAAGCTACTTCATGACATTTTCAATTTCCTCTCTCCCTCGTCCCTTCTCATATTTGGTTAGTATATTTTTTGGTAGGGCCAAAACTTTTTCTTAGCCAAAGTTCAGTATGGATTTTTAAGCCATAGAACAGACGACTGACTAATAAGTTTTAAATACCGCACTTCCTTCGTTTCGTTCTTAAGTTTTCTTTATTTTTTTCAGGTTTTTTCAGTTTTCTTTTGTTCGGGTTCAGTTTCTTTGAACGAAACTTTTAATTAGCTTGTTATAATAACTAGGAAAAAAATATGTATCTTTGAAAGCATGTAATTTTTAATTAATGTCATTCTAAAGTTTGCTTTAAACAAAATGTTTTGTCTTAGAAACTTGTCGGAGGCAAAACTTCGGGTCGAACTTATTGAAAGAAAAATCCGCTTGATGGGGGAAAATAATTCGAAAAAAACTGTTTGAACTACGCTGTGCTTAACTAGACAATTAGTTTACTAACCCCATTATTGTTGTTATAGTTGTGGTAAGGTTTTTTTAATGCACTTTACATTCTAATTAGTTATATTGTTTTCCCAGAGTGAGAGAGAGAGAGAACGAAAAAGTTTCATCTCTCGGGTGCCCCTCGAACAATTTGCGATTTTCACACGTTCATAAATTACGCTCATTAAATTGCAAATGCAAATGCAAATTTAAATTTAATTTGTTATTTATGCAATTTGATATTTTTCAACCCTTTCCTCATCACAATCCACGTGAAAAGAAAATCTTATTTGTTTTTATTATTTGTTCAAATGGCATGTAAA
Organism: Zaprionus nigranus; assembly: GCA_018903425.1. NCBI lineage: Eukaryota > Metazoa > Arthropoda > Insecta > Diptera > Drosophilidae > Zaprionus > Zaprionus nigranus. The sequence goes on from JAEIGD010000010.1 coordinate 1,868,160, forward strand.
TTTCATGACGATTTGTTATGCAGTCGAGTTGTTATTTTGTTAGATTCAGTTCGAGCTTTGTTTCGCTATTTTTACTCGTTTATTTGTATGCCCTGTAGTTGTATATGGTAGTCATAGAGTTATATCTACTGCTGGGAGACTAATACTTAATGAGAGTGAAAAGCATAGTCACAAATAATGGAAGTAGATCAAGATGTTTAGAGCAAAGGAATTGAAACTTTAGCTTAAGCTTAAACTAAGATTGAGCTAAACAATATAGAGTGGAAGTTTTATTAGAAGTGTTAATGGTACTAGAAGTAATTGAACTAGAACAGGAACTGAACCTGAAAGAGAATGACCTAAAACTATGACCAAACCTAAGCCTGGAAACAGAATAGAAGAAACTGAGTAAACTAATTGAGGGACAAGTGGAACGAGTGTGAAATCTTTAGAGAAATTATTAAATAAGCTAGATATAATACACCTCATGGGACATGTTGGGTATCTACCCTTCGACTACTAATCTATGTCGTCAATTAGAGCTGAAGCCACAAGGCGCATAGAAACAATAAGCAACTCAACCATGCCTGCAAAATGAACAAGTTGTAGATCATTATTAAGCACCTGCTGGGTATCAGCGAGTCGAGTACTGCTCTCCCGTGTTGCACATAAATATTCAGAGGCTATTAAATGCAGTTATGCATATTAAAAGTGGCTTTTGTTGGGGCGCATAAATAGTTCATGTCGCGGTCATTGCGAAATGTTTGCACATAATTAAAAACGAACGCAAACGCAGCGAAATTGGCACAAATTGCGGGACAAGTGTCCAAGGCGAATCAAGCTGATAAATCTCAATATTTCAAGTAGAAAACGGGAAGTAAAAGAAGACAAGGAGAAGGAGGCAGAGAAGGCTGAGAAAGTGCGGGCAATTCGCACTTGTTGTCGATGTGAAAATTTGTTTGCGAATTTGTGAATAAATCCCAAAATCATTCGCCCACTCATTCGAGCACTCACTTCAGCTAGCGCTACCACTCACTCTCGCTCACTCTCTGCTCCCCTCTCACTCCCCTTCTGTCACTGCTTTACACTCTCAAGTTGATTTATTTAGATTAAACTTTTTGCTGTGCCGCGTCGCAAAATGATTTACATAAGAAGGACAGAAAAGAATAAATTGATTTTAAATCATTTTCGCTGGCGTAGCAGTAAGAGGAGGGGGGGCGGGGGCGTTACTGATGTTGACATAGGAGTTTGGTATGGAGGAGGGGCGGAGGGGTACTTAGAGGGGGATTGCTGCAAAGCGTATGCAAATAAGCATGAAAATAAGAATAACAAAAGCCAAGTTAACGAGTATTCAAAAACAAGATTAAAATAGGAGTGTTGCCTCACACACACACACACACACACAGACATACTCAGACACACATACACAGGCACACACTCACACATACACAGCCGCGCAGACTGTCACACACACTGTTGGACTGTCACACGCCTTTGCACCGCATGTTTCTGATTTGGCCAACCCCCAGATGGCTGACACAGCTACCCCTTCTCCTTACCCCTTTCCTCTTACTTGCAATAGCACTCGCACTTTTCCTTCCTTCTTTTTTCTGACTTCTTTCCCACTTCCTTGCTGCTTTCTTTTCCCAGTCTTACCTCTTTCTTTAATCTTCTTTCCTCTTTTCATCCTCATTTGCTAGCAGACTCAGTTATCCCTACTATTTCCCACTTTGACACTTGCACTTTCCCTTCTTGTTACTTCCACATTATTTTCTTCTTCTTTCACTGTCTTCTCTCTTGCTTCCTCTTCTTTTCCCCATTCCTTCCTTTTTCTTTCCTTATCCTTCCTTCTTTCTTTTCCCTGTCTTCTCGCTTCTCTGCCTCTTTCGTCTCCCTTTTCTTCCCCTCTCTTACCTCGTCGTTCCATCTTATCTTCATCCTTACATTCTCCTGTCTTCCCCCTTCTTCTTTTGCTCTTCTGTCTTTCTCCTTTGTTCTCCTATGCGTCTCCCTTCTTTTCCCGTCCATTCTACCTTTCCCCTGTCTTCCTCTTTCTATTACTCTAAGTACCTTCTCTCTGTTTTCTCCCATCTTCCATCTTTTCCATTGCCTAACCTCCTCTTTTACTCTTCTTCCCCCTTGCCCTTCCATCCCTTTTCCCTTTCTCCCTCTTACTTCCCCCTCCTTCAACCATTTCCTCCTCTTCCTTCTACCTCCCCTGAGCTAGCGAATTTTGAAATCTTTGATACGCCTCGCTTTGCTTTCGATGCGAACTTGATTTGTGCCTTGCACGACGAGGCGTTGATTGAAAACTCCACACAAAATGGCGACGGCGTCTCAGTCGCAGTTCGACTTTCGACTCACAGTCGCATATTTGCATTTACAGCAACAACAACAACAAGAGAAAAAGCAACAACAACAAGAGGGGCAACAGCAACAACAACTGCGAGAGCAACTGCTGCTGCGACTACTTTCACTGCAAGTTGCTGCGGAACTTTACTTATAATTCACTGGCACAAAATATGGAAATTGCACACGCCACGCCCCCTGCCGCCTGCGCCTTCACCTCTCGCCTTGCCTTGGCTTGCCATGGTGCCGCTTGCCACCTGCCACTTGCCGCAAAACCGCCTGCAACTGCCGCTGTGACATGCCGCATCAATCTATCAACATTTTCTCACTACCAAGTTCCCCCTCACTCCCCCTTGCTAGGCTGGTGCCCCAACCGAAATTGAATAGTTTGGTCTGGCCTGGACCCGGTTGCACGCTGCCAGAGTTGCCCCAAAATTTTGCATATATAAATATTTATGAATTTATTAAAAGCGAACCACACGGGGCAGCCTCGGCTTCAGTCTCTCCTGCCTAGTTGGATGGATGAATGCATAAGTCAGTCGAGGCGGGCAGGCAGAGCAGGCAGACAGCTTGGCCACATGCCTGTTCATGCCACATGTGCCGCATGCCACATGCTGCAAGCGCGCAGACACACACACGGCTCGCTTGCTCGATTCATGTTTAACGAAATGTTTGGGAGATTTTTGCAAAATTTGCACTACACGGCGACAACTGGCCCCGTGGCAGGCAGCCTGGCTTGCCTCTTGCCCCTTCACCTCCTCCCCCTCCTGCTGCCACTGCTGTCAGCCTGAAAAAGTGCACAAAATGGCGCGCTCTGTCAGCTCGTCAGCTCGTCGTGCCTCTGAGCTCATTCATTTTGGCAGTGGAACAAGGCAATCGCATATTTGTGGCCGGCAAACGAGATTGTCAAGTTTTTCAGTGCACCCTCGCCACAGTGCACCTCCCCCCCACTCCCCTCTTTGCCCCTACCCTGCAGTACTGCCTTGCTTTGTGGCAAAAGGGGGCACGCATAATGCATGAAGTTGTCATTATCAGGGCCAATTCAATTGAGAATTTCGTGCCTAATGTGCGCTTTGCTGGCGGCAGCTCGCCCTCTCTCTCTCTTCCTCACTCTCTCTACTACTCTCTCTGCTATTCCCCTCTCTCTTCTCCTTGCTCTGCCTGCCCCCTCCTCTTGGCCTTGTTAATACTCACAAAAGGAAAATGTGCGACAGCAAATGAATTTGGCAGAAATTGAAATTTAGCCGCCTCACCGCACTGTGCCTTGTCGCTAGGCACTGAGCCACGCCCCCCTCTCTGCACCCTGCCCCTAGTGGCCTCAAGTGTTGTGTCGTTTGGTGATTGCAAATTTTGTTGGCTGTTGCCTGTGCCACGTTGCCCATTGACCCTTGCTGCGCTGTCCGTGTTGCCACTTGATTATGCGCTACGCTCTTGTCTGCAGACTGCAGCGAGGCATGGCAAGGCATGTGTGCCAGTGTGTGTGTGTTCTAGTGTGTGCCTGTCTGTGTGTGTGTGTGTTTGTAGTAATTTAAACTTCATGTCAAATTCAGCTGCGTCATTCAATTTCATCGATGCATAATTTTACACAACATTCCCAGCCAAGTCAAAGTGGGGGGGGGGCACTTGAAGCTGCCAGTGCCATGGGCCACATAATTACCTGAAGCACTGTAATTGCAAAAAGTTGAGCAGGGGCAGTAGGTGTGTACAACAATGATGCTGCAAGTTGAGTGTGGGAAAAGGGCAGGCGAAGAGGGGAGAGCGGGAGCAATGGCAGCGCCTTCGCCTTGAACGCAATTTATGCAAATTCTCTTGTCGCTTTGTATGCCTTGTCTAGCGATGTAGACACATGGCAATCAGCGAAATGTGTTGACAGGCATGCCACGCCCCCGCCTCCCTCCCCTTCAGCATAACGAACGCCCCTCGTCCAGCTGGGTTGGCACATTTAACACGCTAGCCGCATTAAAACCCACGAGATTAGCATAAACGCATTAAAAATATGCCTGTCTGACGAGGGCGTGCAAGAAGTGAGGGAGAGCAGAGGGGGGGATGTATAGAAGAGAGAAAGAGAGAGAGGGGCATGTAGAGGAGAAGGTAGAGTGTGCTGTGTGCGTGGAATTTTGCATATAATGCTGTTTGTTTTGACATGCTCGATGACACTGTCAACTCGAGAGAGAACAACATTTACTTTGCCTTTGCCTCTGCTCTTCCTTCCCTCTCTATCTGCATGCCTTCTCTCTCTCTTGTCCCCTTGCTCTACTTTATCCCTCTGCATCCCTGTTGCTTGCCACATCTCGTGTCGCGGCATCGTCTCCAGCTAATCTCACCATATTTCAATTGCCGCAACATGTTTCGCCTTTTATGGCACATTTGCATATGTGCGTGTCCTTCCAATAAAACCTTCTCCAACCCAACGATTATAGTCGCATAACGGTAATATAGGAACAAAAGCGAACGAGCGATAAAGGCGCAGTTAACAGAGAGAGAGAGGGGGGGGAACTGCCTGCCACTTATTAAATTTGGCAAGTTCTGCACCTTAAGTATTCCATAAAAAAAGAGAGAAAAAGGCATCAGACGTCTCTGGCCGATTGTCGGGTTAAGCTCAGGCTCAGGCCCATTTCATGATTACAACCAAATTTGATTAGATTTTGCTTGAGATGAAAGCCTAAATTTGCATAAGTTAAGGGAATTTTTGAGTAGAAGTAGATATAAGGGATTTTTTAGGGTAAAAAGGTTTGAAATATGAAAGCAGTCTGATTTGTAGAGAAATCACTTGATATGATATGAAAATATATGTGTATAAAACAATAATATGCAAGTTTATATAGATTATAGATATAAGAAGGATTTTACTTGTGAAACTGTGATCTATGGTATATAGAAATTGGATTTCTTTATATTCCTGCCCACATTCTAAAGGAAAAATTAAGGTAGATCAAAGAGAAATCACTAGATATGATTTGATAATATAAATTATTTATTTATTTAATTAGTTTAAGTCGGACAAAGGTCAGTCGACTGTTTAAAAGTAAAAAGAAAACAATTAATTAATAATTATAAATTAAATGTAAAATGTAAAATCTTGACTTGAAAAGAAATAAAAAGAAATTAATTGAATAAAATTTTACTTATAGATTTATTTATAGACTAAGTTTTATGTATATAATGTAATAATGTAAATCTATATACAATCATTATCAATAAGGATACGATATTATTATACTAATAAATCTATGTTCTATGATATATAGATATTTGATTCCTTGCCATCGCTTTACTTATCATAAGCTTTAAATCTTCGTCTATAGGAATCATTTCTATTTTTATGATGTGTATTTTTATGGAAAACAACAGCAACAACTAGTTGTGATTTGTGGCATGAGACTGCAGTGTGATTAAGTTAACCCCTATTTGTTCTTCACCCCACTTTCTCCCTCTTCCTTCCACCTTCCCTTTCCACTTGTATATTATAAATAATATTCTCACTTTTTGCACGTAATAAATAATCGCATGTTGCACATATTTACTTGGCAAAGAAGTGACTGGCATTCAGTAACGAGCACACATACACAATACTCTCGCATACACACACACACACACACACACATACACATACACACTGGGGCACACACACAATGCCACACACAAACCCGCTTCATATGCAAATTTTTATATTGATTTATATTTAATCGCTTTTAAGTGCAGCAAAAGCAATAACAACGCGTGCCAGGGGAAAGAGGTGCTGCTGTCTGAGAGCGGCAGGGGGAGAGGGGGGTGGGTAGAGAAGGAGGTGAGCCAGCAGAGCTGACTGCACTGTTTTCACATAAATATTGCCGCCAGGAGCAGATGATGCCATCAAAATGTGAATGCTTGGCACTGTGTGGGCGAGCAGTTGGAGAAGGGGAGGGGGGGAGGGGAAAGGGAGAGGCAGAGGGGAAAGGGAAAGCTCACCCGGCTTTGGCTGAGTGCAATGAGTGAGTTGTAGCCCGTTGTCCGTTGTGCAATCATAAATAAAATGCACGCATATAGAATATTTATATGTAAACAAGGCCAGCAACAACAACAACAACAAGAGCAACAACAATGCCTCGCAAGCCAAAATGGTAAAATCGCGCTTTAAGCAAATAACGCGTAGGGGCGGCGTCGTTGAAGGCGTGGCAAGAACTACGCCGTGGCCACATATCGTATACGCAATATATACGCAACCGCAGCCTGGCAACAATGTGAGCGCAGCGCATAATACACACACGCAGGCACACTCACACACACACTGGCACACATACTCACACACACATGCAGCCTGTCGCTGGCAACGTCATTTAACATATTTGCCTTCAAGTCGCGTTGTCTGGCGAATCACTCACCCACTTAGCAAGCGCCAGTCTCTGTGTGTGTGTGCCTGCATGTGTGTGTGTGTGTGTAATGCGCGTAATTCGCACTATGCCACAAATTACATTGCAGCTGCTGCAGCTGACGACGTCGAGGCTGAGGCAGACTTGAATTTGTATTGCATACTTTGCAGCGTTGCTTGCGTTTTTAACCTGTCGTCGCAATGTGCATTTCATGTGCACAACGTCGCGTCGCAGTCGACGTCAGCAGCGTCAGTCATTTGTCTGCGCGCTGCGCTGTTGTTTATCTTCTGCCTGAACTTCACTAACTTCTACTACTTTTCAAAGCTCTGCCTTCCACTCTCTGCCTGCCTGACACTCTGTCTGTCTGCTCTACTCTCTCCCTCTCTCTCTACCTCTCCCTCTCTGCCTGTCTCCCTCGCATTGCCTGTGTGGCTTGGCTGTTGTTTTAACGTGTTGTCACATGTGACAAAATTAAGTTAACTGCCAACATTATCGCGCATACAGCGAAACTTTTGCGCGGTTTTTGCCCCAACTTTTGGCACGTTCAGCCTCATCAGTCTTCCCTTTCCTTCCTCTTACTCTCACTTTCTCTACCCCTTTCTCTCTCTGCTTTTGCGTGCAACTTAACTAGATTTTGTGAGCAATTTGCGTTAATTTTGTAAAATTTATGACAACATTTTAGGCTCTGCAATTAGATTTAATTCGATTGCAATTTTTGTGATGTTTTTATATAATAAAATTGTCAAACACATTTCCACTTACTGCACAGTGGGACAACAAACATAATGACAATCTGTGTGTGTGTGGCAATAGCAACAACAACAAGAACATAACATAAGCGCGCCTATCAGCGCATTGCATAATTCACGCTTCAATTCGATTCAATTGAATTGAATTTGATTTTATGCATTTCTGCGTGCTCCAAAATCAACAGTTGCAAATGCTATGCAGATACGCACACACACACACACACACATACTTGTGCATGTGCATATAAAATCAACAAGTCAGCAGCAGCTGCCACCGAATGCGGACCACGCCACGCGGTTTTCCTCTTGGCCAAAGCAGGAGAACACGCGCCACTGCGCCGATAATAACAATGCGAAATGCTCTGCGAAGCGGGGTTTAAATTGTTACGGCATTATCGGGCATCGTTTATGGTCGCATTTACTATATCATTTACTATTGTTCAATCAACTAGAATATATATGAATATTTGTTTTATTTTCATTCGACTGCAGAGTGATGCTTAAAGTTAAAGGATCAATGGAAAGTGTTTCAATTTGTTTTATGTATTAAATTAAATTCTAGAAAATATTTTTTGCACTAAAACTAGTCTAAAATATCTAAAATATAAACAGAATATATTCAACTATTGTATATATGTTATGAAGCAATTTCACAGTTTGTTTTAGTTTAAAATATTTATGGTTCTCAAAATTCATTTTAAATTATAGTTCAATTAAAACTATACAGTTAAATGTTAATTTGTTTTATGTATTTAGGAAAATCATAGAAGTTATACAATGAGCTGAAAATACTTAAAAGTATGTATAAAATAAATTTAAAATGTTGCATTAGTTATTTCAAATATATTATAAGCAGATATGTAAGCTAAACAAGACTCTATACTATTTACTATAGGTTAATGAGTGTTCATTAAAATATGTTAAGCAAATTGTATAGTAAACTTTAAAACTATTATAGTTGATAGTGTCAAATATTCAAATGTGTATAGAAAATGTAAGAATATTATGTGGAGAACATTTACAAATTACATCAACATTCTATCAAGTATATCTTCCAGTACTTCCTAAGTTTCTGCCTGCAGAAATATATTTGTAATTATTATTTAATTAAAAAATAAAAATGATTTAAAATTTCATGGGCAATTGCGCTATCAAAATGTTAGCTGCAATTGCGCTTTGGCGCATGACCCAGATAGGGTTGCTATTTAAATATGTGTGCAAATATTGCAATTTCGCTTGGGCAGCGCAACCAATGTGGCGTATGCGCAACGCTTGCGGCAAAGCAATGAATATTTAATCATTAGATTTGTATTTTAAAACTGAGAGTGGAGGATTGAGCGGGAATTGAGAGTGTGCTCGAGTGGGGATGTGTAGGTGTTTGTGTGTGTGGCCAGAGTACTCCTAATTCAATTGAATATTGGAACACAGGGAACACATCGATGAGCCAGTTGAGGCACATCGTTGGCCCTTTGTGGCATTATCCTTGGTGCGCACTTAACCGAACTCAAAGGGGCACTTTGATCTGCTCGACACGAGCTGCCATGACCAGTGCCGGTGCCACTGCCAGGGCAACGGTGCCAGGGTTACCCTCAATACCCTGTACATCAATTGGGTACATCTCTCTCCATCTTCCTCTCTCCCTCTCTCTTCTCTCTCTCTCTTTCTCTCCCTCTTTCTCTGTGTGGTCACTAAGCAGTGGCAGGCAAGCAAGTGCCTTGGTACTTGAAGCATGCAGCACATTATCGCTTTATCCCCGTTCGCTGCTGATGCACTGATTGGTTGCTCACACACACACACACACACCCCCTGTACACACACACCCCAACACAAACACACACACAGTCAGATTGAGCAGCGCTTTGAGCGCATTTCCAATAATTAAACAATCAACCAAGCATTGGGGCATGTGGCGAGTGTCTCTCCTTCTCGTCGTCGTGTCAGTTGATTGCCAAATTGCAAATTATGTTCGAGGTTGCCAGACCTCTCGCTAGTTTACCGTTATGTTGGCTAATACAAGTTCAAGCTGCTGCGTCTCGTATTGATTTAAGAACCGGCACAAAGTTTTGTCACAAGTTAAGCTCATCAGAGGCAATTCGCAAAGCGCTTTTTGCGGCTTTTGGCCAACGAGAAAAAACACTAGAAAAAAGTGTTGTTAATTCCTGCAACAACCGTACGGAATCCCATGCTGGCCTGGCCTGTCCTGTCCTCTCCTGGCTGTGGCTATGACTGTGCCACACGTTGCAAACGGCATCTGCTGCCAATTTCAAAGCAATCGCCGCCAGCAGCTTCTCTATTTTTCGTTCTTCTGCCAGTTTTTTTTTTTTTTTTTGGTGCCGTTCTTTCTTTTTGGCCAACTTTGTGCGTTACTTTTTTGTGGGCCAAACGAATTGCGAATTGCGAAATGCGACTGCGAATGCGAATGGCAACGAGCAGTAGCATTTGCAGCTCCCTCCTGTTGTGCCGACAGTCTCTCTGATGACTGCGGATCGTCCGTTTGCCATACAAATCAATTTATGGCTGACCAACGTTTAAACAATTTTTGCATCGCTTTGTGCAATTGACGTGCCGATAATTACGCCTGGAAAGCATGTTCCACTGCATTGGATACCACCCCCCACCTCACCCAAAAAAGAAACACTACAAAACCTGTATAAAGTAAAAAAAATATAAAGAAATAGTCCAGCAAATGCTCCCACAAAAATGGCAATCACACATAACGAAACTGTGCTAATGATAGTGACTTGTAGTTACCCTCGAATTGAGGTTTTTGGTTATGGTCTTATGCGATGTTATGATGTAGTAAAGTATGTTCATGTTTGGGGTATTCTCTATAGTTAATCTATATAATTTTCAGTTCTTAAAGTATCTTTGTGATGCAGATGACCTTAACAACTCTTTAGGCATAAATATGTCTTGCATTTTTGCAGTTTCTTAAGGTTAGAAAGAGTTGCTTGAGGTTAGAAAGAGTTGGATGAGGTAAGAAAGAGTATGTTGAGGTTGGAAAGAGTTGGATGAGGTTGTAAAGAGTCGCTTGAAGTATGAAAGAGTTGATTGAGGTTAAAAAAGAGTTGATTGAGGTTAGCAAGAGTTGATTAAGATTAGAAAAGGGATTGGCAATCAGGTATAAAATAATAGTTCCTTCAATTCATATGATATTATGTTATCATTATCATAAACATTCATATTTTATTATATTTAAAATTGACATTATTATTGTTAAATCTACAAATTTGTATAATTCTTGTTATTATTATGTGAATTTGAGACGAGAAAGAGAACCACAGTTGTACGAATTGATAAACATTGATGTATCAATAGATCTTCTGCAACCTATTCAGCATAAGAGTTATTGGACCCTGCCATAAGTTCAGCCCTCCCTTCTTCTCTCCTCTACAATTACAGGGTATCTGCTGAGCTGACACACAAATCAAGCACACTTTCTCAGCGTGCACTAAGGCGAATCTATGCTACAAAGTCAATTTCCTTGTTTATTTAAATTTCAAAGCAGAAGAAAAAGAAGAAAGAAAAGAGACAGAGAGAGGAAGAGATGAAGAAAGTGAGCAGAAATCGCTGCTCGGCCATAAACTGGATTAAATTTCGTTTAAAATGTAAATGGGAAAAAAACGCCGGGAAAACGCCGCCGACAAAAGGTGATAGACGCGGCGAATCAACGTGAATCATATCAAAAATGGCGTCTTCTTATGCGCAACATCAAAAAAAACTAAACAAACACCTCATCAAAGACATCAAAGGGAAGGAAGAGAGAGAGAGAGAAGGAGAGAGAGAGAAGGGTGCAAAAGAAATTGGCAAGAAAAAGCATTTGCTTTTTGTGGGCACAGCCAGGCAGGCAGAAAATAAAATCAAGAATTTCACACCTTATCAATTTTGTTAGATTATCAAAACGAAGAATGGCCCTGGCACGCTGACGAAGGGGAAGCGAAAAAGCTCTTAAATTGCATCATCAAGAGAGAGAGGGGGAGTGGCAAGGGGCAACTGATGCTGATGGCATTGATGACGTCGTTGTCGCTGTGTGTTTCCCTGTTTGTTGTCATCATCATCTTGTGCTTTGCCACACTGTCATTAAGGAAGTCAAAAACTTAGACCCCAAAAACGTGGGCAAGTCAGGGGAAGAAGGGCAAGGCAAGTGCGGAACAGGGGGGCAAGGCAGCGTGGCACTGTGGGGCGGTTTGGCTGGCTTTGTGTGACAGCCGCGTTGACATTTATTTTGATTTCAGCTCGACTGCAATGCGGGGGGCAACTAAGTGCGTGCCACTTCTCCACCATGTACCTAGTCCCAGTCACTGTCTCTGGCCTTCCCTCCCCTATACTTCTCTCTTCACTTCTCTCCCCTCTCTCTTTGCTTTCCTCTACCTTCCCTGCAGCTGTCCTCTCTCTCTGTTTTCTACAACTTCAACCTGTAGCGCGGCTCATGCTAATGTGCATTCAGCTTAGCTGCGTGAAAAACCTCTCGACGAGGGTTGCCCTTTTTTTTTGTAGAGTTGTAGCACAGCACAAAAGTCAACGAAATTGAATTTTATGCGACACTGCCAAGTTTGATGTGTGCCTTTATTAATGGCTGCGTGAAGACGATTCTTCTCACTGCTCTTCCCCCCCCCCCTGGGGAGTAGATAATGATAGTTGCCAGTGTCTTCAGGCGCTCGATAATTGATAGCTTTTTGGCCTGTGGGGGGGCGGGGTAATTGCAACTGGTAAATGCAATGATATATGGCTTAGAGCGAAGTATGCCGCGAATGCCTTTGTCAGTCTGCGTTGTGTCCCGCATGCTCTGCATAACTTGAGCCAGCAGCAGCAAACTAGACAAGCATATGTAAAAAATGCCAAGCCACACACACACACACACACAGTGGCACACACAGTGGCACTCACTGGCTCGCACATACTTGTGGCAGCCATAAAAAGTGAACTGAGAAAAAATGCCAAAAGGAAAAGCTGCTAAATTGTGCGACCCTAAAAGTGTCCGGCGACACATAATGCCCAAGTTCCAGTTCCAGTTCAGTTACAGGCACAGACTGTCGACTGCCCTGCAGTCAGTTTATGTGTCTCGCACGCAAACACACACATACTCGCACACACGCACACTCGCACACACACACAGTCAAATCTGACCGAATGGCCGCAAGGAATTTTCACAACAATTGCGAGAAAAATTGCAGAAAATTGAAAATGTGCGAGGGCATATAAATTTTTACTGCGTCACTTGTAATGCTAAATTGTTGTTATTTATGGGCACCCCCGCACTCTACAGAAACTCTGGCAACCCTTACGCACCCCCTCTCTGCCTTCTTTTTCTTTTTTCCTCTTCTTTACTCCTTCTTTCTACTAGCTTTTGTCTTTATTCACTAGAGTTTAGAACAGGTTTTAGTTGCAGAGTCTGAACGATCTGAGCAATCGATGAGCGATAGTTTGGTAGTAGTTATTGATAGTTCTCATCTATGACACCTTCTTCCAATCCTTACGAACTCCCCTCAGTCTTCCCAGTCTCCCGTCTTCATAATTTACTGACTTTTCTACTAGCTTTATCTCTTTTCAATGAAATCTTTAACAGGCAATAGTTTGACACTATTTATCGATAGTTTGGTTTCATAACACCCTCTTCTAAACCTTACGTACTTCCCTTTCCCCCTCTCTGTCTTATTTACTGCCTTTTTCACTAGCTTTGTTTTTATTCACTACAAGCAATTTCAACAATTGTCTGATATTTATATAGTTCTGATCCGTAACACCCTCTAGCAACACTAATGCACTGTCCTCTCATCCTCCCTTTCCCCTCCCTCTTTTTATTTACTACCTTCTTAACTAGCTTTGTCTTTATTCAATATAATTTTCAACAAGCAATAGTCTGATACTATTTATCGATAGTTCAGAGCCCTAACATTCTCTTTCAACCCCTATCTTTTCCCCTTCCTGTCTCCCTCTTCCCCTTTTCCTCTTATCTACTTCCATCTTAAATAGATTTGCCTTTATTCACTAACATTGTCAACAAGCCTCGTCGCGCTGCCTGAGCGATCTGAGCAATCGATAAGCGATGGTACGATAACATCATTCGATAGTTCAAATCGCTCGGCAGGAAGAGGGGGCTACAATAATTTAAAGAAATCCTTGAATTAAATATGAAGAAATCCTTTCTTGAATGCGGAGAGTCCCGTCGTCGCTACCTTATGTACCACCTGGCTTCCAATTGGCGAGGTGAAGATGAAGCACATTGCGTATACGCACATTGAGAGCAGATTGCTGTTTTCATCAAACCAGCCTGAGATGCTTCTCCAATACAGCTGGAGCTTGCTTAAGGTCTTGCTCACCTTAGTGGCAAGAGTCATCTTCTCGTACTTATCGACACTTGTGCCGAAGAACATCAGGTGCGAGATCTGCATGCAGTTGGCATCACGCACAGTCACCTTGCCCTGATCTGGGCATAGAGCAGACTCCTCCTCTGGCGGCACAACGTACTCGACGACTGCAACGCAGCTGAGCATGGCGCCACAGCGTGAGGCGCCCCATGAGGCGGCATACGGGCACTGCTGCAGTACGGCATCGACAGTGGGCAACAATTCGATAGGCTCATCAAGGGGCAAGCGACCCACTGTCAGCATGGCATACAGCTCGTCCAGCCATCCTCTCGCCCCATAGAACCCCAAGCGAACGGGTGACCTCTCGCGCAGTTGCGCATACGTCCTCGTATGCGGACACTCCGCGCTGGACGTCACCTCGAAGATCTGCGTGGGTGTCTGCTTTGGCGGCGGGATCTGGAGACGCGCATAGAGCTGCCCCGTACTCGCTGCGCTGCAATGTGGCCAATGCGACACATTCGCCATGCCGCACGAGCACGGTATGCAGCAAGTACAGCAGCACGTTGCGCTTGCTGCAGTCAAAGGTGTGCCACTTTAGTCTTTCGAGGCGATCTAGACTCACAATCGCATCCAGTATAATGTCGATATTCTGCAGCTCGTCGGGCAACAGGCGCAGCAGCGCAGCGTAATGATAACTTTTTGCGGCGACCACAAAGAGCGAGACACGCGCATCGCAGGCCAAGAGATCCGAGTGTAGGCACTTCTTGATTTGGCTCCACCATACTTGCAGCATCCGCTGCTGCGATGCCTCACTCACGTCCGAGTTGAGAATGGAAGTCGGTGTGTTCTCCAGCAACGTTGCCAGCGTCATGGGATTGCTTTCTTCTTCTACTCTACCTTAATTTAGTTGTCGATATAAAAATTTATGTGTGGTATCAAAACTGGTTAACCGTTCTATTTATCTTTTTTTTTTTTGTTTATAAAAGAAATCTGAAATTTAGTTTTTTTTTTGAGATTGTTTTTATAGAAATTGAAGTCAACGTCATTTACAACTAAGACACTCAACGCAGTTGGCTGAGAAATATTCTAACACGTTTTGCGAGTAATTTATTTCGTGTGTAAGTCACGGGATTATGTTGCGATTTGGAAATGATTTGGTGTATTGATAAAAACATTCTTTATATTTATCTATACAAAATTTTATTATATTAACTTAAATTAAACCTGATGTATATGTAGTAGAAGTATGTTTATAGCCATAGCTAGTCTTTATGACGGCTTGAGTAAATTTTGAAAGCGTCTTCAGATATCTGCGTAACGTTAGAATGCGAGTACCAAATTTCCTGAATTTAGTCCTCTTAGTCTCTGAGATATCGACTATTTTTTGTGTAACTCGAGAGATTATTTTGCGATTTAAAAAAAGATTTTGGCAATCTTTAGATAGCTATCAGACGTATTGCTATGCACAGTTTTAGTCTCTAAGTTTATATAGAATCTGAGATATATAATAATAAGAATATTTATGCCGTTATTTGCCAAAACTAAGATGTTGCTTTATTTAAAATATGCATAAAGTTGCTTGGCAGTTGGAGGAACATGTATACTAAATTTGCTTACTCTAGCTTTTATACACTTTGAGATTCAAGTATTTTTATTGAGGAACCCATTGAGAAAACAGTCAAAAATGTTTGAAGATGCTCAAAAGACCTTCCAGTCTCCCCTCCATAACGTTCAGGGTATAGCCAGCTGTGCTTTTCCCCAGGTGCCGCCCTGCTATTGTGATTGACGGATTCGGTACTGTGGGATGTTGGGGATTCTGGGCTACCCCGTGCGCTGTGCTGCGGTGACTTTTCGTAGTGTTTTTCTTGCTCTGCTGCAGATTGAATTTAGACACTTGTGACTTGTGTGACATGTTGTGATTGTCGCACAGCCAGCAGTGCAGCCAGAGGAGGCGGAGAAGAAGGCGGAGTTGGAGGGTAGTCAGAGGGTGCGTCTGTAATTGATTAATGGAGCTGATGCACGACGCGTAGCTTATGTCGTGCTGCATGTTTACGGGGCAAAGGGCAATCAATTGGAGCGCATTGAGTTATGGTTGGACATGGAACTCGCAACTCACCCCGTGTACGGTCAAGGGTAGCGCAGCAGCCTGGCAACAATTTCATTTACACACTCACTCACTCTTGCCGTCTCTCTCACTCTCTATCTCCCTGTCTCCTCTCTTAGTCAGCATTCGTTTTATCTACTTTAAAAAGCGCTGGCAGCAGGATGCGTAATTTATTGATATACTCTACCTAAATTATGAGTCTCCTGGGGTGTCGAGGGAGGCGCATTTTTTCGTAGAACTGCTGCAGGTGTCGGTGTAGAAATCAGTTAACCGAGAAAGTTCTCAACTTTCTTTTTTCTGTTGCGTTGCCAAATCACAAGTTTCAGTTTATTCAAATAAACGCCGACATAAAGAGAGGGAAAGAGAGAGAGAGAGAGTTGCAACTGTTGCGCCCAGTCGAGGCACAGCCAAGCGAAGCGGCATAAATCAGAGACACAGTGAGTGAAAGAGAGTGGGAGTGTGGGAGGGAGACAACAACTGGCCTCCAGTTTTGCAACTTTTTTCGTAGATAAACTTTTGACGCACCAAAAGCCACCACCTTTGCGTCGTTTAACCCTCTTTTTGCAGCCTCATACCCAGCTTCACTTTCCTCTTGCCCAAAAACGTTATTAATATGCGCCGTTTTCTCCTTTGGAGACTTGGCCATGGCCCGTGCACGATTCCCACGGGACGTTGCACTGAATAATTGCCTGGCATATGCTCGAAATCGAAAAACAGGTTCTTAAGGTTGCCAACGCTCTATAGGAAGTGCGTAGCCTACTCAATCCTGCCATGCGGTCGACTGACAGATTCCCTTCATATGCTGAACCCATTTTGATTACCTGATTTTCGCACTAAAACTGATTTCCTGTAGATATACGATAGTATACGATGTACTAAGTAGATGAACTCTCTCTCTATGTATAGGGTTTCAATAATAAATAGTCTTCGTAGTAACACCCCCTTATTTCATGAAAAGTCTTGTTTCGGACATGAAAAGCATCATTATTATTACATCATTACAATTTCAATTTCGTGAAGCAAATCTTAGGTTCCTTAGATTTCTTTACAGGTTCACAGAAGGTTTCTTCAAGAACTTCTTAAGTTCCGTAGATTTCTTGACAAGTTCTCAAAGGCTTTACTTCTTTAGACTTCTTTATAAGTTCTTGACAAGTTTTCTTCAAGCACTTCAGTTTCTTAGAAACCGGACAGAAAGAAGTAGGACTTCAGTGAATCTACAATGTGATTGATATTAAAGTGCAGACTCTGCATGTGCTCAATCTGAAGGCGCAACGATTTAGAGTTCTGTGAAGAAAGAAAGAGAGAAGATTGAAAAGAATAAAAAGGGAATGAGATTGTTTAGCGAATATAATAAAACACAAGAAGAAATTGCAGCAAATTCTTTAGAGAACTTTATATATTCTTTAGAAATCTATAAACTATATGTATGTCTCTATATATATGCAACAGTCTCTGTTTCTGTAAGCAACTCTACGCAGAACTAGAAGGAAATAAAACTGTTAAATGAATACAATATATAAATATAAAACCCAAGAAGAAATTGTAGTAAATTCTTTAGGAAATTGTATGTATTGTAATCTTTAGAAATATATTTTCTATTATATACACATGTACATATATTCATGATTCAGTCTCCTTTTCTACAAACACCTCTTACCCACTCTAGGAAAGTCTACAAGATTTTCTTTCAGATTTGCCGCGAAACCATTTGCAGTAAGTGAGACGAGATTTAAAATGTTATTAGAAGTCAATTGGAATTCCATTTCGATGCTGTCAAATTAAATACAATATCCCTGAGGCAGCCAGACTCTTTCTCACCTCCCCCTCTCCCTACCTTCCCCCCTTCTCCGGACTCTGCAGCTTGTTTTATTGCGGTTCCCTTTGAGTGCTTTGCCATTTCAGGTTGTTTTCAATTATTGTGCGAGGCCGACGCCGTCATTTGGGCCAAATCAATTGGCATATTTTCACACATAAACATAAATTGGCTACGCCGGGAAATAAGGAAAACATTTGGAAAAACACACGCGTTCTGCTCTTTGCCATCTCCGGTCGCGGCGATGCTTTCCTCGGCTCGTTTCATAAATATGGACAGCACGTAGCGCAGCTCAATTGCCAATTAGAAGCAGGAGAGAGTCAAGAGAGAGAGGGAGGGAGCTTTAAAGTACAGTTTGTTGGGCAACCGCCGGAAGTTGATTTGTATACGGGGCAACGTATGTATATGTCTATATATACTTATATAGTGGGCGCAGCTGTATACCCAACAAGGTAATAAAGCATCTGAAGGCGCCGTAAAATGCTGCTAAGAAATTTCCCTCACGTCGCGCTGGAAAATTATTTGGCCGAGACCGCCGCGGTGGCCTGACGATTGCCAACTGTTGTTTCCATTACAAACACACATACATATACTCTATATATGCCTAGCCTATACCTTCAGCTATGCGTACACCTCTGTAATTATTTAAAATATTGTTGAAAAGTGCAGACGTGCCACAACTGAGGCATGACAGGGGCAGGGACAGAGACAGAGACAGGAACAGGGGCAGGAGCAGAGTCTCCAACTTACCTGCAGATTCTGCAATATTCTAGAAAACTTGGGCGTGCCAATGCTATCGATCAGTTTGGAGAACTGTTGATCTGCCTCGATCTTATCGAAGAAGGTGGCCAGCATCTGATCCTGTGGCAGCGCCTCCAGCACACTGTCCACCAGTCCCTGCAGCCCATTTAGCTGTTGCTCTCCCTGTGCCGAGGGGGCAGGCAGCGAGCTGAGTTCTGCAAAGAAGAGCAGAGAAGAAGAGGGGGGCAGCCTGGCATCAATAACTTGTGAAATATGCAATTAAGCGCTGCCTCTCTCTCATGAGGCACTTGGCAAGTTATGCAAAGACTTGTTGGCAAGTTATTCCCCTTCCCACCTCCCTTTACTCACCTGCCCACACCTTGTCCAGATCCTGTCCCTCGTAAGGATTGCGACTGGGCAAGATGGCCAGCTTAATTGCCTTGCCCAGCTTGAGCAGATCCAGTCCGCTGGCATTGAAATACCTTAGAAATGCCTGCAGCTCGGGTAGTTGCAGCTGCTTCTGCCACTGCAGCATGAACTGCTCGCTGCGCAAGTAGACATAGGCACGTTGCACCTCCCTGTCCTGCTCGTAGTACTTGTTCACCAGTGCCTGCACCTGTTGTGTAGGTATGAGTGCCAGGAATGCACTCATATCGATGGG
Source organism: Zaprionus nigranus (assembly GCA_018903425.1). Lineage (NCBI taxonomy): Eukaryota > Metazoa > Arthropoda > Insecta > Diptera > Drosophilidae > Zaprionus > Zaprionus nigranus. The sequence continues at coordinate 1,887,213 of JAEIGD010000010.1, forward strand.
AGGCACAGCACGCAGCTCCTTCTCTGCCTCCTCCTCCTCCTCCTCTTCCTCATCCTCCTCAACTTCCTCAGAGGAGTCTTTTGTAATTGGTGCTGGCGCTGGCGCTTTGTGCGTGGGAAAGATCAGATCATCGGAGGCCTGCTGCTGCTCCTCACTGGAGCCAGACTCGCTCAGGGTTATCAGCGCCACATTGGACTGCTGCTCGCTCACCAGATCCTCCACCAAGACAATCTCGCTCACAGGCAGTGGGGCAGCGGTGGCAACTAGTGCGAGGCACAGCGAGACGATACGCAGCAGATACATTTTATGACTGTCGCATGAAGCTGCGGCCGTGTAGTCCACCCAGCAGTGGAGACTTCTCCAAGCACCAACTGTAGACTTCTCGCGCGCGGGTTTTGATTGCGGCGGCGATTATTTAATTGACTGCGAACAAAGCGTGCGTCGGTGTCACGAGATGTGTGGCGTGGGCGCCGCGGTTGCAGTTTTGGTTGCCCCAATTGATTTATATACGCTCTATAAATTATGCTCGAAATTTATCTGTGCTTATCGCGCTTGTCGAGCGGCGAACACAATTCGATTTGGGCAATAAAGCATGCGAGGCCCGAGGCGCTTGACCAATGCATTATGCCAGGAGGCAGGGAGAGGGAGAGAGGGAGGTGGAGACTGTGTGGCAGAGTGTGTGCCTGTGTGTGCCTGTGTCTCTGCCTGTGTGTGTGTGTCAATCTGTGCGTCATTCACACTTTGACAGCTGTTACAGTATCTCACTCAGTTAGTCACTCAGTGGCGCTGTCAGTCAAGCCGAGCTTCAATTCGCTGGCATGTCAAACTCTGCATAAAATACCCACAAACACACACGCACACACACTCGCACACTCACTCGCACTCGCTTGATATATTCATTCATTCATTCAGCAAGTTAAGTAGGAATAAAATTGTCAATTTTCATGTCATTATTTCATGTCGTCGTTCGCGCTCACTTTCCCTCCGTCTCTCTCTCTCCCTCTGTGTGTGTGTCTCAGTGTGTGTGTGTGTGTGTGTGTGTGTGCACAGTTATGATTTATTTACTTGGTTTGATTTATTACAAGCCCAGCCAGGCAGCCCCTGCCCCTCCCCGCTCTGCCTGTAGCTGCTTGTAAATTGTCTGCGAACAAACCAATAATTGTAATCGCTGTGTGGGGGCAAGGTAGGCGGCAGCTGGGGGTAGGCGTGGCTGATTTTTTAGCTAAATATGCCAAGTGGAAACTCCCCTCCCCTGCCTACACATAACATATGACACCTGGTCCGTGCAACGGCCCGAGCAGGACAAAGTTCGAGTGGAAACTTATAAATTAATTTCGCCGCACGAAAATACTTTGGCAGCCACGCATAGCTGCACCAGCCTAAGGAACGTCTGGCAGCAGCAGCGGCAAGTGTTGCGGTTATGGCCAACTTGCTCATAATTAACTGCAGTCCAGCGGGAAGAGAGAGAGAGAGAGGTGAGCAGGGGCAGAGGGCAGCGCTTGGTGGTTTGCAACTTTCGCGCACCTGCGACAGCTGTGTCTCCGCTGGCGTTGCATACTTTCAGGGGCGAACTTAATTTCATGGCCCGCAAGTATGTGAACAGGAAGTGGTAAGAGAGAGTGCAGAGAGAGGAAGAAAGGGGGCCCCGTTCGGTACGCTTTTGTTTATGTTGTGCGCGGCGCAGCACAAGCACAAGCAACTCTCGCATTTTACCGCAAGTGTCAACATTTATTTCCAACTTAACACTTTGGCGTAACATTGCGCCTTAATCCGCGACGCGCCACAACTTGACTAATTTTCGTGCAAAGTTCAGCATTAACATTACCGCAAATTAGCAAAAGTTTTGCGCAGCAACAACAATGCGCCAAAAGCGGGCAAATTACAACATAAAAAAATAAAACAAAAATATACGGAAAATAAAAAAGCAGTTTCAGGCGCAGTTACAACAAGCGCGACGAGCCGCCATTTGACTTGTCTGTTGTCTGCTTCACTCACTTGCTGCCTCTCTAGTTGTTGTTGCTTTGCTATCTGCCTGGTTCACTGACTGCCATAAATTAACTTATCCTGGCAACCGAGCAAAACTGCTTGCGCGCGCATTTTCCTAGTTGTCGACTCGGCTGCGACTTGCCAGATTTTTGTTTTTAATCTGCAACTTGTCGTTGTTGTTGCTGTTGTAGATGTTGCTGCTGGCCAAGCTGAGTTTTCGGGGTACTTTTAATTATGTGTAGCCTCTGTAGCACACTGCCAAATGGGTTTGTTTGCCAAGTCTCCGGAGCAACATCTTTAAGTGCGCCGTCTGCTGTGTTGGCTGTGTAAAGAAAAAACGTATTAAAAATTATTCTGAAATGTAGACAAGCTATACTTAATTTTTACTTGCAGTAAACATCTTAATTAACTTGAGAAAATTAAGTAATTTAAAGAAATGAAGTAAACTAATTAAACTTAATTGCTTTGAAGTGCGCCATTTTGCATGGCGCCATCTGACATTGATAGCACTGAGTTGGCAACGTTCAGTGAAATAATACAAAATATTTTTATTTAAAAACTGTATTGTTTATATTTTTTACTGCTAACTTTAAATTTAATTAATATAGGAAAAATAATGGAAGTAAAGAAAATAGCGTAAATCTATTTAAATATTTAATTTTTCTGTTTCAACTCAAAGTTTTACTTGCCTCCCCTTACTGTTGCTCTGCAGAAGAGTATCTTTAATATTCCCTTACATCTACCTTCCATCTATTTTGCTTATATAGTATGCTAACTGACTGTCCGACTGACACTCCCTCATCAACTGCCCAGGGATGGGCAGAGCCGCGATAAGATGAACTTTGATTTTGGTCATAAAAACAAACCGCACTGACTACCACAAAATCGACAACTTTGGTTGTGCCTGTTGTTGTTGTTGTTGTTGTTGGCCTGTCAGCGGTAAAATGTTTTGATAATATTCATGTTTTTTTTCATGTTTCTGGCATTGCAACAGTGAGAGTACGATGAGGACGTTCGTTCGACGATCTGTTTATCATTTATTTGCCTGACCGCGCACACAGGACTTCAGGCCGCATGGCTCGTGCTCTGGCTCAGTGACATGGCTGCCCCCTCTCCTCCCCCCCCCACACATACCTGCACTGGCACAATGTTCAATCATAGAGCGAAACAAGGGGGGGCAGGGGGCAGGGAGGACTGGGTTAGAAGTGGGAACAGAGCGAAGCGAACCCGATGCTTTCGAGCGCAAAGTTTGCTACGCTTTTGACACGTTTGGCAAATATTTGAGCATGTCTAAAAGCGCGTAACGGTTCTCGCGCGAGCTGTTCATATTTTGATTTTAAAAGCAGCAGCAGCAGCCCAGCCACGCCCACTTGCGCCCAGCTTGGCCTGCCAACTGGGCAGCACTGGCGTTGCGTGCCAGCGCGTGCTTTCCCCCTGTTTCGTGGCTTTAATTAATTTTCGCTTCCGTTAACAATTTTTATGTGTGCGGCTTCTGCAAGTTGCATGCCCCGCGATTGCGTCCGCATCCGTGTCCGGTTTCCCGTTCCCATTCCCATTGCGATTCCAAATACGATTTCGTGTTTATGCTCTCTTTAATTTGCCGCACAAATAAGGCGCCTGCTTGCCTCATGTGGCATAGAATTATTTGCCGGATACATGCGATTAGATTGCCACCTACAAACTGGCCTTGCTTCCCTCTCCAACTGCCTTCCCCCTCCTTTCGTGCGTGCAACAAGTTAATTACGCCAATTCAGCGCCAATTCGCCGTAATATTTATTGTGATTTCGCTTTGATTATTGCAGCAAACATAACGGCGCATTCTACAGTTCGTTTTCGCATTGTGCGCGCACAGCTAAATTAAATATTTAGTTGTTAAATTCCGAAAACACTCTGTTAAATGGGCCACTAGCAGGGCATGTGTACTGCAGGGGGGAGGGATATGGCAATGGGAAGAAGGGGTGTAAAATGTAGAAAACCAGCTACAGTCGGGGGAGCGCGAGATAAAGATACCCTTTAAACCGTTTGAAAAAAGCATTGAAAACACATTCACAATTATCAAAGACAGAGTCTGCTGCCACTTACTGCTTTCCTACACTCTCTCCACATGGGCAGGTAAGCCCACAAAAGCTACAGCATACCAATAGGGGCAGGCAGCCCTTTGAGCACTAAGCTGAGTTGTATAACTTCTGTTTTTATTATCCCATCGGATTGAAATTTAAAGGATAAGTAGATAATAAAGTCAAATAAGTATATGTTTATGTTAGAAAAGTGCTTCTTTTATTTGTCGCTTAAAAATTGAATTAAAAAATTCAAATATTGATTTTCGAAGAAGGTAGGCGTGGCAATAAATATTTAAAATATATTTTATCTGCGTATGGTATACAGAAAACTTCATGCCAAATTTGCTGACTCTAGCTTTTGTAACAGCTGAGATCTGTGTGTTCATACAGACAGAAAGAAAGATAGACAGACAGACAGACAAACGATTATTCAGACTGCTATGGATCAATCAACTCGGCAATAAATGGCAATATCCTGTCTACTAATTAAATGAATTGCTTCGATATTTTTGGCATAGATATAAGGTCTATACGAATTGTAATCCAATCAATAGCTGCATATAATACAGAGCTATCTACATGGCAAATTTGCTGGCACTAGGTTCTTCAGTTCTCGAGATCTGTGGGTTTGTACAAAAATATTCTTCTCTTATCCTTATCGCAAACACCCGACCCCTTGCTGAGTTACTCTTACTCACCACTCGTACAGGGTATATACAAATACATATACGAAGAATAAATAGCAAAGACGTACAAGAAATAAGCTAAAAGTCTTTTGAAGTTGCAAAGTAAAAGCAACAACGATATAAACTTGGCGCTTTTTGGCTTTGACGCACGTAGCTGCCGATTTCAAAGTTTTTCCTTTGTGCAGTTGTGTGTGTGTGTGTGTGTGTGGGGTGCCAAACACGGCAAAAGGAATCGAAAAGTCGTGCGACTCTAGCGCGAGTGCACCAGTTTTATTAAGCTTATAAATTTTTTATGTAAGACTTTTTTTTCGCTTTGAACGAGTTTTTGGCAGAGTGGGGGGGAAAGTGGAAGGGGGTCTGTGAAAAACTACGCGACTCATGTGACAGGAGAGCAGCTCTATCTATCTTGCCATCTCCTCCCCCTCCACTTGAGTCAGTTAATCATGCTCTAGTTTTGTGACAGGCCTCGGGGCATTTGTCATTTCGCGCAATTTGCATCGTAAATTATCGAATTGTTAATTCGTATACGAGAACGGACCCCGAGGTGGCAAATAAATTTGAAAATATTTCAATAAAAAATACAGCAAACTGCACCGTGGGGCATTGCAACGCGGTCAACCTGTGCCACACCCCCTACCTACATTCCTCCCTTTCTCTGTCTCACTCACTTTATAGAACTCTATAGTATAATATAATTTAATCAAAGGCTGCGCTTGCGGTGGCTTTTGTGTCGCTATTTTCTATCATTTGATCAGCTCTAACAGTGCTTTCAATATACTCTATATAGACAGTGCACAAAAAAGAGACTCTGCTGCAACAATCGTTGAATAATTCACGTTGCTGCTCGCGGCACTGGCGGCATAGAAAGAAGGTGGCAACACATACCCCGGGGGCATGCAATGTTGCAACTGCCACGCCGACTTGCCTACACACTTGAGCTACCCTTTGCGTCGTCTCGAGTATTAATAATCCACATAAAAACCTGCGCAAAAATATCAATTTCAGTGCAATTTGTACCACGCGTCGTATGCGTAATGATAATGGCAATGGCTGCCCACGCACGCTGCATATAAATTGCTTAGTTTACCCCCGCCTCTCTCTTTGTGGATTTATCAAAAAATATATGAAAAGCATTTTAAGGGGAAGGGGGGGGAGGTGCGAATTGCTTTTGTTTTTATGCGCTTGACAACTGTCAAAATAGTTGGGCAGCAAAATGACCAATGCTCACACACACACTGGCACACACTGACATGCATAAGCAAGGCATGACACCAAAGGAAATCAATTTCCATATGCAAAAGTTTTTTAGTGAACGTGCCGGACACAAGTAGAGAGAGAGAGAGAGACAGAGAGAGAGAGGGAGAGAGAGAGGGACATAGAGAGAAGGGGGACTGGCAAATCGAATTTCATCCATAAAATATTCAAATTGCGCTGTATAAACGTCGCATAAACATTTTTTGTCGATGCAACTCAATAGGTATGTGTGTGTGTGTGTGTGCTGGCACAGAGGTAACTATATATATACTATATAAAACGCAAACATATATCGTATACTATATATAGACGAACTGTTTGCACAGTACCCCCTTATGGTCTTTACCTTTTGCTCTCTGCCTACACCTGGCCTGGCATCAATTTTTATGTTAAAACGCCAAAGCCGTAGGCCAGTAGGAGCTGTACAGAAGGGAAAGGGGCAGAGGCAGGGGCAGGGGCAGGGTCAGGGGCAGGTACGAGTGGAGGGGGTAAGGGTTTCTGGGTTTCGGCTTCGATCATTTAATATGTCCCGTGGCAGAAATTCAATTTGCAGCACATCCGTAGGAACAAGAGAAATGAAAGCTGCTGCTGAAATGGTGTTGCCTTTAATGTCCGAAAAGTGCAAATGTGCCGCAGCAGGCCTTGCTGGCACTCCCCCCTTCTGCCAGCCACCCCTCTCATACTTCAGGCAAAACAAAGCGCCCGAAAGGAAATGCCGTTAAGCCCGTTTGGCTTGCACGGAAATAAAGCGAGCCAGAAGGGGACACTCTGCGTAGTCTATACCCGTCTGCCTTTCTCTCTTCTTCTTCTCTCTCTTACTCTTCCTTACTCCCTCTCTCTTTCCCTCTTCTCTCTCTCTCTCTCTCGCTCTTATTTTGTTCACTTTGTCGCCTTTTGATGTATTCATGTTGCAGCGATTGATTGAAAATTGATTTCATTATGAGCATTTGACGCAGTGCTCTTTCCATCCGTCCCCATCTCCCGCTCACTCTCTCTCTCCCTCTTCAAGCCCCTCTCCCTCTTTCTGCCTCTCTGCACCTTTTTTCCACCCCTCCACCTTAATTGAATTTGTGAATAAGTTTTTTTCATTCACTTCCTGCTGCGAATTAGTTGTGTCGCATTTCTTTCATTTCATGCCGAATGCAAATTTATTTTTTTTGGTTGACGGCATTTTAAAACGCAATGTTAACCGATTGCCACGCCCCCCCCCTCCACCTGCCTCTGGCAACCCCACGGCCAGTGCCCCCGCTGGAATTAAGCCGCTTAGCTGGCAGCCTCGACGCGACGCGACGCACTTGTTCTCTCCATGGACAATGTTGCCATTTCACTTAAGTTTCGCTGCCCAAGTGCACTTGTGCCACGCCGCAAAATGCCTGTTCTCAGGCCAGCCCCCCCCTCTTCCTCTCCCCCCTCTGACTGACAAACTTGTCTGATATTTAGCATAAAAGGTGTGCGACCTGCGGCTGCGGGTGTCCACTTGTGTCTTGGGTAAGTTCTTCTTGCTATGCTGATATTTTGCATCAAATTTCAAGTGATAGACAAGAGAGAGAGGTGGGGGAGTGGGAGGAGGGAGAGAGATGGAGTGAAGTGGAGGAGGGGCTGCTGCCCGCAGCGAGGTGTCACTTTACGGTGGCGAGAGGTCGCCACAAAGTGCGCCCGGCAACATTTACATAATGCCCCGAAATGCAAATGAGTACAAATTAAATGTGGCCAGAGTGCATTAACTGAGGCAGAGAGTGAAACAGAGAGAGAGAGAGAGAGAGAAAAAGAGAGACATACAAACAGAAGAAAGGAAGACAACTAGAGAGAACAGGCGGCGACTTAAGTTTCAATCTGCAGACGTTGCTGTCGTTGAATGTGAAATAGAGAGAGATGGGCAGAAAAAGGGGGAGAGAGGGAAGTAGAGAAAGTCGAAGAAGAAACACAGAGAAGCGAAAAGTTAAATGTATAAAAGAGGAAGACAGGAGAGTTGAAGAAATGGTTACCTCAGTCATATTTTGTCTTTGATTCTGCTAAACAAGACAGGAAGGCAGAGAAAAGGACAAAGAGAAAAGGAGACAGAGAAGTTTAGGATATAAAAAAGAAAGCCAGTAGCAAGGATCGAGACTGTGCAGGAAAGATAAGGAAATGAAAGAACTCTTGCAACTGTACCTATACTTACTGTTTTAAAAGAAAGTGACAGAAATAAAGATAAATACAAAGAAAAGCAAATGTGAGATGGAGGCAGAGACATGGACTGTCTGTTGCGAGTTCGATAAAAATATGCCAAGCCTTTCCGTACTATTACTCAATTTGGTGCATATGTTATGTTATCGTTCAGTTCATACAATCGATTTAAAGTCAGTATTTTTTAATCGATGCAACCCATAAAAATAAGCTACTGTGCAACACTAGAATCAAGGACTTCACAATTTCGCACGCAGCTAAACATTGAAATACGTTCTTTACTTAATTTTGTATAATTTATATAGTTTTATGAGAATAAAGCAATCCAAAGAAAGATAAGTATTTTGCAACAATTAAGGTACTATTCTGCATTCTAGTATTTATTTCCACTAGAAAAGTAAAGAGAAAATACATCACTTGCTTTCTTGACTGCACAAGGCTTGCGAGAAAGAGTTGCATGAAAAGAAAATGTAGAGAAAGAGTGCGAAAGCAAGAACTAAGCTAGCTTGGTCCCTAATTTCACTCAGGTTTCTACATAGCAGGCCTGTCTTCCCTGTAAATGAGAGAAAAAGCGACAGTCTATATAACTACCCAGTCATATCCCACGTTCTTGCTCGCCCTCTACACTCACACATACAAATAGAAATAACTGAAGTCGATATGGAGAAAAAGAATGAAAAGATAATGCTATGCGTGAGCGACAAAGACAGAATGGTGAAGCTGGAGGGACTGCCGCATGAGCGGGATACATTCTGGAACAAAGACACATCTGAGTCGCCGAGCACAGTATGCGCCCAGCAGGTACTGTCCGATCGCACTAGCAACAAGATGTCCGCGTTTTCGATCCGTGAGCGACAGATTCTTGGCATCCATGGCAGGATGCCAGTGGGCGTAATGACCCTCGATCAGCAGGTGGAGATGAATCACAGTTATTTGCAGACTGTTAACCAGATGTTGGCTAAGTATCTGTTCCTTATGAACTTGAGCAATTCCAATAGCACGCTCTTCTATGCTCTGCTATCGAAATATCCTAGCATTTGTATGAACATATCTTTCATCTCCGGGTCGGTTTACTTTGTCAGGAAATTTAGCAAATTCTTTCGGGGTCACGAATGCATTTATATAACAATCACGGATCGTGGCCACATACTGGACGTGCTCTCGAATTTTCCGTGTCCCAACTTAATAAGCTGCATTTGCGTGACCAATGGTGAGGAGGTGGTCTCATTGGGCGATCAGGGCATTAATGGGACAGCGTGGGTGCAATTTCGTCGCTATCCTCATGTCATTTTCGGTGGCCTCAATCCCGATTGCTATCTGCCAGCCTGCTTGGACGTGGGCACCAACAATGAGAAGTTACTCCATGATCCCAGCTATTTGGGGCTGCGTCGGAAGCGTTGCACGGACGAGGAGTTTGCCGAATTCTTCGAGGAGTTCACACTGGCTGTATTGCGGCTCTTTGGGCCGCGTACCATCATTCACACGCGCGACTTGAGTCTAAACAAAGCATTGAGGCTGACGGAACTCTATCGGCAGCGTCAGTGTTTCTTTGACATCGATACGCAGGGCTTGGGCGCCTGCGGCTTGGCCAGTGTGCTGGCATCGGGCAAGATCACACAGTTGTCGTTCAAGGATAATCGCTTCCTCTTCTATGGCTGCACATCCTTCAACATTGGCATGGCCAAACTCTGTCTGGCCTATCTGAAGCGCCTGGGCCTCAACGAGGCCGAGGCCAGGCAGCACATCTGGTTCTGCGACAAACATGGCCTGCTTGTCCACGGTCGCTGTGGCCAGCCCATTGCCGAGCATATGACAGAGTTTCAGCATTATCACCACATGGTGCCCACACTGCTGGAGGCAATCGAATGCCTTAAGCCCAATGTGCTGGTGGGACGCGGCTATGAGCCCGGTAAGTTTACCAAGGACGTGCTGCGTGCCATGCAACGCATTGCCGAGCATCCGATCATCTTTTGCCATGTCGCATCCGGTCGAATACTTGGAATGCACAGCAGATGATGCGTTTGTCTACACCAAGGGTCGCTGCATTTTGACAACGAGTTGTATGTTGGAGAAGCTCAAGTATGGCAATAAGTGGTATCAGCCAGGCTATTGTTCCAGTATCTACTTGCTCTCTGGCCTCCTGAAGGGTATTATGTTGTCGGGCATGACCACAGTGCCGGACGAGGTATTCCTGGTAACTGCCGATCGATTGGCCGCCATGGTGTGGCCCACAGATCTGCTGATGCGAAACACCTTCCCGCAATTGAAAAAGCTTGCCTGTGTCAATCTGCAGATTGCCGATGCTGTCTTCTCGCTCGCCTTTCGACGTCGTTGGGCCACCCTCTGGCCCGAGCCAAAGAACTATCTCGACTATATTACCAGTAAGATGTATAAGCCACAGTATGCACCTGCGGTGCCGGAATTCCACTGCCTGGACACGTGGCCAATCATTGCTACCGCCGAGTCGGCATCTTACTACAAGAAAAAGAACTAACCTGAGCTGCAAATAACCACCAGTATATACCCTGTTTATACCCTGTATTTATCGGTTCAATTATTAAACGAATTGCATTGGGGCATGCCACGCATCGAGCGAGTCCTTACGGAGTCGCAATTGTAGTCTAGTCATACTGCCTGTGGCCAATTAGCTGCATGCAATTTTCACATGTCAACCCAGAAGCGTGTGCCTGTGTGTGTGTGTGCCTGTGTGTGTATGTGTGTGTGTGTTATTGACCTGCGGCTGCGTGTGTGTGTGTGTGCGAGTTGCAGAACTATTAAAAACAACAATCCCAATTGCAGTTGGATTGTGTAATAAATTGAAACAACCACCGGAAAATTCTATAAAACAAAGCCGCAACGGGAAAACCAAACGAATTAAATTGCATGCATGACTGTGCGTGCGCGTGCATGTATGCTCATGCCTGTTATTGACAGCTCCAACGTATTCTCCATGCACCTTCGACGGTTTTTCATTCATTCATCCATTCACCAATGCATTACAGCTCGATTGCGATTCCTCGATTCGTTGCCATTCGATTCCTTTTGCCTATGTAAATTAATCGAGGGTCAAAGGTTGCGGCTTTCTTAATTGAAAATACATTCATTCATATGTATATCGAATCTAGCAGATAAATAGAATTGAAGAGTTGAACTTGGTGAACCTGAAACACTTGTAACTTGTTCAGAAAGGTAAGCGATGTTTCTTTGCTTTGAATAATTACCGTTTTTACTGTCCGATTTAAATGAACTAAGTCAACTAAGTATATGTCAAAGTCAGAAAGTTGTATCTTTTATGCTTTGCTTAGAAATTGAATTGAAATATGAAATTATTGATTTGCGAGGGCGGTGGGCGTGGCAAACAACATTTGAATTAAACATTATCTGCGTATGGTGTACAGGAAACTTCATGCCAAATTTGATGTTTCTATAATTTGTAATAGCTGAGATCTGTGTGTTCATACAGACATTCGGAAAGAAGAACAGACAAGCAGACATAGTTCAATCGACTAGTCTATTAGTTTAAACTCTTCTTTTTGTTTTTCACTGACTAGATATGCCAAAATGAGTATTAAAATCAACTTGAACATGGTTTACCAAGGGAACTTACTAATGCTAAACTAATATTCAATAATAAATATTCAACTAATACACTTTATATTCAAGTTTCTTTATATGTTCTATAATAATTATACATACTTACTCATAATAATACCTCTGCAAGTTACTTCTGCCTTGCCTTCATGGTAATTGTATTTGTACTTACTTCCTTAAGTTCTATTTTGCTACTCTTAAAGCAGCCGTAGCAAACTGCCACAATAAAGATGTTGCCAAGAGCCTGAAATATGTTCACCTCTATTAACTGCATATATAAACAAATACGCAGCACACAGAAGTGTACTTAGGACCCTTTTTCCAACCCCTTCCATGGCCAAGTTCGCCATGGCAAGCGGCACCAGCTGTGAAAGCTCAATATTTCTTCGACTTGAGCCCCCGAGACAATGCGCAACTGATGCTGCAGGTACCGGAAGAGGTAACAGTAACGGTTAAGGCATAGGTAAAGTTTGTGGCAAAGTATCTTGAAGTATCTTAAAGCTGCTTGCGATAGTGAGTAAATTAGTGTAGTGCCAGTTCGTTGCGCTCAATAAACTCTACTACACACAATTCTGCCTTCCCATAAAGTTAAAGAAAAGAAAAGAAAGATAAAGAAGGTGTTTTTTCTATTAAAGAATCTTATCACATTTATTTACTGCATTTTTCTTTTCATTTATGTTTACAGCTAAGTTCCTTTGTTTAATTGTAAGTTTTCATAATTTGTTAATATTATATGTTACTTGTTATGAAATATTAAGATAGCTCATGATGCGTTCCTCTCTCCGTGGGGCAGCTCTTGCTGGCTCTCACTGATTCTCCAAGTGTTCTTCTTGTTTATATTTTATATTAGTTTATCATAGACAGAAAACTGTATCTCGTACACGTACATACACTATGCGAATGTATTTCAAGCGCGAATTATGTTTTTTGTTTTTATTATTGTTTGAATACTTTGTAAAACGGTTGCTGAGATTAACTTTATCGTTTTAGTTCATTTTTACAAGAATCTTTTGTTATTACACTATTTTAACTATATTGAGTACGTACTTATATGCGTGTGTGTGTGTGTGTGTGTATATATACTATATGTTGTGTTTATGTTAGATTTGTAATTAGGTTTATCGGTTATCGGTTTTGGGTTTCTTATACCTTTCGACCAATTGCAGCAATCGAGGCTTCGTTTACCGATCGCCTCTCATCGTCATACATAGATTAGTTTTATTCGCTCAACATCATGTGATTGTCATACAAAACATTTCACATAATCCTTGAATTATTTACAATAAATCCATAACGAAAAAAAACTACGAAAAGCAAAAGAAACTTGTGGATCAAGTTAGAAGCTCAGAGCGTTAGTTAGCTGACAAAATACGGTATATGAATATATATATGTATGTATATAGTATGTATAAATTTATAAGTAGTTCATTTACAATGCATACAATCGTAAGCTAAAAGTTTTTCATCTTTTGTTATTTTTCTCTAAATGGAAACATTAAAATTTTGTTGTTCTTTTTTTTGTTTGTTTACTTGAGAAAACCGTTAGAAAAATATTTAATTAATTTACGCATACTGTATAAGACTAAGATAAGTACATATGTATATATAGTATAAGCTATATATACGGCTATATATGGGGCATCTACATACGTATGTACTTGGGCTTATCTTCCTTTCTTCTTCTTCTTCATCGACGATTGAGAGACCATTTGCCGTGGCTAACTGTTCAGAGAAGCGTTTTGTTTTCCATGTTTGTTGCAAAACATTTCAATATTTGATGGCAGTTTCTAGGTTAGATACATTTGTGCATCGTGTTCATGTTGTTCTTGTGGTTGTGGGTGTGGAATTCTCAATGGAATGGGGCGGGGTCTAGGGCTGTTTCTAGATGTAATGAATTCTCACTTATGTCTGAGTACTTGAAACATTGCTAAAATGTATTTGCCACACCAACTTACTTAGGCTAAGGTTAAATATACGTATACATACTAAATGCTATATGTGTTTGTGTTTTTGTGTGTGTATGTGAGCATGTTGGTCTCAATGCAGTAACTATGTGTATGCATATATATTGCTTATAGTAAACATCTGGCTAACGCGCTATCTATACAAGCACGGCCAGAATGCCGTTAGCGTGTCCTTTTTAGCCGTAAAAACTTGTTCAAATCAAAATCAATGATATATATAGAAAGAAGTAACCAAACCACAATTTAACTGCTATTTGGAGCACTTTCTTTATATAGAGTACAGAACTGAAGCATCGCTATATATATATTGTATTGGTATTATATACAAAACTGGCCTGAAACTAGAGATGCAAGTCCCCAGATTGTATTGGCAATATATTGGAAATTTTGTTTCTATAAAAATACAATGTACGCCAGAATGTTTCAGTTTATCGTTAAACTATTTGTCAGAGATTTGTTATCGATTATCGTGTATCGATTAACTATGATCTATAGCTAGGCATAAAACTAATACTAGAATTATCGAACAAATATTGCTAGTTAATATACAAATTCGTTTAAGATCTGTTCTCCCGCCCCCTTGGCCAAGCGACGCGCCTCTTCTCTTTCTTGTTCTCTCTCTTCTTCTTCTGCATTTGTATATAGTATGTAGTTAGTTATGTATTTGCCAAATCGAACTGATAAATCGAGAAAACATATACACAAACCAAAGTGAAAAATTCGTTGAGCTCAACTCTCGTTCTGTCTCGTGTTGTAGGTGGTTGATTTTTGTTTGCGCCATTAGAAGTACTTGAGTAAGTTAGTCTTAGCATAATAATTTCTTCTGATTCCCTTCGATCGTAATAGAAATAGAATAGAATTACAAATAGAAATAGAGACTCTGTGCTATGTAAAACCGTAATTTCCATTTCTCATTATGGCAGGATCCTTTTGCTAGTAACTTTTAACGTTTACTCCTCACTTGTTCTTGTTGTTGTTGTTGTTCTATTCTGTTCGTTTTATATTCGGATTGAAGAGCACTAAACAATTACAATTTGTTCTTTTCAAGTGTGTGTGTGTGTGTGTGAGTTTGTGTGTTTGTAAATGAAGCAAAACATATTGAAAACATATCGAAATATTGTCTTTCAAAAGCTTAAAAAATTTCAGTCTTTGTAGTTGGTTGCTCGGCTCCTCCTGCTCTTGTCACTGCTCTCTCCTCTGGGTGCTGAATTTCTTTTAGTAGTTATCAACTATTTTCTCATTTCCATTTCCAGTTGCCCTGCCGTCTGCAAAGAAGAGAGAAGGAAAGTGGAAGATGGAAGAGCAAAGTGAGAGTTACATTAGTACACAGTTTGCTAGGGACGGTGGCAGAGAGGGGTTGGTAGGGTAGAGTCTACTCTACGGGTAGGAACTCACTAACTAACGCAACACTTACTTCAACTAGCGAGGGTTCTAGAAGCTAGTCGTACACACGGCCAGGACAAACACGAAGGTGAATATAACGTACAATTGATGGCCGAAATTGGGGCGCACGCCCGCCGTCAAGAACTCAGTGCCGAACAAGTACTCTGAGTGAGTGGGCAGCATGGTAGGTGGGTGGGGGTAAAAGAGAGAGAGAGTGTGGAGAAGAGGGGGAGGCAACAACATTGGTTGATTTTTATTTGTATTTTGCATTTGAATTATACGGAATTTCATGTGGATTCACTGGGCTTGAAATGTACTCACTAAGCACAGGCACGGGCACGGGCACAGTCACACTGGCCTGGCCTGGCCAACGGGTCGTATACTCACTTCTGGGTCAGACGAGGGCGTCGTTGCTGAAGACATCGTTGACATGTTTGCCCTGGTGGCTGCCGCCTCTGGCGCTGCTGCTGCTGCTGCTGGGCGACGTCTTGTCCTTGAGGCCGCATTGCTGTAGAGTTTAATGAGAGGACAGAGGTGAGTGAGAGTTGTAAACGTTAATGACAGCCTTAAGAATACCCTGTAATGCGCTAACTTTGCTTGAATTAACTTTGTGTTGAGGTAAAGTAGAGTAAGAAACACGTTAAAGCACACTTTGAGGAGGGCATGACTGAAAAATACCCTGTAATTTGTACTGAACTTGATCTAGAGTATAGTTAATATGCTGCCGACAACTTGTTGTTCAAACTGACATATTCTGGGGTATGCGCGGCATGAAAATACTCTGTAACTTGTACACGTGACTAAAAAATACCCTGTATTTATTACTTAACATAACATGGAGTATATATAATGTTTGTTGAGTGGCTGTTCAACAATCTGACATATCAAATCAGTCTGTGGGTCATGCAGGACTAAAAAATACCCTGTAATTTATAGTAAACTTTCTCTAAAGTATCGTTAAAACATTACTGAGAACTTGTTGTTCAATCTGACATATTTTTGGGTAGGCCGAACAAGTGTATACTCTGTGATTACTCACTACGACTAGAAAATACCCTGTAATCATTAATTTATGTATTTTAAAACATCTTAAACATGTTTTTTGGGCCACTGCCAGACAATCTGGCATGCCAAATTATACTTTGTGGTATGCACCGCTACAAAATACCCTGTAATTATTACTCAAAGTAATTTAAAGTATGCACAAAATCAACAGAAAAGCACATTTGATATTTCTAATAGACTGTAGTCTGGCATAGCCAACCCACTTGGCTACCCTGTCACGCTACCGCCTTCCACCTACCTTTCGCATTAGTCACACGCTCTACAAATTTCAAAAACCAAAGAATAATTTCTCTAATTACGAATGCCACGGAAAAATAACATGGAAATTAGGCGATTTGCATGGGAAATTCATTAAAACAATTAACGGCAGCTGCTGCCACAGTTGCCACACCCCCTGCCCCTAGCACTGCGCTGCGCCAACTGTTGTTGAACTCAAATTTAATTGAAGCTCGTTCCCCCCTCGCTTACCTCCTGCTTGGCCTGCCACTGCTTCATGGCCGATTTGTACTTCTCAAACTCGTTGCACCAGTGCGAGTAGATCTTCTGGTAGTCCTGTTTCTGCGATGGCGGCGAACATCTGAAAGAAGATACCAAAAGGGGGAGGGAGAGAGAGAGAAAGGGGGCACAATAAGTTATTGGAAATTGAACTTGCAGGCGAACATGCAAAAGTCGAAAGTTTTGAGCAAAATGCGCGCAACTTTCTAATTGCACAACGGATATTTTGACGCCCCAAGGCGGTAAATTTAATTGCCAGCCAGGGGGGAGGAAGTATAGGGAAGTATAGGGAGGAAGAAAGAGTAAAAGGGTAGGCAACGTGACTCACCTATGCGCATCGACAGTAACGCCATAGCTGCAGAGCAGTGTGCCATCCAGGTAGCTATCATATCGGCCGCCATCGCCCTCGTTCACGGCCAGCAGGACGAGGCCGCCCTCGTTTGTCTCGATGTATTTGGTGGGCGTGTAGCGCACCTCGTAGCTGCCAAACAGAGAGAGAGAGAGAGACGACAAGTTAAGCACATTTTCTATTTTCATTTTGGGTGGGAAATGCGTGGAAAAGTGTCTCATTGGAAACGCACAATAAAAATCAATATAAAATGCGGGGAAACTTTCGCCCGAGCGCGGCGAAAACTTTTTCCATTACAGAGAGACTATTACTCCTGCCACAGAGCAACGGAACTGGGACTGGCACTGGGACTGGCGTAAACGCCAAAAAGCAGACTTCAACAGCATTTTAAAGTGTCAATTTACCGCAGCATTGGCAACGCCAACGCCAGCTCCATCTTCTGCTCCCCCATTCCCGCCCAAAGATTCGCTTACACTTCCGATTTCATTATTTGCTTTAAATTTTCATTGCGCGGCATCTTTAAGGCAGCTGCCAACGGTCTCCAAGGAGCAAGCCAAGACACTTTTATGGCATACTTATTTGTGGATTAAATTACACTCCCCTCCAACGCTCTAAACACCTGCGCCATCAGCACTCACACTTACCGTCCCTTCTCCGTGGAATGATGATACCAACGCGTCTGTTTCTTCCTCAGCACATCGGGCATCTTGACAAAGCAACTAAGATGCAGTGTCTGGCCATATGAGGAGGTGACACGCTTGCGCAGCACACTGGTGTCGCAAATGCCGGAGGTCTCGTTGGCCACATCCTGCAGCAGACCCAACTGATAGGGACGGCACGCATTCACCTCCTTGTCCCAGCCACAATAAGGATCGGCCACACAGCGGAAGCAGCTGTCGTAGCGTCGTGCACACATTGCCAGATCGATTTGCTTCACTTGATGATCTGTGGCCAGGTAGAGCGAGGCGGTCTTCTGGCTCAGTGTCAGCTCGCGTATGGGTTCGTTGCGTGGCGATGCCTCAAAGATGTCCACCAGATTCGAATGGCGCTGGCCGTAGTGCATGAACTGCACTATCTTGTAGATCTGCCCCAGGCTTGTGGCCACAAAGTACACCAGAAACTCCTGGTTCAGCTTGTCGATGCGGATTCTGGCAGGGAGAGAAGAGAGAGAGAGAGAAAGAGTTGCTAAATCGGCGACAAAGAAGTTGTGCTGCCTTCTCCTTCTTCGCTGGCTTTGGCAGTAAAAACAAAACGTTTAACTAAAAGCATATCCTGCAGCGCATTGCTCATAAGGAGCAGTGGCAGCAGCAGCGGCGGCAGCAAAGAAGGAACGTGGCAAAAACATTTTGTGCTGTCAGTGAGCGAGTGCTCCCAAATGGCAGCTGAAGCTGGCCGCCAACTTCGCACTGCACTGCACTGTATAAACTTGGCAAATGTCAACAAGCGAAGCGAGGCAAGCCACACACACACACACACACAGTGTACTTCTGTGTGTGGCCTGTTGCCAGAAGCCAGGCAGGCAGCAGCAGCAGCAGCATCGCTCGCTAATGAATACATTTACACATTTTACATTGCACATGCCACATGCCACACTCGCACTTACTTGTCGACAACGAGGCGGGTGAGTATTACGTCCCGTTTGTAGAATACCGGATTGCCAAATTCATGATCGACCGCCTTGTCCATTAGTGGATGTTTGCGTATGAAATTCAACACGGAGTCCGGCAATGTGGCCGTGTCGTTGTGGCATGTGCCCGGACGTGGTTCCGGCACTTTTGAGTTCAGCACCGGCAGCCAGGCGCTGTTCGAGCTAGCCTGCTCCTTGAACTTGCCTGCAAAGAAGAGACACACAGTGAGAATGCGATAGAGAGAGTGCAAATAAGAGAAAGAGCGCGCGTGCTTTATTTAGTGCGGCGCTGAAAAGTATGCTGCGAAAATTTATGTGTGTCAGCGGCGTTGTGGCCAAATGATAAATCGCTCTGGGCTCGCCGCGCTGATTTGTGGCACAGACAGACAGAGAGAGAGAGTGCAGCAAAAAAGGCAGCAGTCGAACTACTAATTACAAACACATACACAGAGAGAGAGAGAGGAAGAGGGGAGAGAGGGAGATAGCTGGAGCCACAGATCAGCTTTAAGTGTTTGCTGCATAATCATTTGTTTTTCGTAATTAATTGCGCTGGCACAGCATATATATTTTTTCAACACACACACACACATACGCATAAACACATACATATGCATATATGTATATGTGTTTTAGCATGCAACTTGCCCGCAAACATTTCATAATGAATTTTAAGTGTTTGCCAGATTTTTTACTGCCATCTGCAGCCGCTGGCGCTGTGTTTGCCTCGTCGCCTCGTCTCTGACTGTACGTCTGTCTGTCTATCTCCTTCTCTATCTCTCTCTTTCAGTCTGTCTTTGGCACAACTCCACACACAGCATTTTTATGGTGTTAATGAACCTTTGCAGACTCCAGGCGTATCCTCCTCCTGCCTCCTCTTCACTTCCGCCTTGCTTGCAACTTTAATGCACATGCGAAATCACTTTTTGCAGCAACATGTCGTGCCACATGCCACAACAGATTAAGCTGCAGCAAATTGAATGCGTCTTGAAATGATTTACCTCCTTGCAAATGCAAATGGCAAACTTGCTGCTACAGTAAAATACATGTTGTTTGCCACAATAAGTGGCATGCAAGCGCAGTTCGCTGGTGCATCAATCTGCCGTGTGTATTCTTTCTGTGACATGCGTTCGCGGGTTGCACGCCAGCGATTTTTGAGTGCCTTACAAATTGCATGCGTGTGCAGTGCATTGCGTGCAGCAGGCAGCGTGCTGCATGTGGCAAGCTCTGCTGCGGGGCGGGGCGAGGCGTTGTTAGCACCTGTCACGCATATCTTGTTACCGCTGGCCAAGCAGCAGGCAGTGTCGGAGGCAGCTTGCACGCCATTTTGTGGCAAATGTTAAAGCGTTTAAAGGCGCCAAGCGAGCGTGCCCCACTGCCTCTAGCAACTGCCACGCCGTGGCAAGCACATCAATTCAACTCGCGCCATTTAACGCTAAAATGCCAAAGCTGCTCGGCACACAGGCGCACATAGAGACATGTGTGTGTGTGTGTGTGTGTGCAGCACCTGCGAGCGTAATTTCTTCCGGCAGCTGCAGCACAGCGTAATGGGGAATAGCTGAGAGTGATGGCCAAGGGGAGAGAGGGGGAAAGGGAAGGGGAAATGAAGGAAATGCTGGAAGAAGTCAAACGTAGCCACATGCACGTTCGTAAAAATGGCGCCACAGAGAATTATTGCCAATGCAATAAATCTCACGCACACAGAGACACCGAGAAAACACACTTGCACACACACACATACATGCACATACATAGATATACTCTCGCACACCCCCTTACCGTCAAAGGCCGCATTGATATCGCGTATATCGTAGCTGCAGACGGCAGAGCCAATCAGCCCGTTGGTGTTCGTGGTGAATGTTGCATAGAACTTGGTATCATCGTTGGGCATCTTGTAGACGGACTGTATCTCATTAAAATAGAACGGAAACTCGCTGGAGATGCTGCAGTTCATGCGCGCCTTTAGATACGTGGCCCAATTCTGGCTGATCATGTATTTGCCACCGCGATCGTTCTTGCACACGCGTGCCACACGCGAATAGACTGCCTTGCCGCAGTTAATGTACTCCACGGCATGTTCGCGGAAGAAGAAGTACACAAAGTCGCCGATGTCAAAGGAGCCCACAAAGTTGGGTTCTGGCATGGGGGAAGAAAGAGAGAGGGAGAGAGAAGAGTAGGGAATTTTAATTAATAATTAATGTATTTATTAGAAGAGTAGAGAAATTTAATTAATAATTAATGTATTTATGTTGTTTGTAACTGATTTATTTAATTTGCTCATCATTTCAACTTAATCAACACTTATTGAAAGTTATTGAACACTTGATCAATGATTTGACAAAAGTGGCGGCAGGTCAATAAGCGATAGGCTCGATATAATAGTAATCGAAGAAGTGTTTTGAATAAAAAATGATTGAAATGCAATGTAAACTATAACTGTGAACTATAATAAACGCCTAAGACAATATAAATATCATAAATAAGTATATTATATAAATTTGAGTGCATTTAATTTAAAAACGCATTTATTTAACTTGCTTAATATTTGAACTTAATCAACACTTAATATAAGCTATCGAACACTTGATCAATGATCTATTGAAAGTGGCGGTAGGACGATAATTAGAAAGTCGATAATAGCGTAATCGAAACAGTAATTAAAGCTGCAATAAACTGCAAATACATATAAAATTTAAATTTAAATTACGAAATACTCTTAATGTAATGTTAATAGCATCTATAATTATTTTATAGATATTTTATTCTATTGAATTGTATTCTTCTATAGTTTTTTGTACTTACTGTCGAGCAATTTGGAGTCGTATTTAACAGTTCGCTTGAAATTGGCTTCCTTGCGACCGTTTGTCAAGTTGTAAAGATCCGAGCGAAAGATGACAGAGTCAGCCTTGGTAAACTCTGCATTGGTGCCGGCATACTTTAAAGAGAGGGAGACGGAGATAAAGAGTGTAAGTGAGAGACCGATGGAGTGAGGAGCTTTAAGTCAAATGGATTAAAACGTAGTCGACGCCGGATCGCAGGCAATGCAGGCAAATTAGCGCCAAATATTCGGGAAATTTGATTTTCCCAGGCAAAGGAAAAACGTACGCACGCACATACACACACACACACACACACAGAGGCAGGCACGCACACAATTACGCGCAAAGTGTAAGCACGTGCCCCAAACTCGATTCGCTTTACGCACTGCGCGCTTGAGAGTCTGAGAATGTGTGTGCGAGTGTGTGTGAGTGTGTCAGAGTGTGTGTGCTTCACTCTAATTTAATTTCAGCTGCTTTATTGCGACTCTTTTAAATTTCTTGCCATTTGGCCTGTCATAGCCGCCGCACAGAACTTTGCTTGCCTTCCCGCTACCCTGCTACCCCCTTCCCTACTTTGTCCTACTTGCCCCACTTACCCTACTCCCCAGTGCCCATTCCCCATTCACCTCATGCGCGCCACTTCCTACTTTCCACTTTCCCACTTTACTCTCTGCTCCCCTCCCCCCGGTGCTGCCCACTTCCTTCTTTCCTTTTGGGCTGCGCTTTACTTTTGTAATTTTATTACAATTGACATTTTCTTCGTTTCTCTTTGCTCTGCTCCTTTGCCGACGACTTGTTCTTTGCCTGCCTTACTTACCAGCGCGGGCAGACCGAAGGGATTTCCGTTCTCCACATAGACGGCGGTTGAGTTGTCAGCAGGATCGTAGGGACACTTGCCAATGCCCAGCCCAATGCCGGGCACGTACTGGGATCTGGGTAAATGTGTTAAGTTTGCCTGCAGACACACAAAAAGAAAGCAAAGAAAGAGAGAGAGAGAGAGAGAGAAAGGGAATCGCATTAGTTGACTTTAATTTTGGCATTCTACAGCTTGACAGACACCCTCAATTAGACGCGGGGCCCGCGCTTAACCCTTTGAGGCCTGCGTTGTTACTTGTACTCACATTTATAACATAATCCTTGGGATTGTGTGCATTGGTGCCGCACACGTACAGTCGATGTCCGTTGAAATTCATTGGCTGTATGACGCGTATGTGGTTGCGGCACTCCACCTTCTTGTTAGGGCGCCCAACGTGGGTTCCAAAATAGTTAAACAATTGTTAAAACAAAAGCAAGAAAGTTGTGTATGGTGTATTTGTGTGTGTGTGGGGGGGAATGGAACAGATGAAATTTGCCAAGGCAATGCATAAGATGGTGGCCAAAACGTTCTTTTTATCATACAATAATTTTGATATGCAATGGAGAAATGAGAAATGTATCTACAAGACATATTTATAACGTACCTCCCGCTTCCCCTTGGACACACAGTTGAGTATATCAGACCCGGTGGGCTCCAGTATCAGTACATCGCGCTGCAAGTTGGGAGAGAGAGAGAGAAAAAAAGATTTATTTTTATAAAATTCTAAAATTCGACGCGCTTTTTTTCGGAAAAACTTTATTGAAAGCGTGATAAAATTTCATGCTTATCAAGCGACAAGGCGACGCGACTGGAAAGAACAACCACAACAAAAGGAGCTGCGCAACAATTGAAGATTATTTGTTAATATAGGTGTGGGTGTAGCTACGTGTGTGCCTCTCTTTGTATATGTGTGTGTATATGTGTGTGTGTGTGTGTACGTACAATCAGTAGCGCACATCTCGTGTGTATTGTGCCTTCCCTGCCTTATGCTGTGCCTGCCAGGCCCGCAGCTAAACCTGTGCAGGGTGTGCGGTGCCTGCCAGGGGCCACAGCTGCCAAACAAATAAAGAAGACGGGAATATATATATGAATTTATATTGTTTGTGGGGTCTGTCTGTAATGGGTCAACTAATTGCGAATCACAATGAGGAAATAATGATGGAATCTGAGAAACCTAGTGAAATCTGTACACGTTAATTGTTCCTCTCATGTTAAAAATCTCTACATTGTTTATTATTAATATATGATATATATTGTATATCAATAATATATAATATATATTATATTTATATCATATTTATATTTATAACATAAGATAATAAATTATTAAATTAAATATGCGTTTTTTGGTTAAATGAATTGATTGAATATATTATCAATCGACAATAAAAGGATTCTAAATAAATATTTCCCAAAAACTATTGATGAGTTTGCCAATATAAAATTGATAAATAAGTAATATGTCATTAGTAAAAGATTACTTCATTTTGTGAAATGTTTTATAAACTAAATACATAAATATAGTACTATATTTATATGTTAAGCAAGCAATTACACTAGGGGCCCCCGAAAAGTTTAGCACAACTGGCCCCGGCACTGTTGCTACGCCCCTGTTGCTTGGCTTCCCTGTCTCATTCTCTGCCTGGCTTCCCCACCTCAGTCTGTGCCTGGTTTCCCAGCCTCATTCTCTGCCTGGCTTCCCCTGACTTCCTCTTCTTCTTCTGTTCTCTCGCATTTTTCTCTCATCGCACTTCCATTGTTATTTTTGCCCGCTGCTCCTTTTGTTGTTATTTCACTCACGTTGCGCATTTGTTTATTTAATTCGATTTTCGCCTGCACTTGAATTCTGAACGTCGAACGCGAATTATAGCTGTAAAATGAAAACTTTGATAACTTTTTCGGCATTGTCGCACGTTTTCACGTTTCCCACGTTTTCCACGTTTCCCACTTTGCTCACTTTTTTCGATAAATGCCATTTTATACCCTCTCTCTTCCAGCCAAAAACCTGAGAGAGAGGGAGTAGGAGGGGGAGGGGGCTGGAACTGACACACTTTGGCTTGGACAGGCGGGACAATATCCTGTTGGGCTGACAGTTTGCCTGCCTCGCTGCACTCTGAGGCGCCACTCGGAGTCGCCTAAGTGCTGCGATTCAACTTCAAACGCAATTTGTGCCCGGCCCAAGTCCAACTGGTTGCCTGGGGGCGGTACGGTGAAGGGGCGTAGCGAGGGCTGCACAAATAATTGCTGTTAAAAGCATTTGCTGTTGTCGTTTGTTGTTCTTGTTGTTGTTGTTGCTGTGGCAAAGTGGCGCAAGGATGACTCAAAAGATGTGGCAAGCACTGAGCTCGGTCCAGTTTTGCAAGTGGCAAATGAGAATTCGAATGCGTCCACGAATGCGAATGCGAATACGATGCGAATGCCAATGCAATGAACTTGAAACGGAAACGGATATTGATAGTTCAAGACGAAATCATTAAAGTGCAATTGTGCTCAGCCTGAGCTCAGAGGACTTAGAAAGGGAGAAAGAGAGGAGTAGAGAGAAGCGAAGTGCGCTTGATGGACAGCCTCGCAGCGGAAGTACGCAGGGCACAGTCAGCAGCAGCAGTAAAGCAAGTTTTTCCAGTTCCGAAAATCGTAAATTTCACTGGGATTTTGGTACTAAAGAAGACCTAATAAAACTTTTGGAAAATGTTATAGATACTACTGAATTAGCCTACAAGATATTTCATATTTATTTATGCACGGCTAATAAAATAAATTGTCTGCTTTTATGATATTAAATTGATTCAAATTTGAATAAATTGTTTATGCTGAAATTGATTGATTAAATTTGCAGATTTAACCTTCCTCTCCCTCTCTTCTTTACTGCAAATAATATTCAATTTCATATTTGGAAAACTTTATAAGCTGCTGACTGAAATCATGAAAATAAATACTATTTCAGATTGATGACATTAAAACACAAATAGATTTACACTCGACATGATTAAAGCAACCAAACTGTTGCAATAAAATAAAATCGTTGCCTACTTTTAGGCTGAATTGAATAAGAATTACACGATAGCTAGAAGTTAATCACATTTTGATTTTCTTGACTTGATTTCGCTGCATAGAATTGATAATTTAATATTAATTTGACTGTTCCCTTGTCAAATATGCACAAGTTGAGCTTAGAAATCAATTTGTCTTGTTTACTAGACAAATATGCTATAAATCAGAGAGAGAGAGAGACAGAGGAGCTGAGGCATATCTATGCATTATTGATGCTGCCTAATCTTTTGCTTACTTTGATTAATTAAATTTGTTATTCGATTTTATATTTCTCAATGGATTTTAAATTATTTACGTTGCTTGAAATAGATTTTTTGCTTGACAAAGCACATGTGAAAGCAGCACACATGTCTGTGCAGGAGTGTGTGTGTGTGTGAGAGGATAAAGAAAATCTCAGAAAGTGCATAAGCACAGGCAAAGCTAAAGGAAAGTCGACAAACCACTTGGCTGTCTGGCCAGGTGAAAAGCCTGCAAGTGAGTTTAACGTGAGTGTGTGTGTGCAGGTGTATATGTGTTTACAGGTATATGTGTGTGTGGAGTGTGTCTGAGTGTGTCAACAACTGCTGTCTGTCTGGCAAGCAACACTCAAGTGGCTGAAAGTGTCGCCCTCTGTGTGTATTTTGTGCATTTACATGCGCTCTTTCTGTTACTTTTTGCCATACACAGACACAGGCAGAGACACACATAGAGACACACTCAGGCATACACACACACATACACTCCTTCCTTTACTTCCTCCCACTTCGCTTTCGCTTTCATTCGTCTTGGTTGCTTGTCACTTACCTCGCATATGGATTGACTGATGTTGCGCAGATTGAGTCGGAATATGCGATCCCTGCAAGAAGGAGATAGAGAGAAGATAATGAGAAATATATTACGCCTGCTTCAGGTATACATCTTGATAGTGATATATATAAATCGCGGTGACACTCGCAGCCAACGAGCTAATCCCTTGCTGTGACACAGGATAAGTTAATGAGCGTCACCGCGACGGGGTAGCTGCCTGCTCTGCGTGGCAGTCTGTCTGTCTCTTTGTCTGTCTTTCAATCTGTCAGTCTCTGTCTCTGTCTGTCTGTCAGTCTCTCTGTTTCTCTGTCTGTCTGTCTTTCACACAATCTGCAGACGTTTTTTCCCGCTGTCAAGCAATTGAAATTCTCTATTTGTTTTTCAGCGAACTCATCTTGCAGACGCCTTGTCTTGTGATTGACTGACTGACGCAGTGACTGACTGATTGATTGATTGATATATCGATGTCGCAATATTGCCCGTGTGCTCTTTGCCCTCGACTGCCCCTTGCCCCTTGCACCACACAGCGCAACTTTAAGCGCTTGCCACATTTTCAGTGCCACTTTCCGGCGGCCACTCCAAAAGTTTGTGTTGTTGTTTCTTTTTTTTTGGGAGGGGGCATCAAAGAGAAATGGGGGAGGAAAAGGGGGAAAGCGTCGGTGCTAAAGTGTGTTTTATGTAGTTTCCGGCAGAGTTTTAGGCGCCGGCGATGGCCCTCAACAACTCGAAACCATTAATCTTCATTTCCAGTCTGGGGCCAAGAGTAGACGAGGCTGACGATGTCGACGAGCAGGCACAAGGGGGGCAGGAATGTTGGCTGTGGCTGCGTTGGAAAAAATGACGCTCGAGTCAAGTGGTAATTTTGGTTACTTTGTTTGGCTGCTGGGGCAGACTGAGCGGGCGCTGAGGGGGCGTGGCGGAGCGACCGCAACTGTTCAAAATGCGGCCATGTTCAACTTGCGGCAGACAAATGAGCAAACGAGGCGCATTGTCAAATTGAGAGAGGGACTGGATCTACCGAGAAGACCTAAATGGCAACCTACGAGCCACGGAACCGAAGCCGAACCCCTGACCACACCCTCTGCGTCCCTCCAAGGCCCCCCTTTCGAACCGCACGTCAAGCATTAATTCATAATTATGTATGCCGACAGTGTTGCCAACAACTCTCGGCACTCTTGTCCGAAAATGAAATATGCAGCAGTAGCAAGTGCGTCGAGGCTTTCAAGTAGCTTCCTCTCCCCCCCTCTGGCAGCCCTAGAGCAACTGGAAGTTCACACAGTCCAACCGGAAGTTTGTAATTATCGCGCTGTGGGAGCAGCGTCAAGTGAACTTCACGTTGAACTTGCTCCGCAAAAGTTGGCCGCCAGCTTATGCCGTTATAAATCTCGCACTTATCCAGCCAGCTATCCCCCTCCCCGTCACCCCATTTCTGCACTCCCTTACAAACTATGCCTTATCTATTGTGACCCGCCCTACTTACATGGCGCCCACATAGAGCGCATTGTTGCGCTCATCCATGTAGAAGGTTTTGTAGTGTAGCGGGCCGCAGCTGAAGTCCTTGACATGTTCTGCAATGAGAGAGAGAGAGAGAGAGATGGGAAGTATTAGTAGAGCATACACATACATATGAGTACATTAAGCATACGCCGTGTGCTACACGACATCTACGTTAATTAAAGCTCGTGCATCGATTAATGAAACTGTCAGCAACAGCGCGCGAGGCACAAAAAACTAATTAAACTATTATAATTTAGCTGTAAGAAAGTTAATTTATGGGGCGGGCAAGGACAATACACACACACACACAGACACACACACACACGTACTCGCACAAAGTAAACATAACAAGAATGCCTTGTGCTGCACCGTGTCACGTACTTGCCAACATCACGTGCGACAGAGGCGCGTTCTTCCCAAAAAAGGAAAGACATTGCCATCGCCCGCAAAGTTGCCAGGCATTGTCAATGTCATTAACGAAAGATTGAGGCATTTAGCTAAAATTTTTTACGACATTAAGTTGTCAACTCATTTGCCGCAATTAGTAGGCAAACTTCACTCGCCCCTCCCTTCCACAACTTTGTAGTTCCTGCCTGTCGTTTTTTATTTGCAACCCAGACAAATCCTTTGATGGCTGCGCTAAGAGTCAATTTGTGTTCTTCTCTCTCTCTCTCTCTCTAGCTTGTGTCTCCTGTGCCTCGATAAAAAGCAACAACTAATGAGCCCAACCCCCCAACAACAATGGGCCTGCTTAAGCCTATGCAACAGCACGACAGCAACATCAACTTGGACTTGGACAGCAAGAAAAAACAAGCTCATTAAAATGAGCAAAGCCTGCGACATTTGCATAATAATACGTAATGAATAATAAGTGAGTTGCCATCCAAATTGAGAGAGAGAGTCCACAATCCACATTGCGCTGCCTATGCAAATGTCTCTCCATTGTCCATTGGCTTAGGAGATTTATCTTTATGTTTGTGCTTTACTATTGCAAGTAGTCTAGAAAGTCGAGTCTCTGCTTCGACTCAACCTCGCTCTAATTGTTTTCGAACTAAGTCTTCAATTGGTTACTCAAGTTGTGTAGAGTCCTAAGGTAGTTCAGTTACTTTGTATTGCCTGGATTAGTGTAACTTGCAGGCGTATTTGCCGGAATGTTATTCGAATCGAATTAGGCTTTTTGTTTTCTACAATGTCTATGAAAATAATTTTTAATCATTTCTATTTTTCAGATAGCAAATTTAGTTGTTGTTATTTTTGTCTTTCTTTTAGCATACATTGCATTTAAGCCTTACTCAAATTCTCAATTATATTTTTGAATTCATGGAAAACAAAGTGTTAACATGGCTTGTATACAAATTTCTAATGCTATGGCCGGCAAATTGGGGTGAGAATTGCTTGGAGTCGAGTCGAGTTGCAAGTTGAGGTTTATAACTTATACTCTGATGTCGCAGTTTTTGTATTTGGGGCCAACAAGTCAGTAGACGTGGCAATGATCATTTGAAGACACCTCGCCAGCAATGCTACTCAAAGACCGTCAAGGCAGACTATAGCAAGGTGATGAATCCCAAGTACAATAAGGTAAGAGAGAGCTAACATATTCTCAATCAAATCTTTGTTGGTCATCCTCATCAGGGGTTGAGCTTTACGCACGAGGAACGTCAGAGGCTGAGCATCCTGGGTCTGATTCCCCCCGCCTATCAGAGCATGAAACTTCAATTGATGAATGTCTGCTCACAGTTCTTTGCTTGCGAAAAGAAACTGGACCAATATGAATTCTTGCGGGAGCTGCGTTATCGGGACGAACGTTTGTTTTATAGTTTCGTGGGTACCAAGCTGTTGGACGTGTTTCCGGTGATCTACACACCCACGGTGGGTGCAGCGTGTGTCAACTTCAGTCGGTTCTATCACAATGCCATGGGGCTGTATGTGAGCAGATATGATAAGTGTCACATGGTGGAGGTATTGAAGAATTGGCCTAACCAGAATATACGTGCCATATGCGTTACGGACGGTGAACGTATCCTCGGCCTGGGCGATCAGGGGGCCAATGGCATGGGTATATCGTTGGGCAAGTTGGATTTGTATTCAGCGCTGAGCAAAATACCGCCTGAGTACCTTGTGCCTGCGGTACTCGATGTAGGCACCAACAACAAAATACTGCTGGAGGACCCTTTCTACGTTGGTGTGCGTGAGGAACGATTGAGGGATGCCGAGTACGAAGAACTTGTGCAAGAGTTTGTCGATGCCATTGTCACGTGCTGGGGTACTGAGTGCATCATTCATTTCGAGGACTTTGCCACACCCAATGCCTTCAAGTTCATCAACAAATATCAGAATACATACTGCACATTCAACGACGATGTACAGGGTACCGCAGCCACTGGCTTAGCGGGATTTCTTGGCATAGAGCGCATTACTAAGGTGCCGTTGGAGGAGCAGGTTATCATGTTTGTTGGCGCTGGCAGCGCTTGTCTGGGTACGGCCAAGCTGCTTGTCCAGGAACTGCTGCAACGCAAAGTCAGTAAGCACAAGGCAACGAATAATATCTACATCTTGGATGTAGATGGCGTGCTCAGCAAGAACAGCAAGAACCAGCTGCCTGACATGAAACCCTTTCTAAAGGACATACCACCCGCAAATCTGGAGGAACTAGTTGAAAAGCTTAAGCCATCAATTATAATGGGCGCCACCGGGCAGCCCGGCATCTTCACCGAGAACGTCATACGCTCGATGGCAAAGAATCACAAGAGACCCGCTATCTTTGCCTGCTCGAACCCTACCAGTAAATCCGAGTGCACTGCCGAGCAGGCCATCAATTTCTCAGAGGTACGGCAAGCTACCCTACTAACTACCCAGCTCTACTTCTATTTCTCTCTCTCTCTCTCCATGACAGGGTCGCGCTCTGTTCTGCTCGGGCTCGCCCTTTCCGCCGGTTGTACTGAATGGAAAGCGCATTACACCCGGCCAGGCAAACAATGCCTTCGCCTTTCCCGGCATCGTGCTGGCGGTCTTCTGTTGTCGACCCTACAGAATACCCGACGACTTCTTCCTGGTAGCAGCACGTGAGATAAGCAACTTCGCGGCAGCCGACAAACCAGACGAGGATCAGCTCTATCCGAGCGTCAAACAGGCACCCGAAGTGGCCTTCAGTATAGCCATCAAGGTAGCCGAGTATATGTTCAAGAATAGTTTGGCAAACATCTGCCCCGATCCCGATGACATTTGTAAGTTCCTGCGCAAGCATCAGTACCAGCCCGCATACACAGACGCGTTGCCTGGTACCTGGTGTTACCCGATGCCAAAAAGTTGCAAGTAGCTAAGGTGCGACCCTACAAACTTCAAAATAAAGTCTGTGCTGGTGCCTTGAAATTATTGTTACTAGCATACAAAATTAAAGTTTGGATGAAATTCATAATTTATTTACTTTTTTGAGTTTTATTCATTTAGTCATCTAATGGGCAAAGGTTTGTTAGTGGTACGGTAAGTGGATGAACTGCGGCAAATGAATTGTTCTAAACAAGCTACCGGTCTACCTGCCTCCAGCTGGCCCGTCTGTTACTTGTTGCGACGTTACCACAAAGGCTTGAAAAAGTTCAGCGAGATAATGAAGCCCGAACTGACAAAGTTCTTGGATGCAAGACTAAACAAGGTTGGTACAGCAATGTTCGATTGATTGTGCGTTTGTCTTTCATAAAGGGTCTTAGGGTCTTGCATTTAGCATGCTAGAGCGTCAGGTGCTCTGCGTGCATGGTCTAATGCCTTGTAAACATCGGAGCCTCGAAGATCAGGTGGAGATAGCCAAGATGAACTTTGAGAGTCGTCGCGATGCATTGTCGCAGTACACATATTTGTTGTCGCTGAACTCACAGCACGAGCGTGTCTTCTATCGCTTCATCAACGAGAATGTTGAGCTGGCCATGCCCATCATGTACACGCCCACCGTGGGCAGTGCTGTCACACTGTTTTCAACTGTTTATCGCAGCGGCATGGGCATGTATGTTACCATCTTCGATAAGGGACACATTATCGATGTACTCAAGAACTGGCGACAGCCGGATGTGCGAGCCATCTGTGTGACCGACGGAGGACGTATTCTTGGACTTGGCGACATGGGTGCCAACGGCATGGGCATTTCAATGGGCAAGCTGTTCCTGTACACGGCCCTGGGGGGAGTGCCGCCGCATATGCTTGTACCGATGTGTCTCGATGTGGGTACAGACAACGAGCAGTTGCTCAACGATCCACACTATGTGGGTGCTAAGATAAAGCGTGTCACTGGCCCAGAATATGAAGAATTTGTCGATGAGTTTATGTGTGCAGTGAGCGAGTATTTTGGCAGCGATACGTTCATTCACTTTGAGGACTTCCAGACACCGAATGCCTTCAAGTTCCTTAAGAAGTATCAGAGTAAATACAATTACTTCAATGATGATGTACAGGGTACAGCATGTGTGGGGCTAGCCGGTTTTATGGCTGCGGAACGTGCACTGAAAAAGAAACTAGAGGATATGACATTTCTTTTTGTTGGCGGCGGTAGTGCTGCTGTGGGAATATCTGAACTTCTTCTGCTGGAACTGAAGGCGCGAGGTCTAAGTGAGGAGGAGAGTCTCAAGAATGTTTACATTGCCGAAAAGGACGGACTTGTCACAAAGAAAATGACGAACCTTTCACCCGATGTGCTCAAATATGCTAAGGATCGAGAGGCTATTGCCGATCTGGCTGATATTGTTGATCAGATCAAACCGAATGTTCTGCTTGCCGCCACAGGGACTCGGGGGAATCATCAGCGAGAAGGTGCTCAAACTGATGGGGAAGCACAATGAGCGACCCGTTATCTTTGCGCTCTCCAATCCCACCTCAAATGCCGAGTGCTCAGCCGAGGAGGCTTTCCAACACACTGAGGTAGGGTTAAACTTTCGATAACTAATCGATATCTACTATAATAGGATTGATTTCTATCTGCATCAGGGCCGTGTACTGTTCTGCTCGGGTTCTCCCTTTCCGCCGGTCGTCTACAATGGGAAACGTCATATTACGGGGCAGGCGAATAATGCTCTTGTCTTTCCTGGAATCGCGTTGGGCGCCATCTGCTTCTTTGCCAAAACCCTTCCTTCGGAAATATATTTGGATGTTGCACACACTCTGGCCCAATTTACAACCGATGAACAAATTAAGGATGGCATTCTTTATCCGCCCATGTCCACTGTTAACAAAGTGTCCACTGCTGTTGCCAAGGCCATTGGTTGTTATCTTATCAAACACGGTCAGCAGAGTGCACCGATCTATCGTTTCTTTTCTCGTCATATTTACTTTGACATTCTTCACTTTGCAGATCTTTCGCATATACCCCTAACATCCGATAAAATGGACGATTTATTGAAACGTTTTCAATACAAATATTACTATTATCCTGCAATGTCCAATGTCTGGGAATATCCCGAGGGTGTCAAATAAGCTCACAAAATGTGCTCCATATTTTATATTGTAATTTAGTATTTTAAAAATTTTACGTATTTGAAGCATTTGTAAAATAAAATTGAAATGCTAAGTAAATTATAATAAATACATACAGACTTATACAAATTGTGTTGTAAGGCGTTTAATTTATATTTGCATTTCAATGTTTACTTTCAACTACGTTCGTGCTTGCACCTTGGCGTCTTAGCTTCGATTGATTCAATCTATCGCCTTACCGCCACACTTTCGATAACTCATTGACCGAATCGAACGATTAGTGTTGAGTAAGTTTCAAATATCGAATATAAACAAAGTGAGACACGAATTTACAATTGAAACAAATCAGTGACTTTAATAATAAATAAATCATTTAAAATACACATACCTTTGCGGATATTATAATATAATATTGTTTAACCTTCTTGATTATCTTTACAGTTAAACAGCTTGCAATACTAAGCAGTTTCTGTGCGCAAATCTTGTATCTTCTCCCAGTGTTTATTATCATTTTCCTTTTTTGCCAAACGGAATTTGGCAAGAGAAAAAGCGGCACAGGAAAATGTTGAGCATTTTAACGTCATTATTGTCTGTCGGCGCGACATTGACATATGTATGTATGCGCACAGATACACAGTACGAGTATGTGTGTGTGTGTGTGCTACTGCGCGTTGCTGTTTTGCATATAAAATAAAACAAAATGTGCGCTCACCAAAAATGTCAATCAATTTTTTAAACGTCCTGCAAACATGCATATATATATGCTCAGCTCCCTCTCTCCTCTCTCTCTCTTTCTTCTGCATGTTTGTGTGTGTGTGTGTGTGTATCGGGACATGCATGCATTAAAAAGCAATTGGTGTTAAAGGAGCAGTCACGTTGTCTGCCTGTCTATCAGCCTGGCATGTGGCACCGTGTCCCCCTTCTCTTGCCCCCTTGGTCTATTGCCACACCAACTGGTGTGAAAGGACACACTCAGTCACACACACTCACACACACACACCCACGCACAATACCCGTTAATATATACAAAGAGGCAAGCAAGGAAAAAGGAAGCCAAAGCAGAAAATGTAAAATCATTTTCTTCAACTGACAGCTGTCAAAATATTTGCTCTCTGTCAACGTGCCACGGTTGCGTCTTCGATTTTGCCTCCAACTGTGTGTAGCTTTATAACTGTGTGTGCCCCTGTATGTGTGTGTGTGTGTGTGTGTGTGTTTGTGTGCGTAGTGTCCTTGCAAATTTCGTTTTAATATTCATTACTTCACACTATAATGCCGAAGGTTATCATTGACCGGAACTGTCTTCGTATTCCTTTTGCCTTTTTTCCATTTTTCATTTGACCTTTTCTTTATCTGGGCTGTGAGGAAGGCAGCCCCCTCCTCTCCCCGGAGCGTAGTCGATCGCTGCCCAGTGAAAAATGCAAATCTCATCTGTGCTACAAGTGGTTACGTTCCGCTCGCTTCAGTTGCCACGGCTTATTGAATTTAATTGCCTATAAAACGGAAGCTGTGTGGCTCGTAAATAACACCCCCGCATGCCACATGCTGCCCCACAGGGCTGCCTTTATCGATAAGAGCGCGCGTTGGCATCTAAATACCAGTGTCAAAGGTTGAGCACGATGCGGCGTGTCGACATTTCAATTCCGCGGGGCAGATAAAACATCAAGACAAGTGGCGCAAAGTGGGTCGAGCTGAGTGGCAACTGGGTCGACAATTTCACATTGCATTTCTATGGAAAGAAATGTGCAATTAATGCGCACTACGCTGCGTATACGCAACATTTGTAAAAGCCTTTCAGCAGTGCTAAGTAGCAGCAGTGGCTGCCTGGGAACTGGGTCAACTGTGTAGCAGGAGAAGGCAGCTCTCTGAACTTGACTGTGCCAAGTCCGATAAGTAGCCTCAATAAACACAAAAGCCTAAGCGGCTCGTGGCCTCTGGCCTCTGAGATTGCTACTTCATCTTTTTGAAGATTTTCATTTATCTGGCGGCCACAAAGATAAAACACAGCACACCACACAGAGAGTGAGAAAGAAAGAGGAACAGAGAGATGGCAAGGGAAAAGTACAAAAAATAATGCCGCACTTAAATCCATTTAAGCGAATTTCTCAAGCATTAAATTTGCGTTTACGTTACGTATACTTAACTTCCAACGGCAACAGCCTCCTCCTGCTCCTGCCTGTTGGCTGCTGGCGTGGCAAACGTGGCAGCAGGCAGGTAAAAATTGCCAGTGTGCCAAGAAAAATTCTTGCTTATTTTTCTTTTCGTTTTCTTTTTCTCTGCCTTCCTTGGCGCTTGGGCAACGAAAACGTATTTGCATCATTTGTTTTAGCTTGCGAGGCGCGCTCACACCTTGCCCCAATGCATTTGCGCCCTTCTTCCCCTCTCTCTCTCTCTCTGTGTGGGGGAGTGTGCCTCCTATGTGTGTGTGTGTGTGTAGCAACGACACTTGTGCTAGCAGTTGGCCGAGCAGCAGACGCACTCATGCGTTCCGCATTTCCTGGCCAACAATTTCTGTTTTGCTGCTTCCCTCATTGTTGTAGCGTTTTGTGGCCATGTAAATTACTCCCCCTTACTCCACCCACCTCTGCCACAAATCCCCCTGCCTGCACTTCTCCTCCCTCTCTTTGTTGTTGTGTAAAATATTCATATCTGCGCTTTGCATGCCGGCACACAAGCCTCGGCGACACGCTGCTCTGCTTTTTTCCAGACAAACTGAGTCAGCACTTGATTTTTATTTGATTTCGCTGAAGTTTTCACTCTCCTCTCCCCTCTCTCTCTTCTGTTTTCTCTCTGGAGTGCGTTATTTTTTACGACGTTAATTTAACAATGATTGGGCAGACAGAGAAACAGAAAGAGAGCTCAAGAGAGAGACCTGGCAAGTTAATGGCTTAGAATGCTTCATAGCCAAGTCGAGAGTCGAGTTTATTAAGACAAATGTCGAGACAACAAAAACCAATTACAATTACTCTATGAAAATGGCCAAGGGAGAAGAAGAAGAGAAGGCCAGAAAATCAGTTCATATTTCGTCCGCAGGCGACAGCAGGTGTTGACACATTTCAGCTTCACTTGCCCGGACAGCAGTCATCCTCGCTGGAGTCGAGTCTGTCGAGTGCGTGTCTCCTGTTTTCATTAGTGTCCTTCACTCCTGCTGTCTCCCTCTTCCCACTCTACCCTCTCTTTCGCTGTATGTCTGTGCAGCTGTTGCTGTTTCTCAGATTTGATTTCCCCGTGCTGTGGCACTGCAACTTGTCAGCTCTGACAGCCTCTCGTTGGGCTAATAAAAATTGATTTCGCACGAAATTCTTTTCAAGGCTTTTTTCTTCGTTGTCAATTATGCGTTAACGAAGTCAAAATAAAATTGAGAAAAATGTGTTTGTTTTCATTTACGTAAATTAGGCAAACTTTGCGTATGCACATTTTCATTAGCTTAAATAAATAATCAATAAATTAAAGTCATAAACGCGCGTACCTTGCGTTATTTTGGTTATTAATTTGCCTTTTAGTGTTTGAAAATGCCAAAAATACTAACAAAGCGTAGTCTTTTCTGTTATTGGTAGGTAACGATCACGCAGCGCATGCGGTTAACAGCGATAGTTGCATTCTCTGTTAAATTTAATGTACATTAACATTGCCAGCGTAAGTGCAGTATTTTCTCATATCGATAGTCAACGTTTAAGCATTAACAGCGATAGTTCCAGTTAATATAAACTTAACAGTAAATTAACTTTACAAGCTCGCTGTTAACAACGATAGTTGTAGTCCCTGTTAAGTTTACAGTACATACGCAATAAATATGCTAATTTAGTCAGCTGCTGTTTTATAGACTTTGTGTGCGTGTGTGCAGTGCATTTAAGTTGCATTAGCTTTAAGTTTGCTTGCGGCGACGTCGACGCGTCGGCAGCTCCCATGCATCAGGCTTATCTGGTCCGGCAGCGAACAGAAAATGTCGCACAAATCTCGGACCACTTAGTAAAGTCAGCTGTTTGGGGCTACTTTCTGTTATCGCCGCAGGAGGCCGACCGAGGCAGACAAATGGTAAATGTAGAATATATCTGTGAGTGTGTGTGTTCGATATTTAACAGCTTCCAGTTGAGCGCACTGCGCAGCTGTGTGTGTGTGTTGTCATATGCAAAGTGTGCCGGCTGTAGGCCTGGCTGGGCATGTTGGCTTAAATTTAGATTTGCCATTGGCAAGTTTGCTCAGCGCTTTGTTCGAGTACATCAACTTTGCCGCAATATATATAAATGTGGGAGTACAACTGTGAGTAGATGTTGTGCTCAATGTGTGTGTGTGTGTTTACTTTGTGTGGCTGCCACTCTCCCTGCTTTTCTCTCTCTCTCGCCCTGTCGCTGTAAAAACAACAAGCGCCTGGTACAAATAGCTGGCGCAGTGTAAAAATCCAGTCAGGTAAACAGTGTGACGAACAGAGAGGCACAGAGAGCCGAAGAAGGAGAGAGAAGGAGAGAGAGAGTAGGGATAGCGAACAAGAAGTAAGCACCTGGCATTTGTGTTGAGCACGTTCGTACCTTATGTGGGATTTAGTTTTAGACTTCATTTTACTGCCATGCTGCGCTGCGCTTTTGGTTTCATTTTGTTGCTCTCCTTCTTTATGCCGTTTTATGATGGCCGCAAAACCGTGCCGTAAAAAGCAGCGACAAAGAGAAGAGAGATGGAGAGCGAGAGGCGAAGATGAAGACGAAGGGAAGCGAAATAAAGCCATAGACAAGCAGTCCGCCTGAAAGTACCTGAACCAAATACACACACACACACACACACACACACTGCGCAGACACAGCCACAGACACAGAGCCTTACATTAAGATATAGTTCATATAGTGCACAACAAGCTTCGGCGTCGACGAGCCAAAGACAACGCCAGCAGACAATGCTGTAATCTAAAACCAGACGACAGCTACCGTCGCAAGAGCCTGACTGTTAGATACCCTACACAAACAATTGCAAAGAGAATGACTCCTTCTTCTTCACTTGCATAGCTGCTGTGTTTATTGTCCGATCAGATTGAAATTTGGTGGAGAGGTAGATAATATAATCAGCTAAGTACGTGTTGAACTTAGAAAGTTGTATCTTTTATACTTTGCTGGGAAATCGAATTGAAAAAATATTATTATTGTTTTGCATGGGCGATGGGCGTGGCATGCAACATTTGAAAGACACTTCAGCTGCGTTTGGTATATAGGAAGCTGCATGCCAAATTTGGTGTCTCTAGTTTCTAAATTAGCTGAGATCTGCGTGTTCAAACAGACCAACAGATTGACAGACTAATAGGAATGGCTCAATTGACTAATCTACTGATCCAGCTCAAGAATATATATACTTTGTGGACTTTGCCATGCCTCCAGCTACCTGTTAGTTATATTCGCATAAAGTATACTCTGTTTTGACCATTTACACTGGCCGCAGGGTATAAACACAAACGTGCAATTGTCTAGCTCGCTCTCACTCCCCCTCTCTCTCTTTTCCTCCCTCCCTCTCCCTCCCTCACAGTGTGTGTGTGCTTTGCTCTCGACACGAAACGGCGTGGGAATATATTACAAGTTGGCTGCCGCCATTAGCAGAAGTATGTCAGTGTCCTGCGGTCTCTAGAAATGTGGCCCGCGCTGTGCCTGCGGCCTGCTCTGTCTGTGTGTGTGTGTGTGGCAGACTAAATGGCAGCGCCGCGTCTTAAAGCGTGCTAAATACTTAAACAGGCGCCTCCACTTTCAACTTGGCATTGCAATTAGGAATACGCACTTGGCTATGGCGGAAAATCGTTGGCTATAAAAGCGCAGCGCGCTTTAAGGCCAATTGCAAGTTGGGCCAAACAAAAAGCAAACTACATAATTCAGCAGAAAATTTTATAGCTTCATCATGTGGACTGTGTGTGTTGATGTGAGTGTGCTGCAACTTCGTGTGCAACTGCTAGAGAGGAAACATTAGCAAGTCTAGACACCTACGTCATGCGTCATGGCAGCCCGAGAACGTGAGCAGGAAGCGCGCTGATGTAAAAAGAAAGCCAAAAATTGAGACGTCAAGCAGACGGGCGAACGTGTCCGTACAAACGACGAGACGGAGAGCACTCCGTGCCGCAACAGC
The DNA here is from genome assembly GCA_018903425.1 of Zaprionus nigranus. Classification (NCBI taxonomy): domain Eukaryota; kingdom Metazoa; phylum Arthropoda; class Insecta; order Diptera; family Drosophilidae; genus Zaprionus; species Zaprionus nigranus. The sequence continues at coordinate 1,926,389 of JAEIGD010000010.1, forward strand.
CGGAGGCCATGGCCACGCTAAGAAGCAGCAGAGGCAGCGTCAGCTTCAGGCTTCAGCACAGTCAAATGGCAAATGCATTGCGCCCAATTCGCAGCCGGAACCAAGGAAATGCAGGAGTTGCAATCGTCTACCCCCTCTGCTCCTGTTTCACTTCTTGTTCTGCTTCTTCCTTTGCTTTCCCTGCTGTGCCTCTGTTGCTGCTTAACTCCCTCCTGCCTTCTTCAGTTGCCGTTTGAACCTTTGGCTTGTTTAATATGCTGAAAAATACGCGTCCCGACTTCCTGAAGTCTCATGCTGCACTTTTTGTGCCCCATTTCCTTGTGCACGGCAAGTCAATGGCTCCGGCTATGGCTTCAGCAACGTCTACGTCTACGTCTCCATCTCCGTCTCCGGCTTCGCTGACTGCGGCTGCAACTTTGGCTGGTTCTGGGCTGCTGCACTTTGACACATGTAAGTAAAATGTCGGCTCTGACACATGCACAAGCACAAGAGCATAAGTTGTCATCCCGTATACACACACACATACACTGGCACAGTGCATGACCTGCACACACGTTGCAGGCACTGCCTTGGTGCATACTGATTCCCACATTGGGTTTAATAGGCAGCCAATTCTCCAACGATCTTTAGTCAGGGAATAGAGAACTGTTTCTCTTTCCCACTCTCTCTCTTTCTCTATATATATTCGTGTATCTTTCTTCCCCTGTCTCTTTCGATAGATTCATATATTTTTCTTGTTCTCTAGTGATCGCTTCTGGCTTCTTCATCCTCTCTAGATATCGATACACATCCATATTTTTTTTTAATTCATTCTTTCTGAATCACTTTAGATTTACAACCCAACAACTTCTGATTTGTCTCTTTCATTCTGCTTCGCTTGGCTCTCTATCTATCTATCTTCTATACCCTTCTCTTTACTTCTCTATATCTTTCTGTATATACCTTTTCCTCTGTCTCTCTTTATCTCTCTGTATCTTCTGCTCTCTCTCTCTAACTAACCATTTTCCCCATTTTCCTTCATTTTAATTGCTTTGCCTAATTGGAATTCAATATCAGACATTGAAAATGCATGAAAATGCACGGTAGCATGATAAAAATTTTCCAATTACCAATTTTCCATATTTCAAAGCGCGCGCATAAATATTTATGCCTGAAAATGTATGAAAACTAAACGTGCGCCAAGATACGCGATACACTCCCATACTCCAACTGTTACTACTCCTGCTCCACCTGCTCCAGTTCAGTCAGGGAGAGAGAGAGCGAGAAGGAGTGGGAAAGCTCACACATATGAGCCTGCACATTTGCATAACATGTACTGTGAGAAACTGGTGAAGAATGTCTTTAGTTGACACAGTTGATAGAGAAGTCTGAAAGTAAATTGTGACTTTGGCCTTATTCTTTTGAACTGTTTAAATTAATAAACAAGTATATATTGATTTAATAAAATGGAATAAATACTAATTATTTTAATATGTATAATATCTCTATTCTTCTACTCTATGTCATATAGTAGGCAATCCCAAAGGAAGATCTATAGTCGATTCTAATGCTCTGTTTGTATTTGTACTTAGTCAAGCTTGGTTATTTAAATTTCCCTTTGGAATCTCCCTAATATAGCAAAGAACAACACTTAACTTATATAATACATCGATCTTGTATATGCACTGCCACCTTCTCTTAGTCCACCCCCATTTCTCTCAGTGTACATTTGCATGCAGCCAGTTCATGTGGCTAGATTTAGCTGTGTTTTCGGCTTAGCCCCAAAAAGCAAATCTAAGGTAACACGCTGACAACAGCAGCAGCAGCACCTACACCTACACCAGCAACAGCAACAACAACAACAGCACGTGCCACAAGCGCAACAACAACACCAACAACAACAAACTGAATCAGCGCCACATTGCATATTTTTAGGTGATTTGAATTTTTAAGAGCGCTGTAAATTTTTTTTGGAATATTCCCTCGAGCTGTGTGTCACTGCAGTGTTGCAGCGTGCTAGCTCACTATCTTGCTTGTCCCTATTACTCCCCCCTCCCTGCCCTATCACTGTCTCTTTCCCTCTTTAACTGCCCCAGCTTGCAGCTGCTGCAAGTCGCCTCTGATTGCGCTCACTTGGCTGCCAAATGGCTCTTAAATTGTAGAGAGCGCACTTTCAATCTCCCCTCTCTCTCTCCTCCCTTTCTCTCTCCCCCCACCCCCTCTCTCCCTCTTTTCTCTGGCTGACATTGACAGCAGGCAGTCCGGCCAGCCAGCCAGCCGGCAGAGTGCGCCCCTTGACACCCGTTCGCATTTCGTAGCATACTTTCCAGCGCCTACAAAGCCAAATGGCTTTTTAATTGTTGCAGCGACCCTCGCACTTTGCGCTGATTTCCCCAGCGCACACACACACACACCTTTGCACACATACACTCAGGTATATAGAGTGCCGCAATTGCTGGCAATTTGCTTTGTGGCACTAAACAAGTTGCCCCCTTCGTTCGTCCCACGTTGGGCGCCTGCGTTACAAACGCTAATTAATCTTTGCCGTCAGCCTGCTGCTGCCGCCAGGTGATATGAAGTGCACATACACGCCTATGCCACGCCTCCTACGGCTGCGCAGCTCGACTTATTGTGGCAGCTTATTTCCGTCATTAATTAAATTACGCAAAAATGTTCAAAAACACATAAATCATTCTCGGCTTCATTCGAGACCGAGTGGAAAGTGTCGACTGAACTTGTTTCTCTTTTTTAAGTGCCCTTCGGGGAGGACTATAAATATTTATGCACCCCATGAGTGGGAAGGTCTGTCTGCCCCTTCTACCCTACTCTACCTAGCACTGTCCAAGATAAACTCATTTAAATGTTAATGCAGCGTGCTTAGGTTGCATTGAAGTCAAGTCAATGAACCAATCTACCCAGCACGCATTCATAACTATGCATTATAAGTTTATCCAACAGTTGCTGTGCCACAACTTGTGCCTTGTGTCTTGCAACATGCTTTAATAACTGCAACAATGTGTTCAAGGGGAGCGAAGGTGTGTTCTCCCCTGCATGTTAATTAAGTGGAAAAATGTCTGTGCTATCGATTTCCTCTTGCTTTTTTGAGGGTGGCAACTCTGTATAGCGCGAGAGGGTTGTTCCAACAGTTACACCCATTTCAACATTTCATTTCGTTGCGCCATAATCAAAAATCATAAATAATTGAATCATGCGAGAACTCAAAGTTTTATGAAACAATAATTACGACTGCAGCTGTCTACAAAAGGCCTAGCAAATCTTTATTATAAGAAGAAAGAGAAGAAGAGAAGAGGGGAGATTTTCTTTTGGGCTTGCCAACAAATTGAAAACTCTCGAAATTGTTCACAGCCAGCACAGCAATTTGCTTTTGAAATTGTTTTGAAGTTCTTTTAAACACTATTTTATGGGCTGCGTTTGCTTTTTTTAATGTGATAATGTGTGCTTTAAAGAGCTCTGTGGGTGGAATGGCAGATGAAAGCTGATGAAGAGTTGGATGAAATATGAGCTGAACTTAATTATAAGATATAAAGATTGGGGAGAGATGCAGAGAGACAGTAGGAGAGAGAGTATAAAAGGGGAAAGTTGAAGAAGAGTTTGAGAATAAAATATGTTTGGGATATGCCAAGATCTAACCTCCAATAACTGCACTATCTATAATGTTTCACTTCTGTTAAGAACTTCTCAAGACTGATGTTGGCACCCGTCAATATATTTTCTTTATATTTCCTTTATATGCTTCATCATCGCTTCACTCATTACATGTTCTTCAATATTTTTATTATGTCTGTTTTCATATATGATGTCCGCTTTCGCGCAGAACATTTCCGCTCACATGAATGTTGCCTCCTTCCTCAGCTCCTCTTGCACATGTTTTACCTGCTCTGCGGCATAATTAAGCTGTTTCCCATTCATTTTCCAGGCCATTGGCCACACCATGCAGCTCCAACTTCAGTTTCCTTTAACATTTACCTCTTCTCTCTCAGGGTCTCTCTCTGTCTCTCTCTTTCCCCCTCTCTGCAGGCGCTTCAGGTTATTTGTTTATAACACATTTGCGCATCATAATAACCCACATTGCTGTGCCGCATGCCAAGACAGTTCGTGCCATTAACCTGTTAATGTTGCAATTATGCGCCACAAATGATGTTATACTAAGCGCTCTTTCCTCATTTTGCCAACGTTTTGTTTTTTATACCCGATATCCAAAGGGAAGAAGGGTATTATAAATTATTGCCAGCTGGAAGTGTATATTATAGGTAGAAGGAGGCGTGGCAGACCATACAGAGACTGTATTATTTAATAGCATCAACAGCCGAGTTTATTTTTGGCAATAACAACACGTATCCCAGCTCAAAGGATTTCTGTAAATTTGCTTGCGAACGGATAACTAACATAGCAGTTATTTAAGAAACAAATTTAAAGGCTTACTGTTTGCCAAGCCACCGCAAAGTATGGAACACTAGTTAAATTTTATGTGTTGTACAGGTATATAGTGGGTATATCCACATATTACAGTCGAGCATTCTCGACTGTAGCTTTTCTTCGTGTTGCTTTTGCAGTTGAGTAAAATCATCATAAATAAGGCACATTATTAAAGTTCGCCAAGTGAAACTGAAACTGTGCCTCAAAAAAGGCAGCTGCATAATGAGGAAGAGGCAGAGAGAGAGAGTCCCCCCCTTGCAGACAGGGCTTAAGATATTGTCTATGGGGTAGAGTGTGCCAGTGTGTGTTAGTGTGTGTGTGTGTGCTGGCAACACAAACAGAAAGCAACAACACAAACTCACCGGCAATTTTAATTACCCACATTGTAGCGCGTCGGTCATGTAAATAGGGTTACAAGTTGCCCCTCGCTGTCTGCCTCTGCCTCACCTTCCACACTTCCTCTCTTCCCCTTTCCCTTTCCCTCTCTCTCTCTCCCTCTCGCTCTTCTTCTACACACTCGATAAGGCACACAGAGCTGTGTCTAATTAGCGCTTACAACTTCTACGCGTTGTCGCTTTTCACCGGCTTAGTTAGCATCACTCTCGACTTTACCACGCCTTGGCAGCTTTTCACGCTTTTTCCGCTTTTCAATCTTTTCTAGCTGGTAATTGCATTCTGTATACGCTGCCCTGGCTTGCATGTCGTCTGATTTATATCACTCAAATCATAAAAACGCAAAGCAAATAATCATCATAAAAGGAAGAGAGAGTGAGAGAGGGGGAGGGGAAAGGTGTGGCACGAAAATGATTTTCTTGAGGTGCCTTTATTTATAATAATATTAGGACTTTTTATAGCAACTATGTCGTTGTCTGCTCGCCCGTCTGACCTGAGCGTGGTCCCTGCCACTGCCCCTTGCCCCCCTCTTGCTCCTCCCTCTGTGTGGCACATAAATCATGTGGCTTGTTTGCTCGGTAAGCGTAAAACTTGAGCAAGAAAAGCTTCGACGCTGCTTTTTCTTTGCTCTTCGTTTACTCATTAGATTTGTTCGCTTGCCTTGCTGTGTCTCTGCTTCTTCTTCCTCCTGCTCTCCTTCTTCTTCTTCTGCTGCTTCTTCTGTGCTGCCTTGTCTGTCCTTCTTTCTTTGCCGTGTCGTTTTGTCGCCTTTTATAAGGAGCAACAACAAAGCGAAGCACATAATAATATGCTTATTTCGGGATACACCTTTTGTGTCAGCCACAGAGAGAGAGTGTGACTCTCTCTCTCTCACTTCCTCTCCATCTCCCTCTCTCCCTCTCACTCTTTCTCTCTGCATTGTCAGCAAATTCTGTGGCAAAAACACTGCCAGGGGCCGCTGTCGACGTTGGCGTTGATTGGCAGCGGGTCGCCGCTTTGTGGTTGGGGCAAGTGCTGCCAGTACTGCCACTGCCACTGCCACTGCTGCCTCTGCCTCTGCTGCTGCCTGTCGGCCTGTTATTTTCTTAATTTTCAACACGTTTGCTTCTTTTCGACTTGATTATCCTTTGCCTGACTGTCTCTGTTCCTCTCTCTCTCTCTTTCTCTCTCTTTACCCACCGAATTGCCACACAAAGGCGTATCTATTTCGTGACAAAAGGCAACTTTACTCTGCCCAGCTGTGTGTGTCGGTGTGTGTAGGTGTGTGAAGGTGTGCGTGCGTGTGTGTGTGACTGGGCTGCGACTTTGTTGCCTACTTTGCGAGCTGCCTACATGTATTTACACCTGAAAGTATGCTAACGTCTTGCAGCACGCACATTACGCCTCGCACCTTGCCCCTGCCTTTCCCTACTCCTCCCCTTGCTCCTCACTCCCCTCTTCGCCCACGCAACACCCTTGCTCAGGTTTCCATCTCTCGTATGCGCATAACTTTGCACCTCGATCAGAGAACGAAGAAGAAGGCGACTGGCCCTGGCACTGGGGATGAGCAATATTTATTTATGTAACTGTTAACAGTCACGTGAGCATGTAGCACAAGCGATATGCGATATGCGATAGTTTTGTGTGTTAGTTACTGTTGAAGCAAGTTGATATATTATATTGGTTAAGGGAACTTTTGCTAAGGGCAACAGGAAAGCTGCTCAAGTTATTTGCAGAGTTGAAGACTGCGGAATAACTTTTGAAAATTATATTAAATTATTTTATATATTCATATTGATATAAAATAGGTTTATATTGTCTAAATTATATAAATAATAATTTATATATATTTTTATATGAAGCTGTCTTGGATTACTAAGTCATATAAGCGAATACTAATGATCAAAGTCTGTTTCTTGTCTAGGGACAACTTTTTTGTTGTTTTGGCAGAAAGTTTGGGTAGATATTAAGCCTCTAGTTGGTTTAAAATGTTCAAATTTATTATATTTATATTATTTAAATATTAAGCAGCTTTAATTATAAGTTGATCTTAAAGTTTAGCTGTATTTTTATGTAGCACACCGCGTTGCTTTTCATTTCCTTTTTCTATAACAGCAGCTCTTTCTTCTTCTCTCTCTTTCCGTCTCTGCCTTTCTCTTCCTTATCCTTCCCCAACCTTACTCCGTTAAGAATGCAATCTAAACCTTTTCAACTGTTAAACATAATTTACATCTGTCGCAGGTTCATTTTATGCCCGTTTTTAATTAAATTTTTAATGAGCTCAAGCACTTTCGCTTTGCTCCACTGTGCGTGTGCCGCATGCACGCATATCTATCATCTCTATTGACCCATTTGAGCCTGGACATGCGTTACACACAGTTATATATATGTAACATACATATTTTTTGGCATTGCGAACTAAGTTGGAAGGCAACTTTGGGGCAACTTAAGGCGACGTGTGCGTGCTGTCGTCGTGCTCGTCTGCGTCTTCGTGTGACACAAGTTATGCGAGGCGTAGCTTAGGGGCGACTTTAATGCGGTTGCAGGGCAGCTTTAAGCAGCAGTAAAGGAAGAAGAAGAAACAGTAGAGGCAGTTGAAGAAGAAGTAGAGACAGTAGAAGATGAAGCAGAAGACGCAGCCGTCGCACATGTTCGACCAATTTGGCTGCAGCGACGCGTAGCCTAAATTGTTTTAAATTACAAGGCGAGCATTAAAGCTAGCCCGTTAATCCTGCCCACAGTGGCACATAGAGCACATACATACATAGGCACACACACACAGACACATACACACACAGGCACAGTGGTACACAGTCGTACAAGGGGCTACATATGTAGACGCCGTCAGGTATTTCCGGCAGCTCATTTCCGTTTCACCTCAATTGGCTAAAACGCAGGAAAAACAAGAGGAAGAGAGAAGGAGAGAGAGAGAGAGAGGGGAAGCAAACCCGAGCAAAAATAAATATAACAAAAAAAGAAAACAACAACAGGAAAATGGGGAAAATGAGAGAGAGCAAGAGGCGAGGAGGAGGAAAAGCAATACAAAGGTTGCCCACATGCAATGCCACAACTAGACGCAGCAGGTTCATCGTGCCACACAGCACAGCACAGCGAAGGGTGCATAAATTAAGCCGCCGCAGCCACAGCCAAGGCACTGCAGTTGACCGGCAGACAGACGGCAGACAGAGAAAGAGCCAGATAGACAGGCAGACAGGGAGGGAAAGACAGAGAGAGACAGGCAGACAGACTGAGAGAGAGAGAGGCAGCTAGACAAGTAGCTTGGAGCGCTGGGGCAATGTCGCCGCCGGCGGCAGAATTTAAAGACTTGCCGCACACTTGTGCAACACCTCAACTTGTGGGGGAAGCAATTTAAATTGCAAGTCAGCATTTGCTTGCAGAGAGCGGGGTGGGTTTGCACACCCCTCGAATTAGCACGCTTCCCCCTCTGGCGGCTTCTTTTTATGTGTTTACCTTTTTATGATTGCTGGCCGAGTAGCGCCTGTTGTTGTTGTTATTCCTGTTGTTCTACTGCTATGCTACACCATACTTTAGAATTTAGACTCTGTATTTTGGCAAGGTGCCACCCCTGCGTGCCGCAAAAGTGTGGCAAATTGCAAGGCGAGGCGGACGCCGTGTAACACACTGTAAAAGGAAATTCGGCCGAAATTGCGCGGTAATTGCAGCCGCTAAATTTCACTTTTGTTTCAGCATGTGGCAGGGGCAGCAGCAGCAGCATGTGTGTGTGTTGCACAGCCAGCAATTGAGCAGTAAGAAGCAGAAATATGCGGCAGGCTGTTTCACCCACTGGGGGGTATGAGGGGGCAGCAGTTGCAACCACCGCAGCACATGGCTGGGGCAGTTTTCATTTTTAAATTGGCGGTTTTTATGTGCCAGTGCATGACTAACACACACCCAGGCACACACACACACACATACGCACACATAGCCAGACACAGGCAGGCACCCCAATGCACCCCTAAACACCCACACACCCCTACAGCAGCCTCTGCCTGGCCCTCCTCTTCATGGTTATGCGCATTAGCAAATTTTTATTGCATACTTTTGTGCGCAATTGCAATTTAATGCGCCCACACGGGATACCCAAGCGGTTTTCACGCTCCACGCACAATTTGAGACAAGCCAGCTGAGATTTATATAGCCATAATATCTATATATATTTGTATATTTATATATAGCTGACTTTCGACACGCTAAGGCAACTAGGTAGTGGGAAAGGGAGAGAAAGAGAGGGAGCAAGTTTGCGCATTCGACATGTTTGATATGTGTGATTGCTGTTGTTGTTCTTTGGCATTTGCATTGTGTCTTCATTCATGGCATACTTTTTGCTCTACTGTTATTGCTGTTGTTGTCGTTGCTGTTGTTATTGTCCTTGAGCTCATCGCTTGTTTATCATAAAGTTTTGCAGCGCCTTACGTAGTCAAATAAATTAAAGTGTAAATAGAGTGCATAATTTGAGCATTGATTTTATATACATTTGCATGTGCGTGCTGAGTGTGGCACGTGCAACATGAATGGAAATGGCAGACAGAGGGGAGAGAGAGAGGAAGGGAGAGAGGAAGGTACAGAGAGAGAGAGAGAGAGAGAAGGAGAGGCAGCCAGGCAACGCTTGCTCGCTTGGCAGATGCTTTGTTTTGTGTTTATTATTTATAATAAATGACTGCAGTCACATACCAAGCATAGTCAGCATACACTAGCACAGCCCCTAACCTGCTCCTGCCCTGTCCCTGTCTCTGCACCTACGCCCTAACCCTAACACTGCCTCCCTTCTCTCTCTCCTCTGCCTTGCCCACTATCATTCATTATTTAATAATATTATTGAGCCTGCCGGCCTTTGTCTTCTTCATGCGCATTGTTTTTAGCCCTAGCAGAGAGCGAGGGGAGGTGTAGTGGCTAGTAGGCGTGGCAGGGGCTGCTGCTATCTGCCTCGGAAGCGGGTCAATCGATTTTGCCTGCATGTGCGGAGGCATTTCACACACGCAACTTCTTGAATAGGCGCAGGCATTAATTAGAAATTGCTTGTTCGTTTCTACGTCCGGTAAATATGTCTGCCTATAGCTCTCTATATCTCTCCCCCTCCCTCTCTCCCTTTACTTTTACTGTTGCCCATTTGATTGCTTTGTTTAGGGTTGCCATTGTGCGTTAAATGATGTGTTAATTCTGTGTTTTCTCTGTCAGTTGGAGCTGATAGTGTGCATATGTTCAGCTCAGCTCAGTTTCGCTTGACTCTGCTCATTCCCATGCATAGCATGGACTTCCGGCATATCATAAACTGACCAGGGTTGCCAGCCCTGCTTCTGCACTTAATGCAATTTTGTCTTGTGCCCCAAAATTCCACGACTGACAATAAACCAATTTAACTTTCGCAATATGCTTGGCATTAACAAAACGTCAGATTGCAGAGTAACCCTGCCTTCATCCCTCCCTCCATTACACTACCCCTTACCCCGTCCACTACTCCGCAGCCCCTCCCCACTGCCTCAGCTACGCTCATAAAACTTCCACCCTCAAAATAGTTTGACAATAGATGAAATGCCTTAGGGCTTCCCCCTCTAAGTATTTATTTATGCGTCTGAACTTTTGACCAGCCAGCAACCACCCCTCGAAGGGTCAAGGGGGAGGTCAGCTGGTCTTGCTTGGCTTGGCCTGGCCTGGCGTGTTTTATGCTAGTTGCAGCCGTAATACGGCCAAGTGTACTTGACAATTGCCGATTGCCATGGCATGAGTGGAATATTAACAGATAATTGAGAATGTGCTGTGAATAAGTGCGGGAAGGTGTGTGAACTAATGTGTCAGATAGGCGCAGCTAATGGCTGATATATAGCTGTATATATAACTGATAGACAGGGCATAAATGACTGATATACAGCTGATATAAAGCTGTTATACAACTGTTATATACTTCACTTTATACATCAGTTTATCTAGCGTTATTTAAGATACATTTGATTGCCGCTTTAAGGCTTTAATTAAAAACGTACAATTCGCTTGTTGCTGTAACAACAACAAGTACACAGTAATAACAGCTGCAACAACAACAACAACAACAAGCAGAACATCCGCCGCATCGCTGTGCGTCGTGCGTGTCGCATCGTGTCGTGTCATGTCGCTGCTGGCGGTCGCAGCGTGTCGAGTTAATTAAATCAAGCGACATGTGTTTTAAAAATATAAATTAAATAAATACCCTTACAGCAGTATTTTTACAGTATTTTTATAGTATTTTATATGGTATTTTATATAGTATTTTATATAGTATTATATATAGTATTTTATATGTATATACAATACTTAATTCCTTTGCCACAAAACACAACACAGCGCGGCACGTCGAGGCTGTTTTTGGTTTAATTAATTCGCCGTCATTAACTGAGGCCGTGCCACGCCCAGCAGCAGCCGCCCACCCGCTGCGAGTGTCGTTTTGTTAGTAGGTGTCAATACACACAGCAGAGACACACACACCCATACACACACACACGCACAGTAGACACACACAGAGCACACACACTCTTGTCGACACTCTCGACTGAAGGCTTTTGTTTGGGCAACGTTGGCACTCAAGCTGAAGCTGCCTCTCTCGCTGCGGTGCACCATTATCTATGCCACATGTGTGTGTGTGTGTGTGCGTCTGTGTATGCAGATATATTACAGTTTGTGGCCAGCTGTAAGGTGTGTGTGCGTGTGAACATCCGACAAGCATTTGTACTTGCGGCTTGCGACTGCTTGTGCCAAATGTTGCACACATTGCTTGAATTATGGCACTTGCCACACGACAGCAGCTGCCACTGCCACTGCAACAGCAGTAACTGCAACTGCAGCTGCGCCTAATGAAGTTGTTAGCAACAAAAAAGAATTGGGTCAACGCTGGCTTTGAATGGCGCTAACAAGCTAAGTAAAGGCTGCCTACAGGGGCAGGCAGCGAGAGGAGGGAGCCAAAGGGGAAGAGGGAGAGGCAAGGCAGCAAGGGCTGCCCACTTTATTTTTAGCACAAATCTCATAAAATACGCGCCTGTTGCGTGTATGTATTGATTTAGCCGTGTGCCGTCTGTGTGGCAATTTGTCAGCTTTTGTTTGAAATTTATGTTGCCTACTTTAAGGCGCAGCACGTAAATTGCGCATACGTCGGGGGTGGCTGTTGTTGTGCGGCTGTGGTTGAATGTTTGTATATGTGTGGGTGTGTGTGGGAGTGTGAGTGAGTGTGTGTGTGTATGTGTGTGTCAGTGAGACTTTGCATGTGTGTGTGTGTGTGTGTGCGCCTCCACAAATACCTGACTCAAGATTATTTGTGGCTGAGGCTTTGCCAGTGTGTCTGTCTTCCCCTCTCTCCCTTCTTCCCTCTCTATCTGGCTCTGGTCTTTCTACTCTATAGACTCTGTTCCCTCTCTCGTATGCTCTTTCTACCTCTCTCCCCTCTCTCTCTCTCTCTTCCCTCAAATTGTTTTTCCGCACATCAACTTTATTATGTCTGCATAATTGATGCGCTTGCTGCCTCTCTCCCCCTCTCTTTCTCTCTTCCCTCTCTCTGTCTGCTCTCTCTCTCTCTCTCTTTCCGGCATGTTCTTTCTCCCCCTCCTCTCCGCAGCCGCAGCGCCCACAGTCTGTGGCCCACGTCGATTGCCAATGGATTTATGAAATGCACTCGACGCAAAAGTTTTTCAGTTTCTTTGTGCCTCACAGCCTCGAGAGGTCTCGCTCAGCTATTTGACGATTACTGCTTGAAAATTGTTGCTTAATTGCCGACGGGTAGCACGTTCGAGGCTCTCGGGCTAATTTAGCCAGTCCTCCTCCTCCCCCTCTCACCTGCACACACCTGCGTCTAGCTGGCGCCAAAGTTGAAGCAGTACAGCAAAAAGTTTCGGGTTGCCTGTGTAAAGTAAAGTGGGCAACGCTAAATGCCTCAAATTCTTTAAGTTTTTACAAGCAAAACATTTGTGCGCAGTTTCTCCTTCCCCCTGCTGCCCCCTTTGCTCCTCCATTGAGGGGATGTTTTTTATTTCTTTGGGCTCGCGTGCGTGTACGAAATGAGGGCCGCAGGTTGCCCAAAAAAGTTCCTTGTTGGTTTTTTTTTTATTTCTTCTCGGTTTTTTGTGTATTTTTACACCCTTTTTTGGGGCTTCTGTTTGCTGTTTTCTATTTACGCAACGGCCGCAAGTTTGGACTGCCAGCGGCAGGAGGGGGGAGAGCTAGTGTATAGAGGGGAAGGAGAGACGGACAGGGGTTTCCTCGCTAATATTCGCCATTAAACTTTTGCTTGTTTTTCTTTAATTAACAACGCAAACATCTGATATGCTACTTTTTGCTTTTGCTTTTGCTTTGCTCTCCTGCTGTTTCCCTCTTCCTCTTCCTCTTCTTCTGCTACTTCTCTTGCTGCTGCTGCTTGTTGTTGTTTTTATTATGTATTTTGCCTTCTCCGCGTTCGTTTTGTTGCTTACTTTGGCCATCGCGCATACCTTTATTAAGTTTCTCTCCCTCTTTCCCTCTCTTTCTCTTGCTGGCTTCATCTTCAGGCAAGTTTTGACTGGCAAAAAGGGTCAGCCGCGCTATGCAGGCAATATCCTTGATATCCTCCGTTATTTTCCTATTTGCCCTCTTCCCCTGTTTCCCCCCCTTGACTCTTAGTTTGTTTGTCCAACCACATAACCGCCTTGATGGCAATCGCGCTTTGTCTTTGCTTTGATTGCATTAATTGTTTAAATGTCTGCGGTCTCTTTGCCTGCCTGGCTGCCTGCCTGAGCTTTCTTTCCGGCTAAAACTGCTTACGCCTATCAAAATATTTGGCTTTAAGAGGCCAATGGCCTGAGTAATGCCCCAGCAACTGATTGCTGACTGCCGACTGCCAACTGCTGACTGAGTACCCAAAGCGCACTCTGGGGAGTAATTTGATGCTCGTTGCAGGGATTTGCTGGAGTAAAGGAGTGAAGTGTGTGCGGTATATGGAGTACGTTTCACATAGATCTTGAATAAACAAGACAAATTAATTGGGTAAGCCGGAGAGGGTTCAGATTTGCAGGTTAGTCTGCGGTGCATGAAATTGGAATGGTGTTTTAAAGAAGTGTATGGAGAGGGAGGGAGGGAGCTCTGTTTGATATAGGAATAAGCTGTGCTTAGAGAAATTTGTATATTTATCTGTTATATGTTTAACTATATTATATGTATATTTGTAAGAATTATTAGTTAGTAATTATTGCATTAAGGAAAGAATAACAACAACAGTTAGCGAATCAGGCGCAGTCTCTGTTTCTTTTTAATAATTCAAATAGGCAAACTTACATTTTTATAAACATTAATTTTATATTTATATAACTCTACACCTCTAAATAACAAAGAGTAAATGGACGTGGATAGTACACCCTCTCAGAAAGAGCCAAAGCTCATCAACAAGATAGAGTGGAACCCCCAAGCTGACAGACGACTAGGCAAAGCTAAGGCTACCTGAAGAAGATCTATCCTTCAAGTGCTGTTCCAAATGAACACGAGCTGGAACACAGGTCTTCAACATCTTAACATTCGTTACATATTTCCATCTACCTAATCTCAATTTAATCAGGAAATATATGCAAAATAGACAAGCAAGTTATTTAAACTTAACTATACAGTAATAAAGCCACAATCCTAATCATAATCATAATCATAATCAGCAACATATTTCATTCTATTACAAAGCCGCTAAAACAATGAGTACAAATGGTATTCATGAATGCGCTGCATAATTCAAATATGAATGTGGTGGCAAACAAAAAAGTTAGTCAGTAGTAGAGACACACACACGTACACACGTACACAAAGAGAGACCATATGTGTTGCATGCAGATTTACAGTTACTGCTGCATTGTACGTGCAACATGCCCCCGAGGAGCGCTAACTGCGCTGCAAGCGAAAATAATTGCAGCAAGCGAAACGGCGCGATTTGGTCAGCTGCAGGGAGGAAGATGAAGATAGAGAGGGAGGAAGAGAGAGAGAGGAGTAGAGAAGAGAGACAGATAGCGCAGGCAGTGTAGGGGAAGGGGGGTTTGTCATAATTTCACATGAGTGCTAACATAAAAATTAAAAACTTTTTCAGCGTAACTTTTTTATTTACTGCTGCAAATGAACTAAGCGACGCCGGCAGCAAACTTCTGTCGAGCACTGTAAGCGGATGTGCAGTCGTGTGTGAGAGGCAGCGAGAGTGGGGGAGGGTGAAAGAGAGAAGGGGAAGGCGAGTATGACAGGCAGAGGGAGAGAGTTGCAGCTTAGAGCGGATTACTTAATGTGCTGCTGCATTTTTGATGCAGTTAGCCAAAACGCAAAGCAAGACGCAGCTAGTGGCCAAGGGGAAGGAGGAGGGAGAACGATAGCAGGGTGAAGGGGCAGTTTGTGTGAGAGACTGCAGGTCAGATTGAACGGGTCAAATCTGAGTAGGCATAAGCTCGCTTTAAGTCCATAAAAACAGCACTTGAAAACTAATTAAACACTAATAGCGCACAACAAAAAGCTGAGCAAAGACAGCTCAAGTGGTCGAACGGAGAGAGAAACAGAGAAGAAGTTAAAGAGAAAAAGAAGAAGAGAAAGGAGAGACAGCGAGAGACAGTGAGAGAAGGGAGATGTAGATAGAGACAGAGCAGTCTGTAGTGGGAGTAAAAAAGAAGGCAAAAAAACTAAGGCGAAAAGTTTTTAATTTCGCTCGAACGGGCGCGAATGAGTGCGCATAAGTGCGAAAAGAGGGGAAGAGAAGTAGAGAATTGTCTTGGCATATAAAACAAAGGCCAAGGCAACAAAAGACTGGCTGCGTCTCTGACTCGTGTCTCTGCCACGTATCGAGTGCCAAATGGCCAAGGCGAAAGGATAAACAGAAGCTACGCTATGCCGGAAGCCAAGCGAAATGGCAAATCAATGGAAGGAACAACAACAACAACAGCGAGAACAGTGACAAGAAAAGAAAAGCAAATCCGCTTAGAGTGAAAATTATTCCTTAGCCAAAAGCCAAGGCGTGGCAGTAGGGGGGGAAGGGAAGGGAACTAGGGTAAATCGCCTGCGATTCATGTGCACAAAAATGGGCAAGTTTTGCTGCTATTTTTTTGGCCATTCGCGGCTGTGTAAGCCCTAAGCTGTTGACTTATTTACCCGGCTTCGATTTGGCTTTGCCTCTCCCCCTCCCTCTCCCTCTCTGCCCCTGCCGCTGTGCATTGTTGTGTGTAGCCTAAGCTGCTCGACAATTGCCAACACGCATTTAGTTTAGCCAGATTGCGTGAAATAGTCGCAGATAAGGAGCAGTAAAGGGAGTCAGAGAGAAGCCACTACTGCACTTGCTTAAACTGAAATTACAACATGAAATATGCACAGTATAAAGGCACAGGGACTTACCTCTGTGATGCCGCAGATGATGGCCAACAGCTGCCGCGGCGCCGGTGCAACAAGGTGGCTCGTAATATAAATTCCAAGTGTTCTCATAATCCGCACGAGCGTAATCCACATTGTAAATTATGAAGAGCAGCAGCAGCAGCTGCAGCTGCCACAAGGCTGAGCAGCTACTAGCCAGCAGGCTCAGCCACGACTTGGCCATGGTTCTACAGTTGAAATTGGTAACACAGACAGCACAGTTACAGTCATAGACACACGCGCGACTCGCGATTAAACGTTTTGTAGCATACACAAAGGGGCAAAGTGTGCTGCGCCTCTTTTACTGTTTCTACTGCTACTTATTTGCTCTGCTTCTTCTTCTTCTTCTCTTCTACCTTATCTTCTACTTCTTCTTTATTTCTTCTTACTTTCTATCTCACTGTCAACAAAAATGCTGGCTCTGTTTTTGGTAGCACGTCTGCTGAACTTGCTTTATCATTGAGCCAGTTGCAGTTGCCACAAATGATCGGCAGTCGTCAGACACACGCCAATTGCGAAGCTTAACGAAGCAAAGCGAACACGGACGAAATTGACGCAGCAAAGACGAGCGCACGGCACGAGCTGCGATTACGAACTAAAGCGGCCGCGGCACGAGGAAGTGTGTTAAATAAACAGGCACGAGACACGAGACGAGGACGAGTTCGCACACGAAGACAAGCAGCATACGAAGCCGAAGCTGCTGCCACTGCCGAGGATAGTGCTGCTACTGTACGGGCTTCGGGCACCTGTGAAAGAGAGAGAGAGAGCGAGAGCGTGAGAGAGTGTGAGAGAGAGCGGCGCATGCGCGTGTAGAGGGAAATTCCCTTTTAGTAAATTTCCCAGTTTTGTTTATGTTTACGCGGCGAAAGAGAGCGAGAGAGAGAGAGAGTATTGAACTCATTTGCAGCTTGCAACGTGCAACTCGTGCAACGTGTGCAACGCAATGCAACCGGCAACAATAATAACAACAACAACAAACATTTTCAAGGGTAACTGCAGACACATTGAGACTGAAGTGCAACTGACGCGCCAGGAGTTGCCCCAACTCCGCCCGTTGCTGCTGCAGCGCCTCCTCTTCCTCCTCCCCCTCTAGTCAGGCGAGACTGTTGCCAGTTGCAGCAGAACAGACAGAGGCACAGCGCCACTGGCCTATGCAACAGACTCCGCCGACCTCAGCAACCTCAGCAGCCTCAAAATGCGACTTGCACTTAAAGCATTTTCGTGCATTATTATTTATGCATATGCCTGTAATTGCAGCGAGTGTTCCTGTGTGTGTGTGCCTGTATGTGTGTGCCAGTGTGTGTGTGTCGAGTCTAGCTAAATGTTTTCCTTTTTTTCCGTCGTCTGCCGCTTTTCTTCTGCGTCGCGTGCAACACATTTTCAGCACAATTTCAATGCTGCAATTGTGTAGGCTGCAAAAAGTTCTCTCTTAAGGCCAGACATAAGTCACTCAGACAGTCGCAGCCGGACGGAGGGACAAAGAGACGGACGCACAGACAGAAAGACTGACGGACAGACGGACTGCTAAACAGACAGCAGACGAAAGAAGGCAGTCGGCAGAGCAGGGGAGCCGGCTAGAGGGAGGTTCTTGGACAGACTGCATAGGCTGCAGGGCAGAGACTAAAGCAGAAAGACAATCAAAGAGTTCTGTGGGAATTGCACTGCGAGAAAAGAAGGGGTATGCTGCGGATGAGAGAAGAACTTAATGAGGAAAATATAAAGAGAAAAATTAGGTTACTTATTAAGTTAAATTTAGTTGTTATTAATTAACTATTATTTATTGATTTTTAATATGATTGACATGAATTCATTGTTATTGATATTTTAATTATTATTATTATATTTTAGTATTATCATTAAATATATAAAAATTAAATATTCCTTATTGTTAGAATATTTATTATTAAGTAAAGTTGTTTATTTTTGTAAATATATATATTTAAATTATAACTTTTTAAACTATTAATATTATTTATAATGACGATTTTCCATTTTAATTATAATTGTTTATTGTACTGAGTATCGTATAGATTTTACTGCCTTTGAGGTATTTCAAATCATTGCATGGAATTCAATTGTACAGCAAAATAACAATTGACAAGGTAAGCTCTTAAATCAATAGATTTATACGATAGTATTACCAATAGTTCCCCTGAATCTATAACTTAGACAGCAGTGCGAGAGTTAATAAAGTATAGATAAATTAAACCCACAATCTTACCGATAGTATTGCCGATAATTGCCTGATTTTGCCCAGCAACTATCGCCATTACTATCTGATAGACTCAAATGGTTATGGGGATTATTTGTATTATAATTAAAAGTACTTTTCTGAAATTTAAGTAACTCTGGAATAACTAATTATAATGATTTTATTAACTAATACGATTATTGATAAACAAATGCATTATAATTTATTATTAAAAAAAGTATCATTATTATAAATAGTTTCATTTAAATTAAATTATTACTAAATTACTTTTATGATATTATTTTTATTATTTTATTATTATTATTATTTGTATGAAATAATAAATATTTCTGTCTATCATTTTGTTAGATAAATTTCATTTGAACAGTTTGCTATTCCAAATCCTTCAGCTAACACGCAAAATTTGCTTAACTCACTCAACCCGTTCGCGCAGTGTATTAACCTTCAGACATGCCAGCTAGTTGAAGCATACTTTTGGTATTTATGGCGCGCTTGGACTTGACTTGAGCAGAGCAGCAAAGCGCGACAGGAAAGAAGGGAAGCACAAAGACAGAGACAGAGACTGAGCAGGAGACAAATAAGGCAGGAGTGTAAGAAAGAGAGAGCGAGAGAGAGAGAGCTTCTCTGATCGGCAACAAAATGTCTGCCTCGACTGACCGCAAGTTCGCAAAGTTTTTGGCATTTGGCAGCGCAATGTTCGGCTGCACTTGGGCTCAAGTTTTGGGCATTGGAATTTGCCTGCTCTGCCTCTGTCTCTGTCTGTGTGTGTCGGTGAATGTGCGTATGTTTGTTTTAAATAGCCAAGACAATTTGCGGCTACTTTGTGAGATGACAATGAGAAGCAGCAGCATAAGACGTAGCCTGCAATTTGCCTGGCCAACAAAGGAGGAGGAGGCAATGAGAGAGAAGCAGGAGCAGCGCAGCCAACACGGCATGCCATGCGGCATATCCTGGCGACGAATCCTGCAGGTGAGCCCGCAGCTGGCGTGCGCACTGAGGCGTTCGCAAAGAGGGCAGCACAACAATTGGCTTATAAATGCCCTGCAAGTTGCCGCTAAAACGAAACTCTTCTCGTTTCGTGGAAAAACTTTGATTAATGCGAGCTTAAAGAACCGGCAAACAACACGTTGCAAACAGTTGCGGGCGGCAGCAGGGGCAGAACTTTTCATAACTTCAACACAGGCAAACACAGAAGAAAAAGCAGAAGTGGCAGGAGAAGGGACAGAGGGGGAGCTGGGACAGTTGGAGGAGTCACAGCAGACCGCGTGCAGCCAAAGCGAAACAAAAACTTATGCAATCACAAGAGGCGGAGCAGAGCCACGGCCAGGGTCAGAGGACACGGGCATGGACACGGGCATGGGCATGGACATGGTGCAGGGGGACATGGCGAGGGTGGATATGGAGCAGTTGGATATTGAGGCAGCCAAGGCGCGTCTCAGCAAAGGCGCCGCACAACAATGTCAGCAACGACAACGACGACGTCGACGACAGAAATCACAGCGCGGGCAAGCGGTAAAAAATGAATTGTAAAACAAGCAGCGCAACAAACGAGCAACATTTGCCCAGGGCAGACACACAAACACAAGCACACACATACATATATAGACATACATGCAGCACAGGCAGCGGCAGCAACCCGCAGCGACGCATCCGCAAGCGGCAACTTCTGAAATTCGCAGAGCGACTTTAGCGACCCGCCCGCATTTGCTGCTGCCTCCACTTTGCCCCTTAGTTCCCCATCTCTCCCTGCTGGTTAATAGAAAATGTAATTCGATGCATTTAATGTTGGCAACGCCAAACGTTGCAGGTTGCTGGCCACCCGCAGCACTAAGGTTGAGTTTGTGCCCTTTTTATGAGTTTGCATTTGGCTGCTATTCATCCACGTCCTGCCTTCCTCCACCTCCTCCTGCTGCCTGCTGCTTGCTGTGTTTGTGTTGCTTACCTAATCCCTGCAAACAAGTTAAAAACGTTGTAAAACAAACAGCCAACAACAGCAGCAGCACGAAAGCCGACGAGGCACGAACGGAGACGAGGCAGGCACGAGTCGCGAACGGGTTAATCAGGAAATGGAAATAGTCTGAAGGGCGAACAAATACTTCAAGTTCGGTTCAAGTGTAGCAAAAGTGATTAAACTGAGGGAAATTCGCAAAGAAATGATAGTGAAGAAGGTATACAAATTGCAGAATATTGAACAATTGTAATAGAATTAGGGTGTAAGCAAATAAATTGATTTATTGGATGGCTCAGAAATAAAATAAGAAATAAATAAGCTGCTAATTATTTATTAATATTCAAAAGGAACATTCAAAATGTTTATGTGGTATAAATCATTGTATTATTGTATTATTATAGTACAATATAATATTATATTACATCTCTCTCTTCCAAGAAAGTCTACAAATTGCAGAAGATTTAACAAATGTAATATAATTAGGGTGTAAGGAAATAACTTCAGATTTTGCATGGCAGAGAAATAAAATAAGAAATAAATAAAATAAGAAATAAATAACTATTTATTAATATTCTAACGGAACATTCAAATGTCCATGTGGTATAAATCATTGTATCATACGAGTATTAGTATTATAGTACAATATAACATTATATCACATCTCTCTCTTCCATCTCCTGCCTCACCTTCCTCCTCATTCAACGAATCCAATTAGATCTACCACAATTGAATCCTTCAAAAAGCATTCACGATCAGCGACACATCTCTAATTTAGTGATGGGATTTGTTAAGTATCAAACTCTGTACCGTTGTGTCGTGATGTCGTGATGAGCAGGGGGGGAGGAGAGGGGGGTGGTAAATTTGACAGCGCACAACTGCGGGCAAATGGAAATGAATTTGAGTGACATCGAGTGCCATGAGAAATACAAACAATCATCAAGGCAGCGCACTAGCCACCCCTCCCCCTTCGCCTGTTCCCCTCTCCTCACTGGCTGCCTGCTTGCCACACACCCCTGTGCACCCTGTGCACTCTGGTAACCTCAGCAACCTGCGCCGCGTGCCACAGCAATGACGAACAGCGCGACGCGGGCAGCGCTAATAGAAATTAAACGAAAGTGCAGAACAAACCTGGCAACCCCCTCTGCAGCACCCTGTACCTCTACCCCTGTGCCTGCCTCTCACTCCCTGCCCCTGCCCCTGTGGCACCAGTCACCCTGCAACCCTCTGCCTCGACCGGCGTGAAGGTCGCACTGCAGCAGCAGCAGGCGTTCGTCCTGGCTGACATTCGCTTGCGTTTGGCTTTTATTTTATTTGCTGGCTCCTTTTTGGCTACTTTTTGCTATTTGCATTTGCTTTTATTAATCATAAAAAATGCTGAAATTGCCAAAATTGCCAGAAACGTTTGGCCGGCATCGAGCACGAAAGCGCAATTTGATTTTAATGGCGGCAAAATGTTGCTGCCGGGGTGAGACTACGCAAATAGACAGAGGCAGTGGAAGGGGACGAAAAGTAGAACTAGGAAAGAGGGAGCAGAAGAGAGTGAAGGAGCAAGGAAGAGAGTGTAGAAGAGGGAGGGAGTAAGAGAAAGAGGCCACTAGGCAGGCAAACTGGTTGCGCCGCTTTTTTATGCTGCCAATGTTGCCTTTCCGTGCAATCAGGCGCCATTTGTTGACGTTTGTCTGCGTGCCAATGTGTGTGTATATGTGTATGTGTGTGTGAGCAAGTGCAAGCCTCACGCACAGCCTGCAAATGTGTTCTGCTACCCTCACCCTCTCCTCTATTCCTGCTCCTGCCACGTCTATTGCCTTAGCCAGCCTAGCTCAGCGTGCATTCATTTGTTTGTTTGTTTGCCCGCTTCGTCTGTTTGTTTGTTTGTTTGTATGCGCTGCATGTGCGTGTGCGTGCAGCACAGCCGCTCATCACTGTCATTAACGTCATTGTTGTCGCTAGAGAGAGAGAGGAAGAGAGGCCTGCTCTGCGCTGTGCCATGCCACGTTGCCTGTTCAGCGTCAGTGTCAGTTGGCAAGCTAAGCTATGTCTCTCTGTCTGTCTCTCTGTATGTGCTGCTTCTATATATTTTAAATATTTAAATGACATTTTTACACACACACACCCACACACAGACAGAGGTAGCGAGTCCTGGTAGTCACCCTTTAATTAATGCGACATTCTGACAGCCCCTAAAAGTATGCTACACAAACTATCAATTATTTATCAGCCGCCATTTAATCAAGCAGCAATTTCGTTCAATGTCGAAGACACGTCTCCTCCCCCCTCCCCCACACAACTGCTACCCACCACAAATGTCACGCACAAATGTCATTTGCAGTCAATAGCAATCAATTGATATGAGTATGTGTGTGTGACTGTAGCTATAAACCATATTGCTAAAGAGTTGCGGCTTCAAAGTTTAATTCGAATTATTTGAAGAGGTTTAAATTGGACAAAGGTAACTGGAATTAAATTTAACTGAGTTAACAGAAATGTAATTCTAAAGTTAATAAATTTATAAATATATTTATTTATACTTTTAATACATATTTATTTATATTAATCTATATTTATTTATATTTATTTATATTTATTTATAATTATTTAATTTGTATTCTCTTAGCAAGTAACTCTGCTTGCTCGTTTCAAACTGCCACCTTAACCTACACAGAGTTGCCATCACTTTCTTAGCAAATCTATACTATATATATTTTATATATTACTTACACATTTCTTTTTAATTTTTCAAATATTTCTACAATCTATTTCAGCAATTTCAGGCTTCCTTCCTTCAAAGTCACTTTCCATTTAGCTTGCCAACTGCTTAGACTTTTATTGTCCGCTTGGATACGACAGAGTTGTCAACTTTTGCACAGAAATTGCTTTGTTGAATACTTTGCAATATAAAGCATTCAACAAACACTTGCTCAATGTTATTTTCATTAATGAAATGTGCAAATTCTTTGATAAAATATTGCATTTTAAATCTTTCCCCAACAGTTTCCTAACCCTTTCCTTTATTGCTCATTGAAGGCATAAATACTATGGAGCATCATCGCTGATAAGTGCGCAAACATATGTAGCATATATCTATATACATATCAGACACACATACAGATACATATACATAGGTATGTGTGTTGCATAAGTTCAACTTCTTCTGTCAGAAAGAGAATTTATTGCTGCTGTGCGATCTGTGATAAGGCAAGAACAAGCAGCACATACGCACTGCACCCACTCTCCCTCTCTCTCCCTCTCTCTCTCTCTCTCTGAATCTTCTTCCCTCTCTGCAAATCCTTGTTAACAGACGTTCCACTGTAACCAAAGGGCGCCTGCCATTTGTTTTGGTCGCTGTTTGCCGAAAGTCAACGCGAAGTCAGCGCAACCCTCCTCCTCCCCCCTCTAGAGTTGCCTGCTGCGACGCCTGCTCGGGCGTGTGGCAGCGATAAGGGTCGCCCTGCCTGCTGCAATGCTGCATTGGGCTTCGCTCTAGTTTATTTGTTAATGGTTTATTTATTAATTCCTGCGGATTATCACGTCAGACAAGGCCGAAAACGAGATACGGCACGAGGCCGACACAGGAAACGCATATGTCAAGGAGGCAGAAGGCGGGGCAAGGTGCTGGGACAGGGGTTGCTGTGTTGGGCGCTCGATAAGGCTTATCGTGTACTCGACAATTGTGGCTAATAGCCAGAGGAGAGAGTGCAATGGGTAACCATGTTGCCTGCTGGGGGCTGAGGCAAATTAAAAATCTGTGTTCGCCTTGAAATCATGCATTAATAATGCCAAGGCACTAAATAGTTTTAAAACACACACACACACACATGCACACACATGCACACACATACTCATGCCAAAAACATGCGTAGACAATTTCCTTAAGCTCGGGCTGCAAAAACTCACCCGGAAATTTGAAATTTCGTGCAAGTCGCTGGCAATGTTTTCGCTCGAGTTGCTGCTGCCTGATGCTGCGTTTGACAGCACGCATGTCCTTGCCAGCGCGTGTTCAGGCGTGTGTGAACTTCCGCACATGCAGCAACAACTCTGGCAAGTCTCAGGACTCAACTCTCAAGACTCAGGACTCAAAGCTCACGACTCAAGGCACAAATCAAGCAAAATCCAAGCAATTAGTAAATAAATTTCAACTTCAATTGCCAAGGGTTGCATAAGAGCAAGGGGGAGGGCGCATTGGGGGAAAGGGTAGCTGGCCTCCAACTCTCTGACATTCATAGACATCAAGCCGACACTTTGCCAGCTCTGCTGGGGAGGAGGGGGGTAAAACCTTTTAAAGTATTCAATAACATTGAAACTCAACCCCGTCCTGATGGACAACCAGGCAAATTGAATTTCTCACGCCTCGAAATAGATCAACTTAGCGTGGCAGTCCCCCGACCTCCCCTCCTTTCTCTCTCTTCTCTGTTGGAAAATTTGTAATTTTCACTTGCCTTGTGGAACTTCATTTGGCCAGTGGGCATAGTGAACACTTTCGAATGATTCGCTCTAGAAAAATGTCAGAAATGTCGTCTGCCTTTTTTTTTTCTAGAGAGAAACCCGCTTCAAGTTACTCATTTAGCTTGTGAATATACTCACCAGCAAATGAATCAAATTTCATTCAGTTCTAATTTTGGAGCTTTATTTTGTTTGTTATTTGAATACCCTTTTGTGGGGGATGGGGAGGGGGGGAGGTGATAAAGGCAGTGACATTTCATGGGGGTTAGTTGATTGAATTGAACTTGCTTAAGTGGGATTATAATGGATTTATAGATGTAATGGAACGAGTATATAATATAATAAATGTACTATATGAAATTTGACATAAGTAGAGATAATAATGCTCTATCATTTACTCCATTTCCAACTAATCTACCAGAGTATTCAATAGTCAACCTATTCCAGAAAGGCAAACCATCAGCGTTTCTCCATTTATTGAACAGAAAGGCATATAAATAATAAATACAATCGGATTTTGTCAGCTAAATATTCAATGACATCTATAAATATTCGTTTTTATTTTAGGTTAATTTACTCGTATCGCGTTGGTATTTAAAATGGAATCGAAAAATGGGCAAAGGTTGAATAAATATTGATGGGAATGAGGAAGGTCAGAGGGGAGCTCAAGGGTAATGTGGCAAGACAAGTCTAATGCTAGACCACTCTACAGTGAGTGTCAGTCAATGCCGCATCTATAATACGCTGATTATTTAACTGTAAAGCGAAAGTGTGAGGCAAATGCCACAAGGCAGAGGCAAGACAGACACAAGGCGGCGTTGCCAGGCAACTTAGCACAGCTCTTTAGTAATTGTGGCATCATATTATTTCAATAATAATCACGCTTGAGTATTAATTAACAACTACTTTTGGCATTGTGTGCACCTCCCTCCCCCTCTCCCCCTGCCCCTATTTACTACGTGGGGCAACATCAAAGACAGACGCTAGTTAAGTCGACGCACCACCAAATAAAGCCACTTAGCCCACTGTGACAGGGCTTGCTGTGTCTGTGTGTCTGTCTGTGTGTGTGTGTGTCAAACAAAATTGAATGTTAAATTTTATACACATACACACATATATCACATGTATTTGTGTGCATGTTTGTCATGAATTTGACATTGAAATTTGCATGTGCCATCAATGCGAACATTTTGTTTTTGTTTTTGTTTTTGTTTTCCTTTGCCCTTTGCCGGCTGCGCGTGTGTGCAAAAATGTTCCACACGTACTCACAAAATGGGGGAAGGTTGTAGACAGCGAAGGGAGTGGGGTCTGCAGGTCTGTTTGGGGGGCGTGGCTTTTGTGTTTGTCGCTTTGCCTTTGAAGTGTGCCAGCGTGGCGCTTAGCTGCTGATAATCCTTTTTAAATAAATTTGTTGGCACAAATCGTTATGCCGCCCCAGGGGGCACACACACACACACACACGTAGTATACACCCACACCTGGTTACTTGTCGAACCGCCCTCGGCAGAGAGGTGTGCATTGCGTTTTTCTCTCTCTGTTTGCCAAAGCATGTTAATACACAGGAAATTAAACACTTATGCGGAAGTCATTGAAGAGGCCCGTGCTAAACTCACCACACACGGCACACACACACAGCAAACACACACCTATACATACATAGCATACATACACAATCACAGCATGCACACACCTATACACACACTAACACGCCCTCATACACACTCATCACATGAAGCACAATTTCAAAGTGTCTGCGTTTTCAATTATGCTCAGCCGAGAGGCACAGCAAAACAAGTTTAAAAAGTTTTGTAATGAACTACTCGAATGACAGTTACTCTGTAATGAATTGAGAATAATATTTAATACCTTAAGATCTAACTAGAATTTTTTTAAGATTTTTTCTGGTGTTATAAATGTGAATTAAAATTATTTTAAGCAAAACTCTTTTTATACCCTTCGACCATTGAAAATGGTCAAAAAGGGTATACTAACTTTGTGCAAAATGAAAATGTATGTAACAGGCAGAAGGAGGCGTCGGAGACCCCATAAAGTATATATATTCTTGCTCAGGATCACAAGCCGAGTCGATTGAGCCATGTCTGTCTGTCTGTCCGTCTGTCCGTCTGTCCGTCTGTCCGTCTGTATGAACGCACAGATCTCAGCTATTATAAAAGCTAGAGTTACCAAATTTGGCAGGAAGACTCCTGTGTGGATCAAGCAGATCAAGTTTATTTCAAATGTTAGGTGCCACGCCCACCGCCCCCACAAATCAATAATTTAATTTTTGAACTCAATTTTTAAGCGCTGTTTAAAAGATAGAACTTTCTGACTTAACATATACTAAGCTTAATGAAATATCTACGTAGTCTCCAAATTTCAGTCCGATCGGACAATAAACACAAAAGTTATTTAAGAAAGTATGAGCATAAAACCAAGTGCGTCAGCTAACAAGGGAGGCGGGCGAGCGCGTAGCACGAGCGCCATCTGTCGGGATTAATTTCAAAGCATGTGCATATGCATATGTGTATGAATTTAAGAAATTAAACTACACGGGAACATACTAGGTCGAAGGGTATCCCACTGTCGCGTGTTGCGCGACTGTTGCTTTTCTTACTGGTTTTAAGCTAAAAAGTTGAAGTTTCCTTTAAGTTCTTATATACCTTATCTAAAATTAAGTTATTCCATCTACTCTATAAACGAACTATAATATATCTACAGTATAATTATCATAATTTATACACTAAAATTTCATATAATTTCTATCATTTTATTTATAATTTTCCATCAATTTCGAATCCAACTCAAAGCCAAAACTGTAAACAGCTCAAGCAGCAAAAAGTTCCAGTTTCCACTGCCAAAGCTCTTCTAATCCATATAATATCTACATAAGATAGCCCAACCAGCAACTAAGCATCTCAGTTAACCCCTTGTCTAACCTTTTACAGGGCATATACGGCAGTAACAAGCAAACAATGGGCACCTTCATGTACGCCAAGGCGATAATTGTATGGAATGTGAATGAGAAGTTCTTCAGCATAATGATGATAATGTTGTACCACACACACACACATACACACACTCATACACATCCCTTAATTGTGTGTGTGTCTCGCATTAGCACAGTTAAATGAGTGCAGGAGCAGCAGCAGCAGCAGCCCAGGCGGACGTAATCCCCCGAATAAAAACGCACTAACCGAAACAAAAACCCGCAGAGTCCGTGGAGAAATTCATTTAGTTTGCACTAACACGCTGTCAACAGAAACACGGTGGGAGAGGGGCAGGGAGCAAAGGGTTGAGCAACGTCGGCAGCACAGCAGGACTGTTGAAGGTTTTTTTGTGGGGGGCGTGGCACACACATACACACACACACAGGGAGAGCGAGCGAACTTAAGCGATTTTGCATTTCATTACGCAGACGAGCTCAGGCTACAACTATGTTGTGAGTCCTTTCTAAGTGTGTGCGTGCCTATGTGTGTGTGTGTGAGGGTGTGCGGCAGTGGGTGTGTGCTTGGGCGCGACAGCAGACGGCGACTTTTGGGGATCCCGTTGCTTTCAGCTTGAAGATAAACAAAATACATAATCCAAGGGCGAACAATAAAGGCGAAAGGGGTTCAAGCTTTTTGTCAGGCGAGATGAAAGTGTTGTTGTTGCTGTTGTTGTTATTGTTCACTGCTATTGTTGTTGCTGTGTTGGCATTGTGTTGATGCTGCTACCCGGTATAAACGGCTTGAGGTACTTAAATACTTTGAAAGCGCATTGTAGCGCAAAATGAGGCCCAATCGGCACAGATTGACCCCACGCATTGCGTGTTCTGTTATGAGATAATTGCTTAAAGCAACCGCACAACGACAGCAGCAATAACAACAAGAACAACAGCAACTACAACAGCAACATGTACTACAACAAGAACAACAACAACATGAACTACAACTGGCACAATAAGCTGAAGTAGAACAAAAAGAAGACCTTGTGGCCAAACACTTTGCGAGGCGTTTGATGATTGACACGCTGCCAAACAAACTTAATGAAAAGCATAAATATTTAAATCCCCTTGAAAACGATGGCTAATAAAGCTGCCTAGCATAGAAGGAGAAAGGGAGTGGGAGTGGGAGAAGTGGGCGGTAGACTCTGCAAATAAATGTAGTTCAGTTGGTGTAACTTTGATTGAGCGGAAGGCTCTTTCTCTAATTAGAGATTGACAGTTGCTAGAAATAGGCTGAATATATAAATATTGTAGATGAATAGATGAAATTAGAATTCCATTATATTCAGATGGTCAAGTAGACATAGATATAGAAATAGTTCAATACCAGTACTAAAATTCTTGACTCATAGCTACCTAATAAATCATGGCAGTTGTCTTTGTTATATCCTTCGCTCGGACAATAAACAGAGACGTTACTCAAGTCACCAAGCAGGGTACTGCCTGCATAAGGCAATAGGCGCTAGAAGGCTCTGAGTTTAGAATCATTATTGTATTTGTCACGGTTTTCCAATGCTGGCCGAAGAATATCTCACTAGAATACCCGACTATAAAGCTCGATTGGTTTGTCGTTAGTTTAAAAATAATAAATAGAAATCGAGATGAGAAAGGTTTCTGAATTTATGTAAATGGCTGAACGACTTGTTTGTATGATATGAGTATTGTTAGCTTCGGATTTGAATTCGCATTGAAGCTAATCATCTAGCTGAAATGAATATCAGTATTTGGAATAGGTCAACTAAATGTCTGCCTTCCTTTCTATCTCTCTATCTATTTTTCTGTCTGGCTTGTGTTCCTTTTATGTTTCTATGATCAACATAAAATTGAAATACATTCTGTAGAGTTCTAATAAGTCCCGCCTGACTGAGTGTATCTAATATAACTCGCTTTTTTCTTGTTATTCAGCAGAGATTTTGTTTCTAGTCAAAGCACAAGCAATATGTACTTATCTCAAGTGTAAACAAAATATCAAATTAGATACTTTTCTAAATAGTTTTTCCCCTTTCCGTTCTCATCATTTTTGTGCATTTCTCTAAAATCGAAATTGCTTTTCCATTGCAGCGAGCTCGACTCAGTGAAACGAACTGTGCAGTTATAGAAATTGAAATGAAGCCAAAAATACGCAACGAAACATAACTGTAACTGCAGTCAGTATTTTCTCTCTACCTTTCCCTGTCTCCCCTCTTCCCTCTCTCTCTCTCTCTCGCACTGTCTGCGAAACAAGCCTCTTAAATTGTGCACGCTCATTAAGCGCTAAATGGGAATATTATGGCGATTTACATTAGCTACGCTTTAAAATCGCCAATGCCAGACAAGGGAAGGACAGAGGGCACAGACAAGGACAGGCAGAGTAGGGACAGACAGGCAGAGGGAGGGGGAGAGAGGCAGAGGCAGGGGACATGCACATTGACGTGCACATCGATTAAATTGCACAGCAGAATGAAGCAATAAACTTTTAGAGCGCCAAGCTCCATGGGCAATAGTGGAGCACACACGCACGCACACAGACACACACACACACACATATTCCCCAGTGTGTGTGTGTGAAAGCGGGTTAAACGTGTGCGCTTCAAATGACCAAGCGACGTTTAGCAGCCGATAAAGTCATTCAATGCGCAGGCAGCAGACGCACGTGAGCGAAAGAGAGAGCAGAGTAGAGAGGGAGAGGGCATACTGCTGTGTGTGTGTGCGTACGTGTGTGTGTGTGCTGCTCATTTTATGCTTTTGTGATAAAGTAATCAGTTGATGTTATTTGACAATGGGCAAAGATAAATCGATAGATTGCCTGCCAGTTGCGAGACTTGTCACTGACCAGCCGCAAATGCTGCCACGCCCACCCGCCCCTACACCTGCCACCCTGTCTGTCTCTCTGTCTCTGCTCATCTGCCTGTGCCAGGTCTGTCTGTCTGCCTGTCCCGTTTGTCCTTGAGGCCAAAAACCGCAAAAACGTTCATTGATTTTATATGCATTAAGCATACGCAACGTGCGCCGGCCTTGGCTCGCCAAGCACAACAATTGCAATTCGATTTTATTTGTGGCAAAATATTTACAAAATACTGATGTAAAATTTGTGAATTTTGTGCGCTTTATTTACCTGCAAATAAATCAAAAGCAAAGAGAGAAAGACAGGCAGAGAAAGGGAGGAAGAGGAGGGAAGAGAAGGAGAGGGAGCAACATAAACCAAATAGTTGTGCAGGCGCAATGCAAACAAACAAATAAACAAAACATTACCATAGGCAGAGACAGCAATTTGCTGGCATGGCAGGCGTGGCAGCTGAGAGGGGAGATTGAGAACATGCACAGGCGCAGCCAGCGCGCAGGCAGCGACGTCTAGACAGTCTCTCGCACTGTGCATGGCCAATAAAGCAAATGCGAAAATAACCGTACATAAAAATTAACAACGGCGACGACACGGCAGCAAAAGAGTGCGAAAAAAAGCATAAGCGGATAGCAGACAACAAGAGGGAGACATGAAAATGGCAACTGAAACGAAAATAGAAACAAAGGAGGAGCAGGAGCAGTAGAAGGAGCAGGAGACGAGGCAGGCAGCAAAACCAGAACTGAACTGTATGAAGTGACTTTTGTATGAATGAAAAACGCAAAATTCTAAGCAAATAACACGGGCAAAAGTAGACAGGGAGGCAGGCAGATATATTAGAGAGGGTGACAGACATATAGAGAGGCTGATAGACAGCTAGAGAGAGGGAGAGAGGCAGCTAGGCAGACTAAAGCACAATTCAAGCGTGCACAGGCTATTTGAACGCTTGACCGCAGCAAAAGTGCATGTGTCGCTCTCTCACTCGCACGCTATATCCCTCTCTCCCTCTGCCGTGTGCAGTGAAATAAAAACGCAACAAAGCGCAATCATCATTATCGTTAAAAGAGGCGCTTACAGAACTAGACAAATTGCCACTTTGGAGGCAAAGCGAAAGGCTCTAAGCGGAAGCGTCGGTACAACGGCGCGTATGAGCAACGTGGCGAGGCGTCTATAATGACCTCTGGGCAAATGCGGTAGCTCAGCAGAGACACACTCACACACAGACACAGACACAAGTAGAGTGGCAGGCTAAAAACCAAAATGGCGCACATTAGAGACCGCAGAACGCACAAAAGCCAAACGGGGCCAAAAGCAACAAGCAGCAGGCTCATAATCTACTCTGTGCGTGTGTGTGTGCCTGTGTTAGTGTGTATGTGCTCTTTGATAGGCGCAAAAAAAGCAAAGGAAAACATAATAAAATCACTGAGAAAGAGAGATGCGAGCATGGAAAGTCAGCAAGTTCAAGGCAAGTTGCACGCTGTGGGACAGTTAGACACATAAAAAGCATAGGCCAGCACTTTTGGCCTTAATTATAGACACGCACCAGGCACACACATACACACAGACACCAGGCACACACACACATATACACACTACAGGCAGGCACACACACACGCAGTCTCACACTGCCCCAAATAAGCGATTATGTGCGAGGTTTTTCGACTTTTTTGGACTTCTCCTTCCTTCTGTAACTGGTCAAGAGCCTTCATTAATGGCCAAGCTGTTGTTGTTGCTGTTCCTATTGTTGTTACTGTTGCTGTTGCCTCTTGCTGGGGCGACAACAATTATTGTTACAATTAAAAAACCATTAGGCGTAATTTCGCTGCGAATCACACAAACCAAAAACCAAAATAGAAAAAGGAAAAAGGGAAAACATTGCACGGCTTTTCCGGCTCGAACGCAATGAAAACATTAACATGGCCAGGCAGCTGCCTGAAAGGCGCAGCAGGAGAGAAAGAGTAGGAGGTACTGGGGGTAGTGCCACGCAGCGGGTACTCGGTGCAGTTATAATTCGTCCTAACTGGTTCAGATCAAGGCACTGATTAGTTGCGCTGGGCCACTTTAATGTTTTGCCATGTTGCATATGAGAGAAAGTAAACATATTAAAAGGGGAATATGGAACACGATTTCTTGAGCATGTATGCAACAACAATAAGAACAACATTAAGAGTAACAACAACAACAACTGTAGCAAGTACAACAAGAGGGACAACAAAAGGAATAACAACAACTACGAAGTAATTGCTTCATTCGTTTAATGATCAGCAAATCAGCCTTGCCCCGTCGGCCAATAATTGAATGTGAAGTTATTATTCTAAGTGCCGTTGCCAGACCAATTTACTGCCAATATCACTGGTGTGTGTGTGTGTTGTGTGTGACAGCGAGGGTGGTTCCAGCAGTAGTCAAGCATGGAAAACTATGCGCTTTATTGAATTAAATCTACAATATAAGCTTATGCAGTTAAGCTTGTGCAGTGGAGGAGAAGTCAACTTGAAACAGACTTGAGATAGAAATAAATCTACTATATCTAAAGAGTTCTTACTATCAATTTACCCTGTCAGTATGAAGTCTCTATACTCTATTCCTTTATTTCCAAGAAATCGTTGGTCTTTTAAAAATCTAAAGAGCATTTCTAATAAAGATTTATTTCTAGTTCAAGTTAAATAATCGTCAAAAGGAAATAGTTTAAAAATGTATTGGTTTAACAACCTATTTCAACAATCTATTTCAGCAACCTATTTCAACAACCTATTCTAATAAATGTCTCAAGAAACGAACAACCTTCTAAGAAATATTTTAGAATATTTTATCAATACAAACAGTTTATTCTTCAAGCGAGATTTTATCTACATAGATTAAAACAGATCCAATAAAAAACAGCTCAAAAGAACAGCATTCCCTTAACTTCATTGCTCTTAACTTTGAAATTAGAAAAATTAATGAATATAGGAAAATAATTTAAAAATATGGATCTTTTATCCGTATAAGCTTTGACTAGTCTAATAAATTCTATAGAAAATGAGCAAACCTACTTTAATTTCACTGTGCTCAAGTTTGTCATATAAAAATATTAATGAATTTTATTACAACACCAGAAAATAGTTTAAAATAGAAATTATCCTATGTAAAAACTTCAATTCATCTATTAAATCCTATAGAAATTTGGAAACTCTTTTGAACTTCAATTAAATCTAGATCTATTGTGTTTATATCGAGCTATTCTTATTCAGCATTTACGAACAAACTTCTAAAACTTCACCGACCTCAACTTGACAATAAGAGAACACACTTCAATTCATTCCAAAACTTCTTCTCAATCCCCTCTCGCACCTGCTGCCTGACCATTTTTTCTGTTTCTCCTACCGAAACAAGCTGATTATTTATGCAAATAACTTTGTCCTATTATCGCACAATTACAGCCGAAACAAGCTGAAACAATTCTGGTAACATTCGTATAAAGTTTTGTCTCGTTGGTATTTTGGCTTTTTTGTGGCTACTCTTCTTGTTGTGCTTGTTGTTGTTGGCTTGAAATGACATGCAATGGCCAAAAGCCGTTGATTGGCAGCTGTCGCATATGTGAAATGAGGCAAATTGCCCGCACCTGAATTTTTTTTCTCCCCCCCCCCAAAAAGAACTGCCACGCCCCTCCTGCTATGCCTCCCTTCCACTGTGTGGTGTCAAAGGCGCTTAAACGCTTTGAGCACGTTAGCTTTTTTTTCATTTCTCTGCTGTTTTTAGCTTGTTTTCTGCAGTTGCTTCTTCGTTTCTTCGTTCAATGTTTTTCGGCATATTTTCTTTTCATAATGACCAAAGGCAGTAGCAGAAATGCTTTTGAAGTTCTTTGTCGCCGGCACAGAGCAGGTGAAAGGGAGAAGGGGCAGGCAGAGAGGCGAAGCTTGCCAAGGGCGCTGTGCATTGGCCTCGGCATGCGATGCGCGTTTTTTTATGTCTGCCTCAGCAACAGACCAGGTGCAGCTTGCAGATTCTGCAGTTTCTGCTTTTTTTTATTTTTTTGCTTCTCTTGCTTGTCTTGCCTTCATTTTCTGCTTCATTCTCTGCTTCTACTTGCGCTTGCTGCTTTGGCTTTAGCTTTGTTTTGGCCGTGTGGCTGAGTGGCAATAACAATTTGGCTTCATGCCTGAAGTATACACAGCTAATTTGATGCTCTAATGGCAATTGGCATTTATGTGCAATTAGCATGAGAATAGCCACGACTGATGGTGCACATAAAATGCCAGACAAGGGGCAGTAGGGGGGAAAGAGACAGGGACACTCCATGGCCAAGGCAGGCAGTGACAGTGCAAGAGGCAGCTTAGCCCGTCCAAGCTGGTCAAACTCAATGCAAATGGCCAAAACGAGTTGCAAATGCAAACAGGTAACAGGGCAAAGAATCGAAACGTTGCTGAGAACTGACGCTGCAAGTTGCAAATGCAGCAACAACAACAACAAGAGGGGCAACGAGGCAAGTAGCGAACCATGGAATGTCAGCTTGTTATTCACACAGGTATTCACCATGCATTCACTCGATTAATCACTATATACATTCACTATATTCACCTTTTGTGCTGCGCCGTTTATTCACAAGTTTTCTTTTCGTTTATTTTATTTGTTTATATGTTTATTCACGTCACACCACTGTGCACACTGTAACAACAATTTGCCAAGTTTCGCACTTTGTTTATATATTTTCTTTCTATCTCAATACGAGTTTGAATTCTGGTTTCTGTCTCCCACTGCGCGACACATGCAACTTTGCAACCATTCGAAACGCGTTTGTAGCACAAACTGAAACTGTTTCTTGTTTCGTCAGCGTCGCTTGGCATCGCAGCAGCGGCAGCAGAGGCAGCGTCAGCAGCAGCGTCGCTTTGCTTCGTCAGCTTCGTTTACTGGTCTTTCATTCTCTTCGTTGACTTCGGCACATTGTCGGCTCTGTCGTCGGCACCTACACACACACACGCACACACGCAGGCAGGCGCTCGCAGTCTCTCACAAAAACCAGTTTTCTTGTTTCACTCGCAGCTGGCAACGCCGTCAGGCTGTGGACTCTCTGTTAGCGCCTGCAGTTGCCGGCTTCCAGTTAACAGTGGCTCAACATTTGTTTACGTTCCACCGCGCAGGCGTTAACAGCAAGCAGCTGTTAAGTGCAAGCGGGCTCTGTTAGCAGGTGCTGCACTGCTGCTGCTGCAGTTGCTGTTGACGTCGCTGTCGCCGTTGGCGCTGACGTTGGCGTCGTATTTCCATGTTGGCCAATCAAATCTGTTTGCCTCGGCTAACCTTGAATTTACAGGCAGGCAAGAGATAAAAAAGGAGCTCAAAGGAGCTGAAAAGCGAGACGAGGTGAGGGATTAAAGAAATACTGCAATAATTATTAGCAGACTGTGAAAGTTGAAGGCTCTTTGGGGCATAATTTATGCACTATAAGCTGAGATTGACTAAAGAAACAGGCAGATGGGCAGAACAAGATATACTCATTAAATCTTTGTTTAAACTGATTTTAAACAACTTTTTTCACTTTATCACCTCACTTAATAATTATAAATAAATTACTTTTAATTCTATATTTAGTTTCAGCAAATAGACAAAACTATTTCCTTTCCAATGCACTTTCAATAAAGTAAAATGCAACATTAGATCATCCCTATATAAGAGTGACGAAAAACATGAATAAAAGTGTTGATAACGTTTGAATTTCGCCTTCTAAATATGCGTTCAAGTGGCAGCGGCACAAAATATTATTTTATTATTTATTTTTTTTTTTTTCCAAAAATAATAAAGAACCTTTCCTTAAACTATAAATATAATCAATATATTAGTTTTACATTCATATCTGCCTTACAGTGAGTAAGGCGTGGTACTTCATGAGAACCTTTTTTGCATTACATAAACTCAAGTTTAAATCCTAAGCTCCCTTCTTGAGGCACCCACACTTGCCTTTGCTCCAATTAGCAGCGTCGGAATGTGAGCATTCTCGGTTTCACAACCAAAAGGCGCATAAATCTGCCACAGAGCACATAAATCTGAATGCTGGCAGAACTCTGCACTGTGTTGTCTATGGCAACAGGCAGCGGACAGCGCGGTCAAGAGAAAATTGGAAAACAAAAAAGCAAACTGATGAGCTCCTCCTTCAGTTGCAGCTGCAAAACAAAAAAAAAAATGGAAAGAATTGCTAGCAACTTCTAATCAAACTGCAGCATATTAAGTTTAAGAAAAAAAGCCTTGCCCGAAATTATATATTCCTCGAATCAGACTTAAGCTAAAATAGTATACATTATCTATCGATTGAGCTGTCAACAATATGTTTTTACTGCTAGAAAGTCATCAAATGCAATGAAATCACAATGATCCTTGCGGCGCTCAAAAGTATGCTACGTTTTGGAATCCCACAAGCTGACACTGCACAAACAGCTGCATTAATATTAAATGTAGCTAAAAATAATAGCAAAACTAAATGCTATAGAAGCTTAATTGCTTTCTTAATTACGTATGCCAGTCGACTAAAATATTAACTAATCGTAAGAGGGATAGAAAGAGATGCAGAGAGAGAGATAAATCAAAGACAACCCGTTCTAATGAGCAACAAATGAAGAAATTCAAAAACGTGCAGCAGACAAATAAGTCAAGATATATAGGGAAATGTCTACATATATATATGTGTGTGCATGTGGGAATGTGTGTGTTTATGTGTGCTTGCGTCTGTGTGTGTTAAGCTGTCTGAATAGCAAACATATTGAAGGGCAATTGACAATGTGCGTTGTGCCTGGGCTTGGGCAATGGTTGCCCAGCCAGCTTTGGTTGGCCGCCTTGATTAATTTGTGGCCGCATCAAGTGATTGGCCATAAAAAGGAAATCATTAGGCATTAAGACATGTGCATAATTTATGCGCAA
Source organism: Zaprionus nigranus (assembly GCA_018903425.1). NCBI lineage: Eukaryota > Metazoa > Arthropoda > Insecta > Diptera > Drosophilidae > Zaprionus > Zaprionus nigranus. The sequence goes on from JAEIGD010000010.1 coordinate 1,963,836, forward strand.
ATTAATAATGGCACGTAGCCAATCATTTGAATGCCATTTAATTAATTTCGAAAGGTTTGAGCGAAACTATTCGAGGAAGATAGAGAAGTGCGGGAAAGCAGGCCAAGTTAATGACAGCACATATGCCACTGACAGTGACGGCCAGATGGGGCAGATACAACATACATCAATGAAATCAAATAAATATCGGCAGGTGAGCTTGAGAGAGAGGGAGAGAAAGAGGGAGGTAGAAAGGGAGAGAGGCAGAGCAGCTTGGCATATAAATAACCAATGAGGCGGCATTTATCTCTGTGGCTCTGCCCCACAATCAGTCTCAGCTTACAGGCTGAAGTCAAAGCTGTAGCCGAAGCTGTAGTTGGAGACGGAGTCGCAGACGGAGTCACTGGCTCAGCCGTGTAGCTTAACCATAGTCCTGGCCGTAGCCATAGCTAAATGGTCCATTGAAACTGAAGACGTTCATTGTGGAGTTGCTGCTTGGGGCTAAAAGGGATAAACGTTTAGCATGGCCTGCACGATTTTTATGTTGCGCACGTGTTGTTGTTGTAGCACACTTACCCCCCCCCCCCTGCTCTGCCTCCCTCATTTTTCTTTTAGGGTGCACAGTGTGCGACTGTTTCGCGTCATTTGCTTCCGATCCCAGCGGTAATTTTGTGGGCCGCTTCTCTGTCTCTGCCTTCTGTAACGCAACTCCCGTTGAATTTCGATTCAATTCGCCGCGTTATACTCTCTACACATAAGGTATGCAGGGTATTCTATGTTTATAACAGACAGTAGGAATGTTTTTTAAGGCCACAATCTTGTTTCGGGTCAACAGGCTAGACGATATAGGCTTTTTTAGTTCGTATGAACACCTATAAATAAGAGACCATAAGAACTAGGACTACCAAATTTGTTGACTATATATCTTATAATTACATGCAGATATAACTTATTTTAGACTACGACCACGCCTCCTTTTGTCTCTTTAAATCTATAATAATCGAATCATAGGCGTAACTTTAATGCTAGAATGTTTCTTTTTGGAGAACACAATAATGAACATTGTTTTAAATGATTACTGCAAGTTTAGTTGCAAACGGTTGGTAAACGTAGAAGTTATTTAGTGAATAAGTTCAGTGGGTGTACAGTTTTTCATATTTCGCTAGTAAGTATGCAATATAAAGTATGCTAAATGTAGTATTAACATATCTAAGCAATAATTAGGCACAATCAGTTGAGTATAGGCTATATAACAGTCGATTACACACGACTCTTCCTTGCTAACTTGTTTTATTTGCGAAATGCTGCCTGCTTCTGCCTTTGGTGACTTCTGTTGTCTGTCTTGTGAGTTGGCAGCCTACGTTGAGCAGTATCTCAAGTTGTCAAAACAAAGCGAACAGCATGATAACAGGGATGAGTGGCTAAACTCGAGAGTCAGTGGCTACCTGTGAGTCAAGTCGAGTCGAGTCAAGCTGCAGCAGCCTCCTCCCTTGGCAGGCGACCAGCTGAGTTGTTCAACGCAAAGCGCGCAAAGCACTTCAGTGCACAGTTTGCAGCAGTCTGACTGTGTGGAAGTGTGTGCGTGTGTGTGTGGGAGAGAGCTTGTCAAAACAGAATATCGCTTACCAACTCGTTTGGCAATTTTTCTCAATTTTCACATGAAAACTAAAACCAGCCCAGGCCAGTCAGGGCGAAATTGCATCTGCAAGTGCTGCAGCTTGATGTTTGGGCGTCCGATTTGAAGAGCAGAGAAGGGAGAAGCAGTGTTAGAAAGAGAATAGAGAGAGAAGGGGAAGGGAAAGAAGCTGGGGCAATGGTGTAGCTATAGCTGAAGCTGCCTTGGTGCTGCACGATTGCTCTTTGGTGATTTGGGACGAGGCAGCACGGGCAGCTCAGGCTGGCCAAGGCACACGGACGTGCATAGAAACAAAGCACAAATTGTTGTATGTAATTGTGCGTTGCTCATACACATCAACACGTCGCACACACACACACACAGAGAGAGAGAATGAAGGGGGGATAGGCAGAGAGACTCACCTGCTGCTGCGTGCGGCGAATTCCATTGCATACTTTGGGGCGCTCGTTGGCTGTGCAAATAAAAAGTGATATACGCGCGACACTGAATGAATATTAATCGCCTTTTTTGCCAAGTCTTTCTGCACCTTCCTCTCCATTCTGTTCTCTTCCCTCCCTTCTGCTTCTCCTTCTTAATGCCAGCAGGTTGACGCCAGCTACGACTTGGGGCTTTGCCGCAGCTGGTTGGCTGATTTGGCAGCTTAAATGATTTCCGTTTGTATTCGTGCGCGTATGTGTGTGTGTGAGTGTGGGTTGTAAGTATGTGTGATTTGTTGAATTTGACAAAATTTATTAGTTTCAGCTCAGACTTTTGTGCTGCCTTCGCTTCGCATAATTGCAACGAGCTTATTGAATTTCGTTTTCCCACTTGCCTCTGCTACTTTCCCTGCTCCTTCCCCTTCTACTTCCCTTTCCCCTTCCCCTACCTTTTCTCTCTCTCCCTTTAAAAGGCTCTTAAGTTCAACACTCTTTTTTTATTCATTCGCTTTACGACCGTGTTAATTCCCGCCAGCGTCGTGTCGCAATTGTCGCGACCCTTTGCGAAACCAAAACATGTATTACTTATTACGGGGAACTCACACTTCCTACCCTCTCCCTGCCCCCTCGCCATGCCCTACAACGCCTACTCTACTTTGTCCAAAAAGGGTTACCAGACACGCCCCCAGTTCGCACCTTTGTGGGGCTTCTCTTTTTTGGGCAATTCAATTTGGTTTTCCATTTCACTCAAACCACTTTTGACTTTGCTTTTTTAATGAATTTTTCGTATTGCGAATTTCTCGCATTAAATTTCGCAGAAGGGGGCGTGGCTGGGGTCAGAGGGGTGAGTGTGGGGTGAGAGGTGTCGCCTGCTGCCAGTTGTTGACACCTCGTCGAGTTTTTCTCGAGAGCTGTCGAGAGTGGACAAACTAACTTTCAGGCTTAGTCAACTTTTGCCAGGGTTGCCAACAGTTTTGGGGACAATTTTGCATGTTTTGCCATCAAATTTATAGTTAATTTTCAATTCAGCTGAACAAGCTTACACGATTCAATGAATGGATTTTGTTTTCAGCCCTGTCACACACTCCCTAACACACACACACTCTCACAGTCGCACACACACCTACTCAGGTGGCAACGTTGTGTCAAAGGCAAAGTTTGCAGACAACAAAAGTTCATCGCAGACAGCGTCACATAGGCAGGGTGCAGGCGCAGGGTGTACAGTGGCAGAAATAGAAGAATTCCTCAAAAGAAAATTATGCAAAATTTTGAGTATAAGTATGTACTATAAAATAATTTAATTAATTAATTTATAAAAATGTATATATACATATGTATGTATATTTATTTTATATATATACATATATAATAATTTTATTAACTATATTTTGTTATCATCAATAACACTTAATTTAAATCAGTTTTATATTAAATAAACTAAACAGAAAAGTTTATATTTGCCTTAATTTAATAAAATTGCATGCAGCCCACTGTGCTCTGCGCCCTTGAGTGTTCCCTCCATTAAATTGGCGCTGCTGCGCCGCTGTCTGCGCTGCCGTCGCGGCTGCTGCTGCTTCTAAAAACGCAAATAAAAATTCACAACGAAACTAATCTGCAAGTGAACCCGCTGAACACAACGCAAACAGAGAAGAGAGCGGGCAATGTGAAGAGAGTGAAGAGAGCGTGGAGTGGAAGGCAGGCAAAGGGAGCAATGCGAGTGAGTGGGTGAGAGGGAGATAGACATACAAAAGCAATTTGTTTGTGGCGCACACTATTGTTGCATTATTATTGTTTGCTGGCTGCGTCTGGCCGTGGATGCGAGATACCTAGAAAAGAAGAGAGGGGGAAGCAGACGTTGGAGAGGGGGGGAGACGCTGCAGCACATGTTTGTTTGCCTTCGCCTTCGTTGGGCCGCGTTTGCCACTTTAAACTAACTCGTTTTTCCCGCTTTTTTGCAAGCTGTGTGTGTGTGAGTGTGTCTGTGTATGTGTGAGAGTGTCTGTGTGTGCGGCCTGTCCTTGCGGTGTATTTAACCTGTCTGCTCGTTGGATTACGACAACCCGCCCACAAACATGCAGAGACATGGGTACAGTGGGACAGGGGTACAGTGGGACTGGCAGACAGTCAAACAAACAACAAAGCATGTATCTATTCATATGCCACTTGGCTGTGCGTGTGTGTGTGGGCACCCACTGGTAATGCAATACGCATGCATCCCCTCTGCCGACGCGTGCCTTGCCGCAGTCGCAGCCGCAGCGCTGCTGCAGCATATGGCTCCACTTCTTTAGCAGTCATTTTAACGCTTATTTTAGTTTCGGCTACTATTTGGGTTACACACTCACACGCAAAAGCACACTCAAACACACACTCATACACCCTCACACAGGCAGAACCGCAATGTTCACACTAATTTGCACAAGCGGCGTCAACGCGTCGACGGCAACGGCGACGTCAGCGTCGTTTGCGTGTTCTTTTCCAGCTCAATTGCATTTCACACTTTGCTGTTTGCAGCAATTCCCTTTGGCTTGACTCTCAAGCGTGAGTGAGTGAGTTGAGTAGCTACCCCCCTCGCCCTACCCGTCTCCCCTTGCACCTGCAGTGAACATTGTGTGGTCGACATTGATTACTGCATTACTTTTTAATGCTCACAGGACTCTCTTCACACTCTCTGCCTGCCGGCAGCATTCGCAATTTGCTGTAAGTGTATTTGTGTGTACGAAATCCAAATTGAGCTGACTTGCTATTGCTCTATTGAGATGACACTCTCTCCCTCTGAGTTACACCAGCTGAGAGTGCGAGTTGCAGTCATAATTCGAATGCATGGTAGGGAGAACGAGACAAATCAATAACAGTGATCTGTTAAGTGCAATGCAAATGCGCTGTTGTCAACAGTGGTTGAGAGTAAGCTGCGCTACGTGAGTGAGTGTTGAGAGGGGAACAGCTCATTAACAGTGATCTGTTAAGTTTAACAGAAGTTGAGAGAGTCTGTTTTGGCATAGCAGGCTAGCAGTGTTCTAAGAGAGAAAGATATCTAAAAGAGATGGAAATAGTTTTAATCAAACATGGCTGCTGCATGTCAATCAATTATTGTTTATTAAATCTTTGTATTTAATGATTCCAATTCACTATCTTTGAAATGCTAAGCACACCTCCGTGATAAAATAAATCCAACATCCTGAAATATGTATAAAAAGGAATTCATAAATATGTATAGATAACTTAAACCCAACGCAATACAAACCTGCGAATGTGTAAAGTGTTAGATTGATCAGAGAGTAAGCCTTATACGTATGCAAGTCCATTGAGAGCCACAATTCCAAAGTCTTATAGGCCAAAGTATAGGCGAAAATGAAAGCACTAATCAAATAAAGCATAAGGAACCACTTATTGGGCTGTAAGTTGAGAATAATTGTTAATAATTTCTAAAGAAATACGTTATTCATGTTTCTCTTACCTTGAAGGCGCACACGAAAAGGAATACACTGCCGAATATATGAAACAGGCAGACGTGATTCACAATCCATTGATCTGTGGATATTCCGAAGATATAGTCCATATTATAAAATAAAATGCATAAGAACATAATATATAATAATATATAATATACGTTATGTAATTGAACTGCCAAGACTCACCCGATTTCTCTTCTTTATATGGCAATCTGTCATAGATGATAATACATAGAGCTGGCACGAGCATGGAGTACGTAGCGATCAGCATGTGAACTCCATTGCTTTCCAAACTGAAACCCATATTAATGTACGTATATATAAAGCTTAGACCTCGAACTCACTTCAAGAACTGAGCTGTTGTAGATCTTGGAGAGCATATTATATGGGCATAATTATAAGTAGTTTATTTATGTCGAACTGGATCAATGCGAAACGATAAGCAATTTAACATAACCGAGCTGCCCTTGTGATAAGTACATACCAAAGCCTGAGATGAAATTTGAAGAAACTCGAAGTTATATTGAAGAATTAGATTGGTTCACTTTAGAACTAAGCTTGCCCTTCAGTCTTCTTAAACCGTAATTTACGACTTTTAAAAAGTATAAGTATTTGAGAATGATATTATACTTATATAAAATATATATAATGTAATTAAGTTATTAATACTCACCTGATTTCTCTTTTTGTGGAAATCTTTCATAGATGAAGATGCAAAAAGCCGACTCGAACATGAGGAACGTTGTGATTAGCATGAGAACTCCATTGGTTGCCCATCTGAAAACCATATTGATCGATGTATTAGAGCCTTAGGCGTCGAACTCAGTTCAAGGACAGAGCTGTTTTAGATTAGCAACAATATTATAATACAAAAAAAATGCCTATAATATTGACCCTATATTATAGGTGTATTTTGTATTATTATGAGTAATTCGAATTCAAATCGCACGTCAGCAACAAGACGCGATTGATGTTTTGTTATCAGCAGTGAGTGCCGGGAATTTCTTATGATAATAAACTTAGAATGCGGGTGCATATTTATAAACAAACTATACCAGCTTCTCTTGCGTTTAGTGCCTTAATCTGAGAGAAGACTTGAAGAAACTTTATGTTATATAGAACAATGAAATTGCTTTACTTACAACTAAGCTTTGCCTTCAATCCTCTACAAAGCTTGCCCTGCACAGTGGCAATTAGGCGGCATACCTCTTTGGATACCTCTTAAGTTACCCTTCGCTCGCTTTGGGAATACTTTGAAGCGCAACAAAGGAGCCGAAAGTGGTTTGGGGAGTTCCGCTTGAACCGCAAAGTGATTGAAGCGAACCCGCTGAATGAAGGAATATGTGAGAAGTTTGCCGATAGACGAGGTTGCTTAGCTGGCACATACACAAACACACTAGCAGGCACATATACACACACTAGCATACACACACACACACACACACAGACAAGCGCGTAAATTAGCCGAGTGTAGACTTCATTAAGTAGCGCCAGTAAATTAAGTGCTAATGTTGAAAGTTTTGACCGCCAAAGTGCGCAATGCAATGTTGCCGCTGTTGCTGCTGTTGTTGCTTCCGGCGGAAACAGTCAACAGCAGTGGCAGCAGCAGCAGTAACCGCAGCAGCAACGAGTCCAAATTGATGATGTTGCCCCAACGAAAATTGCACTCACTTTCAACCGTCTCCAGGGTACGCTCTTTCTCTCTCTGTCTCCTTAGAGGCTTCACTTCGATTGTTGTTCCTGCTGTTGCTGTTGTTGTTGCTGCTGCTGTCATGGAGTATGCAAATTTTTAATGCTTTAATCTTGATGCTAATAAATCTTGAAGTTGCTGCCACTTTCGCATTACTTTCGTTGCGGGTAAAAGGGTAAACGGGCCAAAGGGAAAAGGGCAAAGGGGGCAAAGGGGCTAAGGGTCTAAGGGGGCCAAATACAATTAGACAGCTGCACGCTTAACCGTCTTAGTTTAAGCCAATTTGAATGCATTCTCCCAGCAGCCACTTAAGTGCGCCCTTACCTCCTCCCCCCTCCCTCCTGCAACTCCCTTTTCCCCATCTCCCCCCCTCTGTGGTAATTACAACTGACATTCTGTAGAAATTGCCGCTGACATTTTGACAGCATCGTCGCTCCTCGTCGGCTAATCGAATTGCCTGCCTTGCTGTGCTTCGTGTGCGGTGGCCCTGCAATCGATTAGCAATGTTTTAGCTATTAATACATATATCAGGTAGCAACAATAGCAACAGCAATAACAACAACAATAACAACACCAACAACTTAGTGCACTCTAAGGCGGCAATTGTGCAAGTTAAGTCAAGCAAGTTTAAGTCGTGGCTGCCTTGGCATTACAATTTACACTGCACAGTGGCGCACTATATAGGGAGACTTGTAATAAATATATAACTTATTCAAACCCTTGTACTAGGGTATATTCATTATGGGCAGAAGTTTGCAAGGCAGCAATGGAAACATTTTCGACCATATAAAGTATTAATATTTTGAATCAGCAGCAACAGAAAAGTTCAAAGTAATCATGTCCGTTTGTGCGTCTGTCTGTCTATCTGTTTATCTCTTTGTCTGTCTGTCTGTCTGTCTGTCTGTCTGTCTGTCTGTCTGTCTGTCTGTATGTCTGTCTGTCTGTCTGTCTGTCTGTCTGTCTGTGTGTCTGTCTGTCTGTCTGTTTCTCTGTCTGTCTGTCTTTCTGCAGGTCTGTCTGTCTGTCTATTGCAATGCAAACTAATCCCTCAGCTTAAGAGCTAGCTTGCTGAAACTTGGCACACATGCTTCTTACAGCTGGACATTGTATATAAGTTGGAACGAGCCGCATCGGATTGATATATCGTATAGCTGTCATACAAACTATCGGCTGATTTTTGCTAATTGTCAAGTTTTGACAACCAAATTTACTGCATTAGACTCTTTCTATATATTAAATATGCATATAAAATTTCATCAAAATCAGACCAATATAACATATAGAGGTCATAGAAACAAAAGGTCAAAATTAAGATTTTTGTATGAAGAACAGGTTTGATTTTAAAAATAACTCAGCTTATGAGTATCAATCAAAGTGAGATATAATATTGAATATATGCATTCCTAACATTCCGCTCTACATCATTATATATATATATATATATAAATAGTATAGGAATGATCAGCAGAGATAAGCAACTGCAAGTGTATAGAAGAACCTTCGGCATGTAGACATCTCCTGTTTTCATAACATTTTTCATTTAGTATCTACCCCTTTCCTTGCAGTTGCACCACTGTGCGCACTGTGGCCGTCGCTGTCAGCGCCAGTTGGCAGCTGACAGTGTGGCTGTGGGCCTTCTTTCTGCCACCACAATCTCTCTTCGCACTCCCCTTCACTCTGCCCACCTTCCTTGCTCCTTCCTTGCTGCGGCTTTGTGGCCACAAGTGTCGCTGCGCGTTGTGACACACAACTGTCAAAGCGACTTGTGACAAATTTGTTATTAGCGCTGGCGGCGAGAACGAATGACAGCAAGGCTGCACACTTCCCCTCCCCCCAAGCTCAAGCTACCCCTCTCGCTGTTGCTGGTTTTATTAACTCGAAATTTATGTGCCGCCATTAGGCGCTGCAAATTAATCAAATTTTTTACAACCAAATTTAACAACATAAATTTGTATTTAAAAATGAGTTAGCTACGCAGCTTGTCCCCCCTCCTTCCTTTTCTGCCCACTCCCTCCCCCTTGCTACGCCTCTGGCTAGTCAATTTCACGGCGTCTCACCTGCCAAAATGGCGGGCAATTTCTCTTGCTTGTTACGCGGGAATTTGTCATTTTCAAGCATGACTCGACTAGATGAAAATGCAATTTCCCTCGCGAAGGCATTTTAATGTTTCTCTTTAATCCTTGAAAGGCGGAAACTTTGTCCGGCCTGCCGAACATATGTTGGCCGAAAAGCAGCTAGAAGAAGCTAGCAAAGAAAGCGGAAAAAAAGTGCAAAAATATGTTGCACATAAATTTGTATTAAGTTTTGCCGCTGTCAAGTTTTTCCTTTCGTTTCCACGCCCCCCTCCCGCCTAAGCAATGTGGGCAGACAGCATAACGACATAATCATAAATTTAAATATGCAGCCCGGCGTACACCCTACACACACTCCCCCTACCATACATACCCCCCTCCCCGTGCCTCCACACTTACTTTACATTTCTGGCCGACAAAAAAGTAAGAAGGAAGCAGAAAAAAGCTTCGCAGTGACAATTTCACTTTGCCTTCGCCTTCGTCTTCGCCTCTGCCCCCTCCTCCCCCTCCCTGTACTGCCCCCTTGAGGAATTTCCAGCTGACGCCACACACACATGTTGCCCCTGCTTTATGCGTGTTAAATGAAGTCGTCGTGGCCGTGGGTCGAAGGGGTCTCTGCTAAGTGCCATACACAGAGACACACGCCGCAAACAGGCTGCGATCGCAGGGCGCACTGTGTGCATACACTGGGAGAAATTGAGAGTGGGTGAGTTAATTTCTGTGTTGAGTCTGGGCAGGGGTGCAAGGAAAATAAGACGTGGCTGCTGGCAGAGAGAGGGAATTGATCTCTTATTCTATTGGATATTTGTAGATATATTCTTGCGATAATATTGTGTATCTACCGAAATTCTTAGAATTTGTATAAGAATAAAGATGTAGAATCTAATTCCGACTATAAGTCTTCACCTTATTCCCATTTGATTGTTTTTTTCATATTTAAGCGATAGTTTTCTTATACTATTGATTGTTACTATTGATGTTCTTTGAACTTTTAATAATAATTAAGTTTGAGGATTTATTTTGAATAATAAATTAACCCTTATTTCATTACGCTTGACTTAGTATTATGATAGTATAAGAAAACTATCGAATATATGAAAAACTTTAGTAAGAACAGTAAACTTGATAAACTTCATAATACAGAGATAGATTCTTACGATAGTACCTTAATTTAATTGAATTCTTTGAACCATTTAGAATATTTAAGATTGAGAAACTACTTCTGGTTATATATTAAACCTTAGATCCAAACAATTGCTTAAGTATTGCGCTTATACTCGTACGACAGTATAAAAGCCCATGCGATAGTATACTTTCTCTTTGATACTATATGGATAATAATCGAATGCTTAAACTATCTAATATACCATGCGAATAATAATGAAATACGTTAACAATCTTAAACCGCACTTAAACCGCACACTATCGATATCATGTGTATAAATTTGTAAAACAATCCCTTACCATCCCATAGCAAATAAAGTAAATTTCAGTGTTTAACTAATAAAGTCAGTAGAAATTCCCAAAGCTTTCTTTCTTAATTAGTTAAATTTCTCTATTTATAATGTCGCATTTCCCACCTTGTGCCAGTTTCAGCCCTAGCTGTCCCCAATTAATTTTTAATACGAAGCTCGTGTTCGATTTCAATATAAAATGTCAATTAAGCTTAATTATTGGGGCGGAACCTTGAAGGAGAGCCAAGAACTTTAAGCCAAAATGCCTATGGTGAATCCTTCCAGCCACGCCCCCTGCCCTCACTTTCTCTGCTCAGCCTACTTACCGTGCCTTGCGAAGAATGTTTTACCTGCAGCTGGGCACAAAAAGGTTCCACATTCCCGCACACACACACAGGGGCAGTTTGCCCGGAACGGACGTAATCCCAAAGCAGAGCAGGAAGAAGAGGAGAGTGGAGAGGAGGAAGAAGAGCACAAAATGCTGGCCAAATAAGCCCACGCAGAGGCAGCAGGACAAGAGAGGAACAAAACAAACTACGCTCCAACTGGCTCGTAATAGATTTAAGACCAAGGACCTGCAGACGTTGAGACCCCAAAAAGCGAAGCATTAGTTTATTAGAATATTACAGTGCGTGCGAGCAGTGTCTGCACACACTCACACACACACACACACACACACACTCAGACAGCTTTAATAGGCACAGAGTAAACAGCGAGAAATTGTTTTGGCTTGCAGAGAAATATTTAAATGGAAAATCTTGCGAACTTTCTTTGGGTTGTCCGAGGCAATGCGATATACATGTATATATTGTATACAAGGTGCTTCCGCAAAGGATGCGCAAATAATGTCTGTAAACAATTTTTATTGCTTTGCCAAGAAGCAGAAGGGGGCGGGGGGGGCAAGATTTGCTTAAAAGCGAAAGTTGTTGATGGAAATCACGAGACACAATAACATAAATTGCGAACTGTGACAAAAAGGGTTGCAACCCCAAGCGAAAGTCCGAAATAAATAAACAACTGAAGTGAGTACGAGTGGGTGTAAGTGTGTGTGTGTGCGTGTGTGGAGTGTGTGTGTCGATGACATCCGCAAACAAAAGTTGTCGAAATTGAAAAACTAATCTGGGGCATATGACGCATACGCCATGGAGAACATGCAGCCAAGCGAGCAGGCTTAACTTACGCAAGTGATTCGCATTAAAAGTTTAAACTTGCCAAATTGCCAACACACACACACTCGCACACAAACACACCTTGAGCCAAAGCCTTTGCTAGAGAGGAAATTGCTTTGCTTTTCATAACTAAAACTTGGGGAAATTATGAAATTCATACAGGAAGACAATTTTCTTGCACATCTAATTCGGTTGCCCGACTTTCCTTCCCTTTACCTTCCACCTTGGCTGTCCCTTGCACGCCTCTTTCTCCCCCCCCTTTTCGTCTCTTCTGCAGTCTGCCCTTCCTGTCTTCCTTTGCAGCATTGCAGCATGAAATTTGTTTGTGGTCTTAGCCATAAGTTTGCCCGTCGACGGCAGCCGGTTTTCAACTGACTGCTGACTGCTGTGCGCTGTCCCTCCTCTCTCTTCACCCCTCCCTGCCTGCCTGCAGTTGAGAGATTTGCAGTTTTTAAGCCACCCCCCATCGCACTGTCTATCTCGCCACTTCTAAGCAATTTTGGTTGCTTTTTTGCGGCACTTTTGACGGAAATCCCCACCTCCCCCTCCACTCTTCTTTCCCCTCCTCTCTTCTAATCCCTTCTCTCTTCTTCCGCCTTCTCTTGACTTCCCCCTTCTGCTCCTCTAACTGACTGCAATTCGTTAGCTTTGTTTAACTTGCAATTTGCCCAGCAAACTGATCTAGGTAGCGCATATCTCGGGCCCCTGCAACCGCAACTTGGCCAACAGGCCAACAACGACTGACTGGCATCTTGACTTGCCACACAACCCCCTCTCCAACCATCTCTTCTCTTCTTACCCCTTTCAGTATCAGTTACAGTGCGAGCTGCGGCTTCAATTTGTTTATGGCAAATGAATGCAATGAGAAGAGAGCAGCAGTAAGAGCTGCTGTTGAGGATGGGGACGGAGTCTGGCAACAGGTTTAATTCTATTTTTTATGGCTGCATCAAGCGAACCATTTATAAAGATATAAAGGAGCCAACGAAAATGATTGCACACAAATTCCTAGGCAAAGGAAGGCGATGAATGAGAAGCAGGAAATCTAAAAATTACATAAGGGATCCAGGGACTTTTCGATAGCACGAAGATTGTCGCAGCAACAACAATGGCAGCCATTGCTTAGCTGGGGCCAAACTCCATTTGTTATTATACTTGGCATGCAGCAGTAGCAGGGCAGGGGAAGGAGGGGCACGTCCTGGCCACGTTTGTTTAGTTTACGTCCGATTCCCTATGCAATAAGTTAAAAAAGACGAAGACAGGCTCGACAGCAGCAGCAGCAGCTTCAACAGGCACGAGAGGCCCAACGCTGCTGCTGCTGCTGCGGCACAGCGCCAATAAATGCCAGCACAAGCACCTTGGCACGCCCCCCGCCCACTAGTCGAGCAACAACAATGGGGCACGCCAGCGGGCTCGGAAGTGCCGCCATGACGAGCATAATTCTAACGTGGCCAACAGCAGAAGCAACAGGATGAGGCAGACAAGAGAAGGCAGAGAGAGGAAGAAGGGGGAAGAAGAGAAAGAGAGGAAGTGGGGCAAGCAGGCTGACTGCCCTGGGAGGAAATCATATTTTCTCAGCTTATTGACAGCGTAATCAGAGGCAATGTTTGACAATGCTCTCGATGCTCTGGCAATAATAAAATACAAATACAATTTATAGTTATGCGATGCCATGACTATTTTTACGGTTACTCCTGCGTATAGAAGACAACACAACAAAAGAGAGAAAACTGGTAATTCATTACTTTATCGATGCCATAAGTTCGTATCGCAGCTGGGACCGTGTCTGGAACTCAGACTTGCCTTGCATAGCCTATAACCAGAGGCATACTAACTATATATGAATCACTATTGCTGTCTCTATCTCTCTCTCTCTCTCTCTCTCTCCTTCTTCAGTGCTTGTCTCTTTCCCTCATTTTCTTTCTGTTCTACACATGCCTCTCCTCCTCTGTTAAGTATTTTTGTGTACACAAAAGCTGACAATTTATTGCCTTAGTCGTGAGTGTTGTCTGCTTAAACAGGGTACGGGGTGGCAACCCTTTTTGGCAGCCACATGGCCAGGTACCCCTTGAAATTGGTGTAGCAGTATGTACGTCTGAGTTGTGGCTGCTTAACGTAGAAGATTCTTTTAATCAGAGACAGCTACAACAAATGAAAGCAAGCTTCTGAAGTGAAAAACAAACAGAATAATAAGAGTATGCTTGCATATCTCCCTCTGCGTATAATGACTATACAGATCATATACCATATATACCTCATAAAACTATACTTTAGTTATTTAGTTTGCAGCCTCATAAAAAAATCAAAGCTGCGACTTGTTTATTGCGTTTTTAACCATGTTTGGCACACATGTTTTATTTATTTGTGTGCCGAAAAGTTTCACATTTGCATGTGAAATGCCTCGGCTAGAAATTGTTGATTAATTAATGTTGACCTGCACTGAGAGAAACTATAAATGAAAACAAGATAAACCTGATACCCAAATAATTATAACGATTTCTTAAATATCTGCTGTGTATAGCGTTGTTTTGTATTGCATACTTGCTGGCGCCGCTTTGGAAATCAGTAACCTCTTAAAAGGTTTACTTCAGTAACTTCTTTGGGAGTTATCCGTTTCCAATCAAATTTTCACGAATTATTTAGACAGTTATAATTATAGTGTTTACCATTAATGAACAGTATAGCATTAAAACTACGCTCGACATGAGGTTTTTATCGATTTTTGAGGGCAGAAGTGGGCGTGGTTAAATTCTAAAATAGACTTTATCTATGGGCAATATTTAAATATATTGTCAGCAAATTTAATAGTCCTAGCTTTTATGGTAGCTGAGATATAGATGTTCATACAGACACGCATGACTTTATCGAATTGGCTGTTGACCTTTAGCAATAATGTGAGACTGGAGAAGTTTTTCTAATATATTAAAACTGTATAACCCTCTTCCAATTCTACAAACACTTCAAGTAAGTCATCAATAAGTTCTACCTCACACTTTATTCATTAATTTCTGGCAGTGTACTATGTGGCACCACACCAGTTGATTGTGTTTTTCTTGGTTTCATTGGCTGCCAAAATATTGTGTATTAAACAAAAACAACGCGCAACAGCACAGTGTAAACACACTGTCCAGCACGGACAAGCAAATAATGTTGGACACGATGTTGAGACCATAAAAATAATATTGACTTGTGCCACAAGGAGCAGCGCCATCAAAAAAAACACACACAAAAACACCTCAACAAAAGTAGTAGCAACAACAACAACAACAAGAATGAGAGAGCAATAATAAAACTAATAATAATAACAACAATAATCACATGTGTACAAGCAAAAATGATTGTTGTTGGGGAAAGTTTTCTCATTCCGCCATAAATCGAGGCATGTTGACAGTGCAAACAGGCCGAAATTGAAAATGCATAAATAGCCATGTTAACAAAATACGAGTGCAAATGAACATATATAGCAAATATATATAGCGCAAGTATGCAGGTTCTATACTATATATTCTATATATGATAAATAGTGAGGCAAGTGTTTGGACTTACAAAAGCGGAAGAAACATAATAAACATGACAAGATGAAGTGCGCTTGCTTTGGTAGGTAGCAGCTCATGTACTCTGGCAGTTCGGGTAGATTTGAAAGAGTGTAGAGAATATGTACTAAATTAGCAACTAATATACTTGATATATAACTTAAACAGATTGTTTTACTATATAAGATATACAGAGTTGCATAATGTTAAGCAGTTATTCTACGCTCTTCAACTTGCAGAGACTAAGCTGCATAAACTGACTAGCATAATCTTAGATAATACATAAATAAACTGAAAAATCTTTATAAAAATACAATTAGAAAACATAAGAGAAGATAAATGTATATAGAACTTGTCTATATAATAATATAATACATATAATACACTGTAATAATACTTTTCTATATAACCAATATAAGCAAATCTATCAACAGTTATCTTCCATACCTCAGAACTTCTGCAACTAAAAGATCTACTTCATTTGCCTGCCAAGTTGTCCAGTAAGCTGCCAATTATTCCACAAGCTCGTTACAAGCTGCTCTTCCCCACTTAAAATCCCCTATATAGGGTATGCAAAGTGTAGAACTTTCTGCACATTAAAAGGAGGCCGCAGCTGGGACCAAGTTCAGAGTTTTTCAGCCAGCTGCGGCCTACGAAAAAGTGGAATTTTAAAATGTCGAACACAGCAAATTGAAAATTAAACGAGAAATTTTAAAATAACTATATTAAAGGCGAACACAGAGAAAGGGAGAGAAAGGAAGAGGGGAGAGAGAGAGGCAGAAGAGTGTTAAAGAAAAAGTTATATAAAATGTTTTTCCTGCCTGGCGCTGACCTGACCCCAATTGTAGGAGCAGCCTCGTACTGGCCCAGCTGCTTTGTTGCGCAAGTGTTGCCAACTTAATAAAACGAGGCTCAAACATGGAAAGTTGACCAGCAGCACCAGCACCAGCAGAAGCAGCACCAACGACAACAATAACAACAACAATGGGGAACGAGGAACACAAACACAAACAAGCCTCGCCAGCAAGTGCAGGCCAAAAAGTTGTGCCAAAAAATACATTTCCTTTTTTGGCAAGGCAATTTTTTACGGTCACACTGTCACTGAGTTCCTTATGCACACACACACACACACATACAGCTATAAGTATCTGCACGTGTGTGTGTGCGTACTTTGAATACGTGTAGAGAGCCAAGTTTGACCGTTGAGCTCATATTTTACAGTTGTTGCCTTTGTTGCAAGTTGTCTCAGCTAGTCTATCTCGCTCTCTCCTTCTCTCTGCCTCCCTCTGTCGCTGCCTGAGCTTAGTAGTGCTACAAGTCTCTGTGGAGCGCCTAAATTGAATATCATCAGGGCTCAAATTAATGTCTTCAGCACAAACTTTGCCACTTGAAGCATATTTCGCCTGTCGCTGCTTTCCTCTTTTTTCTCCACTTTTTCTTATTATTTTTTTGTGGCATGGTGTGGTGTGGTGTGTGTTTTTTTTGGCTATCCGCACTTGCTTGTTGTTGCAAAGTTTTGCGGCACTAACCGTACAGTAAGTTGCCAAAGTTTTCTGACCCGCAAATTGAAATACTCTCATCCATTTTAGGGCACATCACATTTTAGCTAATTGCACGCACACGCACTGTCCAGAGATTTCATTTTGTGATTTGCCCTCACCCCCCTCCTCTGCAGTTTTCCCCTTGTTGCCAGGGATCAGGCTACGGCACGCGTTGTTCCGTAAACCACGGTGCGTTATGCCTCCCCAGAGTCTCCATCCCCCTGCTGTCCATGCAGGACCGGGCATCAAAACAAACCCAAAAACCGTAGCCCACATCGAAAACTTATATCAATGCAAAAAGCGCAGTAAGGTGGAGGGTATACTCGACTTATTGATACCCTGTAGACTGTAAAACATCTAACGATGTAAGTCTACGCTCCATGACATCTTAATATATAAACAGATTCAAGGTCTTCTTCATTAGTTACTGAAATAAGTATTCATTTTGAATTCGTTTGCATAAGTTGCGTATTTCTTGTGCAAACCCCATGAAATTCAAGAGATATATAAAAAACACCTTGTTTTGTCTATATACAAAAAAACAAAATGCTGGAGCTAATACTTAGCATTATAAAGCACATTTTCTCTTGTAATATAACATGATAAATTCAAAGTTTTCTGCTAATCTTCTAAACCTTCTAACCTTGCTTTCCTTTTAGTCTTTCTTTCCTGCTAGCTTTCCTATTCTTTCAACTTATATATATATTTTGTTATATTACTGTCTTTATTAACTAGCCAACACACCCCGTTTCTCCTCTAATGACCACAGGGTATGCCGCAGTAGCAACCCTCGGCGTGCGTGTTATTAATTCCAGCCAATCTATTAAAAATGTAAAATGCATGAGCCGCAAACACAATTGCAGTCGGAACTATATGTTTGCTATATATCTAGCTGCCCTTACTCCCCCCTCTCTTTCACGCTCTCTCTTTCTCTCTTACTCCCTGCCTAACTAGCGAATGCACAAGGGACTAGTCTGGTCGTCTGTCCTCCCGTCTGCCTGTCTGTCTGTGCAACATTTTCGATGTGCGCCCGATCGTCGTCTGGCAGCACGTAGTCTCTAAGCACTAGCTATAACCATCTCTCTCTCTCTCTCTCTCTCTCTGTCTCTCTCTTTCCCAGTCCTTCCCTTTTGATGTTGCGCCGTGCGTGCCCCGTGGGCAAGTCAAATCGTGAGACAACTCGCTCGTCTCCCCTCGTTGTTGCATTATTTACGCGACGCTTCTTGTTTATTGATGTCTGTCTGTCTGTCTGTCTCTTTCTATTTCCATCTCTTTCTTTTCGCGTCTGCAGTTTTCGCTTTGCCGTGTTACCTGTCGCTTTGTGGCTTTCACTAGTTCCTCCCCGTGCCGTCAACCCCTGCGCCTGCTTACATATTCATGAGGGTTGCGGCGGCCAAAGTGCCCCAAAAAATAAAAGAAATGTCTTCGTATGGCGAGCCAAAAAAAATAGACAACTCGAAAGCCCGAAATTGCGGTTCAAGTTCGTTGAGCACACCCTGCACTCTACCTCTTCCCCCTTTGCTCCTTCACTGCCTTCTCTGTGACTGCACTTTTCCCCAGGGAGTCCAGCTTATCCCCGCGTCTGGTGTTGCTCCCGAGCTGTTTGCGACTTCAGCTGCAATTTTCCGCTTAAATATGCCGATTTAATTGAGTTTAATTGTATATGAAACGAAAGATTCCCATTCGCATTTTTTCCACCTGGCTGCCTTGCAAATAACACCCTGTAAATGAGTATAATGGGGATTGCCAGAGAGATTCCAAGAATCCAGCACTCAGACTAAGAATTGGTTTTTATGTTGATGAGAAAAGTAGAACAGCATAGTATATTGTACTATGGTGGGAAAAGGGAGCATGAATCTGCAATAAAATATTTTCATCATAGGAAATGGTCACCCTAAACACACCATTTACCATAAAGACACTTTGATTAATATTTTGTGCTAGAAGAAATAATCAAAATCTGTAATATTATATTTTTCGTCGAAGAAAATGGTCAGCCTAAACACATCAGAAACATAGCTAAGCCCACATTGATTCATGAGGTTTATGAAATAAGTAGAATAGCATAATTTATTATATTATACTA
Source organism: Zaprionus nigranus (assembly GCA_018903425.1). Classification (NCBI taxonomy): domain Eukaryota; kingdom Metazoa; phylum Arthropoda; class Insecta; order Diptera; family Drosophilidae; genus Zaprionus; species Zaprionus nigranus. Next base: position 1,982,858 of record JAEIGD010000010.1, read on the forward strand.
GAAGAAATATTACAGATCTGTAATACAAATTTGATTATCAAATAAAATGGTCACCCTACACCATAAAGAAGAGAATATTCACTCTAAACATACAAATTGCTAAGGCCACCTTGATTGCAAGTGTTCAGTAAAGGTAAACAAAAGAAATAAGAAATATTCGAACTTCTATTTGACATACTGATCAAATTGTTTCAACTTCAATAATTTCAATCTTAGGAAACTGTAAATCAAACAGCCGTAAAATGAGAAAATTTATAAAAAAACCAGTAAGAAAAGCAACAGTCGCGCAGCACGCGACAGTTGGATACCCTTCGACCTATGTATGTATGTTCCTATGTATGTACTCATACATATACATATGTACATATGCACATGCTTTGAAATTAATCCCGACAGATGGCGCTCGCGCTTCGCGCTCGCCTACCTCCCTTGTTAGCTGACTGAAGCACTTGGTTTTATGCTCATACTTTCTTAAATAACTTTTGTGATTATTGTCCGATCGGATTGTAATTTGGAGACTACGTAGATATTTCATTCAGCTTGGTATATGTTAAAGTCAGAAAGTTGTATCTTTTATGCAGCGCTTACAAATTGAGTTCAAAAATTTATTTATTGATTTGTGGGGGCGGTGGGCGTGGCACCTAACATTTGTAATAAACTTGATCTGCGCCGAGTGCATAGGAACCTTCATTCCAAATTTGGTGTCTCTAGCATTTATAATAGCTGAGATCTGTGTGTTCATCTGGTCAGACGGACATCCGGACATCCGGACAGACAGACAGACATGGCTCAATCGACTCGGCTAGTGATCCTGAGCAAGAATATATATACTTTGTGGGGTCTGCCACGCCTCCTTCTGCCTGTTACATACATTTGCATTTTGCACAAAGTTAGTATACCCTTTTTTGACCATTTTCAATGGTCGAAGGGTATAAACAGCAGCAACCCAATATGATGGACGTAATGAAATAAAAGGAAATCAGTAGACTACTTGATTCTAAAGATATGTCTATATTAGATATATGCATATCTTTAGAATTATTTCTTTATTTTATTTGTGAGTAATGAAAAAGTTGCATTACTTACTGCACTCACTGTACTTGTCAGCTTGTCAAATCATTATAACCATCATAACTTCTTCAACTACTGTCATTGTAAATATTTGATGATTGTTTTTTCCAAAACTCTGCTCATTTAAAATGTTGACAAAAATGTCTCAACTTGTAAAGTTTCAAAGTGCAGCTCAATTATAACCTTAAATTCGAATTGTTTTTCTACGAAAATTAAAAATTTAAATAGTTCAACTAGTTGAGCACAAATTAAAAGTTTCATTTCAATAGGTAAATTACTTTGAACTGAGTTCAACTTGATACGTGCTCACTGTGGCACATGCATATGCATGTATGTGTGTGCATAGAACATGTGTGTGTGGGAAGAACAAAAACCACACTATGCAGAGGTCGAGAGAGCTTATTAAAATTTATATATTTAAATACATTTACCGCCAGGCGAAGTTGATGCGGGGCAGGGCAACCCTCCATTGTAGTCTATCACAGCGTCGCCTCGGGCGGCACAGATGAAAGTTTTAAGTGCACCCCATACACACACACCTTCACACACTCCCACACTTCCACACACACATACACCCTCCACACACACACATCACTTGCAGACAATTGGAATTGTCAAAAGGGGTAGCAACATTCCGACTAGAAAAACAATTTCACGGTTATTCCTGGCAAATATGAAAAGTAAAATGTAATAGCCCCAGTCACCCCCTCTCTATCTCCCCCTTCTCTCCCCTCCCCTGCCAGTGATATGTAAGCAACGCCCCGCGTCGCATATCAAGCGGAAACGGAAGTCAGACACTTACATATGCGCGCCTAACTTTGCGCCCTGTCGTTGCTGTCGCTGTTGTTGTTGCTGTTGCTGTTTGATTTGCTTTTCACAATATTCCTTTTCGCTTTTCTCTCTCTCTCTCTCTCTTCGCTTGCTTGGCTTGTTGCGGTCTTTCTGCGCCCGCCGGCATATTTCAACAGTTGCCAAGCTGTTGTTGTTGTTGTCATAATATTGGCATGCATATATCATTCTGACGGTCTATAAAAATTTCCACGCCAAGGGTTGATTTTCTTTACTGTCAGCGCTGTTGCACTTGTCATAAATCTGTCGAGCATAGAGAAAGGGAGTGTAGAGGGGACGGCAAGTGCAGGGGGGTTGTACAAATTCGAGTGTTACTCGATACTTTATGCTGTTTCGAATGTAATAAGCCTCAATGGACTATCGCTTATTTTGATCCTAAGTGGTTGATAATAAATTGTCATTTCAACTACACAATGGCCAGGGTTGTTGCATGCCCCGAAGTGTGTGGGTGGGGCGGGGGTAGTGCTACCCCTTAGCAACCCCTTTTGTGAGAGAGAAAGGGAATGCTTTCACTTGTTATTTGATTTTTTTCGCGAGTCTGCTTAAGCACGCTCGCAAAATAGAGATCAGAGTGTCGGCAGTACGTCTGCCACCCCCCGCCCTCTGGGCAGCTCACCTGTAACTCCCTTTGGCAACATTTTTATTAATATTTAATGTGAGTTTTGCAACTTTTGGCAGTAACTTGCCAGCATGCCCCTCCCTCTACACCTCTGGCAACCCTCATAAAACGCAACTTTTCGCACAACTGACAACTCAATTCGGCAGCTCCACTGCCCCCCCCTCCTCCACCACTACCTCTGCCCTTCTCTGCCTTCTTCCCACTGCTCCCCACAGCACGTGCCAAATATTTTTGTCGCTCTGCCTTGGCCTGACCTCCCTTCTCCTTCCCCTTAACAGTGCATGCAAACTGACGCCTCCTTCTCCTGCCCCAGCTTTTCTAGAACTCCATTAGACGTAGTTCCTCTACACTACGCCCCTGCTTGACACACAGGGGTTGACTCTGATTTGATATGTTCGCTGGGGGCAGTAAGGAAAGGGACTACTCCTCCCTCAGTTAACTAACGCGCAACCTTACATAAATCATAAATATTTTAAAGTTTCAAATTACAGTGGCAAAAACAATCAAGGCGGGCATTTCCCCCCCCACCTCATCTCTCTCTTTGTTCCGCACAGATGTCAACATTTGCTGTGCCCTCTGGCTCAATTGGGGCAGGGGTTGAAGGTGTAGGCGGCAGCGAGCAATCAATCCAAGCTGTAATCTAATGACCCTGCCGCATGTTGTGATATTTGTTGCGGCTGATGTACTTGATAAGACTGCAGAGAAAGTAAAAGTGATCTAAGGTTGATTACTTGAACATATTTCAAATCAGAAAGTCTGAAATTAACAGAGAGCAGGAGTAGAAGTTTGTCAGAGGCTGACTGCTTTATTATTTATCGATAGATCAATCTTTTTACATGCAAAACTAACAGAATTATGAACTGTTAACTACCTCTGCTATCGCACAGCATCGATAGCAGAGCTGCATGATAGTATTTATTGATTAATTACCACAAGTTATCGCACAGAGGACAGTAGTCATTGATAATTAATGAAAGTTTTTTGCTGTATTTGAACACAGGATATGTTTGGACCCTTAAGACCCTTTAGATATCATAAGAATGAAATGAAGAAAGAGTATGAGATTGCCAGAGGCTTCCAACTTGCTTATTTGTCGATATATCAATCAAAAAACATATACAACAGTACTATGTATCTTTGAAATATCACAATATCGATAACAATGCTGCAGTGTACTAGTTATCAATAATTACACAAATTACTGCTTGTTTCCTTCTGCAACTGTACACCTTAACTAAGACCCTTAAGACCCTTTAGAGAACCTCTAAAAAATCAGCTTATTCCATTCAACTTTCGCATGCAACATTTATCGTAAAAAGCAAAACGAAATTATCATTGTGAATGAGTGAAAGAGGAAAAGGCAAAATGAATTTGATGTTGCAAATAAAAGTAAGTATATAAGTATATGTATCGTGGACTCTTAATACTCGCAGCTACTTAAACTTGCAGCACTGGAAAATAAAGAATGTGAAACGGAAGAGGGTGTTGCCAGAGTGCGTGCCAGAGAGGGAGGGGGAGGGCACTCACTTATTCACTGCTTGGCAGTTATGAATATTACAGAACGCCAAAATGTCTTGTAAGTTCGCTCGAGTATGTAATATGCGCGCACTTTTCATTTGGCAGTTACAGTTACCGTTAACGGTACCTGCAGCCGTTACCATTAGTGACAGCCTCATCATCCTCCTCTCTCTCTCTCTCTGTCAGGCCTGGCAAGCTGTCCAAGCGCAGTTACGGTTAACGTTGCAATTCATATAAAAATAATTGTTTGCAGGCGCACGTTCACTACGCGCAACGGCAGCCCTGGCAACCCTGGCGACGCTGCTGCCGACTTCTGCCGCCGCTTCGACTGCCACAAAATGATATTAAAAATGCAATTTGGCCAAAAATGTGCACGCCTTTTTCCCAGATCCCTCGGCTTAAGCAACGGTATTGCAACTCTTTCTGCTACTTCACTTCCTTCTTCTCCTCTGCTTCATTCTCCACTTCTTCTGCCACTCAAGCGTTACGCACTTGGCAATACGCATTTGCAAATTGCATTTCCATCTGGCTGCCCAGTGTCCTCTCCTTGACTTGCCACACAGCGCATCAAATTAAACGCGCTGCAGCGCCGCAATAAACATTAATAAAAATCACACAAAAATTGCCATTCACAACAAGGTGCAGCCGGCAAATGAAAATGGCAATTGCTCATAAACAAGTCCATCAACTAAAGTGCAGCAGAAGACAATAAAACGTGTACAAAAAATATGTGCAGTGTAAATATTACAGTACGCAGCACTTTACATGCCCTGTAAATCGATAAGCTTTTTGATATATTTACGTATAATAATAACTCCACCTGTTAAACTAATTTCTATCGAAATGTTAACTGCACAGTGCAAATGATCTACATTTCTGTAAAGTTAACAGTGAGAGCAATCGAGACAAAGGTCTATGTTAGCACAGTTTTCTGCAGCACACAGTTCTGTAAAGTTAACATTGGCTTCACCGTTTACAGTCTGAGCACCAGTGAGAGAGAGCTCTGTTAGCTAATTAGTTAATAGTAGAAGGAACTTCTGCTGTAGCGAAAAATGATCCACTATTCTCTTCAGTTAACTCTGCAAGGAAGTTCTGTGCACTATTTTATTAGCAGAGCACTGTTATTAAAAGCAGTAGTTATTGCTGCAAACAGCAGCTCACACAATTCTGCTAAACTAACAGTGATCTACAGCAGCAGTCTAGGAGCAAGCGAGAGACAGCGCTGTGCATGTTCAGTTCTCTGTTAAACAGTTAGCAGTAGCAGCCATTACTGCTGGTAACTCCCTGCAAACTGTTTCTCATAGTGAAAATACCCTTTTGCTGCGCATAAAAAGCATAGCCATTGGTGACTTTTGGCGTTAAACCGCAGCACAATATTAACAATGACGCATACGTAGCAGACACACACACACACGTAACATAACCATGCACACACACACACGTACGCACGCAGCCGGCGACCACAGCAGACTATCAAATTTTAATACGCCAGCAGCTTGTGCCTTTATTTCATAAATGTTTAATGAAATTAAGCGGCAAGCTTTTTGGGTGAGCTGCCCCGAAACGTTGTCTGCACCCACTGTATCTTCCCTTCGCTCTCCACACTCTCTATCTGTCTGTCCAAAAAGAGTATTCGCAAATAAATCATAAAGAGTAAAATGCATAAGTAAGCCCAGCCCTGCCAGACCAGACAGACCAAAAAGAGAGACAGAGAGAAAGAGAAGGAGAGAGAGAGAGGGGGAGAGAGCTGGACAGCCAACAGGCATTTCACATTGTTTGCATACCTTTTTAAACGCTTTTCAAACTTATCGTTCTGTTGCGTTTTTTGTCGCTTTCCATTTTTCACTTGATAACCGCAACTAAATGTACGGTTAGTAAATTATGTAATAAGCGGTTTTTTTTGATTTTAATGTCGAGTCTGGTGGTGCCAAAAAAGGTCAACGAAAATGAGAAATACTCGAAATACTTCCGGCAACACACACAGCTGACTCAGCTGGGGCAACGAAACACCCCCAAAAAGTATGCAACAGAAAGACTACAAATGGATTTTGGTTCCGTTGCCGCATATGCGAAATCAAAAGTTGTTTATGACTCAATTTGTAGTTTTTGAACATGAATTATTGCAGCTGCGCAGACGAGAGAAATATGATAAAAAAAAAAAAACAGAAAGAAGGGCTGCCTTGGGTATGCCGAAGGCGGGATACCCTTGCAGGCAAAAGCCTTGTTTGCTATATTTTGAATATCCTCTGAATATGCTTTTCTCTATATTCATAGTCGGAGATGTCTCTTAAGGTGCCTTGCAAACTTCTAGCTAAAATTATTCTACCCTCTGCAAGTGTATATGTATGTGTGTGTGTGCTGTGTCTGTGCTGCCTGCCAAGCAACACGAAAAATGTGCAAAAATTTGCTCGAAACTAATTTCGCCAAGAGGAAATTAAATATGGCAAAGTTTGACATATGACAGATTTCATGTTGTTGCTGTTCTTGTTGTTGTTGTCATTGTCTTGATTTTGTTTATTTACCATTGTGTGCGTGTGTGTGTGTGCATGTAATTGAAATATTTGAAGCTGCAACTTGCCTCAGCGAGACATGCAAATTATCAATTTTCGCTCACTGCGATTCATTTGCTTTCAGTTTCAGCAAAACTTTCTGCCGCGCTGCCACTTAATTTAGTCAATAAGATGCAAATGATCCCGAGACGCCGTTCTAATTAGAAAACGCAACCCGCATAGCAGGGCAACCCTACCCCTACCCCAACCTCAACAGCAGCCCAACTCAAACTGAACTGTAAACTCAACTCGCCTCGCCTCGACTGTTTGTCTTGTTTTCAATATTGAAAGCTGTCGCACTTTAAAACTATGCGAATGAATCCGACAGGGAAAATCCGCTGACAGCGCCAACAACGACAACGACGACGACGACGTCAGCTCAAGCGGACCGAAGACTGATGAGCGACACTGTTTGTGCATTTCGCTGCTTTGGCCTCGCATACCTCGCGGGAATTGTGAATGCAGATGCAGATGATGATGAGCATGTGCGTAGTCAGTGAAGGGGAGGAGGGGGGAATTCAATGTCAGTTTGGCTACAGATAAGTGAAAAGTCATTTATGATTGTGAAATCGTAAGAGATGTATGTCTTAACATATGTTTAGCATGTTTACAGACTTCACTGTTAGCTCCATTCTTCTGTTATGCCTGTTAGCAGACCTTAATTATTGTTCCCCAATGTTAAGCAAGATCCACAATGTTAACGCTGCTTATGTTATGCATGTTAACAGACCATTTTAATCTTCACACTGTTAACAATCTAAGCGCTTTTTATATGAAAGATGTTAACAGACTTCGCTGTTAGTTCATTTCTGTTGAGGACGATTCACAATGCAAGCGCTTCGCTCTTTGCTGTTAAGTTAACAGTGATTAAACAGCCGCACAATGTACGCGGCTCTTAACTAACTTGGACTGAGTGCAAGCGAGATGACCATATGTATGAGTTAAGCAGTAACCAACACTGATTTTCAACTGTCAAAAACTGTTTTACCCCCCGCAACAAACTTCGGTCTACGCACATGATTATCCGCGACTATTTGTGCGTTGTCTGTGTGTGTGACAGTGCGTGCCTGTGTTTGTGTGTTTGTGTGTGTGTGGTCTCCTTTGCTGTCATATGCAGCCAGGCCGAGCATGAAATGATGTGCTGCGCATTCTTCTTGCTCAGCTCATCACGTTTATCACTCTCCACACTTTGTGGTTACTTTTGCTGTTTCTGCTTCTGCTTCAGCATCAGCTTCAGCTTCAGCTTTTGCCTCTGCTGGTATCGCAACTGTAGCTCGGTTACGGGTTCGGTTACGGTTACGGGTTTTTGGTTACGGCTTTGATTACAGCTTCGGTTACGACGATGTCGCGCACTGTTTGACAAATGGCCAAAAGCGCGTAATTGTTTAATTGGTTAAGAACTGCCTTAAAAGCGGCTCGCAACATTTTCCAGTTTCCATGTGGCTGCAAAATGCAATCAAATTAGCGACAATATAGCCTGCCCCCTTCCACATTTAATATATGTACATGCATATGCAGAAACCCAAAGCAGAACCCGAACCCGAACCACTTTCATTGGCAAATGTTGCATGGTCGAGTGCTTATCGCTTAATCACATCAGCGTTCGGGCCATAAAACATTTAGTAACTGTTACTGTTACTTGCGCCAGACATCAAAGCCAATCAAAACGGCATTTCAATAATATCTGAATGCTACCATCGCTGAGAGCACGAGAGAGAGAGAAGGGAGATGGGACGGAGTTGGAGACAGCCAACAAATGTAATGTGGCACGCGTGTTTTTGGTTTTTGGGGGGTAGCGAGGGTGGAACATAAACGATTTGTTCGCAAATATTACGAGCCAGAGCTCACTCCCTCACATACACAGATGACACACACACACACACACAGGGGAGACACACATACAGTTGGAGACTGACAGACAATGCCTTGCTGGGTCGTCAAAGCAAACTTTCGCTTTTCAACAAATGTCTCTGGTGACATTGACAGTCACATGAAGATGGCAAGATAAGAGGGGAGAGAGAGGGAGAGGAAGGTAAAGACGAAGACTAAGACAGAGACATAGATCATAGACATAGGAAAACGGGAAAAAGAGATACGCAGGCAGGCATGAGTTAGACACAGTGAGAGATACCATATATAGAGCGATGATATAATGCAGTGTGAGAGAAAGAGAGAGCCCTACTGGAAGAGTTAGACACAGAGAGATCTACATAGATACAGCAAAAGAGACGACGCGAGGCAGAGTGAAAAGGAACTATGAAAACCGTTGACTTCAATAAGTTTCTAATAATCCTTCTCCAATTGAAGTAGGAGAATAAGTTCATCTATTATTCTTCTATGTGTATGCCAAAGCCTTAAAATCATAGACTGATTTGTGTAGACATGGTAAATAAAATTTGAAACAAATACACAAGAACATGTATGCCAAATTTGATGTTACTGCCTTTTAAAATTGCTGAGATATAGATGTTCATACAGACAGAAATGCTTAAGTCGACTCGGTGTTTGACTGCTCTGCATTTGATAAGCACTTGCAGTTAGTTATCCTACTTTAACCATATTCAATCTAGGGATATAAAAAAGGTATAAAGAAGAAAATACTGTGGAGGGAAGCTAGAAAAACAAAGTCTGTTTGTTGGCCATGAAGAAATATACCAAATTTAATATGAATTCTGTACTTTAAATTTTCAAAGACTGTGATTTTGATTGCAGTTTGAAACTGTTTGGGCTCCGACAACGCATCTCACAGTGAGTGTTGTCATGTCGCCAATGAGTGCAAGGGCAGGCTAATTATTCATTCAATTACAGCCTTTGCTGTTACGTTTCGGGCTCGGAGGCTCAGGCTTGCATGTGCACTTGCCTTCATCATCACTCAGCGGAAACATCTTATTCTGCGGCATCCTCTGAGATTCAACAGAGCAAATATCATCCATCTTCTCGCAGCCCTCTTTTCCACTATTCCCACTCTTCCTATTTTTGTCATCGCTGTCGCTATCGCTTTCACATTTAATATCCCCAAGATCGCAAATGCAAGGTGGTGGATCATCGCAAGCGGACGACTTCGGCTGCTCCATCTCACCGCAACAGCATTCATCCACGTCTTCTTCTTCTTCTGAACATGACTCTGATTCTGACCCTGACGCACTACAAACACATTCATCAGAATTCAACTTCGATTTCCATGGTGCCGGCGCGGGTCCTTTTGGCATAACTTTTGGACATGGCAACGGCTTTGGAGGAGGGCAAGCACAATCATCCTTGGGTGGGCAATCGTCTTGTTTTTTTTCTTTTCCACAAGGATCATCATCGTCTTCCTCCTCATCGCAATCCTTTAAAGGTGCTGGTACGGTTTGACAGGGTTTTGGTGGACAGGGTTGTTGTTCCTCATCTTGTGACTGATTGCAAGCCGAGCAAATCTGTTCAACTTGTGGTGGGATCGCACAATTGCAGATTGAACAGAATTCCTTAACCTCTGCCTTAGGTGGGCAAGGTGCTTTAGCTGGTGGAGGACAAGCTGGTGGACAAGGTTGTGGTGGACAAGGCGTTTTAGCAGGAGGAGGACAACACGATGGTGGCTTAGGTTGTGGTGGACAAGGAGAAGCCTTTTTTGGAGGAGGACAACATGCTGGTGGCTTAGGTTGTGGGGGACAAGGTGCTTTGGCTGGCGGACAAGGTGGACCGCAAGGTTTTTTCGCAGGTGGTGGACAACATGGTGGAGGACAACCTCCTGGTGCTTTGATCTTTGGAGTAGGTAACTTTGGAGCTTGTACGGTAGGTGGTGCTGGGCCGCAGTCACACTCATCATCATCGGATGCCGCTGTCTGTGCGTCTGCATTGCATGGACACATACCGGTTTTTGGATTGCAAATGGAACACAAAGATGTGGGATCGCTGAATGGATCATCACAGTCGTCAGCTGGTTGGCTGCACATGGGTAACACTTGAATTTGTGGCAACTGTCGCATGCAATCCTGTTCGCTCATGTCTTGACTGCCAACGGTAGAGCAATAGTTTTGCTGTTGATCAGCTGCCGCTCGCTCCAGGTATGCCAAGCTGGTGATGGGAACCTCCTCATCTTTATAAGCATCGCTGCTCTGTTGACCATAGCGTGCTAGCAGTTCGATCAGCACGCCGTTTGTCAAACCGTAGCCTGTCTGCGTAGCATATTCTCCGCCAGTACCAGGGCTGCCCGTATCCTCGCAGTTGTACTGCAAGAAATGAGGCGACAGAGAGAAAGCAGGAGGAGTGTGATTATTATCCATCAAGTTTGTTTCATCAATATGCAATTTTCATGTTTTCTATTGCATAAGTACAGACGGAAGCTGCCATATCTGCTTATCTACTAAAATTATTACTTAAACAACTTCTATGTAAACGATGCTTGCCTCAAACAAACATTCACAATTCAAATACTTTTACAGATTCAATCAAAACTAAGCTTGCCATGCGCTTGTTATCAACTAACAGACCTAAAAGTGGGCATGCTACCATAGAACATACTGTCAGCAACTTTAGCAGCCTTAGCTCTTAAAGTCTACAAGTTAAAGCTGTTCATACGCACATACTTTGTGGGTTTTGAGCTAGGAGTATTGCCATTAGATGCTGTGCTTACCTTGTCGAACAGGTTGCCATTAGCTTTGTATCCCCTATATGCAGCATACACAAATTTAGTACGCAAACGTTGAGACATCGCCTGAGCGTCCAAGGTGCCCAGATTGTTGAGGCCCTCGGTGAGCATGTACATCATGGAAGGCCAGACATTCGGGTAGTCCCACTGTTCGCCCGAATTGTATAAGGTCTGCGGCACACCGCCGGGAAAGCTTTCCAGCTGATGCTCCGCAATGTAGGCCATCATCGAATCTGAGATCTTGTCCGTACTGTGGATGGGATACGCATGTGCCCAGAGTGGTGTAAAGTTAGTCACTGCAAAGAAGTCACGCGGCGCATTGTTCTTCAGGTCATAGTCCAGCCAGATGCCACGTGCCTCGTTCCACAGCACAGCTGTGATTGCCTTGATCAGATTGGCAGCAACCTCGCGATAGTATTCGGCCCGTGCAGTATTGCCTGCGCTGGTGTAGAACTCAGCGATGGTCTTGCAATTACGGAAAATGATGCAATTCAGATCGACGGGCACAATCCAAGAGGTCTTCGTGTCGATCAGTGTGCCCCTATTGCTGCCATCATCTGCGATGAACCAGCGTGAACTGAAGTGCTGTCCCGATTCGCAGGCAGCCTTGAGATTGGAGTACAGAAACTCCTTCTCGTCTTCCGTGTCAAGTGGTTCGGCAGTGTTGACATCCTCGCGATACGCTTCGGGTCGTGGACCAGAGGATTTATCACGATACTGATACATGGTGCGACTCTTAACCTCCACCGCATGCGTACGCATAAAGTATTCCATCTCGGTGTCCAGCAGGGTTACCACATCCATTGCATATTTCCTGTCTTTGGTCGCCTCCACATACGCCTTAACCATGGCCACCAGCAGCGGTGGTTGTGAGCGACCCCAGTAATATACCCGACCTCCATTCGGCACGAAGTTATACTCGTGCACCAGATACAACAGATTATCGAGCATGCCGCGAGCTGTCTGCACCATGCCACTCTGCAGCAGGCCACGCACTATGAAATACGTATCCCAATAGTAAAACTCCTGAAAGCGACCTCCAGGCACAATGCTAAGATTGGGCACATACACCAGGGAGTAGTTCGACGGATTCGTACGCACCGAGTCCTTCACTTGACGCCCCAAAGACTTCCACAGCGTGTTCAGTAAGATGGCAAACTGCTTCAAGTCCTGATTCTTTACCATGGACACGAAATTAGGATTCTCTTGCCAATCGGACGGACAGTAGCAGATTATTTCGCTGTTTGGTTTATCGAAATGAAACTCAACGAAATTCATCAAATGCTTCAGCGAACTCTCGTTGCGTTTGGTCGAGCAGAACAACTGCCAATCGGCGATTATGCGCTGCAGCGAAAACTTGCTGACCATGTCCACAAAGTATTTCGAGTCACTGAACATACCCGACATTTGCACAGCTTGCAGCAGGGAGCCACAGTAATAGATCGCGCTAAGGGGCAGGGAAGAATCGAGAAGGAGTTCGAAGAACCTTTAATCAACTTAGACACTTACCCGTTCTCACCAGCCAGGTGAACTTCGCCACATTCAGCGCATTTGCGACCAGACATTTTTATCTAAAAAAAATAAACTCTGTCTGTGTATGTAATTGTGGAGCCTGCAAAGCTAAACAGTAAACTGAACGATCAGCAACTGACAACGAGCAGAAGACAACTAGGCAAAAGGCAACTGGTTGACCCAAACGGCTTACTAAGCACATAACAAAGCTACAATGGAGTGTGCTTGACTTTTTTTTACACATAATTCTTAAAGGGTTTCCCTGTATGACTTAATAAATAAATAAGTAAGGCTTAAATTATTATTATTATATCAAGATGCTACTTTTAAAATTTGTATTGCATACTTACAGGCGTTAATGAATTGTGCCTCACTAAAATTATTTCGTGCATAACTTCTATGTTTATTATGCGTTCTCAAGCAAATTTTAAGAAGTCATTTGGTTGGTAAAAATGATTTTGCTCAGCGAAAATGAATGCTGTGAGTGTAAATTTACGCTTGCCATACGATTTTTATTCGATTTAAAGCGCAAAAAGAGACGTGGCTAAATTTTAGAACTGACTTTATTTGCATGCAATAATAAGACATATTGTCAGTAAATTTGGTAGTCCTAGCTCTCATAGTCTTTGAGATATAGGTGTTCATACGAACTAAAATAACTATTTCGACAGTCGGAGCTGCCTTCTGTTGTTTACTACATAATACATAATAATTATAATAATACATTTCTACCATATGGAATATCATTTAATTGTTTTATTATATAAAACTTTTATATAAATATAAATACTATGGAATATATATTTGTATATGGCTGCATAAATCAAAGGGACGGGCGTAACATCCATTATATTGACCATTAAAACAAATTTGTCGACATTTGCCATTACGAGTCAACAATGCTGCCGCCATAAATCAGCGCAAATAAACAGGAAGCGCCTTAAAATCTGCCACACACAAATGTGCTCTCCCCCTCTGTCCTTCCCCCCCGTTCCGAGTTGTGCTTCAAATTACCATAAATGTTTTCGGACCACCCTCGCTCAAGACGTTTGCCCAACAGCCATTGGCCTCTTGTCCATTTGTAATTTCCAGACAATTTATCAAACAAGGCAAAAAGGCAGCGCGAATTCCTGGGAACAGAATAAGAAATCGAAATGGTGCAGAAAATTCGAGGCGAAGAAGAAGTCAATTTCTTTTGACATGAAACGACACAATTGAAATCATCATTGTCGCGCCACTTCATAAATTTTACAATAATGCAGTTTATGAAAAGAGCAAAAACAAAAAAATGAAAAACTTTCGCTTGGCAAGCGAATGGAAAAACATCAAAATTAGTTCGGCTTTGAGACGTCTGCAAAGTTTCTAAGAAAAACAAATTCAAGCAAATCTTTCTATAGTATATATACATACATATACAGATACATACATATGTACATCTGCATAGGTATGTGTCTTATTAAATTTCACAGCGACTTTAACTGTGGCGTGTGCGGTGCGTGCGATAGGGCTCAAAGGATCTGCGTGAAACTGCCATTTGCCCGCTGCCCATAAAACGCAATGAATAATTAATGTGCCGGCTTCAGAAGTAAGCAATGCAGGCGGCACATTTACGTGCAGCTACACGGTGAGAAAAGTGGGTATAGTTTGTGTAGCATATATACAGCAAGTAGTAAAGTAGTTTATAGTAAACTGAGACAAATAATACCTTAGCAACAGTTCAATAGAAAGTCAACTTTCATATAAATTTAATAATAAATTTACTTAAACAGTTATTTTTAAATTTTCCTCAAAATTAAATACTTATGAATTTATGACTAGCAAAATTATTTGCGGTTATTTGTTTATTAGCGGTATTCATGGCATTCGGCTTCACTACAGCACTTGTCTCCTTTTTCCAGCCTTCATCACTGATATTCACTTGTAGAGCTGTCTCCTGTCATGCAGTAAAAGCACAGCAGGAGGGCTCTCTCACGCACTGCTTGCAAGTTAACATAACATAGTTAAAGAGAGCATTTGCATAAAGAGATCGGCGCTGCGTTCTCTCAGTGCAGTCGGTCTGTGTGGACAGCGCTGTTGACACTTGGCGCGCAGGGCAACACATTGATCAACTTAACGAGCCGCACAACAGCAGCAGCAGCAGCAGACGAAGAAAGAGAGACAGAGTGCGAGAGCGGCAACAGCAAAAGAGGCAGAGCTAATTGAGTATTCTTCTTTTAAGTGGCGCCGCTGCCACGTCACTGCCAGTTGCCAATGCAGTCACAGTCGCCGTCGCCGTCGCCGTCGCCGTCGTAGTCGGCTGTTAACACAGTTCAGCATCGTTTGCATGCTGTGCGCCCGCGTTGCGGCCTGCGGTCAAGACACGCACATACACAGAGACACGCAGGCACATGCATAAATCAATAAGTTGGCATAAATTAATTAAAACATAAAGGTGGAACGGCATCTCAAGGTGGATATCGTAGCAACTGATGGCAATCAATCAAAAATTGCACTTGCCTTAGGGCAGCAGAAGGAGCAACAACAACAACAACAGCAAGAAAAACAACTGAAACTGAATCACGTATCGCAGCGCTGCCACGGCGCATGATAAATTGTCAACGCGCTGACGTTTGTCTGCAGCGATTTAAAAACTACTTAAAATGTAAATGTTGTTTCGCTGTTGCTGTTGTTGTTGCTACTGTTGTTGTTGTTGCTGTGTGGTGACATGGGGGGTGGTGAGTTTTATGCACACGTCGCAGCAGGGATGGAGGCAGCGACGCAGCGCTGACTGTGAAAATCATGTTGTTGATTTTGAAAAAAATATGTGTAAAAATGCGCTATTGTAAATAACGGCACATAAACACGCACTGACTGAGAGACTCGCTTGAATGACTGAGTGACGCACTGTTTGACGCACTGCTTGACGGACTGCTTGACAGACAGATAGCAGTAGCAGAGGCAAAGAGCGGCAGGCAGAGGCAGTAACAGAGGCAATAGCAGAGGGAGTAACAGAGGCAGAGCTGTGAAGGCAGAGGAAGACGAGTAAGAGAGAGTGGCAGAGGCAGAGGTAGAGGTAAGGGCAGCGGCAGAGCAGAAGTACCAGAGGCAGAAGCAGAGATATAGACGCGAGCAGAGGCAGAGTTGGCTACAGTGCCGAGGGCAGCGGCAGCGGCAGAGTAAGAGAGAGGAGACTGATGACGGCGCATTGTCAACAGTCAGCACTAACAATCGACACCGACACACACACACACAGACAAACACGCACTACTTGTGTGCTGTAAAAGTGCACACTGTGCTGCAGCCACGCCTCTTCGTTTTTTACAGTTATTCCGCCCAGTGCAGTGTGCAGTTTTTGCAGTTGTTGTTAACAAATACATTACATTTCAAGTGTTAAGCTTGCACTTGGCATTCACTGGCAGCCGCCGCCTCTGTTTGCCTTGTTTGCCTGCGCACTTTTGCAGCTGAGTGTAGCCAGGCGCGCCACTCTTAACCCACCTCTGATGCCCCCCGCTCTTCCACTTGCCACCTCTGCCTCACTTCTCCACTCCTTTCATTCTGGCATACAAAGTCGCATCGCAGTCGCACAAAAGTAGGCAATGATAAGGATATCCATGCCGTAGCACGGAATATAAAACAGTTGCCGAAATAAGGCATGCAGCGAGGCAAGTGTTGTCCTCCACTTGTGTAGAGTTGTGTCAGCTGATACACCTGTCTAGTTTATGCAGCCTGTTGTTGCTGCGTTACAACGGAAATTGTGTTTGTTTGGAGTAGTAAAAGAGACAGATTTCAACTGCCTGATAAACGTGAATGGTATCTTATAGTTTCAGTTATTAAGGGAAGAGAATATTACTGTTTAAAAGGGGTTCATTGATACCTTCACATTGAAGAGAACTCTCTTTTTAGGATCTTCACATATTCTCATTAGGGGATTCCTCATTTATCCTTCCATAGTTTACAATAGTGCTGTCAATGCTTCTATAGTGGATATATCGATAGTTTAAAAGGTAATGATCATTACTATCAATAGTTTAAAAGGTAATTATTGACAATATCGATAGTTTGAATGGTTTGTAAAGGCAACTATCGATTATAACGATAGTTTAAATGGTTTTAATAGGTTACTCTTGATAATATCGATAGTTTAAAAGATAATTTACGATAATATAGATAGTTTTAAGGGTTTTAAAAGTTAACTATCGATTAAAAGGATAGTTTAAATAGTTTTAATAGGTAACTATTGAATATAACAATAGTCTAAAAGGTAATTAACAATAACATCGATAGTTCGAATGGTTTGTAAAGGTAACTATCGATAAAAAAGATAGTTTAAAAAGTAATTAACGATATTATCGATTGTTTTGATCGAACGCACCACTAGTTTCTCAGTTTTGTTATAAAATAAACTCTTATTTCGACTTCAGAAAGACAATTCTTAAAAAAACGACTTAATTGTCATCATAAAATATGTAATTCATTTCTATATATACATCTTTAATTCCTGCACAGTCTAGAGATGTCTCTTGCATACCACCTCTGTCCAGGAAGTCTTGCTTCACTCCTCCACAGTTCATTAAAGTCAGCAGCACAAAGAGATGCCTTTCACTTCTAGCTTCTTTTTAGGCAATTCAAACTAAAGCTAGTTCCAGCTGACACACTATATCGCTTTAGTGATTAGGCACACATACATTGAAGACGTATCGAATGCTCCTGATGGACAGACCCCTTGTTTAGCAAGTCTCACTACTGACCCCAACGCAGCTAATCGCCCAAAAGTTTCACCCTAATTGCGCTTGCTCAGGCTGAGGCTGAGCTATAAATTCCGCTGTCAAAATACTTGACAATTGATTAATTGAAATTGACTTTGGAAAGTTGCCTGATAAGCGGAGCCATGGACGTTGTCCAGTATCAACCAGTAGGGTGAGAAGGGGGAGGGCGGGCCGGAAGTGGGCTGTCAATCAGCTGTAACCGCACACACGCCATGCCACGTCGCCATGTCGCGTGGTTGATGAGCCAAAGTTCGAGCAAGAAGAAGAAGAGACATGTCTAGCACTCAGAGACTCATCAAACAATAGCTCAAGCAGGAGCAGGGGGCGTGGCAGGGAGGGGGTACGTTCAAATTAACCAGAACTAGTTAAACAGCAAAGTTTGCTCTGGCGATAAACATCGCAACAATCGGAAAATGTTTCTCTCCTATCGAGTTGACAGCTTAAATAGCTGGGCAAAGGCAAGGCGACAAGGGGGCGTGGCAACAGGGGGGCGTCTACAATATTTTTATTTATTTCACAATTTTTTATATGCGACGCGTTGCGATGCCAGGCAGGACACGCACCACATGCCACACGACAAACAAATAAATAAAAACTCAGTTTGGGCTGCAGCAAAAAAAAAGAGAAAACTTAACTCAAGTCACAACGAGTCACGAGCAGCGCAACTGCAGGAGGTGTGGGGGAAGGGGAAGAGCAACGGTGGGGGCGGAGTCAAGGGTCAGCGTGTGGGGGTGCGCGTGGAGCGTGTGTTTTACAAGTCTATTAACTTGAAGCGCTTATCTAATGCTGACAGCAAGTTTTTCACTTTGCCAAAGTTTTTCTTACCACACTCACACACACACACACACACCCTCGCACAACTTCCGTACACTCTGGGGGGGGGGGTGGCATTAACTTGCCAACTGCCAACAGCGAACTGCGAACTGCTGCGAACTGCGAAGCTGGCAACAGTTCAAATGTTGTGGCAAATGCCGCACATGTCAATCATTTGTTTGCCATTTTTCTTGCCACCAAAGCCGAAAATGATACGCCAGACACCCATGCATAATATATGGCAGTCTATTTCCCCAATGTTCCCTTCCCCACCCCTCCCTCTGCTACTCCCTGCCACTGTATTGCTGTGGAGTGAGGCTTCCACTAAGCCTTGGGTTACTTTTCTATTATTGGCCGCGTCTCTATGGCAAATAAAGGTTTTGATTTCTTTTTATAATGAAATAAATAAATAGTGAAATATATGATTTGATTTCCTGGTAAAAGGAATATACTATATTTATATGATGTATTCATTAAAACTATTACTAGTATTATTATTTTTATTCATTTATAACATTGTATATCTTTACTGCTTCTACTCTTCTTATTTATCTTTTTCAACTGCACCTGCAATTGCATTGATCAGGCTAAAGTTATCAATCTTTCTCCCCTCAATTTTCTCACTTCGTCTGCTTCGTCGCCACTTAAAGCATGTAATTTTCCGGGCGGACAGTGAAAGCGAAAGGGAAAGTGGGAAAGCCAACACTGTAAACTTTCACACCGCAAATGCGTATAAGCAATTTCTGATTTGCAGTCAGCAGATAAAAGCTCAAAGGATACAACTTGTTGGCCAGCCAAATGGTCAAGGGAAGTCCGGCCAGAGGGGGAGGAAGGAACAGATACAGAGAGAGAGAGAGAGAGGGGGAAGAGGCGGGGGGAGTGGCTGCTCGCTTCATTAAGCAGCAAGTGCTTTCCAGCCGCACTTCGTCTTCTGCTGCTTCTTCTTCTTCTTGGTCAGCACAACTTGCCTTGGCCAAATGCTATTTATGAGCTCGAAATGGGCGTGGCACGTGGAAGCTGCAGCTGGAGAAATCCGTAGGACACTTTTCAATGAGCGTGGCGCATTATTGTTATTAGTTTCAGGTTGCATTCACATAAAAACTTGAACGAGTGCGCCGAGTGTCGTTGCCAACAGTGTTGCATAACAAGCCAGAGAAAGAGGGGGACAGGGAAGAGATAGAGAAAGGTAGAGAGAGCAGAAGAGAGAGAAGAACAGGAGGAAGAGGAAGAGCTTCCTCTGGCGATGCTATCAGTGCGCATTGTTGTTGCAACTGTTGCTGCAACATGTTGTTGATAATAATGCTGTCGTTTGACTATGTTGCCATTGTTGTGAGTTGCCAACAGAAAGGGGGGAGAGAGGAGGCAGGGGGGAGGCAGCAACAATAACGTCAGCTTAACTAAATGAAGGTCCAAGTGTCATGGATGCTTCTCAACTTTGACACGACAACAGCCCAAACTCTGCTCTGTCCTTGCTCTCTCTCCAGGATTGAGGTTGAGCTTGCAGTTGAGGGTACCCAACTCTGTCTTGCTGCTACCCCTACCCCCCCCCCCTCTTCCTGTCTGGCACTGACTGTCGCTGCTGCCGGATGCGGGTGCTTTGTAGTGATTGCAAGTACCCGAGCAACTTTTATGTCAATCTGCAGTTGTAAAACTTACTCGACAAACTCAACTCGGGGCAATAATCGCATGCCAACGGTTGGCAACGAGCTGGCAACTCTGCCAGGCGCAAGGGCGTGTGGACAGCCACGGGGGGCGTGGTCAACTGCGAATGCAAATAATAATAATAACAATTGTAATAATCAATTGAGTAGTGCAGAGATGTACGTGTTCTCGCAGGGTTGATTAGTTTGACTAGGGATTGAGGGAGGCAGCATGACAGAAGAAGAAAGCAAAGAAGAAAACAGTGAAGAATCCTGAGCTTGTACTCCCTGCTGGGGTTATAGCTGTCTGTTCAGTGCAGTTATTCTAAGGATATGCATAATTTTGCCTGCACTGCTCGACCTTTACTCGTTGAGCCACCTTTATTAAAGAGCCTATGCGGAACGTACTGTCAGTATGAGCTTCGTTATCTCGGGCTTCAACTTACAGAGTCTGCAGAGCGCATTACTCTTTATTCCTAGTTTGCTAAGGTATGATCTAGCTTTAGTCTATAGTGTTCTGTAAGTAGCCCTGTAAGGATGCTCACTGTATCCTTATTCGGCTTTATTATCTGCATAAATCTCTAGAAGTTGTAGCAGCTTAAAAGATAATTCGGTTGACGCAGGCCTGCTGTTCATTTCCAGTCTCCTCCAACACCTTTGAATAATTTCTTTCTGCACTTCTCTTACCACAGTTCTGGCTTCTTCTACTATACATTAATTCTTTATTTCCTTCTACATTTTCTATATTTATACATGAATTTTAATTGAATCCCTTCTGGTTTTATCTATGTATCTGATAACACAAATTGTATCAATCAATATCAGTTATATATATTATAATCTATAGAGTTGTTCATCTTTATTCCTCACATTCTTTTGTGTTATTCATAATAAATAAATTATACATAGCACATCATTCGAGCATGATCGATTTAATGAACAATCCAGCGCAGTGTAATCAACTCTGCCAACTCCCCTTTTCTCCTCTCCCTCTCCCCCGCCATTATAAACATGCGAACAACAAACTAATTGACGTTTGTTTTGTGCTTCAAAAGAAATTGTTGAACTGTTCTGCTTCTGCCTTTGTCCCACTGTCCGTGCTGCCATGTCTGGCAGTTGCGCTCAAATGGCGCCAAAATAACTGTTAAAATAAAAGAAGCAAGCGACAGAGAGAGAGGGTGAGAGAGAGAGCGAAAGAGAGGGGAAGAAAGGGGAGAGAAAAGCAAGGCAACTGGCGCAGCAACAAATTGCAGTGCCATTCTCTTTGATTTAAATGCAGTTTTATGGTCAGGCGACGGCTGGGCGCAGGGGGGCGTGGCCGTTGGTTGGCGAGCGTCGAGTTCATTTCCATGTGCAAAATGCTGCGCATTTTTGTGTGTCATTTACAGCGCCAGCAACAACAACAACAGCAGCAGCAGCAGCAACGACTTATTAACGCGCAATGGCAGCATTGAAATTGACCGCAACAACAACAATGGAGGAAAACAATAACAACAGCAACAGCAGCAACAACAATAGGGCAATAACAACAACAACAGCAACTGCAACAGCAGCAGCAAGAGCAGCAGCAACTACAACAACAGCAACAACAACAGCAACAACAACAACATGACGCGTTGACGTTGCTGACGACGACAAACGGAAGCGGAAACGGCAAATAAACGCACGAGCGCTGACGTGAGTATGCGCTCTCTCTCTCTCCTCTCCCTCTCTGTTTATCCCTCTCTCTCTCTCTCTTCCCCACTCCCCTCTCTCTTCCCCTCCTTCCCTTCCTCTCCCTCTGCCGCTCTTGCAACTTGTTTGCATGCAACGTGCATTTATCTGGCGCGCTGCAGACCTGCCACGCCTCACGGCCGCACGCTGCAGCCAAAACATTGCGGTCGTCGGCGGCCCGGTGCGACGCGGCGCGGCATGTTGCATGTGCCACAAGCGGTGGCGCGCTTCGTCTCGTTCGTCTTGCTTGAATTCCATTCTCATTCTTCTTTTTTTTCTCTTCTTCATGGTTTTTTTTTTCACTTTTTGTGGCGCCATTGGTTGCATGCACCGCCAGGATTTCTCTGCTTAATTTGTGGTTTTCCAAGTAAACAGCGCGTGGCAAGTGCAATTGAGGTTGCCACTCCGTGTGTGTGTGTGTGTGTGTGTGTTGCACGAATATTCCGAGAAACTCTTAAATATGATTATGGCACAAAGGGGCGCTGACAGCTGCAGCTGCAACTTGCCACATGATTTGCTGCATGTTGCAAGATGTTGCTGCGTTATCTGCAAAAGACTCTCGAACTGTTTTCGCTTTAATTGTCGCACATACCACAGTGGCATGCATGCAACAAGGTGCAACTGAGTCCTCCTCCTCCCCCCTCTTCATCTCCACGTACGCCGCCAGCTATGTCGGCCATTTGCAATTACATAGAAAAATGCGCCCGCAGCGGAAATGGCCACAATGCAAAGTGCAGGTTCAGTTGCAGCAACAACAACAGCTGCAAATAATAACAAACCATGTGGCAGCGTAGTCCCCCTCTTCCCCCTTTGCCTTGCCCCCTTCAACAGTTTGTGAAATGAAATGCGCCATTTGCAATTGTAGTTTATTTAATACATGCCACAATTAGTGTACATTGTGCACGCGAACCAACACACACACACACACACAGTGACACATGCTATGTGGCACGCGCGCTGTGCTGCGTCGTGTTGTACACACACACACAATTTGAGGCACACCGAAAGCTGCAATTGAAGTTGTCGCAGTTCTCATGTCATTAAACGGCAACCATTTGGATTAATTTCGCGTATTAACAAGCCCCGCAACAGCCCATAAAAGTCATGTAAGCGTTATTATGCTTTCTATATATTCAACGATGGTGCAGCACGATCTGCAAAGAGTTGCAGTTGCTTAATTAGTGTGATTTCTAAAACTAATTGAGACATTTGATTTCATTTGTATACTAAAAAGTCAATGGAACTCAGTATTAACTTACTTAAACTTACTTAATATTATTTGGCAATTATTATAGCGGGCAAAATTAACTTTTTTTCTTTATAATCCCTTCAATTTCTGTTAAAAATCTTAAATTTAACTAAACAATTTAATTAATTCACTCAGTGCCCATAAAAGCATGCTATAGTTTTTGTAATAATTTATTTACGCAGTGCCCACAAAAGTATGCTATAGTATTGTTTGCAAATCAACTCCCTGCCTCATTACTTTCATTGCTGCCCAATTTCCATTGATTAATGTCACTCCCTCCTACCTTTACACCCCAAATATATGCCCCATCGATTGATCAATTATACCCATAATTATGCCGGCCAAGTTATCACTGATTGTATCCATTAAGATCGACTACAATTTGCCTGTTAAACAGATTCCAGTTGCAGGGCCTTTTCCTTTGGCAACAAAATCAATTATTAACTCATTATTTAATGCAGCCTAAATCAATTTTTACGAGCACCCCGGCACAGTTGTTAATTGATTTTTAAGTGTTCGACGCCGCGACACGAATGACTGCACGCACGCATGATAATCAACTACAGGGTGTATCAGGTTATACTTTGTTGAAGGAGGGTATCGAAAGCAACTGCATAGAGAGAACTCTATGTAGTGTACAGTTTAATTTATTATATTGTAAATTATAATAGAGTATAAGCATTGTAAATTATAAATAATATAAGCTATAAAGCGCTATAAATATATGATATATATTATCGATATACAATCGATTAAAGACAATAGTAAGAAGTGCAGCCAACTTCATTCGAAATAAGGTAGGCTGCGCAATGCATATTCCACTTTGTTTACTCCTCTAAAGTGACATTTGTTTAATTTTCACTGTACAACAGCGCTGTACAAGCAAATAGGTATACATACACATTAATTTACATATGTATATGTATGCACACTCACACACACTATCACACAGATAGTTAAGCATACGCACACACACAGAGTACACCATAAATAAAAGCGTTAAAGTAATCAATAATAAAAGCCGTTTTTATGCTGAACGGCACTTAATTTTTTGCCTCAACTAAATGCCAATTAAAATGCGTAATTATTTTTTAATGGCATTTTGTGGTCAATATCCGGCGAATCATTTCACAAATCCTTTAGCTCGCTGCTGCGCTGTCGATGACGACGATGACGATGACACGGACACGGACACGGACACAAACACGGACATCAAAGTGGACCTGAAGGGTGGAGGGAGAGGAATAAGAGCGAACGTCTGCCCGTCGACAATTACGCGACTAGTTTTATGGGGATCGGCAGTAAGTACACGTTGCAAGCACTCGCATTACGAGCATGACGAGCGAATGTCAAATTACGAAGCACCACAAGCAAGAGAAGGTGAAGGAGCAGCAGTGTGCACAGCAAGGGGGAAGACAGGGGGTGGTAGCAATATCAATTGCACAGGGTCCAAATCGAATTCGAATGACATGACTTGTCAAAGTGCGGCGCCCGAGTGTCAGCCAAGTTACTCACTTGGCTCACTTGGCCAAATTGCAGGCGATTGCAGCATAAAAGCACTCACTACACATGTACAAGCAATTGTAGAGGGGGAAGGGGCACGGGGCATGGGACAGCAGCAGTGGTGCTGCGGCACTTGCTCAATGAAATTCGAGCAATCATCGCCGTCAACAATTGCGACCCCGTTGACGACATGCCGCAAGTGACAATCATTTATATTTAATAAACAACTAACGCATGCAGCAACACGACACAGAGCGAGGGTACAGGAGAAGGAGCAGAGGGAGGGGGAGGTGCTGAAGTAGCTGTTACGCCCCTTTGATTGCTGTCTTGCTACGGTTTTCGTTGCAGCCCGGGGACATGTCCAAGACAATGGGCAGCGTCGACATCGTCTCAATGCGATAGAAACGGTTTATCATGCATTTTGTGTTGTTGTAAATCGAATCGCCTGAATAATGCAGCAGGTACACGCAGCAGAGCAGAGCAAAGGCAGAGGAAGAGCAGAAAGTGTGGCAAGAGCAGCGGCAGCAGCAGCAGCAACTCTCAGTGTTCTGGGGGTGGCAAAGCGATCAGCGTACAAAGAAAATAAATAAGCAAGCATGAAAACGAAGCACGAAAACGAAAAGCAACAGAAACTGGATAAGCTCTTAGAGGGAGTATTAGACGAGTGGTTGCCCTATAAAATTGAACTTACCTTTTAATTTCTAAGACGCTTGCTAGAGCTGATAAGCCATAAATGGAACTGTTATCGATAGTGTGTATGTTAAGTTCTCCATTTCGATATTTTTAAATGCTTAAAATATCGATTGAAATCTCTATTTAAATACTGAAATATCGATTGCAACCCCTTAAAACTTTAATACTGATTTTGAAACTCGATAAATCCCCATTTTGCAATTCGATATCATCCTCTGCTCACACACTTTATAACTATGCAGGGTATCATCACAAAAAGACAAAAGGAATATGCTGGACACAAACCGTTGCGCTTCGGGCGGCATTCAAATTGAATATTGAAAGCACAAAACTGCCAAACGCTTGAATTATGCATTAATGATGTGTCTCGCTCCGTTAAGCGGTCGCTGGCGTGGCAGGTGAAGGGTTTGAGCGTGGCAAAAGTAAAAGGACAACACAAGACAATAGCAATACGTCGTCCACACTGGACACGGGGACCACACTGAATACAGTATAAGGGACACAGTGCACACAGGACACTGCCCAGTGCCCACTGGCTACTGGCTGCGATGGCTGCTTATTAATTTTTTATGCGTCTGCTATTTTTATGGTTGACATGAAAGCGCTTCGCCCGAAACATTTTATGTCTGCCCCGCGTCATTTCTCCCCCATCTGTGTGTTAGGTGGATTTGTATAGTTCTGTTCTGTTCTTCTGTGTGCTTTTCTATTTCGAGTGCATTACTTTCCCTGACATTTGAATAGTAAAAGAGACGACGGGGGAGATTCATTTGCGGTCAGTTTGCTTTTTATTTATTTGGCAATTACAGTTGGCTCAGTTCGAGCTAAGCTGAGCTTCGTGCACATGGATCTGTGGTGCAATAAATCAATTATTAAAGACAGCATTTGTACAATATATGTTAAGTAATAAATCAAAAGTACTTCGGTTACTTATGCAACTTTATATTTTCTGCATTTAAATGGCCAACATCTTTCTTACGCATCTTCAAATGCAGTCTTAGCAGAATACTGCTACTTAACAGCATTGACTATCGTTTACTCAGTTATCGATACTAGTATTTCTTCGCACAATTCTAGCCCTTGTAGGGCTGCTGTTAATCTGTTAAATTTGACTGTAAGATTCGCACACACATATGTACCGTACGAAACACATATTTACATACGATATTTACATAAATTCGGTGTGGGCACAGTGTGTACACCACCTGGAACGTAGAACAATGGGCGCCACACTGAAATCAGTTGACAAAAGACGTTAATTACCGGCATTAGCTCAGGCAAGGCCTGAAGCGCAGGCAGGCCAAGCTTATCGGCTCTAAAAATTGAGAGCCGACCAAAATTGTCATGGAAAGTATGCCCAAGCTGGGGAGGCGTATGTAACCTGTGGCAATACCGCGTAAAACTCATTACATACCACATAACATCGCCCCTGCCCAACCACACACTCACACACAGACACGCAGTCAGGCACTCAGGCATACGCGCCCACGCACAACTGGTGACCGCAACATGTTGTAATGCGTCACAACGTTCCCCTCCCCCTTGCAACACTTGCCTGCCACATTGCGCTATCAACATTTGCCTGTAAGTGGAGCCCGTATTTTATTCTGGACTAGAATTTCAGCAGGCCAGCTGGGGAGGAGAATGGAGGTGAGGGTCAATGCTTTAAACAATCAACACTGCAAGAGGACAAAGTTGATGTCAGCACGCTAATCTGTCAGTCATTGGGACAGGGATATGAGGCGAGCCACTTAAGGAACCCCGGCGACGAAGTTGCGCCTCGCCGCGCAACAGTTGAATGTGATAAGAGGATAATAACGATAATAATGACGAAGACGAGGATGGTGATAATGATGATGCCGAAGACAAAGACAAGCATGACTATTAGGCAAAGGGGCAGGGGCAGGGGCAGGGAACCTCATCCGCTGCTCTGGTGCAACAATAACGCGCCACAAAAGCTTCATATCCTTTGAAATGACAAAAATTTGTTGCTTTCAGTGGCGCTTGACGCGCTTGCTCCACTTGACAGCTTTTCCTTAGACGCCGAGGAGAGAGAGAGAGATGAGGACGCGCCTTATCAACTATGCAAGGCTTTGTCTAAATGATTGCGTGTGCGGGTGTGTGTGTGTGTGTCTGTGTGTGTTGCCACCAGCAGAGTACGCCCTATGCTGGCTGCTGCAACCTGTTTTTCGTTGCCGTCTTTTGTTGCGCTTAATGAATTTTACGTAAATTTTACGAGCGTTGATTTCTGTCAGAGCAACACCGACATCAGCCACACCCCTCTCTCCCCCCGCCCTGTGCTTTGCATCACCCGTCCAGGCTATTAATCTACACTTTAGCACAACCCTCAGTTCCGTTAGTTGGCTGGACAGATGGATGTGTGAGTGTGTGCCGCTATGTGTGCGTGTGTACGTGTGCATGCTCATAATGACAAGTTCAACAACAACTTAGCATTGTCTTCGACGAAGGACGGACGTGAGACACCCTGACATTTGTTTGCTCAAGTTATGCAAATATTTTTACAGTCAAGAAGTTTTTGTTTAATTGCATATTTTGACTCGCATTACGCGTGTCATAAAGCAAGGATATGAGGCTTACTCCGGGTGAGGGTAAAGTTCAGAATTAACTTACCGGTGGAGTGGGGTAATGAGCTGAGACTGCTGACAGCGCTATGTATGCATTGCATACCTTAGATATTCCATATATAATGCGGTAAATACGCAACGATGTGAGAAAGTTAAAAGATTAACGGACATTTTACAAAACAAACCCTCAGTGCGCCATTGTACGTAATTCTGAGGTGTGTACACACTGATTACAACAGCTACTGATATATCGATATTTATTATTAACAGCAGGCTGTGCTCATTTTGCGTTGCGTAAAACTTTTTTGCGTTTTTAACAGTGCGAGTTAACATTTTGTTTTGCGCATTGATGCGCGCACGATTTTAAATTGCAATTTGTATTATCTACATTTAGGATTAGCACAAGTAGAGATTGAGATATTGTTTAGGGCTTAGGTTAATGAATGATATTAAACTAGGGTAATATAAACGAATAAAAATTGTGTTTCAAGATAATTAATGTACGATTAGGTTAGCCGTTAACCTCTAAGAGGTGATTTAAATCCTTATGAATTATCTTTATAAGTATCCTTTTATTGTTATTCTTTATATGTATTCTGACTGCTGATTATATATTTTTGCAAAAGCAGCATATGTATTTACTGCCTTTGTCTTCCTTTAATTGTTCTGCAATTTCACAATTTTCGATAGTTTGGCATCGATGGTTTGCTGTTAAGAGAAATGATTAAATTATCGATATGACCAGAACTATTCTGCGTTTGAGAAGATCAACAAGATGGGTACTTCGCTAGCACCTCGGGAATCTGGCGAGCACATTGTGCGCCATGCGAAATATTTAAAAGTTCTACTCGAAGGCATTAATCGTCTGACCGAGGAGATTGTCAGCGGTGTAGTAGGCGAGTATCAACTATAATTAAAGACATTCCATGTGCTCATATACTAATCTGAACCGTACATATGATATAAACAAACAGCGAAACGCATCGATGTCGCAAACTTCTCCCAGCACGAGCTGCACCCAAAGCCAACGGATGCGCATGCCGCCAACTGGGTATTCATTGTGGATACGTTGAACTTTTGCTTTTGGACGCCGGGTGAGTTGTGCAAGTTGTTTACCTCGAGCAATAAACTTATAAAACACTCGGCATCTGTCGCAGATAACTATACAAAGTATAAGGTAAACGGTTACACGGGATACTTTGCACTGTGTGCGGCGATTAATCGTGCCCTCGACGATGGTTTGGATATCACGAATCCAGAGTTCTATGCAACGCTTGATTTGGACACGTTGTCGAAGATATTTCGTCCTGATGATGCCACCACCAGCATTCCGTTGCTAGAGAAGCGTCTGGAGTGTCTGCATCAGGTGGGAGAGCGTCTCAATAGCAAATGGCAGGGACAGTTCGAGAATGTCATCAATGCGGCCAACAAATCAGCGGTAGCTCTGCTGCAGCTGATTGTCGATGAGTTTCCCTGCTTTCGGGATGTGGCCCAGTTTGCTGGCAAAGATGTTTCCATACTGAAGCGTGCGCAGATACTTGTGGGTGATGTGTGGTCCTGTTATCGCGGCGAAGGTCTTGGTTACTTCGAGGACATTGAGAAAATCACCATGTTTGCAGATTATCGCGTTCCTCAGGTGCTGGTTCACTTTGGCAGCTTGGAGTACACGCCCGAGTTGCTGGAGCTGCTCAAGAAGGACACAATCATGCAGAACGGTGATGCCATGGAGGTGGAGATCCGTGGTGCCTCCATCTACATCATCGAGCAAGTCAAGGATGCCGTTGTAGAGACACTGAAACAGAAACATCCCGACGTGGACAGGCGCAATGTCAATTCCATACTTATCGATCAATATCTATGGGATTATAGACGCGCACATGCTGCCGAATTGGAGTACATTCCATTCCACAAAGTGATGAGCATTTACTACTGAACTCTGAATCTCTTGAATGAATAAAGTTGGTTTACTTCTCGAGAAGTATTGTATAATGATATATATTGCTATCTATTGTAATTGCATTTATTTCTAAGATATGCTGTATTATTTGGTCAGGTAGATGTACTGTAACCTTGTAGATCTACTGTATCCCTTGCTGAGCTTAAAGCTCCCTATCTAGACCATTTATTCTCAACAAATCCTTCTTCGAATTCATAGCAAAAGATTTTCTGTATTTTTGTCTATAAAACCTTATAGCTGTTACATCTGTTTGTCTCAGAGTCACAGATCATTCATATTCACTGAAAAGAAGAGTATGAGTATTTAAATCATATCATCACATTTGAAATTAACTTCCTGATTTTAACAATGCTACGGTTGATTGATTATACTCATTGCATGTTTATTATATATAAAATATGTGCAGGGCAAAGAAACAGTAAAAATTTAACGATTCAATTTACAGATTAAATCAAAATGTAAAATCGTCTTACAAGTCAAGATTTAACATAAAGAAAGGTTAATATAATATGAATACAGATCCAATTTCAACTATGTTAGAAATCGGGATATTATTGCTCAACAAAGTATAATAAATTAATGAAGAATATGATTAAATGTCTGCATAGTTAAACTAAGAATTCCCTTTCTTAATTAACCACACACCAAGAAGGAAAGAAAACTACTTGATATATGTATGTAATATTTATTAATTAAAAGGTTCATACATATGTACATACATATACATACATACATTAGAATATATATGTATATACTTTTAGAATACTAGACAATCTATTCCCAACGTAAAGCTGATCTTCTCTGCTTTGTCGGCCGACTAACCTTCAAAATGCAATTGTATTGAAAAGAAAGAAATCCCTTGTCTGCAACAGACAATCGACTGCGTTGGAGGCAGACTATATACACACATATGTACTATAACTATTACTCAACTGGTGTCTTACCCCAAGCCGCGACGAACTAAGGTAGTCACAGTCAATGGCGCGAACTGTGGATTGATAAGCGCGACAATTAAACGCGGCAGCGACGTGGCAGCGAAACGCGGTCGAGAGTTTAGGGTTACCCGTGTGGGGGGTAGAAAACGACATGGCTGCCGCTGGCGGGCCACAGTTGACGGGCGAAGCTGGTCGCGTTAGGTAGTCGTTAATCGTCGCTCCACCAGCACCACGAGGCGGCTTTCCTAAGGTTTCCCAGATGATGTGTGACGTTGGAAAATGCAAATACAAAAAGCACGAATAGAGCCGAATCGAGATAAGATAAAATTGTCAGATTGAGTGTGATAAAAAGGGATTAGTGTGTGGATCTGTGAATGAAGTGGATGCTTCACTTGATAACCAAAGAAAGAAAGAGAGATTTGTCACATTTTTTTTGGACTTCATCGTGCGTTGAACTCTGCATGATGCCATTGTCGGAGGAGGGAGACACGCAGTCCAGTCTGTGCCTGGAGTGGAAGCAGCTCAACTACTCAGTGCCGGCGCAGGAGCAGAGCAACTACAGCTTCTGGAACGAGTGCCGCAAGCAGAGCGAGCAGCGCATCTTGCACGATGGTAAGATTTACTTCCTCTCTCTCGCTCTCTCAATGTGGAATGTGGGAAACCATGTGGTGCTTGCTCAATCCGTTGTGGTTTCCATCATTCATTGCAGTCAGCGGCCATCTGAAAACTGGCGACCTCATCGCCATCTTGGGCGGCTCGGGGGCGGGCAAGACCACATTGCTGGCTGCGATTTCGCAACGACTGCGCGGTAACCTGACCGGAGATGTGGTTTTAAACGGCCTGGCCATGGACAGGCATCAGATGACGCGAATCTCCAGTTTTCTGCCACAGTTTGAGATCAATGTTAAAACCTTTACGGCCTACGAGCATCTCTACTTTATGGTGGGTGTGCCTGCATCCTTTACTCCTGCATCCCAATTAGTTTCCTTGTTCCCAGTCTCACTTCAAGATGCATCGCCGCACAACCCAAGCGGAGAAGCGTCAGAGGGTTGCGGATCTGCTGCTTGCCGTTGGCCTGCGGGATGCAGCGCACACGCGCATCCAACAGTTGTCGGGGGGGAGAGCGAAAGCGTCTTAGTCTGGCCGAGGAACTCATCACAGATCCCATTTTCCTGTTCTGTGATGAACCCACTACAGGCCTGGATAGCTTCAGTGCGTATTCGGTGATCAAGACATTGCGACATCTGTGCACAAGGCGACGCATTACGAAGCACTCGCTGACCCAGGTCTATGGCGAGGATTCATTCTCGACACCCAGCGATCACAGCAGCGCCAGCAACTCCATACAAATGGAACCCATTGAGGATTCGCATGACAGTCTGCTGCAGGCCATGAAGGAGCTGCCCACACTGAGTGTGCTCAACAACAGTCCCAACGGCAGGCACAAGAAGGCGGCCATTTGCTCCATCCATCAGCCCACATCGGACATCTTCGAGCTCTTTACACACATCATTCTGATGGACGCAGGGCGCATTGTCTACCAGGGACGCACAGAGCAGGCAGCCAAGTTCTTTACAGAGTGAGCCACAGAAGAAGCTCTTCATATTTCTACCTCCATTACTTGCTCCTTCTTTGCAGCCTTGGCTTCATGCTGCCACTGAACTGCAATCCCGCTGACTTCTATCTGAAGACCCTGGTCGATAGCCAGGGCACCAAGAACGCCGGCGAGGTGCTGCGCTTGAAGTATGAGCATCAGACTGATGGACTGTACAGCGGCAGTTGGTTGCTGGCGAGGAATTATAGCGGGGACTATCTGAAGCAGGTGCAGAACTTCAAGCGCATACGCTGGATCTATCAGGTTTATCTGCTGATCATACGCTTCATGACAGAGGATTTGCGTAATATACGCACTGGACTGATCGGTTTTGGCTTCTTCATGGTCACGGCAGTGACGCTCTCTCTGATGTATTCGGGTGTGGGAGGATTGACACAGCGCACAGTGCAGGATGTGGGTGGATCGATATTTATGCTCAGCAACGAGATGATCTTCACGTTCAGTTATGGAGTCACCTATGTCTTTCCCAGTGCATTGCCCATCATCCGACGTGAAGTGGGCGAGGGCACGTACAGCCTGTCCGCATATTATGTAGCCCTGGTGTTGTCCTTTGTGCCAGTGGCCTTCTTTAAGGGCTATGCCTTTCTATCGGTGATCTATGCATCGATCTATTATACACGCGGATTTCTACTCTACATTACAATGGGCTTCCTCATGAGTCTCTCTGCCATTGCGGCCGTTGGCTATGGTGTCTTCCTCTCCAGCCTCTTTGAAACTGACAAAATGGCCTCGGAGTGTGCGGCGCCATTTGATCTGATATTCCTGATCTTTGGCGGCACCTACATGAATGTGGATTCCATACCGGTGCTCAAGTACTTCTCGCTCTTCTTCTACTCCAACGAGGCGCTGATGTATAACTTTTGGATCGACATCGATAACATTGGTGGGTGGACGGTGAAGGGATTATAATTATTATTACATTTTGCAGAGAAAGTATCATAGTGCAGATCAGTTGTAGCACAGCGAGCAGAGTTACGTCTTTTGTGGACCGTCGTTAACTTAAGCGATAGCATTTGCCAAAAATGTTTTCATTAATCAAGAACGAAAGTTAGAGGTTCGAAGGCGATCAGGTACCGCCCTAGTTCTAACCATAAACGATGCCAGCTAGCAGATCTTTCGTCGAGGAACTTCATCCTGTGCAGATGTTTTCTCTTAATCCATATCAAGGCTGAAGATTCGCAGAGAATGGGCTTGCAAGTTTCGTCTTCTTCTTTAAGAATTGAGATCCATTTAAACGTGCCTCTCCCTTTAAATTGTCTCCAACTGCCTTGAGCGACCTTGTCAAACATCTGCCCCCGTAAAGCAATTTTATAAATAGCTATAAAAAGTTGATAAGCTAGAAACTGGTGGCAAGAAAAGAACTGAAAGAAAGAGAAATGATGTATAAATGCATCTAATTGAGTCAATTCTCATGCTCTCACTCTTCTTACTCCGTCCTCAGATTGTCCAGTCAACGAAGAGCATCCATGCGTAAAGACCGGCCTGGAGGTGCTGCAACAGGCCTCGTATCGCACCGCTGAATACACCTACTGGCTGGACTGTGTGAGTCTGCTGATTGTGGCGCTGGTCTTCCACATTGTCTCGTTCCAGCTCTTGCGCAGATATATCAATCGCAGTGGTTATTATTGAGTACAATTTATTCCAACTTTAAATCACTTACAGATCTACATTTGTATATCATTCGACCACATATCATTATCATCATCATCATTGTCGAGTGGGGAAAACAAGATTTATACAATTTCTTACGTAGCTTAATTAGTTAAAATTTTCAATTTTAAGCACAAACTTTTTGCATTCTTTATTCTCATTTTACATTTTACTTCAGCGAAATATATTGCATTCCATTTAGTTACGATTGTGTACGTGTGTAAGTACTATATAGTATGTAAGTGCAGTTGTTGTTGTCGATAGATTTAAGCTCTGATGTACTGCGAATTAAATAAATTAGGCTAAGTTACAACCCAAAAAAGTGTGGAACAAAAAAAACGTAAAAATAAATAGATTATATAACAATCCGGGCCGTGCTGTTGTTGTAGGCAGTGAGGATCAGTGAGTGATCAGCAGTGAAATTTAACTATCGAAGGTAATTTGTCGCTTTGCCTTCGCACCAGAGTCACCAATGGCGGCCAGTGAGCTGGATTGCAGCTTGCGTGCGGATCCATTGCTGTTGCTATTGCCATAGTAGGGACTTATGTTACGCTGATCCTTGCCGGTGAAGTTCTTCTGTGCCGATCGTCGCTGCTCGCAGTGCACGTTCTCGCGCAGCGCAAGACCACCAAGATTGCTCTTTGAGGAGCTGTTCTGCAGCGTCGGATTGGGTTGAATGGGCAGACGTTCCTGCTGCTTGCTGCTGAACAGATCCTCCGTCAGGCGCTCCATGAGGCTGGACTGTGAGTGCGTCGCTGTTGTTATTGTTGAGGTAGGTGTGCCCACTTGGCTTTGACCCATTTGACTGAGTCCAAATGAATCAATGGAGTTCTGACTGCCGAACAGATTCTGCATAGAACCTTCGGCCAAGCTACGCGAGAGTGACATCTGCGATAGAGACTGCGAGCTGCTCTGCGACATGAGCAGCTTGCGTTGTGCAAACTCTTCGGGTCCAATGTAGCCGGAGAGACGCGTGCTCGACTGTCGCTTGGCCTCGCTCTCGTGACTGCGTGCATGCAGGTAGATATCATCAGGCTGCTTGCCAGCAATGACACTGAAGGCGTACTTCTTGGCCAGCCTGGGAAAATGGAGGAGACATATGTGAGCAAAGAGATTGGCAAAGGTTGCTCAAACCTTACCTGAGCAACGTTTCGCTGTTGCTTGTCGAGTGGCCCAGATAGAACTCCTGAAAGATGCGCTTCACAATCCGCGCCAGATCCGCCGCGTGTTGTCGGAAATTCTCATGCTTTGCCGAGATTTTCTTCTCCTGCAGCGCCTGCGATACGGCCCAGAGCAGTTTCTACAGAAAGTGAAGAGAGTTAGTCGAGGAAGGGTTATAAACAGGCGCCTGCCTACTCACTTTGCGCTGGTTATCCGTCATGCCACTCTGCGGCGTTGCACTCATCTCGGAGTGTGCACGATGCAGCAGTTTATTGCTCGCTGGCGTTGTTGTGCTGCTGTTGCCAGTCAAGCAGCTGCTGCTGCCACTTAGGCCGCTGCTAAATCGCCCCAGGCTCGCCTGCTGCTGTAGGCTGCTAACGATGCTGCCAGACTGCATGGCTGTGGAGGAACCAGCTCCAATGCAAAAGCTCTGACTTTTAATCTTCAGTGCACGCGGCGTCAGACCATTGCCAGCAGCACGAAATAGTTTGCTGCTCTGACTCGCAAGATCAGCAACATCGTCGTCATCGCAGGCATTACGCTTTCGTTTGAGCAGCGTCTCCAGCTGACTGCTAATGCTGCTGCTGCTGCCTTGTCCATTGTCGGGCGAGAAGAGTGCACGTTTGGATCTCTCCACGCGATTGGCAATCTCTGGCTTGAACAGCGGCTTTGGTGGCTGCAGCAACTGCTCTTGTGTGGACTTTGCGGGGCTTTGGAATAGCGCACGTTTTGAAGTTTCACGTGTGGGTCCCGGCTTGATGAGATCGGTGCGAAAGAGGCGCTTGCGTGCCGAAGAGGACGGAGTTTTGCGAACTGCAAGAGGAAGGTGAGTCAATTGGATATAGTACTATTTGAAAAACACTTACTCTTCTTTTTTACTGCCGGGAGTTTTACGTTTTGGTGTCGCTTTGCGTTTGTTCCGCTCTTTTCTAAATGTTCATAAAGAATATAATGAGTTGAAGTCAATTGATCGATGGCTATGTACATACTTCTTATCCAGCAAGATCTGCGGGCCCATTGAGTTGTTCAGCCTGATGGAATTCGTAGCCAGATTAGCGGATGAGAAAATGGCGCGACGCTTTGCCAGATGACTCAGACGATTCCCTGGCGACTGTGTGAGCATTCTATGTGGGGGAAGAAAGAGAGAATATTGTATAAGTATCGATTACTTGGTATTTCCCTTTAAAGTACGCACTTCATGCGCATGTTGCGCTTCTTGGCACTGGAAGGTGAACGCACATAGGATGTGGCAGTCTCGGCGCCCACATAACGCTCCACCACAGACAGACTGAGATATTCGTTTTGTTCTGCCGCCTTGTTCAAGTTGAAGCTGCAGGAAGAGGAGCTTAGAAGTTAATACAATAGTTGCGAGTAATTCTAGGCACTTGTACCTCAATCCATGATGACGCACTCCAAGTATTTCGCGCCAGCTCATGCTCTGCGCTTCGGCCAGACTGTGAGTGGGCTTGAACAATGAGGGCGTGGCTGTTGCGATGCCGCTGTCTTGGTAGGTGCTCGCTGGATGATGGTCATCCAGCCAGTTGAGCACTTTAGTCTTCATGTCCACCACAGTGTTGATGATGTCCATGTCGGGCATGGTCACTGTGGGCGGTGGACGCACGCCCTGCAGGCAGCGACGTATGCGACGATGCAGCTCACGTTCACGGCGACAGTTCTCCATGAAAAGCGCACGAGGATCGTTGCTTGTCAGCTGAGTATCTTGCGTCTGCTCATCCACAAAACTAGACTCAGTTGGAGCATTGAGGGAGTAGCGTGCGCTGGCATTGAAGCTCGTCGAGGGCGCCTCGCTTACGCTTTGACTCTCTTCAAGTCCTTCTGGTAAATCATCGAGTGTTGTGCCCAGTCCCTTGTCCGTCTCATCATTGTCCTCGTCGTCCTCCTCGCTGTCCTCGGCAAACAGATCGGGCGATCGTTCGTTGTTGATTTTCTTAAGTATAAACGATTCCGAGAGTTGGTCGGACTGCGGCTCGGATGGTGCAGTCGGTGTCTCAGTCAGACTCTTGATTTTGCCATTGAAAGATAGTCCCTCCACAGGTGGCACTGCAGCAGCAGTGGCAGAAGGAATAGTTTCGGAGTCAGACATATCCACAGCATTGCAGCTATTCTCTTCGAGAATGCTGCCATAGAATCGAGGAAAGACTTTCATGCCCGGCGATAAACGTTTCTCAGAGCTAATTGTTGCCGTTGCTGGTTCCATCTCCGGCTGTGGCAACCTTAGGTACTGCAATTGTGAGCCATAAAGCTGCTTGTTCACCTGGCCGTAAGGACTGTCGCCAAAGCCATGAAATTTCGTCTCCTGGCTGCCAAGTCCGTCCGATTTGCTTCTGTTCAGTGATTTGGGCTTCAGCAGATATGGTAGATTCATATTCTCCTCGTCAGATATTTGGCCCTCATTGTGTTCACTGAGCGAAGACTGCAAAACAGAATGCGATTATTTAATTAAACAAACCACGCAAATTCTTTTCCACTTTTTCATACCCCGCTGCCAGTTGAAGGCTCCGAATCGTAGCTGTTGTTGATCTTTTGTGCCGTATTCGAATTAGTTGCTGCCATTATTCAACAGTTCAACTGCAATTATGATCAATATATATATAAATACTTTATGCTAGTTAAATTTATTGCTGCGACATTCCGCGCAATATTTTCAGGTACAGGCGCGCGCGCGTAAAATGAAAGGGGCGCGACGTGCAAATATATAAATACATATATTCAGTTATTGTTTAATCAAATTGTTTAAGCAACTTTATCTCAAGTCAATCGATCAAGATTAGAAGTGCATTTACCTTCTGAAATGTGGCACTTTTCACAAAAAACTATGCGATGCGGCGCCACCAAGTACAGAAAACGCGCGCATTGGGTGCACTTTATACACAGTCTGTTTTAATAATTTTACAGTTTGCGTTATGTTTGCTAAGGCCTTTTGTTATTGTTGTTTACTCCATTTATAAACTAAACACGCGAATTATAGTTTAATTGATTGAAATAATATGTTTTTCTAAATTCTATGCTGTGTTGCGTGCGTGAACGTGAACATCTGCCAGAGAGAAATTGGCGGCGGCTGTTGACGATGTTAATGTCGTGTCAATATCGATAAGTGACTAATATTAATAGTATCGATTATTTAATATTATTAAGTTTTCGACAGTTATTAGTTAATCGGTATTTATGAATTAAATGTACACTTAAGACAGACAAATATTGTATCCAAGTCTGTTTACTTAATATATATTGTTCAAATCTTATTTATTATTTAAAACTACATGTACTTAAAATATTCTAGTTGCTTTCTCTTGCACGATCAGCTGTTATGCTGCTGTTAAATTAACACGATGACATCTCTAGTTTTAAGAACAGCTTTTATTGCGCTATGTAAGGCTGGGTGTATGTTAAGTTGTTTACTTAGATGGACTTGGCCCCCCAAAAAATGAGGAACACTGGGTAAGTTTTTAAAAGTAGAACCCTGACAAAGCTTATAACGACTTTCTAGAAAATTAAAAGGAAAAACAATATTCATCACTGGAGCTTCGCGTGGCATTGGAAAGGCAATTGCTTTAAAAGCTGCTCGAGATGGTGTCAATATTGTAATAGCTGCCAAAACTGCTGAGCCACATCCAAAACTCTCAGGCACTATCTACACAGCGGCAGAAGAAAGTATATAAAATATATAGATGTGAACTTTGCCTGCATTATAAACTGATCTTTAACTGATTCTTCAAGTTGAGAGGGCTGGCGGCAGAGCCTTGGCCTGTATTGTGGACGTTCGCGATGAGAGCCAAGTGCAGCAGGCAGTTGCAGCTGCAGTCGATAAATTTGGTGGTATCGATATACTGATCAACAATGCAAGCGCCATTTCAAAATCATCAACACTGGAAACAGAGATGAAACGTTATGATCTAATGCAGAGCATCAATACAAGGGGAACGTTTTTGGTGTGAGTAGAAAATAAATTACGAGTATTATCAATAATTAATATATATAATGATGATATAACTCTTGTATTATGTAGATCAAAAGCCTGTTTGCCGCATCTGCTCAAGAGTGATAATCCACATATACTGAATATTTCTCCGCCGCTGAACATAGATCCGAAGTTGTTCTCCAATCATACCGCCTATACCATTGCCAAGTATGGCATGTCTATGTGTGTGTTGGGCATGTCCGAGGAGTTTCGGGATCAGGGCGTGGCTGTGAATGCATTGTGGCCTCAGAAAAAGATGCATACAGCCGCCATTGATATGTTATATGGTCCAGATGCTGCACTGTATGCCCGTAAGCCAGAGATAATGGCAGATGCAGCATATACGATCATTTGCCGCGATGCACAAAACTACACAGGACATTTCTTTATCGATGAAGAAATTTTGCTAGATGTGGGTATTAAGGACTTAACTAAATATTCCTGTCACCCGGAAAACTTGCATATACTGCAGCCGTCTATTTTCATGAAGGATGATAGGTTCTTTTCAAAACTTTAAACGTTTTTTCTGTATGTGATGAGATAAATTTAAATTTAACAGGGTGTACTGCTGCAAATCAACTGCTTTGTTAACAGTGGCGCAACAGCTCTTTACATTTATCGATAAATGTTAACAGTTTGATAACAATGCGCAGATGGCAGCACCAAAACAAACTCTTGTCGAAGTAAACATGCAGTAAATAGAGAATTTAAAACAAACTGTACATACTAGATAAATAAATGCATATAATAGTAAAATAAATACAAATCAGGTGAATACAAATTAAAATATATATAACTCAAGTCAGGGATTATATAAACAGTGTGTTTAGTTTGTTGCTTGTGCAACTCATAAGCTGTGCTGATCAGTACTGCTCGCCCTGCTGCCATGTGTTGAGAAACCCGCTAAAACTGGCTATTTTCTGTGTATTTTAGCTATGTCTGAGGAAAACAGAGTGAGCCTGCTATGGAGCTGCGCCCAAGAGCTTACCACAGAAACACACGCCGAGCGGCTGCTAAAGTCGTACTATATGTGGGTATACATATATACACCTTAGTATATACCAATAAGAGTATTGTTTATAAAATCCCCCACTCTCTCAGCAACACAAGTCGCAAGCTGGCCAAACACAATGTGCAACTGCCCGAGGATTGCGTGGGCCCTGGTCGCATGTGTGTCCGATGTGGCAACCAGTGGTCCGATGGCAACTATCAACTGCATTTGCAACCGCAACGCCTTGCGAACAATGCCAAACGGCGTAGGCTGATCGCGCAGCTGGACGCCATCAAGGCCAAGCAGCAGCCGAAGGGCATCGGACGTATGAGCACTGGAGGCCGAAAACGCGCCAAGTGGCTAAAGAAGCGAATGCTCAGCAGTGTGGTAAGTGCAAGTGCAGCATAGCCCTTCTCTCCTTGTCCCTCTTTTCCCTCTTCTTGTGTCACTCTTCCCTTTTCTATTGCCGTCTTTCTACCCTTCTCTATTCCCTTTACTCTCCTCTTCTGTAACCCCTTCTCTCTCCCCTTTTGTCTTCTATATGCCCTTCTTTCTCTGTCTCTTTCTGACCCATTTCGTTTTTTTTTTCAGGCCGTCGACTGCGCAGTCTGCAAACACAAGACAACGCTGCCGCTAGAAAAGCCCAAAAACCGGACCAAATCTGCAGCAACAACAACAACATCAGCAACAACAGCAATAACAACAGTAACAACAACTCCAGAGCCAGCCAAAAAGAAAAAGAAGAAGAAGCAACAGCCGCAGAACAGCAACAGCAACAACAAAACTAATAAAGACGTCAATGCCGGCCTAAAACTAGCAAAGCCACAAAAACAACAGCAACAAACAACGCCGACAGCACCCACAAAAACGCCAACAACAACTGCAGAAAAACCAACAACCGCAGCAAAAAGCAACAAACAAGAGAAGAAATCGAAAGCAGCTCAGTCGCAGTCGAAGTCAACGTCAACGTCAAAGCCCGCTGCTGCTGCCAAAGTGCAATCAAAAACACAAAAACAAAATGCTCTGCTGCAGTTGGCAGCGCAGCTCAGCAAATCGCACGCGACAAAAAACGCTAGCAAAACGCAACAGAATCGCTTGCAAGCGTTTCTCAAGAAAATAAAACAATGACGTTTGCAAATATATTAAAGATTGTTGTTGTTTTGCAGAGAAAGAGACAGAGACTTGTTATTGCACATAATTAAGCATTAGCGACGAGGTGCAGCGACAGCAACAACAACAGCAACTGGTTGCATGAATCAGCAGCATTGTGGCAAATCAGAGTGATAAACATAGTGAAGTTGTTGTTGTTGTCTGCTGTGGGGAACCTGTTATCCCATCGCAGCTGAGGCACGCACACGTAGTCACGCAACGTCGCAGTTATCACTGCAACTGACCAAGTCGAGGGCACCCTACGTACTGCCAATAATCTCAAGGCCAGCTCACACTTAATATATTTCTCAACATTTAATTAAAATTGAGTTGTTGCTTGTGTTGTTGTTGTCCTTCTCCCAAAAAAGGGCAAGAGGCTGTGCGTTTCACTTATCTGCCGCCAAAAAAGGAGGAGGGAGAGGAAGGACAGTCTGCAGATTGGCTTGGATTTCTAACTTGCGCCGACTGCGGGAACATCTGCCACAGTTGCTGCCTCTGCCTCAGTTGTTGCCTTCGCCACAGTTGCTGTTGTTGTTCTTCAGCTTCTTCTTGTCTTTCCCCGTGACTGCGCACATTAGTAGATTTCTGGTTTGATCTGCTTCTTTTGGCTTTTTGGGTTGGCGTAGCCTGTTTGCAGTTTTTGGTCAAGTTTAATATAAAGCAACAGCAGCAGAGGCAGCAAAGGCAGCAGCAGAGGCTGCAATGGCAGCAGCAGAGGCAGCGGGGGCTGCAAAGTTAGTGAGAGCGAGGCGACCGCAACGTTTGCATTTAAATTACAATAACAAATTCGCATTTTCGGCTTTATGCAATGCAAGCAAACAACAACAGCAACACTTACTTCCAATAAGAACAACAACAAGAGCAGCAGCAAAATCACTGACCGACTGAGAGAGAGAGCGCGCAATGTCTCACTCTCTGCGGTTCGCCTTTCCTGCGTACTCTCCCGGCTTCGGTTTGTGTCTGCTGCGTACTCTCTCGGTTTCGGTTTGGCTCTGCTGCGTGCACTTCTAACTTCGTTTCGCCTCTGCTGCATGCACTCCCGACTGCGGCTCTCCCACGAACTGTGCTGCAGACACGCAGCAAAGGCAGCGCTGGGCAGTTCTAGCAGCGATTTGTCTCTCTCGTGCGTGTGTGCTCGCAACTTCGTCTGTAGCTGAGGCTCTCCCACGAACACGAAGGCACACGAGAGCAGCGCAGCACTGACTGCAGACAGGCAGCGCCGCTTGAGCAGTTCTAGTCTCTGCTGCTGCCATTCAGTTGCGTTCGTGTGTTTCACGGTCGCGCACACACAAAATAAGTCGCGCTTTAAAGCTCTCTTTTTGCTCTTGCTGGCTGCGCGCAGTTCAGCATCAGTTGCTGCCTCTCGCTCTCACTTGCGAATTCGCAATGAAAAGCGTCGTCTGCTGCGTGCGCATTGGTTCTTCGGAGAGCGTAGAAAAGCTGTTGTTAAGCTTAAGCAGAAAAGGTGTCAACGTCAACGCAAACAACTAAAAACAAAGACTGCAGAATGAAGAATGAAAGAGTGAAAGAATAAAAGAATGTGTGTGTGTGTGAAAAACCGGATGCTAAATTAAAGGCAAATCAAAAAAAGAAAATGAATACAAAATATCGTATGCTAAATCTTAAGACAGGAAATCGTTGCTTGATTTGAAAATGACCGGAAATGCACACAAGCCAACATAGAAAGAGACAACAGACAGAGAGAGAGAGACAGACACGCCTGCGCAGAAGAGTTTCGGGGGAAAAAAAGGCCGGAAAGGCAAATAACTTATATTCTTATATACTTATATATCTACATTCTACATTAGTCAGAGAGATGATCGAGTGTGTAATCAGAACAAGAAACTCGATATATGTATGGTTGTGGAAGCAGCAAGTGTTAATAATTGTAAACATTTGATACGATATTGTTTATGGCACTCAGTTTTATGGAAGCCTGAAAACACACTCCGTCACAAATTGCCTAACAATTCTCTACTAGTAGTGCCCATAAAAAGTAAAAGTTCTATGGGTGAAATGTCAAGTGTACTCCCCCTCTACCCTCTCCATCTTCTTGTGCCTCATTTGCATGCGGTACGTCATGAAGTCTCCCAAAAAAAATGCAAAAGAAATTTGTTTTTATGGCCAACGACACGCGTCGTCGTCGTCGTCTTGGCTGAGATGAGTCACCAATTAAAAAGGCTGGGCTTGGAGACACTGGTAGGGCTTACTAGTCCCTGCCTCTTACCCCAACCCGCTCCACCTAGTGGGGTCTCTTTCTTCACATATCGTATATACACTTATTGTAGCCACAAAAGCGACGCAAACAAACAAATAAACCGCAAAGCCTTAGCATAGACAGCCAGACAGAGGCTGCCACACACACGCACACACTGACAGGCAGACCCTCTCCCTCGCGGACGCGGACAAGTGCATAAACTAAGTATCGCATTTTGAAAATCGGCCCCAAAGCCATTTCGTAATAACATTTAATGACACATCCAAACAACACACAGACAGACAGACGCACACACGCACACAGCTGTAGAGAAACTGCAATCAGATACACATACATACATAAACATAGGTTGTATATTGTGCAAAGTGAATGATGTACAAAGGAAACATAACGTCATCTGCTGCGCCGGCCGTCGTTGATTTTCCATGAGCGCCAAACGAAGCGTGCAACAAAAAAAAAAAAAAAATAAAAAAAAAACAGTAGAAAAACTTCATGAAAATGAAAAAATACTACCAAAACAGACAATAAACTAAAATACAAATTAAACAGACTGTCAATGGGCATGCGCAGCTGGCAGATATCTTGTTTAGTTCCATTTGAAGAGAGTTATAGCAACAGAAATGATATATTATGATATATACAAAACGAAGTAATGACTAGAACTCAAGTAAACTGTTCAATTACATAAAACTATTACTATATTTGAAGAAATGATAGAGAATTGCAAAAAAAAGGGAATGTTATAAGGGTAAACTGATAAATTTCATAAAGAGAATATTAAATTTTCAATATAACACGAGATATCAGTTAGATATTGGAAAAAACTGAGAAATTTCTTAAAAAGAACATTAAATTTGAAAGTATTCTCATAATTCTGTAAAACAAGTGAAAGATTACATCAATAACAAAGTTAATACAGTAAAATCTTTTAAAAGCATTAAAAAAAAAGGAATATTTTAAAGAATTCAATTATTTGCCACGTGTTATCCGAAGAAACTCTCTCCTAGGAACCGTTACCAGCTTGAGGGACATTGAACCCCGATGAGTTTCCTTTGAAAGACACTCCGTTCATATAGGTACAGCAGACACCAAATATAGGCGCTACGTCAGTCTCTGTCATTGTTGTGCAAATGAAGTCGGATTACATAAGGGCACACCGGCTACATAGTGTAACAGGCA
The DNA here is from genome assembly GCA_018903425.1 of Zaprionus nigranus. Classification (NCBI taxonomy): domain Eukaryota; kingdom Metazoa; phylum Arthropoda; class Insecta; order Diptera; family Drosophilidae; genus Zaprionus; species Zaprionus nigranus. The sequence goes on from JAEIGD010000010.1 coordinate 2,027,375, forward strand.
GCCCCTTTATTTACACTCTCGCGAGTACAGGGTACAATTTAAAGCGAGTATTGAGGCACAATACGAATATCGCTCTATTGTTGGCTCTACACAGAGATTGAAGCACATTCGTTGCTGTTGTTAGAATCAACACAGACTGAAGTCTTTTCTATTAATAATCGCATAGCGCGACCATAGCGCGGATTGGAATATCGTTTATATACATTTATGTTTTGGGTACGCGCTGTGGGGGGAGATGTTTGCTCGATCTTTCTCTTATTTTTGGGCCATCGTAGCCAGTTGAAAGTTGTTCGTGTGCCTCGTCGCGTTGTGTTCATCTCAAGAGACTGTGAAATTTTCGCCAAATTGTTAATAACTAATGCATTTATATTGACAACAGTTCCCCCAGTCTGCTGTAGATCGTCATCGTCGTCGTCGATGATCGGGTGCATGTGATTTTATAGAATGTGCTACTTACTTTTGACAGTAAACTGTTAATTGTTAACAAAAACACTAACAAAACACTGCGTGTGTTTAGTCGCTGAATATGTCAGCTATTCAACAACAACAGCAACAACAACAATTATAACAAGAGCGAATCCTAAATCAAACAATCAAGCGAACGCCATAAAAAATCAACATTCACACTGAACACTTCAAATTAACGCTATAATATCATGGATATCATGGACATAAAGCAAACTAAACGCGCCGAAATTGAACAGTTTTTGTTGGGTAAGTTGAAAAAACGAGAAATTATAAACGTAGTTTATACTAATTGGGAAATGAAGCACCTAGAATGCTCTAACTAACTAGTATGATGGGAAAGTTTTGATATGATAATGTGCTTAAATTATACAACATGTTGGATAAGTTTTCTTGGGAAATTAGCTATTTGTTTCCTGATGATCTCAAGAACTGTATCAACTTGAGTTAGAAAACTTTGAGCAATGTTTCTTGATGATCTCAAGAACTCTATCAACTTACTATAAGAGCTACTAAAACTATACAAAACTGTAAGCAACTCTTCTTAGGGATCTATTTAAACGTTTCTTGGTGATCTCAAGAACTTAGTCAACTTAAGAGGTACTTAAATTATATAAAATTAGGAGCAAGTTCTCTTAGGGAAACATTTCAAACGTTTCTTGATGATCTAAATACAAAATACACAACTTTTAGCAATGTTTCTTGATGATCTCATGAATTCTCACAATCAAAAACTTTTAAAATCATGCAAAACATAGAGCAACTCTTGTTAGGGAACTACTCAAACGTTTCTAAATGATCTAAAGCACTTTCTCAACTTAAGAGCAGCCAAAATTATACAAAAGTTAGAGCAACTCTTCTTTAAATAATATTTCTTAATGAACTCAGAAACTCTCGCAATTTCAGCGCTCTCTTCCTCAACTTAATAACACAAACTTACGAAATACTTGCCTTGAATTTCATGCATAATGATACTTGAGGTGCGTTAAACTTGCGCCTATAAAAGGGAATTAACTTGCGATTATAAACGTTTACTTAGAGTATATAAAGACATAAAAGCCGACACATTAAGTAAAGTTAACTTCGTATTTAGTGTAGAGAACACGCATCTCGTATGTATCTAGATAACTTATAAGGCGTTGTTAATTCAGCTTAGAAGATCGCAAAGATGTTTGTGGAAAAATAATCAACGAGCCAGAAGACTCGGACTTAGCAAAGACTTCAGAGTCAGCAGACTCAGACTCAGCCTCAGTTGACTGCCGCGGGGGGCATATAATTTTCTTGTGTATGGCACACACAGAGCACAAACATTAATAATAACCCCCGACAATATATTGACTCATGTCTGGCCTTCCTCCTCTCTCCTTCCCCACCATCCCCCCTCTTCCGCCTACTGTATCAAGCTATAACTGAAAGCCACTTTAAATGCGCTTTGTTCTCTTTTCGTTCTTGTATTCTTGTATATATATTGTGTACATTTTATTGAATCCATTTTGGGGTTTGTCTTGCCGGCGATTCGCCTGGCGGTTTGTAAAGTAAAAGATTTGTACACAACGCGCGAAACTATGCTCGGAGCGCTTGTTTTAAGGCCCTTCTCTCAACAAAGCGCCGCCACATGAGCTATTAAGTGCCTGCAACTAGGCGGGTCGCTTGACTTAGTGAAGGCACTGGGCATTAGTTGTGGGTTAGGAGTTGTGAATGGAATACTACTGTTCATTACTAAGTGAAAATAGGTTTAATTGAAGCTAATGTAGTTTGTTTTTAGCAAGATTTTTGAATTTTAACCTATATACAACATTTTTCTGGTGTTTTATAGAATATTACTATATTTTTAAAGCGCATAACTAACTGAAATTAGGTTAAATTAAAGTTAATTTGCTTTCTGTCAGATACGTTTCATAATATCTACCCATATACCAAACTTTCCCAGTAAATATTGACATTAAACACACAATTTTATGAGTTAGAGTTTAAAGAAAGAATATAACAGTCATTTAAAGTGCATAACTTATTGAAAATAGGTTAAATTAAAATAAAACTAGCTACCTTAAGCAACATTGTTTGACATCTATTCATACATCAAAATTTTCCTAGTAATTTATGGGATTTAACTAAAGTCTTATTTATTATAAGTTAAAATAAGAATGTTGTACCCTTCCAAAGCGCTAAACTAAATAGGTTTACTTTAGGTTAAACTGAAAATAGATTAGATATTGTGCAAACAAAACGTAATACTTTAAGCAACATTATTTGATCTGTATCCTAAACTTTACCAGTAAATTATGGAATTCCACTCAACAACCTCTCGCATATTTAACATCTTTGTGCGTTTCCCAACACTATACCATACTTCCTAGACATCTGAGATTTAACTTTCAGTATTTTATCAAAATCAAAATGTTACACATTAAAAAGTTTTGGAAAAAACGTAAATAACTAATACAAGGCTACACAGTAGAAGAAACTCTACTTAAGAGAGTATACCGCATTCTTTATAGCTGCAACTTTCTCAAGATTCAGTTTCTTATAGTAATTACGTCTGGGATATACGAAGTTTGTCTGGTCTTTGGTCTGGTCAGCTTGTTGCGTGTTTAAAGTTTAACAAGATTTCTTGCAAATTTCTTTGTTACTTCTTTTGTTTCTTCAACTTCTGCTTCTGCTTTGTGTTTACCGTTAAACCCACTTGAAAGCGGATGATGATGATGGTGGAAGGGGTTAACCAGTGGAAACTGGACTGAGACAGACAGGCCGACTTACTCTCATTGTTGTTGTTGTTGTTCTTGTTGTTGTTGCTGCTCAGTGAAATTGCTTTTAATTGCCGCGGTCAATTCGCAGTTGACTCTCGGGCTCTTTATGAGGTCATAAGCAGTTGGATGCATGGAGAAATGGGCGTGGAGGAGGAGGGGATAGACTTAACATGCACTTACTAAGCACTTGCGAGACTTGTGACTCATGCAGTAGCCAAAGCAAAGAGAAGACAACGCCAGCAACTAATTGCCGGCAGCAGCAACAACAGCAACACTTACAACAACAACAACATTAGTTTTGGTAGTTATAGAAATTGCTGAAGCTTGAGCAGCACAAGCTGTGCCATTAGCTCCAATGAGGCGTTTCGAAATTAATAGTCGACGCAGCCTCGTCTGGCCTCCATATTTAGCTTTAATTGAACATTAGAATTGTAGCCGCGTCTTCAGGTTCTACTACTTCCACTTCTTCCACTTCTTTCTTGCTTCACAGATGTGCGTGCTCACTTTTGTGCCTCGCTGGAGACGTCGGAGTACGAGAATACTTCGAATTTGTTCCATGTCACTGCCGCCGAACAGACGCAGGAGTTGCTGCAGCGTTGCAATCAATTGCTGGCCAGCTATGCAGACGAGCAGGCGACGGCAGCAGCAGCAGCAACTACAACAGCAGCAGCAACAACATCAGCTTCAACGACAACATCGAATATTGTTCAAGTGCCGATCACAGTCATTAAGTCAAATGGAGACGAGACCGGTTGCTATCAGAAGATGTTGCCCACCAGTAGCACAACAGCAGCAGCAACAACATCAAAGTCTTCTTCAAGGAACTCACGTGAGTAGAGTTGTAGCACCTCCTCCTCGTGCTACTCCTGCTCCTCCCTTTCTCATTACCTTAATTGTCTCTAATTGCAGTATCCGCCTCGCGGGAGTACGTCGATCTGAGCAGCAATCTATCCCTGAACAGTGACAAGACCTTTCGTTGCTCCCAGCAGCAACAGCAGCAGCCCCTTGAGCCACCTCAGCAGCAGCAAGAGGAGGATGATCAACAGCTCTACGACATCTGCCAGCATCAGCAGCAGCAGCAGCAGCAGGGCGAGGATGAGACCCAGCAGGTGTTTGCCCATGAACTGTTCATCAATTGTCCCTATGCTGATCTACCAGCGGGACATCTGACACTGCAACGTTCCATCAAATATGGTCAACTGCATCGCATCGAGAAGCGTCTGTTCTTCGATCAGACCAAGAAATACTATTGTGGCATACTGAATGATTGGATGCTCTGCTATGCAGATGGACCCACTGCATGCCGTCCCAGCAGCAGTCTCTATCTGAAATCCTCGGCCATTGAGATCGAACACTTTGGCGAGGGCAAACGACGTGACATATGCTTTCAAATAACCACCGCTGATCCTGGCAAGAAGTTCGTCTATCAGGCCAACAATGAGGTCGATGCCAAAGAGTGGATTCATGCCATTGAGGCAGCCATACGTGGCGATGCCAGTGCGGGTGCATTGTCGCTGAAGATGCTGCGCAAATTGCCCACGCCGCCAATTTCCCGTAAGCTGATCAACAACAACAGCTATGCGGCAGCTCCACAATCCGATAGCATCTACGAGGAGCCATCGCCAATTTACAACTTTGAGACGCCACCGCGTCTGCCGGACAAGAGCAACAGCCCCAGCGCATTGGCCAAACGATTCGATTATGATATACCAAAGTACCAGCCACTGATTGCAGAGGTGGAGGAGAGAATGAACGGAGGAGGAGGAGGGGGAGGAGTTGAAATGGAAACAGTGGAGCTACTCAATGGCAACACGGCACTAGGTGAGCTCAAGCCGCAGCCATCGAGCTTGCATGGCAGCCTGGCTGGACTGGACTTTCAGGCCAAGGTGAAGACGGTGCACAGCGAGCTGTCTAGTCAGCTGACCAGTCCGGAGCGCCTCAAGAAGGCCGTGAAGAAAAGCTATTCCTCGTCCAGCAATGGTGGAGGAGGGGAGACAGAAATGCTGTCGCCAAGTCCAGCTGCCACGCCCATAGCCATAGTCAAGGATCAGCAGAAGAAACAGCGCAAATCAGCCACGCAGCAATCGTCGCCACAGACAACGCCCAGCAAGGATTGTGATAAGCTGGCGCGCAATTGGTTCCTCAGTCGCCTCAACAAATCCACCAGCAGCACTCGCTCCACCAACAGTGTGAGCAGCAATGCAACAGCCACGCCAGCCAATGCCAAGTGCAAGCAGAGCGAGAAGGAGAATCTGCTCAATGGCAACGATCTCTGCGATGGCAACGACCAACAGCAGCAGCAACACCAACAGCAGCAGCAGCAGCAGCAGTTTAGCAGCAATCCCAGCTCGCCCTGCCTCAAGGCGGAGGCCAAGAGCAAAGTGAATATGATCATCAATCAGTTCGAGAGCAGTGGACATCTCTCGACCATGTTCAGTGTGGAGACACTGGCGGCCAATGCGCTCGCCTCGCTCACCTCCTTCTGCGAACGGGAGACGGATAACTGCAACAACTATGAACCCATTGTGCCGCTCTCGCCGCCACCGAGCAGCTTCCTCAAGAAGGTGTAGCTGCCCCTTCCCTAAACCCAAACCAATCCAAGGAAGCATCGATCCATCATCGTAACAATATCTTAGGCTAGTGACAAACACACATTTTTTCTCATGTTTTATCCTCAACATTGACATAAAATTTTTAATATCAAAAAAACATAATTTGTTAATATACATAGAACTATGTATGTACTAGTTATATGTGTGTGTGAGACTACTGTGTGTGCGTGAGAATCTGTATGTGTGTGTGTGCGAAAAACTGGGGATAAAAAAGGGTTAAACAGGAACGAGGTAGTTCGTCTGCTCTGCCAATGAGAAAAAGCCTTTAAATAGAAGCCTTACATACATTTGTGTGTGTGTATGTATGTGTGTGAGTGTGTTTAGAATTTAATGAGTGTTCGCATTCAAGTTCGAATAGCGTGATGAAGGCAGACGCATGGTAGACAGACTATCTTGAGATTGCTCATTGATCGTTTCAATCAACGTTTCCCGCTTGCGCTCATCCGGTACCAGCACCAGCTTATTGGGTGCGTCACCCGAGGAGAATAGACCGAGCATACGTTTGGTGGGCTCGCGTTTCAATGTAAACTGTATGCCACGTGGCACGGCATTAATGGTTGCTATCTCACTCCACTGATACGCCCATATTGACTGTAAACGAGTTTAAAGAGGGGAAAGAATGGATTAAAATGTGTGCAACAGGTAAAAAGGAGGCGCTTTCAAGCTATAAAGTATATATATTCATGATCAGCAGCAAGTCTAGTCAATATAAACATGCCTGTTCGTATGAACAATGAGATCTTAGGGACTATTAAAGCTATAGGGCTAACAAATATGGTGGCAATATATATTTCTATAACACAAAGATAAAGTTTATCTTTCCTCCTGCCTCTGTATCTCGATAAAAATCGATTTGCAGTCGTCATTGTTTAATTCATTCATTAAGTGTGCACAACAAATATCAATGTGTTAATGATTCCTGCGAATTTGCTGGCGATTGGATAATTAACATAGAAGTTATTAAAGAACTAACTTCAGTGGACATGCTGAAAGGCACTGCCCGCAAGTATGCAATGGAAAATTTAAAAGTACGTTAAACATGTACAACAGTCAAGCACACTTGACTATAGCTTTCTTACTCGTTTTCCGCCATTACTTACCGTCCAAACGCCAAACATTTCATTGCGCTGTGCGTAGATCAGTCGATAATTGCTAACCAACAGGAACTCCACCTTCGGTATAATCTCCTCGATGTGTATAAAACTGTCGGTGGTTGCGTATTTGCCCTTGTCCAGCTCCCTGTGTGTGTGGAATCAGCGAGGGGCGATTATAGATTATATATATCTTAAAGCCAGGCTAATTCAAGTAAGTTAATTGAACTTTCTACTGTGTTAACAAATTGGTTAAGTGTGTTATACATGTGTTTGTGTGTGTGTGTGTTAAGGATAAATACTATTTACAGTAGATTAGTTGACATTAGTTTTGTTTTGAATTTGGAGTGTTGCGGAATCTGCGGAACCAAAAAGGGATTAGTTGGTGGTGTTGGTGTTAGTGAGCTGAGGCATATGTAGGTGGCATGGGATGAGCAGTTACGTGATGTGTGATAACCAATTACAAGCAAAGTAACATAACAAAATAATTTTCTAGGCAATGCAGCTGCAAACTGATTAGTGTCCAGTCTCACTCACTTTAGTATCTTGTTGCCCAAGGCCTCGGTATAGCAATAGGGACGCAGTACATTGTCGTAATGCTGGAAACGCGGTGGTCGCAGCCGTTTGGCATCTTCGCCGCTTTCGGTGGCACGTTTAACTGCCTCAAAGCTGCCACTGGCAAAGTCGACAACGCCAGCTGTGGGTCGTGCCACCAGACCGATGGCACCCTTGCCCAGACCCTTGAAGAAGCCCTCAACACCCTCTTCGCGTGCTCCAGCCACAGGTTTGGTTACCACGCCCGTGACACCGTCCACAAAGCCCTGCAAAAGGAATCGAATACGGATTAAGATTCGATTGGATTCTTGTTACTGAGTTAACTCTCACCATGACTAGACCCTTTGCCACTGCGTGCCAGACCCTCATGGAAGTTCGCTGGCTTGTTGTTCATACCACGACGTCGTTTCTTCTGATATTCCTCGTCAAAGGTCAAGGCAGCTAGGCCCTTGCCCATGGCGCCAGTGATTCTGTAAGAAATAAAGCGTTGTCAAGGTCTTTCAATTTGTTTATAGTACCCCTGAACTTACTTGGACACAGCGCCTGCTGCACCGCCCACTGTGTGGCCAAAGAGAGACTTGACACCCAGCACAAGGCCCTCAGCGAATTCACCAGGACCTTGAACGGCGCCCTGCAATGGTTCATAGAACAAATCCTCAACACCCTTCTTGATGCCCACGACCAGTCCGTAGGGATTACCGAGCACATCCAAACCCAGTGCGAGCACATAGAGCTGCTTCAGTGCCTGGCCAGTGTAATGTGAGGTGATCTCAGAGACAAGTTGCGGTTGCGTTAAGAACTGATATTCACGTTGGAAGAAGGCCAAACGGAAGACAACATCGTTGACATCGGTCAGTGTAACGCCCACGCCTTGAACCAATGTATCAAGGAATCCAGGCAACGCTGTCGTATCAGCGCCAGCCATGGAGAAGCTAACATGGATTTTCAATGGACCCAAATGCAGATTATCGTAATAGTTCTTCTGCTCCTGCTTCGAATGTTGCTCGAAGTGTGCTCCCAATGTATATTCAATACTTTCCACATCTGTACGGAATAATTTGGCAGCCTCTTCGTCACTCACATATTGGGAGAATAAGGCGGACACGCCGGTTAGGAACATAATGTCCACCTTAAAGAAGAACTCCTGTATCAGTATCGATGCATATTTGAACTGTGTGACTAGCGAATTGGGGATAACACGCTGCACCATACTGCATTCGATGAAGGGCTTCATTACGGACGAGCTGGCAATACTTTTGGGCGGTGGCACTGGAGCTAATACCACTGGGAATATAGGATCCATATACTGATTGTCCACCTGTATCCGATTGATTTTCACATGCAATTGATTTTGGAACGGTGACGATTCCTTTTTCACCCAAATTGCCGGATAGAAGGTACGTTTGATCTTGCGATCGACAAACTTCATTAACTTCATTGTTTGAAAGTTAACCTGAAAGACAAAACAAATGTTGTGTATAGAGTTCGACGGAGTATTAAGGGGTGTGTCTTACCACATATTTGTTTTCTAATTTGTATTCCTTTATATCGTTCACTGCCTTGTCGACCAGGTAGCGTTGATATTCAGCCTCCAGTAGCTGTGAATCGTGTATGGTCATCTCCTTGAAACGTTTTTTCGATGCTTTCTTCGATTCCCAAACAATGCCCGAACTTTTAATGCCCAAGTAGAGTAGATCCAGTCCCGTCTCGTTGTTCACCACAGAGAGTCCGATGCCATGAATATGCAATTCAATGGACTGTGTGATTACCTGCAGGGCTGCAGAGGTCTCTGTACGCTTTGCCAGTGCTTCGACCTCTGTGAAGAGCAACACGCGCTGCATACCGTCCAGGAAGGACACCCAATACGCCTTTCTATCCTCTTCTATCCTGTAGGTGGAAAGCAGCAACAGGTTATTAACAAGTAAAACCAAAATATGCAGTGCCAGTGACTAAGGTGACTGCAATAACTTCTGTCTTTATTATCCAATCGGATTACAATTTGTAGGAGATGTAGATACTCTAATCAGCTAACTATATGTCAAAGAAAAGAAAGTTATATCTTCTATACATCACTTATAAAGCGAGTTGTAAAAAGTAATTATTGATTTGCGGGGGCGGTAGGCGTGGCAGCTAATATTTGAAATAAATTGTATCTGAATATGTTACACGAGAGTCTTCATGCCAAGTTTGTTGTCTCTAGCTTTTATAATAGCTCAGATCTGTGTGTTCATACAGACAAAGAAGGCTTAATCGACTCGGCTATTTATTATAATATAGAATATATATACTTAATGAAGTCAAGCACAATACTCACATAACAGTGCCGATTTCATCACGTTTCAAGTCGGTTTTCTGTTCATCCAGACCGAACATAAGTATCTTCGGACCCGCTGGATCATCCCAGGCATATAGGTTGGTATGTCGGGACAGCAGTGTATTCTCTTTTTTGGAGTTCTTCTCGTAGTACTTGATTGGATACCTTGTGTGATTTATTATCAAGCCAGGTGCTTCGTTCGGTATGTATTCGGTGAATGTTATATAGACGCCACCCTCAGTGGTCTGCACGTCTACAGTAACTCCACCGTAGCAGCTGTCTTCAAGCTTTAGCAGATTGCACGTGACTTCGGTGAAATCAAAGGGAGGCGTGATTTTACCATCTACTCGTACTATCAATTTATGTGTGGAATCATTTTTCGGCCACAGTGATTTGATTTGCTGTGATTCGAGCACAGTCCAGGGATCAGCGGGTCGCTCTTGCTCCTGTAGCTCAATGGTGTATTGGCATTTGTTGCACAATATATAGAAAGGTATGAATGTGATCATTTTGGTCAATGAATTGTGTGTGAAATGATTGTGAACGCCAATTTGATATTTCATCCCATTGGCAGAACATGTAACGGAACCCAATGAACCGGCAACATCCAAGGGAATCTTATCACTCCATGCTCCGCTATCAACTCGAATCGATGTCCTTTTCTTCTCAAAGAACTTGTCACGGACGGTATACAAAATGGGGCCACTATATTCGGGCGGATGATAAAGCACATCCATGGATGAAGATTCTGTTTTGTACGTGAGCATCTGCCCGGTCTTATTGATCATCCAAAATGGACTGTATAAGGTCAACATAACGCTACCATATCGACTCGATGTCCTGCAATTGAAAGAGTTAACAAAATATCCATCACTATGTATATAACACATGTAATGAAACTATAATCACTTACTGTACATATATATCCATTTCCATTTTATCCTCTGAATCATAAGAAGAAAATGTCCAAACGACTAAGTCAGCTCGATCTTTTGAAATTTCTGTGGCATAAGACCAATCTTTTTCCACATAATTTAACAACTAGAGAAAAAATTAATGTAAATTATATTTTCAATTTAAATTTTATAGTTAGATCTTAATTGACTTACACGAACAACGATGACGCTCTTCGATTCTGTGCCCTTTTTGGAACATACGCACAGTGGGCAAGTGTAGCACATGACCAGGATTCAATTCCATTTCACCATAATCAAGAAATTCCTCTCTCTCATAGATTATTGTATCGGTTAGCTTGGCCTTTGGTTCCGGTGTAGATATCTCCGTTATTGAGGATTGTTTGCGCACCGAGCAACCAGCTACAGAGACCCTTATATCAATGGGTAGATTATTGCGTAGATAGAGCGGCGGACGCAAATGGAGCGTGTACATGCAGCTACTCAGCCTAATTTTATTGGTGTTCTCAAAGTAAATCTCCGCCTTATGACGCTTCGCATCAATATTTAACGCTTCGAAGGTATCAATTGGATCCAGTTGAACCTGTTGTGTTAATTGCAAATCCGAAGGGTTTATATTCCACGACACACCCTGCACAGAGGTCCTATATCCGCTTAGCGAAAAGTATATCTCTTTGTCTTCTGCATAAATGCAATGCAATGGCAAGTAAAATTTTATACCAGCCTCCGCATGACCAACAAATATTTTAGTGTTCCTCTCATCGCGACGATACACAGAAATTCTCGTGGTAAAATGATTATGAATCTATGAAAAAGTATAGAATATTAGTGACAAGTTTGTTTGCAATTAAGATCTACATATTACGTACTGCAACCATTCCGCGAATGTGGACTTTTGTGGCACCATATTCCAGTGAAACCTGAGACACAATTGCCCAGCCATCGGTATTGTTACTCGCACCCAGTGGGAAATAACGTATATCGGATTTAGTGACAGGCAGTACAACTTCAACTGAAATGTCGCCAACCTGCAGAAAGTGGAAGATACATTATAGATCATAACATAACATTTCTTGTTCCCTTCCTTCCTTACCTTCACATAAAGGTTGTAATCAAGCATTTCATCGTCGTCAAGATTTTCTACATTTTTTAATTTCAAATAGGCCCGTCCACCGGCCGAAATTGTGCAGGTTATAATGTCAGCGGTATCTTCTATTTCCTCAATCTCTGCGTTTCCGGTGGATTGAAATATTATCGACTTGTTAATTGATGAATGGCGATTTAGGCGATGTATATCGTCTAGGGTAAATATGCCTTTACTTAAGTTAAGTGTAATATCAACGCCCGTGTCGTTGAGCACAAAATATGGTGCACAAATTTCTGGCTTCAACAGGCCCCTCTTATCAATGGCCTCCGAGAAGGCAGCGCCAAGTTCAGTGAGAAGTCCCAAACATGTTTTACTGACGGTTATCTCGAGTGTGTGCTTCGAATGTATACGTATGTTGGTTTTCTTCGAGACCAACGAATCATCATACTCAGTTGGAACATCTTCGAGTGAGATATCAAACTTCAACTCCCAGGGCGTGTATTCACTGCAGTTGCGTGCTCGCACCTCGTTCAGTTCAATAATGGGCTCCCATTCGGCCAGCACATCATTGAAATAGTTCTGTAATAATCAAATACAATTTATACTTTCAACTATAACGACTTTCTTGTACTGTACTTTACCATATTGAGGGTCAGCGAGCCGTTGGCAGATAGATTTCGACTCCAGTCATTGAAGACCGCTGTCATACGTGTATCCAGCGAGATGAGAGGTTTTGTATAATATCCCACACCGGATTCAAGGACAACAGTGATGTTGGGTACCTCAATGACACACTTCTCTGTTTTATGCGACATTGAAATTCCTTCGTGTTCTAATTTCAGTGCATCAACAGCCTTCTCGGCTCTGGTAAACCAAAAGTTTCTTGGCTTGAAGGGTCTGGAATACCAGATGTCTGAATAATCGGTTTCATCTCTATCCAATGCGGCCTTCTCAGCGCTACCCGTTGATATGCTGTTCATTGCCTTGTTCAACAGTTCAATTGTGGCTGGCGAAATATTGATTATGATGTCGCTTAACTTCAGACTGATGTGCAAACCCTCCTCCTCAGGTGTCGAGCCCTGCAAACTGATTGTAGCCGGATGCAGAATATAGTGACGCGTTGCCTGACGACGCTCAGGCGCAAAGGCGCACATATACATCTTAAGTGCATTGATTTCTCCATTGATGATCTGTTTATCGTTGATCGCACGATAATTCAAATTCGCTTGTGTCTGGTAAATGAATGACAATAGGATTATTGAAATAACCAATCAAATAGAGTATTACTCACATTGAAGATAATGCAATTTGAATTGGGATCGTTTAGAGTCTCCACCAATATAATATCTGGCTCCTCCAGATGTAGTACAATATTCATTTTCTTTTTGGTTTGTTCAATTGGCTGTGCCACCGGGTTGGCACGACTTGCAGTAGCCGCAATAGTAGTAGTAGTGGCGCGCGATAAATTTATATCTGGATTTGACTTTCTTACCTTAGGAGATTGGTCCTCCGGAGGCAGGGTGACGAACATGGTCAGCTTAAGCAGAAAGTCAAGGCATACAATCAGATCGAAGCTTCGTATACGCATTTCAACTGCAAATCGAATCGACATTTAATATAGATCACATTGGAATATATATATTTATAGCTACCAAAGGTTTCGTTCGCATTCGTAATGGCCGTTAGATCCACCATATATTTATGTTCCGTAAAACATACATCGACATTCTTTTGCCAATCCTTGCAGCTTAGATATTGTCGAATTTTGCTCTTGAGATTCGGACGAGTGTCATCTAATTGAATGTTGCACAGCACAATGGATGTATTCATTGTTCCATTGTTTAGCTGCGCACCCTTGACAGACAGATAATAGATACCAAAGCGTGCCAGTCCTTCATCCTCGGCTGAAAATAATCGGTATCGATATTAATCATAACATTATCATTTGTATTAATTTGAATATTTACTTTCAAGCAGATTGATTACAACACCATCAAATTGAAAGTTGAACTTGAGCGTATCATAGATTTGACCTGACGTAGTCGCCACCATCAAATGTTCTGTTGTCCAACGAGTTGAGTCCACTGGAAAGTTGAGTTCATTGCCGCGATGAGCTTCTGCTACTGGTGCTTGTGTGTGTACGGGTTCTTCAACTTCAATGGGTGGAAATTCATCGGCACCTTCGGCTAGATTCTTGTTTAGTATGGACATAACTAAAGCATAGTCTGCCATACCTAGTGTGAGCTGCAATTCGAATTGTATCATTTATTATATTCCATTTTAAAAATGGATCTATAATCTCACCTCAATAGACTTTAGACGACCTGAAAGATTCATTTCTGGCATCGCCTTATACCAAACGCTTGACAAATTGCGCACCACAGTCATTGAAAAGCTCATGGGTTTCATTATGTTGGTTGAATACCTAATGCCAACTTCAGCGTCCACAACTGCGCAAGAGAATGAGAGAATCAGAATGAGAAATGTAAAGAAGATATGCTCTAAGTGGTACATACCATCCATATAATGCAAATTATCTGATGATAACTCCGCGTTACCTTCACCCAAAATGACCACCTTGGTTATCTTCATATCGTTGAGATGCAACTTGATCTCATCAATGATTGCTTTGTCCGTCGTATGTCCCGTAACGGGAACGTCGCTTATTTGATTCGTCAATTCCAACAGACCCAAATCCAGCGATAGAGCATCCATGCTATTAGAATCCACTGGTACTAGAATAATAGGTGCCTTAATGCGCACATTTAATTTCATTCGAGTCGCCTTTTCATAGGCTTCAATTGCACTCAATCGAGCGGTCTCTGCTGCCGCCGCACTCGCCTCCGAGACAGCCTTTTGTGCCGCTTGGAAGTTGTTCAGGAAACTCTGCAAATATCGAAGAAATGATTATTAAATAAGTTGGCCAGACCAGAATAAAGAAAGCAGACCTACCATAACACCAGCGACAAACCAATTGACAAAGATGACTTTCATGCAGCCAATATCAACGGTGACTTTCATGTCATCCGAGTTGTAATTCTGTGTGAATTCCTTGTTGAACATTACCACCTGACAGTTGAAGACATCTTTACCCACCATGCTGAGGATCTGTGATAGGATTAACATACATATACAGACTGCTCACTCATACTATTTCTCTTATGCTTACATTAGAATGCACTGTGTCAGGATTCAGATCCTCAATCAGTATATTTTTGAGACCGATGTTCACCTCTGTGTAGGAGTCTTTTAATGTCACATCTGTTACGAATTTCTGTACATTCATCAGTGCTAACGGACGTTTCTCTGCGGTTAGCTTAAGACTCAGTTGCTTGAGATTGGCCAAAAGTCGAATCTTAATGCTCTCCACACGCCTGCCTTGTCTTTGTACAGCGGGAGCCTCGGGTGCCGGAATGGCGGCGGTCGATGTTGTTTCCTCCATAATCGTGGTTAGTTTGGTCCTCATTGGATCAGCATCGGCCGAGCCGTAGCGATCGCGTTGACTCATCGCAGGTACTTGATTATCCAGACGAGTCTGGAAACCATTCAATAGCGCCAACAGATCCAGCAGAAACTCCTGATGCAGCACAATATCGAGAACCTCGAAATTAACATTTATCGATTGTTCGGTGGAGTGGTATTTCGTTATAAAATCAGGTGCATGTTTATCAGCCAGCTTATATAGAATTGTCAGCAGATAATTCTCCTGTTCATTCTCTTTAACTCTAGGCGTATCTAGGATATTCACTATTTTGGTTTCCGTGTTCGGCTTATTCTCCGTATCGAACTGCTTGAAATTGATGGATCCCAATCTGAATCAATCAAGCATAAAGTTGTGTAAAGTATATATATATAATATAATGTATTACTTACTTAAGTACAGCCACGGTTTCAAAGGTTCGCTGTGCCATTTGTGCCTCTAATTTGAGCACCTGGAACGATAGTATATGCTGCGATGTTCCTACATAGTCGGACTGGGCCAACACTGGTGATTTTGGTACAATTTCCTGGGGATGATCCTCCGGTGTCAGGAATGGCGACTCAATGTCGATGGCATCAGGTTCGATTTTCTTTGATGATTTATTGAGCACAAGGTAAATCTCATTTAAAGTGAAATTAACTTCAATATTTGTATACTGTACGACCTCGTCGTCTTGTAGTTCCAACTTGGTTTTCGCCTTTTCGTTGCGTTTCTTGATCTCACGATTAAGGAAATTTGATATCGAACTACTCGAACGTTGCAACATTGGTGGCTGTGCTGGCTCTTCGTTATTGGGCAACGGTATGCTTGTGGCAATGTTAAGTGCCTCAAACACACGATCTTCTGTGATATTGAACTGTATCGTCGGTATATGTATATCAATTTTCGTTTTGGGCATACGTGGATCGTTGTCAAAGAAGCACATCGCGGCTGTCACTTTGAAGGAGGTGGGTCGCAGTACATGCAATTCGGTTGGCTTAGCCAATTTTAGTACTTCCTGCCAATTCTCATTGGGCAGGGCAACCAGTGCCTGTATATCGTCCAGTTCCACAATATATCTATCGTACGAATTTTGCATAACACCCTGCAAGATGGTCTTTGGATCTTCTTGTAGATTTCTTAGTCTCTCCGTATCGCTCAGACGGGGTATTGTGGTCAGTCGCACCTGACCCAGGCTGATAACAATCATTGATTTCTCTCCGTTTTCATAGAATCCGCCACGTGGTACAACAAGTATATTCGGCATTAGGAATATATCGATTTCGAGTATAGGTTTCTGATCAATCATATATTGCATGCCAGTCGCTGAACGTTCCTTAAAATCGACCAATTTTGCATTTGCCGACTGTTCCAAATTCGATAGATTAACATCACTGGGAGCTTTGAAGATATCGAGCAGACTGATTACTGTCTGAGCATCATAGACGATTTGCAATGGACGCGCAACGACCTTGACACGCTGATCACATGTTTTATCCAATGGATTTGTCTCAAAGAATATATCCAGCAAATTGCGATCATCGGGAACAATTGATTTGATCAATATGGGGGTAGAGTTATCATGACTGATACCCGTACACTTGAGTTCCTTCATGCCAGCTGTAAGACAGATTGCCGCAGCAGACGGACGTTGTGTAACCAATGCTGTGGTCATTGAGAAACAAAGATGCAGTATCGGTGGTAGACTGTGAAAGTCGCTGACAATTTCATCTCCTTTTTGTATCCTGATAAAGACCCAAGTCCATGGATATTAACTTGAATTTCATATTCATTGCCACATATTCGATGGGCTCATTTTGTGGATTTGAATTCTCCTCATATCCGATTGCCTTGAACATTTTCGCCTTCTCATCCGACGACATGGCGGCCTCAAATTGACCAGCTGTAAGATGATGAAGAGAGAATGAGATACTCAAATATATATAACTAACTGCTGAAGCAGATCTCTCTGTGCTTATTTAACGTGGCGTCTTTCAAGCCAATAATGCACATTTATATACTACATATATATTTACCAATAGTTTTCCTACTTTCATCTTCCTGCTTTTTAGCACCTCCCCACCAGCCACTGAACCAGCCAGCTTTCTTCTCTTGCGGAGCTTCACGCAGCTTAGCGATTTCAATATTGACACACTGACGAATGAGCAACAGACTGAAGAGCTCTAACTGATGCTCTAACAAATCACATGTCTCCAAAAGCGATGCCGTGGGCTTATTGCTTAGTTCACGTTCTCTGTAGCTCTAAAATGAATAGGAATCTCTTATATATATTTGTTTTCTAAATCAAATTATCAAACTGAGCTTACTTCAGTGTACTTGAGGCAACGCTGGCGATGCTCTTTTATGTATGCCCAACTCCATTCTCTGCTGATTCGCTTTACATCTGCCAACACAGAGTTAATTGCAAATTGCCACCATTCCCTGGCATGGCCCTTGTGAGCTAAGTAGTAGATAAACATATGTGTAAGTGGTTAATAACTTGAATTAATTGTACAATAAACATAGCCACACTTACGTATGCCGAATGGTCGATACTGGCGATAAGGCCTGCCCAACTGCATGCGATTCATTGCATCGACCAGCTGCAGTAACGTGTTGAACTGTGTGTTGGTCATACCCACGTTCAGTGTTTCCATTTCCAAATCCAAATCAATCTTTGGATCAACATAGGCCGGACTATCGTTCTCTGGATTCATATGCAGTTTTAGTTTGGCATTACAAGAAATGGGGCCCACAACTAAGCAAAAAAAGATAAGAAATATAATGAGTATATAGTTATACAACATAGTTATTATCAGAGACCTGCACGCGGTGGTTTGTTACACCACAAACAACACATTTACAATGCAATGCATAAAGTAGTCTAGTCGGAAAAAACGGGCTCTTATTTAGTATTGTATATGGATCAATAACAAACCAAGACTACCTACCTAATTCATTGAATTATGCATGCGGTGTTTGCGGTGCTAGGAACCACCGCATGCAGTTCTCTAAGATATACAGCATTTACCATAATAGAAGTCCTGTGGCCTAAAGTCTCTGCATGCTATATTTGTTTTAAATGGTTCTAATAATTTGGACGTATCTTCACCGCCATAAAAGAGATTGCCATGACAATTAAAGTAGCACGCCAGGCATGAGAGATTCGCAATTTTGAATACCGTCGTCGCTCGTTCCGTCATGTAGGCCTTCTCCCACTTGTCGTCTGTGGTAAACACCTCCAGTTCACTCAGTGTTACACCAAATGCGAATGGTCTGCCTGTTGTGCTGCTGTCCTCATAGCGCACATGCAAATTGCTTATCTTCACCTGCAGATTATTGATAATTTGTGCTGTCAGTTTCTCAGTGAAACCAGGTGCTGCTCCTGCGCTACCTGCAATGCACAAAAAAAAAAAGAGAACAGTTTAGAACGGAACTAGGGAGTTGTACATGCTTTAAAGTTATTACTATCAGCTCCAGCTTCTGCCTCCTTTTTGCGAGCTGCTTCAAGAGCATCCAGTGCTGCCTTCTTGATAGCGAACTGAAGTTTCTCCTCCTTTTCGGCATTGAATTGGACATTATTGTTGGGCGTGACAAGCGCATAGATATGCTCAATGTCAGCAATAACCGGCTGGCTGTACAAGTTCTTCCAGGGTATTTTCATTACCAGCTTGCCTGCAAATATAGAAATATAATTAATGCACTTCTTCAGAAGTCTCTGTCGTCACTTACCTATGTAACCATAGACAAGCTGAACTGGCAGATCCAATTCATCGAGGGCATTGCTGCGGATCCTTAAGTTTGTAAGCACCACATCGCCTAGAAGCAAACAAATAAACATTCGAGTAATTATTATTAAATAATGCAATCAACAAATTGATTGATTGCTTAAGTAAACGAAATCTAAAGGGAAATGGTGGTATAAATACTATCTCATAACAGCTATACCTATATAATCAACGATATACACACATGTCTATATATCGATTCCAATTAAGCGTGTCTGGCATGCGAAATATTTTGGGTATGCGCCACTTTTGGGTCAGGCGAGGAATGCCAAATGAACGGAGGTAAGCCGAGGAAACACCACGCACCTCAGACTGGAATTTATTATATATATATACATATTATGGGTCAATTCGTTTAACCCTTCTTGCCAGAATGCTAGTCAGTAGTCATATATTTAAATTGAATTGGTAAATTGTTTTTATTATACGTTGTTCGTACCTTATCTTTCAAGCACCCACGCTTATCAGTTGATGCCCCATTTGTACATTGGGTTAGGCCGACACAAAGAGTACTGAATAATGCTGGACACGTGCATAAAGAGAGTCTAGTACTTCAAGTTCTTGTCAACTGATTGATAAAGCAAATTGCGAAATATTGCAAATAATATACAATACATATTTCAATTGTTGCTCATAATTTGCGACACTCTTTATATATTTAATAGTTTTACACATTTGAATATAGCATTTTTCGGCTATGAAAACTTTTATTTGAACAATGCTATTTATTCATGACGCCCGTCGTTGTATTATGTCATCAAGTTCAAGTTCAAAATAGGCGTGTTTCTTTGACAGTGAGAGAGAGGGAGAGGGTGGAAATAAACCAGTTTGGTGTATATTTTGTTACTGAATACAAAAGTTTTGGTTACAAAACATCTAGAGGCAGCTCAAGAGGCTACAATAAAAAAGTCAATGCCGAAGCAACTGGTTGATAAACTTCTGGGTCAGTTCAACCCAAATCTAGCCTTTTTTCCACCATAATCAGCTAGTTGTTGTGCCAGCTCTATAGCTCACACTGTTTGTGCATATGTTTTGTACTCGTCAAGTAATATTATATGTCATAAATGCAGCGTACATATAAACATACAAACATATACGCTACACTTCTGTTGAATTTTTAAGATAAGAAGAAAAATACATAAGCAGAAACCGCAAGGCAAAAAAAGAGTAAATAAAAAATATACACAGATGATGCCACTGCGTAGCGTTGAGCGCGTTGGGGCGAGGCAGGTTTCTCGTCTCGTCTCATCATCAAAACATGCAACAGTTTGGACATGGGAGAGCGCATACGAGAGAATCTAATCCCTCTCTCCCTCTCTCTGTCTCTCTCTGAATTTGCAAATTGGGTCACTATGCGAAGCATGAAGGATAAGGTCATTGTATTGGGGGTACGGAGGGTATCAAAACAAATGGTGCGTGGTAAAGATAAGAATAACTACCAAGTAATAACGTAAGGTGGGAGCTTAATTAGAGCAAATGAGTCAGAGTTGCGTGTCGGGGGGGTCATATAATTCCAGCTAGGGAGCACGGGAGACTGGGATATAACACTCACCTCCCCAGATGCCGATTTTCAATTGTTTGTGATCCAAATTCTCAACGTAGTCGCCCAGCACCTTGTTGAGAACATCGGTCACTATAGATTCGAACACCATGCTGTGGCCGCAGTCGACGTTGACGTCGGCGTCGCTGTTGTCTTAGTGGTCGACGTCGTTGTGGTGTCTTCCAAACTTCGATTAATCCAAAACGGAGCAAACGCAGCTGTTTGCAGCCGAAAAAGCGGCTGCTTATTGATTTTTCGTTGTATTTGTTATTGTTAACTGTTTCAGTATCGGCAAGTTGGGTAAGAGTGTTTGTATGTGTGTGCGTGTGTGCGTATTCTATTGTACACGCTTCTCCTTGTATGAATTTAGCTTATTTCTAAACATTTGAATAAAACAGAATGGAAATGGAATTGAGAGACAGCAGAATATAATACAGTGATGATGTCATCATCATCCAACAACGACCATCGGCAAACAGCAACAACGACAACAACAAAGAGAGAAACACTGTATTTAAATGTTTTACAGAATATAGAAAACAAGGCGTAATATTTGACATTGTTCTCAAAAATATTATAGCGCTAATTGAAACCGATTCCATATGTGGTCGTGTAAGTAGCAATATCTGGGAAACACTTTTGAAATAATTAGTTCATTTTACAGCGTCTCTGTTTATTTATTTGCTGTGCTTGATTGCCAAATGGTACACACAACCAAAGTAACTATAATAATAACAACAACGCGGCAGCACCAAGAACAACAACAACGCAGTAAATTTACCCTGCTAGTTGACATTATCAATGCGCAAAATAAGAACACGCACGACGCTGAACAACTCTCGTCGAACACTGATGAATTAATTCTCTTTGGGGCTGAACAGCTGTGAGTTGAGTATGTGTTGACGCTCTCAAGAGAATGTCATTTGCGAGGGTAGCTCAATGCCTTGTGAGTGAGATTGCTGTGTGTATGAGTGAAATACAGTGGCTTTGTATTACGTATTAGTTGAATTAGAAATGAATGCAGGACAATTATAATTGACTGAAAAATATTCTATTTATTGATATAAATTCTTAACACAAATATTGCTACATAAATTATATTAAAGTGTTAACCCTTGAGGGCATATGTACATTTACATACATATACATATATTCATACAATATTTACTATATTTACTTACATTTTATATACTTTATATATATACTATATGTGTACAGTATTAACTATACAAACATTTTCTATTTTTATCAGATTTGACTTTCCTGCAACAGCGTACCCAGCAGCCTTGTCTGCGTTCGCTGTGAATGTCACAGCAACAAATCAGCTGTGCGCATATGAACTTGTTGCTATTCGCAATTACTGACAAGCTGACGTGTTAAACTGCAGTAAAACGCATTTAAATTAAGAAATAAAAATGAAAACAAGGTTTATTTTATTACTATTAGTTCTCACACCCCTTGTGCTAGCTAAGAAGTACAATGGTGAGGAGAAACCCGACTGGGCGAAGAAGGATATACGCGATTATAGCGAAGCCGATTTGGAGAGGCTGCTGGATCAATGGGAGGTAGAAAAATAAAAACAAATGAATAAATAAATAAATAACGAATTAAAATTACAGGAAGATGAGGAGCCACTGGAACCTGATGAGTTGCCGGAGCACTTGAGACCACAGCCAAAAATAGATTTATCGAATTTGGATACCAAAAATCCTGAAGATCTGCTGAAGGTGACAAAAAAGGGGCGGACTTTGATGACATTCGTTTCGGTTACGGGTAATCCGACTCGTGAGGAAGCCGACGATATTACGAAACTATGGCAGACTAGTCTGTGGAATAATCACATACAAGCCGAGCGCTATATGGTCGACAATAATCGTGCCATATTCCTCTTCAAAGACGGCGCTCAGGCGTGGGAGGCAAAAGACTTTCTGGTGGCGCAGGAGCGCTGCAAGGGAGTTACCATCGAGAACAAGGAATATCCAGGCACAAATATCAAGGACGAACTGTAGTTGTATTATTAATATCTAAGCACACCAAACTCTACATTCTCATGTAAATTATATTTAAGTAAAAGCGAAAATGAACAAAATGAAGTTGTATAGAAATGAAATGAAATAAGTACCCGGTGTGTGTTTAACCATTCGCATGTCAACGTCACTTAATTTGTGTAGCCCTCGTTTGGCTTGTTTATGTTCGAAGACGTCAAAATTTCGAGTACCAGCTCCCCTCAATTTGACCTCAAGAGATACAACGGCTTCGCCATCGCAGAAACCTCACGCAGTACGGCCAAATTCTTGCTGCAGCTGCCCAAAATCAAAGAAAATGTCACTTAAAGCACAAATCGGACCTTCCATACTCAATGCGGATCTGGCCAATTTGGCTGCCGAGTCACAGAAACTCTTGGACAATGGTGCGGACTATTTGCATCTCGATGTTATGGACGGTGACTTTGTGCCCAATCTGACATTCGGCCATCCCATGGTGAAGTGCTTGCGCAACAACATCAAGGTGAGCTCAAGTTACGCTCTGTGGAACCAGTAGGTGACCTTGTTCCCCTTCTAGAATGCCTTCTTTGAGACGCACATGATGGTGAGCCGGCCTGAGCAATGGATTGCACCAATGGCGGATGCGGGTGTCAATCTGTACACGTTTCACATAGAACCCGTGAAGGATGTGGCGCAGGTTAGCCGACAAATACAGGAGGCGGGCATGAAGGTGGGCCTGGCCATTAAGCCGGGCACCAAAGTAAGTTGAGGTTATGTGCAAGAGAACGAAGTACTAAACCACATGTTGCTCATACAAACAGGTGCAGGCTCTGGAGAAATATATCGATATAGCCGATCTGGTGCTGGTCATGACTGTGGAGCCAGGCTTTGGTGGGCAATCGTTTATGGCCGACATGATGCCCAAGGTCGAGTGGCTGCGCCAGAATTATCCCAACCTTAATATCGAAGTCGATGGAGGCGTCGGGCCCAAGACAATCGATTGTTGTGCCAAGTCCGGTGCCAATTGGATTGTTTCAGGCACTGCTGTCGTGGGTGCGGCAGATCAGCGACAGGTTATCAACGATATGCGAGGGGTGGTTCAGAGGTATCTGAAATGAGTAATGATTTTATCGTATCCTAAGTTCAAAGTACAATAAGCAAAATTCCATATTACAAATTGTTAACAAAGAAAGACAAAGTAAAATGTTGCATTTTATAGTTTTATACATTTATTTTTCAACATTCATATATATATAAGTATATAGTATGTATATATATGTGTGTGTGACATCTTGCTTATAGCATTTAGTTGGTTATAGATAGGTGTGTAGGTGTGTGTTTGTGTGTGTGTTACACTTAGATTTATGCACTCGCTTAGTAACTGTACTCTAGGGCACCTTATCTTGTGGTTTACCCTATTCCGTTTCTGCAAAATAAGAAATTCGACAATCATCAAATTGATCGCTGTGTAAAATTCTCTCTCTTTCGTAAAATTCTCATTACCAACTTCGCGTAACCAGAAAATCAGTTTCAGTTTCTATTTATTATTGGCAAAGGTTCCGCGTAATATATGTAAATTCATTCCATTATCTTTCTGTGCATAGTTTAACAAGTGCGTTTCACCAAAAGCGATTTCCCTTCAAAACTATCTTCATGTACCTCATGTGTATGTATCTCTGATCTCGGTATGTATTTGTTTTCCACGTAAATTCAACTAGATTTTTCGATCAGCTTGTGCTTCGTTTTTTGTGTGTTATCTTTTGCAATTTTGCTACATTTACATTTAACATTTTTGCTACATTTGTTTATCGTGTTTTTTACTTTTTTTTTGTATATTAGTTTTCGTTTTTTTTCATTTCTTATTGTCTTGTATTTTGTAGTTTAGTTTTACTTTCTCAAGCACATTGATATTGAACAGTTCGAGCGCACCTCGCTAAACGTAACAAAAGACACTCATAGGTCCACTTTCATCAAGTTTTAAGCATAGCAATTTAACTAGTATGATTCATCATGCAGCGTCTATATAATAGTGTGTGCGTATTTGCAGTGTCTTGGATTGAATACGTGTCAAACTGGTGCGTACTTTCACATGTATGTGTGTGTGTATATAGTATGTATATATAACTTATTTCACTTGCCAATGCTAAGCATTATTACATCATATATATATATATACTCGATTTAGACTAAATATACATAAAGCTAAGCGTTGGTTTTGATAGTAATCCGGGGGGAGCGTAGCCCCCCGACATGATCTCTGATAAATGCAGGAAAGAAATCGATACAGTGTGTCGAAACATAGCGAAAACTGTAGATGAAAGTGCAATGGAAACTCGAGTAAAAAGGCATCAGGAAATGAAGTGAGAAAATTTACTGAGTACGGCAATAACTACGAGTTATATAATATATATGTAGGTATATATGTAGAATTATATATGTATATGTTGTATATAATATGTGTGTATGTATCGCACGATATCGAACATTTGTTTATCCACTCAAATAAGCAAAATTTGTTCTTTTCGAATTTGTATTGTCCTGCCCAGTCTAACATCTAAGCGCTTTCTTATTGATCTAGATACCATATATATAGTATGTGCGTGTGTATATAAAGGATGCTCGTTTTACAACAGCCCACTGTTTTACATATGTAGTATATATAATAATATGTCTGTATATATATAATATTATGTGTATTTGTCACTTTATAATATGCATGTATAAATTTAGACACCATCACATCTGCTTAAAGCTATAGCTACATGATATATATGCCGCATATACTTATTATCATAGTTTTTCTGATATATGTATATAGCTATTATTTGTATATTTCACGTACTTTGGTATTCTTCTTTTTCTGTGGGGGGAACGGGGGTTTCGCTAAAAAAGTTTCGTGTGCCTTGTGTAATATGCGCTTCATTTGCCGCTTACAAATAATATGGTATAATTCATTACAATACAGTACAAGTATAGTATATATATCTATATAATGTGTGTGTTTACTGCTAATACTTTTTCTTTTGTTTTTGTAAACTGATTGTACAAAACATGCATATAGTTTGGTTTACAAGAACTAATGCTATATCTTCGGATTATACTTTTGCAATAGACGTACACAGACCTTAGTTATACCTACATATATAAGCCTTACTTTATATATATTCTCGTTTTATTTTTAGCTAGAAATTATAGCGGAATATTCAAATGATATTGAAGCCAGTGTGCGTAGCATGCATGTGTGTGTGTGTGTGTGTGTGTTCATTTCTTGCAGAAACAACCAATTTTGAGTCTTTAGTTACGCGTTTTCTTACATACACTTGTTTTTTTAATCGTTAGTTAGCAAAAGAGTTGTAAAAATCGAGAGATACAGCCCGCTAGATACCCTAGAATCTAGTGAATGGCTAGGCATATAGAGGCTTTAGGTTAATGCGGAACGTACTGGACGAACTGAAGAATGTTGTCTAAGATCTGATTATGGCTGATCTGAGACTGAACTGAAGATTTGCTTGCACTTTAACTTTGATTATGGCGTCCAGTCTAATGTAAATAGCTATACATATTAGTTATCGTTATCGTTATCTTTATCGTTACATTTAAAAAGCGTGTATACAATTATCGTTTTTGGTTTTAATCCGTCGTTTTGTCGTTTGTAAATAGTACATCAATTTTTAGCCTCGATATAAGATATATATGCATGTATAATGCACATATAGGATATATATATATAGTGTATATAATATGTATATATGTCTGTGTATAGATATCTGTAAGTTAGATATACTGTACTCTTTCACGTTCAATTTATTTAAAGCTGAAACCCACGCATTGTAGTTAGTATTTTCATTTTTTTTTTTTCTTTTTTTTGACTTGCTATATAAACTAGATATTAGGCCTTAAGACACAACACACATATCTACGATTTCACTTGTGTTTTCTAAAAAATCTTGTGTAGTTATTTTATTTTTATTGTCAACTTCACATTTCACTGGAGTTTTTTTTATTGAAAATCAGTTTGAGTTTTCATAGATAAATCATATTGTATTGTATGTATAATATTCCTTTGATTTGCCATCAAATGCTCAAGATCAGCAAGATTTTCCTTGTTCTGTATTGTCTAGAATTGTTTTGATAAGTCTCTAAAACACACACAATATAACTTTAATAGCTAGAGATATATATCATTGTTTTATAACTGATCTTTCTTTATTTAAGAATATTTCTTCTGTTTTTTGTGTTTTTTTTGGCGGCAATCATACATTTTTGTTTGTTCTTCTTCGGTATATATATTACGGATTCTTCAACTTAGGCGCTATGTGTGGGGGAGGTACTTAATATATCTATGATACTATATGTATATATATCTCACTATCAACACAATAATTTCGCTACAACTTCGATCAGATACTGATAGATACTTTTTTATTGTCCACGATTCACGATATTTTTGTTAGACACATCGATACATAGTGATTATGTACGTATATATATATATGTCGTATATATATTCTTTATGTATATTGATTATATAGTATGCTCATTGACATGGGGTTGGTTACTCGGTTCATAGAAATCTCTTTGTAAAAAAATTGACAAATAAATTCGGCAAATTGACACACGATTTTGTTGCCCAGATTTGATTTACTATATATTGCATAGGGCCAAAACCAAATGCCTCAAGTTCAGTAGCAAAATATATATAACATATGTGTGTATTCATCATATGTGTGAGTGTGTGTGTGTGTGTTGAGTACAACAACTTCTCTTCGCTTTGTACTTTGTGCAAACGTATTCAGGATATGCTGTATTCAAATATATCTTCTTCTTCTTCATACATGGTATCGTTCACTAGGCTAGGTATACATACGTATAGTATTTTGATGCTGCTCTAGATCCTTCTCTAGATGGTTCTCCTTCTTACTTACGTTCCTCGCTGTCGTAGAAATCGATGCCCTTCGGTTTGCCATTGTGATAGTTGAAGGGTTTGCGCTTTCTCACCGGCCCCGTGGACAGTTTGGAGAGTATATCGGGTCCACCTGGATGCACATCGTATTTCTGTACAGGCTCTTCGTTTGCTGCACGCGTGTGCTTCTGTATTTGCTCATTGATCCAGGGCACATACTTGGCCACATTGGCATAGACGCCAGGCAGTTTGGGATGCGCGCACATGATGCCCCAGGAGACAATGCCGCCCACAAACCAGCGATCCTTTTCACCCGGATAGGGACAGAGCAATGGGCCGCCAGAGTCGCCCTAGAGGGGGAAGGGGAGTTAAGGTATGTACTTGATAGGTATATACTTTATAGTGTTGGCTTACCTGACAGGCATCCTTGCCGCCATCATCGTAGCCCGCGCAGACCATGCCCTCGGAGACAGTCAAGTTGTCAAGCCACTCGTCGCACTGATTGCGTGTAATTATGGGCACCTGCACCTCATTGATGACAAACTCGTAGGTGGACTTGGCTAGAGAAGGAAGTAGGAGAAAGAAAGGTATCAGAGTTTGTGCAGTCTTCTCCTCAAGAACTCTACTTACGATCTTTATCCTCCCGCTTGCCCCAACCTATGACAGTGCAGAGCTGCTCGGGACGCAGGTTCTTGATGTTGGGCGGCGGCAGACAGACGGGCAGCAGATGCTCATGGAAGGCGACACGATGGGCAAGCTGGGGAGTAGAAGAAGTAATGAAGAGAGGAAGAGAATAAAAGGATAGCAGAGAGAGAGAGAGAAGGTTAGTTAACCTCCACAAGATCATGAACTTAATCTGTAACTCACCTGAAAGAGCGCAATGTCGTTGTCATGTGCAATGGCCATGTTATACTGCGGATGTGGTATGACCGCTCTGACCTTGATCTTCTGCGATGTGTAGGTAAAAGGAATCGCGCCGTGTGACGCCCAGTTGTATGGTCCAATCCTCCAGATCAATGACAGTGTGACTACATGAAGAAGACAGCAAGTTTAACAAAGGCAGCTCCGTCAAGAGCGAATCCCACACTCTACTCACTTGCCCACACAGTGGGAGGCGGTGAGCACCCACTGATCGGATATCAGCACGCCAGCACAGTAGAATATCTTCTCAGGACCACCCAGAATGGCGGCCAAGAAAGGCCAGTTGCCAGGATTGGACTGCGAGCCGCCAATGATGCGACGCGAGGGCTTGTGCCGGCCACGACGCACCTTGCCACATTCTAAAGAGGAGAAGGGAAAGTAAGAGAAGATTAGTCTGCAGAGCATTAACTGCAAGTACAGTAAAACCCACCGAAATTGGAGCAGGTCAGCTCGGCTATGGGATAATCCTCTGTGGGGCGACAATTGGCAAACTCCTGCATCAGTGTGGAACGTCGCTTGGCATACAGTTTCCAGATGTCTGTGGAGACATTCACCGAGGCCAGCAGCGGACGATGAGTGCGTTGGGTAACCACACTGGTGGCATTGACGGCAGAGTAACCCAGCAAGGAGCACACGGCGCTGGGGGAGACAGCACGATCCCAGTTCTTGACACAGGCAGGCACCCAGCTGCGCTTGCGCATGCGGAATACCTCCAGCACACCTGAACCCACATCTCCATTTCTTTCACTGAGACGCACTGCAGAAAAAGGGAAAGATTAAAGAACCTGATATAGTGTTTGGTAATTCTAAAGAATATTTCTCCACCCTGTGATGTTAAGATATAATATTATGATGTATGGATTCTTCACTTAATAAATATACTAAAAAAAAAAAAAAAAAAAAAAATTAGAGAACCAGCTTAGTATGGATTCTTCACTGAATAAATATAATAAAAAAAAAAATAAAATAAAATAAAAAATAAGAGAACCTAAATGGAGCAACCTTCTCCTCTTCTTCCCCGCCTCTACTTACAGCAATTCCTCTCATCCTGCGCATAGGGACAATCGATAATGCCATCGCAGATGTGATCATTGTTAATGCAGCGATCATCTCCACAGTAGATCTCATCGTCCTGGCAGCGCGTACAGTTCGTCTCGTCCTTGTGATCCATGCAGTCCAGATGCCCATCGCAGACATATTCATTGGGCAGACAGCGATTCTGATCGCAGAGGAAACCCTCGCATTTTGGATTCGCCGAGGAGGTCATGACCTCGCGCACCTCATCCAGGCCCACGCAGTCATCGGCGCTGGAGAAATCCTTGAAGAGTTTGCAATTCAAATACTCCGGCAGACTGAGTCCGAAGACATCAAAGAAGAAGCCACAGCGACGCATCGTCTCGGTGCAGAGTGTCTTGCAGGGCGGCACCGTGGCGCTGTAGAGGATGGGATCAGCTAGATGCCACTAGGGTACCCTCACATATTCCACTACTCACCCATTTTGCCCGCACTTGGGCACAAAGAGCGTGCAGAGAAAGAGCGAGACGAGTTCGTAGCAACGCACATCGACCAACGCTTCATACGAGTCCAAGTCCTGCGAATGAGACGATGAGATTCAATGCTCTGATTACTTGGATGCTCTATAATTACCACTTGTGTCTCCAGCTGTCCAAAGTGCCCAATGTAGTTGGGGAACACGGTGTAATTGTAGGGTATCTGCGGTCCCTGGCAGAACTTGACAATGATGGGCAGGCAGGTGCCTGGCGCCGGGTTCTTGCCATAGTTGGAAGTGTCCTCCACATGGATGGTATTGATAATGGTCTTGTTCACAAACTTAATTGTGGGATACGCATTGAAGTAGGCAGCCAAGCCGCCAGCAATGGCCAGCAGAGCGAATGCATTGATCAGGATCTGAAAGAGGCGGAACTTCAAGCGTCCATTGGTGATGTACGGATTGGAGCTCTTCCGACGATTGATGATCTAGGAGGGAGGACAGAGTTAGTTAAGCTGGAGAGAGAGGTAGTGTAAGGAGGCTTTCCCACCTGATGCTGCAAGGACATGGTATGTGGTGCGCCATTCTGGAAGCGCACAATGGTCTGCAGACTGCTGGGATTGGCATTGGCGCACTTGTTCAGCGGCGACAGCGTCTGGGGCGGCTCCAGCTCCTCAATGGGCTCGTGCTGCACACCCTGACGGTAGACAATGGGCGCGGGAGCTGGCAAGAGTAGATAAACTATTATAATTCTGGCTTGGAATACCCCCTTCCTCCACTTACCACTGCACAAGCGCTTGGCGGACAAGGAGGGCAGCAGAGGCGCCTCCATCAGCTTGGGATTGTAGCCCGGACTGGAGGTCTGACTGAAACTGTCACTGGAGATGGTTGAATCCTGTCTGAAGTTCAGCTTGCCACGTCCAGCTGTGGTGGACTGGCCCAACCGGCTGCTGGGCAAGTCCATCAGTGGTTGCCTACCAGGCGCAGCACTCTTTCTCGAGGTCTGTGCCGCCGCCAGCAGTGGCGTCTCCATCATCTTGGAGTTGTAACCCGGACTGGAACTGATGGAGTAACTATCGCTGGACAACGTCGAGTCCTGGCGCTGCTGCATCTTGGGATAGACAATGGGCGGCGGCTTGTTGCGGCTCAGCTTGTTGCGCACTGTCAGCGGCGGCGGTGCATGCACCTTGGGCTGCAAGCTGGAGGCTGCCTCCATGCTCAGCTCGAATGAGTTGAGATTACTGCTGCGCTGTGGCGGCTCTGGTGGACCTGGACGTTTCTGGACGGCGCCCGACACGGATGTGGATGACATGGTGGCGCTAGAGATGGTGCTGGAGCCACTGCCAGCGGATGAGGTGGAGGCGGAGGCAGACACGCTGCTGGTGGACTCCTTGCTGCAGTCACTCGACGAGTTGTGCACGGAGTGGGAGGACATTCTTGCTGCAGCCGGTACTGCTGCTGGTGCTGGCAGCTTCTGTGGCAGCTGTGGCAACTTACGTGCCGGCACTGTGGGCAGCTTGTTGTTGCCCAACTGGTTGTTGTTGTTGTGATTCATTATAGTGTTGTTGCTGCTGTTGTTGGCATAGAGATTATTGTTGAGCTTGTGCATGACGTCGTTGAGGGCGGCACGCTCCAGACGACTCGTGTCTTTGCCCAGCGGCGATTCAATGGCCTTCTCATCCAGCGAGGACTGCGTGTCCACCGAACTGAAGCGACTGCGAAAGTCCACGCTGGTGGAGCTCGAGGCGAAGCGTTCGCTATGCCCGCCCGTCGAGCTGCCCCCGTAGGCAGAGTCCACGGTGCTGCTGGAGGAGCGCTGGGCACGCTGCTGCTTGGCTGCCACCTGATAGCGACTGGCAATGGCAACGACCTTGACGGGTGTCGAGGTGAGTGACTCATCAAAAACTGAATTCTCCAAACTCATGCGGTCATCATCGGATATGCCATCGGCGTCCGCGTATGCAGACGGACGTGCGGCAATATCAACAAGCAAAGCTGATTGCCCAGCCACGCCCAGTTCTGTGCTGGTCTGCGGATAGACAAACACACTGCCCACTGTGCTGGAGCTGGCAGGGGGCAGCACATCAGTGCAGGGCATGTCTGTGCTGGCCATGCTGCTGCTTCTGCTGCTGGGCTGCCAGGCGCACTTGGCGCGCATCAGCTGGCGACGCGGTATGGGCGGCGGGGGCGTCACAGGCGTGTCCACGCGCACCAGATGCTGATGATGAAGCTGCTGCTGCTGCTGCTGGTGCTGGAGGAGCTGCTGCTGCTGCTGCTGCTTGCTGACTTGCTGTGCTGACTTGCAGTATTTCTGATCCGACATGTTTGCCTGTCGGAGAGAGAGAGAGAATCAAATAAAAGCGGAAGAACGAAACGAAACGAAACGAAAAGTGGAAAGCGAAAAGTCAAATGGAAATTCTGGTAGGGGCAATGAGGCTGTCTAAGCTGACGGCTTAGCTGCAGCAGTATGGAAAATAAAGCCTGACAGAGCAGGCAGAGGGAAAGGTAGAGAGAAGCAAGAGAAAGAGGAGGCAAGGCAAGGCAGAGCAGGGAAAAGTAGAGGCAGCACAGTGGCATATAGTAAGGGGGGAGACAGGGGCAAAAGTGGCAGGCCAGTGGCATGTACTAGCCACAGGCAGCAGGAAGGTATTCCTAGCGGGCGGGGGAGGCGTGGCAACTTTGTTTGCCCGCAGATTTAAGCGCGCGCGTGGCACACAAAACATTTTTGACGCTATCGCCTGACGTTGATGATGAGCAGCAACTTTGAGGAGGGGCGGAAAATGCGGGCAGTAGGGGCGTGGCAGGATGGCAGATGGAGGTGCAGCTTGAGCTGAGATTGGCGGCTGACATTGTGCAATGTGTGCAGAGCTCTAGTGGAGGGCGGGGCACAGAAAGAAGGCTGGCAAACTGTATGCATCGATATTGCAAATAATGCAGCGACAGCGGAACTGAGTGAGAGCATTTAGCCTTTTTAGAGCTAGTTGGGCATATGAAAGTGAGCCTCAAATAGAAGACAGTGTATTTTTTTGGCTCTTTTAAGGCTAGATAAACTAGTAGTTAGAGATTGTTTACACAACAACTTGAAATTGAGTTGATGCAACGTTTTATAGCCAGATTTATGGCATTTAATAGCCAGTTTTACAAACTGCTGAGCAGCTGAAATTATTTAGAGCTAGACTTAAAGCTGCAAATGAGTTTTAAATGACAGACAAAACAGCTGTTAACTTGTTTGTGGCTAGATGTGCGATTAGTTAAAGTATTTCTGGATTCTTTGCACAACAAGTTTACTTTCAAGCAGAGGCACGTTTAATAGCCAGATTTACAATGTTTTATAGCCAAAAAAACATATGTTTAAGAGCTGGAAAAAGGTATGTGGCTAAAAAGCAAAAACTTGATAGTTATCTTAGAGTATTTTCATATTTTATCATTCCCTATTTCAACTTCCTTCTTAGCATATTCTTCCTTTTCATAATCTTTTTTTTCAGCTACTTTGCCTGCTCGCTTCAATTTCAGCTATAAAACTCATCTCTAAAATGATTTCTTACTCATGCAAAACTTGTCAAGTGGAATTTAGTTGCCGCCATAAGGTTCCACGTGCTTTACTTACCATCAAATCGTTGGCTGTTGTTGGCTTCTGCTTGTCCTCGAGCATGGGATAGTAATGGGAGGAGTGACGCCGCACAATGCTGCTGCTGCTGCTGTTGCTGCCGCCGCCATAGTTGCCCCCACCTGCTCCACCGTTGTTGCATCCATTGCTGGGCAAGGGCAGCAGGGTGACCGACTTGCACTGCTCCTGCTGCTTGTCGTAGAAGTCCAGCAACGAGTTGAGTGGCAATGCCAGACTGGAGGCGCGTTCCGAACTGCAGAGAGTGGAGAGTTGAGGCTGTGAGTGTATGAATGACACTCGAAGTGCACTCAATCCATGCTTACCGTGTGCGGCTGCGTTGCGCCTCGGCCGAGTGCGGATCCTGCGTAACGCTGAGAAATTGTTTATTCATGTCGAGTGCGTTCATGTTTTAATCGGCGTCATTAAGCAAAATCAAACTGCAAAAAATTGAAGAGAGAAAAGTTGTGAATTAATCAGTGGGCAGCAGTTGGCTAAACTTTTGGCACACACACACACACACACACACATATACATAGAGGGGCACACACGAGGAGGAGAACCCACTGTGCATGCTGTGCATAACAAATTTGAACTACGTGTAGATCGCCGGGGGCACATGAATAAAAATCAATTATGAAATGCCTGAATGTGCCACACTTTGTGGCACAACTCTGCCCCGGCTTCCTCTCTCCCCTCATGTGACAATGCAGCAATAACACACAACACACACACAACTAGGAACAGGGAGATGCCAACGGAAACGTTGCCATACCACGCAATTTGGCCTTTTGTGTCTAATGGATATGCCATTAGCCGGGCACATAACACAAAACGTCGCCACGGACAATGACATTGGCCTCTGCTCTGCATGGGGGCATTGTTAAGTTGGTGGGGGTAGAAAGGGAAGCAGAGTGAGCAATATTTTGATATTGACATTGGCGTTGGTGTGGAGTCAACCAGAGACGGGGCTAGAGATGCGCACGGCTCGTGCTTGTGAGAGAATAAAGAAGTTACAAGCAATGGGAAACATATTTAGGAGGGTCAATTAGAAACAATGTTAGCGTATACCCTTTACTGACCATACTCAATTGTCAAGGGTATAATAAGTTCAATTTTACCCTTTAAAAGCCTCTTTTAAAGCACTGTAAGTGCAAACTAAGCTCTAATTAGACTTTTTGGTGCGCTGAAAAGTATGCTAAGATTTAAGCTGTCAATTGCCTGGCAATCAAAAGTTCCTCAAAGGCAAAGTCTTGCTTGCGCTGAAAACCATGCTACACTT
Organism: Zaprionus nigranus; assembly: GCA_018903425.1. Lineage (NCBI taxonomy): Eukaryota > Metazoa > Arthropoda > Insecta > Diptera > Drosophilidae > Zaprionus > Zaprionus nigranus. The sequence goes on from JAEIGD010000010.1 coordinate 2,062,132, forward strand.
TATGATGCACAGCCAAAACGGAAGCTGGGCTATTCACAGGAAATTGTGATTGCACTAGAAAGTATGCTACAGTTTTTGCTGCTCACTGAAACGGAAGTGCATGCGAAGGGAGATTTGGCGTAATTAAATGCTGCGCTGAAAAGTAGGCTAGGCTTTTTGTTTCTTTGCTAGAACTTGACCATTTGCACAGTGGTGGCGCCCATAGGCCATAAATCAAAAAATTCATCACAACAAATTTTTGCAGAGTATTTGCCAACTGACTCTAAAATGTCCAAACTTTTAAGTGGCAAACCGGTTTTTACTAGATTTGTAACGGGACTTTCAGAAAAATTCCTCAAAGTTGCGAACACGTGTTCATCAGTGCGACGAAAATGCAGTCTGTCAGCTACGTTGAAAATAAAATTGAACTTTGAAGTGGTCAAACGTTTGCTATTGTGCTTCGATTTAATTGATTTAAAATGGATTTTAAAGTTGAAGGTATTTACTTTAAATCCATTTAGTAATAATAAACTAATATGTTAAATCGTTATTGTAAAATCAATGTTGTAAAAACCATGTTTTTTGTTCATTTTGTGTGCGTCTTTTTCATGTTTACATAGACTTTTAGTTGTGACCCCCCTCGCTCCCCCCAATGTGAGTATTATCAATGTATTAACCAATGTTTTTAGATAATGAATATGTTAAGTGTAGCTGCAAATAGTTGCAAATGTGTCCGTAATCTTCAATATACTAACACCGCCTTTATATTTTTACTGGTTAAAATCGACACTCGAGTTGCTGCTTTTCCTTTGTTTTTGTGGTGTTGTTTTTGTTTTCTTCATTTGTGATTGTGTTTGTGTTTTTATACACTTTAGTATATATTTTTCTTCTTATAAGTGTGTGTTTTTACGCATGCAAATTTTTGAGCTTTGGTGCACAGAACAGGGCTCGTATGCAGAAAAAGCTCAGGCTGTGCTGAATTCAGTAATAATTAGTATTCAAAATAAGGGCTTTGCAGTCGAGTTGACCGAGGCTAAAAATTGTATTGGTTACATTTGCAAAAAAATTGCCACTTATTGGGTCAAAAACAATCGAACGAAGAATGCAGTTGTGAAAAATCAATCCAATTGGCTGACCACCATGGAAATACTTACACTGAAGCCTCCTTTTTTTTCCTCAACAAATGGCTACAAGTAATAATCGTGGCCGCCCTAAAATTGATTTTGCTGAGTCTTCTAAAAGGACCAAACGCCGCCGAATAGCTCTGCTGGAAGAACATGATAAGTCTGCAGCTTCTATTCTGCACTCATCCGACTTCCAACCGAATTTAAAGTCATCCGAAGCAAATATTGAAAATGTTGTATCGCTTTTATGGATACTGGATTAACAAAACACCAATATTTGCTGATCCGTGAGTTTGTTAATTGCGAAGCTTCCTATAATTGTAGCATGCTTTTAGGTGTATTTTTTGGTTTTTGCCTTCCTGTGGGCGTAAATATTATCGACCACGCCTATTTTTTACATTTTACCAATTCTTAATTTTTAGAGAACTTACAATATCAATTTCAAAACGCTATTACCACTAGAAGTATTTATGGCCGCCGCTCCATACAAGCCCGACCACTGTGATTTGGCTTAGTTTGCAATTGCGCTGAAAAGTAGACTATGTAAAGTACATCAACAAGCTAATTTTTGGGTAAAAACCAATTTAAATGATATACTTCAAATAATTCCAATACGATTAACTCTTCAAATTCTCAATTATATCGATTTTTTATAGTAGTTCCCAATAGATTTCAAACCATTTCCCATATTTCTTTCTGTTCACGCGCGCATCACTTGCACTCGCTACTTGCCTCATAATAGTTATAGTTCATTATCGCAATATTGTCATATTTGTATGGCACACACATACACACACACACAAAATGAGTCTTGGTTTGTCTGTGTGTGTGTCTGTGCTTTATTGTCAGCCACTTTCATATTGCCCAATATTCATTTGTTGACACTGCCAGACCCCCGAACACTCACCACTCCCTCCTCCCCCACACCCTGTCGAAAACTGTGTTAGCCGTTGGGTCTTAAAGCTGTCAGCGTATAATACACACGAATCAGATGTCTTCTTTGTGGTTGACATCGGCTTTAAGTTGTCGTCATCTCATCTTCTCCCCCTCTTGTTGTTGTTGTTGTTGTTATTGCTCTTGTTTGTCCATAATGAAGCGATTTATGATACCGAGCCGGGCTGACTGCCTGGCTGGCTGTGCCCAATTGTGCCGATTGAGATTGAGATTGAGTCGCTGTCATCAATAAAAAGTCATGTCAATAAACCAGATAATTAACTTTTAAGCTGTTTACCTGCCGCGCACGCACACAGGTGTGCAAGGCTGTGGCAGGTGAGGAAGCAGCGCAGCAGCAGCTGTTCCTCCATATGCGACCTAAATTGACGGCATTTTCCAGTTCGCAATTTCCATTTCCAATGTTAAGTAGGCGCCAAAGAGGAAGAGAGTGGGAGGGAGAGAGAGCGAGATGCCTGCAACAGGTGAAAGTGACATGCAAGAGGAGCAGCCAGAGGTGGAAAGAGAAAAAATTAGGACAATGCATACACACAGCAGGCAAGCCAAGCCTCCAATACAACAGCCTCACAGTCTCACTGTCTCTCTCATCTCTCTCTCCTTCTCTCTTTATCTCTCTCTCTGCCAGTCTACACACGCTTTTTTATGCTCTCAACAGCGCGCTGCGTGCAGCGGAGCAAACTGCTCTGCCTGATAATGTGTCAAGGACGAAAATTTACACTAATAGGATTCAATCAACTTTGACAAGTGCACACAGCAACAACAACAACAACAACAGCAGCAACAACAACAGAGGCAGCAGCAGCGACAGCGACAGACTGTCGCCTGCACTGTGTCTGTGTGTATTCGTGACTTTTTGCCAGGATTTTCACATGCATTGCAAATTCATTTTTCCACGGAAAATTTGTGAAAAAATTAGCATTTATAAATCGCATTTCGTGGTATTTTGGTATTTTCTTGAAAGTTATGCACTTTACCGAAAACTGTCAAGCGCAGTCGAATTAAAGTAGCTGACACGTCATGTTGAGCCAATAATCTGCAAGTTTCTTGTCCTTCTAGAGCTGTCTATAAGACATACTTTATCGAGTTGCTACAGAACTACTTCAATCATGGTTACCAATGGTCTACTACTTGATGTGGTGGCGATTGATCCTAAAAGGAAAGGATAAAACACATTGGTTAGGTATTGTAAAGTAAGTGGGGGTAGTCCCTTTATAAGTCCTGTTTTACCAGCTGAACTAGTGGCCAGCCTTACAGGTTCACGATAGAGATTGGCTAGAGTTAGGCTATGTCTTAAAAATAAGAATCACTTGGAGATCTAAGCTATAAATAAATGAATATATAAAAGAACGTCAACATATCCTGAGACAGGTATAAGGTATTCAATAGCAGAATCTAGTGATTCTTTTACATATTTGTAACACCTTAAACACTCAATATTTCAATGCCCAATCAGACTAGGCAAGAAAGTAAACTCACTTGTAATGAGTGCTGGAAGTCTGATAAAAATTAACATATGAATGCATATTTATGCCACATTTAATAACAACTAGTTCATAACAACTATACCAACAGATTAACCAACTTCTCTCACTAATACTGACTCTGTTAACTTCTTAATGAACCTCTAAAAGGAGAAAAGAAAAACAAAACCAGCCACAAAACGAGATTCGAAATTTACTTTTGCAATTTGCATTGTTGGCAACATGAACTGAATATGCCTGTGAAAATATTTGCCAACTCAACTAAGGCAGCAGCAGACCCGCATTGCGATGATGCTGTTGTCCTTGTTGTATTCCTTGTTGTTGTTGTTGCCTCTCTCCGACTCAAATAACTTGCTGATTAACTTGAAATTCCGTTTGCCATTTCCATATAACGAATGTAATTTACTGCGTTAACTTTGTGCAAATATTTTCGCACAGCAACAACGCAGAAGAAGACAAAGCGTCGGCTGCTGTACAACTAGAGGTATACTTAATATTGCTTGGCAAAGCAATCAAGAAGAAAGCAGCCTCCATTTGTATGGAATTTAAACCTTTTCAATCTCGCAGCAGCGCAAATGGAACATTTTTACTGCTGTGTGTATTCAGTGATTTGTGATTTGCGATTTGTGTTTGGGATTTGAGAATTTCTTGGGGAAATTCACACTTGGCACATTCTAGACAAAGTCTTGACCCTCCTCCGACCTCTGACCTCCCGAATCCCGAGTAGAGTTTTACATCTTAGATCTACGCTAAAGTACTTGATGTCTGTTTATCTTGGACTGATGAGCAGCTGGACCCGAAAGTAATGTTGCCACGACGACTACACAAGTTGCCCCAGCCACCACTTGAGTGGGTACTCCTTCCCCTCTTCCTCCTCTCCCACCTTCCCTTTCTTTCTCCTCCCCCTTCTGCCTACTTCTGCTTCTGCGTCGCAAAAGAACTCGCCCAACAAAAGCAAACAGTTTATGCTTCATATGAGTTTGGAATTGGCATTAGGCATACAAATGCCAAGCAAATATAATTTCAGTGTGTGCGCGTGTGTGTGTGTGTGTGGAACGTGCATACACATTTATATGGAATTTCTATGCATTTTTAATATTTATTTGCGTGAGCACTCCAGGAGCTAAATTGAATTAGTCGCAAGTAAATTACGAGATGGCAATCGTAAGCACAATTCACAATTCTATTCACTTGACCAGCTATGTGTGCGCTGTAAAGTATGCTAGGAAATTGGCGGCAAGCTTATTTCCCTATATTTCCCCTATTTACAGTTTCATATACGCCTGCCCGAAAAAGTATGCTACATAATTGTTGAATGCTGCTCAGATTCCACTTTAAACAACAAGTATTATGGCTATATGCACTGGCCAGCTTTGTATGCGCTTGAAAGTATGCTACGAGCTAAGCTTACTACTCCTATTTATAGTCTACCCTGAAAAGTATGCTACATAATTGCTTAATACTACTATGATTCCACTCTAAACTGAATCCTTTCTTAACCATAATCTTCCCCAACGTATATGAAATGCCAACACATGAGCATCGCTTGGGGCAGGCTCGATGCCTGCGCTGTGTGGCACTGTGTGTGAGTTATGCAAGCGAGCCTGGGCCAATTACCCAAAATGCCCGTCAAACTGCCTTGGGGGCCATTGCTTAATTTGTCTTGGCAGCATCCTGCTGGACTGGACTGGACCTTCCTTTTTATTTGGGACGATAGATGAGGACACTCTCCTCTCTGACCAGCTGTAGCAACAAGGACAAGGCATCAGCAATCATGAGTGACATGGGTGCGGCTTCAGCTTGGACGTGTGTCCTAATAATCCTGCCCGCCCCTATGAAGCCTTCACTCAATCTTCAACCACCTCCCCCTGTCCTATAATCTCTTACTCCCTTTACGGTATCAGTTTGCAAATTCTAGAGAGGAAGTTACCTCACACTGTGCCTACTCGTTCTTATCTCTCTTGACTCTTCTCTCTATATCTCTCTCTTCCCTTTCTCTCTCTCTCTCTCTCTGTCACTCTCTTTCTTCCTCCCTCTGGCATATTTCCTCATCCGATTGTGGTCCAAGCTTCTTGGAATTTCATTACTGTGACCTGTCAGCCGACTAGGCAAAGAGGAGCAGCAAAAAAAAGCATCATGAAAAATTTCAACAACGTGTGAGCCAGTCTATGTGTGTGTGCGTCACTCTGTGTCTGTGTGCTTTTAAGTGCCAGTCGCAGTCCTAGTCCGAGTGTCTAAGTGTGAGTGCAGCTATGCGTACAATTTTTAGCTCTCTTCTCTCTTTTTTTTTGCGTCCGCTTTTTGTTTGTTTGCTTTGCCGGGGCATAATTTAAATTTATGACCAAGCTGCAAGTTATTTTCATTTCATTCGCGACGCTCATAAATTATGTGTGCGCATTTAATTAGTTTGTGCAACAGTCCACCGCACAGCGCACAGGTAGCTTGCAGGCAGGCAGCAAGATAGCCCCCCAAGGGGGCAGGCAAAGCTTCCTGCTGTGGCTAAGACCAGCATAACTTAGGTATATACAAGCAATATTGTATTAACCTGCCAGTAGTTGCAGTAGAAGATAGTTCAGCTTGCTGGGATAAAGCTGAAGTTGTTTATTTTCCTTTTAAAATTGAATATATTGCATGGAGCATAAATGAAACAGATTAAGTAAAGTGTTATAAGACATATAAGTAAGCAAAGTGCGCACAATAGATATTATACAAGTGATCGTATGAACCAGAGAGTACACAGATGCATAAATTCCACTTATTCTTTCTTAAATAAATAATACATTCACAAGACTTTCATTAACACAATCAATTCAAAGGTTTTTCAAAGTTTTTCAAAGTTTTTTCTACATATTTGCTTCAATTGTTAGCAATTTTACGTACAAAAGTTATAATATCACTCAAGTTATGAGGTCGCCTCGTATATGCTAGACAGATAAATAATAATCTACTTTATTCCTATGCACACTTTGCAGGTGATACGAGCAGTTACATCAGTTCGTAGCAGCCTTTTGTGCGCACAATGGCAGCAGGAAGACAAAGCGAGCATAAAATACAATAACAAATAGAACACACACAAGCACACACATGAACCGAGAACCGGTTGCACTTCAAAGGTGAATATTACGCTGACTAACCGGCTACAGTTATGGCAAGAAGTGCGCGCACACACACTGACTACAAATGGCATTACATAAATGTCTACGGCAGCTTTACGTAACGGAATGACAAGCAGAAATTCCTTGCCATATACTATACACACACAGACAGACACACAAACACACAGAGGCTGGCACGCCCATACAATTAGCAAGCGAGATATTAGACTCACACACAGACAGACACACACAGGCACACACACGTACACACGCAAAATGAACCATTGTAAGTAATTGTGCAATCAGAAATGCGCTGCTGTGCGGCATAATGTGATTGTGCGATTGTGTCAACCTGCATGTGTGTGTGCTACTGTGTGTATGTGTGTGTGTTGTGTGTGTGTTTTGTGTTTGTCTGTCGCTGCTTTGTTGTTGTGCGCGTGCTACAAATGGCGCCAATGAAAATCCAACTAGATGCTCATGACTGTGCGTCTTTCAAGTCAAAGGCAAATTGTTAAAAATTTCAAAACTCACCCCTTCCCCTCTCTCTCCTCTTCTTCTTTCTTTTCTTCCTCTCTGCCTATTTCTCTTTATCTGATTGTATTACGTTTGGCTGCTGCTGTTTTAGGTGTGTGTGTGGAGGTGACCCCATCATGCAGCTGGCCACTATTACGAGTATTGTATAAGATGAAACTCAATGTAGCCTACATCCGCTGCCTGATTTGATTATACCACGCAACAAGGCGCAATGCAAGAGGGGTATATTAATCGATTAAATATTTTACATTTCACTTATTGCGAATTGAATTGCGAAACTTTTCATTAACAGTGACGCTGTAACTAAACTGTGCCTTGTTTAATATCGATAGCAAACGATTGTTCGTGTTTTTAACAGAAGATGGCGTTTAACAGTAAGCATGAGTCTAGAACTGTTAAGTTTACATGGCACTATTAAAGATCTGTTGAACAACACCACACTATTGTGAGTTAATCGTAGTTTGTAAGTCTGTTTAAAGCTGATGCTTAACAGTCGCAGGCGGACAAAATTATTAACTCAATAAAGCGCCGTTAAAGATCGTTTGCATACGATTGCTTGCATATGAAAAATGTTTGTGAGTCTGCTTTAAGCTGAAGTTTCACTAGATGGCGCTTAGCAGCGTACATTCTGGGAGAACTGCAGACTTAACAGAGCGCTGTTAATGATCAATTGACTAACATCAATAGCTTGTAAAGACTGTTAAATTTAAATCAGGCTGTAAGCTCTGCTGTAAATTAACAGAAGTTGCCGTTTAGTAGTTCCCAATCAACACAAAATGTTAACTTTACATAGCGCTGTTAAACAACAATGACATATCGATAGCTGTTGAGTTAAATGGAAGCCATAATGAGTAACTCTGTTTAAAGCTGGCATTTTATAGGACGCCATTTAAAATTAGAAATTCACCATGAACTTGAGACTTAACATAGCGCTGTTAAGGATCGATTGGCTCGCCATAGACAGCGGAGCTCAATTTTAATGATATATTAAATTAATTAAATTGAATAATAACGCAATGTGAAGCATTAATATTAATATTAAGTAAATTCATATCAAGTGGTATTTCCACGTCGTCTACGCATCTTTGCCACAGCTAAAGCAATTCAACTTGTTTTCATTTTGAGTTTACATTCAATAGGCGTGTCAACGAGTGACAGTCATCATCATCATCAACATTATTATATGCCAAAGGGAGCGGCAAGCTACGATTTGGACCCCACTTTCATTTCGTCTCATTTCCGTTGGCTGCGATCGGCTAGAAAGATGTGCGTGTGTGTTAGTGTGGGCAAATGAAATTGAATGCCGTTAAATGCCGTTTGGCCTGGTCTGGACTCGGGACTCAGTTCAGGATTGTGAGTCGTCTGGAATGTCTATGAATGTGTTTGCCTGCCACTCAGCTGTCATGTTTGATTTGCACATGAGTGAAATGCAGAAAATTGTGCTCACAAATGGGCGGCAATAGGGCGTTACCGAATGGCTATGCACACAAGCTCCGCCCCTCTCACTCTCTGCCCTCCCACTCCCTGCTCACTCTTGTTCTCTATTACTCTACCACATGGGAGCAAATAGTGGTCGTTGTGGAAATCCGCAAAGATTTCGCATTGTCATGTTCGCTTTACATGTCTGAGTGATGTCGCGCGCGTCTGTGTTGATGGACTCGTGTGTGTGTGTGTGTGTGTGTGTCTGTGTTTAGAGCAAGTTTGCGGCACACAATTGCGGATTAGGCCATCAATTGATTTACTTCAACTCAACTTGATAAGCACGTGTAACCTGAGTCTGCTCTAGACACACACACACGCACAGATACTGTATGTGTATGTGTGTGTTTGCCACAATTCCGGGAAGCAATCGCACCAGGCGTCAAGTGAGTGCACTCGAGATTAACGAGCTTTATTCAGCATCAGCCTTTAGCTAGAGAAATTCACGGAAATGCGATTAATTTGAATTCTAACGAAACGAAATTTTCCGGATATTCCCCTTAAGCCCAGCAAAGGCACTGTCAGCATGTGTGTCTGTGTGTGTTTGTGTGTGCGTATCTCTTGAGAGTGGTTTGAGTTTCATTTCTGTTAGTTCACACCTAAGAAAACTGCACTTAGTTGAAATTCATGAGAAATCTGAGCTCTCTATGTTAGTAATTAAACTGCCAATAAAGCTTTTCCCTAGAATTTTGCTTTTCTCATGGGAAAATTCAGCAAACTAATTGATTGTAAATAAGCTAAACAACATTTAATTGACTTCCTTTATGCCACAGATTAAAGTTCAATTAGCAGAAATTGAGCTTTGCTCTTGTGTTTATTGAAATTTTGCATCGAATATTCTTAATTTTGGAGTGGATGTTGTGTATTGAATGTTGAGCATATCAGTTGCTTAGTTCAGAATGTTATATCTTATGCATATGTGTCTTTTTTAATAAGCTTTGATTGAAGCCTATGTTTGATAAGCCACTTCCACTCTCAGTTTTTTTAAAGCTTTTTATATGTAGAAGTTTCTAAAAGCAAATTTCATTATCTGGGAAGTTCTATATATCATAGATAGACATCTAGCTCGGAATATTATAACGAAGATCTTTTGTTAAGCTTTGCTTGATGTTAGGGTTAAGAAAGATTCTTGAACTCATCATTTCCTTGAGGTTTTCTATATGTGAAAGTTGCTACTCCTTTTCTTCCCTACATCATTCAACTTTCTATATAATTCGAATAAGTTTGATAAACTGGGAAGTTTTGTATAATATAGACATGTTATTTTGAATACTATATCATATATCTTCCTTTGTAAGCTTCGTTTGAAGTTAAAGTTTGGAAAGCTTCTTCAACTACCTCTCCTCTTTATCTACTTCAAGTTGTCTATATACTTATCACATCTGGGAAGTTCTGTATCGCACAAATAACCCACTACCTAGAAAAACTATATTATATATCTTCATAGATAAACTCCACATACAGTTTAAGTTTGCTAACCTGCTTTAACTGTCTTCTCTCTGCATTTCCTTCCAGTTTTCTATATAATATACCATCTGGCAAGTTCTACATCAGCTAGACTGCTCTAGCTCCCATAGTTAGCGTACCTGCCATTCGTCCAAGCTCTGCTGCTTCGTGCTTAATAAGTTTGTGATGTGTTTACCAATTTGCTTTGTGCGCTTTTAAATTTTTAATAAGTACGCCTTGTTTTAGAGAGGCAATTTACTTAAACACAGGCAGGCAGGCAGGCACAAGTTATGCGTAGTTACTGTCAACAGTCAAGCTCATTATGAGGCAACACACCATACTGCTCATCGTCATTATCATCACGATGAGCAACATCATTGACCACATTTCTAGTCTTTTTCAGTTTACATTTTGATCAGCAGTTGCGGCCGCGTTGATGATGACAACGACAGCGCGCTTGGCAGCTTTACTTTCATTAGTCAAGGCGCCAACGTTGACTAACTGATGGACTGATGCCAGTGACGAACGGACGGCAGCATAGACTGGCGCTAGGACGCAGGAACTGCTGCCAGAACTGACTGAAACTAGTGCTTTGTTTCTGATGTGGCACGTGGCGAAGGTTTATGATGCCTGGGCGAGCAATGAATCCAGTTGGCAGTGGAGAGAAGAGAGAGAAGGGAGAGAGAGAGAGAAGGGAGTGAATGTGTGTGTGTGTGCTCGTGTGTGTGTGTGGCAAGATAGCGACTAGGACAAGGCAGGATGTCGAAATGTGTTGATAGATGTCGCTCTGGGCAAGTCGCGTGCTCGTCAACCAGGATGCCACATGCGGCCAGCTCAGCTCAGCTCAGCGCAGCGCGTGTGCACTGAAGCAGAGACAGTGCCTGGCTTGGCTTCTTCCTTCCTTCGCTCAGTCAGTCAGGCAGTCAGTGGGGAAGAGTCACTGCGTCTATTGTGTATGTTGTGGGTCCGTTAGCCAGTTACATTTATCAGCTTTGCTGGCACAGACATGGAGCTAACCATTAAGCGCTTGTGTTTCATTTGCCACATTTCAATTTCGCTCTCTGTTTAAGCCACAATCCTGTGTAGATCTGTGTGTGTGTGTGTGTTTGTTCAGACTATGCCCGGCGAACTGTTTGAACGGAAATTGATTTTTGTACTCGAACGCTTTTGCCAGTTTACTCTACCCTGTACCACGGGGCGTATGAATCGGCAAAGTACAATTTACATATCTGCAACTGCCTCTGTCTGTGTATGTGCGTGTGTGAGTGTGTGTTTGGCAAGTTCGAGCATTAATTGTGACGCGCATTTCAATTGCATTTATTATGCGCACCTCAGATTTTAATTAGATTTCAATTCGTTGCTGGCAGCACAAAACGCATTTAACCCACAGCACGGTTTGGCATTGAGGGCGACTTATGGGCTTGCCTGAACACAGCCACGCCCCCTCACTTCTCTCTACTGCTCTCGGCACAGTCTGTGGCTAGTGCGATAGCAGCAGAACAGATTGCTGGGCTGGACTGTGCACCGAAGGACTCACACAGAGATCCCGCAAGTTGCAGCAGACGGAAAATTCCTCTTCACTGCTGCGGTCGAGTGCGCAATTTACTGGCATTAAATTGTCTAGTTACGAGTACCCCTCTCTCTCTCTTTTCCTGTCTCTCTGTGTGTATAGTCTGCATTGCTGAGTCTGCCTGACTTATCGTTTCATTAAAATCATATCAAACGAATTTGCAACTTAATTAAATGCCGAAAACAATTAGAAACTTCTAATCGCGCGCAGTTGCCAGGCTGCGCCAGTGAGGCACTATCAGAAGTTGCCTCAGCTCTGCACTACCTACTCAGTTCTGGTCTACACTCTATACATCTGTCTCCTTCTCACTCTTGTACCTTCCCAACTATACTCTACCTCTTTGTCGCCACTAATGAACCTTGTCTAATTATTGTATTCTCATTCGTATTGCTTACCTCAAAGCCCACGCACGCTTACACACACACACAGTATGTGGGTATACCATCTTGCCCTGCAATGAGCTTTTAAGCTGCTTAAAGTCGACACAATAGCTCAATATAAAGATTCGCAAACGACGGCAAGTTTCGCCCTTTTTATGCTGCAAAAAATAATTGCTCGAGTTTGGAGCTCAGGCTAAAGTTTGTTTTACGATTTGCAGACAGCAAAAGAGTTGAGTTTGCATTGCAGCTACCCTGTTAAGGGGTGGAGAGTGTAAGCGGGCAGCTTAGCGTTAAAAGTAACTCAGTTAACAGTCTCAGACTAACAGTTGACTGTTAATTCACAAGAATACAGCTTGGGACAGAATTGAATTAGCAGCGGACTGTTTATTAACATGGAAACTAACATGTATAGTCACAGACTGGCTTTAATTTACAGTTGACTGTTAATCAACATAGTCATTTACATTTACTGTATTAGACAAACATGACGCACGAATGTTAATTCGAGCCTCAGACAGAATTTAACTAACAGTGCTCTGTTAATAAATTAATATTACAGCCATTAATAATTGCAGCCTGTCTTTCAGAGGCTAAAACTTGGAGTAATCCAACCAGCTTGATCTGTAAGTTAGCGCTGTTGCTAAATACCCTGTAAAGAAAGAGGTTAACTGCCAGTATATTTTTTTTCTACAGCAGTTGAACAACATTTGAACTGTTAATGTTTAACAGTGAAATAAGCAAGTTAAAGTTGTATACCGATAAGCCCATCAATCCAGCACGTATTCTAACCATTACTCTTGCAATTTACGAGTAATTCCTGTCACTTTATTGCGGATCTATCTATAGATAGATTTTGCTTGAAAAGTTAACGGAGCTGGCAATGTTTGTCTATCGCCTGCAGCGTCTGTCTGGGCCACAGTAGACATTGGTTAATTGATTTTGCATTAAATGCGACCACGCGACCACTTTGAAATGCGCCGTAATTGGGTAAATGCTATGCAAATTTTGCCCGGGTCCAGACAGTGGAGAATGCAAAAGAGAGGGGAGAGGGAGAGGCAAAGGGAGGAGGGTCTTGAAAGGGGGTCTCAACGAGGTTTTGTGCCCGAGAATCAAGTTCGTTTGCTGTTGTTTGGGGGACTGCCCTGTGCAGTAAATGCAGAAAGCGGCTTACAAACTCGTGTAGCTGTTGCCTGATTGAGCATTGAGTTGGCCCTCAAACACACACACACAGACACACAAGCTCACCCACCAACACACACACACACACAGAGACAAACACAGAAAAGTAGCGCTGTATATTGTTGTGTCGGGGTCTTTATGGAGCAGTTATTTTGTTTTTGCCTCAGCATCACAATCGATTTTCGACTTGGGCTCGCTGTGTATCTCTTACTGTGTATGTCTGTGTGTGTGTGCCCGTGTTTATTGTGTATTTGTTGTGCTTTTGCCTGCCTAAATGCCAAATTGAGTTTGCAGCGTCCGAGCCAAGCAGCGCAGCCCGCACAAGTTGATAAAACTTGCGACGGTTTCACGTTCAACGTGGCGTATAAGTATTTTTTCTTGTAAGTCACACGCACACACACAGGCACGTGCATGTACGTGTATTTCTTTTGCCTCTGTGTATATGTGTGTGTTTAATTCTGTGTGTATCTGCCCTGTTTGTTTGCCACTTCAACTCTGTCAGAGTTTACAGATTTCATGTTGTCTTACGCCTGCCCCGTGTCTCATTGTGTGTGTCGGTCTGTGTGTGCCTGTATGTGTGTGTGTGTGCGGGTGAGTTCGCTTGTGAGGCTTAGCATTTTTTCTGGCTAAGTCAAATAATGCGCTAACACATCATTTCACACTTAAATGCTGTAAAAATATGCATAAAGCTTTCCTCTCGCAACATTTGCATATGGAAATCGCATATCAAATTCCCCTGTTCCGTCAGGGTGGAGCAGCCCCCTTACCCCCTCTCTCTTCATTCCCCTCGCTGCTGCTTTAGCCATTGCTTAAAGGATATGTCAGTTGATTTGCTCGGTACAAGCACATGTTGTTACTATATATGTCTAGGCTGTCTTTAGCCATGTCTCCCAGACACCCTGCCCTACTCGGCTCCTTTACTTCACTCCCCTTTACTTCTTTCCAGCTTTCTCTCTACGCCTCTTCTCCTTCACTTTCTCCACCTTCTCCTCTTCACCTTCTTCCCTCCTTTGTATCCTACCCCTTCCCTGCCTCCGCCTCCATCCCCTTTCCCCCTTCTTTACTTACATATCTCAATCGCTGTTTGAATGGCGCTCGGCGGTTGTCGTTTGTTGTAGTCGCTTGTCGTCTGTTGTTGTCGCTGTTACTATTGTTGTTGCTACTACTGTTATTGTTGTTATTGTTGTTGCTTGTGCGTTGACTGGCAGCATCAATCTCTTCTCTGTTTGAGCCTGGGCATTTGGCATCCTTACACAGGCGACGTCTGTTTCAGCATCGCCTGCCGCAGGCTCTCCCAAACTACACCTCAGCAGCGTACGCTTTCCACTGCTTACTTCTTCTCTTTCTCCAGCTCTTCTTCTTGTACTTCTTGTGGCTTTTTTATATACGTATTCGTGTGTATATTCCCGTGCGCCGTGTCGAGCAGCCAAGCGTGCAGCGGGTCCAAAAATATGAAGCGCACAATATATTTTTAGTTGACGGGCCCCTGTGGCACACTCCTTCACACACACACACACACACCCTCACCCTCGCACACACACTTGTGCGTTTTTGTTTTGCTTCTGCTCCTTGTGCGTGCGTGTCTGTGTGTGTGTGTGCGTATTTGCCTTGATATTTTAAGTATCCTGTTTACGTTTTGCGGGCTTCGTCGCAGCAGCCTCGCAATCGTTGCCTACTTTTTGGCGCTGCGCTGATTTTATTCTTTGTTTAGTATTATTTGCGTAAACGTTCGACACGTTGTTGGCTTTGCTCGCCTTCTCTCAATTCAAATGTCTTTATGTGTTCTCTGTGTGTGTGTGTGTGTGTGTGTGTGTTAGTGTGTCTGTATGTATATATAATTACTTTTTTGCCACCCTCTAAATACGTAAGTAAATTAAATTTGATTGGCTTCTTCTCAATTGGTTTGTTTCATTATTGTCATCGTCTTCCAGGTGCAAATAACAAGGTGCAAAGTTTGTGTTAGTTAAATATTTAATTATTGTCACTCTCACTCAATCACTCGTGTTCACTTATTCACTCTCACATAATTGTCTTAAGTAATTTGCTGTCTTTGAATTTCATTTGATAGAAATGCTGAGGAATTTTCACGTTTTCCAATCTCTCTTTACTTTAATTTAAATAGCAAAGCAACTTTATACATATTCCGCATACTCTTCTTATTTAAGTGCCCCCCTCCTCCGTCTTCTTTCTGTCTTTCGTTCCTTGGCTCTGCTTGTTGTTGCTGCTGCTACTTTGGATGCTGCTGTGGTCGTTTGCCTGTGTGTTGTTGTTACTACTGTTGTTGTTGTTGGTGTTGGTGTTGGTGGTAGTAGCGTTGCACGCGCCGCACTCGTAGCACGTGCTTGGGCCACGACGTCAGTCTACGACAACCGCCTACGCACTGCAAGCACTTCGTCGCGTCGCGGCCATTTCAATTACAAATTCATGGAAGAGCGCGCAGTGAACTCGTAGTAAAACCACAACACAGAACATCGATAGGCAGTTGTAAGTTATCGAAAAGCACATACGATAGGTATCGTTTTTGAAAAGCACAATTAAATTTATGTATTATGATTACACACTATTCTTGCTTAATTAACATAAAAATGTTAATAACATAACATGATTATGTTAAATGTTAACTATAGTATTTAATGCCTAATAAAAATACCACATTTAATTAATGTAAATAGTTGGCAGCCAAGCGCCACAAACTCGCTGTCATTTATCGATTTAGCGCTGCCTTACTTACAACATATCGATAGGTACATGGCATATTCTCTTAAAGTGGTGAATTGCCAGTGGGCCCCTGTTGGCATGCAATGTAGCTGCTGCTGCCGGGACCGGCTGTGTTAACTGGCAAAGAGAGCAAAACGTGCGCCGCTCTCTCAGGCTCTCACAGCCTCAAACCCACCACGCTAGAACACACTCTCTTTAGTTTAGCTGCCTGCAGGCAGTGCTAGTCTGAAAGTGAATGCCTACAGACAAGCTGTTGTTTCGGTATATCGGTTACCAGTGTGAACTAAACTGGTTGAGTAAGTTAACAGCACCAGGCGGCACTGTCTAGAGTAACAAGTGGAAGTGGTAAAGTGTACAGGGTATTTGCAAGTCGACTACTCTTTGTGTTGTGGCCGGCTCATGCAGGTTGTAAGGTGCAATAGGTTAACTAGGCGCTTAGACGTTTGCATAATGCGCTTTATGTGCCTGTGTGTGTGTATGAGTAAGTGTACTTGTGTGTGCTTGCTTGCTTGTTTGTACAAATGGCTGTGCTTGCAATTAGCCATTGTTGATTTTATTTATTGCTTGCTCAGGACACCGACACCCACACAAAACACACACACACACACATGCAGACACAGGAAAACACACACGTGCTGAGCATGCATGTGCATGTCCTTGCACTTGGCAGCTTAGCACACTTGGGGACGTGGCAGCAGGAACTGCTATCGTTATCCAGTGTGAGCAAAAACAAAAGCGAAGTGCAAGTGAACGGCAGACAATAGGATAAGAAGAAGAGGGGGGAGGAAAGAGAAGAGCAACACACAGTTCCGTGACTGCAGCAAGGAAGTCATAAATTTTCCAAACGGTTAACAGGTGCATTTGAAATGCTCTCCCCTCGACACTGTGTCCATGGCTGTGTGTGTCTTGCTTGTGTGTTTGCGCGTATGTGTGAATGGCATTTCCAACCATTAAATCGCAAGATGCGAGTTTAAGTGGGCAGCGCAACTGATGCTGCTATAGAAATCAATTATCGCACTACGTGTTAGAGATGCGCTATGTACAGACGGCAAGTGTGACAGGGATAGCAATAGCAACTTCGAACTGAAATCAATTATTGATGTTAGAGATGCACTTACCCACTCGGTGCTAAAAGAGAGCACAATCTGTTATGTGCAGCGGCAGCAACTGTTATCAATATTAATTATCACAATGTAAGGTCTCTTTTTGCAGAGTAGCTGCGAACTTTTTTCGAAAGTAATTATTGCACCGAAAGATCACTCTCTTGAGACGGGCAGAGCAGATTTCAACACTTATCGCACAGTAAGATTACTTTCTAGGAACAACTGCGACTGTGGTCACGACTATCAGCAAACTGCACTGCGAACTATATGAACAACTTGGCGACAGCGTGCTGCGGCTTGTGGCCAGAACTTGCGGCATGCCTCATGAAAATTCCAGCAAGTCCCTGGCGAAATTTTATGCAGATTTGTGAGTCAGCGGAAGTTCTGCGAAAAGAAACGCGCGCGCTCCAAACAAACAACCCCCTAAAAAATCCCAAATATAACGTAAAATTCCGCCTGTTGCATGCCCTATGCGTGACACACTGTGTGCATGTGTGTGTGGTGCAATTTTGGGGAAATACGCATGAATGTGAGTGTAAATAGGTGTTATTTTTATTTGGTATTTCTTGAGCAGCTGATTAACTAATAATGAGCAGCTTATTATGCTAATTAGCGCAAATATGTTCAGGTAAAGCGAGTCAGCAGAAATGCGCTCGCGCTTATCCCGTGCGATATGGATGCGCAGCAAGTTTCAGCCACGAAGAACTGACAGGTAATCGGATTTAATTTAATTAGTTGCCCATCTCAAAGGCAGAGTCAGCGCTGCCCACTAAGCTGCAGCGGTGACACCAAAGTACTCTTCACTCATACACAAGGAGCGAGCTACGGAGAGATTGGGAGACAGGGACACAACAGCTGACAGTATTCGCCACTTTTGTCTGTGTGTGTGTGCGAAGAGGAACACAACAAAAGCAAATGCGGAGAATGAAAAGCACTTGATGGCATTTTCATTACACACACATACATGAACGTATGTAAAGAGAGTGCGGGAAACAGAGAAAAGAGAGAGGAAAAAATGGGCGCATGTTTCATGGCAAATTGTCAGGTGCTAAGCTTTGATAAAGTGCACAACGGGCAAAAAGTTAAGCCCACGCACCGCACACACACACACACACCTCTTCCCCCTCTCCCACACACACACGATGTCGCCCATAAGCTGCGCACAAAATTGCCAGAACAAAACACACAGACACGAGGATTTCTTTGGAGTTTTCCTTTGTTTACATTGCCAACTGCGCCTACGTCTTGTCCCAGGTCAATTTCCCAAGTTTTCCTCAATATGGAAAATATTTGGTCAGGCTGTGCTGGCAGCGCAGGGGGGAGGTGCCAGGTAAGTGTAAAAGAAAAGCCGCTCGCCGATTTCTGCCAATTCATATGTATGTGTGTTTTGCGCCTGTGTATGTGCTTTGGGTTTTTTTTTTTGGAAAGTGTTATTGTTTGACTTTGAACTTTGGCACTTGTTTGTCGTCCGTGCGTAAGAGGCGCATCATGCGAGAGAGAGAGAGAAAGAGGGGAGATGGACGGTGTGTGTGTGCGAGAGAAAGGCGGGCAGCTTGTGTGTGCTTTGGTCCAAAGTTGATGACAGGCCCAAACAATGTCATAAAATTTAATGCGCTCATTTTTCATGGGCCTAAACAGAGCCATAGGCAGCGGCACGGCACGCACACACAAGCAAACTCCCCTACCTCCACACATATAGGACACCCTTCCACACCCCCTCTCTACAACACACAAGCCAAATAAATCATAAGCACAAATTTTATCACTTTATTTTTGCACGCCTATTTTAAAATGAATGAAATGTTACGTTATGCTAAGGGATTTGCTGAAATTAATGATGCTGTAACCATAAAGTGTGGTTGGCAGCTTCACAGAGTTATTTATCGTAAATAATTGCAGCAATTAAATACTTATATTTAAAATATGGCAAGCCATAAAACATTTGTATAAAACGCGCCATTTTGCCAAGCTGGGCTGCCAACTTGTTTGCCCAACACACGTTTCGATATATATTTTAGTTATCGATAACGCATCGACTTACCGCCACATTACGAATTGAAATTGATATCGACAAACCGCCACATTTTAGTCAGAAAATCACAGTTCTCCCACCACTAGCATACATTGTCGGTCTTCATATTTTAACAACGCCAAACAAAAAACCAAAACTTATAAAATAAACCCAATTTTTCTAATATGGATGAAGTACGAAATAGTCTAGACAACTTAATGTCACGTTTCAATGACAGCATCACGCATTCAGCGCCCAAGAAGCTCAGTTTCGACCGGCTTTCAATGTCGTTTACCGAAGAGGAGTCCGTGATAGGTAAGAAGAAGAGAAAGGCATGAATGAGATATATTTAATAATATTTATATTGTTTAGTGCCAAAGAAGCGTCGCCTGGAGAACAATGACTCACTCAATGGCAGCCTCAATGCCAGCACGACATCTTTAAACAATTCATTCAACGATCCCCTCGGGCCGTGGCAGACGCGCAAGTTGCGCGCCGAACTGATTGAGACAAAGGCAATTGTGGCGCAACTGCAGGATAAACTCGTACAACAGGCCAAGGAGCAGCGTGGCGCAGTGGCGCTGGCGGAGAGTAAAGTGTCTGCGCTGAAGCAGCAATGTGATTACACAAGTGAAAAGCTAGCGGAGATGGAGAAGCATCTACAGGTGGTGCGGAAGAGGGAACACACTGCCCGCCAAGAGGCAAATCACCTGCAGTCTGAGTTCGACCAACAGAAGCTCAAATACGAAGCGGCATTGACTCTGGCCGAGCAGGAGAAGACGCAACTGGAGGAGGATGCCCGCGAAGTGCAATATTCGATTAACAACGAGCTGAGTGAATACAAGCGGATCAGTGAACGTGCCGAACTGGAGCTGGAGGCCACACAAACCGAGCTCGAAAGCATACGACGCCGACACGATGAGTATAAAGAGACTGCAACCAGCTACGATCAGTTGAAGATCGACTACGAGATGCAGCAGCAGAGCCTAGAGACGGCAAATGCACGCATCAAGGAGCTGGAGTTCGAGATACAGTCGTACAGTGACTGGAAGGAGGTCACGAAAACATCACAGGCACGTCTGCTGAGCGTGCCTGAGCTGCAAGCGGAGTTGGATCGACTGAGGGCCAACAACAAGCAGTTGAACTCCCTCATAGGGGACAAGCTGCTGCTGGAGGAGCAGGTGCATGACTACAAGACACGTTTGGACAGGGAGGAAGGCGCACGCGCTGAGGCCGCCGCACTGCAGGTGAAGCTCACCCACATGGAGCAGGAGTTGAAGGAGTGGGTGAAGGTGGCACAGGATCATTGCTTGGCTAACACGCTGGTCAGTCCCATGGCGCTGCGCACGCGCATCGAACAGTTGCTGCAGGACGACATTGTGCGTGTGGCTGAGAAGGGAACTGCCGTTTCGGACAGCAAACACCTCCAATCCTCTGTGCGTGAACTGGAGCAGAAGTGCGCGGTGTATCTGAAGAACATTGAGGACATGAATGCCATCTTGAAGCGCCACAAGAGCTTCAGGGAGCGACTGCAGCGGAAGTTGCTCATTGTGTGCAAGGAGCGCGACTTCTACAAGCAACTGCTGGAGAACTTTGACAAGGATCTGACCATGACCAATGCCAGCACAGCCGAAATGACCAACGACATGCAGATGCGCTACCGTGTGGAGGTGCTGGAGAGAACCGTGACGGGCTACAAGGAGATGTGTTCGACACTAGAGCGTGAGATGCAGAATATGCGACAGCAGGAGTCGTTGAGTGATCCACCTCCCTCGGAGAATGGCTACGATAGTGTCAAGAAGGAATTGGATACACTGCGCATGGAGAACGAGAGACTGCGTCGACGCAAGGATGAACTAGAACTAGAGCTGGAGCATCGTTGCCTGCGTGGGGACTTCAATATGGGCGAGTACAAGGTGCTTCATCTAGCAGAGAATCCCGCTGCGGAGGCATATGAAACGTCCAAGAATGTGGTGGAGAAACTGCAGGCAGAGATTGAGCGTCTGAAGAGGCGCAACAAGAAGATGGAGGAGGAAGGGGAACAGACACTGGCGCGTCTAAATGAGACGACAGGAGGAACTGCAGGTGGAGCCGGTGGTGGCCTCACCATGAACTTCAAGGAGCTCAATCAGCTGCGCGGGGAACTCGAGTCGGCAAATGGCAAAATGAAGAAGATGAAGGAATGCTTCAAGGCGGCCAGCAAGGAGTTCCGCGACGTGTGCTACATGCTGCTGGGCTATCGCATCGATCGCGTCGGAGCCAACAGTCACTATCGGTGGGTTAAGGCTTTCTTTATGCAATTTCCCTTTTCATTTATTAACTGCGCATTTATTTTGGTTCCTCCAGCATTTCCAGCATGTATGCGGAGAGTCCCGATGATTATCTGTCCATTAGTCTGAATGAGTCCAACTGTCTGGCCCTGCTTGAGTCACCCTACTCGCAGACCCTCAAGCCAGCGATCGATCAACAATTGGCAGCCAATAACTCATTTCCCGCCTTCTTTGCCGCCCTCAC
Source organism: Zaprionus nigranus (assembly GCA_018903425.1). Classification (NCBI taxonomy): domain Eukaryota; kingdom Metazoa; phylum Arthropoda; class Insecta; order Diptera; family Drosophilidae; genus Zaprionus; species Zaprionus nigranus. Next base: position 2,083,696 of record JAEIGD010000010.1, read on the forward strand.
CTTGGAGCTATTTCAACGTGCCACGGTGACGATGACATAGATGAGGTGGAAGAAGGCAGCACACACTCATTCACATGTCGCACACTCGCACTCGCATATTTCGTATAAGTTCAGTTAGTTTTAAAAAATACATTTTAAAGAGCATTTAAAGCAGAGATTTTATGTTGTTATCTAAGGCAAATATTTGTAAAACTTACGCAGCGAGCTTAGCTTCCGCTCGAGTAGCTGATAAGATGTGTAGAAAGAGACCGGGAGTAGGCGGTGAACGAGCTGGAGAACGAGACCGAAGCGGGAGAGAAGCAGCAGAGCACGACTGCGATCGAGGCGGAGATCAACGCGGAAAGAAAGCAGCAGAGCACAACTGAGAACGATACGGATGCGTAGCGCGTTGAAGAACGAAAATAGAGACGCAAAGCAGCTGTAAACCTTGGAGGATCATGCGCAGATGGATCAGCAACAGCTGTAGACTGAGAAGGTTCATTCGCAGATCAAGAAGGATCACGCGTAGTTCAATAAATAGGCACAGATCGACGAGGATCAGCCGCAAATCGAAGACAAGTAGCCGTAAACCGAGGAAGAACAGGGGCTGGATTAAGGAAGATCAGAAGCGGACCGTGTAGGAGAAGACGGAAGCCGAGGATGCTCAGGCGCAGGAGTACCGACTGTAGGCCGAGTAGGAGCAGGCTGAGACCGAGAAGGGTCGGTCGCAAATCGAGGATCAGTCGCAGATCGAGAATTACGCGTAGATAGAAAAGTAGAAGCCGTAGACTGTAGAGGATCAGGCTTTAATTGAGTAGTAGACGTTACCGAAGCCCGGACGCGACTATCGTTCGTCTTCTTCTGGCCGTAGATCGGGTAGGATCAAGCGCAGATGGAGTAGAATCAAGGTCAGTTCGATTAGGAGAGTTGGCCGAAGCAGTTCGCGGTCACTTGCTTGACTAACGCGCGTCTTCAGACCAACACGATCGACAATTGGGCCGCAGTACTGTATGTGATTACACTCCGATCAACGACGAGCGATCGATCGATTCTCGTGCTAATGACGCGTGTGCTCAAGAGATTTAACACGATATCGTGGGCGAGATATCAATGCGGCGAACGAGCCCCAACACGAGCAACAACAAACAGCACTTGAAAGAGGCCGAGGAATTTTTTAGCTGTGCCTCCTTTTGCTACTGATATTTCTCTTGTCTTTGCCTATTTTTAGCTGGCTCTCTGTTTTGTTTTCGGGTTTCTTTCTTAGTTTCTTTAGCGGCGTGTGATAAGCGACGCCTCGCCATTTGCACAATTGTCGCGGGAGTGACGTGAGACGAGGCAAAGCAGGCGGCGCATCCGCGTCGAGTGTTTGTGTCGAGAGAGAGAGCGACGGCTTGGCGTGCTAATGTGCATTTTAAATAGGCGCGAATCAGTGAAGAGGAAGAGAGTGAGTGTGAGCTACAACGAAGTGGGAATGCGCTGTAGCAATGGAGAAAGAGACAGCAAGGGATGGGGCAGGGAGAAGTAAAGTTGACCATTGAGAAGAGGGAAGTTAAGAAGGCTCTACAGAAGTGCTTAAGTAATCCCAGAGAGCTGAGCCTGTTATAGAATGGTTAGGCCAGCTAAGAGGCCCTTATTTACAGGGTATAGGCAAGAGGAAGAGCTCACATCTACAACCAACATGTAAGAATGCACTACAGAGAAAGATGAACATATTGAAAGGGGTGTGTTTATCTTCCAGCATATATTGGAAGGGATTAAGAAGGAAGAATCAGAGTAGCCTCCACTTTAATAGGAAAGGGACCTTTAAAGAGCTAAGCAAGTTGTAGAGTGATTATTGCAGCTAATATGCCTCCATTACAAGGTGCAATGTAGGCAACAACGAAGTACGAATACGCTGCAGGAAGGGAGGGAAGAATAGAGGAGATGGGGAAGATGGAAGCCTCCTTTTCACTTTAAAAGTAAGGAAGAGAGAAGCAGAACAGCCTCCACTTTACCATAAAAGGAATCTCTAAAGAACTAAGCCCATAACAAAATGCATATGCCAGCTGATATGCCCCTCTTGCAAGGTATCTGCAACGAGTGAATTGTCGCAATAACAACAACTCGAGCTCGATGAAGCACAACAATTAGGTACAGTACACATAATACATAATACAGAGGGATATATATTATATATATATATATATATGTGAATAATAAGACTACTTAAACACACAACAAAGCACATCAAGATTAGAGGGAGCAGCCTCAACAACATCAACATCAACAGCTCAGCTTAGCTGGTGGCAAGTATATGTGCCACTTGATCGGGTGTCTTGTGCAGCAGCGCCTCAGGTTGCTCGAATCCATTTGCCGGATCATGCACACGATCGAAGATCTGTTTGTAGATGGCCACAATAACATTGAAGGCACGACGCTGCACTGCACTGCGATGCGAGCTGGACATGATTAGCTGCACCTGGGGCAGCAGCAGCACGTCGGGCAACTGCAGGAATGCATCCATTTTGGACATGAAGATCTTTAGCAGATTTGTCTCTATTTTGCTTTGATTGCTCTGCAGAATTGTATAGATCGGTCCTAAATTGAGATTGGCCACCAGTGAGGAGGCCTGCTCCGAGGTGAGCGTGTCCAGCTGTGCATCTGACTGTGCCTGCAGACGCTCTACGCGCTCATCCATGTACTCAAAGACTGCCAGCGTGCTCTGCATGTGGTAGAGGCAGTTCAGGAGATACACAGCCATGTCCACTGTGGGCAAGTGGGCGGCACTCTCCTGCACCGATTGCAGCAGGGGATCAATGACGCAGGTCACTATCTTGGTGATGTCTGCCTGACGCCCATCCACCATGGTGGCCACTGAGAGTATCTCCTTGAGTATATTCAACAGACGCGCTACACTCGGCGGCGGCACGAGATCACGTTGTGGTGGCTCCAATGCCAGGCTGGTGCCCGCTGGACGTTGCAACACGCTGCGTACTTGAGCAGCCAAGGCATTCAGATAGATCTGCTCGCTGCTCTGCTGTAGATCAATGAGGCACTGCTCCAGACTGCCGCCCTGCACCACTTGGCGCATAATCTGCTGATAGAAGCGCAGCAAGTTGGAGATGGTGAAGAGAATGATGGTGTCCTGCTCCGAGCTGAGTATAGTCTCAACGCGCACCTTCAGCGGATGACAGACGCCGTCGGCAATGTAGCTCAGCGCCTTCTGCATTTGCTCCGAGATGTCTGGGAAGGATTAAACAGGAATAAGCAACGGAAACTAAAGAGAGAAGCCACCTACTTTTCCTCGAGGGGTTTAAAGGGAAGGGAGCATGTATAGAGAGTACACTCCTCTTTCTCCTCCTCCTCAACAACTCACCATGCTTGTCGCACTTCTTGAAGAGCATCGTCAGGTTCTCCTTCTCATTGGGAATGCTCTGATGCAGCCAGGCGAACATGTCCCCAATGTAACGCTTGGGATCATGTGCATGCAGCTCGATGGGCTTCGAATTGCCCCCTGGACCACCCTCAGTTAGAGCCTCTATGAACTGCCGCACCAGCACAGCACGGCGAGCAATTGCATACTCGTCTATGACATACTTAAAAAGCACTGGCCTGTCCTGCAGGCGACTCATGGCCTCCACAATCAGTGGCCCAATCTCATTGTTCTCCAGATTGCGACAATGATTCTGTGTCCAGCGATAGAGTCGCTCCAGTGCACCTTCCTGATGCAGAGTCATCTCCTCCATGATGTCCAGTGCTGCGGTCTGGTAGCCACACTGCATCAACAGGCGGCAATCGGAATGTATTGACTGCACACGGTCCAGAACCTTAAAGAACTCCGGCACAATGGGTGCATCCTTGGCGGTGCCATAGAGCAACTGATGCTCGGGCACATTGAGCTGGAAACGTGCCAGGAAGGCCTGTGCAATCTGTTGGTGCACCTCGAGCTGCTCTCGCTGTTGCTGCATTTTGTTTGTCTGCTCAATGAGATCTTTGGTCAGCGCCTTGGAGGACTCTAGATCGCTGCGCATGGTGTCCACCGAGCTAGCCATGGTGTCCAGATCCTCGCAGACCTCATCCAATGCGATTTTCACCTGACGAAAGGCCTTCAAGAAGTTCTCATTGATTGCCACGGAACGTTGTTCGATTTGGCTGCGCAAGTTGCGGCGATTTTGCAGCGTATTCTCCGTAAAGAAGCTGGAGAGGCCATTGAGAGCATCAAGCGTATCCTTATCTGTCTCCAGACGTGTCTCCAATATCTTATTCACACGCTTTTGTATGCGATCCTGTTCCTCTTGTGCCAAGCTCATCTTTTCCAAATGACGACGTCAACATCAACAAGAAAAGAACTGCAAAGGTTTACACAGTGAAGTCTTTGGTAATTCATTGGGCAACCAAATTTATGTATAAACTCAAATATAACTATTGTAATAAATATATTATATTGTTGTTGTGTCACTCCTATCTATATTAAATTTTTAAAGTTGATTTTCAAACTGATTTTTAAAAATATTCATTCGTGTAAACGTAGCAAGCAACAGCTGTTTGATTATAGCGCTGCCAACTTGACAAAAAATACCAAAACTACCTATTGAATGTATGCCTTGACGTGCCACTGTGAATGACAAAATCAAAGAAGTAGAGAAGTGCAAAACATTGTAAAATTGCAATTTCTGGCAAAAATTGTATTTTTTAATTACATTAAAATAAAAATCCCATTCACAATGAGTCACTCTGCATTGGCGAGCTTGACTGCACAATACACAGACTCGGAGGGCGAAGGCGATGCCAGTCCCGACTCACAGGAGTCCACAGCGTCACAGGTAAAAGGATGAGAAATGTTCCAATTTCTACATATATAAAATATATATTACGATTTCCAGGTGATTATACCCAAACAACCCACTCCGCCACCGGTGACACCAGTCAAACAGGACCCGGAGCCGGCAACTAAATCGAAGAAAAAGAAACGCGCCAAAAAAGTACGACGTCTGGTGAGCTATCAGGATGATACGTTGATATCGGATGAGGAGGAAGATCGCCGCGCACACGAGTCCAGCGAAGAGGAGTCCTCGAGTGACAGCAGCAACTCAGAGGAGGAACGTCAACAGGTGGAGAATGGTAAGGAGAAAGGCGCAGCTAAGTCTGAGGCAGCCGCCGAGACGCCAATGGAGGTGGACGACGATGATTCCAATACATATAATGCTGATGAACGATCAGCGGAGAGCTACGAGAAAGATCCCAAGTATGCCAAGTACAAATTCCAATTGCCACCCGAGCCCAAGGGCAATCCGTCGCCAGAACTTGTGGCGAAAATCACAAAAATGTATACGAAAATGAGGCAGACGAACATGGACATGAATCGAGTGATCCAAGACCGCAAGGAGTTCCGCAATCCCAGCATTTATGAGAAACTAATCAGTTTCTGTGACATCAATGAGTTCGGCACCAATTACCCTCCCGAGATCTATGATCCGTTGCAGTGGGGCGAGGAGAGTTACTACGAATCTTTGTCCGCGGTGCAGAAAACTGAGATGGTGAAGCGGCAAAAGGATCGCAAGGAAATTGACAAGGTGGAGCAGGCGACAGCATTGGCACGCAAAGTGGAGGAAGAGGCCAAGAAACGGTGGGATATAAACAAAATTTCAAAATCATGAAAACAGAATCAAGTTCGTTCTCTTGCAGAAAATCGAAGTGGGATCAACCGGCCACGAAGTCAACTCTACCTGCACTGACCACAACTGTCACGGGCACCAAGGGCACTGTCATATCAGCATTTGGATCGCTGCCCAAGAAACCTGCAGTTTAATTGTAAAAAACAAATAAGTCAATAATAAAATTATTAAAAACATTTGCATTCCATTCACAATTAATGCTAAAAAATCAACTCTGCTTATCGATAACATTTACTGCAAATTGGAACTGGCAAGTCAGTGTGTAGCAATAAATGCTTTGCAAGTTAGGTATATGAGTTTATCATTATTATTATTAATTGTATCTTTTCTTTTACTTTTAACAACAAGAACATTTAATCTCTTTATTCTTGCATTCTAAAGTCCTATTTAAATAATCGAGCTTTGTTGGCATTTTTTGTCGTGGTATTTTTTTTGTGGTATTCTTGCCCAAGAACTTGTTGAACATTTTTAAGTCGTTTGTGTACGGTCACACTGGTTATATGGTCGAACGTCGTGTCGTCGCCGTTTTCTGTTTTTAACCATTTCACATTTTTTCGTTTTAAAAATACAACAACAAAAAGTGTCTTTTATATTGCATGCAACAATTACAATAATAACAAAACTCTCAACACAGGCGTTATGATTTGAATAAAAAAAAGTGTACGTGATAATTATTTCCTCCGTTTCCTTTTGCATTGCTGAACATACACAACAAGAAAGGAAAACGAAGCGAAATGTCGACAACGCAGCAGCAGCAACGCAGACGGCAAAGAATTTGATCTGAGCAACGCAATTTTGTATGCATGTGTGCGTGTGAGTGTATCTGTGCGAGAGTGAGCGAGAGATTACAATTAAAATTGTACGAATCGAGTGAAAGATAAAGAAGATGAGAAAGATACTAAACATACATACATATGTACGCACACACATCATCTATATGTAAATTTGTGTGTATCTTTAGCAGCGACTACATGCGTGTGTGTGCGAGTGTCTGTGTGTGTGTGAGTGATTTGTGTTGCGAATTTTGTTTAAACAATCTTGGCCGTGTTATTATTTCAAGGTGGCTCATTTAGACGCCATTACAATGCAACCGGTATTGGACCTGCGTGCCTGCCTATCTCTGTGTGTATGTGTGTGACTGAGTGAGCAACAGTGTTTGTGGTGTGTGTGCGCAAGGGAGAGTGAGTGAGAGCGCAAGAGCGGATGAGTAGGGCGACGACGGCAGAGCAGCAGCATATGTAATTCCATTTAGTTGCGCGAGCAGCTTTTTGCCGCTACTTACGTTTTTCTTGTTCGTCTGTTTTCTGTTGCAGTTCTTCCTTTGCTTGTCTCTTCTTCTTTGCGCTGATTACAGCGCCTTCTGCCTCCCCAGTTTTTCCCCTCTGACTTCGTGGACTGTTGCTTATTTATAAAGTGATTGCCGCTGCTGCTGCTGCGCTGATCATAACAACCAAACGCAGCAGCAGAGGGGGCAGAGGCAGCAGCTTCAATCAAAAGCAACAGCAGCAGAAAACACAATTTCCAATTAAATCCGCAAAATGCTCAATTGAAGCTAATTTCTATGGAAGACCAACACCCCCTGTCTCTCCCTTCATCTCATTCCTCTTTTCTTCCCCTGCTCTCCTGCCATTTTGACCACTCATTCAACAATTGTTTTTGTTTATCGCCCGCTGTCATTGTTGTTGGCAGCTTGTTTATGTGTGCATGTGTGTGTGTGTGAATTTCCCAGGAAAATGCATAATATTTGCAAGTTATAATATTTATAAACAATAGCAGATCTGCCATTCTTTGTCTCGCTCTTACACGCCCTTTCGCTCTGCTACCTGCTGCGCTGCGCTGTCAACGACGCAACAACAACAACAACTACAACTACAACGAAAGCTTTGTTCAATATCATCAACAGCAAATATCAGCAAAAGGAGAGCACAGTTATATTTTGGCATCAGGTGTTAGAGTGTGAACAGCATAGAGCATAATCCCCCCCACACACACACATATACACACATACAGGCCAAAAGTAAACAAACATCGAGTCAAACCTAACGAAACAATATAAAAACAAGTGAACGAAAGAAAAGTAACGCGGCGACGTGTGTTGGTCGACAAGTGTCTCAGTGTGCGTGCGTGTGCGTAAGCAAGCGTGCGTATGTATGTGTGCTGCGAGTGTAGAACAAGAGAAGAAGAAGAGAACACAAAAACAGTAACAATAAAGTCAACAGCAGCTAAAAAGCAACTAAGGCAGCGCGAGTGATTCAACGGAGACAGCAAGCAGCAGCAGCAACAACAACAACATTTAAAACATGTCGGATTCATATTATCAGGTGAGTCGACGGGGCTGATAGGGTCTTTTTACATGGCCAGTTTGGGCTTGTCGTGTTGAGTGTTTTTTTACTACTTTTTATCAGGGGCACACCTGTTGCACAGGCATAAAATATTTGTGTGTGTGTCTGCGTAAGCACGGAAGCCAGGAATTTCCGGCTCAGCTGACGCCGTCGCACATCCTTTATATGCCACTTGAGTTAACATTATGTCCCCCTCTTCCCTCCCCCTGAATTTCCTGTTAAACTACATATTTGCACTATGACTAAGAGAGATAGAGAGAGAGAGAGAGAGTGTGCACAAGCTTAAGGCAACAACTGTAATGCGCCGCATTCCTTTCCCCACACATACACATTCAAACACGTTAATACAGCAATAACAGTGCAGTAACAGCGCCTGCAGCTTAACAGCCCCTGGGGCAATGGACTTAACGAAAGCTGAGCTTTGCTTGATTACAGTTGTTTAGCTGTTAATTAACATTGCGCATATGATGAATGCACTTATGCTACATTTAACAGAGAGTTCAATAAAGAGAGAGAGAAAGAGAGAAAACTTATCGATATGTGTAGTCTGTTATTAACAGATTGATCGATTAGTGTGTTAAATGAATCCTTATGTGATATTGCCCGTTTTGTGGACTCATCTAATATATTTGCTCACTTCAATTGCTTGGACAACTGCCAATAATAATATTGCCAAAGTGGCTATGACGCCTACGCAGCAGCAGCAGCAGCAGCTGACTAATGTTAGCTAACCCAGCTGTGTGTGTGGTGTGTGTTGTTTGCCCAACACAAACATAACCTACAATAATATTACCTTGCATTAGCAATTACGGGCAAGTACGAGCACCTTTTAGTATTCCTCCCATAATTGTACAATAAGTTAGTGTTATTTATAGCACTAACAACTGTTAAATGACATCATAGGAATGTGTTCAGTTCACTAAACAAAAATAACATTCAAATTCTCTCTCAGTATGTATCTGTGTGCGTGTGTGTGTGTGTGCTCACAAAATGTCAATTGGATTAAGTGCGTGTGTCGCACTGAATAAACAAAGTGTAGCGTTAAAAACGACTTGTTTATTAATAGTACTAACAGTATTTACGACAGTCTAAGTATGAGTGTGTTTGTGTGTCTGCGTGGGTTGACTGGCGCCAATTAAAAAGAGAGCGGGAGAGAGAGAGAGGGAGAGGGAGAGACGGGACTTATCAGGTAGCAAATTGAGCTTATCAGTTTGCGGCGACTGCAACTGTTTGCCTCTTGAGCACGTACTCTCAGCTCGAGATAATTGCACAAAGCGGCGCACAAACCGCAACTGAATCAAACTTCGTTCATTCAGAATTATCCAGCGGCAACATTAGAGGCAGATGGGGGAGGGTAAGGGGGCGGGGGCTAACCGACCCAGCCTGATGTCATTTTGGTCATGAATCCGAAGGTGAAAATCATAAGTCACATTGCCAATGACCTCGTTTTTTTCGGGCTTTGTTGGAATGCAAATCGCAAGTAAAAAGAATCCACAAAAGAAATCAAAAGAAACCAGATTGCAGTTGTTGTTGCTGTTGTTGGAAGTTCCATTTCCATCTTCAGCATGCAACTTCAGCTACAGCTACAGCTACAGCTTTTCTACCTTGCTTTGTGCACCTGAGTTTCAACTGCAACTGCAACTTAAGCTGTTGTTGTTGTTGTTGTTGGTGCTGCATCGTCGGGAGCTGTTTGTTAAGTTAGCCTGCGGGTTCTTCTTGCTTGGACCAACCGGTTTAGTTGTCTCGCACATGTTTATTTTGTGGTGCACCAGAACAGGGTCAGGCCAGTTTTGAATGCTTTGCCATATCCATTTCCATTTCAAGACTCTGCAAATGCGTTTGGGTAAGCGAGGGGGGGGAGAGCTACTTAACAGCGAATGCCATTTTAATGCCCTTTGCCGTGAGAGCGTTTAATATCTTTTTTATCAACAAGCGAAGCAAAATGAGTTGTTATAGGCCTTGTAAAGGGAGTAAAGTGATACAAAAAGTTGTGAATTTAGCAAGAAATCGATAGCAGTAGTTACTTAACATAAGATACTGTTACAAATATTAGCATGACTAAGCAGTTGCATTCTTAGTTAAGTTAAAAGCATTTTAAATAGAATACTGCACAGTTTCAAGTTGTAATTCTGTTACAATTACGTTAAACAGCGTTTAAGTGACAGCTCAACATTGTTCTACCTGCAGTTAAAAAGCAGATCACTGTTAGAGCTGCATGTCGTTTAAATAAACAGTTCACATACTTTTAGTAACAGCACATCTCTGTTAAAGTTGCAATTATGTTACAAATACAGTGTACAGACTTAAAGTAACAGCACATCTCTGTCTAACTTGCAGTTAACAGCATTTTAACAACAGCATAGCACTGTTAGAACTGTGCTTAAAACATACCACTGTTAAAGCTGCTGTTTACAGCCCTTGAGTAACAGGGCGTCTTTTGTTTGCACTCTTTTAGCTACCAGGCTCGATAGCCGAAGCTCTGACTGTGACTCTACTCTCAGAGTGTACTTGGCAATGTTAATTTGTTCAGCAAATTTGCAAATCGGAAATGCCTGGGCAAATACTTGGCCACATTTGCAGTGTGTGGAAACAGAAAGACACACACACACACACTCATGCACGCTCACGTCAAGTGTCGCGTGTCCTGCCTGCATGTTGTCCAACTGCCTTGTCTGTCTGTCTCTCAGTCTGTCTGTGTGCCTACGTCTTGGCCACTGACAGGCTGTCAGCTTGAACAAAGGGCACTGCCTGTCAGTGTGAGAGAGAGAGAGAGAGAGGCAGGCAACAACATCTTCGTTGTTGTTGTTGTCGTCAGTGTTGTCGTTGCGGTGTGTTTACTTTGTTCGAGAATGCATCCAGCAAGTGGCTTAATGTGTTGTCTTTGGTGGCCAACAACAGCAATAGCAAAGGTTTCAGCCCGTACTGTGGGCTGTGGCAAGCTGCGGGCTGAAGTATATCAATTAGAAGTTTCATTTTCAGCGCACTCTCAGTGAGTGACTGGCAGATACATTTGTATCAATGTATCTATAAGATGCAGCTGCAAGTTTCTATTTAATTTAGCTGCCTTCACTTATTTGGTTTATTTCCGCAGATGCCTTTAATCAAATTCAATTGTATCTATTTGTTTGTTTTCCCACTGCTGATAACATATCACAACAACAACAACAACAACTATAATAACAATAACAATAATAATGCCTCACGATTTGTATATGGAAATTTTAGTTGCGCAAAAAAGAAATCCGAAAAAGAAAACAATAAAATAAAACGAATTATGCAAGAGACTTTCCTAGCTGCGTATATTCCAACATTGTGGCTAGTCTGCCTCGTCTGCCACGAGTCTACAAGTATATAATATATGTGTACGCTTATCATATATACTATAATATATATAGTCATTATCAATTCGACCCTGTGGCATTTTCCCCAAGCAATCAAAAACTCAAGCAAAGCTGATTAAGCTGAGATGAGAGCAGCGCCTGACATCCTGTAGATCACACCTCACCCCTTGCGCCATGCCGCCTCCTGCCTAACGGAAATGCATTTCCAATGACGGAGATTTGATTGGGTTAACTGCAGTCTCCGACCCCCCTCTCTCTAGTGACGCCATTGTGCGCCTTTGTTTCCACTGTTTGGCTGGGGGCCAAAGAAAGTAAAGCGGGGTCGTCAGACATTGAAAATCATTTAATTAACTTTGCCAGCTCGTTGTTATTGTTGCTGTTACTGTTGTTGCTGTTGGTGTAGTTGTTGCTGTAGTCGTGTCGGTGTTATATCACATTCATCTCTCAAGCTGCCGTGTGGCCGCTTTCTGTGCCCGCGCTTGGCCCGCCTTGGGCACATTTAATTGCTGCAATTGATGAGTTCAATTGCGCAAATTGCTTCGCTGACTTTTGCCGCTGCTGGACAGCGGGAAATAAGCTAAGCTGCCGATTGCTGCTGCTGTTTGCTGGTGGGTGTTCAGGTGCTTGTCAAGGGTTTGCCAATTCGATTTTGGCTTTCAAATTGTAACAGAAATGAATGAAATACAGCAACAGCTTGCTGTTTAAAATGCGAATATGTTAAGCTGCCCTTGATATGTAAGGCAACTGTTAACTGTGCATGTTCAGCGTAGGTGTAGCATTAATCTGTTATCGTGTTATGTTAAGCAGCAAGTAGAACAGTTAGACTATGTAGGAAAACTGTTAACTGTGCATGTTAAGAGTAGGTCGCAGTATTTTCTTGCTTGTTATCGTCTGTAATCAATTGTTATCGACTGCTATCGTAAAGATAGCCTGTGTTTTTCGATTTGTTGCTGTTCAGCTTTGCAAATTCTTTAGCCTGTTATCGTCTGCAATCAATTGTTATCGTCTTTCAAAGTCATGTTAAACCGCAAGTAGAACACTTGCCTGTTGCGTACAAGCAACGCTGTTAAGCCACTGCATTGCAACTGTTATCTGTCTGTTATGATTAGTAATTAACTTTTATCGCCTGTTATCGTCATGTTAACCCAATTGCTGTTACTTGCGACTTGCCTATCGTGCTGTTCTCTATCGCATTAAACTGTTATCCGCGCATCGTCTTGGCCCATAAAAAAGCATTCACAGTCAGTGTCAATCTCACATTCACATTGCCAGCTTATCATTCACATTTATTCACCTTCTAATTGCGCGTGCCTGGAAAATTGCGTTCCATTTCTATTGCCATTCCCAATTTCTCGCTGCTGCTGTTGTTGTTGTTGTTCTTGTTGCTGTTGCAACTTGTTTTTTCTGTGAATTTGGCACATGCAGGTGTCCCCAATTATGCTGGCAACTCTGAAATTGGGACAACGTTAGCTTTGTGGGACTGGCTCGAGTTGCAAATTGAATATGGGAGCTGAACTGAACTGAGCTGAGCTGACTTGCCTGCCACACACAGTTGCCACAGAAACGAGTTGCGAAAGTAGAACTTGTCTAGTTGCGACTCGAAATGGAATGCGGCAAAAGTGGAGTCCGTGGCAGCCGAAAGTCAAGTGCGCGCAGGCAGAGAGAAAGAGAGAGAAGGGAGCAGGAATTGTGGCATGTCATGAACTTGCAACACGTGTTGCCTGCTGCTTGCAACAGCTGCTGTTGTTGCCTGTGTTTGTTTATTTGCCTGTCGCTTGTTTGTTTGTTTGTTTTGGTTTTGTATTTCTGTTTGTTGTTTATTTTTGTTGCACAGTTGGTTAATTAACTCGCATTTACACTGTCCACCTGTCCGTTAGCTGTCGCTGCCTGCTGTTGCTGCCTTACCACTGCCTCTGCCACTGCCTCTGTCTCTGCCTGCTGCTGCTGCTGCTGTAACATTGATTTCTGTATAATTTAGCAATTTTCACTTTCACTCGTGCGCGAGTTCAAAGCGGCCAAATGACAAAGCACTGCAGCAGCAGGAGCGCCATAAAACATTTTGCAATCAAACTAACAGAATGTTAATATCATTGCCAGAGAGTGTTAATGATGCAGGGAGAGAGAGATGGGAAGAGAGAGCTAACGCAGCACAGTGGGCCAGCAGAACGATCTAGCGGCAGTTAAATTAACAATGGAAAATGCCTTTGATTGATAGAAACAACTTCACTGACAAACTATAGATATCCTAGTTTAAACATCCTTGTGTAGCCTTTTTTGAGAGATAAAGTGATTTCAGATAACAGACCTTTTAGATGGCAATTAAGAGTACATTAGAATACAAATAATTAAATTCTACTAAATCGCTCTTCTGCCCCACTGTGCGCACAAGAGAAGCAAAGTGAAGCGTGCCAATGCATTGCATGCAATTGTGTTTGCCAAACGCCACCTGCAGCTTCCGCTCTCCCGCGCGCGCTCTCTCTTTGCCGCACTCTCTTACTCTCTTTTGTGCGCTGCTTCCTCGTGTTGTTGACCGCTGTCGCTGCCGCTGCCTTCGTCTATGTCGCTGCCTTCTTCTCTGTCGCTGCTCTCAAAATGCCGTTGCACATTGATTGAATGCAGTAGCAGAAGCAGCAATAATAACAACAACAACAATGTGCCTTCTATACAATCTATGCATGTTTGTGCGTGTCTGTGCCTTGCAGATTCTGTGGGAATTGCTCTGATTTATGCTTTATTGCGCTTTTGTTTTGACTGCCGTTCGTCGTTTGTCTGATCTCCTTAGCCCCTCTAATGCAATTAGTTTTGTTTTTTAGCTTTTTTCAAGCCACAATTCCCAGCTAAGGAAGCCTGATTGCGATTGCATTAGCAGCGTCTGCTCTGCTTCTGCTTTCCCATAGCAGAACCTATTTAACTGTACACACACACATACACACAGCATGTAGCAAGTACCGTTAGCTTTTATAAATTAATTAATCAACGCTTTTGCCATGTTAACAGGGCGTGCTGCAGCTCTCTCTCTCTCTCTCTCTCTCTGCTCCCCTTCTAGCTAACCCTTTGCTTGCTGCAGAGGCAGAGGCAGCCACTTGGAACTGGCAGCTGTGTGGCACCTTCTATGATATTCTGCTGCCTGGCAGCCATTGTTGCACCTCAGCCTCAACTGCTGCCTCTGCCTTTTGCCTTTGGCTCTGCCGCCTTGTCATTGTTGCAAGACGATGACTTCCCACAGATTCACAAAGTTTTCCCTTTCGTTACGTGACAGCGCGCCCAACATACGAAAAAAGTGAGACAAGTCAAAAAGGTAGAGTTGAGTGTGCTTGACTGTGAAATACCCGCTAAAAAAAGCTATAACTGCTTGTCTAGTGAAATTGTTTCTTGAATAACTTCATTGTTTATTATTCAATTTTAATAAAATTTATAGAAATCATTTAGATGTTGATAAATCTTGTCCACAACAAACCACTTTAGCTTTAAAATTAAGCTTGTTATACGTTTTTTTTCGATTTGTAAATACAGAGAAGGGCGTAGCTAATTTCTAGTTCTAGCTTTATGCAAGTGCTATGTTGATATAGCTTTCCAACAAGTTTGGTAGCCTCAGCTCTTGTAGTCTTTGAGTTATAGCTGTTCATACAGACAGAAATAACTATATCGTTTTGTTTATTGCTGGGAGAAGTCTGCTTTAAAGTTATAATACTCTCTTTTCTGTAACTAGTGAGTATCAAAACAATCACACGTTGCATGAAGTGACAGAGAGAAGACAGTGAGTGAGAAAGGGAGAGAGAAAGACCCATCCTACTACTGCCAGAGCGACACCCAAGCCAAAACAAGCCAAAGTAATCTGCATATCGCCTCAAGGCACAGCAGCATATCTTAACTTTAGTTTCGCCTGCATTGTTCTTAGCTCGTTACGATAATCATGATATATGATGTACCTGGTAACATACACAGATATATCTGCAATACTATATAGTCTCACTCACTATATATGTATAAATTCACTACGTATAATTGGCAGGCGCTCATTTTCCGCCCGAATGCGGCGGCGGCTTTCCCAAAGATCATTTAGCCATTTTTTTCCCCTTTTTTATGCAACTTTTTGTGGCTTTTTTTCTGGGTTTTTGTTTTTTGATATTTTGCACTTTTCCTTTTGCTGTAATTACGCGTTTGAAACTGGTACTCTTAAGGCTTTTAGTACTAGTTTTTCTCTCGTGTAATATTATATATTTTTTTCATTTTGGGTGCATTGCGTGTGCGCTCTGTCGACATCATCATATCGTCGTCATCATCATGGAGACTCTCGGGTTTGTCAACCTCGCCACGGCGGCAGTGCGTGGGTTTTTAGCCATGACGCATCTGGCTCTCAACTGCAACAAGAAAAAACTGTTAAACTTGCCAAGCAATAAACAGAGGGGGGAAGTTATGAAAAGCTTTTGGGGCTTATCAGCTGCTGCACTTGGCATTGCTTGTGGCTTGTGGCACATACGACATCCGGTTTGGCTACGTCTCTTTTTGGCTCGGTTTGCTGTTTGGCAATTTCCGTTTATTGACTCGTAAAAGACGCAACACACTCGTTAAATTGTCACAGTCTCTGTCTGTGTGTGTGTGCGTGTTGCAGTTTGATTTGCCGTACGTAAACTTCATTGCAGTCAGTGTTGCCAATTTTTGAGAAGCTTAAAAAACAGCTTTTTATGAGTTTGATTAAAACAGAGAAATACATATTTGTATGATTATGAAAAAGATACAAAAACTGAGAAGTTTATTAAAAAAGTCGATGTATAATTAAAATACAGCAAAAGAGCTAAAATATCTGCAGAAAAACGAGCTAAATATATATATTGACACCAACACTTGGTTTCTCTATTATATTCTCTAGGATCTAGGTTTTCATACAGACAGTGGGCACAAAGTTATAATACTTTTCTACCCCACGGCAAGCGGGTATAATGACAGCAACAAATTGCTAAATACATCTCTAGAAAATACAGAATTACCGCTAGACGCAACTTGCAAGTTTCTAACCCAAAAAACAAGCTCAATATCAAGCTAAACAAGCCAAGTTGGCAATACTATATGCAGTTTATTACTGATTAGTGACTCTGCATGGTTTTATAGCCAACAGCTCTTGTACGTTGTCGCTGCGTATGCATTTTATAACGAAACTGGATAATTTTTGCATGTTCAATAGATTTTGTGCGTGTTATTCTCTCTCGCTCGAATAGATCGATAAGCGAATTGGGAATTATGCCAGGTGTGTGTTTTGTGATACGTGGAAAGATAATGCTCCGTTATATTGTGTTTTCATAGTAAATTATGCTCGGGGACAGGCAGATTAGATAAATGTAGACATACCAGGTAGATGGATAGACCCGATGGGCATAAAGAGAACTGTGCTTAATGAGCAAAATTCCCACCTACCCCCTCTATCGCCAAGTGAATTGTGGGTTAAAGTCTTACCTCAGTTATACGACTGGCGTCAGGGAGAGAGAACGGGTCATATGATACTATATCTAATTAGTCAGTCATTGGCATTTCAGGGGCTTCGGGCTGGCAACCCTTTAGCCCTGTTAAACGAGGGTTGTCAGCAATGATTGTGGGAGGAGGGGGAAGCGTCTCTTTGTTAATGTTTTGTAACGCTTTTTTGGCTGTGTCAGGTGGCAAAGGGGAGAGAGAGATAAAGAGAAGGAGAAAGTCACGGTCTGTCAGATTACTTCTAAGTGAATCGGCGCCATGCTGTGACTCTTTCAGCAGTTTTTCTGCCCCTCCTTCTCTTCTACTTCTTTGTAGCTTTTGTGCTTATGCAAATGAGCTTTTTCGGGCACTCTTCTTGGCTTATCTCAGCCGAAAATGGATGTAATAATAAACAAAAGGGAGGCCAAAAATGTGTGACAGTTTCATAATAGCCACACAAAGTAGTTGCAGTCCAAGAAGAAAGAAAAAAGGCTAAACTAAAGCCCGCTGCGCAGTCAACGTCGCAGTCGCAGAGAAATGTTAATCAAACATAGCTGTACAATTCTAAGAACTAGCACAATAAAAGCCACTCCGCAACGGCAGCAGCAGCGGCTCAGCTTCGTTTAGAAGCAGCACGCCAAAAGAAAAACGAAAAGAAAATAATAATA
This sequence comes from Zaprionus nigranus, assembly GCA_018903425.1. Classification (NCBI taxonomy): domain Eukaryota; kingdom Metazoa; phylum Arthropoda; class Insecta; order Diptera; family Drosophilidae; genus Zaprionus; species Zaprionus nigranus. The sequence goes on from JAEIGD010000010.1 coordinate 2,101,125, forward strand.
ACACCAACACTTAAGTTTGTGTGTGTGTGTGCATGGGAGGGAGAAAGAAGAGAAGCTGGCGCACGCGCAGCAGGCCAATTAAGAAGCACGGACACTGCGCTGCTAGCGTCGACAGCAGCGAAGACGCAGCGACGTCAACATCAACGTTGTCGTCTCCGTCGTCGTCCAGTCATTCATTGAAGCATGCAGCTGAAGACGAGGTGAGCTGAGTCTGAGGCGAGTCGAGCCGAGAGCTTTGTCTGCAGTCGCTCCACTTTCGCTGTGTAAGCCGCGCTCTCTTTCTCTCTCCCTCTGTGTTGTTTGTTGGTGTATGCAAGCCGCGCTCTCTTGTGTGCACTGTATGTTTTTTGGTATATTAAAGTCAAGCTCTCTTGCATGATATGTGTGTTTGTTGGTGTAGGCAAGTTGCGCTCTCTAGTGTTCTCAATATGTTTGTTTGTGTATGCAAACCTGTGCTCTCTCTCGTATAAACTGTGTGCATGCAAGTCGAGCTCTCATCCTAGTGTGTTTGCAAAGCTGCGCTCTCTTGTGGTCACTCAGCTTACACACTGTCTCTCTCTCTAACTGTGTGCCTCTCTGGCTCTCGCGCATGCTCAGCGCGCTCTGCTGCTGCTGCTGTTGCTGTCGCTACTGCGAGCTTCGTGCCACTGTGTGTGCTCGGCTCTCGTTCCCTCAGTTCGCTTTTAGTCGCGCTTGAAGCCGGTCGTCGTGGATTTTGCGCTGCGCTTGCGTTGGGTTTCTGATTTTGCATTAGCTGTTCGTTGCCGAACATTTGTTATTGTTTTGTTTTTGTTATTCGCGAGAAAGTCTGGCAAGAAATGCATAAATTTCGCGCGCCTCTTTTTCCAGTGTGACGCATAAATGCAGTCTGTGTGGTTGGGGGCAGCAGTGTCAATGTCCTTTTTCGAGGAACAACGCCCAAGTGTGCGGTGTCTCTGTGTGTGTGTTACCAATACCTATACAAATATATAATAATATTATAAGCATATTGGATTAGCTGCACAATTTCATCAACTTCTCTTCAACGTAAGTTGCTAATTGCTTCAACGCGACTCCAACTCGATTTGGGCCATTTATTTTACAGCTTCTTCTTCGTTTTCTTCTAATAATAATTAAGACAAAAGCGCACAACAACAACAACAACAACCAACAAAAAATACCGCTTGGGTGAAATTCCATTTCTCTTTTTTAGTTTTGTTTTTATTTCTATCATCAATTTTGTACCCCCTCTTTCTTTCTTTCGCTTCGCTTTGCCATCTTTGAACGTTTATAAAAAGTGAAAATCAAGTGACAATCAATTAAAATTCGAAACCAGGCACCAAAAAAAAAATAGTAGAAAAAAAAACGAAAATCGATTTTCAATTTCAAGCAACGCCGTCGAGTTTCTGTTCTAATTTTGTCACACAGTTTTATTTATGTTTTTTTTCTCTTCTCTTTTTTCTTCTTCCCTGTGTATTTTCTCCGTGTTGTTGTGCTGCGTTGGCTTGTTTTATTTTTGTGTTTCTTAACGTATTTTGTACGAGGCTTAACCCAAATTCACTTGTTGCATGTGCTGAATAAGCAACAAAACACAAAAAAGAAATAATAATACTGAAAAAAACCTTGCGAAGAATCGAAGAAAACTAAACTGATTTTCGCTGCTGCTGCCTTTCTATGGCTGCGCATAAGTGCAATACGAGCAGGAAGGGGGGACTGGGTCAGGCCCAAGGCGGTTGCCCGACCTACTTACACACAGAGTAACGCCTGCTCCTCCTCCCCCTTCTCCTACTCACCTTTTCATCAGCTGGTTGGGTGTCTCCCCACTCGAATTACAAATGCGTTGACAGTTCGCTTGTCACTAACTAAACTAAACGTATTCATCAACTAAGCACACAAACAACAAAAGGAATAACAACAACAACAAACAGTAGAGATGGTGGAGGGGGAGGGGAGAGAGGAGTACTGCCCATACTCGTAATATCGTAAATTGATTATAAACACACACATGATAAACTCATTCTCAGTTGGTTGAATCTGCTGCCAGTCTGTTGAAAAGTTTTTGTAATGCAAAATTCACATTTGGCTAACATCAAAAGCCGCCAGAAAAGTAAAACAAGTTAAAGGAGGGAAGGCTAAAACGAAGTAGGAATACGCTACATGAAATAAAGTAGATATAGAGAGGGATATAGAAAGATACAGACGGGATATATGTATGTTAAGAGGCTAAGCGATATAAAGAGAGACTGTTATATATGGAGAGTCTTATGTGGAGAGTCATTTATATTGAGAGATGTATAGAAAGAAATATGAAACAACTAAAAAGTAATAGAGTGATATATAAAGAGATTTATATAGAGAGATACATAGAGAGATATAGAGAGAGAAATGTATAAAGAAAGATATAGAGTAAAATAATATATGGTGTTCCATATAAGTCTGTCAAGATGTCATTTATTTAGGAAATCGTATCATCAAACCAAGATCTCTTAAAAAACTCACTTGTCTTTTGTTACAAATGCGACAAAAACATCAACAGGCCATGGCAAATACAGCAGCAATAAAACTATATAAAATATACAAAAAAAAAGAGATAGAAAAAAAAAGATACTTTGTATCTTAACAAATTGCACAGAAATCAACAAAAAGATTGTTTAGGCGTTTTTTGTGTATCGCGCTGACCAAAAAGAGCAACAATTTATTGTTGTTGTTGCTGTTGTTCATAAATGGTCAGTTTTTGTTTTTTTATTTTGATTTTCTTATTTTGAGCAATCACACACACATAGAGCGGAAAGATTTAGTGTGTGTAGAGTGCGAAAATCGACTCACGCTTCCCTCACACACACACACAAAATTCCCACTTGAATTTTGTGTGTGTGCCCGTAAAGCGTGGGCCGTGTCGATCGCCTGTTACTGTCAGGCAAGGGTAAACCCCACACCTCATCTCCTCACACCTCAGTTCCCCCACCCCCCGGCATTCTCCACACTGCCCCTTGTTATGCTTGATCGTTGTTGATAGAGATTTTAATAGAAACAAACGCAACACGCAGCAAAGACCTTGTGCGTGTTCCTGTAGCCCTCTCTTTCTCTGGCCTTTCTCCCCCTACACACTCTCACTCTCGCTCTTTCTCTCACCTCCTCCACTCTTTATCTCTCTTTTACCTAGAGTTGGCAGTCACTTACAGGCAAACGACCGATTAGAAATCGCATAAGTTTCATGTCATTTTTTATCTCCTTTCTTGCTTCTCTATTCATATTTCATTCTGTTGTGTCAAGATCAAAGCAAAGGCGCCAACAATTAGAAATTGCCAGTTAATAATTGCCAAAGCACTTGCAAAAAAAAAGCCAACAACAACTTCTTAGTTTATTATACTATCATTATTAAATCTATAGAAATTATTTGACTGTTGCTAATTGTTGTACACACCAAAAATTAATCTTTTATTCTTTAAATTACGTTTGATAATAGTTTTTTTTTCGATTTACATGAGCGAAAGTGGGCGTAGCAGAGTTCTAATACGACATTTATCTGCGTGCACTAGTAAGATATATTGTGACCAAATTTAATATCTCTAGCTCCTAAAATCGCAGAAATATAGCTGTGCATACAAACAAAATTGGCTATATTGACTGTACAAACATATATACACTTTGTTGAGTAGTAGTTGCTTAATTCTGCCATGTTGCAAACATTTTCTATTTGCACAAACATAAAAAACCCTTCTAAGCTAGGTAAAGCGGGTATAAACACTGCGAGGGCAGCTTTATAATTTCTCTAAAAGCAAAGCAAACATCTTAGCTATAATACCTATAAATAGATTACATTATAAATTGTTTTTACGACAATTCTTCACCCGACTAACTAAAGGGCCTTATAGTAGTTTCCACATTAACTATGAGTATATTCACGCTACACACACTACACCAAACTGAGTATATTCATGTCGTGATTCATACATTTATTATAGTTATAATCATCTAGTCACGTTTTGCCAACTTCTTATCAAGTTGCAATTCCAGTTTAAGTATAATAAAATAAGTTTCTCTATAAAGCTAAGCAACTTCTGGTAACTCTTTAAGCAACCCACTTTGACGCACTTTATTAATGATTCCCTCTCTCTCTCTCTCTTTCTCTTGCAGGTAATTGACAAGAAGTGCAAAAAGCGAAAAACCAAAATAGATTTTTGCGTTTATTTAGCTTGAATTGAAATTTTCCAAAAACGAAAAGCGACAAAAACCGCAGAAAGTTTCCAGTTCCAAACACACGAGAAATTCATATAGATCTGGCTATACATTTTGTAGATATATCTGCAGCAGATACATTTGTATCTGTAGTAAAAGAAAAACTGGGCATGCATGAGGGAAAATGATTTGTTTTTCCGTTATTGAAAAGCTTTCTAATCGCTTGGCTGCCTCAGCGCCTTTTTTCCATTGCAGTTTTTCGCCTTGACATTTCCCGTTTTCAATTCGCTGTGGCAGCGTATCGCTGTTCCAAGCATAATAATATTATATACTATATAGATATATAGGTATATATATCAACGTATAGGTAGAGATATATATATAACGGTATATAATATCGCACATTTGGCAGTTTGTCGCCATGGGCGTCGTGTTAGTTTTGCGTTGCGCATTCGATTTGGAAAATGAGAATATACAGAAAGAACGAGGGAAAATATTCGCAAAAATATATTTCGACAGTTGCCAAAGCGAAGAGAAAAGTGTTGTGAAAAATTGTCGTTGTTTTTTAATTAAAGAAAAGAAAAGAAAAGCAAAAAGAAAAAGAAAAAACCCCCGAGGAACAACACACACAATGTTCCGCACCACAAGCCAATTATAGTACGTAAATTCAATAACAGTGGCAAGAATTACAACAACAATAACAATAACAAGAAGGAACAACAATAACAACAATAAAGAGAAGAAGGAGAACGAGAAGAACGAGTAGAACAAAGCGAAATTCCTTGGAATGGCCTTAACAATGAACATGGTCTTCCTAAAGGATTTGCGCTCACGTCTCAAAGGATATTTGCACGTATGTATCCTGTATCTGTTTTGCACACATGCTGTGAGAGTGTGTGCAGGGCTATGTGTGTGTGAGTGTGTGCTGCACATTCCAATTGGCATTGTAATAAGTTTTGTTCGACTTGAGTATGTGAATACGAGAGTTGAAATATGAATTTCAATATGAGAACGAGAAGGCAAAACAAGCACGCGTGCAATGTGTGAATACCCTGTAATTAAAAAGACGTGTGGCAAGGGGTGTATAAGTGGGCAGAGAATATATATGAGGGAATATATAACAGAAGTACATATATAGAGTATTGAGAGTATAGAGTATACCATATATGAGAGAAGTGAAAGAAGAGAGAGAAGCGTACAGTGTAATTAAAAACGGGTGTGGTAAGGGGACGACCTGTGGGAATTGAGAGGATATAGAGGGTATATATAATAAGATTTATAAGAGAAGTGAAGGAGGAGAGAGGGAACAGACAGCAAGCGTGCAGTGTGTGAATACCCTGTAATTAAAATGGGCTGCAATTAAGAGCATTTATAGCAGATATAAAAAGTTATAGCAAAGCGAAATATAAAGAATAAATCATTGAAATTCGTGCAATATGAACATGCTGTAATCTAAAAATATGTGTAAAAAGGGATGATTAAGTTGAAATTCTGAGAATAAGTAGCAGTTATAGAAAGTTAAGGTTAGAGTTCATGCATTGAGGTAGCTAGAGATGTTTAGGGTTGTCTAGGAATGAAACGGAAAGAGTGCAAGTAAAGAATAAAGGTTTTTTATACATTTTGCTGCGCATAAAGCTTTAGTTCATCCTTGCCCTCATTTACAGGGTATTTCACAGCACATAATGCACTTGTTTAGTGCTTAACTTTTTGATATTATTAATTAAACGTGGGTTGGCCGCGCTGCTCGTAAAGCATATCTCTGCAGCTACCATTCTGCATCTCCTTCTCCCTCTCGCTTTCTCTTTCACTCTCTCCTTCACTTGCTGTCTCACTCTGTGGCTCTGCCCACACACACACAGCCTGCGTCAAAAGAAAGCCACAAAATTTAGCCATTTACTGACGTCGTCCCGGTCGCCTCCTCTTACTCTTTCTCCTCCTCCTCCTGCTGCTGCTGCCCTTGTCTTCTCCGCCTGTCGCCTGCCTGCTGCCTTCATTTCCCATTTCCGTTTTCCAGCAGCATTCCTCCACCCTCCTCCCACCTTCATGCGCATCAGTTCTGCTGCAACTTTTGCAGCTTTCTCAGACAACGACTGTCATCATTACGACCGCCCTATGGGATCTCTTGGGTTATAGAGGAAGAGTGTGAGTGCGAGTCGAGTTGAGTCGCGTCGCGTCGCAGTACTTGTATCTCTCTCTCTCTCTCTGTCTCTCTGGGTATTGCTTTGTCTCTTCGCATATTATGCTGATTATTCAAGTATTCGTAAGTATGTTGTGTCAGTTTCTGTTTCTTTTTTTGCTGTCTCTGTTTTGGCTTTCTGCAATTGCATTATGCAATTCTTCCCCCCCCTTCACCAGCTTATCATCAAGATGTTTTATAAAGAATGCGCCGTGTCGAAGACGCTATAATTTCACATACTTACAGTGCTCAGACTTGACTCGAGAGTCTCGTAAAACATTTCCCAGGAGCTTTTTGCACGTTGGAAAAATATAAAAAAAAAGACAAATTAAAGTAGAGAAGCTAATGTTGAATGGCAGAAGCTCAATGATGATATTGATGGCATTCTAGGGGGAAATACAGATAGAGAGAGAGGGGGGAGGGAGATTAATGTCTCAATACAATATGGAAATAGAGTTTTGAATAGTTGGAAAGAGTTGAATATGAAGAAATGTGTGTAAGCTAACAGTAAACAACATCTGAAATAAATATACGATGTCTTTTGTTTGGCTTAGGCTTTGTTTGATTATCTCTCGAACAAAGTGTGACATAATTTATAGACTTTACCTAAGAGTTCATAAAGAAACGAACTCTGAATAGAACTGAATGTATTATCGAATATTTATCGACACTTTCGATTTGTTATTTCATTCTAGAATGATTTAAACACTTTCGATTTATTATTTTAACTATTTATGGACATATTCTGAATTTTTATCAACATTATACATTAGTAACTTGATTCTCTGCCTATTTTAAATATTAATCGATACTTTCGATTAGTTTATTAAACACTTATCGACACTTTCGTTTAGTTATTTCACTCTGTGGGGACTTTATTGCCTCCCCACGCTGTAGTTGTAACATATGGATTTCTAATCTCCCTCGAGTGCCTCAACTCATTCGTTTTCAAGGAAATCGTTACGTTTACATCATTGTAACTGTTAACGGTTAATGCGGCAATCGGTCAAGTCTCAGTCAGTGTGTTATCAACTTTGAAAAGTCGAAAGCAGTTGTCAGCTTTGTGTGAGTCACATCGTGTGGGCCGCACGAGGTGTACGAGGTGTGCAAGGTGTGTGTGTGTGTGAGCGAAGGTGGTTCAGGTTCGTCTACAATGAGGTTCGGGTTCGGCTCGTATTGGGGCGCACTTTGGGCGCATTCAATAGACAACTGTCTCACTCGAGACTCGATAGTTGAGGTTGACGGTGCGGGCGGTATATACCGAAAACGAGCGAGCGCGACCGTCGATGTATTTGCAACAAGTTGCAAGTTGTCTAGTGAAATATTTTCGACAGTTTTATATAATGAACATGTGATAAAGCCCAAATCCCAATTTGGCATTGACTATATTTGTTTTTGTGTGTGTGGATAAACAAAATTTGTCCGGGGCAAGCTTATCGCTACATGGCCAGCGCTGCCAGCTGATAAGCAAAAGCGTTGCGCACTCGCCCACGTCCCTGACAGTTCCAAAGTTGTTCCAAAGTATAAGAGAGAAGTCTAGGCAATGTTTTGTTTTGCCAAGTTTCTCCCTGGCGAGAACCTTCATCAATCAATCAATCAATCAAACACGCGTTAGATGCCAAAGAAAGTTCACCTAATGGGGGGAGAGAGAGAGAGAGAGAGAAAAGAGCACTTTCGTTTATGCATATATATACTAAATAAATAAATCCGAAATATATACTAAATATATTCATGTCCGTCTACAACAACTGTCGGCCAGCTGGACTGTGCCATATTGGGCTAATTGGCAATGAGTCAAGTTCGTTTTCGTTTTGGTTTTTTGCATTTGCCTTTAATTAATGCAAATGCCCTGTTTGCTTTGTGCACTCTTTCTCCACCTGCCTTTGTGGCTTTCCCTTTACGAATTCGTAACTAGTACAGAACAACAATAATATTTATCGATAAAGCGTTGACGATAATCAGAACATTGTCGCTTACTTTGTAAGTTTTGCTTTACAGTAAACAGAGACAGGGACAGACAAGTGTGAGGCCACGTAGAGTATCTGAGTATAGTTATTTATATGTTTATGTTTTGTCCCTGTTCTTCCAAGTCATGCGATATGTATTTACTGTACTGTGTGTGCCTTATCGGACGCGCCCAGACGTATTTATAGTCGGTGCCGACGACATAAACAAAATAGTTTCAATTAAGATAAATTTCAGTAAATATGTAAGCAAAATTCTTTAAAGTTTCCTGTGCGACTTTATAAAGGTTTTGCAAGTAAAACCCTCAAGAATTATTTAGTTTATCGTAAGCTCAAAATATCGCAAGGCAAATACCTTGAAGAAGTACGTTGGTTTATCAAAAGAAACACACCAAGCACAAGTGGTTTTATTATAATCTCTAAGTTGTGAAACACTCTAGAACTACTTAGTTTATAACAATCTCTGTTTTGCAAGTGAAACTCATAGGAACTACTTGATTTATCATACTCTCTGAAGGGAAAGACTCCAAGAACTACTGGATATATTATAATCTCTAATTTGCGTAGGTTTTTGTATGTAAAGAACCCCCAAGAAGAACTCATTTCTCAGTAGACTTATAATCTATCACTTTTGCAAGGAAATACTCGATTTATAGTACTCTCTCAAGGGAAACCCCACTAGAACTATTTTACTTATTGTAATCCAAGCTTCGCAAGTGAATCTCTCATGTAATACCTGATTTATTACAATCTCTTCGATTGGCAAGTTTCTTAAATGAAATACCTTCAAGTACTACTCTACTCGACTACTCTCTCATTGTAATCAGTTTCTCAAGACTTACTCAGCTTATTGTAATATCTGCGCTTTGCCAAGAGAAATCCTCAAAGAATTGATTAAATTGCAAGAACAGTTTGATTTACTCTCCCTTGATTCTTTATGCACATCAGGTAGCGCAATTTTACGATCGTTTCTCGATAGTTTTGGGAAAGTTTTGGTCTTTCTGTATAGTGTGAAAGTTGTTCAAGCTGTTCAAATTGTGCCATGTTGTTCATGTCGTCGTGCAATTGAAATCGATTAGAATGAGTGCGTTTAATTTACATTACAATTCATAGGAATGCGCTCGATATGATTGCATCGGAAATGGGAATAGAAATGAGAAATGTGAACAGCAATGTGTACAGAAGTGAGAATAGAAGAGAATAGAAAAGAGCAGTGAAATAAGCAGACGAATATGTAGAGAAATGTGCAGAGGAATGAGTATAGAAATGTGCAGAGATATGTGGAGCGAAATGAGCAGAGAACTGAGTAAAGCAACGGGTATACAAATGAGTAGACAAAAGAAAAGAGAAATATGAATAGAAATGTGAAGCAGAGAAATATTTATCAGCTCTGTTAGCTCTTCATGATATCAACGCAATGGAAAGACAGCTTGTCAAAGCTATCTCTCTCTTCTTTTCTCTCTCTCTCTCTGTCCCTCTCTTTGATACATTTTCTTGATAACTGTTAAAGCCGTGTGAAAAAAAAGGCGACACAAGTTGTCTAATTAACATGAACTGAACTGGTCGCTAAACTAAACTGAAACATGTAAAAGAGAAGCGACCCAGAAACGAATCCAAAGCGAACCCTAAACTCGCCCGAAATCAAGCGGACTTTGTAAAATTCCTCGGAAAATAAAGAAAAACTCTTGTGAAAAATGTCGACATTGGTTAAGCGAATACGCAGCATGTTGAATGCGCCCGCAAAGCAACGTGAAACATCATCAAACAATGATGATAATGTTGAGCACGGTAGAGGGGAGAGGAAATGCAATACGTTGCCTCGCAATGGTGGCGGAGCGGCGTCAACAAGCTCGATCAGACGTCGAGCAAGTGCGTCGAGGTTGTGGCAACGTCTTGTCTCTCGCACAGATGAGACGCCTCAGAATGGAAGTCTTTTCTATGCAGATATAACTAACGGTTCCACGGTACTAAGCCAACAACAGCAACAACAAGAGGCAACAATAGCAGCAACAATATATATTTTATCTTTATACTAACTGTAGATCTTATCTCTCTCTTTCTCCCTTTGCAGGGCGAATACATAAAGCATCCGGTACTGTACGAGCTCAGTCATAAATATGGCTTCACAGAGAACCTGCCCGAGAGCTGTATGTCCATACGGCTGGAGGAGATTAAAGAGGCCATAAGACGTGAGATACGCAAGGAGCTGAAGATCAAGGAGGGTGCAGAGAAGCTGCGTGAGGTGGCCAAGGATCGTCGCTCCTTGAGTGATGTTGCTGTGCTCGTCAAGAAAAGTAAATCCAAATTGGCTGAGCTGAAATCGGAACTGCAGGAACTGGAGAGTCAAATATTGCTCACCTCCGCAAACACAGCGGTCAATAGCAATGGTCAAGGTGAGTCTGCAAAGAAGATATATCTGTTGGTTACCTATGTATCTGCTGGATACTTGGGACAATCCCCGTGCAACAGGTTGCGGCACTTACAAAAAGAGCGCTTTGAATCTCAGTTGGAAATCGCTTTTTACGAGCACTTGTCACGCAAACCTCGGCGACGACGACGACGACCTGTCTATCTATCAGCGTCTAGTTGTATCTGCTAGATACATTTGTACCTATGGCGTGCGCTCTGACATTACCTGGCGTGAAATACTTGTGCGTTTATCGTCGCCCCTTGTCGCATATCGGTAACAAAACACTTGACTTGAGTTTTATGTGCGCGGAATACGCTGTAAAGGTAGTTAGAGTAGAGGGTATATGAGGCTGTAGAGGCAGCTATGCAAGTAGTAGAAGAAAGGGAAATATAAGGCTTAGAAGGCAGTTAATGTTAGGGTATATTAGGCTATAAAGGCAGCTGTGAAGGCTGTTGAAGAGGGCTGTAAGGTTAGTTGAAGAAGAGGGAATACAAGACTGAAGATTGTACAGTGCTGTAGGTCTTAGATAAGTGCAGAATCTATCAACATCAGCTTCAAGCCCTTGCAAAGTAAGCAATTGGACTTTCCTCTTGATGTTTTCTTGCTCTTTTAACTCCCCTTATTACAGGGTATCTGTAAGTTACTTTAGATAATACTGTAACTAATAACTATCTGTAATAAACTTCAGATATTTAACATTACAGAAGACTCTTTTAGGCTTCGCTATAGGAACCTCTTCTTTGCATATCTATTCTTTCCCATCTTCTTAATTTATAGAGTATCTGTTAGTCTCTCATACATATCAGTCTATCACGTTTAGTTTAGCTTTTATTCAACTATTGACACAAGTGTTATGAGATGCTTTACTTTGAATGTGACTGCTTGACGGTTTTCGTTTCGTTTTGGTTTCTTTTTCTTTATTCTTCCTATCTGCTTCCGTGTTTGGTTCAAGCAGCAGCAGCAGCAGAAGCAACAGCAGAAGCAGCAGCTGCCATCTCAGTAGATTCTCTATCAATATCATCAGCAACAACATCAGCATCATCATCTGCATCATCATCATCATTATCTTTACCTCATCATCTTCTCGCTGAAAGTTTCAGTGTGCCGAATTGATTGATATGTTTGGCAGCAGATGCCAACGCGAGATGCAAACAAACATTTCATGAGCTCTTTATGTGTGTGTGAGTGTGTGTGTGGCATATGCGGCAAGGATTAGCATGGTGTGTATGTGGTGTGTGGCGGAAATTGAAGATCCGTTAAGTAGAACGATTTAGTGACAGTTGTCAGTTGGTTGGGCAGTTTAAAAAAGGGTTTAGTGAATAATATTGTAGGCAAAATAGATGATTTACTATATAAATTGTTATGTGGAGTGTAGTTGCAAGACTAATTTATAATAGTTTTTCTGCATTTCAAGGTGCGTAATCTGATCTATCTATTTAATATTCATTGAAGGAATTTGTTGCCTATTTATTGTTATTTTATGCGATAGAAATTTAATTCAATGACTCTTTAATAGAAACTGTAGCATAGTAGGTGCGATAGCTGTGATATTTATAGAACTATCTTTCTATCTGTTTATCGATGTATTAATCTATCTATCTATCGTTCTATCTGTCTCTCTTGCGATCTATCACTCAGTCTTTCTATATATCTTAATGAATATCTCTATTTCTCTGTCTTTATTTCGATCTATCGATATATCCATGTGTTTATTGATTTATTTATCTGTTTGTCTATCGATCTATCCCGCTGTCGTTATATCTAACAATCTATCTGGCTGTCTATCGATCTATCCATACATCTATCTTCTATTTTGTTTGCTATATATAATATATAATTGAAAATCTGTTAGATTTAAGATAGTTCTCTAAAACAGTCTGCACTAGTTCAAGAACTTTCAACTCTTAACTTATTCATTGACTGCATTAGCCACAGCTGATCAGGTTGTCAGACTGTCCTTGCACTCTTGCCTCTAAACCTCTTCTTTCCCCTATACTCGCTTCTATACTCACCTCCTTTTGCCACCCCCTGACAGTTTAATTAAAGCGTGTGCAAGCACATCAAACTGTAAACTGCAAGAGTGCAAACTGTGAAATGGCAAAGACTGTAAATAAAACATGCCACATGTCAAAGGCTGACCACGTTGGTGGGCGTCACTTACCCACTCACTCTGTGGCTTCCTTGTCGCGTCGAACTCAAGTGAAGCGACCTGTGTGTGTGTGTGTGTGTCCACTGTTAATCAGCGTGTGACCCGCTTGAACTTTGACAGCATGTGGTTAAACGATTTGACACCCTAACTAAACGACAGGGCAGAGATTAAGCCAAGCTTGCCTGCCGCCTAATTGCAAAGGCAACTGCATTTAACAACCTTTGCTGCTCACACACACAATTACAGGGTATTTTCACTATACAGCCACAAAATCACATTCAACTCTAATGTAAAATTTCCCTCATTGTTTTTCTTCTTTTTGCAGAATCGATTGCCTTCAGCTTTGATGGCAGCGGTGCGGGACAGTTTGCTGTTGCGGGTGGAGGCATTGGTGGCATCGGTGGAGGCGTTGGTGGTGCAAACAATGCACTGGCACCAGCAGCAGTACCGGCAACTGCCAATGACAAGGTGCTGGCCTCGCTGGAGAAGCAGCTGCAGATCGAGATGAAGGTGAAGACGGGCGCGGAGAATATGATACAATCGCTGGGCATTGGTTGCGACAAGAAGCTGCTGGCCGAGGCACATCAGATGCTTGCGGATTCGAAGGCCAAGATTGAGTTTCTGCGCTTGCGCATCATCAAAGTCAAACAGAATCGAGAACAGGCGGATCGCATGAAGGCGGCACGACAACAGCTGACAGATGAACATGGTGGATTGGTGGGCGTGGCACCGGGCAACATGTTGCAGCCACAAAGCCTGGAGACGACGCTGGAGGAACGTATCGAGGAGCTGCGTCATCGTTTGCGCATTGAGGCTGCTGTGGTGGATGGAGCCAAGAATGTTATACGCACGTTGCAGACAGCGAATCGTGCGCCAGACAAGAAGGCGCTGCAAGAGGTGAGTGACAGACGGAGAGAGAGAGATATCTCCTCCTCCTCCTCCTTCTTTATGTTTGACTTAGTTAGAGTTAATTAGATTAGTCTAGTTTAAGTACTGGCCGTTGGCCAGGTACGAATACAACACACGGGCGGGGGTGTGGGCTACTGGGCAGAACAGCTGCGTTGCTGTATCGTATCATGGCGTGTGCCACACGGCGTATGATTCATATGCAAATGCTGTATGCTGTGTGCTGCCTATGCCAGGTTGCGTATACGCCGGGTAGAATGCCAAAATGAGGCTAATTACGCGGCTGTTGAGTATATTTCAATTTCTTTACAGTGTGCAAGTGTGTGAGAAAGTGTGTGTGTGCGTGTGCATGTGTTTGCTTGTCTGTCTGTCTGTCGCATAGTGCTAACTGTCGCCTCATTAATTAATTTACTTGAGAAATATGCACCGAATTTCGACAAAAATGCCTTGACCAGCAACGTGCAGAAGCCCTCAACACAGGGCAAGTGACAAGTGATAAATGTGTGTAGTGTAGTGTATAGTGTTGAAATTGTTGTGTATTTATAGTAGTGTTAGACAAGGAAGCTATCTACTTGAGATTAAAGAGATAATCTTTTAAAGAAAGGAGAAAAACTGAAGTGATAATGGAGCTCTAACCACAGCTGAGGCACAAAAGAGCTTAAGAGTTTACAGCTGCTACTGTTAATGCTGATGTTATTAATAGTAGAGTTGTAAAGTGCTGCGATATCTCTATTGTCTCCACAAGGCACCATACTATGCTTGGCTTGATTACTCTGCTTCTCTCTCATTATAAATATTTATGCCATATTATGAAATCAATGCAAAGTTGTCTTGTGTTTCTAGAGTTATTTCTTAGTTTGGTTTATGGCTGATTTCGCCTGCGCCTCTTGCCCCTTGGAGTTGCACAATATTTCAATAATATTTCCAGCTTCCTGTCGCGTGGGGGCACACACTTCTACCTCCCTTCCTCCCACTCTGCCTGCCAGCCTGCCTGTCTGTCTGTCTGTAATTTATCAGCCTCTTTTTTTTTGAAGATTACACACATTTCTGGCCCATATAGAGGGAGAATTGGGAAGATATGAAGCAGATATGGGCAGCACGTTCTGTTCTACTTGCTGGCCCTATTTATTTGTACAATTCAGTTCAGAATTCCTGACGTAGTGCAGTTTCTCCCTCATAAACAGATGCACCAGCGCCAATGGGCGACAGATGTTTTGCTCCACAACCGCCGCAAAGAAATAAACAAAAGCATCGAGCCAAGAATGCCCTTTGCTCTGTGCTCCGGCTGTTTGCTAAACATTAATAGAACTATGCTGCACAGATAGATATATAGTTATATAGATTCTCATATATAGAGTTGCCACAAACAGCGAGAGAGAACGGGAGAGAGAGTGCAGAACAGCGAGTAGTCAGTGAGGCAGTTTAAAATTCAGTTTGTATGTAGAATTTATTCTCTAGCGAATTTTTCACGCATTTCAGTTTGAATTCAGTTGCCTTTGGGGCTGCGTGGCGCGTTTCTTTTTCGCGTTCTTTCTTCTTTTTGCCGCGTCGTCGAGATTTATAAACTATTTTCTGTTGTTTTTTAATGACTTTCTGCGATGTTTTGCTGTTGAAACTTTAATGCAGACGTAATTAAAAAAGAGATTGTCACAGAAACTATTAAACTTTTTGCAAGCCACACACAGTAGAGCAAACACACAGGGACACACTGACACACACACACTCAAACGCACAGTCACACATACAGAGTCATAAAGACAGTTGCGGTCAGTTCAATTCCAGGCATAAACATTACGCATACGCAGCGTGGTTCAAGCTAAATAGAAAATTGCGTAATTCTTAATGAGTTTTTCCCACCTCCCCACACACACACTTGCCTCCCTCTTCTCTCTCTGTCTGCTCCCCTTCGTGCATTTTCTGTTGTTATTCAGCTGCATATTGAATTTATTTTCGTGCGTGGTTCATTTGTATTTGGCTTTTGGGGTCATCTTGCAATTTTTAGTAAAACGAGAAATGAGAAAATTTATAAATAAGTACACACATAAAATTAGAAACACACAATTTTACATGCCAAGTGAAGAAGAAAATATAAAAACTGAAAACGAAAGTGTTTGCTGTGCGTGGCTAAAAATACAAAAGAAACCGACAACGAAACGAAAATCAAATAATAAAAAGCGAAATTAATAAAGAGCAACCAAGCAAATAACAATATCAACTCGCCCACTGTCCGAGGGCGGCTTCAAGAGTGTGTTCGAAGTGTGCAAAGCAGTGCAGAAGTCTAGGAATATATCCATTCAATTCATTCAGAATTTGTATATTGATGTATATATATATATGCACGTGAATATGTCTACAGTGATGAGGATGATTCAATATGCCCCTTGTTGGGTTGTCACATGTAGCTAATTATATGTAGCCATATTTTATGCCGAATATGTTTGAAGATTATTTTTAGAATCTTAATTAATTTTGGATTTTATTTGATCATTTTGATTGAATTTATTGAGTTCAGTTTTTGAGAGGTTTGTTTGATAGACAAGACGAAGTAGAAGAAGTGGCGCAGGTGATGAGATGAGATAAAGTTCTTTTAATGATCAACAAGCTTTACTGAAGTAAAACCCTGCAAATCTTTATAAAGAATACTGCAATTTCTACAGATATTTCAATGAAATTTCCCCTAAATTATATGAAGTTTTAGAATATCCTTGAGATCTTACTCATTCATCAAAAACACAGCAAACACAGACTTATATATAGTCACAATCAATTAGTATCTCATACAATAGTTTCTGCAACTCTTTCGCACAACTTTGCAAACTTTTGAAGCGGCCCTCGCTGTGGTTGTTGCTGGCATTTGTTTGCAAGAGATTCTCTGGTTATTTTTAGCCTCTAATCTATAAGCATCATATCATAAACACTATATGCCGTGTATCTGTGCAGATCGTGTGTGTATAGTATATAGTGCTATATAGTAGAAATCGGTTAGCCCACCTTGAGCCCACAGCGACGTCAGTGTGCGACATGTGTGCGTGCCGCGAGTGACTGTGTGAAAGAGGGAGAAAGGAGAAAAGGCAGCAGCAGCATGAGCAGTGGCAATCGTGTGGAGGATGTGGCTCCTCCTCCTCCGCCACCGCTGCCTCATGAACTGACCGCCGAGTGGACAGTACGTGCACAGTTAACATTCGCGCGGGGTGGGGAGCCAGTGCAGCGGGAATACAGTACACAGGATGCAGTGCATCCAGTGCGCGTGGTATACAAATGGTGCACGCCCTGTGAGGAGCATGAACCGGAGCAGGAGAAGGTAAGCAGAGCGCAAGGAGCTTAGAGTCGTTGCTAATCTTGGCCTCATGTGGCAGGCAACAATTGCCACAAGCTTTCGCAGCACCAACTCATCTGCCACAACCTATGCAGACTCGGCCTTTGGCAGTCCACAAGCCTCGCGTGTGGCACAGCCTCCTGCACACTTGGAGACGGCAGGCGTGACAGCTCAGGTCTGTGGCACACGCTGTCAGAGCACTTGCAACATACTTGTCTCGGCTGTGGCCGACTTCTTGCCACAACTGGAGACCACGACGGGGCACAATGAGCCCTTTGTCTATCACAGCAAGGTGCGTGCACAGCAGCTGCGCGATGCCTGCTCACAGACCTCGGATACGGAGGAGCGACAGCGGCAGCGTCCCGCCGCCTACGATCAGCGTCGTGCCACAACGGATGCGCTAATGAATTTCGCAAGCAGGCGGCATGCAGAGGAGGCGAACACTTATGTGGTAAGTTGGAAGGGGGGGGGAACCATTGGAACTCTTCATTAAACGCTGATTCCCACTGCAGCCACCTTACTCGCCCACGCCCACAACGCCCTCGTCGACCTTCAAATCAGCATCGATGCCACGCATACCTCCACTGCCTGCCACACTGCCACATGCTGCCTCACAGACCTCGCAATCCAATCCGCGTCTACCCAATCTGGGCGAGAAGAAGCCACGCACAGTGCACATTGATGTCTACTGCACCGGGTCCGAGGAGGATGAGGAGGAGCAGCGCCAGGAGGATGATGAACGACAGGCAGATGCAGATGCCTCCAACTCGGATACAGATAGCAGTGGAGATGGGAAACATATGTACGAATTGGACTCGAATTCAACACCACAAACAGTGTTGGATAACGAGCAAATGTTGCTGCGTCATCAGCGCATTAATTCCATGGGCGCCTTGCCACGTCGCCTGCAGAAGACATCGCCACAGCCCAAGGAGAAGCCGGAGCAGAGGGAGAGGGAAAGGGAGCAGCAACAGAAACTTAATTTGGGACATGCCATCACCAAGTGCAGCACCGCGGAGGAGGTTAGCGAGTCCAAGCAGCTGCTCTTCCGCAAACATATCGGAGATCAACGTGCTGCCAAGTTGGCTACGCTGCGACAGAAATACATGAGGCAACCTAGCGATGAGACGCAGAGCAGCAGCGCATATCCGAACTCTTCACGTTCCACAATGCCACGTGATGCCACCTGCAGCAGTGTGTCCAGTGTGCTGGCAGGAGACTGTGTGGACACCTCGTGGAAGGATACAGATGAACTGGACACGGCCAGCTTGGCTCCGTTTGCTTCCCTGACAAAGTCGGAGAGTTTTGAGTACGAGAATTCCTTGGATCGTGTGCGCATTATGCAGAAGGAACGTCTCTGGTCACGTCAACACTCCATGGAGCAGCCTCCGTCTCCAGCCGTGCTGCCAATGAGCTCAGGCTCACCCACGTTGCCACATCGCATGACCACCATATCGGAGGTGCGTGGCAACTCGTTCCAGCGCAGCGATACATTGCCCTCCGAGTCGGATGCCTTCTCTGAGTCCAATCTCGGGTTCAATACATATCCTGGTCGTCAACTGCAGCAAATGTCACGTCATCGTCCTGGATTTCTGCAGTTCTTTGGTCCACCCGCTAGTCCTGAACCGCCACAGACGGCGCCCGTGTTGACAATAGCTGCGGGTGCTGCTGCTGCTGGTGTGGATCCCTTCAAGCGCCTGCATCCGGGCTATCGCTGGAAGAGCGAGGCACGTGATAATCTCAGCGTGCAAGCAGCGCCAGGTTCACCCTCTTCGGAACGTAGCTCTCCACAGCTGCTCTCTGCGGCCAGTACAGTGCTGCGCTGTGGCAGTGAGGCACCACCGAGCACCACCTCGGCTACGACCTTTGGCACCACCACTGTGGCACCATCCCCTGTGCCTGTGCGCCGCTTTGACATATCGAGGGATAGTCCCAGCCTGGCTAGTGAGGCATCCACTACGGTCTCTGGCTACACACACGAACATCTGGAGAAGGCACGACGTTTTGGCAGTGTGGTTGCTATGCGGAAGCCTGGTCATCATGTGGGACCCACCAAGAACCCCAACTGCCACTGCGAGAGCTGTCAACGTTGGCTTGCCGAGCGCTTTCAGCTGCGCGGACGCGCCTTTTCCCTTGGCGAGCGACCGCTGCTGCGACGAGCGCAGCTCTAGCATAGTTAGAACACTTAAGAAAACCCAACAAAAAAAATTAATTAATGAATGAATGAAAGAGAAAGCATTGCAGGTAGAAGAGAAAGAGTGAGGGAGAGTTTGATATGAAAGTTGCGGTAGAGATTAAACTGAACTGAGATTTATATTAATTTATTGTTAAAAGTTCTACGAGGTTAGAAAACAAAACATAATGAGTTTAGTTAGCTGTTAACATATTGCGGTATTTTAGAAATCCTTAAAAAATTGTTATAATATGTTTATATTGCAAGAAAAGAAAGTACTGAAAGTTAATACGATTGATTTCTTGATTAAAAAGGTTTTTGTAAATTAAAACAAGGAGAAATTAAGAGAATAAAATAAAAGAAGTTATAAGATCAGATATACATATCCAAACATAAGACATTAAAATCTAAAATGCTTATGCAATTAAAAAAAAAAGAACTGAAAGTTGATTTGATTAATGGCTTGGTGAAAAATTCAGAAAAGATTATACGACACAATTATATCTAGCAAGACATTTTAAAATTTCTGTATATTTTTATATATTTATAAATAGGTGTATACCTTTCCTGCAAAAGATCAAATATTTGTAGTTTTTTCAAGCTAAAGAAAAAGAGAAGATAATAAGTAATAGTTATGTCTCAAATAAGCTCAGTTAGACCTATTTAAATATATTTCTATATATTTTAATACATTTATAAATGATATAAAACCCTATAAAATATTATAATCCCCCTACTTTCCTAAACTCCTGCAATGCTTTCTCCAATAACTTCGGTGCACATCGAATTTAGCCACATCTTGTTGCTTTAATTTGCATTTAACACACTCTTACTGCATAAGTTGCCACGCCCATTAACCAAAACCCTTCCCCCAACCCGATCGATCCATGTGCCCAGCTGTGCCCAGACCTAGAAACTTAAGTTTACTTATTGTTCTCAATGTTCCTCAATGTGCGCTGAATCAGTTTAAATAAACAATGAATGAAATAAATAATAAAATAGCATAAACAAAAGAGAAAAAAGAGAAAAGAACAATTTGCAATTGGTTTTCATTTAATTCTTGCACCTTATAAACAAAGCCAACACATACTCAACTCCTCTCCTCCCCTTCTTTCATCTCTTAGGCCCATGGACGCCTCTCGGAATCGTCGCGTAAACTTGATCTCTTGCGCTACTCGCTGGAACTGCGACGCCAGGAGCTGCCCGCAGACTCGCCCACCGCACAGCTGCTCAAGCAGGAGCTGCAGATAGTGCAGCAATCCACATCGCCTGCTCCAGTGCACTACACATCCCTGCAGACGGGAGCAGGTGGTCTGCTGGGTGGCAAGTCGTATCAATCGGTCTCTTCACTGGGACGTTGTGCCAGTGTCACAGGCAAGTTGGAGGTGCGATTGATGGGCTGTCAGGATCTGCTGGAGGATGTGCCAGGACGTTCGCGACGCGATAAGGATAACAACTCGAGTCCTGGGGATCTGCGTAGCTTCGTCAAGGGGGTAACCTCGCGCAGCAGCTCCAAGAGCTATTCGGTTAAGGATGAAACCTCCTTTGAGATTATGGCAGTCATCAAGCTGGACAACATGACTGTGGGACAGACCTCGTGGAAGCCTTGTTCACAGCAGGCCTGGGATCAGCGTTTCTCCATCGATCTAGATCGTTCCAGGGAGCTGGAGATTGGAGTCTACTGGCGTGACTGGCGTTCATTGTGCGCTGTCAAGGTGTTGCGCCTGGAGGAGTTCATCGATGATGTACGTCATGGCATGGCACTGCAGTTGGAGCCACAAGGATTGCTCTTTGCGGAGATCAAGTTTCTTAATCCGATGATCTCGCAGAAACCGAAGCTGCGACGTCAGCGCATGATCTTCAATCGTCAGCAGGCCAAGAATATATCGCGCGCCAAGCAGATGAACATCAATGTGGCCACCTGGGGTCGTCTGCTCAAGCGGAATGCACCAAATCATGTGCATCTGGGTGGTGCGAGTAGCACCGTTGCTGTGGGAACTGGTGGACGCTCCTCGCCTCCACTGTCTAGCATTGGTGCCTCACGTGACTCTGAGTCACCCATTTCACGTACACCCTCCTCTGATGCTCTGGCCGTCGAACCGGAACCTTATACACCTGGCGAACAGGCACACAACATGGAATTCGATCCGGATGCGGGCTTGCATGAGCATGTCGAGACACCTGGAGAATATCCTGATCCAGCTGCCAGCGGGCTGAGTGGCATGAGGCCACTTTCCATGCACTCCATGCACTTGCAAGGCATCAGTGTGTTGCCACCAGAGACGCCTCCGCCAGCTGTGGCACCAGTTAGCAACAGTAGCAACAATGCTGGAGCTGCCAGACCCAACACGCTTAACTTGCAGATGCCTGCAGGTGCTGGCAAGACACCACCTACACGAACTGCCGCACCCACCACAGCTCCACCACCACCGCCAGTGCTCAAGCCGGTGACGCCCGTTTTGGATCAAGATGTAAGTTCATGTCTTGAGATACTTCTTTGCCTGGAAACTGTACAGCAAACATATTCACTTACTTTCTTAAACTACATATTCATATATTATTCCAATACCCACCACATCTATATATACTCCTTATATATATACACCCTATATAGCTGTATCTGTAGCTGATTTGATTCGATTTGTTGTGCCTTTTTGCCAGCTGCGCTCCATACTGTATATTCATTCACACATACATTCGCTTTGGTGTTGGTTTTGTTATTGTACATACACATACAGTATGCATATATATCGTACATATACATGAACATATTCACACCACAATCTGTAGATATATATCTCACTATATAGTCCAACCAAAAACTCCATACAGAAAACAACCCAACGTTGAGCTAAATTGAAGCTGTAGCTGTTTGAATTTCACGCTATTTGAGTATTATTTTTGCTTAAGGAGGAACTAGTTCTTATGAACTAAACTAGTTATTAAAATAAGTAAACTTTGGTAGTGCTTTTTATATTAGGTTTGGTGTTCTATGCCTTAGAACGCTACAGAGTGAGTTGCGCTTACTTGTTCACTTATAATGAACTAGTTCTCTGCAGTTTAACTAGTTCAGTTGGCAGTTCAATGAGTCAGTTTAACTTTAGTACTTGTAGAGGAACAATTGTTTTTGTAAAGACACTTAGATAACGCATAGTTAGAGCTACATAAACAATTAGAGAGACTAGTTCTGGAACTAGTTCATATTGGCTTGGTATTGCATGAACCAATTGATTATAATTTAAACAAAGTTTCTGTAGCTGAAGTGTGTTTGTTATTTAAACTTGATCTCAATTAATTTGAACTAGTTCCAAAATCTAATATTACACAGATTATTTTTGTAACTAGTTCGAATGAATAACAGCTGTTTACTGTATACAAGAGTAGGTGGCAGATTGCGCTACAGCTTTATCTCTCAGTTATTGTTAGAACTAGATTTGCAATCAAATTCAATAGATTATTTAAACTAGTTCAACTAAACAATTGCTCTTTAACTAAGTAGGGTACATGCTTAATTTTATATCAACATAGATTTTGTTTTATTCTGTATAAAGTTCATTTGAACTAGTTCCAAATTTAGAGATTTTAGCTTTTAGATATTCTTATGAACCGTCTCATGAACCTTTCATCATCTCTTCACATTGCTTCTGCTTAGCGCTTTCGTTCTTTCTGTCTCTTCTCCTACTCTCTCTTCTTCTACTCTTCAACTGTCTCTCATCTTCATCTTCCTTTTATCTTCCACATCTTTTTGTGGGCTTGTCCCACTTGTCCATGGTGTCTCTCTTCTGTCTCCGTGTTCTGTTGCACGTACAACTTCATCTTCTTCTTTCTCCTTATCAATCGTCGCCTTTGTGTTCTTATCTCTTTTATGTACTTCCTCCCCACCACCATCTCTGCGCGTGTTTTCTTCACGTTCTCTTCCCCCTCCATTCCCCCTCATTGCTGCGCTTGCATTGCTGGATTGTGCTTTGTGCTTGTGCGTGTTGGTGCTTGTTTGTGCGTGTCTCCCCCGTGATGATACCGTTAATCGTCGACAGTTGCAGGATGCGCTGCAAGAATTTGACTTTCTCTGCGATATGGAGTCCTACCCAAAAACGCTGCGTCGTCCACAGCAGCATCGTAGCTTGGAGCTCAGCGATGCTATAATGCCGCTGCAAGAATCCCCGCCAGCGTATTCCGAACCCGAACTAATCCACATTCCCAACAAGCACAGCTCAAGTTCAAGTCAAAGCCAACGCCAAAACAGCAGCAGCAGCAGCAGCGAGCCGTTCTCCTTACCAATACGCAACCCGTTTCAGTTCCAGCCAATCCCAGTCACCAGCAGTCCAAGTCTGGGCGTCAAGGAGACACCACCAGCGTCGGCTGTGGATCAGCAACTGCATCGTCCGGTGCTGACACTGCCGCCGGTGGTGCTCCTTGGTGGCCGCAGGGCTGAGGAGGATGAATCGGTACCCGCATCGCCACTGGTCGAGTATCCCGAGGATGATGATGAGTATTTGTACAGCGGCAGCGGCGGGGGCGGGCTGCAGCCCAGTCACAGCCATCACAGCAACAACAGTTCCAGTGCCGGTTTCTGTGTGGAGGTTAGGAGGTTTTTTCATTTGAAGCCGTTTTTAATTTGGCTCTGGTTTGGTTATGGTTACATTTCTGTTATTGTTTATGTTCTGTTTTGTTTCGATAACTTATCGTTTTGTTATTACTGTTCTGTTTCTGTCCAAGTTATCCTTACTGTTAAAGTAAATGTTATTCCTGCTGTTAAGTTTTTATGTTGGCAGCCTGTGAGCGGCTTCAGCTTCAACCTGTTGCACATTCTCTGTTAATCGTTCAGCTAACCTCTCTAATTATTGTACATACAGCACGCACATTCTCTGTCTCACTCACACCCACGCGCAACACTAACAGCAAAACAAAGCACATTAACAGTCAACATAATCTTTATGCACGTGTAGTGTTAGTTAACAGCCCACGTTATGCAAGTGTTAATAGAAAACTGTTGCAGCTAATTAGGCGTAGTACAAATCTGTAAATCATATTAGTAAACTGTTAAATTTAAAATTGTAGATCTCTGTTAATCATGCTAGTTCACTGTTAACTGTAGACAGTGTTATCGTTAACTGTTGATTGCAAAGCACTCTTACTTAGTTATCGTTAAATGTTAATCATGTTAGAGCACTGTTACTGAGATTTCGTTAACTTTAAACTGTAGAACACTGTTATATTTAACTATACACTGTGAGAAATTTGTATATTAATTGTAGTTAGTAGTTTAATTATAATCTTAATCTATAATTGACAGGAAAAAGCTCTGAATACACTTTAATAACGAATCTCACTATGCAATAGCTCAATCATCTAGTTAATAATAATGCATACCCACTGTGAAGAGTATAAATATAAACAAGTCGAAAGACGAGAGCCAAAATATATATTTATTATGTTTGCCACATTTGCAATACTTATGACAATTTAAAAGCAGATACCGCGACGTAATAACCTGCTCAAAATGAAATGTTAAATGAACCGATTTAAGTGCTTGAAATAGACTAAATAATGCTATTAAGGCGATACATATAGTAAAGAAAGAAGAAGGAGAAGAAGAACAACAACAACATCATTTCACGTGCCAACACAAGGGACACGTCCAGTTCATTGGCTCCTCCATCACCCTGTGTCTGTGTGTGCCTTGTCACCCTGTGTTATGCGTCACTGTCTTCCTCTCCCTCCCCCTCTCTCTCTCTTGCTTTTGCTGCACGTCAGCATTTGCCTGTTTTCTCATTTCACTTGCTTCCATTTTCCATTTTCACGTTGCGCTAAGGTACAAGTACATATATAATGCCTATATATGCATACTATATTGTATATATTGTACTTATATGTATATACTGTACCTTGTGCTAAGCACATTTGACTTCGCTGTTCTTGTTCTTGTTGTTCTTGGCCTCTGGTCATGACTTTGGCACTTGGCTGCCTTCAGTTGTTGTTGACATGTTCGATCAATAAGGTTAGGAATCGAAGGCGCCTCGTCTCGTTTCGATGATATTGCCAACATTTCAGGGCTGTGCACAGTTGGTGCGGCAACTGTGTGCGCCGCACATGCACCAACAGCAACAAGACAGCAGCAACAACATTAACAACAATAAACAACAACTAAGCCAGCACTTTCATCATGCTCTGTTTGGGCACCAACTGCACAAGCTGCTGATACCAGTGACAACATCACCAGCGTCCTCTGCACCACCTGTATGTGTGTGTGTGTGTGTTTCTTCTATTCTTCTGTTGTTGTTCATGAATTCCCCAAAAAAAAAATACAAAACTCTTGCAGGCAAAGATCAATCTTGTACATATCACAATTGAACCACTTGAGGCATCGCCATCGCCATCGCCGCCACCACCACCGTTGCCACAATCGGCGCCACCATACATGCTGCTGCCCAGGGAGGAGTCAGTGAGAGAGGACACTATAACCATAGAAAGTGTATTGATAGAAACTGTGGATGAGGTATACGATCAGGTTGAAATTCGATTCAACATTCAGAGCTTTTTCCAAACAAACAGAACTAACAATAACTTAAAGGAATACCCCCTTATATACACCTTACTAATGCCTATTCCTTCTCTGCAGGTCATACCACAGCTGGGCAAGCTCTATGTGGGCTCACAGCAGCAACAGCAACAGCAGCAGCAGCAACAGCAACAATTGGGCTATGGACAATCCTCGCCCATTGTACAGGAGCCACCTACGCCCACCATATATGGTAATATCAGTGCTGCCGGCATTGTTGCGCCTCCCCAGTTCCCACAGCCCACACAGCGCCTGGACAAGCAGCAGCAGCAGCAACCCATCTATGCCAATCAATATGAGCTGAATGTGGCCAAGGCTGCAGCAGGTGCAGGTACAGGTGCCGGCGCTGCTGCTGCTGGCGCCTCGACAAGCGGCGGACGTCGCAATGTGGCACGTGGCCTTCAGTATCGCGAGCCTGCCGGCTATGAGGCCCTGCGTCAGCAGGCAGCACCCAATGCTGGCATGTTGTCTTTGGATAACTTCCGTTTGTTGAGTGTGCTGGGTCGTGGGCACTTTGGCAAGGTGATATTGTCGCAGTTGCGCAGCAACAATCAGTACTATGCCATCAAGGCACTTAAGAAGGGCGACATCATTTCCCGCGACGAGGTCGAGTCGCTGCTCAGCGAGAAACGCATCTTCGAGGTGGCCAATGCCATGCGGCATCCGTTCTTAGTCAACTTGTACTCGTGCTTCCAGACAGATGTGAGTGAATATCCTTTAAATATACTCTATATCCAACTAATCTCTTTCTCTTTTTCCCCTCCAGCAACACGTCTGCTTTGTCATGGAGTATGCCGCAGGTGGAGATCTAATGATGCACATACACACCGATGTCTTCTTGGAACCACGTGCTGTCTTCTATGCTGCTTGTGTGGTGCTTGGTCTGCAGTATCTGCACGAGAACAAGATCATCTATCGTGATCTGAAGCTGGATAATTTGCTATTGGATACCGATGGTTATGTCAAGATTGCTGACTTTGGTCTGTGCAAGGAGGGCATGGGCTTTGGGGATCGCACTGGCACCTTCTGTGGCACACCAGAGTTCTTGGCGCCTGAAGTGCTCACTGAGACTTCGTACACACGCGCCGTGGACTGGTGGGGATTGGGTGTGCTCATCTTTGAGATGTTGGTGGGCGAGGTAAGCAAGGAAGCAGAAGAGATATTTATTGCATAGTTTGCTAATTCGCTATTGTCTTTGCAGTCACCGTTCCCTGGTGATGATGAGGAGGAAGTTTTCGATTCAATTGTTAACGATGAGGTGCGCTATCCGCGCTTCCTCTCACTGGAGGCCATAGCTGTCATGCGTCGGGTAAGTGCGAAGAGAGTACAATTCTTAGCTCAGACGGAGTCTAATAGTTTATTTCCTTTATCTACAGCTGCTGCGCAAGAATCCAGAACGTCGTCTGGGCTCATCGGAACGCGATGCGGAAGATGTCAAGAAGCAGGCGTTCTTCCGTTCCATTGTCTGGGATGATTTGCTGTTGCGCAAGGTCAAACCGCCGTTTGTGCCCACAATTGTAAGCTGCAAGTTGTATACCCTGTAAATAACTCTCTTGCTAATACCAATTTACCTTGTCCAGAACCATTTGGAGGATGTCTCGAACTTTGATGAGGAATTCACGTCGGAGAAGGCGCAGTTGACGCCGCCCAAGGAGCCGCGGCACCTTACCGACGATGAACAGCTGCTATTCCAGGACTTTTCATACACGGCCGAGTGGTGTTAATACCAGGGAAGGGGGAATACTCCTTCTTCAACCTGGAGGCAGCTCTATGTGGACTTTAGTAGTAATCGGGTAGCCAAACTGGGCGCAGCTCAGTTAGATAAGTGTTCAATAGGAGCCCATGAAATGATGAATGCTTTTACACAGGAGTAATACAAATATATAATACACTATATGCAGTTATACAGATACATATATACTATATATAAACCCTATACGTATACAGTTATATTGTTGTTAACACCTTGTGCATGTTGCTCAGAAGCATTAACCAAATTGCCTAGAATTCTACATAAATGTAAACCTGCATCATCAATCAATCAATCAATCGATCGATCGATCATTCATATATACATATACACCCCTTATAATCATACTATAGCGAGTCAGGCAAACATTGTGAGCTTGTCACGTTTATCGCTTTCTGTTTTCAAATCCCAATTTAATCGGGTCAAGAGAAAATGCATTGAATAGTCTGACGAACCTTTGGAAGAAGCCTTATACGAAATCTTGTAGATTTTTGAAACGATTTTGTAAAGCCAGATACTATTTTTATATAGATAGAAGAAGAGAGATGGAGCGTTGAAGGAAGAGGAATTATATACATAAAAATCATAACATATACACCAGCTATTTTACAAGCGCCAGTAGATGAGTTATAGAAACATGATTTATACCTAGACACACACACATACATATACGTATTTTCATAGTAATCATACAGAAAGCAGAGGGAAACACATTTAAAAAATGTTGAAAGAGAACAAAAACAGCAACAAGTCATCAGATTGTATGTATTATAATTAATAATGAATATATATATATAAACTAAACTGATATAAAGGAAACAGAGCTCATCTCTATACACATACACACATACATATGTAAGCATGCAAACACACACACACGCACTTTTAAAACTGTATATTTTGCGTTTTATCAGCTTGGGGAATCAACCCTGCGATTATTTTAATTATATTTTAAATTATACATACATATACATATATACACGCTACATTTGTTATTTATTATTGTACTTTAAAACAACAACAAACATAAAAAAAAACTGTAACGCTTTGAGAATTTTTTTAAAAATTGAAATTAAATTAAATTTCTTATTGGAAAAACGATTTCTTTGTATGCGAAACCTTTTTTCTCTCAATTGTGCATGCAAATTGGATTGTTGTACACTTAAGGCACCCCATACATACATACACATATATGCTATATATATATATTTAATAATGTAATATTTAATTCGTATCTAAGTTGTAGTATTCGATTATTGAAATTAGTTTAAGTTACGCGTATGTCAAGATAATTATTATACGATTATTATGATTACACTTACGATTATGAAATACGAACTATGAACTATTGTCATTTATTGTGTGCACAGCCTGAAGGTAATATGAGATCAATCTACAGATCGGTCATCTTTATAGAGGAGCATTTGCCGTTTTAGGCCGTGTACATAATTGTTATTTATGCAATCTATGATATGATTTTGAATAAATGTATTTATCGCTAACGTTGGAACATGTTTTAATCTAAAATAATATGAGATATTGAACATTAATCTTAGATAATTGTTATACTGAACATTAATCTGGGTTTATTCCGATATTGATTACGATACAGAATCGGTTTGCGCTAAGCTCTCTCTACAATTTATCGCAGATGCCCTCGGTGAGTTGGTAGTAAAGTATATTGCCTGTATTATCAGCTATGGCTATAAAGACACAGCTGTCGGGTAGTTTACTTTGTAGCGCCTGCAGCTGCTGAAAGTCTAGGGACTTGGAGTGGGGATAGGGTATGTAGGCAACCTGTTGCTGAGGTTCTTTCTCAGCGCTCAGATAGAACAGCTTGAGACTGGCTTCGTACTTTGGCTGTATATTGCTGAGGCGCTCATCTACAATATATATATATATGAATATTAGTATAACAACTGTATTTAAAATGATTAACTTGCCCTTTAGTAGATCTGTGTACACAAAGTTGGCCAAGCGCGCGTCACAGTAGAGGCATGGGGATAAACAGCTTCAATATTCTGCAATTAGCTGAATAAGTTAACAGTTTAACAGGCACTACACGCAAACTTACCATAATTATAGAGGCTGTGCTGTTATTAACTTGTTTTATTCATTGAATGCATTTATTTTAGTTGTGCAACTAAAATGTTTTTATTTCATTCACATTAATAAAGCGCCGGCAAGCAAAATAAGCGACAGCTGTTTTAACAGCGCATGTTAAGCTTAACAGAGTGATGTTCTTTGGCAGGCAGTGCTGTACAACGCGTGTGGTGCGTGCTTCGTTAAGTTATGGTGAGCGGCAAATTTGAAAAGAGCTTTAAATACTTTTTGTTGATATTTTTATTTGTAGTGTAAGTTATAACTTAATTAAATCAGTAAACGCATTAAAAATTCATTTCTTTTAAATGATTTATTTAAATTAATTTATTATAATATTTATTTAAACATTATTCAAAGTGCCTGGCTTAAATTGCTGTAATATTTCGCACATTTACTGCTCAATTACCAATGCGCGATAATCAATAAAACTAAAGTACACTCAAATTATGCATACATAAGAAGTGCAGACGTTGTCTTTGCCTTGCCTTGCCTTGGGCCGCACTTGACACTTGACTGCCAAGTTGTGCACGCCCACATCGCATGCTACAAAACACCCAAAACGGAAGGCAGACAGAGAGAGAGAGTGGGGAGAGGGGAGACTAGGGAATAAAAGACAACAAATTATGCTAAGCAGATGCAGTTAGCCGGAAGGGAAAGAAAGAGAATGGGCCCGGATATGCATGCAAAGCCGTTTTCAGCTGCTGCTGCTGCGGCGTCTCGGCATCTGATAAGGGTTTGGCAGGCACTGTAACTCGCACATGTGCGCATATTAATGTAAGTGAGTGTGTGTCTTGGCTTGTGCTCGAACGATAAGCAAGTTTTTTGCTCTATGCAGATTAGGCTGCGGCTCTCGACTGTCAGTTAACGTTTGGTACTCACTGTAGCAGTCAGGCCGAACGACGATTCAATTAGGCGCTCCACTTGCACCTGCAACTGAAACTAAAGCCAAAACCGAGTTGAAGACGGAGAAGAAGGAGAGGAGACAGGGGTAGAGCCAGGACAGGCCGCCGGGCTGGCTAACTAAACCAGATGTTGTGGTCGATGGCCATTATTGAACTTGTCAATGCCAGCAGTGAAGCTAGAGGAACAGGAAGGGGAGCAGGAGGAGGCGGGGAGGCAGGGAAAGTAGCAGCATAGTCAGCCAGGGCTGGGGCAATTACAGTGGCAAACAAGGCAGCTTACTACGTTGGATGCGGAACAACAGTTATTACAATTACACACACACACAGAGAGAGATGATGCTGCCACAGAGTTGATGCTGCTTCTGTACGTCTGTGTGTGTGTGTGTGTGCGGAGGCGTACGTGCGGTTACTTAATGCTGTTTGGCCAAGCAGAGTTGTGCGTGTTGTCCTTTGCTCCTTCCGGTGCCATGTACAGAGCAAGCAGCAGCAGTTCCAAGTCCAACTCCAGCTCCAACTTGGACTCCAACTCGCAGTTGTCGCCAGGATTGCTGCCACCTTCATCCTCCTGCCTCGTCCTGCTGTGCGTGCGTGCAGTTAAGCATAATATTATTTGCACTTGCTGCTCGCTTATCCAGCCAACCACACACAGTCACACTCGCACACACACAGTCGCAAAGCAAATGTCAGCATATTCTGCTGGTCAGTTGAATGTTCTCACTGCCGAGTGAGTGTAGTCATAACCATTCACAGCGTTCACTGTCCACGGCCAAAGCGTTTATGGCTTTTGCTCTAATGTTGCTGCACATATGTGTGTGAGTAGAAAGGGAGGGGTATAGAAAGAGGCAGGGGCAGGGACAGGCAGTGAGACAGCTCAATTATGTTGTGTTGACACCAGCAACAACGACAAAAACGGAACAACTCAGCAGAGCGCAAGCAATTGCCAGTAATGGACAAGCGTTTGATGGAGCTTTGAAGGCACTTGGAAGAAGCTTCTTGTAGTGCAGCTTTACCATAAGAAGGAGCTGCAAATTGTGAGTGTTCGCCTTCAGAAGCAAGCAGAATCTTTCAAACAACTCTCAACAGCCTTTCTCTTCTAGACAACTTTGAATTAAAGTACTGTGCAGTACTGAACTGTATATGGAAAGCTTCCGTTGGTGCAATACAACATTACCATTTTTATTTTTTTTTATTTTATTTATTTAATGTCAACTAATGGCAGTCGACTGGGTAAAGAGTTAACAATAAAATTTAAGTAATGGAATGTAAAAAATATTACTCAATTTCACCTCTTTTAATATGATCTTTAATCACAGTCTCTCAAGCAACTTCTTCTTTACTTCTTTCAATTGCTCACTTTCTTCAGAGTTCTCCTTCATTGTACATTGCATATTCTATCCTCTCATTTCCTCTAGCCTAATTACGCCTCTCTTTGTCTACTCTTACTTTCAGCTGGTATCATTGCAGCTTAAAACGTTACAGCGTTCTTACTGCTACGTCTCTAATTAGAACGCGCAGTCAGGCGAGTAAATTCAAATGGAGCGCTAAAAAGTATGCTACACTTTTTGCCGCCTCACTTACAACTCACCTGGGGCCGTTGACAATAATGTGTGTGGCAGGCAGGCAGGCAAGCATGCGAAACAGGCAAGCAGCCGGGCAAGCCAGGCTGGTGGCATGTGGCAAGTGTGTGGGCAACAGTGCACTATGGGGACTTTGACCTGTTTTTTTTACAATAATGTGTTTTTCACAAGTATGCAAATTTGCAGTATTTTGGTATTAACGAATAAGAAATAGATCAAACTATCATCTTACATCCTGCAAATGTTAACTTAACAGTCCAATGTTAAAATATCAGCTGTTAAAGTCAGCGTTTGCAAGCGAACAGAACTTGGCGTCATTGCGCACAATTTTGAAGTGGAACTTTAAATTCATCAGTTTTCAAAGAGCCAATGTAAAACGTTTAAAATTAAAATGGATATTCATTTTCAGGGTTTTTACTATGCGTTGCTATAAATATTTTGATTATTTAGTGCGTGTACATCTAATAATTTGTACATTTAGTGAGTGGTGTTGACATGTAGTTTTGGAAAAGGAAATTTCAACTTTGAAAAGAGCTACAAAAAATTGTTCAAATTTGTTCAGCGAGTGTCTATATACATATTGTAGAGCTATTAATTCCTTATTCAGAACATCTAGTCCCTATCTGCGTTTTTTGCGGGTTTTTGAGAAATTTCATTTTTAAGGAAGCAACATCACGATAAAAATGCGTGATTGTGGCGCATGCAATGGAGTTTTCGTGAGAAACAATATCCAATATTCACTTTCACTAGAGAGATATCAAAATGAAACTTAGCATACATACTTTTCATTATTCATTACTTATAAATAAGCCAGAACAAGGCGGATAGGGCCGATATATCGTATAGCTGCCATACAATCTATCGGCCGATTTTTGTTATATTTCAAGATATAGCTTTCAAACTTATCTCATCTTATTTGTCTTTGATCCTTAAAATGATCTTGAAATTTCATCAAGATCGGACTACTATTACTTACAGCTGTCATACAAATTATTTGTCAAATGACGGATTTTGGACTAAAAAGGAAGGATTGGACCACGCCCACTTTTTTTAAATATTTCTAAGGGCTCTCATTATAATATAAAAGAAATTCCATCAAACAATTTTACTTAGATCAAGAGTTATTAATTAATGTAAGAAAAACAGGCCAAAGTCCCCATAGTGCAGTGTGTGCCGTGTGCCAACTCCCACGACAGTGCATGGAAATTTGTGTGCACACTTGGTCACTTAGCAGCTACATTTGCAACAACAACAACAACTCGGCTCGCTGCAAGCTAACACGCAGTCAGGCTTTGGGGGCATGCCTCCCGGGCAGACTTTTAATTGAACTTTTGCAACAACACCGCGGGGATCAATTGAGATTTATTGGCACTACGTGGCCAGGCCCGTGTCGGGCTCTGTCTCTGTGTGGTTTGCCTGACTCGGCTGCACAGATTGCCCGACTGCGGATTGCGGATTGCCGAGACGCCGACTGTGTGGCAGCAACTGTGTGGCAGTTACTACGTGACGTAAGCAAGCAATTAATGTTTTATTTAATTTACACCGCAAGCTGCCAAAGTTGAGACTGAGAGACTGTCAGACTGCAAACTCATTAAGCTCTTGCACACATGCTCTTACTCTCTCTACCTCTCGCTCTCTCTCTTTCTCTCCTTCTGCATCCTTATTTTTGCCTCTTCCCACACTGTCTCCTTCTCCCCCTCTCTCTTAGTGTCTTCACCTTCCCCCTGCAAACTTTCGCTTGTCATTTGCAATTCAATACGAATTCGGCCTAATTACGCCGCAACTTGTGGCAACTTTCAAGCCGTGTATCCCCTCAAAACTTTAGCCACACCCCCTGCCAGTTCATTCTTCCTCTTCTACCGCCCACCGTTTTGTATTCAATTTGCCACAGATTTGTATTGAGCTGAGCAAACTTATTAAACACGCTGCGTGCACCACACCAAGTGTCCTTCCAAATGACTTAATGGCCTTCGGCTTGTGCCACGCCCCCCTCTGCGCCCCACTGCCTTGTCAAAATGATGTTGCCGCATCATTGACAGTGCAATTAGCTAGAGAGAGAGAGAGGGAGGGAGAGAGCGACTGGTGCCGGGTAATTAGAGCTGCACAGGGAAAGTATCTGTGAGATACTTTCGCATCTTTTTTTTTTGAGGACGAGCATTTAATGGATTTCAATGACGCTGCGTGAAATTTCATTAAAACTCGATAATTGCATGACACGACAAGATTTTGGTCTCAGTCAGGATGTGCCACGCCCCCTCTCCTTGCCTCTCCCTCTGCCCCTGCTGTGGCCACAGACAATGCCTTGCCAGACTGCGTTCTCAGTCTGCAATTGATTTAATTATACGATTGCTTGCATTGCAAGTGATTCGAGTCGATTCCCCGATTCGACCCCAAGCCATACACTTGACTGCCCATGAAGACACTCCTCCCTTCTCCTCTTCCCCTTTCTCTCCCCGTTGATAGTCGCTGGCATTTTAATTACATTGAAAATGCGCATCATTTTGCTGCAGTTGAAAGTCAAGAAGTGGAAAACAATTAATTACTAAAGCATGCTTGGCAGACAGTTAGTTGAGAGAGAGAGAGAGAGATAGAGCTGAGCTTGAAATGAGATATGGTTATGAAAATAATATAATAATATTTGAGTAGTTTATTTGCATTTGCTAAGTGATAAACGGCATTTAAAGTATTGTTCTTTGAAAGGATTTAAGAATGGGAAAGGTGTTAAGAAAGATGTATAGAAAGGTGTAATGAAAGATATTATGCAATTCATTATAACGAGAATTGGTAGGAATCAGGAAGCTTAACTCAAGGTCCGGAGAGAAAAATCTGTTAAGAAAGAGTTTATTGCCTAATAGACAACCATCAAGTAAACAGCAGTAAAGGTTGTAAGGAGGACAGAGAAAGAAAGATATGTAAACCAGTGAGAAAGTGACGCAAAGAAAAGTAGATTCAGTGTGATCTTAACAACAGCAAACTAAAATAAAGAAAAAACCTGAACTAGAGAGTTAAGGGCAAGAACAGAGTGAAAGGTGCATGGAGACTGTCAGACTCTAGAGAGGAATAGATAAACAGGAAACAGTGTAAAAGGTAGACAGAGTAGGAGGCATAAATTTAAGGACACGAGAGATAGAAATAAAAACAGATTGAGTGGGCGACGGAGGCTGAGAAGGAGACGATGAGGAGTATTTAAGAGCAGCGGAGAAATGAGGATAATAGGAATAGAAACTAAGACACATTGAAATTAAGACGAAGAGAATACTGGGAGTTGAGAAAGTCCTTATATATTGAAATATTCACAAAGTGAGAGAAAGAAAGACTGATTACAATCCAAATACACTTAAAATGCAATTGGAAAAGGAGAAATAGATAGAGCAAGAGTAGATGGAAGTAAAGAGACGGAGATAACAAATAAAGTGTAAATATAATAAGATAACGAGGTAAACCTTATGCAACTCATCTCAATTAAACCTTTCCCTTCTAAAGCACAAGCTAACCCGCTCTAATCCGCCCCACTTTACAGGGTATACGCTGCCAGCTTCAGTGCACTCTACCTTGATACCTACTCTCAGAGCGTGTCACTTACACAGCTTGTGGCATGCAACAAGCTAAGTAATTACATTGATTGTCATATGAATAATTCAGCCTGTGGCTGCATCAACGTCAACGTCAGTCTAACACAGCAACAGCAACAATAACAATAATAAACACAACAGCAGCAATAACAACAACAACAACAAGGAGTGAAATTTAGTATGCAAAAACGTGGCAACAACAACAAGAACAACAACAACAACGTTGAGTGAAGGCGATTACAAACATAAAGCGGCAGATTCCATTAGATAAGATGGCAAAATCAATTATTAGCTTGATTTCAATTTGCATTTTCGGCTTGTTGCACGTGGCACGAGGCAACTTTGGCAGGAAATTGAATTTATTTGTTGTATACTAAAGGATAAACAAGGTAGTTAGCTGTGTGTGTGTGTGTGCGAGTGTATTCGTGAATACACTCGTAAATATGCAGGCCGAGTGTGCAACGAAGCAAACACAAGGCAGCTGGCAACAAAAACGTGCTGCATGCAACAAATTATACAGATAATGCAGCACAATTGAATTTACAGTTTTCTATCAGAGAGAAGAAGGAGAGAGAGAGAGAGAGAGAGGGAGGGAGAGAGGCAGATAGAACATTGGTTTCATTTTCCACTTGACTTGAGCTGGAGCTGCTCTGTTTGAGTTGCGCGTTTCGCATTTCAGCAAATTCTCAATGCGACAGACGAGTGAGCAGCGGGGGGCACGAACTGGAGACAAGTGGCATGCGGCATGCGACAAGGACTCCAAGCCCAGACAGCATTGTCTGTCGCTGCTGCTGCTGCATTCAATTGTTGTCCTATTCGGCTTGTCCCGGCAAACGTGTCCGGGATGAAACAACATTTATCACAGCACGAGTCGCAGCAAAGGAAATGTTGCAAGAGCTGAGGCAGGGGCAACTGTCCACTGGCCTCGCCGCTTGCCACAGAATTCATTTACGTAATTAGTGGCCCAAGGATGTCAATGCTGAGGGCGCTCCGTAAGCCGCAGGCATTCGTTTTGTGTTGACCGCAGCCTGGTCCAGGTCGGTTTGACGCAGCGCTATCCTGTTCAGCACAAATCGTTGCCTACTTTTCGGGGGCCGAGGTTGCGTAGCCAGGCAGGCACAGCACAGGGCGCATCACAGATTGATGCCAGCGCATTGGGAGTGTTGGAAAATGTCAACAAATGGGGGATTAAAACGAGAACAAAGGTTTAGATTGCAGTGCCATGCAGACTGAGATGAACCTTTTGGCTTAAAGTGTGTTTAGTGAGCATAAAGTGAGTATTTGTGGAGTGGATTTACAGAGATTTAAGTTGCTTCTTTGAATAGAAAGCTGGAAAGGTTTGAAAGACTGTGAATAAGTGCTTTAATGTACTTATTTTATGATGTATGTTTATTAAGATATATTTGATTAGATAAATATAGTTTTTATAAACCTCTTCATAGCGCTTTTAAGTTATAATTTAGGGCTTAAAGCCGCACTTGATATTTAGAGTAATTTGTTTAGGAAAGCTGTTCAAAAAGCTTTCTTGTATGTTAAAAGCAATTTGTTTTATATATTATTATAGTATTTACTGAGCTTTGAGGTTGATAATTAGCCTTTAGGTTGAACCGCATTAAAAGCTCTATTAGAAGTAGAAGTACCTTGATTAGTTGAAAATGTCTTACAAGTTTTAATGAGGTTTGTACGGCATCCACTGCAAGAGTTTGTGTGTGGCATGAAAGCTCTTAGTTAAGGAATTATTTGGAGTACTACTGATTTTGAAGATTAATAATTAGCTTCGATCGATGGGCTTTAATCAAAGCTGTTTAAATGTTACAGTAATTTGAAAGCCATTTACTGTTTAATAAGGTTTAAGCGTAGACTAAACGCTTTTCTCAGCTCAAAGTTGCTATGTCAATTAAAGCTCATATTAAAAATCAAATCCACTTGCACTTTCATGTGCTTTCACAGCTCTCTACCACAAATTTCTTCGCTTTCAGCCATAAATACAGACAAACTTCATGCAAACTCTAACTGTCCTCCAACTCTAAGCCTCCATCATGTCTGGCATTAAACTTGCCATGCAGATTAAAACTCAATTGAGAGCTTTGCAGTTGCAACTGTCTAACAAGTAGGAGCTTCGCCTTCATATGCTCTGCAAAGCTTGTCAGCCTTAAGCTGTTTCTCAACTCTCCCTCCCTTCCCCGTCTGGCTTATTTCCTTGCTACATTTTCAGCCAGTGTCATTGCAGCTTTTGCATAATTTAGCTCACGAAATTTATTGGTTAGCTTGTTAAGTGCAGTTTCGTATTGTTTATTATGCAGCAGCTGCTGACAAGGTGCTTCGCTGTGCTCAGCTCTGTGCAGTGCGTCGTTGTTGCGTTGCATGCGCCCAAGGCAGCGCAATTGATAGCATAAGAGAAAGACATACAAGCTAATGTGGGGGAGACTGCAGCGTGGCTGTAAGTGTTGTGAGTGTGTGCCTGCTGTGTGTGCCTAATGTGTGTGTGTGCGCGTGTGCAGCTGTGTGTGTCTGTTGCCTAAACTAATCAAATGCGGCAGCCGCAAGTAAAACAAACTTCGTTTGCAGCTAAAGCTGAAGGGAAACAAGCGCGAGCGCCTTTTAGAGCTGCAAGGGCAGCACACACACACATGGACAGGCTCACACACATACAAGCACACACACATTGCACTCCCTGTTGGCGCCTTAAAAACGAAAGCAGCGCGAGGAAATCAAAACAAAAACACACGAGCTACCGGCAAAATGCACGTGACACGCACTCGACGCGCCCGCTTCGGCTGCTGTCGACTCGACTTCGGCTTCGTCAAGTCTCAAACTGAACGAAAGCTGACCTGGCGCCGAATCTAACGAGTCCTAGAGTGCTATAAAAGGCGCACAGGCTGTGGCAGGCAACGCATTTCGTCAGCGTCGTCGTCAGCAGCGCAGCAGGGAAAGCCTTAAGGGAAACTAGGAAAAACGCAGAGTGTCGCCGAGTGAAAACAAAAGTGAAAACTTAAAGCCAAAGTTTGGCTTGGAATAATGCCAAAAAAAAATACTTGTAGCACACACACACTAGTGCAGCCCAAAGCCCCCCTTCCTCCCCCCTCTGTGGGTGTGCGTGCCAGAAAAAGGATTCTATTTTCGTGTGAAGTGTTGTTGCTGCTGTTGGCATTGAGCGACGGCAGCGACGGCAGCGACGCCACGCAGCGCAGCACAAAACTTTAAAGTGCAACTTCGTAATTTGCAACTTGCAACGTGCTGCTTGCAACACGCGGTTTAAAGACGCCTCCGACAGAAACAAAAGTTTGCGCCACAACTCGTCCTTCGACCTTGTTGTTGTCGTTGTGTGTGGTTCTGTTTGTGTGTATGTGTGTGTGTG
Organism: Zaprionus nigranus; assembly: GCA_018903425.1. Classification (NCBI taxonomy): domain Eukaryota; kingdom Metazoa; phylum Arthropoda; class Insecta; order Diptera; family Drosophilidae; genus Zaprionus; species Zaprionus nigranus. The sequence continues at coordinate 2,140,198 of JAEIGD010000010.1, forward strand.
CGCCTCAATGTCAGCAAATTGATTGACGCGCGCGTGTGTGCAACAGTCGACAACAAGAGCAATAACAACAACAACAATAACAACAACTTAAGTCAGTGCAACGTGCTGCAACAACATGTGGAGCTGGCAACGCTTGCGCCACAAGCCGCTCTGGGCTCTCATATCCTTGACCGTGCTGCTGCTTGCCCTGGATAAGAGTGCCGCCAACACGGAGGCGCCTCCGCCGCCAGCAGTGGAGTCCACCACCACCACGGAGCCAGGTGAGTGGCGGGTGGGGGTTGGGTTAACGGGCTGGTGTTGCAGTTCGGACAGCGCTTTGACCTTCAACCTCGATGGTAGTCATAAAAAACTATGGTACGCTGAGGCGTGCTGTAGAGCAGCATAGGAAGGAGCAAGGTCACAGGGAGAGGGCAGCAAGAGGCAGTCGGAAGGCAGAGGTAGAGGCAGGGTAGAGGGACGAGGCAGGGAAGAGGGAACAGGCAGAGTACACGTTCAGTTATTGATGCTGAAGTGAGTCGAGGCGAAGCCACTTTGTTAAATGACTTTCGTGCCCGAAAACGATAATCACGCACGCACACTCACTTACACACACACACAGATACACTCACACACAGACAAACAAAAACACACAAACACTCGCACAGTTGCTTAAATGAAAGCAAAACAAAAAATCACACAAAAAATTGCAGTCATTTACGTTAAGGCAGGTCGAAGGGGAAATACTCTACGTGAGGTTGAGGAAACGTGAATTTATGGAAATTTAAGAGCTCAAGGAGTCTCTTTAAAGTTGGGAAAAAGAAGATAATGAATTGAGTGGATGATAAATATATAATCAAATATAATAAATATATACTATGAGAGAGGTGAATATAAGAGAGAAGCATTTGCATAGAAAGATGGATGGGTAAATGGATAGATTTGTAAGATACAAAAGCTGGATAGAAAATAAAATATATTTATTAAATTAATGCCGTTCTCTGCTAGATATATTATAAATAAATATACAACATTTATATACGCTTCGATCATTTAAAATTGTTAAAAAAGAATACTTCTAAGTGGCCTTTACTTTTAGTAATAATAACTCATTTATATTTAAATAATGTTTGATAATTTACTATTTAAACAAACACGAAAGCTACAGTCGACTGTGCTCGCCTGTGATATAATAGTCAAATAGTCGACTCAACTACAGGAGTCGGCTTCAAATCAGTTCAAATATAAAAGTTCTTAAATAACTTCTATTCTAAATATCCGATCGTAAATAAATTTTATGAAATCATTTGGCCGTTCATAGTTATTGTGTTTACCAAAAATGAAAAGTTCTGCAATAAAATTACGTTTGGAATATTTTTGAATTAAGACTGCGTGGCCTAAATCTCAAAAAAACTTGTTTTGCATGCAAAAATGATATACATACATTGACACCAAATTTAGCCATATAGTCTCTGAGATCCAGGTTTTCATATGGACGGACAGACAGAGAGACGAACAGAAAGAAAGACAGACAGATGGATAAACAGGCATTGCTATATCGACTCATCTGTTAATGCTGATTTAGAATATATACAGTTAATAAGGTGTGCCACGCCTCCTTCTATCTGTTACATACATTTTCTGTTGGCATATATGTAGTTGTTTTACCCTTCTACCCTATGCGCATCATTCGTAATCTTTCTAAATCCAAAATGCATAGAGAGCACATCAAAACTATACTCAGAAATGTTCAATAATGTATATTTGCACATATAGTATATATTATATTCGCATTTGAAATCGTTACAAATGTGTTAGCCCAGCTGGACTGCCCCTTGTACCTTCACATCCTGCTGCTGCCTGCCCGAGTGTGAGTGTGTGTGCAGGCTGATTCTATCGAGTTATTCGAAAACAAAGCAAAGGCAAAGGCAAAGCGCAGAGCAAATAACTCGCAGCAAATGAAATATTTCACGTTCGCACAGCGCAACGCTGCCCCGCCCCCTTGCCGCCCCTTGCCAGCTGCCCCTGCCCTGGTGTGAATCTCAACAGTGGCACGACGCAGAGGCAATCAAAACGAGGCCTGCTGGCCAAACCTTAATCCCAATCAGAGTCAACACACCAACACACACACCAGTACACACCAATACACACCAATACACACACACAGAGGCAGCGCGAGCAAAAGGTAGACGCGGCAAGTGAGATTGCATGAAAGCATTTAATGAAGTATGGCAGAGAGAAAGAGGAAGGGAGAGAGGTAGAGGAAGGGAGAGGGCAAGCGAGACAGAGGGCTGCCTAATAGAAATTAATAGCATGTGAGGCCTACAAGGAGGCAGGGAGGAAACGAGTGTGGCGGGGCTAAGAAGGCTTTTTGAGTGCTTGCTGAAAAGTGCTCGATGAGGCGAGGCGCGACGAGTTGCGTCTCTGCTGTCGCACGCAATTTGTTACGCAAAAGCAGATGCGCATAAAGTAATTAATTTTGTACCCGTTGCTGTAGCAAGGGTAGGCAGTGGCAACAGTGGCAGCTGTAGCTGTGTCTGCCACAGTGTTGCTGCTGCTGCTGTTTTCTGTCGCATCCTTTTGCGTGCTTTCCGCTGATGATCTCATTTCATTTTGCAACAGTTTTTGCTGCGTCGCAGTTGATTTTATTTACTGCGCGCTGCGGCAAATTGCGCAGCAGTTGCATGCAGCAGGCTGTGGCAGCGGTAGTGGCACGAGCACTTTCCATTTCGCTAGCTGAAATATTCGAGCAGCGGAATTTAATTTGCATGAATGGCGCACGATTCAAATCGCATTGCCAAATGGAATGCTTGCCACAAGGCTGACAAGGGGGCGGAGGGGTGCACGGGGCAACTTGGCTGGAATCTGCAATAAGCCAAATGGCAGCTAAAAATGTCGCTTTAGCCACGCCCCCCGCCCACGCCCCATTCTGCTTGCAACTGTCCATGGGGTATGTGCCATAAATCTCGAAGCGTTTCCCTTTCTATTTCGCCTGCCCAAGCTGACTAAGATGAGTTGCAGATAATGATCATGTGAAGCAGACAATGATGATAATGATGAGCTGGTGCCACATGTGGCAGCCATAGTTGCTGCAGCTTAGCTTGGGTCCTGCCTCTCTCTGACAGCCTGGCCGCATTATGCATGCAAATGGTATAACCGAGTAACGAACTGTCAAAATCAAAAGCGACAACTGCACAGAGGAAAAAGGAGCACAAAAAAATGCCAAGACACGCCCCCCTGCCTGCCATCTGCCACTCCCCCTACTGCCTCTTCCCTATGCCTGGTACATTATGTGCAATGTATGCGCTAAAAGATAAAGATGACTCGCCTCGACTTGACTCAACTTGGCTCCAGTTGCGCCTTCGTCTACAGTTTCCCTTCCATCTCCAGCTCCCTTCTTCCCCCCTCTGGACTACGCGTGTTTTGCATAAATGCAGCTGGAACTGTAGAAGAGAGAAAGAGAAAAAGAGAGATCCCCTGGCCTGCCTCTTTGTGGCGAAACTGCTTTTGCTCGGCTGTGCATGAATGATTTATGGAGCAGCTACAGTTCCAGCTTCAGCTTCATCCTCAGCTTTAGCTCCAAATCCCACTCCAGTCTCAATCTCATCCGCAGTTGGTGGCCATTGGCAGCGATTATCAGCAAGTTGCGAATATACTTTCAAGCAGTTTACTGGGATAATTACTTTATGAAAGCTTTTACTTTACAAGTTGAACTTGTAGAGGGTCTTTTGAAAGAGTACAAACTGACTTTACATTTAACTTGGATAATATTATTATAATTTTGTACAACATTTAACAACTATAACAATCGAAGAAGCTTTCTGAGCACAAGATCAACTTGCAATGCTTTAAACTAAGCTATAAAATACATTGAGTTGCAGTATTGATAATAAATTCTTTGAGAAACTTTAAAGTTGGCTTTCAACATTGCACCTCAATGCACGTCCATGTTTATAACAATTTAATCGTAAGAAGCTTTTGGATATACACAACTAATTAACAAGAGTAAAGAACCTTTTGAATATTTCTTAATTGGACACCTTGCAAATCTACTAAGTATTCAGTTGTATGCCTAAGTACACTGTTCTTTCCTAAGTACGTCTGACTAGTTTGACTCTAATATTGTTCTTGGTACGCAGCGTAATGCCCACATTGAAAACAAACTCCTTGGGATCGGTAAGGGGAAGCACCTTGAATTTTTTCAGCACTACAATAAGTAGAGTCTTCATTTCCAACATGGCATACTTTTGACCTGCAAATAAGGAGATAAAGATAAGTTAATAGGTTGCTAAACTGTTCATTGTTCAATCCTCACTTACCTACGCAATTACGTTGTCCAGCACTAAACGGGATGTAGGCAAAGGTATGACGATCCACAGAGTTTTCTGGGAAAAAACGTTCGGGACGGAACTCATCAGGGGAATCCCAGTACTTTTCATTGCGATGTATTTGGAATACATTAATGGCGATCTGTGAATTGGCTGGCAGGATGAGTCCATTGGACAGTTCCGTCTCACGTAACACTTGGCGACTCATAAACGGAACCGAAGGGAACATGCGCATTGTTTCCTTTACAAAACACTCCAAATACTTCAATTTCGATAACTGATTGACATCCAGATTGCTAAAGTCATCTGTAAAAAGTGGGGGCGAAGGATAAAAGCTGAACATATGATGTTATATTAAAACCCACCTGCAATATGCTCGGCTATTTCCTGATAGCATAGCTCCTGCTTGTCCTCATAGAGAGACATGTTCATCAGCCCAAAGATGAGACCCATTGAAGTCGTGTCATATCCCTCAAACATGAGTGTATCCACCTCCTCACAAATACCCTGATGATCAATAAGTCCATCCTTCTCCGCAAAGATCAGTGTGTCCAACATGGCATAGCGCTGCTTCTTGTTAATGTAGCTAACATAAAGAACTAGATAAGATCAGTTTTAAAAGATAAATGCCAACTGTACTCACATATCGTCATCGGGCAATTGAGTGTCGCTTCTCTCCTTCAACTCTTTCTCTAGCAGCACACGACGCTTTGCAATAATTTCACTGGAGAAATCATGCACAATCTTTAGAGGAGGCGCATCCGCCTTAGCACCAAATAAGTTGTAGATCTTTGAGTTCCAATACAATGGATTACTCAAACGTTTGATGAAACATTCCTCGATCTTGGCAAAGTTTTTGCGATACAAATCTCCCTTCTCAGCCATGTCGTCCAGCTTGACACCCATAGCAGTCTCTGTAAGGTACGATAAGATAAGCACGGATAGTTTATTGTGATAGTGAACGTACCGCAAATACTATTCAAAGTAAACCGGGGTATTAGTACACTCAGCGAGATATCAGTTTCTTTTTAGTTCGTCAAACTGTTTCACAAACTTCAGACTTTCCGTTCTGTGGAAGAAAAGAATTGTTTCGTTATGATATATAAATAAGATAGAGAAAACCTTATCACAGAACTCACTTGAAAACCTCAGCGAACTGGCTGAGTATATTGAAGTGGAACGTTGGTGTGAGCATCTTGCGTCTCGCGTGCCATTTCTTATCTGCAAGTAACTCAAGTAAGTTCAAAGTTCACAGTGCACTAATGACACCTACCAGTCGATGTAAGTAACCCAGTGCGCAGAGCAGGTTGTAGGAACTCATACGCAATGCCTTTTGTTATCAGATTCGGATTGTTTAGTACCATTTCGGCGTTTTCAGCATCAATGATGTTATATACAGCTACAGCCAGGCCGTATTCCAAGTAGCTACGCCCCATTTTCTTTCCCCGTAAACGTGAATGTTCAAAGACCTCACCTGGCAAGAGAGTAACAATGTAATAGGGCTATACTATATAGAGGGAAAGACAGAGACGTACTCGCACTCAGTCCATATAAATCAAAGTTGTTGCCGAACACGGTTCTTCCCGGGGCCAAGGGCACAAGTTCCTCCAGTGGACGTCCATCCTTGGTGCGCACTCGAGTTGCAAAAAAGGAGAGCACAAAGTAATCCTTATTTATTCTATACAGCCAGACAAATAAAGTGGCCAGCCCTATGAGCAGCAACAGCCCCAAAGCCATTATGAATTAATTGGAAATCGAAATATAAATTGAATTAAACTATAAGTGAACTATTCACAACGCTTGTTGAGCGACGACTGCAACGCAATGTTTGAACATGTTTTATACTTAAATTATTCACACACAGCTCGACATTATCTGCGGCGTAACGAGTGTACTACAACAATCGTCTAGCGATAAGATTGTCTACCGCGTAGCACAGTTTATAACAGAAACACGAATTTGTTTTCTACGCTCTCAGCATGATATTCCATATATGACATATACTATATATTATTATATTATGCGCTCAAATACTGTGCAATCACTGTGACTGTGAGAATTCTTCACAGTTCAATCAAATTTGCTTTGTAAGCGTGAAAATTCATTTATACTATATATTGAGGACATAATGTGAATTATCTGCTATGAGTTTACTTTATAATTTTATACTTTATAGTAAAAGATACAACATATAAATTAGACTTAAAAAAGAAAAAGAACGAGCTAAATTTATAAAATAATATTAATTTGATCAAAGAAAACTTTAGAATAGAATATAGAACTAAATACAGAAAGGTTCTTTAAAATGTAAGAACCTAATTTAATTATGGATACCTTGTACATACATATAAGAGAAAATATCCCAAACTTGTTTTTCTGTTGTTCTAATACTAGTCTTAAGTCTTAAGCTCTTTGGCCTATACTTGCTGACACTATAACAGTTTTCTATCTCTAAGTACGTCTGACTAGCTTGACTTTAATATTGTTCTTGGCACGCAAAGTTAAGCCCACGTTGAAGGCAAATTCCTTGGGATCGGTAAGGGGAAGCACCTTGAACTTTTTCAGCACTACAATAAGTAGAGTCTTCATTTCCAACATGGCATATTTTTGACCTGCAAATAAGGAGGTAAAGATAAGTTAATAGGTTGCTAAACTGTTCATTGTTCAACCTCCTCTTACCTATGCAATTACGTTGTCCAGCACTGAACGGAATGTAGGCATAAGTATGACGATCCGTACAGTTCTCGGGTAGAAAACGTTCCGGACGGAACTCATCAGGGGAATCCCAGTATTTCTCATTGCGATGTATATCAAAGACATGTATCATAATCTGTGAATTGGCTGGTAGGATGAGTTCATTGGATAATTCTGTTTCACGTAAAACTTGACGACCCATAAATGGAACCGAAGGAAACATGCGCATTGTTTCCTTCACAAAGTACTCCAAATACTTTAGCTTGGAGAGCTGATTTACATCCAAATTGCTGAAGTCATCTGTGAAAAGGGGGGAAGAAGGATAAAAGATGAACATATGATTGTTATTGTATAATAAAACCCACCTGCAATATGCTCGTTTATTTCCTGATAGCACAGCTCCTGCTTGTCAGCATAGAGAGACATGTTCATTAGGCCAAAGATGAGGCCCATCGAGGTCGTATCATATCCCTCAAACATGAGTGTATCCACCTCCTCGCAAATACCCTGATGATCAATTAATCCATCCTTCTCGGCAAAGATCAGTGTGTCCAACATGGCATAGCGCTGTTTCTTGTTGATGTAACTAAGGTTCAGAACTAGATAAGATCAGTTTTAAAAGATAAATGCCAATGGCACTCACATATCGTCATCAGGCAATTGACTGTCGCGTCTCTCTTGTAGATCCTTCTCTAGTAGTACACGACGCTTTGCGATAATGTCGCTAGAGAAATCGTGCACTACCTTCAGTGCTGGGGCATCCGCCTTGGCGCCAAAGACATTATATATCCACTTGTTCCAATACAATGGATTACTCACACGCTTGATGAAACATTCCTCAAGCTTGCTGAAGTTTTTGCGATACAAATCTCCCTTCTCAGCCATGTCGTCCAGCTTGACACCCATAGCAGTCTCTGTAAGGTATGATTAGATAAGCACGGATAGTTTATTATAATCATAAACGTACCGCAAATACTATTCAAAGTAAACCGGGGTATGAGTACACTGACCGAGATATCAGTTTCCGGATGTTCGTCAAACTGTTTCACAAACTTCAGACTTTCCGTTCTGTGATAGAAAAGAAATGTTACTTTATGATATAGTAAAGAGAGAGAACTTATCACAGAACTCACTTGAAAACCTCAGCGAACTGGCTGAGTATATTGAAGTGGAACGTGGGTGTGAGCATCTTGCGTCTCGCGTGCCATTTCTTATCTGCAAGTAACTCAAGTAAGTTCAAAGTTCACAGAGTGCACGCTAACGAGAGCTACCTGTCGAGGTTAGTAATCCAGTGCGCAGAATGGGATGCAGGAACTCATAGACAATACCCTTTGTTATCAGATTGGGATTGTTTAGTATCATTTCTGCATTATCGGCATCAATGATATTGTAGAGGGAAATACCCAAGCCATATTCCAAGTAGCTTCGTCCCATATTTTTTGCCAGAGAACGCATATGCTGGAAAACCTCGGCTGCAGAGAAAGAAACCGTAATATTTGATAAGCTCATTCTATTCCGAAGAAGACTGAAACTAACTCGGGCCCAATCCATAGATATCCAAATTATTGCCAAAGACGGAGCTTCCCGGGGCCAAGGCCACAAGTTCCTCCAGTGGACGTCCATCCTTGGTGCGCACTCGAGGCGCAAAGAAGGAGAGCACAAAGTAATCCTTATTGATCCTATACAGCCAGACAAACAAAGTGGCCAGCCCTATGAGCAGCAACAGCCCCAAAGCCATTATGAACGAGTTGGAAATTGAGTTAGCAATATATTAAATAGAGCTGAGCTAACATGTTTTATACTCAAATTGATCATACAAAAGCTGACATTATCTGGGGCGTAACGTAGTAAAAAGTATCTAGCGATTAGATTGTATACTGGTTTTATTTTAGCTACGTGTAGCACAGTTTATAACAGAGAATACTGTGCAATCACTGTGACACTGTTAGAACATTTCATAGTTCAATAGATTTGCTTAGTAAGCATGAAAGCTTAAAATAGAGAAAGAATGTGAGTCATATGCAGAGAGGTTTGTTTATATTCAGTTTTTAAATTAATAAGAAGTAAATACTACAAAATAGTGAGGAATTGGGCTAAAGAATATATCTTAGATAAATTATTATAGTTTTCTTAAAGAACTTATTCAATTTATTTCAATGTTTAGGTTTTGAAACAGTCTTTCAAGTATTTTACACAAACTGTAGAGTTTGAAGAAGTTTAGTTTATTGTTTTTCTCTCACTTTTTGGGATTCTTTGTGGTTTCATGTTATATCATTCTATATAATAACAGTCTGTAAGTTTCAAAATTCTAAAAGGATATAATTACTGGATTGTTTTTGTGTATTTTTATGTGTACTCGTATAGATTGTATATAAAGATTATAATTAATATATATTCACATCTAATTCTTCTATGGCATGAATATATAATACATATTAATGTATGATTTGCATATTTCAAAGAACTCTCTTGTATCTTTTAAGCTGCAGTTAGTTTGATAGCTTGCTTAGCAATTTACAGACTTCATATAAACCTGTCATAATAATTACTGCAATCTATTAATAGAACTTTATTATAGTCAAGAACACTTTGGCTCATTGCCTTGTTTACTCTTCGTTTCTTTTTCTATTCATAGTATCTTGTTACAGCTAATCGAATATCTCAACATAGTATCTACCAAATTGCAGTCATAATAGGCACAACTTAGTATATTAATTACACTGCTTGAATGCAAGTTAATACTCAGAGAGAGAAAGAGAGAGTGGGAGAGAGAGGCGCAAATTGAATTGCGCTGCATTTGAGTGTTCGCACTTTGAGATACATTTTGTAGATACATTTCGTGTGCCTCGTCGCGTTTGCTAATTAGCAATTGAATTACATAAATTACAAGCGTTGAATGCAATTAAGCCAGAGCTGTAGTTGTAGCTGAAGCTGCTTTGCAGTGCAGTTGACCCAGTTCTGTTGTTGTAACAAGGCCCCTCCCCCTCCAGCTACGCGCCCTTCTCCCTTGAACAATTCCCCTAAAAATTGTGGAGAGGGGGGAGGAAAAAACTTTAATGCAACCGACGGCAGTTGTCCTGCCCAGAAATGGGAAGGGAAAATGGAAAATGACGACGCAGCTCGTACGGAAAATGCTTGCATGACTTTGCTCATTGCAAATTGAAACTACTTTGCGACTGTACGACTGTCTGTATGTGAGTGTGTCTGTCTGTGTGTGTGCGGGAATGCCAAATACCAATGCTGGTAGAGAGAGGGAGGGAGGGGGAGAGAAGTATTGGAAATTTGCAATTTCGATTGCACTTCAAAGTCAGCCAAAGTTGGCAAGTTATTAAATTAGATCATATATGAAATATTTATGGCAAAAGTTCAACCAACCAACCACTCTACCAGGCCCGCAGCAAGGCGTGTGCAGGGTGTGCGGTGTGCAAGGGCCTCTGCATTCCAAGGGCCCTTGCTGCAGGGAAAATGGGATGAGTAGGCAAAGTAGACAAACCTATTGTAAAGATTCATATAAAATTGAGTGTCTTGTTTTATAATATGATAATGGCTAAATTGAACGCTATTAATACTGATTAAGTATATATGTATTATTGTAGGCAGATCTGCCACGCCTCCTAATGACTGTGACAGACATTTCTGCCGAGCAAGTTTTAAAATAATATATATAAATTGACAATCACTGTAGAGCAAGAATGATTGAATAGATTAGTAATAAAATCAATTGTTAAACAAAGAGAGCCCAAATTTAAGCAATATTGATGATTGCCAATATAAAGTCGAGAAAAGAGTCGATATAATTAGTGTGAAGTTTTTTCAAGAACTAACCTAAACATACATACTGTATTTATTTATTGTCAATTTAAATATTTATATTTTATTGTCAATTTAAACAGGGCCCACAAGGCTCCCGCAAGACCTTTGCTACGGCCCTGCACTCTACTGCATGCCTTGCTGCATCTCTCTCACACACTCTCATGCCCTCTCTCTTTCTTCCGTCTTTCTTGCAGATGCCTCGCCCGGCTGCCGTGCACCGGATATGCGCTTCACCATTGTCGCACCGGAAGTGACGACGGAGCAGCCTTATGCGAAGTTCGAGACGACGCAAGTGTATCTGCCCGAGGATTTCACCACAGCCGATGTGGAGTTTGTGGATAAGCTGCATCATGCGCCCAGTGAGAATCATGCGGCGATTGTGAACCCCTATGCAATGGACTTTGGCGACGATGCACATCATCATGATTTGCATGCTGGGGATGCGGCTGCCAGTCTGGTGGATGACTCTGATCCGGCAGCGGATGATGAGGAGGATGCACAGGAGGAGGGTGCCTACAAACGAATGAATACGAATCGCAAGCAGGGCAAGAAACGTCGCTCTGGCTCCGGACGTCGCAGGCGACTGGAGAATGAGAACGGGCAGACAGGACGTGGGCGTGGCAGTCGTTATAAGCGCCATGCCATCTTGCACGATACGGAGGCTTCGTCGGACACGGATCGTTGGGCTGGCAGCAAGCTGGCAGCCGAGGGAGATGTCTACTATGTACATGTTGCGGATATACTGAAGTCCAGGGAGCCGAACAAGCAATTGCGCACTAAGCTGCACAAGCTCAAGCAGAAGGCCAAGATGAACAAGTGTCTGGCGGGCAGCGTGACAGAGAAGTGCAAGAAGCTGATGCAGAAGCTCAAGCAGCAGCAGCAGCAGGAGCAGGAGAAGCAGAAGGAGAAGGAGAAGGCGGAGCAGGAACTGCAGCAGAAGGAGGATAAACAGCAGAAGGTGGAACAGTCGCAGCCGCATCATCGTCGACGCGGTGACAGTCACGCTGCAGAGCTCGACCAGCGTGACATGGAACCGCGTCGCTGGCGTCGCCGTCGCATGGCTGCCGCCAAGGCCAAAGGCGATGCCGGCCAGCTGGATATGCAGCTGGAGATGCAGCCACGATTAGAAGAGATTGGAAATCAGTCGAGCAGTGCAGCAGTGGCCCTGCAACGTGTAAAGCGCAAGTCGGGCAAGACCACGGGTGCACTGAGCCGTCCGAAAGGTGGCAGCGATTCCGGCTCAAAGACCACCAGTCGCAAGGACAAGGGTAAGGATCCGCATAAAGAGGATCTCTCAAGCATTTGCATAGCGGCCAGACACTGGCAATGCAGGCAGTGCCCCATGACAAAAAACAATGAATTGAATTGAAAAGCCGCTGTCGCTGTCTCGTTGTCTGTCTGTCCGTCTCTGTTATGCTTTATACACACACTCTTACACACACACAGATGCACACCTGGAGTTGAGAGTGGAGCACATGATCACACATTGAAGCTAATCGCCACAAGTCGCCTCATGGCTCCGGCTCCAGAGTCGCCTCGCAATTCGACCTCATTACCATGCCTCATGCTCTACCCACTCCACATTCACCCCTCGCTTTCACTCACCTCAGCTAGAGCTCACCCTGGCCAGCTTTGTCGTGGTTAGGTTCGTCATCTGTTTCCTTTCTTTCTTTTTGCTTACTTTTTGTTCCTTTTTCGGGGGCTGCTTCGCTCGCCTTTGTGCGGGCTTTTGTTTACTTTGATTCGAGCTGCTTTTGTTCGTTGCGTTTTCCTATTAGCACAAATGGGGTAGAGGGGCATAAGAGGGGAGGGGAGGAGTGTAACGGACTCGGGGGGTCTGCCTCATAATATTATCTTTCATGTTATCTTTTGCCTTTTCACTTCGCCTGCTTTTTTGACGCCTCGTTTCAGCAATGAAGTTGTATCCTGTTAAGTGGCCACTCCTCCCGGTTCAGCTACTCCCCCCACACTCTTGTGCACTCCCTCCACTCTCTATATTTGTGCTGCTGCTCGCGAGCTATTGCCATCCCTGGCCATTTCCGTCGTGGCACTTTTAATGCATATCTAACAACCTTAAGTTGCCCCATTGAAGTTCACTTCGCAGCGCCTTTTCGCACGTTTCGTGCGGCTTAATGTGTGTGCTCAAGAGTTGTGTCTTCCTCTTGCTCCCAATCCGCATTCCCCTCTTCCCTCTTCTCTCTCCTCTCCCTCCTGGCAGCATCTTTAGCTTCTTAGCCAGCTTTTCACACTGCTTTTTCTATGGTGCCACTTCAGCATTGAAAGCCCTTCGCATCGGATAAGAGTCGCATCCTCGAATGGGAATAAGAATGAGAATGAGGATAAGGATGGGAAGTATAAAGGGTGTAAAGGGAACAACTCGTTGACTCGTTGTCGTCGCCTTGCGCCATTCAAAGATCATTCATTCATTCATTTCGGTCACTCATTTCGCATTCATTCAGTCGCCGACACCAACATCTCATTAGCTGCTTGCTCTACTTGCTCTATTCCCGCTCGCTCTCTTTCGCTCTGTCTCACTCTCTCTCTCTATTCTCTCTCTATCTCTCTCTCTATCTCTCTCACTCTCTCTCTATCTCTCTGTCTACCCCCCGTTTCTTAGCATTGAACATTGCCCATTTCATAACGCCCTCACCTATTCTGTTCCGATTTCTTCCCATCTTTAGGCATCTATGACGAGGAGACAGGCTACTCTCCCGTGCACACTGAGGATCCTGAATTCGATGAGGAGGAAGAGGAGGAGGAGGAGATCGATATATTGCAACAGTTCACCGAAGTATCCGAGATACGTTTCCCTGGCGAAATTGGACCCATGGGCGATCGCAGGCTCTGTAAGATACGCTGTGTCAAGGGCAAGTGGGTTGGGCCGCTGTGTGCCACCAATGAGGAGGGTAAGTGAGGCAGGCAACCGCAGCAACACTCACACACCACACAGCACCCACAGCCACACGCACACCCACAAACATCTACACCAATATATACGCTACTCTCTGATATACGCAATTGAATGTTAATTATACTCTAACAATAGCAATAGCAATAGCAATAGAGCTAAACATGTCATTACAGTAGAGACTCGTACAATAAAGACAACACAATCAGCAAACACAGCATAGCAGCACCAGCAACAATCGAGTTGTTTCATTTATAAACATCCAATAAATACGATTACTATACGATATAATGCCCCAAGCAGCTGTGCTATGATTTGGGACTTACATGTTTCAAGTCTTGTAAAAACTAAAGTCAATGAAAGTTTTATATGGTTATTTATATATATATATATATATATAATTACATTTATGTAGATAGATATTTAATATCTACCATATGCATTATGTTATTTAGTTCTCGACAACATATTTACTTACTCTTGCTCTCTTTCACTTGAAAATAGGTTAAATAAATAGGTTACTTTTTTGTTATTTTGCTAAATTTATATAGAATCTTAAATAAATTGGATTCCTATGCTAAGTTTGAGTACCTAAATCGATTTGAGGCTTAAAATAAAGAATTATAATATAAAACAATATTTAAATTTGAGAAAGGGCAAAAGAAACAACAATTTTTTTTCTAGAAAATCTATAAAATTATGATCTAAACACAATATAGAAGAGAAATAATGATGAAAATGATATTAAACACTAAAATCAGATGGTTTTTGATAAAGTTATGACTATAAGAAGTGCGGTTTTGCGAATTTTCGATAAGGGGAGCAGCAATAGGTCGATAAATCGCGAACTTCCTTTCCCAAGTGCAGGATTTTGTGCTATGATGAACGTGATAACTTTATTGATATTATAAGTCAAGGCTATGGACAACAAAGCTTTCATAAGGAATGTGATAGTGAAAAACGATAGATATAGAACTTTTCAAAACCTTAAGATGTTGTCCAAATATTTATCTAGAGACAAACTCATCAATAAACTTGTATTTCAAATAGATATTAGTAGATTTAAAATAAAGTCATGAATGCTCAGGAGGTAGATTGAAGTCATTGCAAGCTGTGCTAATGGAAAGAAAGAACAACTTCAGTTCAGTGAAGAACATTGAACTAGCTAATATATATGCTTATGTCATTTCAAATTTAGCTCAAATCGTAGCACAACAGCTGTGGTAACTAACTGTATCTGTAACTCTGTTACTGTAACTCACTGTTTTTATTTTTCTGAATCTGTTTGTGTATCTGCTGATCTATATCTGACATCTTTATCTGTAGATGACAACGGCAACGTGAAGTTTCAGCCGCTGTACAAGAGCTGTCACGTCAATCGAATTCCGTCTCATCTGCTGCTCAGCTATCGCAACATCTCCGTGGTAAGTGATGACATGATGGCAGCGATGCCCTCAGCCGTGCAGTGCCGTGCAGAGGGAGTTGCCCTCCAGCACCAACAGCACCAGGCACCAGCACCAAGCGCAGCACACACACACACCAGAGCACACACGCCACCCACCAGCACCCAGCACCAGCAGCACATACACACAGACACATATACAGGCACCCACTTGATACACGCACACACACACGTAACACACATACACTCAGCTAGTGAAGGCTTTATGTGAGTCCAACTCAATTTCGACTGCGTCTAAACTGGCCTGTCTCTGTCTCTCTCTCTCTCTCTGTAACTATGTTTCGCTCTCGCTCTCTCTCTCTCTCTACTGTACCTCTCTCTCTCTCTCTATTTGAGTATCTCTCTCTGTCTCTCGCTCAACTTCTCCATCATCAACAACAACAATAACAACAATTTGTCCAGCGTCATCTTAGAAAAATAAATAATAAAAAATCTCTTGCAATCTAAAAAAAAATATATAACTGCATCCTGCATCCGCATCTGCTCTTGGCAGCACAACAGACTTCTGTATTTTTGGTACTCTTTGATCTCTCTCTCTTGCAGACACCGATTCCACCAAATCGCGGCTGGCGTAAAACGCGCTTATCCAAATCGACACTTGTCTCAAACACAGAAATTGTGAGTGGCCTCCTCATCCCCGTTACGTCGACGCTTTAACCCCCTATCGTCGTCATCGGCGTCGTCGTGTACTCGCACCTCGTTGCCGTATTCGTATCCGTATCCGTATCTATGCATATAGCTGACATCTGTAGAACTCACACAAGCAACAACAACAGAAACAACAACAACAACAAAGCCAACGAAAACATCCACGAAAAAAAACCCGCTCAAAGAGCTCACACAACAAGTGCACACAAACACAGCGAAAGTACACTGAGAAAAACGTAGGAGTGTGACGGAAATAGACAAAAATGTGAGGGTAGAAATCAGGAAACTATTCTTGAAACAGGGTTGTTTGTAGGATATTGTGAATGCATCAGGTTATTTGAATTTTGAGACTCCAAATTTATATTTAATATTCTCAGAATAAACTTTTAAGAGCTAGAACTTCAACCCTTAAGACTTTTAAAATAACCATAAACTGAAACTGAGCTCTCACAGAAAAAGAAAACATCATCTCTCAAAACTTTTAAAAGAACCTTAAACTTTAAATTCAGCTTCAAATATCAGACCAGAAATCTATATTAGGCGAAGTCTCATATCCCATTAGAATAGGTGAAGGGAATACTTTATATTACTAAATAATCTGCAAATAGAGCTCAGATCTCAGTCAATTAATCCCTAAACTTAAACCTAACTCCCTTCAAAATAAGCCTAAGGAGTTCTTTATAGTACTAAGAATCAGCATCTGTAGCTCAAACTAAGATCTCAGAAGAAAAAGTCGTTGAAGTGACACATCAACGTCAGTTTATTATTAGGAGAGGTAAGGGATCTGCCCTGTGCAGATTAATTAGATCTATAGTTTTGCTCGTTTTTCAGTTCAGTTTCCCTTAGGAAATTGCAAGATATTTATGTTTTGTAAGGTTCTTGACTTTTCTTATGCCTCTTAAAGAATTGAGCCAAGATTGAACCAACTTTCTTCAATGTATGTATCTCCAAGTCCACTCTTATTTTTCCCAGTGTACACACACACACACACACCTACACGAGTGTAGTGTAGTCTCTGCCCAAGTAGTGGGTGCTGTTATGGCTTTTCAATATGAAATTTTCTATGCACGGCTTAAGAACTGAACAGTGCCGGGCAGCGTGAAGAGCACAAAGAGGATGTACACCCACACAGTCTGACTAATACTCGTATACACACACTCACAGAGAGACAAGGGAGCACTAACACACGCACACAAGTGAAGGGAATACTGCACGTCAAAATGCACGTCCAAATGCCACGCCCACGCCCAAGCGAGTGCGCCTCCTAAAACTGCACTTACAGCTTGTAAATAAGTCTAAAATCTCTTGTGCTTCTCTCTCTCTCTCTTTGTATCTCTCTCTCTCTTTTGCTTGCACTGCACGTATAATCTTTCGCTTAATTTATCTGTCTGCTGTCGTCTCTCTCGCTCATCTCTTGTCCCACTCTGCGTGTTTTGAACACCTTGTCCCGCATCCTGCAGAACGTTGGCTGGGATCTTCCGCATGGTCACTCGCTGCAGGCACGTTGCCAGGAGCTGGGCACCTACAAGCTGCTGGGGGAGTCGCGTGTGCTCTGCTCCAACGGCCTCTGGGCACCTCGCATGCCCAGCTGTGTGCCCACTACCATCTTGACCAACTACTCCGAGGACAGTGCACCCTCTATACGCGTCAAGGTCTTCAATGGATCGCACTCCTTTGAGCCATCTGGGGTGATGGCTGTGCCCCCCACACAGCACTGTGCTCATGGATTGCATGTACCCACGCGTGCGTGGCACACCCGAATGGAGCTGGACCAGCTGGTATATGCAATACACCACAGGTGGGTGCGGGGTGGGGCAGGGCAGTGGGACAAGTGAAGTATCCCGATCTGTTTTCATTGCAGGCTGGTCGCCCGCTGGGGAGGAGAAGGCAGTGCGCTATCGGCTGACCATCAAGAATATCGAGAATAACGATTCAGGAACCTTCACTTGCACCTCACCGCGCGGTCTGACAAACAGCATTGCCGTGGTGGTGGCCACTTCGACATGCCCGCAGCTAATGGAACCGATGGCGCCGCTCAGGCTGCGACTCGAGGGCAACAAGTTGGGCCAGCGAGCACATTACGAGTGCCCCGAAGGCTTTAGGCTGGATGGCGCCTGGAATGCCACCTGCCTGGCCTCGGGCAATTGGTCATCGCCATCGCCAACATGCCATCCCATACAATGTCCCCGACTCGTACTCGACGATCCGCATCTCAGTCTCATTGAGTTGAATACATCGGCATGGGGGCGGGCGGTGTTCAAATGCCAATGGGGATTCAAGCTGACCGGACCGGCGCTGCTGGACTGTGAGCCGACGGGCGTCTGGAGTGGCCCAGTGCCACGCTGCAAAGGTGAGTGCGAACCCTGACCCAACCCTGACCTAACCTCGAACCAACAGGTTGCCAATTAGACTGTGCTAAACGACGTTAATTGTTTGCGTTTGAAAATCATCGATAGATTTCGAATTTTATAGGAATTTTAGTATATTTACTGATAAAAATCCCTGCTCAATATTAATTATAACCCTAACTTAATTGAATTAGCTTAGTATTTTTGGCAGGCATGCTTTTTTTGGGTGAATGGCAATTAGGCATTCACTTGGAAGTAAAGCAAGCAGGATAATTAACGTTAATCGATGTTAATTGTTTCTTTTTGCTAGGCATCGATAAACTTTAAGTAAATTTCAGTATTAATTGATAAAAAGAAGCCAAACTTAATTAAATTAGCTTAGTATATTTGGCAGGCAAGTTATTTTAGGGTGAATGGCAGTCACTTGAAAGTAAAGCAAGGAAAATTTGGCTAAGCTTAGGTTAATCGACGTTAATTGTTTGCATCTGAAAGTCATCGATAAATTTCAAAGGAATTTCAGTATTTATGTATAAATATCCCTACTCAATTTGCCTAATAAGCCACACTAATTCAATTAATTTAGTAATTTTGTAGTATATTTAAATGTGAATGCCAATAAGGTATTTACTTGAAAGCACGAAGGATGCAAACATGAAATTTAATATAAATGATGAGGTTATAGCCATAATTAATAATTAATAAGTGTCTCACATGCCTCTTGCTCTTACTATCATCATTTCTCTACCTTTCTCTCTCCCTTCTACTCCCTCTTTTTCTTCGATTCTCTCTTCCATCTCTACCGCCACACAGTCATTCAGTGCGTGATGCCAGTTGCGCCGCTTAATGGACGCATTGGAGGCACCAGCCTCAGCCAGCGTCGCTTGACCGTTGGCGCTCTGGTCACATTCAGCTGCAACGATGGGCACACTCTGGTCGGCGAGTCGAGCATCATATGCACGGAGAACGGGTTCTGGTCGCACTCGCCACCATTTTGTAAGTAGACAACTGATAAAATGCATAATGACACACATAATGCACATATACGCTGCGATTCCTTGCGTAATCTCTCTCCAAAGTGGGCCCACTCACAAACCCAATCAATTAATGAAACTTGTGTTGTACTATTTCCGCTGTACTATCGAACTATCGATACCGATTCCGATACCGAAACCACGATACCACGTTACCACGCTCATCACGATTCATTCAACCATGTACCATGTAATATTCCATCCATGCCTCCACACGCCATCCATGCTCCATGCTCCTATGCTCAGGCAAATCGCAATGTCCCTATCCGGGCGACCCGCCCAACGGCCTCATTGCGCCCCTCAAGTTCAACTACGATGCGGGCGATTACCTGAGCGTGCAGTGCCGGCCGGGCTTCATACAGATCCAGACGAACGGAGATCACACTACGGGGCCGCCTGAGCGGCCAAAATGTCAACCCGATGGCAAATGGTCGGGGCCGTTGCCCAAATGTCGCAGCTACGAGGAGGTGTAGCTTGTCCAGCACAACCCACAACCAATCGACAAAGGCAGGATGAAGGATGATCCTCAAGGCCTGGCCAGGAGCAACCCAAGTCCAGTCACACACACACACATTTGAAGTTTCTTCAGATTCCAACTTAGTATTACGAAACCCAAAACTTGTATACAATTGTGTGGTAAAAGAACAACAGATTCCAAATTAAAGAACAACAAGAAAGTAGTAGAAAGAAAGAAAAGAAAAGAAACACACACACAGAGAGAAACACAACCCGAGTGATATTTAGATTAACTTAGTGAGAGGTATCAAAATTATTAAATTAACATAATATTATTATATGTGTATATTTTAATTGGCCCCCAAATCGATCTCAGCTTGAAATCACTCGCCGAGCAACAGTTATCCCTATATCTAATCTGTCTATCTATCAATCCGACTTATCCGTCTCTCAACTATAACTCAACTAAGCTAAAACTCAAACTCAAACTCTACCCTAGGCCCACTTGAAACTTCCAGTATATTTCCATGCGAGGGAGAGGTTCTTAAGTGCTAAAAACGAAATGATATTACGACAAACCTGAAAACGATGTAAGATACAAGAAAATACAATACATATAAACGTGTTAAATGTTGATAGCCCCAAAGTAAATAAAAACTTTATTCATTTCTCTGTTTTATGCTTCGAAAACTTTACAAATTAATATTCGAATTTTTCGCTTGCATTTTATAAACCTAAAAAGAAAACTATTTACTATAATCAACAGTTAATTACAGGTATTCAAGAACGTTTGTAAACCAGTCGAATATATATGTAGCTAATCCTCTCTTATAAACATACTTATATATACACACAAAGCTGTACTTCCATGTAAAGCTCAAATGATATATAGGTGAAGCTTCCATTAAATTGTTGGTGAAGTTATAGAAGAAGTTGTTGAAGGTTAGTTGGATGCAGCAGCAGAGGCAGAAGCGCAGTTCCGCAACGTCATATCTCCCCCTGATATATATACGATATATAGTATGTGAGTTAAGCAAGACATAAGTAAGAGCCATACATATGCGTGTATATTTATAAGATGAGCAGGTGTACGCACGACTCTGTAAGCAACTGCAAGTGAGGAACTAACTTTTAAATGAAACCACGATAAATTATATATACAATACCTATATACATACCTATATATACCATAGCATATATATAAATATATGTGTAAATTGCAATTTGAAATGCCAATGCGCTTATGAGTGTTTCATTTGACAGAAGGGGAGGGAGGGAAAGAAGGGGTGAGGGGGGCTACAGCTAACCCGCCTGAGCAGAAAAGCAATTTCGGCAACGCGCAGCAAATACATATTTCATCTGACAAAGCCAGCGCCATGTTGGGGCCTAAACATGACGCTAATGCGCGTAGAATGGCGTAAAGCTGTTGAAATAAGTGCGAAGTGCGAACTACGGGGGGTGAGAGTAGCGCAAATACCCTGTAAAGGGTGTGAGGAGAGGGTTTTCTTAAGGAATTGCGTCATGAATAGAGGTAAGGTTGGAATACAGTATGAGTGTATTTCTATTTGAGAAAGGAATACTGCATGAATGCATTCAATTTGAAGAAGGCATTTAGATATAATATATAATATGCATTTGCAGATGAATATCTCGCAGACTCTCTCTCTCTCTCTCTCTGAACTGCACTTCCTGGAATAATCGTGTGTCTGCTAGATTATCAAATTTGAAGAAGTCGTGTGATTAATATACAATAAATATATTTCATTTTAATATCTATTATTCATTGTATAATACTTCAAATATATCCTGTAAATACTCTACAAAGTGCATTTGCCAAAGCTTTCCACAAGTTTAGGTCTGCTAGATATGGAAAAGTCCTAAAATATTTCAGTTGCAAATAAAGTTAGACAAGAATGCATAAAAGTCTAACACACACCTGCAAAGTATGTATGTGTATATCTAAAGCATAATATAAATATCTGCACATGCACAAAAGTTCTTCACATACCCTGGAAACCACATTAGACAGCACTTCACGTTGCAGTCTGACAGAAATGAGGAACTTTATTAAAAAGGAAAATCTTTCATGTTGAAAATAATTTAAATAATTGAAAAGCTCATGTGCATAACTGTACTGTCTGTGTACGCTCTTTACTATATATATATCCTCCTTTATATGTATTATATGTACCATCTACAGTTTTGTCATATGCAGTGCAATCTTGGCAAGCAAAAACAGGAATAAGCCCTGCAGGGGATTCCATAAAGCATCTGCTTAGCAGAGTGTAAGGGCGGGGTGTGTGTGTGTGTGTGTGTGGGCGTAACAGTTGCGCTTCAGGCTTGGCTGCACACAGTCATAAACACACGCACACCCCCCTCTTACACACACAAACACACACACATGTGTTTAGAACTGGCCACACATGGCCAAAATTAATTTGTTTTGTTCTTTTACCTTTGGCAGCCCGAAGCGTGGTGCCTCAAATGAAACGATTGACGCTACAGTCAGCCTCGTTACAGGCAGACTAAGCACACACATACACTGGCACACACACACTCGAACACACACACAGGCACACATGTAGGCACACACACATGGCCACAAAAGCCATTGTCGTTTATTCATTTTGGCACTGCCGCCCACTTTCGCATTTAATGGCAATTTGTGTGCCAGTGTGTGTGTGTCTGTGTGTGTCTGTATGGGGTTAGGGCTTAAGAGGCAGGGGTAGGGTATAAAAGGGGGTGGGGCATGCCTGGTTTTCTCGCAAAAAAGGTGTCTAAATTGAGACGTCGTGTCGCAACATTAACTGCCGTGTGCGTAATTAAAATTAACTGCCACAGTCACTGCCAACGTTGTTGCCACATTGCCAGTGCCTCTGCCACTCTGCCACACTGCCACGGCTGTTGCAAATTGGTTTTGCTTGTTGTGCACAACCTGCTTACCCCCCCCCCCTCTAGCGGGTGCAAAATTAATACACACCTACATAAAAAACACATTTGTCCGCTTCAATTTCAAGTCGCAGGCCTTAATTGCCTTAAAGTGCACAACACTCACACACACACACACACACACACAATTTTGGCTAACTAATTACCGGCTTTTGTTAGAACAGCCCCTCCCCTTTCCCCTGCCTATGCTACACGCCCCCTGACAGACTTCGCGTAAGGCAATTAGCTGTCGCTGCGGAAGCTTTGCCATTTCCGTGGGGCTGCGTGATTTGTGCGAAAGTTGCGCAATTTTCATTAGCACCTCAAAAGTTTTCAGTTAAAGCGACAGAATGAGAGATAGAGAGAGAGAGAGAGGGAGAGAGCAGGGGATATCGTGTCAGGATATAGCCAGGATACTCGGATATGCCGGCTGCAGCTTAAAGATATCACAACTGCAATATATTCTGGCCAAGCTTGGGCAGCAAGACCAATGAGCTATGCGTGTCACGTAGCTGCGAATGCTGCTCAAAGCGGCACCCACACCACGACACACACCACGACACACACAAACATATGCTGTCTAAAAAACGAGCTGCAATGGCATCACGAGTTTGCCCTCTGACACACCCAACTCAACTCTGCCCATAGCCCGCTGCCCGCTGCCCTCTGCCCTCTACAGCTGATGTTAAATGCATGCCAAAGCCGAAGGCTAACTACATTTGCCCCCTTCCCCCTCTGTCCCCTCTTTGTGTGTGTGTGTGCGCCCGGCTTGACGGGTTAGACAAAGTGCACTGGTGGCCATAAAGTTATCTATGCCATTTATTCGCACAATTCGCTTGTACCCAAACTTCTCTCTCTCTCTCTGCAAAACATGCCATACCGCATAGTTGACAAATTTCCGCAGGCATGATATATAGCCATGTTATATATATGGCATATGGGGCGTATACATATATTGTCCCAGCGACAACTATATTTAAATTCATACCCTGCCTAAAAGTATGCAATGCTTAAGCAGCTCTCTCATTAATCCACGGCACCTTCTACTCCAAAGGCCTTTTTCCATGCTAAAATAGACGCTGAACGGGTGGTCCAATTGAAAAACAAAGAAATACGAAACTCCAACATTATCTTAAATATATGTCTGTAAAATTTTAAGCTTCTATCGTTATCCCTATAGATAACCATAGATAATTGAGCTGAGCTCCAACTCTGTTGCCCTCTGGGCATCTATTCGCACTTGAGCAACAATTACTCACTGCAAAATGGTCGCACTTTCATGCTACACTAAACACGCCCACCTTTGACATCATCAATCAACAATTGGGAGGCAAAACTCCTAGGGGAGAGAACAGGATTTGCTCTCCTTTTCCCTTGTCTCACCCTGGTTGTACCTGCCTCGTCAATAGTTTAATTCAGGCTTGCCGAACATGACAGTTCGGGCCAACAGGGGCAATTATTAATGATGCCATGTAGCCTTGTTTCATTTTTGATTAACAACTTGCAGAGGAGGATTCTTCCGATAATCGTGCATGTTTTACAACAGCTGATGGTCCACGGGCTGAGCCTGTCCAGGCCTATCCCTGCCTGTCCTCGTTAGTGCAGCCCGAATTTGCAGCGAGCTTTTTGGCAATTTATTTCAATTTGTTGCATCAAAGAGCGCTCGTTGCAGGCAGTCGCTTTAATTCCGCCTCATGAGCCGTAAATCAGCACAGGCAGCACAGGCAGCAGCAGTGGCAGTGGCAGTGGCAGCAACATGATGCAGCTGACCATTCATAATTGTTGGGTTGATTGGTAGCTCGTTTCAGGCCCAAATTGGGCAACACTCGCGTTCGATGGGACTAGAACGTGCAACGTTGCGTATGCGTTATGCGGTTTATTGCAGGCAGCAGAGGAGGTGGGGTAGAAAGAGGGAGAGTGTACAGTGTGCCTATTGTCACGTAATTAACCTCTGACTGTGGTGCTGGCTGTAGCTTTAATTAAAATCTCACACCTGGCGTAGCTGCTTTCTGCCAACACGCTGCCTTCTTCCCTTTCCTTTCCTACCACTGTGAACTGTTGCAACTGTCGAGTGGTAAGGGCTCTGGGGTTGCGTAAAGAACGAGTCTAAATATTTGATATTGTGCCCGGAGTTTTGCAGCGCTCCCTCTCTCTGTCTCTCTTCTTCTCTTCTCTCGAGTTGCCCCAAAACCGCAACCACTTGAACTTCGTCTAGCAATTGCTCCCCAAGGAGCATTTTGTTACGTACCGCGCTCCAATTAATTTTCATGCACGCACACACACACGCAAAACCCCTTCTCCACCCCGAGCACACACGTATACACAATTTAACAGCACAGCGCATTACGCATAAGCCGCGCTGCGTTTGCGTTTGCCTTTCCCTTTGTCCGCTTTGCCTTTGCCTGCTTAACTGATTCATTTCGTGCAAATTAACATTTAGATTAAAACGCAACAGCAGCAGCAGCAGAGCAGCAGCAACGAGAGCCAAGTAAAATGCAAAATAAAACAGAAATATACGAAAATATATATTAAAATTTTTCATAAATATTTATTGAAAGCGGCGACTTGGCGACTTTCAGTAAAGAGAAACTGTTTCAACTGCAGCAATCTAACTTATTGCGCCGTCGAAAAGTACTTTGCATTCGCACAATGTAATAAGAGATGAAAGCCAACAAGAATAGCAGCACCAGCAGAAACAGAAGGAGGACGAGAAGGAGAAGAAGAGGAGAGGATGCAGAAGGAAGCAGACCAACTGGCAACCGGACACTTGGCTTGCTTGCTTTGAATTCAAATTGAAAATAAAAAGTTATTTGGTTGAAAAATAAAAGAGCTGCTGTTGCTGCTGCTGCTTGAAGAAGCACAATGTTATTATTATTGATATCAATATGCAAAAGAAATCGAAAAGCTACTCGAGACCGTAATGCCGTCTTTTTTTTAATAAACAAGAAGAAGAGAGAGAGAGAAGGCGCCGTCGATTGTTGGTCAATTTGTTGCAGAATAAAGCAAAGAGCTTTTGCAATTGAAAAAAGTTGCCGTTTTGCTAGTTCATTAATCGATTAAACAGACTGATTTATAGTGAAAAGTTGATAAATTATCGTCTTTATCAGTCAAGTACAGCAACTCAAACTACTGCGCATAA
Source organism: Zaprionus nigranus (assembly GCA_018903425.1). Lineage (NCBI taxonomy): Eukaryota > Metazoa > Arthropoda > Insecta > Diptera > Drosophilidae > Zaprionus > Zaprionus nigranus. The sequence goes on from JAEIGD010000010.1 coordinate 2,165,929, forward strand.
TGTTATTTGGCAGCCGTTAGTTAACAGCGGTGATCAGTCTAAAGCATGACGTATAAGGCCTAAATCACAGTCTTAAACAATCCATAAATAAAATACAAATTATTATCTATGTTACAGTTTATAAAAATGTTATGGTTTGTTTATTGAACGAACAGAGCCTATGAAATATTTCTTCAAAAGTGCACTGAAAATATGAATGAATATACATCAAATATTATTAATGCTGATCGATTACCTACCGCGCTTTATCGGAGTGATAGGGTCCGTTGAATGCCTTGGTGCCGTCCTTTCCTGCTACACTCATCAGTGCTTTCTCTCCACCAGGATGCTATGTATGTAAATATATGCATATTATATATAGGCACATTTTGCATAATTCCCTGATTCTTACATCTTTATAAAACTTCGTCACATCGTAAACATTACCATTAATGACTATCCATAGATCGTTGGGCTTGTTGTGCATTTTAATCTCTTCCATGGTATTTTCGTTACCCATTTTAACATTTACAAACTATAAAAAACAAAAACAAAAATTTTGTGACCGAAATTTACAAAGTCTAAAACTAAACTACATTTTTTTTGAATATATACGTATGTAGTAGAACACCCGAAATCTAAATACAATGATTGCTTGATGAACGTTTTGATTCACAGTAGAAAAAGATAAGATAAGGTGCTCAATTAGTATATTCCCTCTCATTATAAAGGTTTCCATGTATACTATATTCAATGCAGATAAGGTTTTTTTAGTTTCTTATATATTTATGTATTTATTTATTTGTTGATTCATTTAAATTATTGTTTATTATTATTGTTTTTTTTTTATATATTTTAGTTTTAATTTTCTTCGGCATATAAATTCATGAGGATTACATAAACCTATTCTGTGAATACTTATATTTGTGTGTTAACATTGCATCAACTATGTTATTCCAATAACATTCTTAATCTATGGCCAGTTCACTTCATCAACAGCACGCTGTTAAATGCTTGACATGCTGTTAACATTGCCAGTGTATACACAAATATTTGCGCGTAAATTAATGTTTGTAGACGCCGTCAAATAAGCAGAACCGCATTTTGCAATACCATAACTTCTTGTTGGCATATATATGCATGCATAACACAAATTTATAAGCCAGAAACTCATTGAAATGCAAATTGACGAAGGCATCGCAAAGTGAGAGGGGTGTGGGCAGTTAACATTCACTGCCTACTTTTTTATGTACATTACAGACAGAGAGAGAGAGAGAGAGCACTTTGCAGCGTGCTGAATGCGTTGATACTCTTGGCTCATATGATAAGTATTTATTTGCATGTTCATATTTATATTTACTTTATCGTATCTATGTTTGCAGTGAATTCAGCGCTTCCGTTTGTCGCGCACAGCTCACTGGGTTTTAATAAAAAACAGTAAAAACAACAAAAAACAGCAGCGACAACAAATTGAAAGAACGCAGCGCGCACTTCATAAAACGGCGGCAAGCAAATCAAATTTCTTAGCACCTACACAGGCAGCAGCAGGAAATGGAAATGGAGTCCGCTTTGGTGTCGAGGGGAGGGGAGAGGGAATAGGGGAACAGTGCACACAGTTGTACAGTTCCTCAACTCATGCTGTGCCCGAGCAATATAAATAATAAGCATAACAGCAGGCACGGCAACAACAATGGCAATAAAAGCGTAACAACTGCAAGGACTCAATGGCAAGAGGAAAGAGAAGCCAGGATCGAGTGGGGAGGGAGGGGAGACAGGCGCCAAGGACCGGCAAAGACAAAGGCAAAGTCAGTTGGGAGGCAACAAAAGTACAAGCACAAATGACAATTGACACGAGTTGGCAGCTTGCTTAGGGGGTGGGGGGAGGAGAGGGACAGACAGACAGAAAGAGGTAGGGAGGAGAGAGAGAGGCAAGGGAACTTTTTGTTTGCACTTTGCGCAATTTATTTTATTGTTGTTTGGCAAACAAGTTTCATAAGTTTCCAGCTGGTTCGCAAACGCCACTCAATTTTGGTCGCCATTTGAAAGAAAGTTGTCGACTTGCGTTTTGGATTATTGCGCGTACACAAAGGCAGCAGGCACAGAAGGGAGGTGGGGAGAAGGGAGTGGAAGGGTAGCTATCATTAGCATAAGCAGCTGACAGGTGGCATGCGAATTTCTCATGCAACACGATGGCAGCAGGCAACCTCAGGCAAATTTGCATGCCAAATCAGCAGCCAGCAAATGCATTAATTGAGCGTCTCTCTCACATCTACTCTCTCTCTCTCTCTTGCTCTCTCCCTCTCTCTGTGAATTTCGCTTACTCAGTCTCTCTGTGTGTGTAAAGGATTTGCATATACAAAGTGAATCAATTCAAAGCCAAAAAGTCAATCAAATTGTTAAAATGAAAGCAAATACAAACTTACACACACAGAGACATACACACACACAGGGAGCCACACAGAGAGAGACACACACCCACACACATACAGTACACACCCACATACGTGCACATATACATACAGGATCAACTGCTGGTCAGCAGCTGGGCCAAAAAACTGGTTGTGCAGCCAGAAAAAAACAGCTCTAAAACCGCTGTCCATTTGCCCAGTATTTGTTTGTGTGTGTGTGTGTGTGTGAGTATGGGGTGCGACGAACAATAAATAAAGTCTAGCCAACGAACACTTCAAAAAACAATTATGGCTGCCAGCGGGATACGGTTGACTGCAGCAGCAACAACAGCAATGGCAGCTGCAACAGCTGCAGATGCAGAGGTAGCTGGTGCGGGAGGGGGAGGGATGGAGCTAGCTGAAGCATTCGTCCATTTTGGGATTTGGGAATTGCAGTTTCAGGATTCCCAATGGCTTCAGATTGGTTCACTGGCCGCAGAAAGTTTATGCGCTTGTTTATATAATACAAATATATATTGCGAAAACTCTTGTTTACATAAATAACATGCAGGCGTTGTCGTGTTGGTGGAGTAAGAGTCAGATGGGTATGCACGACTAACAGTTTCCATGCACAGCTGTAAGGTTATGTTTGTTAGGTGAGTTAATTGAAAAGTTGAACGTTTACTTATTGCGGATGCGATGTTAATGATTGTGCTATTAACAGATTGTGCTATTAACAGATTATGCTCATAACAGATTATGAAAGTATGCCACCTATTGTTAATAATCGTACTGTTAGCAGCTGCCTCTGTTGCCAGCATAAACTAACAGTCTCTGCAAGCTGCAGTTATGTTATGTTCAAGTCAGTGTTATTTTACTGTTAATTTTGATCGTACTGTCAACAGATCAATTCAGTACTGGCTGCCTCTGTTAACAGCTTAGCATAACAGATCCTGCAGTTATGTTATGTTAAATTCAGCCTTGCTCTACCTCTGTTAACGATCGTACTGGTAACAGATCAATTCATTAGCAGCTGCTTCTATTAACAGCTCAACCTAGCAGACCTCCAAGCTCTTTTATGTTACAGTCAGTGTTACTCTACACTATGTAATACTGTGTTTGTGTACAGGGTATTGCAGCTGACATCGAATGCATGGCGTGAATCTCTGGCAGGCGGAAGCGGAAACGGAAGTGGTGCTGTAGTTGTGTGTGCCAGTGTGTGTGTGTGGCAGAGGGAAAAAACAATGGAACACACACAAACACACACAACTCCATGCTGAACATAATTGTTTACAACTAACTGACGCTGTTGTTTTGCTATTGACAACAACATTGCCCTGTGCTGTGCTATGGCAGTCGGGAAAGGTTAAAAGGGCGCACACAGGCCACACAGGGCAAAGGGCAAAGGTCAGCAACAGCAACAGGGCAACAGAGCAGCAGAGGCAGCAATGTGGCTGAAGCAAATTAAACAGTCATTCGAGCTGTTAATAATATTACCCCAGCCATGATGAGCTGTCAACAAGCGCGACTGTGCGCGGCGTTAATGACTGAATGGGCATGCCTGCCAGGCAGAGAGAGGGGTGTGGGAGGGGGAGGTGTAGCGTAACGCGTGAAGCGTAAATTTGCGTCGAGAGACTGACAGACATATTGGGGATTGTACGCCGCATGCTTACATATGTGAAATCAGATTTGAAACACATTTGCCTCAAAGCCAATTAAGGTTGCCAGTGAAGGATGCTGGAAGGTTTCCCAGCGCGATGAATGATGTGTGGTGGGGGTGCGCAGGGAGTGGGGGAGTAGCAGTTGGAGTGGGGGAGTGTGAGGCAGATTGGCAAAGGAGTCGCAGCTAAAGCAAATGGCAATGACAACGGCTAAGGCAACGATGCTTGGCAGCTGTCATAGGGCATCCGCGTCAGCGCTGCGCTCTCTCCCCCTCTCTCTTTTCTCTCCCCACTCTTTTCTTTCCCTCTTCCCACTCCTCTTTCTCTAGCAATTTCTGCTTTACTCCTGCTCCTGCTGCTACTCGTCTGTCAATTTGTGTGGCATTTAAAGGGCTTGCCTAGCGTAGACTTGCCCAGCCTTGGCTTGGCTTGGCGTTGCTTCGTTGGCGGCAACTTAAATTCTATTGCCAATTGCAGCCGCACACGACAGATGCAATTACCCACACACTCTCAGTCTCTGTCTGCCTGGCTGTCTGCCTGGCTGTGTGTGTGCTCGTAAATTGCCAGCGTGATATTAAATTACGTGTGACTTTCTACTTCCGCTGCTACGTAATCCATTTCCGGTTCGTTGGCTGGTTTACATTTGCCGTTAATCCCGTGTGCTAAGCGCCTCAAATAAATTATTCGCAGAACCCCTTTCACCTGCACTGCCCTCCCGCTTGCCCATTGCCCCTGGCCCTTGCCTGACCACGCCGAAATTCGCAATTAGAATGCATGCCTCGCTAGCCTGCATTGCCTGCCCCGTTTTGTGGCTCGCGTTTGACCCAATTCGTTGCACGGAAGGGAGAACAAGAGCCAGTCAGCAGCAGCGATGGTCAGCTCTGGTTGCAGCTAATGTGTGGCAAGTGCCACACACACAAAAAAAGAAAAAAAAACCCATTCGAATGATGCGAATTTCTTTGGGTTTTGTGGCTCGCGTTGCTTTTGCCACTGCGGTTCTTAACTGTTTATCAGGCTAAACGCGGCTAATGGATTAGAGAGCAAGCGAGTTGCCAGCTGGCTGTGCCCGCACCTCTCCTCCCTCCCCCCTCCCTCTCTGTATTTGCATAGCAATTTTTGGCTATGCGGCGTATGCGTAATATGCGCTGCACCACACACACTGCACGCTAAACGTTTGGCCGCGCTCTTTTCTCATTTTCTACTTATTAATTGTGCACAAGCTGAGTGTGTGCGTATGTGTGTGTGTGTGCGTGCAAGCAAAACTCAAAAATTAATTAAAAATACCTGGCGTACAAAAGATTCTCATTGTTGGTTATGTTTAAGTTGACTGCAAACTGCAGCAAGAAATCGATACTCCCTATTGGCTTGACTCCAGCAAAATTGAATTACAGCAGAGGCTGCTCTGCCCTGTTTCCACTCCTCACTCTCCCCTCTTATCTGTCCCCTCTCCCCCTGCTTTTCACTCTGTCTCTCTGGCCGCACATCAAAGCCAAATGCACTTAATTGAGTGGCTGCTAGGGCCAAAGACAAAGCGCCTGGCGACACATAGTCTGAGTCTACTCTCTCTCTCTACAGGGGGTGGGAGAGTGTAGAGTCGATGAAGACTCTGACGTGCACTTGACGTGCCTGTAAAATGCTCGTCCATTAGCTCAATCAGGCTGCGTTTCACCTGCTCGTGGTCGGTCAATTAAACGCTTTAATTCACCAAACTTTAAGCGGCCTTCCTTCCCCCTCAGGGCACTGCCTGCCATATGAAGTGGCAGCCATTAAGGAGGGGAAATGTATGTCATCATGTGGCTGCCAGGCAACCGGCAGTGGAGTGGGCCATGGAGTGGGCTGCAGTGCGTCCCAAGTGTGCTCATTACAAGCGATGAGGCTGCGGCGGTGGCTGTCGCTGCTGTTGCTGCTGCTGATTAACGTTGCTGCTGATTAACGTTGCTGCTGTTGCTAGTGTTTCTGCTGTTGCTAGTGTTGCTGTTGCTGCTGCTGAAATGTGACCGTTTTGCGCTTTTATCGCTTTAATTGTTGTCGCGCTGCCCGTTGCCAAGCATGAGAACGACGACGACGTCTGCATTTCCTGTTACCACAGTTTTGGATCCGTTTCCGGTTTCAAGTCAGCAGCAAACATTGCCAGCAGCAAAATGCGCAAATTGATAGACTGACAGACTGACTGACTGTGCTGGCAATGCAGGTCACTGCACACACAAACACAAACAGCAACAGCAACACAAACACTCACAGCACTTGTGCTCATCAATTAAATTGCGCATACGCCGTGCGAAGCGGGCAGAGAAGATGTTGATTTTTAACTGCAGCGCATGCAGAAGTAATAATAAATTTATTTACGGTTAGTGAAAATAAACGTGAAGGCAGCAAACAACAACAGCAGGAGAGCAGCAAACAACAACAAGAGTAGAGCAGCAGCAACAACAACAAGGAGAGCAAGGAGAGCAAGAGCAGCTGCTGCCGAGTTCGTTTAAATTGCCTACCTCGATTTGTTGTCGAGGTTTTAAACAATATAATTAATAACGCATAATACGCTCATTAAGTGATTAAATATATCTGCGTGTATAATTGTCGATATGACTGCCAGTGTGTCTGTGTGTGTGTGCGTGGCGTATACGCAATTTTTTGGGAATTCACTCGTGCCTTGATTATGTTAATCGAGCAACAGATTCGCCATGACAGTCTGCTACGTGACATGTTTAAACGAGGACGAAAGGTTAACTTTGCCAGGCCGAAGGTACTATACTCTTGCAGGTTATTATCTACTCCGATTGTTCCAATACTGGCTATATATAATGCTGCAGAATTGTGTGTATTGTGTATATTCAATATTATATTTCACTATGATTGGCACTCATAAGTTAATGTATTAATAAAATTACAACTGGTCTTCATACAGAAATTTTCCTTTCAGCCGATTGTTCCTATGGTAGCTAATGTCTTGAGAAATAACAACAATCAGTCGATAGTTTGTATGACAACTATTCGATATATCGGTTCGATCTATGTAGTTCTAGCTAGTTCCAACTTATTTACTGCGTGCAGCAATAAGAAGCATGTCTGCCAGGTTTCATCAAGTTAGCTTTAGAACTGAAAGAAGAACAAATAGACATGGCTTGATAGACTCTCCTCGTGATGCTGATTTAAAATACATTAATATAGTTTATAGTATCGAAGATGTCTGCTAAGGTGTGTTGCAAACTCCTGGCCAAAATGAAGGATATAATTATATGCACAACTGAGTGTAATCACTCTGCAAAAAGTGAGTGTATTCACTCTACAAATACTGATTCTATGCAGTCTGCAAATAGTGAATGTTAAATGTGCAAGTAAATCGAGTAACTCGAGTAATGACTTCTGTGAGCGGAGTAAGTGCAAACGTGGCTCGCTTACAAGCGCAGTCTAGTACAGCTTGGCCTTGATTATAATCTCTCTGATTCTCCCTCTCTCTTTCTTTCTCTATCTATCTCTACCTGTCTCCCCCTCCCTGTCTCTGCTTTATGTATTGCATAATTACCGCAACATTAAAATCTAATCCTATTGAATTAAATGAATTACAGGCTCTCTTTCTCCCCCTTTCTCCCTCTCCCTGTCTCCTTGTGCCTTTCTCCTTATCCCTTTTAAATGGCTTTGCCTTCAAAATTGAATTTGCAGGCAGAAATTGCCAACGTTTGCCTAATTAGTTGAGCCGGGCAAGGCAGCACTCGTACTTGGACTCGCAGCAGCCTCTCTTTCTCTCTCTCTGTCTCTCTCTCTCTCTTTCTCTCTCTATAATCGAAGGATGTGCGAACTTGCGTCGCCTTGTGGCAACGTGGGCTTTGCTGTTAAACACTCGCTGTGTTTGCACTGTGGTCACATAAAGCCGCACATTAAATGCGCAGTCGAGTTGCTGCCCTGTAAATCACATTACATATTGCACATTACACATACGCCCCGTGTGTGTGTGCGAGGCTGCATTAGCTTGAGCTGCATTTTAATACACACAGCGCTAATAATTCACACAATAAGCTGGCAGCCAGGCGGGCAATGCTTGCGCCATTATTCATAGCAGCAGCTACAGAGAGGGGTAGGTGGAGTGCGAAAAGAGGGAGGGGGGGAGCACAAGCGAACCGAAACATATGTCTGTGCGATACAAAGCAGGTAAGCAACGATCCAAAAATATGGCCAACTTTACTGCCAGCGAATGGCGCTGGGACCGAGAGAGGCAGACAGAGAGCGAGAGGGAGCGGGAGGGGGGAGACTAGCAGACAACGAGCAGTAGCGACACGTTTATAGCATTTGCCAATACCCAGAGAGAGTGCGCTTCTCACTTTTATTGTTGCTCCTTGTGCTGCTGGTAAAGTGTTTTGTAGTCGAGGCTCAGGCCGACTATAGTACTATATATATATAAGTATATATCTCTGTCTGTCTGCCAGTCTGCCTGTCTGTGTGTCTGTCTGTCTTGGCGTCTTTGTCTGCCCGTGCTGCCTGTCGGCAAACATGAGCTGCAGCAGCTGCACCTGCCATGGAGTACTTTCATACATTTATGCGCTTTGGTTTTACAGACTTTGCGCTGCCTTGCTCGGGCTCTGCTCCTCTCTACACTACTCTCTGCTTCTCTCTTCTTCTCTACTCCCCTCTCCTCTCGCTATCTGCCTCCTGCTCTCTTCTCTTCCATCCTCTTCTTTGCACTTCTCTCCTTCACCCTCAACTTGCCTTTTGTTTCAAGTTTTTATGACAGCTTCGTTGTGCTTCGAGTGCCGGGTTACAACATATGTTTCTCATATTTGCACAAGTGTTGTGCACACTTCGCTGCACACACACACAGTGCTAAAACCCCAAAACATGTGAATCCTTATTGCAGTTTACTCCTCCTTCTCCTACTCCTCCTGCTGCTGCTGCTGTTCTAACGACTGTCAAATCAATTAATTATGAGCTATTGCATTACATTTATAGCTGCCTCTACTTGCCCCTCCCTCTATTTCCCACCCCCCCTTTCCCTTCTGCACCGCCCCTACATTGGCTAACCGCACAAATGGGCGCCCAAAATAAAATGTCAATGAAATTTGCGTCTGACAAATTTGTTCGTCTGGGCAAAAACTGTTGCCACACATACACACATACACATAGATATACGTGTGTGTGTCGCATCTATTTTGTTCGGTATTTTTCGATTTTATTGCTCAATGAATACAAGAGCAACAACAATAGCAATGGCAACGGCAACAACGGAGGCAGCAACAGTAACAGCAGCAACATCCACAAATCCGGCCTGGATTGCATTAATGTGCGGCATTTAAATGCCTTGCGACCGCAAAACAAAACACCAAGCAACGGGCAAAACCCAAAAAAGGGACATTCTGCATTTGCATGTTTACAAAATAACACACATACATGCATGAACACACACATAGACAGCACAACAAACAAGAAAAGGACTGTTCTATGCGCACTCGACTCAGAAATACCCACTGTTAAAAAGGAGGCGTCTGTATGTAATGCTAAGCTGCTGTTAGCAGTGCGGCCAATTAACAGCAGTTGCCTTATGTTAATTACAAGAATTTATCGATACGTTTGTTCAGCTGCTTAACAATATGTGGCATACTTTCAGACTCGACATCGAAATTTGACAACAGCAACGTTTCTTAACATACTTCGAGGCGGCACATGTATTGCAAAACTATAAAATTTAAAAAATCGTCTGCCTAAAAGTATGTGAAGATTTTTTACATTGTCACGCGAAAAACATCAGCGACCTTCTGCTGATTTCTGTGCGCCTGGTAAATTTTGGGATTTGTTCCCGGAACTTCGCCGTCGAACACTCTGTCTGTTAAAGCTAGCATTAAATGCTAAGCCACTGTTATCAACAGCTGATTATGTTAATTACAAGCAATTATCGATACATTTGCATAGCTGCTGTATTACAAATGTTAAAACAAATTGCGAGATTTATTAGAATAAAAGCAATATACTATCTTTTTCTGTATGAAGTAAGGGTATAGGGTGCCCGTTTGGGTCAGAAATTTGAGTCAGGCAGCCAGACGCAAGCAGATACATATTGTTCGCATGGCTGTTGTTGAATAAAGGCCCAAAAACTGGCAACACACCACGCACAGCTCGCATTGTTTGGCTATTGTCAGCAAACGACTAAGCTCCCACACATGTGTGTGTGCATAGAGAGTGTGTGCTGTGTGTGTGTGTGTGTACGGCACTCTAATGCATGTGCTGTGAAATTCTGTGATTTATGACATTAAATGCACAAAAAATAGGATTTTATTTGAATTTAATGGGTTTTTAGTGTGTTTTAATGTGATCCATTTGCGGAAATTTGCAGATTTACAGGAATTTGCCGAGGCAACAAATTTATTTTACATTATTCAAGGCAATAAAGAAAAGCCCTCGACAAAATTCCATGAATTTATAATTTCCATGGCATTTTAATTCTCAATTCCTGCTTAATTTACGCGTAATTAAAGTGGAGCAACGACAGCCACCGATAAAGTTACCATTCTTGAAGTAACGGAAAGTGCTACGCAAACCACCTTGAGGCATTATGCTCGGCCAGGTATCGGTGTTCATTAGCAGACGATTCAGATAGTAAGTGCCCTTGGGCAGTGGACACTGCTTGCCGTCGAAGGGCATGTTCGTATTGAGGCCCTGCAACATGGTAGTCTTTGCATACGACGCAATGAACGTGGAGTAGGCAATACAAATGGGTAAACTGGGCACAGAGAAGACCATGTTGCGCCAATAACCATTGTTAAGTGGATCTGTTTGAAAGTCCACCGATAGCTGAAAGTGCTCATCGCCCATGTCCTCCAAGATGCTCATGGTGCCATTGAGGGCACGTTCCCTGCCTATAATACGTATGTCGCTGAAGTCAATGAGGGTTTCCTGCTCGCCCGGCAAGTGCTCGAATTTTTCCATCTCCACATTGTACTTGGCAGTTGCCTGGGAGGGGGAAAAGGAAGTGAAGAGGGTTTTTAACCATGTCTCGCATTGCAGACTTACCCAGCTGGCTGGCAACAGGAGCAGCAGCATTAATACTATTTGCATCAGCTTCATTTTAATTAAATACTTCCCCTGATGCGCCCTATTTATATATGGCTTGCAATTAAATAATTTTCGTATTTTGCACAGCCTTTAATCAGTACAAATTGCAATTGTGCTGCCAATTAAGCAGCCTAAATGCTCCAGCAGGCTTATCTGCCTATAATGCCAGCCATGCCATTCATTCCCATCCGATCTATCATTGCTATTTGGTTTATCTGTGTGCTGCGTGTCTGCTGTAGCTCTTCGAGTGCAAATCATCTAATCATGCAAGTCATGTCTCGCTGGCGTATACGTTATATATGTGTATATATAGCATATACTACAGCGTGGCCAGGGCAAATATGAGCCATATGCACTACGAATTTATGGCTTCAATAAACATAAAGTTCATAAACTCCCAAGGCGTCGTTGCTCATCATTTGCAGCGGATTCTGTCTGGGGCAGCAGCAGCAGCAGCAACGACGGCAACGGCATCAGCAACGGCAACAGCAACGTTGTTCGGTCAAATAAATAATGAAAAAGAAAAGTGATGTCATAAAAATTTTATCTCTTAACTGGAATTGAGCAGCATGAACAAGCAGCAGCAGCGGCAGCAACAGCGAAAGCAGCAACGACAGCAGCAGCAACTGATGCTGCAGCAACAGCAGCACAAAAGCAACAACAATGCACTCATACAGACACAGCTACATACCGAGTTTAACACACATACATACACACATACAGACACACATATACACACACATACATACACATACTTACTCACCTATAGACACACACACACACACAAAGATGATGCTTGGTCATTTTCATATAAAAATTGACAATGGCGTGCGCCCTTTTACCTAAGTGTATAAGTGTTTATGTATGTGTGTGTTTGTAAGTATATGTATGTGTCTGTGTAAGTTTGCCTGTCTGTGTGTGTGTGTGAAAGCAAGTGGAAAATGCGACAAAAGTAAGGCAGACACGGAGCAATAAGAACGAGTTTGAGTACGAAATGCACACGGCATCAGCTTTGCAACCCAAGCCGTATACTACATAACAACAACAATAACAACAACGAATATAATAACAACTACTGAGAGCTATACAAAGCTGACAAGGCTGCTGAGCTGCTATTCTTATACATATACACATATACTTGTATACAGATATAAAGATAGCTGCGAAATGCAGCTCGTCTCATAACAAAATACTACAAAATGCAGAATGAGAACAGGAGGCAGAGCCAAAGAAGCAAAAAGCTTACAGCAAAAGTTGCGTATTTAAGCACAGAGATGGAGAGATAAAGAGAGAGAGATAGTGAAAGATAGAAAGAAAGAGGTGAAGTATGAGAGTGACAGAGGCAGCAAGATATTGAGACAGTTTGGAGAACTCTTTAAAGTAAAAAAACTTTGGAGAGCGGTAAATGAAGTTTGTAAGGCTGAGAAGTCAGCGCTTTTGTCTCCGTTTTGCTGCTAATGAAGCGAAACTTGACACATGCTATAAGGTAGTTAAGCTAACCGAAGAGAGGGTATATAAAACTAAGAGAAGAACAAGTACAAATAACTCTTTGAAAGTAAGTTAAGCACAATTTGCTCTACTACTAACAAGAAGAATCTTTGATGCATCTTTTGGTAGAAAGTGAAGATAGAAATGTTGGCCACAACTTTTCTTATTGGAAATCAGTATTGCAGAGGAATCTATATGCATATATAGTGAGAAAAGAGTGCAGCTTAGTCAAGTGCAGAATTAATCAAAGAAAAGAAGAATCTTTACGTTTATTTTAGAAGAGAGAAGGTACTTCGATTTGAAGTATTGTAGATCAGAGTAGAATCTTTCAATGTAAGGTTTCTACACCGTTTCCTATTGAGTATTTTAAAAGAATCTTTATGCATTCATAGTTAGACTTTAGCTTATTCAGGTGAAAATCGTTTGATCAGTAAATTAATTCATTGTTTGTATAAAATCAAGAAGAGTATTTAAGTATCTATAGGTCAAGCTTAAGTACTTCAATTGTTCGGTTTTCTCTTCCACCTCATCATGTTCTACATTCTCCAAATGAATTAAAGATCTTCCACTCTCCCCATTGCAAACTACTCATCAAAGTGAACTAAAACCAGTTAAGAACATAGGCAGAGTATGTACTCAAATGTTCTGGCCATTTTTTGGCCGTTTCTTCGCCAGCTTTATGCACAATTTGGCAGCACTTGTTTGGCTTGAATTCGTTTGGCTTTTCAATGCGCTGTAAAACGCCTTTTTGCCGCTTCGTCTCATAAATAAAATGCTGAAAACTGTGCAAAAACTGTGAAAATTGCCGGCCAACAAAGCAGGCAAACAGATAGAGAGAGAGAAAGAGAGAGAGAGAGAAAGAGAGGGAGACAGACTGAGTGATGCGTTGGCTTAGCATACGAAATGTGTGTGGGAAAAACATTTTTTATTTATTTCCATTTCAATTTACACTCAAAAAAAAAAAGAAAACAGCGAAAACTTTTGCGGCCTCGCCCCGCAAATTGCAACTTTCACTTTCAGCTCATATTTTCTTTATACGTAAGGGGGGCGGGGGCGTTACACTGACAACAATGCGGTAAAATGTACTTGTAAGTGTTGGAAAATGCATGCGGGCTAAACTCATTTCCCAATTTGCCGGCATGAAATGCTTTTAATGTGAAAACTTTGCACTGCATGAAGAAAAGCTGCAGGACGGGGGGAGGAGGCGGAAGAGTAGGAGGTTTTCCCCCATTCAGCAAGGAGTTTTCCCTACAATTTCCACAACAGATGGCAGCGGCACGTGGCCTGCGAGGTAACCTTTGCCTACTCCACTCTCTTCTCTTCCCCCTTCGCCCCCTTTTCCCCCCTGAGCAATGATTAAGTTGCAAAAGTTGAGCAAAAATTTTTGGCAAACATCGCGCGCAAAGTTCAAACTGTGGGAGGAGCTACCTAGGGCTGTGGGGGGAAGGAGGGGTAAATGCAATCAAATGGAAGTACAACTACAACAACTGCAACATGTCTTAGTTGAAGGGGAAAGAGGGGCAAGGGGGGGAGTGCAGGCAGTGGCTCGTTATGTGGCGTAGCTTGTAAGAGAGCGCAAACAAAATATTGAATATGATTTGCAAACACATGTGCTGCCAGCTGCCTCCCTTCCCCCTCTGCCACGCCCCCCCTCTGCCAAAGTCTTACAGCCAGTTCAATCTCAATCAATAAGACGATGAAGCAAGGGGCGTGGCAGGGGCGTAGAGGGGGGGGCATGTTTGGCTGCTACGTGACTTGATGTCTTCATCTTGTGAGTCTGTCAAGCCGTAAATAGAAAATGAAAACGAAAACGAGTAAGGGCTGGAGGGAGGGGTGCAGAGGGGGGGTAGAGAGAGGGGATAGGGAAGGGAGGAGGCAATGCAGAGCCTGTGCTAAGATGGCAAGCCAAATGTCTGTTCGGAAATCGAAAGCCAAGCTCGGCATAGCTCTTTAAATGGCATTCAGTGCCAGTGACAGTGGCACGCCGAAAAGCAGGCTATGCAAATATGCTTGGTGTCGCCTTTTTACGCATTTTCACTTGGCAAACACACACACATACACAGAGTAAGAGAGAGAGGGGAGAGAGAGAGGGAGAGAGAGGCACACACAGGCTGTATTTACATAAAAATGCACTCGATCTGCCTTCAACTGGCAGAGCCTGCTGTCTGTGTGTGGGAGATTGAGTCAGAGTGTGTGCGTGTTCCTGTATGAGTGTGTGTATGTGTGCGTGATGTGTGTGTACCTCTGTGTGCCTGTATGTGTCGGTTTAAGCCACCACATGTGTGTCAATATAAATATATGTATTTACATTGAAACACTCTAGCAAACAGTTTTCCCTTACTCTCTCTCTTCTTCTCCCTGCCTACCTCTCTCTACCCCTCTCTACCCATCCCTCTCCCTCTATCTACCTCTCTCTCTCAACTTTCCTCTGCCTCCCTTCCTTCCCCTCCACCTCTTCTATCCTGCTTGACAATGTCTTCACTACTCTACCTTGTCTTTTCTTGTCTTACAAAGCTAAGCAGCTAATCGGCTTTGGCTTTGGCTTTCCCTCTGATTTTCCTCATGCCTGCCACGCATTTTCCTACTTTTTCAAGTGCTTGCCGCCATAAATGTATGCTTTATCTTAATGCACTCGCATGGCAAATATGCCCAGCAGTTGCTGCTCTACCCCGCATCTCCCCTTCTTCCCTTCTTTGCTTTCAATTTCAATTATATTCCGCCTGCAATTGCAACTGCAACTGCTGTTTTGGGCGTTAGGGGCGTGGCCGATGGGCTGTTAACTAATTGGGCACATTCGAACATCTTCTTGGCTTAGCTCGACGCCAAGCTTGGGCTTTGTTTGGCGCCGTCCTCGTTGCCGTTGGCCTTTAATTAGGCAGCTGTTGCCGGGGCAACTCTAAATGCAGCAGCAGCAGCAGTTGCAGTTGCAAAGCCAGACAAACAGCAGCTGCAGCTGCAGCAGGTGAGCAGATTTATGCATATTTCGGGGCAAACAAATCCCATGGGGTAGGGGAAGTAGGGGAAGGGGGCAGCCAGAGGCGCACGGGGTAGTTGCACAGTTATTTATGCAGGCCCTTTAACGGTCTTTAGGTGGCTTAAAAGCGCTGCTTCATTTGGTTGGAATATTGCTTAATGAAGAGTGCAAAGCTACAGGGAGGGAGGGAGGAAGGGAGAGAAAGAGAGGGGAGAGAGGGGAGAAAAGCAAGGCAGTACAGGAAATAGGGCGAGGGATAGAGAAGGGAAGGTTGAGAATAAGCAGCTAACAATGCACAAGCTTGGCAGAGTGCGGATTGGGGGAAATGTGTGGAGAGATTAATTAAAGGAGATAATATTTATGAATGTGGTACGTAGATAAAGAAGGAAAATAAACCATATAAGAGTGAAGAGCTGACAATAATATAAGGAGAGAATAAATGTTAAATAAAAGAACTCATGGGGAACTATAATAATCGAAATCTAAATAGAAACTATAGTTAAGAAAAATTATATTGAAGAGAATGAATTACATTGAGAAGGAGAGAGAGTGCGAGTAGGAGAGAGTAATGTCTAGAATTATAAACAACGGAGACAGAGAAGTTATGAGAGAGTAGAGAGAGAAAACGAGTAGAGAGAGAAGGGAAGTAGAGACAGAGAGAGAGGGAGAAGAAGTAGAGAGTGAGATAGAGGCACACACAGTAACCCACATACACCTAGCAGACCCATGCACACCGTTTCTCCTGCTTCCCTTCCTTTCAGTCATTCAGTCATTCCTATCCCATCTCCCTCTGCGACTTTTCCAACCGCCCACTCCCCATACCAACATTTTCTAATCTGATGATAAGGCAACCGCAATTGGAATTAAAACTGAAATCAACCGCTAATTTCAGTGCACACAAATGAAGCGCGAATTAAATTGCATAAATTAATGGCGAGAATTTGGAGAAATTCTGCTAAAAGTTAACAACAAATTGTACGAGGAAAATATTTCAAATTTAAATAAAAAGGAAGTAAATAAATAAAGCAATAAATTATGGTAATAAATAAACAGCAAACGGACACTTTAAGCTGCGCCACGATTGAGGCGACAAATCGAAGAGAGGGAGAGAGAGAAATCAATGGAGAAGAGGGTAGAGGGGGAGAGGTAGACTGGGGAAGAGGTAGCAAAGGGGGAGAGGTAACAAAGGGGGAGAGGTAACAAAGGGGGAGAGATAGCAAAGTGGGTAGGTAAACAGAGGGGAGTGTATACTGTGTGGCAATTCATCAAGAGTAGTAGAGAGAGAACGAGAACGAAAGCCTGCCTCGACATGCCGAAAGCTCTATATCCCTTTGCAGATTCTTATATCCTCTGATCGTTTCTATACTAGTGATATGTTGTATATAATAGTGCATAATATTATGTCTAACTTTGATTGGCATTGATAAGTTAAGTTATTTCTTAAAACTATAATAGTCCGAAATTAAGGTTTAGTTCTACCTTAATTTCGGACTATTGTTCCTATGGCAGCTATATGTTATAGTTGTCCAATTTTTAAGAAATTATATATACATATTATATATAAAGAAAAAGTCCGATGTAATAAATTTGCTTGCAATATCTTGACAAATAACAAAAATTCGGCCGATAGTTTGTATGACAGGTATACGATATATGGGTCCGATCCGGCTCGTGCCGACTTATATACAGCGTGCGGCAATTAGTAGCATGTGTGCTAAGTGTCATCTAGATAGCTTTAATGCTGAGAAACTAGTTTGCGTAGCAACAGGCGAACAAACGAATGCAAGGTTAGAACATCGATTGCTCTGTTGATGCTGAGTAAGAATATATATACTTTATAGCGCCAAAAATGTCTCGAAATCTGCATTGCAAACTCTAGCCAAAGTGAACACACCCTCTGTAGGTGTATATAGAGGGTAGAGAGACACAGAGAGAGAGAGGCAGAAAGGCACTGCCGGCTGAGGTGTCGTATACGCAATGTGCCTAATTGCCGCCTGCAAACTTTGACACAACTTTCATTTGTAGCACGTTAAGCTGCAGGCACAAAATGGGGTTAAGCGTGCACAGGGAGGGGTAGTGAGAGGAGGGCAGAGGGCGAGGGGAGGGGGTGTTGGCATGACATCAATAATAAATGGCATTTGGCAAAAGTTGTAAACCTTTTTCGGCACTTATCTGTCACACGTCGCACAGCGCCAACATCATTTGTCACTGTTGACCCCCTCTCCCAGTTACCCCCTCCCTTTCTCTGCCTGCCTGCTGTGCACTGCCTTGGCCACACTCAATTGTTAAAAATGACAACTAATTAATTCTTGTCTGCCCGAGCTGACCAACTGAGCGTGGATTGCCTACTGTTTTGGCTTAGTGGTTGTGCCTTCACTTGAGCTTGGGCTGTAGCTCTGATAAGGAGCGGAAGGGTGGGAGTGAGGGGGAGGGGGTAGGGGGTAAGCAAGTGCAACTACGTATGCGGGTTTGCTGGCTCAAAGGGTTCTCAGCTCGAGAGGAAGCAGCTTTGGGCCCACGCCACAAATAACTTCATTAGGCTGCCAACTGTCGTTCCAGGCTGCCACTTCCTCCCTGCCCTTCCTCATTCCTGTGCTGCCACCGCTGCTGCCCCCCTCCCTGCCTCCTCATCTGTTCTATCTATTAGTTAAACAAGCCGGCAGCCCGCGCTGCCACCACTTAACGCAGCTAAGCAGCTCAGCTCAGCCAAGCGCTGCAATGATGCAGCTTCAGCTGTAGATTAAGCAGAAGGAGATGGAGGAGGAGAAGTTGGAGGAGGGGATGCAGGAGGAGATGCAGGAGAAGGAGATGGAGTAGAAGGAGTTGCTGATGGCGATGCAGGGATGAGAGGAACAAGAAGGAAGAGAAGGAATAGCAAGAAGAGTAGAAGGAAGCATTGCAGGAATGGAAAGAGTGGGGAGCAAGAAGAGAAAAGCAGTAGAATACGAGTAGAAGTTGCATAGAAATCGGAGGAGGAAGTGCTGCAGGTAAAGGAATAGAGGCAAGGGAAGCAGAAACAAACGGAGTAAGTGCAGCAGGAGAAGAACAACAAATATGAATAATATGTAGAGTTGCAGAAGAAGAAAGAACAAGTGCAGCATAAGCAGAAGTAGAAGCAGGAAGCGTTGAATGAAAATGAGAAGAAGAGGGAGTAGAAGATGAAGAAGTACAAACTGGAACTAGAGTAAACGGCGCTAAAGGAAGGTGGATGGGGCAGAAAACATAGAGTAGAAGCTGGAGAAAGACAAGAAAGAAGAGTAGGGTAGGAAGAAGAGCAGCAGGAGGAGGAGAAAAAGAAGCGAACAAGCAGAAAGAGACGGATGAAGACAAAGAGGAGCAGGCAATGCGGAAGAAGAAACGTGAAGGAGAACAGAACGTGGAATAGAATGAGGCACAGCAGGAGAAAGAGATGAACGAGCTGTGCAGGAGAAGAAAGAGGCAAAGAAAAGGAGAAGGAGCAAGAGAAGGTGAAGGACAAGAACGAGGAAGAAAAGAAGGTGGAGGTTAGAGGAGCAGAAGATGGAGAAGAATGCAGAGAGGAGCAGGAGAAGAACAGAAGAAGGAACATGAGGAGGAACAAGAGGAGCAGAAGAATGATCTGGAACAGAATGAGGGGGATTTGGAGAACTAATAGTAGCAGCTTGAGGAAGCAGTAGAAGAGTTACAGAAGGGAGTGAAGAAGGAAGAGCATAAAAGTAGACAGAAGACGCAGAGCAGGAGTAGTAGCACCCATCTCAGACAAAGGGCAGGAAGAGTACTCCACGAGTTGCCATCTGCCTTCTGTCATCTGCCATCAGTGCCATCAGTGACATCACTGACATCATTAACCTCACTGCGCCTGCAGCGACGGCGGTGTCATTGTGTTTGCCTGCTGCGCTGCAGTCTGCAGTCTGCAGTCTCCTAATGATTTGACCCACACCCCTCACCAAGCAGTGCGCAGCGTGCAGCGAGCGTGGCTCGGCTGAATTTGGCTTGGTTTGGCTTGCTTTAGCTTGCTTTGCTGCTGGTCAACTTAATGACAATTTGCAGCAACGCGAAAACTTGCACAACTGCTGCATTAGCAGGCGGAGCCAAACAAAACACATGTTCCGAACTGTTAAGCTCAGTTCCGCTTCCTCTGCGTGCCCCCCTCCCCCTCTTAAGCTCCTTCACTCTTCCCCCTTCTTACTCCACTTGCCTGCTAATGCTGCAATTTGCAGGCCCCACTGTGCGCAGCGGGGCAGCCATGGCTCCAACTGTTTCCCTGGTTACTTATGCTATGCACACACACACACTAGCACACACACACACAGACAGAGAGAGAGAGCAACATAGTTGCCAGTTGGTTTCTCTTTGGGCAAGTGGCGCAAAAGTTTCTGGCGCAAGTTTTTTGGCTGCTTTGCTGACATTTTCGGCAGCCAAAAACTTTTGAATTTGCCGCGTAATGAAGGCAGCAGAAGAGGCAGGCAGGGACGGGCAGGCAGAGAGGGGCAGGCAGGGGAAGCCAGGGGGTAGTGGCAGTAGAAGTGGCAAAGTGCTCGTTTGGCTTTGAGTGGAGTTCATTACGAATGCCGCCACGCTGCGCCGCGTGTTGACTTATGCATAATTACTGTTTTTCATAGCTAAAGAGGAGTGGGCAGCAGGCGGAGAGGAGGGCAGAGAGAGGAGAGGGGTAGGTTGGGCACTATGGAAAGGTCAAAGAGATGGGGTAGGAGAAGAGAGCGGCTTGAATGGGCGCCTCACTTTGTTTGGCCTGGCACAAGTTTAGCTGGCACAAGTTTCCACTGTCCCTGCCAAGCAAGCGAGGGAGGGGGAGGGGTAGAGGGTAGGGCAGGGGTGTGCAAGGGTGGGGGGCGTGGGTCATATGCTGCTCATTTGGTGTGCATGACGCACTGACCTGTTTCCAGCTGCTGCAGTCAACTGCGTTGAAAGCCAAAAGGATGCTGTGCATACCCTGCAACGCATTTGTAAGCGGGTATGCCAAGCAAGGGGGAAGAGGGCGCTAAATAACTCATATTTTCTTAATCTTATCAACCATTTTTATATTAAATATTTATGCAATTTACTTGCCACACTGCGTAACTGGCAGTCGTGCATGCCCAGCCCTGCTGCGCCTCTGACTGCGACACTGGGCGAGTCAAGCGGATAAACAAGAGATTAAAATGTCATAAACAATGCTTTTTGAGCGTCCTGCTAAACAACTTAATGAAAGCTAGCAGGGTCAGCTTCCCTTTGCCCCCCCTCCCTCCTCCTTCCTCGCCTTACCCCTGTGACACGCAAAGTGCTGCGTGTTTTGTAAAACTATTTTTGGCAACTTGAAAGTTGAGCTAAAAACAATCAACAACTTTTGTACCATGTGCACAACACACGCTATCCCCAGCCCCCTTCCCCCCTCTCCCGTCTACACTTCAACTTTACTAGGCAATCCCTAGCCATGCCCCCTTCCAGCACCAACTCCCACTCCATCTACAGCTGCAGCAGGCAATCCTTAATCCCGATCCGGCATCCGCAAGTCAATAAATTTTCATAAAACTTTTGATTTGTATTTATGAGATTTTTATACTCTTGCAAAGGGTGTATTCACTTTGATCGGCAGACATTTCCAACTCTATTTTTGTATTACTAAATAACTTCACTTAGCAGCGCCATTCCAGGTTAGACATTAATCGACGTATACTTAATATTATCATTGAAATTACACAACTATATACTTTATCCTTCATGGGAACAATAAGATATTATAGCTGTCAATGAATACATACAATATTATTCAATTCTGCACCGTTCTAACTAGTAGTATAAGTAGGCAAAAAAGACTCTGCAAGTGTATAGAACAGTCGACATGCCGAAATCATTCTTTCTTCCATCGTTTTTTACGCTTTGGGGATTTCAATTAACTCGATACTGGCTGTGCCTGTCGTTGTTGTTGTTGTTTGTTTGTTTGTAAAACAATTGAAAAACTTTATTTGGGATACACATCGCATACATTACAAATATGGTATATATCGTCGTTTGATAAACTATCATACAAGGGGCATAAATAGAAAACAAAATAGAGCGAAGATTACAAAAAACCACTTAAGATTATACAATCATATTTACACACACACACGCTCGCATACACACTCACGCACTCACAGACACTTGTGCGTCTCTTTCGATTTCCAAAAACAATATTAATATTTATAATTTTCAGGGGGGGATTATAAACTTAAAACAAAATACTGCATTTAAGTCGTAGCAAGCAAAACAGAATCCCTTAATGAATTTGTTTGGCCACAAAGGCAGCGAGGCGAGATTGATGCTGAGGACTCTGCCACCTTTGGGGGCAACAAATTGTACATTGCACATTGTAATAACTAATTTCCTGAATTTGTTTTAACTTTGTTTAAGTATTACTTATGTTATAGGTAGGAATGAATATTGAATATTGACGCTGAATAAAACAGAGAGGAGAAATCCAAATTGTATGTGAAATAAGTAAACGCAACTTGTTGCTGTTGTTGTTGTTGTTGCTGCCTAATCGGCGCTGGCATTGATTGTGATTGTCTTGCCCTTGGGATCATCGAAGCGATCCATTGTCTTGATGTCCATCATCCAGCAGAGGCCAAGGAAAACGATCACCAGCAGAATGACGAGCACAAACAGACCCATCAATATGCCGGGCGTAACGAAGCCAACGCAATCCCAGGAGTCGCCAAAAACGAATCCCTCCTTCACCTTGGCATCAAACGGTGCCTGCAGTTGCAATGAGCTCCATGACAGCTGGTTGACGGCACCGTTAACCGTTGCCGAGTACCAGGTATTGTTGCCACAGGCATAAGAGAAGGTAGTGGGTGCATTGACGCCGGGTGTGCGCAGCACTGTGCCGCCGTATTTGGCATTGGTTAGCGTAAAGTAACCATCAGAGCTACTATAGGTAATGTCAAAGGTAATGGGCTCCTTATCGGTTGTAAGGCTAACACCAAACTTGGTGTTGGGCGTGGTCGAGTTGGTGATTGCCATGGCGGCAACCTTAACTTCATCGCCATTGTAGCTAACCTTAGTGAAGGTGATTTGAAATTGATTGCTCTGTATGAAACGGTATCCTTGCACCTCCGATGCAGCCCAACGGCGCAGACGACGCTGCACGACGGGAGCACTAGCTGGCGCGGCCATGTACAGATAAGCCACATTGCTGCAGTCCACACTCTTGCTGATAGCAGCTATAGCCGAGTCTGTTTACACACACGCACACACACGAACAAAGAAGAGAATTAGTTTCAGTTGAAGGGGGCAACTGTTACCGCGCTTACCATGTGACTGCAATGCGGCAGCGCGTGTCTCGGCCACATCTTCGAAGGAGACAAAGACTGCAGCACCGACTTCGCACTGAATGGGATTGGCCAATTGGCCCTGGGCATCGATACTGTTGTGCTCACGCTTCTGGGCCGCAGCACGCAGTGCCTCGGATGGATTCTCAACGCTGGTGTAGTACGTCTTGGGGCTTACGTCTTGCAACTGGGCGTAGCAGGACTGGGCTTCAGCATTTGAGCAGAGGAAGTCCTTGTTGCTCAGCTAGAAATTCATACATTGATATTCATATGTTTTATGCACGTAACAAGTCGCGACTGCGTTTACTTACGCCATTCTCCACGAAGGCCACGACCATGTGATCTTTCAGCAACGTCGCCAGCTGGTCCTCAAACTCCGCTTGCGGCACTGTGCGCAGCGATGGCTGTGCGGGGCTGCACGGAACACATTACGTTGTATATAGTGAAATTAGTTGTATATTATTTGTAAACCCACCTGTTGGCACCCCATAGAAAGACGGGCGTTTGCTCGGCCAAGGCGACTCCAATGACGCACAACTCAATCAGCGATTTCCACAACATTTCGTTGCCTTTATCGCTTTGTGGACGTACTGCGTTGTTGTGAACAAAACAAAACAAAAGTTCAATCAATTAACAAACATAATTAAACACAAAATGTTAATGAAACCAACCAAAAATTAACAAAAACTACAAACGAAAAATGTGAAAAAGTTTTCGCTTTGCACAGTCCGACGTCGATTTACGCTGTCAGAGTGAAAAACTTTTCATATGACAGGTCATGTGATGGCCGACCAGCTGACCGATTGCGGGTGCGATAAATCGATATTGCATTCGATAAGCGTGACAGTCACAGTGAAGTAGTTGTTAAATGTGTGGTCACATTGCAGAGAGATATTGACCAACACTGAATCATATAAACCCATGGCGTAATTTATCGATAGGTCTGCTCGAAATTTTAAATAAATATATTGAAAGTATTTATTTATTGCCTTAAACTTATAACCTTATTAAAATAAGTAGTTCAGTTTTAAACTTGTTGAAATGGAAGGGATGCATTTTATATGTTTGTACTTTTCTAAAATGATTGGACTTTTCGGACCATGAAGTACATATTTAGTATCGATATTCCTTATATTGGAAAATGTATCGATAGTGTCTTGTATGCATATTTTGTACAACACTAACGGCATCCAAAAATATTTATCGGTTGAACAAACCAGGTTTTTTATCCACGAAAATAAAATTGAAAGAGAGGGTTAAATGAGCTAGGAATACTTTAATTTCCTGCCTTGAAGTTGTGCGGCAATGTAGGACCTGACAAGGAAAAAGCATGCGACCCCGACGCCGCTGGCATCGGCGGATGCGGCGTACAATTGAGAAAATCTATCGGCTGAAGATGCAGTCAAGGCGTAAAGTGGTGCTGTTAGCGGTATTTGGGGGTCTCTGTGTGATATTCTGGCTGGTCGGGCAACATTTCCTTGCGGCTAGCGACAGTCACGAAACAAGTGCAGGCTATAAGGACTACAAGGGATGTGCCGCAATCGATGCGGTTTACACGTGGGTGAACGGAACAGACTCGGATTTCATAGAGTCCATAAGGCGCTACGATGCTGGCTATGATCCATCGCGTTTCGACGATAAGAATGAGTTGAAATATTCATTGCGCTCGCTGGAGAAGCACGCAAACTGGATACGTCATGTGTATATAGTCACAAATGGCCAGATACCCAGCTGGTTGGATCTCAACTATGAACGCGTGTCGGTGGTGCCACACGAGCTGTTGGCACCGGATCCAAAGCAGCTGCCCACATTTTCGAGCGCAGCCATTGAGACCTTTCTACATCGCATACCAAAGCTATCGAAACGTTTCCTCTATCTAAACGATGACATCTTTCTAGGAGCACCGCTCTACCCAGAGGATCTGTACACAGAAGCCGAGGGAGTGCGGGTTTATCAGGCATGGATGGTGCCCGACTGTGCACTGGATTGTCCGTGGACGTACATAGGCGATGGTGCCTGTGATCGGCACTGCAACATCGATGCATGCCAGTTCGATGGCGGCGACTGTACCGGTGAGAGTGCAACCATAAATCCTGCTGACGGTCACGAAGAGCTGCTGCACGACATGGCAGTGCCACAGGCGCCTGCTCCGCATGCGGCCGTTTACAAGTTCCCCAACATGGGACTGCAGAAGCTCTTCAAACGGAGCTCGAGCAACTTCAAGGAAATGATGCGCCATAAAAATGTCTCCACGCTACATGAATTGCGTCGCATTGTTGAGCGCTTCAACAAGGATAAACTGAAATCGCTTAATGTAGAGCAGGATGCAAGTAACATCATTGGCAGCAGCACCACCTCCCCCTCTGGCCAACTGCTGCACAAGGAGGACTTCAAATCCTCGACAGACATTTACTCACACTCGCTAATTGCCACCAACATGCTGCTGAATCGCGTGTACGGCTTCAAGGCGCGCCATGTGCTGGCCCATGTGGGATTCCTTATCGAACGGGACATTGCCGAGGCTATGCAGCAGCGCTTCCAGCAGCAGGTGCAACAGACGGCACACCAGCGCTTCCGTGCTGCCAGCGACTTGCAGTTCGCATTCGCCTACTACTCCTTCCTAATGAGTGAGACGCACACGAAGAGTGTGGAGGAGATCTTCGATGAGTTCGATACAGACGGTTCGGGTACATGGTCGGACCGTGAGGTGCGCACATGTCTGACCCGCATCTATCCGCCGCCACTGGACTGGTCGGCCATGCGCTTCTTCGAGGAGGTTGTGCAGAACTGCACCATCAGCCTGGGCATGAATGGCAGGGCCAAAGAACAAGTTGTACACTCGACGCTGGTCTACGAGCGCTACGAGGACTCCAATTTGGTGAGTACTCTGGCCCAGATCTCTTCTCTGTTAGTACTTATTGTGCACTCTCTCTTTCTCTCCCCCACTCAGCCAACCATCACACGTGAACTGGTCTGCCGTTGCCCGCTGCTGGCCGAGGCTCTCAGTGCCAACTTCGGTGTGCGTGCCACATATCACTACCATGTCAGTCCCAAGCGTGCCTCCCACAGCAACTTCATGATGCTCACATCGAACATAACTGAAGTAGTCGAGGCGCTCGATCGCATGCGCCGCAATCCACGCAAATTCAATTGCATCAACGATAATCTGGATCCCAAGCGTAGCGAGGATAACCAACTGGTGCGGCATCTGCTCGAGGATTTCTATTTGTCCTTCTTCCCGCGACGCAGCAAGTTTGAACTTCCTCCGCAGTATCGCAATCGTTATGTCTCCTGGAATGACTATCAGCGCTGGCGGCGTCGCAAGCGCGCCGTACTCGTTGTGGGCTATGGCGTCAGCCTTCTTCTAGTCATCTTTCTGGTGAGCTTGCTGTGCCAGCACAAGGCAAAGATTGTGCGACGCTGTGTACAGCGTCTGTAGAGTAGGAACACTTCGGTTGAGAGTTGTGATAAGCTTTGTAACCCTGAGATATGCGCATTGTGGAGAATCTAGTTATTATATTTAATCTAGATATAGTCTTTATATGTAGATGAAGGTTCTAAGAGGCTGCAGATGTTTTAACGACTAAATAATAAAACGGAATTTGAAACTGAACTTCGAGAGAATTGTGTGCTTGGCTTATGAGTTCGTTTATTGGTACGAAAAGTGTACGAAAACCGTATTTACATAGCAGTGTAAACATGCTACAATAGTTCTAGACTAACTAGTGTACAGATACAATTGTTGTTTGTATATATACATATATATAGTTCGGCACTTAAAACAAGGAGACTCTTCTCAGACAAACGCACAACAAGGGCACAAATCAAGTATTGTATATAAAACTGTTAACTTCTACTTCTGCCGGCCTTATATACACGCACGCACATACTATAAATATCGTGTACGATCTGTTAGAATTATAAAAGGTTTCGTTATCGTTAATTGAAAATAAAAAGTGCATATAATGTATGTATATCATAGATTGTTGGTTTGAAAAACATGTGATATGCAGAAAGCACAATCTAACTTATGAATAGGTTTCTATAATATGTTGGTGGGTGTAGTTCTTCTTGTTGTTGTTGCTGTTGTTGTTGAACGTAAACAAGGCAATTCACAATTGGCCCGCATTGCCGGTCAACAGACACTATATATATACATATGATAACATTAAATTCCATTTTGATTAAAATTAAACTGCTGCCTGATGCTATTCAATGCGTATGCGGGTAGCAGAGCGGCGCAGTGTGGAGAATTCCTTGACAACCAGACGCATTAGCAGCACCATGGCAATGATATCGGCTATGATGAGCATATAGAAGACATTCTGCCAACTGTGGCTGGAGATGAAGCCAGCCAAGAGGGGCCCCACAGCTGCCCCAATCGATCCCGTGCCATCGATAATGGCCGTCACAGTGGCCAGAGCATTTGAGTTGCCCTCCAATGAGCTGTGCTGACCCAGTTCGGCGCTCACTGAGGTCGTTATCAACGCATATGGTCCGTTCACAAAGATGCCCACAATGATGAGCAGCAAGACGCTAATTGTCACCGACAATGCGCCGTATTGTTGGTACATTAACAGCTAAAAAAAGAGCATTGAGAGAGTAAATATTGTTGAACTTAATTCACAAAGTGTTTCCACAACTTACAATGGGTGAGGCAAAAAACAACATAACGGTGCAAACAGTTGCTGACATCCCTGTCAGATCTGATAGATAGCCAGCGGCAATGGCGCCCAAGATGCCGCCCACATCGAAGAGCGTTGAGAGATCTGCAGAGTATGTAGGTCCCAGTGTGCCTGCAGAGAAAGAAAATGCATGTGATAAACTAAACAGACACCTTTAAATCGGCAAACTCACTGGAAGACTGTATGTAGAGTGGCAGCCAGTACATGAAGGTGTAGCTGACCAGCTTGGTGAAGAAGAGACACAGTGAGAACTCCATTACGCCGGGAATGTAGAGTGCATCGATCAGGCTGATGGGTTGTCCATGTGTCGAGTGTGCTCTGGCAGTTTGTGGACGTGCTAGGATAGGTGTGCGTTCTGTGGGCGCAGGACGATAGCTAATCTGATCCTGCAGAGAGAAATGTATTCGGATTAAAGAAATCTCATTGAGTATTCAACGGGTAGACACACATAGAAAGCAATAGCAGGAGGCGCATAAACGACACGGGAAGAAGTTGAGCTCAACATGCACTTACGGTTTGGAGTTTCGCATACTTGGAGTTGGCATTAAACTGCGCAAACATATGGCAAAGGTTTTATGATGCTTGCGGGGATTGAGGGAATTGAAATGGCATTAGGAACAGAAGGCCAATACTTACTGCTTCGGAACGACGCGCCTGCTCTTCATCGTCATCTGCGTCAGATTCGTTGGACACGCGACGCTCGTGTGTGTTGTGGTCTGGATGGCAGCCAACAATTTCGGGCTGATCGACGAGGAATAGAAAGAGTAGAAAGCCAACTCCTCCAATGATAAAGCCAGGCACTACAAAGGATAGCGCCCAGTCGGTTTCCACATAATGTGCCGCAATCAGTGTGCCCAGAATGTTGCCAATCGAGGTGTGACTGTTCCAAATGCCAAAGATCAGGCCACGCTTCTTTTTGCCAAACCAACGGCCGACCAGCGTGACCACGCCTGGCCAACCGGTGGTCTGGAATATGCCAGCAAAGATCTGTACAAATATGAAGTAGCTTAGACTGTGTATATGCGATGTGCGTGCCACGCCAAACATGTAGGTGAAAATGCCAGTCATGATCATGCCAATGGACAGAAAGTAGCGCAGTGACACGCGCTCCGCTATGAAGCCGGAGGCGAACATGGCAATAGCGTAGGAGAAGAGAAACGCTGAGTCTAGCATGCCAAAGAGGGTTTTCGAATCGGGTCCATCTGCAGAACAATGATGGGGGTTAGTTATTTGAATGAACCCACATTTAATAAGAGATTAACATACCAAAGGGTGCATAACCGCAATCGCCGCCTTCATGTAGCTTTGCCTGCGAGTTTGAGCAGTTACCATGAAGCACCGACTTGACCACAGAGATGGGTTTGCGGGACATGTGATAGCAGGCGTAGGCGAGGAATGTCAAGACAATGATTGACATTTTGTAGCTGCAATTCAGAAAGGGGGAATCAACTAAGTACTTTAGTACTTTCTTATATGGTTGCTTAACTTACCATAGTTCTTTGCGCGCATGGAAACGCGGACAGTGCCGCGAGAGACTCTGCAGGACACGTATTCCGATGGGTATATCATTGTAGTTGTTACTCATTTTGCGCGTTCGCGACGCTGGCGGTCTCATCTACTGGCGGCAAGGAGTGGAGCAGCGTGTAGCTACTTTGAATACGAGTCTGCAAAAAGGTCACAAAGCATGAGATAACGAGCAGGTAGGTAGGTGCATACAAATGTACATCAACAGGTAGCAGTCACTGTAGCCGAAGCCACTGAAGATATCTTGTGCGGTTTTCGAGAGCGAAGGCGGTCGACTAGTTTAGAGTTTCCTCTAAAGTTGCGAGTGAAAAATATATATATAATGTATATTCGCCCTTATCGCAGTTTGGTATATTCGCATACACATGCAATTACACGCACACACACCCGTGCATACAGACAGACATGTTTTGATATTCACGAACAAACATATGTTGACAGTGTCAGCAGAAAACTAAATGCTCAAAGTATCTGAATCATCGCCGGCGGATAGCGATACCAGTATTTGTTCTGTTTCTTTTTTGTTGCTAATTATGAATGTGACTTTTGTTGCGCTGGCAATTAATGAAAACTTAAAAAAATGCAACGTAGTTTGTTTGATATTCAGTTAGCTCTTTGTTTGTTGTTAGTGCGGCTCGCTGGGCCTCGTCTATGTGAGACAATAGTTAGTGCCATTGAATGCGTGCTGAGCGCAATGTTTTTTAACTACAATTTTAAATCGATTAGTGTTTTATTTATTCACCGTACCGTTAAATGAACATTAAACAAATAAACAACAATGAACCGTAACACATCTAAGCACTTCGTTTGCCACTGCTGTTATACTCAAAATGGCACTGTTAGTTTTTGTTGACTCAGCTGTTAGCAGCGATAGCATTTTATACCCTTAGCGAAAGTTGGAAGACTTTTTAAAGGCGTATGTAATATATTTATATTTATTATATTCAAAATATTTATAAAATTCACATTAATTAATATGTAAAATATGCGAGTAAATTGCAATGATCTCGTTCATACGTTTACTTGCTGAACTATGACAACAGACTGTTAACCTTACCATTATGCCGCTGTTAATGTTATAATCGTCTATCGATTGTTGTTTACCAGGGTGTCGTGCATAATTTTAATCGCGCCTTAATTTAAAATGAAACGCTGCACGTGCAACAATTGCAATAACTTTGAAAATATCATAACAGAAACGTCTCATGAGCTTGTGTTTACTTTGACAACTCAGTTATTGTGCTTCCCGCAATTTGTTGAGATCATGCGCCCAATTACGACGCGGACACGCGACTGGACGAGCTAACAAAGTATTAGTCAGCTGTGTTTGCTGAGACAACACGGTGCAAGTCAAGAGAGGAACTGCAACACATGACACGACAATATCCCTCCAATATCTCAGGTCAGACAGAAAAATGCTTTGATTCTCGCCTGCACTTGGAGACTTGTTAATTTAGCTAGAAGTATTGCAGCTTGTAATGTGTGAAATGTAATGTGAGTAATTAGAACAGTTCGAGGTGCTAATTAGCGCTAGCTGCAAAACAAATCCACATTTGTATAAAAGCCATTGTCCGACCCAAGCCAGAGCACACTCCAAGCAACGCAGTCAACCAGCTTACAGAGCCAGCATTCAAGAGAAATAACTTCCAACAGCAACCACAATACAAAAGACGTACAAAATGCATTTTAATAAGGTGAGCTCACAGCAATAAAGGCAACAAACAGTGCTAAACTTTACGCTAATATACTTTTTTTAATTGGTAGATTTGGCAATTCTTGGCGTGCTTTATTACACTGCAGTTGACGTGCTGCACCTTGGCCCGTTCCATTGAACAGATCAGCTCGCAGAACCAAAGACTAAGCATAGCAGAGACTGAAACAGTGACGGATGTACAAAGTGATGCCCTCTCAAATCTCTACAGATATGAGCGTACACTGAGCAGATTGCGCCGCGCACTTGTCGAGTTGGAATATGAAGAGGCTGCCGATGATATGGAGCTAGCCGAGATTAATGTATTCCGTCCACTGTTTCGTTATCGCGCCGAGATCGCCCGCCAAGTAAAGAATCCACGTCAACAGCAACAACAGTTCGGTTAGAATCGAACCAGCTTGAGTCTTCTATATGTCTTAGTTGTAGTTGCTCATTCCGCATCATCATCAGCTTCATTCGTTTTATACCAAATGCCTAACTTATAAAGAATACCAATAAATGATAGAGAAAAGAAAACAGCTTGGGATACGATTATTT
This sequence comes from Zaprionus nigranus, assembly GCA_018903425.1. NCBI lineage: Eukaryota > Metazoa > Arthropoda > Insecta > Diptera > Drosophilidae > Zaprionus > Zaprionus nigranus. The sequence goes on from JAEIGD010000010.1 coordinate 2,197,205, forward strand.
AACATTTAAATACATAGTTTATTATATTATTTTTATAGTACAGATGCGCACGTGATTAATCTTATATACAAACACACACACATATAAAGTCGCCTCTAATTAAATAGTTAAATATAGTTTGTATAGTACATATATATTTGAATATATATATATTGTTTGTTGCCCAGCCACGTGCAAGCCGAGACTCGCGCTGGATAAACCCTCAAATTCCTTACATTGCAATGGAGCTCCATATGGGACTAGACTCTTCTATATATACACATACATAATTATTTCAAAATCGGAAGACACAAAGAAAACAAAGAGACTGAACGGATCGGTTAATATATGTACTATATATTATGCTCTATGCTATACCTTTGCTAACTAGCTTTTTCTTCTTTACCGACCTGTATGAGACTACAAAGTACACTAAAGTTTCTACACTACGCTACACATTCATACTCGTATTCGTATGTAAATCTTATAAAAGAGGGTTGCGGGTACTCGAATACGCATACACATTCATATGTAAATAGTTCATCTCTGCTAAACAGTTTATGGGAAAATATCTCTTGCTTGAAGCTTAGAAAAGTTTCTCGACAATTATCTAAGTAGATTTTAGTACGTAATGTGTTGCTCTAAAGTTTCCAACACTAGTTAAAGTTTTAGTTAAGTTATAAGTTATAGTTTAGTTAAAGTTTAAGTTTTTGTTGCTTGGTTCCATAAAGTTGCCGTGTTTGCTTAACTCGTTTTTGTTTTTACATTAAATTTGATTTAATTTTTGATTATCAGGCTTTAGATACACATTTTAAGGATATTTTGTTTCTGTTTGTTTGTAACGGTAATCGAAATATCGAAACCTGTTTACCTTTTAACTGGTTCTGTTTTTTAGGGACTTTTTATAAATATACACATACTGTTTGTTGGGATTAAACATATATCAAATACAATAATTACAATAGCTATAAATATGTATAGTACGATTAAATATTTTTCATTCATTTTTTGGTGTTTAACTCCGTTCCCTCTCTCTTTCTTTTCTTAGCTTAGAGCACCTGGAGATTCTCACAGTGCTTGAACTTGGAGTCCTCCTTGCCCAGTATCCAGGTGAGCATCTGTCGCGCCTTCATGCTGGCCAGCATCACGCTGCGACTCTTGTACCAATGTGCCGGCGAGCTGCCATCCCGAGGACCCTGCAATCGATACCATAGTTCATATTTAGCAAGTTCGACAGCAAGTTTCTCTTGAGGCTCAGGGTAAGTAAGTACGAGAACATCTCCATTGTTCGTTGGGTTAGTTTGTATGGATGGACAGAGCAAAATGCTCGGGCAATAACAAACAAACAGTGGCAAACAAAACAAAGGAAGGCAAAACGAAAACAGCAAAGGAAAATAAAGAAATGCATGTGGTATATAAAAGGTAAACGGTAAATGTAAAATGGTATAAACAATTTGATAGTTTTTCACTGAATTCGAGCACTTGACACATTTCCGCTTTGGCAATCGACTGCAATATGCAAATTCTGGCAAAAGTTCAAAGTAGGGGTCTGGCAGGGGAGGATGTGTGGAGGAGTCTTGGCCTCCAGTTGAAAGATGTAAATACAACGAGGACTGTTTCTATCAAAAAACACTTAACAATCAATGGAATTGAAACATGCAACAGAGGGGGAGGTGGTTAGAAGTGGAGGAGGGGGGGGGAGCAACTCAAGTCACCTTAAGTCAATGGTCTCGACTTTTACTTACCGCATTGTCGGCCTTAAGATCAGTCAGGGTCAGACATTTATCTGTCTCTACAGTCTCTACGTGCTTGTCTTTGTTATCTTTAAATTTTGATTTGTCTTTCGACTTTTTCGGATTCAGCTGCGAAAGCGATTGTACGATAGATTACACACAGAATACACAGATAATGAGTAGAGTAGAAGGTGAAGATGTAGATGAAGTCGAAGATGATGATGATGATGATGAGCAACCAAACAACCAACACCAACTAACTGGAACTGGAGCTAAGTACCATCAACACTAAGACACAAATCCGCTCTCCCTCTACCTCTCTCTTTATCCCACTCTCGTTCTCACTTTCTCTCTCTCTCACCTGTAGTAGATTTTGATCCTTCTTCAGCCGGATCTGTGTAAGCGTGCCTGCGAGCAGTTCATCACAGTTATGATTGATGCCCACGGATACCTCAATGAACTTGGCACCAAAGGTGCAGGCAACACATTTACCATCTAATCAGGAAGTAGAGTACAGTGTGTTAAGGACATGATGGCCTCCAGTCAGGCAAACTGAACTTACCCTGTGCGGAGACAGCGCGTGATCTGGCTAAATCAATTTTGTTGGCCACCAGTATAGTTGGTCGATGGCGCAACAGATCCATGTCCTGTAGTCGTGACAGAATGTGCTTGGCCCGTGTGAAGGACTCCTTGTCGATGCAGGAATAGACCACGAGAAATGCATCTGCCTGTTCTAGTTCCTCCTGTGCAGATGAGTTTTACAGTTTAGAGATGTGTTGAGTTTAGAGAATGTTTTGTGCAAAGCATCGTTAATTAAAGTGAGAAATTAAAAGTTGCAGAATGTATACAGAGTGTCCTGCTCGGCCAGGACGCGCGACGTTTGTGTACGGCTTTTGTGCTTTTCTTGCTTCGCTCGTAAAAATTAAAATTATGGCCACTTTGCGCCATAACGACCAACAAAGTTGCGCAGCCCAGGCCAGCAAGGTTCAGCCCGAGCTGCAGCTTCATTTTCTTCCTCTCCCTCTCTCTCTATCTCTGCCTATCTCTCTCTTCTTCTCAATCTGTATCTGTGTATCTTGTATCCTGCATCCTGCCCAGCCATGGCGCATAAAAAAGTGCACGGCAACGTTTAATGATAGCAAGGTTGACTGCAGATACTTTCATTTTTATAGGCGCTGAAATTAACAACCTCTCCGGCATCCTCAGGAAGTCCAAGGAGCGCCGCCTTCACTTCTGGCCACTCAACTCACTCTCTAGTTATTTAAATTATGCTACAATCTGCTGCAAGGTTGCTCTGCATTTTGCACGAGCCTGTTCTCTATTTCGATTGCAAAGGGAACGTTGTGGAATTGAATACGATACACTAATGAATTTGTTATTTTAAGAGAATGAAACACTTAGCAGAAACAGTTAATTGTCTGAATTTCATTAGGGTATATATGGAATGGTACACTGAGTATTATGAATCCCTAAATATCTTCAGGTATAACTTTTCTAGAAATGCTTTGGAATTTACAACGATTTATTTGGCTGTGCATTGCTGAGCTCTTCAGACTGTACTGTTATCAAGAAATAAATGTATATTTTTATATCGATAACTTATCGATAAACCAAAACTACTCCCACTTCATGCTCAACACAAATTATGTCATCATTTTCCACTTCTGTTTCACTTGCAGATTAAGCCAAGTCCATAAACTGTTGTTGTTGTTCTAGGGGGCGTTGTACGTGTGGGCGTGGCGGAAGTGACGCTGCAGTTTATTAGCACGGGCAACATTTTTTGTATTTTCTTTTTTTTTTGGTTACTTTCTCGGCTAAAAAGCAACCATAAAGCAACGCCAAGCGCATCCGGCATTTTGGCAGCGATTTACGATTGTAGAATGCACGAAACACACACACACAACAGGTATGTGTGTGCTTGTGTGTGTTTGCGTTAAGGTGTTTATGATTGACGGCCATGCTTGTGTGCATTCGCCTCAAAGTTGGCGAACAGAAATTTGTGGCTTGTTTTCTGTTCTTCGTTCCGTTCTCGCTTGATTATTTGTTCTTTCAACTTTAAACTTTTGCTTGAACGCAACGCTTTAATACGCTTTGCTTTGTCCGGAATGTATAAATTGTTTCCTTTTGTTTGTCAACGCAGCTACCCCGGCTTCCCCACTCTCTCGCACACTCTCCTCCCTTCTCTCCCTCTGCCTTTTCTCACTCTGTCTGTGCCACAATCTTCGCCTTAATCATCGCCATTATTGTTTGCGTCGACGACCCGCGCTGACACCCTTCCTTTAAATACTCTCTCCTCAGTATCCATTCTCTTTCCCTCCCCTCCCCGGTCTTTTCTTGCTACCCTTTCCATTGCCCCTGTTGGTCTTCTTGCTGGTCATTTGGCATTTGGCCAGCAATTTGGCATTTCGATTGCATGTTTATTGCCGTTCTGCTTGCTCTTCTTGTTATTCCTCATGCTCCGTCTTCTTCTTCTTCTTTTGCTGCTGCTTCTTGTGCTTCTTGCCAATGTAGTTATTGCAAAAATTGCTCAGCATTTGTTATTTTAGCCATTTCGCATACCCTAAATACAAATCGGGCCAGCTGTAGCGCATTTGTTTATCAATTTCGAATCACTTGAATCGCTTTTTCATCTGTTGTCCTTCGTGGTCACTTGACTTGGTTTTATTGGTCCCCTTTCCAGAGTGGCTTACGCATGCAACAATAAGTGTTACACTGTGCTACATGCGAAGTGGGGGTTTGTGGGTTGTGGGATATTTAAGACTACGGTAACTCCTTTTCTTTTTACTTGTTGTTACTTTTGTAAAGTTGAAAGACTCTCAGGTTGGATTATCTTCTCTTTTTCTCTCTCCCTTTCCCTCTCTCTCCCTCTCTCTCTCTCTTTCTCTGTCTTCTTCTCCTACTACTTCTACATTTAACTAAAGGTATCCTAACTATGGTAACTACAGGTATATGCTAGTTGCATACCTTGTTCACTTACTTTCTTCTCTCCCTTTTCTACTTCTCACTTTTTTTCCTTACTGGCTGCGACCATAGTCGCCTCTGCTGCCTTCGCTTTGAATTTGCAGCACAAAACGCGCTCGTAATTAACGGTACTTGAGTATGCAGGCAGCGTCGGAAGGTGCTGCTTGCCGCAAACTGTGGCAGCCAGTTCGCTTTGTGCAACTTGCAGTTTCGCAAGAGTTTTCTCGATTAGGTTAGCCAGGCAAAGTAAGGGAAAGAGAGAGGAAGAAGTGGGAGTCGCCCTTCCGCCCCTTGATTTTTTGGACTTCCAAACTTGATTTCATGCAACAAAATGTTGTGGCCTAATTAGTGGCACAGTGGCAAAGTTTACTTGTGCACAGCTTGGCCAATTGTGTAATTAATTCAAGACAAAAAGGCCAAATGGCTGCCGAGTTGGTCAGCTGTGATAGACTCCCATTTATCTGCCCAGACAGTGGGCGTGGCATATTGTTTACTTGTCCCCATATAGTCGCAAAGTTAATAGTGTAATATTCAACAACAATTACAAGATGAGCAGACAAATTCCTTAGGCGAACATGTCGTATACGCAACGCAAATACAAATCTGCAAATCTCCAAAGCACAAGCTAATGTTCTTTACGTATGTGTGTTTGTTTTGTACACACACACACACACAGACACTTTGACAAATGATTCATTAGGGCCACTCTGGCTCTGGCCTGCTCCTGCTGCTTACTTACCTTGCTCTCCGTGTTGCCCGTGAGAAACTTCAGCTCCGATTCGATGCCATTCAAAATAATTGAAATGTTCTGCTCGGCCTCGTCGCACTCTGTGGAGGGGGTAAGGGAAAGGCAACCAGTTTAGACAAGACAGATGCCTCTGGCATTGAGGGCAACTTACCTGGTCCATCGTAGGCATTGATGCAGTCCGAGGTGCGAAACTGTGAGACGAGCGCCTGCTTGCCCACGCCTGCCGAGCCCAGCATCTCAACGCGGTAGAACTCCACGGGCTGCTGATGATTATCCTGGCCGGGTGCATCACAAAAGCCATTGTTGCTGCTGCCGCCGCCATTGTAGTTGCTGCCCAGGCCCAGGCTGCTGCCACCGCCGCCTCCGCCGTTCAGGCCGGCCATGGCATTGCGTGCATGCATTGGGCTCACGGGCGCGAGACTGTTGCTGCGCGAGCGACGCCTTCGGAAGGAGTCGCCGCGATTGATGATGCCTGCAAGAAGGAGGAAGAGAAACTGAGTGATAGAGAGAAAGAGGGAGATATATAGAACGTGGAATAAATACTTCTGGTGCAACTGTAGCATTGCGTTTTTGCCGCCTGCTGCACGCGGCGTATGCGTATGCAACCAGCTGCCGTGTGTTGCTCATACACCACGTTGCGCACGCTAAAATTACAGTTTCCTGCCACAGGGTGCTGCAGCAGCAGCAGTGCAAACAACAGCAACATGAATGGAACAACAATGCTTAATCTATCTTTTGTGCGCGCTACGTGCTCCACTTTCCCCTCCCCCCTACTCCCTTTGTACTGCCCTTGCCAGGCAGTTGGGCAAACATGCTGCGAGTTTTTGCGCCCTTCTAGCTGACGTAGTTTTTCTTTTCTTCTATGCTTGTTTTGACCGCGTTAAGAGCTTTGTGGGGTATTGTTTGGTGTATGATAGCGTGCATCTATATTCCTGTTCTGCATTAAGTTCAAAAGGGAAGGCTTTGTTCTGTTATCAGTCTAAGTTGTTCAGTTTAAAGTCGAAGTATTTAAGGTATATAGGGAATTTTTAATCTCATGATATTATTTGAATGAATATGTGTATTATATATACTAGATATGTTCCTGTTCTTCATTAAATTGGCTGGGGAAAATTTTTTTATTTCGATTAATCAAAGTTGTTCAATTAAAAGTCAGAACATTCAAGGTATAGATGAAATTTATATGCTTAGTGTATCATATATTAGAATATTTATTAGTTGCTTCGTAGTTGAATACCCAAACAGATTAAAGCTTACAGCGCATTGACCTGCTCACTATATTATATAACAGCTCTAGGAATTATAATGAATTAATCTACACAGAAGCCTATTAAAATCAATTGCCTCTGAACTTCTTACTTTGCTCAACTTTATGCAGAATCTTTCTAACCATTTATGCACTTTACTCCCTACTCTCCCTCTTTATCTTCCCAGGAACAGGCCTTGCATTGAAAAATTCATTAGTCGCAAGAGCTTTGCGATAATCTATATAATTCTGGCAGACAGCACATTGAGGTAGGCATTAGACAAGGCACAACGCAATATGCCAAGCGAATCGCAGTCGCAGTCGCACAATGCAATGAATAATGAAGACACAGACAGTTTATGATTTAATGCAGTTCTTAGCCTGCAATACAAAGTTATATATATATATATATATATATATAGACAGAGAGGGGAATTTATATAGACTTAATATATATTCACACAGTTCATAAACCCAACAACACGTTGCAGTTGAAATGTGAACAGCCTGTCAACTTTGTCGGCCGTCAATGGGTTAAGTGAAATGTGCAACAAATGTGCAACCAATTTGGCGGGTGTTTGTGTGTGTCTGCTTTGTGTGTGAGTGTGTTTGTGTGTCTAGTGTGTGTGTGTGTGTTTATGCGATTACATTTTGTGTACATTTAAATGTCATAAATAGATTTATGGCCTGTTTTATTGCATTTAGGCAACGCCTGTCGGAGATTTCGTTGATTTCGCTGATTTCTCATTTCTGCGATTTATCTGCCAATTTTTCTCTACTAATTTCCACAGCTCTTCCCCGCCGCATGCGGTCATTAATTGTGCAAATTGAATTAATTGCCAACATGACTATAAATATTTACATTTGTGTGTGTGTAGTTTCTGCAATTTGCATGTGAGCCAAAGTCATAGGAAAGCCATAAAAACGCTCGACTGGCCTGGCCTGGCCTGGTTTGCTTGCCAATCTATCGAAATAATTTCACAATTTTCATTTGAATTTTCCATAGGTGAAAACTGAAAGCAATAAAATGGAAAACAATTGTTTTGCCTGTATTGCTTGTGTGTTGCCTTTTGCCTATGGTTACAATAAATATTTGTGCGAATGCCGAATGTTTAATTTTAGACCGACAGAGAGAAGAGAGAGAGAGAGAGGGGGAATCATCAAGTATTCCATGATGTGCCTGAAATGGGCCAAGTTTATGGCCACCATAAGCGGACTGGCCTCAAAATGAACTGTTCGCCAGTGTAATCAAGTTGGCTAAAGAAATTCTACATAACTAATAACGTGGCTAAGGTAAACAATGTGGGAAGTAGGAAGAGAGGGAGAAGGAGGAAAGGAGAGTGCAATTATGTTTCTAGAATTCAACACTCATTACTTTGGCAGAACTAAATTTGCTCACGTGCAATGACATTATTGCTGTGGTTCTGTCTTTAGTTTGAATAGAAGTTTACGAATATATTTTATTATATTTAAGTCACTACATGCAGTATAAAGCTAAAAGGGCACAGATAACTTTCTCAATTATCAACAGTTTTGCTTGCATATTTGCATAGTTTTTTTTAGAGTTTTTATCTTTAGAGTTTTATATCTGTCTTTAGTTTGAATAGAAGTTTACGAGTATATTTTATTATATTTAAGTCACTAAATGCAGCATAAAGCTAAAAGCAGACAGTTAACTTTCTTAATTATCAACAGTTTTGCTTGCATATTTGCATAGTTTTTTTTTAGAGTTTTTTATCATTGTTTATTTGGGCATCAAACTAACATTACTTATCAGGAAAATCTATATTTTTCTTAACTTTTTCCATATGAGTACAACGTGTCATTAGTTGTCTTAAGCCTAGTCTTCTAACTCACATAACTTTATTATTAATCAACCATATTTACATTTGAAAAGTCATGCTCAACTTTGTTTTAAATTAAACAAGCAGAAACATTTTATTGATTTAGAAAAACATTTATGTTTTAATTTTTTCAATACCAAAATTTAAAATCATTGTTAAACATTCCTTATCATTTACTTGTACCGTAAATCGATCAAGCAAATCAAAATAAGCAATTAAATTTGTTCCCTAAAAGTTTTCAGTCAAATTTACAGAATGAACTCAAATTTAAATAAATTTCTCAGTTTATTTTTTGTGTATGCAGGGTATTTAACAGCAGTACAGACTTATCTTTAGCTGTAGCTACTGTTAATTTCAATTTTATTCTGCTGCTTCTCTTTTTAACGGCAACTCGTAATCTCAATCAGCGCAACAGTTGGTGAAGAAATGGTAAATGGTAAATCAATTGTTTTTCTTTCGCCTTTTGATGTGTGTGTGTCTTGTGTGAATTATTTTCTTTGCATTTTTCATTTCGTATTGTTTGAAATTGTTGCTCATAATGAATAACTGTTTAGTGGCGATAGAGAGGAGGGAAGGGAGAGAGGAAGAGAGGCGCATGAATCGTGATTTTTATTTGTCGATTGATTTAGAGATCGCCAAGTGTTGCACGAGTGTTTGCACATGTTGTTGACTGGCTGCGAGGGGAAGGAGAGGGGGAGAGGGATAAGAGAGAGAGAGGAGGAGGGAGGAGGAGAGGTAAGAGTAGGAGGAATAATAGGAATTGCTTAGGTTTTTCATTTTTTACGAGGGGCAATTGAACGCTTTCAAGGTTGCTGCGTGGCAGATTTTGCAGAGATTTCAATTCGGTTGTGCTATAAATAAAGTGCGGAGTAGTGAAGGGCAGAGGGGGAGGCATATACACACACACACATACAAAGAGAGAACAGTTGTGAACGGAACGTGCGTGGACCTTATTCAATTATAATTCAATTTACACAGCGCGCGTCATCATAACCAGCTGCAGTCCACACACAGAACCACTTCCACTTGAATCTGAAGCGCAGCACAATTACACACACTCCCACGCACTAGCCACACACTGCCCCACACACATATACACACACACACACAGCAACTGCGGCCGGTTTTGGTCAGAATTTCAATGAAATTTTCACTCCTGTCGCTTCATTGGCCCCGCCTGACGACTGACACACGCCACGCCATGCCAGCGTTGCCAATTAATCACACTGACACGCCCCTTGTCCCCACGCCCCCATTATAAATTAAATTTTCTTTAAATTTTCTTTTGGTTTACCCCGATTTTTCCAGTGCGTTGTGCGTTTTGTTTAAATGCAAACAGCAAACATAATTGATGGCTCTGCCTCGACTCGCCTCCTCGATTCGACAGTCGACAGCGTATTAAGTTTAATTAAATTTGTGCACATGACACAGCACGCGGCAGACACAGCCACAAGGACCGCAAAAGCACAAACACACACACACACACACACACACACATACATACAGGCAGTGGGATATACAGTGAGGCAGATAACTACTCGCACATGTAGCAGACATTTTCTTGCATTCGAAAGCAATTTAGTTGAGTAAACGCTGTGAAACTTCATTGAATTTTAATACGCGCTGCCATGCAGCCTGTCAGGCTGCCTGCTTCGTCTCTCGACAGTCAATTTAACATGTGTGAGTGAGGGAGGGGGGAGAGGGGCAGGGAGGCTGTATAACTGGTATACCCTGTGAAAAGACAAAGGCAAAGTGAAGCTGAAGCTGCGTTTGATTATGTTGTTGGGATGTGGCGTGTCGAGCACACAATGAAGATAACACAGACAAAGATACGATACAGACACACACATACATATATATACATTTATATATGTATGGTATAGATACATGACTAGGTTGCTGAACCCTGCCGCGAAACTAGTCGCAGTTGAGTGTGGCCTGTGGCTTGGCCAAAGTGATGATACTCCCCAAGAGCTGATTCTGTCTCTGTCCCCATCTGTCTCTGTCTATCTATGTGTGTGTGTGTGTGCGTGGTTGAACTTAAACACGTACTTAAGCGTTATATGCATTTATGCATACAAACACACATTGGTTTAGCTGCCATGCCACATTGCGTATGCGTAACAATAACGTGACTCAAATATAGAAACCTAAACGTTTGTTCTCTCTTCTAAGTGGCATTAAATGCCCAAGAAAACAACCTTTTAAAATCCCCTGAGTAAAAAATCATTTTAAGCCTAATGCGCTGTCGGCGCTGCCCGGTTTCCCTTCCCCCCCCCTTTCTTACTTATCCTTCCTGCCTCTGTGCCATTCTCTAATCTCTCTGGCTTTGTTGATTTTCCAATTTCAAAATTAATAAATGCCTTTTGTGGTGCTTCTTCTCCTTCTTCTTCTTCTTCTTCTTGTTCGACTTACCTCCTTTGGATGCACTAAATGTGCGCAGACGATCCACATCCTCGTCGTCGTCGTTCACTCTCAGGTGATGCATGTTCATTGTGGGCACGTCCAGAAAGGCGTTTGATTTTCTATGTCCTGCAGCGAGAGAAAAGCAGCAGCATCATTGAATTTAATTAATTTATCCTCACTGTGCAATTGCATTACAATTGATTTCAATTCATTTGTTGCCACAAGGGGCCTAATACCCTAGGCAACTGAGTGCTAAAGGGTATGCGCAGTTTCAGAGTGTGGTGAAGAAGGTAGAAGTAATGTGTGTTGATTGCTGCAAACTAGAGGTGTGTGTGCAGGGAAAAATACTGAACTTGGAGTGTATTCTATGCTGAGAGAGTATAGTACTGTTACTACCCTGTTCAGCTAGCAATATTATAGGGTATATTTAAACTGAATGTGCACTTATTGAAGACTTGCAGCAGTCTTAGTGGATTTGAGTTTGTATAGAAGAAGTATTAGTAGAAGAAGTTGCTTACCTTCTTTATAACTCCTATTAAGGGGTATCTACTAGTCTAATACCTTCTAAGTAATGCTCATATTGCAATCAGGCATGTTCTAATTTGCTTTTATCTCTTTTAACTGTGCTACTTGCAATTATGGTATATGGAAGCCTAAATTGAATTCAAGACTTGAAGCAGATAACTTAAGTTAGAGTTGGAATAGAAGAAGTAACCTCCTTACAGCTGTTGTTTAATGAGTAACTACTAGTCTACTATATACTAAGTTAAGGTTAAAATGCAACTAGGCAAGTTTCTATTGCACTTCTAGCTCTTTTATACATTAAATATGTAGTTGAACTACTTGCAAGCAAGTTTCCCTTTTGAAGCGTAGTTGCTCGCTTTATAGCACCTTTTAGGGGGTATCTACTAGTCCAATACCTTCTTATCTCTACTCAAACTGCAACTAGGCAATTTTTAAACCACTTCTATCTCTGCTAACTGCACAACTGGCGTTATTAGGGCAGCCTAAATTGACTTAAAGCAAATTTATGGCAACTTGCTATAAATCTTGTGTTTAAGAAAGAAACTAACGGCATATGCTGCGCTACAGATAATTAGCAGCGACCTTACTGTGCTGCTGATCTATTATGTGCCTTAATAAACTATTATAACACAACAGGGGGTGTGGCTGCCCCTGCTGCGACCATTGAGGGCCAATTGGGAAGTTTTTAGTTCGCGGCCGCGTTGCAATTTGGCTAAGAGCTTAAGCCCGCTTTATGTGGCATTAAACGGGCTACAGCTTGACTAATTTGTGGCAGCAATACTTTGATGACCTGCCATTAAAAACGGGGCAGTGGCAAACTTACCGTGTGGCTGCGGCCTGCGCTGCGAGAGCTTGCGACGCTGTGGCGGCGTCTCAGTCTCGCTGAGACGCGGCTCGCTGGTGCAGTAGGGGCGTGTCTCCTGCAGCGTGTGTTGTTGTTGCTGCTGCTGCTGTTGTGCCTGAGTGCGACGGCGAACCTGCAATGAGGAGAGAGAAGAAAGAGAGTGTGTGAGAGAGAGAGAGAGGAGGTTGCAGTCAGTGCAGTGTTGAAGGCAAAGGCCACACAGGGCGTATACGTAATCGTGTAATCGCTGACAAACGGGGGCCACAAAGTCGCCGTCATCAATCAAGGGCGAAGCAGCAAAGACGCCAGACTGAAGGCAGATGCTGCTGCTCTATCGATATATCCTCGACTATAGCCGACGCTTATCGGGCGCTTGATTTATGCACTGTCGCAGCGCGCAGCTGAAGAAATTAAATTGCAAAATGTCGAACACAAATCAAATTGCAAAGGGGAGTAGAGGAAGGGGGGGGAGGGAATTACAGCTCAAACAAAAATGTCAAGGCTTAATGTGTAAAGAGTGAGGGGGGAGGGGAGTGCAGGGGCTGCCACTCAAATGGCAATCAGCGATGCGTTTGTTTTCTAGCACCTAACTAAATCCACGACGGGATGTGCCTGTGTCCGTGCCCGTGCCTGGCCCTGGCAACGTGTCGACGACAGCGCAGCACACAAACTCATTTAAGCACCTGTCTCTATCTCTTTCCCTCCCCCTGCCCCCCCTACTTCCTTCTTTATGCGACACATGTGTAGGGAGTGAAGGGGGGAGTGTGCATGCAACTTTGTTAGCAGCTTCCGCCTGTCGAGTGCTCAATACCAGTGCAAAGTCCTGCACAGGCCTAAGTCCCTCTGCTCCTTGTCTACCCTCTCACCTCCCTCTTGCCTGCTGTGCCTCACTTTGTGGCTTTCACACCAGGCAGGCAGGCCAGGCCGGAAGCGTTTCTTACGACGTGCTGGCATCAGCTGTCAAGTGGCCACAGGATTTGGGGCAAGCTGCCATTGAGGCAGCTCCCTGCCTGCCACTGCCTGCCTGCCCTGGTCAGCCATTAGCTGTGCGCTGTCTGTTTATTTAGTGGCCAATGCCTTGCGCCTTTTTATGGCGCCCACAAGTCACAGAGAGATTGAGGAAGGGAGGGAGAGGGAGGCTGTGGCTTCGCGTGACCCGTAATTGCTGCTCTTGTGGCATATTTGAATGTGGATTTACTTTCAGACTTAATCAAATATTGTTGCAAGCAGCACACACACACATACGTATATATATCCTGCAAATATATAATATACACTTTATATATATATTCCCTTATAGTTTTGTTTTTCTTTTGTGCTTCCTTTATTTATTTTTCGGGTGTCACCCGCCGGATGCAGCATGTCTTCACTTAGCTGAACGCGCAGGCAAAATTAATTACATCCGCTCTTTGTGCGTTTGATCCTGTCCCTGTTCCACCTCTCTCTCTCTCTCTCTCTTCCCCCTCTGTGTCTGCCTGCAGCTGTCGTCGTGTCTGTCTTCAGTTTGTGTCTACTTAATTCCCAACAATTAGTCCTTGGGGCATTCTATCGCCCTTTGTGCGTCAAGTTCGTAATTTTGTTTAATTTGTGGAACAAATCGAAATATTTATGGGACTCTTAATATACTATATGCATAAACGTGTGTCGTGTGTGTTATGGATATAATAAATTTAGAGAGAATTAAAGGTGGAATTATATTTGATTTAAAAGCCTGATAGACACTTAAAGACACTAGATAATGTGATGTTGGTCAAGCTAACTGTGCTCAATGAATAAATGTTAAAGACTTTAATTAACGACAGTTGTAATATATTATGTCATAATATAATGTATATTTATAAATAAATTTGCCTTCTTCATAAGAGTTCATAACTATTATTCACTTTAATTTAACTTGTTATTCTCTTAAATATCTAAAGAGCTTTTAAGCTGCTAAGAAAAAAGCTTTTTTATCTTCTTCTTTATTACTTTAAGCACCACAAAATTTTTACTGCAATGCACTTTCTATTTATCACAACAAATTTAGAACTCTTTAGCGCATTCAGAAACTTTTAACAAAAGTTCGCAATCAACAACTAAAAAGTTTTGATACCAAGTAAACAAAAAAAACTACAGTCACGAAAAATAGAAGAAAAAAAAACGGTGTAGGGAAAGTTTTATCAAAGTGAAAATTAATTTCTTGACGAGTGGAGAGCTCGCGTACAAAACCTTTGCTCCGCTTTAGGAGATTTATAGCTGCTCTTGCAGTTGATTTTACAATGGCATTTCTGATGTTTTTCCCTGATTCCAAAAGGGATTCTTATCTCGCTTGTGTGGTTTGCAATTTAAGCTCGAGCACGAAGTATACTGCACGCTCTACTAATAATCCGATAATTTGCATTTTTTCCCATCTCACTTTTGCACCCCATTAGGACTATGCAAATGAATGCATGTAAATGGAAAGTGGCAGCACGGCATGTTGTTGTGAGGTTGTTGTGTGTTTGTTGCTACTGTTCTTGTTGTTGATGTTGCTGTTGTTGTTGTTGCTGCTGTTCAAGAGAGCTCAAATGAGTTTAGCAGTTGTTGAAGCAGTCATTGGCGAAGTTGCCCGATCAGCTCGTGTTTTAACTGGAAATTATGCACCATCACTGGCTGCCTTTTCCCACCCTCTATCTCCCTTCCTTCTGCCTCCCTCTCTGCCTCCTGCTGCCTTTATTTTTCCTTGTTGTGTCCTTTGTTTGGCTGATGTCTTTTGCACATTCTCATTAAACTTTTGTCGCCTGCTGCAGCTGAACAAGTGCGCAGCGCGTAAAGAAAACTCCATTCATTCCATTTCGCGCCACGCCCACACACACATACAGTAGTCTCTGGTGTGTGTGTGTGTGTGTGTAAAAATTGTTGCTGACTTGTAGAAAGTTTCCGCCTGCGGGGTGTGCTGCTCGTAAATTTGCAGTTTTAGCTTTCAATTCGCTTGCGCGACTTGATGTGTGCTAATAAAGCGAGCAAGCAGAGACAAGGACATTACGCATACGCAGCGTGTGGCAACCTTTGATGCCATGCAGAAAGGAGAGAGATAGAGTAAGAGAGAGAGAGAGAGGGAAAGAGAGAGAGATACTGGCGACACGTGTTGAAATTGAATTCAGTCTCGGGCATAATTCAATTCACAAAAGCAGTCCCAGTTGAAGTCGGAGTTGGGAACTCGTTCACATTTGTTCGGCTGCGGATGTGGCTTAAACGACACAAAAGTGTTGAGAGAGCAACGAAGGGGCAGTGGAAGGGAGGGGGTAGTGGGAGTGTACCTTCTTCTTTGCCATGCAAAGCGTCATGCGGCACGTTCGCAACGCCTTTATTATGACTGCGAAATTCAATGCCTGTCGCATTCTGCTGCTCCATTTCCATCCAGGGAGCTCTCTGTGAATCGATAAATATGTTGAAATGATATGATAGCGCAGCAAACGCGCAAGCTAAAGTTTTTCCGGCACCAAGTTAGGGAAACTGTCGCGTTATACTCGCTACCTCAAAGGTAGAAGGGTATTATGACTTTGTGCTAACTGAAAATGTATGTAACAGGCAGCAGGAGACTTGACAGACTCCAACAAACTACATATAGTCTGATTCAGCATCAACAGTAGAGACGATATGGCAATGTTTGTCTGTCCGTCTGTCTGTCAGGCTATCTATCTATCTGTCTGTCTGTCTGTCTATCTGTCTGTCTGTCTGTCTGTCTGTCTGTCTGTTTGTCTGTTTGTCTGTCTGTTTGTTTGTCTGTCTGTCTATCTGTATGTCTGTCTATCTGTATGTCTGTCTATCTATCTGTTTATCTGTCCATGTGTCTATATGTATGTCAATCTGTCTTTCTACCTATCAGCCTAGCTGTCTGTCAGTTCATCCTTCTGTCTGTCTGACTGTTTGTCCATCTGCTAGTATGTCTGTCTTTAAATCTGTCCTATTATACCTATTATACAACATTATTATTATATAAATCATTTATATCAAGGAGGTAGTGGGTTTATAACAGTCAAGCACACTTCACTGTAGCTTTCCTACTAGATTTCACTTGAAATTCCTTTCAAACCTAGCTGAGCTTAAAGTCTACGCGATTCTCTATCAGCAGGCCTTTCCTTTGCACACATCGACTTGGCTCGATCAAATTCATAGTTGAAACAAGTCATAGACGAACGTTTTCGCACCCCGGTTACACACATACAAATGAATATAAACGAATATATATGGAATAGCCCTCGCGCGAAGATAGTCGCTAGGGAAAAATACAAAGAATACTTTGAAACATTGTTGGAACTAATTCGAGCCAGGTTGAAGGCAACAATGAACAAGGATCGCATGTCAACAGTCGGCATCATGGCCAGTGAATTGGCGCTGCACAAGGAAGGCAAGGTTAAGTTAGCGCCGATATTGTCGATTATTCAAAATAAACATGTCGGTCAGGAAGTGATGGTGCTCAACGAGCTGTTGCTACTGGATCAGGCATATCGTAGCCACTTCAAGGAATTTCTCGGCGAGCTCAGTGTGCAACGCATGGCAGCATCAATGCTGTTGAGACTCACAGAATATAATGTGGTGCAGGCGGAACTTAATTGTCGGCCACCGCATACGCAGAGTGTGTATGCCGAAGAGATGATCATCAACAAGTATCAGGTGCATTATCAGATCATACTCAGCTCAAATCTGTCACTTGGACGTGGCGTCGATATTATACGAAAGCATCTATTGTGCTTTCGCCGTGAGTACCACAAGCTGGACTTGAAGGAGGAGACACCGTTCATACTGGGGGGATAAGTTTCACAAACCGATCAAGTTCTTTTTGGAACTGGCTGAGGATCTGTTCAATTACTTTCATTCGCACTATCTTCGATTGGATTGTGCTTCACGTCAACTTGATACAGCCGATATGGATGCATTGGAGAAGTATCAGAAATATCTGGAACCTTGCGAGGAATTCGAGGAGTACTTGCTGCACAACCTTGGCTACTGTCAGTGCCTCACGGTGGAGGGTACCTGTTACGAGCCTCCCATCCCCATGTCCTCGCATAAGCACGAAACCATGGAATTGATAAAGCGAGCTCGGAAGAAGCGTTGTGCCCGTCGTCGTGAGAAGATGGCACACAGGCCACAGTCTCAGCCTGTGGAAGAACCTTCAGCGAGCACAACAGCAGCCTTGATAGAGTTGGAGAAGGTGCAGCAGACGATCTACGATGATTTGGACCATGAAATGCGTATGAAACAGTTGAGTAAGCGGTTGGCTCAGTTGCGCGACCCTACTACTACTACTACTATCTGCCCCTATCACTCCGCCCGATCGCGCATTTGCTCAGCATATGCTCTATGCCCTCAGTCCGTCCCTGATGCCTACTACCCATGTGCCGGACCCTACCCCTCGTAATACTATCCAAATTAAATTGTTTCGCTTTCCAATTGAAGTTCTATATGATAGCCAAAAGACACAAATAAATACTGGTATAAATGCACTCTGTGAACTTTTGCATGTTAATGCCACATGTTGCAAGTTGCCTCTTGTCACTTAACGACACGCAATGCAGCTTGTTGCACGTTGCAACAGTTTGTTCTCCTTGTTGTTCCTTATTTATGCCACGTCCTGCTGCAGGCAAATCACATTTGCTGCCCCATTGCCTACTGTGTCTGCCAGAGCTGGGTGGGCGTGGCAAGTTGCCAAGCAGCTTAAGCACTCGCTTAACTCGAAAGCAACGGCAATGGCAACTAGTATATCAAATTTCACTTCGACTCACTTGTAAACTCATTTCGAATTGCCAGAGAGGAAGAATATTCAAATAGTTTGGCAACGGGGAAGGAGTAAAAGGTACAGTACAGTTAGAGATGGTTGAGTGAGCGAAAAAGAAGCTGCAATGCGGAGTGAGAAAAACGGACTGGAATTCGAGTAGTTTGTGTGGTGAAAGTAGGGTAAGAACTAATCAAACTAGAGATGAGCACGTGAGTGTGCTTGAAAATAAACTAGAACTGAATAGAGATGGCAGAGAGAGCGATATATGATATCATATACATATATAT
The DNA here is from genome assembly GCA_018903425.1 of Zaprionus nigranus. NCBI lineage: Eukaryota > Metazoa > Arthropoda > Insecta > Diptera > Drosophilidae > Zaprionus > Zaprionus nigranus. Next base: position 2,215,515 of record JAEIGD010000010.1, read on the forward strand.
CAGTTATAGCTTTAGCTTTAAGATGAGAAAAGTCAGTAAGACTCTCTTCAAGAAGTAGACAAGCTTGTTAGCCAGTTGAGGAACATATCGATAGCAACTAGAGATGTGAGCTTCAGAGCAATAGAAGAAGAGTGTGAAAAAGACAAATTAAAAGGAAAGCAGTGACAAAGAGAGAGATAGAAATTGAAATAGGCAGAGAAAAGTAGAGAGAGACTAAGGAACTGATTGTGGAAGAGTGACATAATTTGAGTTTGAGGAAAAGCAGAGTGACTGCTTGGATACGAAGATCTAAATGGGAAAGTCTGTCGAAAAGAATATTTTTAATATGATTGAATTATTTTACTAGAGTTAAGGTAAATTCTAAGGTATTCTGGAGAGAACTGATTAGCAGTAGAATAAAACAAATAAAAGAATACAGGAAGCTCAAACGAGCGAGATATTAAAATAGAATATAAAATATATACTATAATATTTTGAAAGATAAATAAGTAGAGTAATTTTTTAATATTTTCATGTTCTAAAAATTAAGTTGAATTCATTAAAATTATTGCTATATTCATATTGAAACTCTAGTTAAAGTTGTTTTGAAAAGTATAAGCTCTTCAAGATAATGCTGTAACTGGAAAATAATTTATTGTAATATAATTAAGCTAAGTTTACAATTGTTGTGCATTTTTGTGATTACTAAAGCGATAGTTGAGCACGCGCACATCGGTAAGCGTGAGGTGCGTGAGCAAACGTGAGCAAAGCGCTACAACAGAAGGAGCAACAAAAAGCAATCGATAGTTTATCGAGTGAGACTTAGTGGTGCAGAAAGATCGATGTTTTTATATGGAATATCGATGTTGATCTTTCTGCACCTCTAGTTAAACTCTCTCTTCTTCTCTACTTACCGATCTGGCACCCGATGTGATGCGTGCACTCTGCGACCGTGTTGCTGGCCTGCGACGCCTGTAGCCCGGGGTACCGCCCTCGGGCGTGGCACTACCCGAGGGCATGTTGTGAATGACCGTCTCAATGCTGGCCCCAGTGGCACAGATCGAGGCACTGCGCGTCTTCTTCTGCATGCGATGATGCATGGGGGAAATGTCGTCGACCATGTTGCCTCAGTGTTGGTAGTGCTGTTCCTCTTTAGGTTCCTCAACTGTGCGTGAGGTTGTTGCCAGTTGTGGTGCCTGTGGTACTACTGTGGACTTGCTCGACTTGCCTCTAAGTAACTGCAAAATCTATTTGTGAGCTCTACGCATTGGGTGCAGTTCGTGTTGTTGCTCTACGTCCTCAGCTGCTGCTGCTTCTGCTTGTTGTGGGTGCTGTGGCTCTGTTTGTGGCTGTGGCTGCACTTTCGGGTGCATAATTTGTGAATACTGAGTTTTGCGGTGCGCTGCAAATAAACCGAAAAAAAGAAAAGCAAAAAAAAAGAAAGGAATACAACAAACGAATAGAAGAATGAGAATGCGTATATAATAAAAGCGCTCAAAAATGCGTTGCAAGCGAAATCAAAGTTGGCATTTTTCAAATATTTGCAACTACATGTTGTGTGGCCATGTTTTATATTTATAACTAAAGCATTACAGTGAACGCTAAACAAGTGACGTGCACAACTAGCAGATACTCTGTAAGGCAAGCAATGCTAAAGCGAATGAGCTGACTCGCTTTACTGAGTGTTAGCTCTGCATGAGCGTAATGCAATTTTGAATATATAAAGTAGATATATTTGGCTATATGTGTTGTAAAAATCAGAGTTATAGCTTTCAAATTGAGCCAGAAAACAGCTAAATTTAGCTGTAATTGCATAAAATAAAGGTTTGCTTGATAAGCTTTCTTTATCTGGCTAGCCAGAGTCTTGCACACCCCTTGCAAACCATTTACAGGGTATTTATAGTCAAGATAAAGCTAAAATTATTTAGTACATGCAGCATAATTTGCTGTGCGATTTCTCATTTCACTTTTCGCCATTAAACATAAATTCCCCCATTGTGCGCAACTTGTCTCCTTCTCCTCCTGCTGTCCGTCTGTCTTGTACGTCTGTCAACTCGCGTATTTTGTTATTTTTTTCAGCACTTTCATTTCCCTGCTGCTGCTTATGTTTTATTTTTAAACTCTTTCGCTTTTCATGCGTCCCACAAAACTGGGTCACAGTCCGAACAAACCGAACAACATCCACAAAAACAGCGCTGAAAAATCACGCATCATTTGAGGAAGAGGAGGCAGCAGCTGCGGGGATTTGTGGCTGCTTGTTTGTTAGAAACTGAATATAATTATGAAATGATTACAGAAAAGGTGCTACGTGAAATGACATAATTGATTGTAGTTCCTTGTGTAAGGTCTTTTTTTTTGAACATCTTTTTATTGAACAGAATTTCCCCTTTAAGTATGTTCAATACTGATAACATTTCTTTTGCTTTATAATCTATATTTTCTTGTTGTTCATAGCTCTTGAATATGTTATTTGGAATATATTTCTACCAATTTTCTGACCACGCAGCATTGCGCTCTGTCAATCTTTGAGAGCACTTGAAATCGATTGAACAACTCTTTGGTTTCCATTAAAGCAGTTGGCTCTGCCCCTATCCCTTTATAAACAGGCCCCCCTCTCTCTCTCTGTGGCAGCCACCCAAACCATATGACGACATAGGTGTGTCTGTCCTGTCTCTATGTGTGTGCTTCCATGTGGTTGCTTTGGCGAGTGCTTAAGTGTGTCCGTTGTTTAATCACTTTGTTGTTGTTGCTGTTTCCGATTATAATTTCTAAAAATAAATGTATCTTTTGGATACGTTTGGTTTGCTTTCTTTCCTTCATTCTTTCGCTTACGTCGTTGCTCTTGCATCATCATCATCATCATCATCATCATCTGCGGAACTTTCGCGTTTCACGTTGCTCTAAACATTTCACAATTAACGATGTAAATAAAGCGAGATTGTCACAGGCGAGGGCACGTCACTGTGTGGCATGCCTCCAGTGGCAGGATGTTGCAATTGCCCCCGGCTGTAGTGGCAGTGGCAGTGGGGGCGAGGGAGGCACGGCACAAATTGCAAACCGCCTGAAGGCAGCGTGCTTCATCTTGAGTCGCCATTAAATTGACACTAATTGCCATTTGCAGGCCAAAGCAATGAAATCCATTTCTCATCTCGGCAACTCGAAAGTGGACAAGGAGTGGAACTGGAACTGGAACTAGGAGTGCAGCTGGACAGAAACTGAAACTAGTAGAGCTTCAACTTTGACTATGAACAAATTGAATTTGTGTGAGAGAAGGTTGTGAAAAAGATGTGCCGCAAGTTGAGGCGCCTCCCAATCACAGCATATTTGTAATCTATTTAGGCTCTCACTACTTAGACGTGCATCATTAGCTAACTCTCCTCTACTACCCTGTCTGCTCTATCTTCTCTTTTACACTGCCTGCTCTTTGCCCTCCTTTACCCTGATTGCTCTTTCTCCTCTCTTCTTCTTCCTCTCTCTGGACCTAATCGAATTACGCCTCATGCTGCCACCGTCCACAGCTTGCCGTGTCAGCCATGTGCCAGTTTCCCCTCTCTCACTCTCTCTTTACCTCTCTCACTGTCTCAGCTCACTGTGTCAGCTACTGCTCAGCTACTAAGTGCATTTTGGGGCATGCCACTTCAGCTGCAACACATCGTGCAGGCGTGTTCAACGCGCTGACAGCTTGAGCACTTTGCTGCGTTATTTAAAAAATTCGTCTGCAACTTTTCATGTGAAAGTCAAATGAAAGGTAGCTTCACGCTAAGAACTTTGCGTAGTGTAGCTAGATTCCCGCTTAAATCTACATTATAAGCTCTCAGGCATGGAATCTGCTAAGCTGCGCCTTAAAAGTTTTGGGTTTTTAAGCATAAACTTGCTAATGAAGCGATACGCTTGGAATTGAAGTGTAGAGCACTTGGGGAAGGTAGCCTGAGGAAATCCGTATAAGGACTTCTAAGCTAATGTTATGCTACTTACTGTCAGGTGCTGCTGTATTATAACTTAATATATAAGCTTACTAAGTGGATGGTTTGTCAAGTTACCTAAGCAGAATTTAAGGAATTTTATGGCAATTTAGTTTTAGCTTGTGAATAAGTGTAAGTAATGAATTGTGTTCTTGGCCTCTTAAGGTTTCAGTTGAGTTAGATCTGCTTGATGGGTTTTACGAGTCCTATAAAGTTTAGTTGTATTTTATTAATATTTAGAGGGCTTAAAGGACGTTTGTTGAAAATGTTATCTTGGTTTCTCATAACTGGAATTGTGGTTGTCTAAGGTTTAATAATGTTTTAGTTAAGGTTGAACTATCTTACAGGCTTGGCTTTACAAATAGGTAAACTAGGTTTTAGTTCAGATTGATCTGCTTGAGGAGCTTTACTTAAAAGATTTAGGTTTATCTTTAAATCTAGAACTTCTCAAGCGATTCCATCTTAACAGAAACTTTATGAAATAATCTTAAGTCCAGTTGTATTTTATTAAAGAGAGCATGAATGTTATCGAAAATATTATCCCAGTTTCTAACAGTTGGAACTACGATATCCTTAAGTTTACTTATGTCCCACATCTTTCTTAGAGGTTTTCTTTTATAGACGAACTGCTACTGAACTTTAGTTCAATTTCAGCCTTGTCTAGAGTCAAAGATTGCTATACCGGCTCTTCGGCTTCTCATAAAAGAAACAGTCGTGCAGGTTTCATTTAAGATAGACATGCCTGAAAGCTATTACATCTAAGACAATCTTCTACTAAACTCCAGTTCTACCTCAGTCTACCTTAGAGTCAAAGATTGTCATGGAAAGTTTGTTCCCGTCTTCTAAGAACCAGAACTGCGGTTTATTTTGACGTATTATTGACACAGCTACTATCCCTGAAGGGTTTCTCTTGAAAGGTCTGTGGCAAGCAGCTGTCTCTTTACCCCTTCCCCCTTCAGAGGTAAACCAAAGAACTTTTTGGCTACCCTCGCCAGGTCGAGTGACTTCAAGTGCAATTGTCTTGCTCCCTTTTCTTTTCCTATTTCCCTTCCCCGTTCTCCTCCACAATCTTTTCTACTGTCTTCGCAATGTTTTGTTTTTCTTTTCTTCGCATTTGTTCAGCTTCAACGTTTTGTAGTAACTAACTTCTTTTTTCTTGCGGATTGATTAAAACGTAAATAATTAAGTATTCGCTTTATTTGCGTTGACTGTCTCGGCCTGTGCTCGGCCCAGGCAGCTGTCAGGGAAGCACAATACACAAAGGAACCAACGCTGTATACAGCATCTCTGCTGAAAGTGGGTAAATAATGCAAAAGTTGTTGTGCGCGGCAGGCGGCGGCGGCGGCGTACTCTGCGTATGCGTGTTATACAAGGCACAAGGCAAGGCAAGGAAGAACAATCTTTGAAGCGGGTCACAGGCAAAAGGGTTCTGGGTATTGTCCATGAGACTTAACGCTTGATTTGCTTGCCAAAAAACCTAATGCGAAAATCCAGCGATGCATTGCAAGGCAGCAAAAAGGATACAATAGAAGGGATACTAAAAGAGAGATGGGGTGGAGAAGGGGGGCAGGCTGATGAAGACGACACTCGTTCGTGCATGAAACTGCAGATGAAGTAGTTCACTCTCTGTCCCTCTCTCTCCCTCTCCATCTCTCTCTCTCTCTGTCTATGCTCAGTTTGTTGTCCTGTTTGCATTCAATTCATGCCAAAGGCCTTTTCTCTCTCTCTTCCCTTCTCCCTCTCTAATTGGCCCTACAAGCAGCAACAACTCGGCTTGATTGGCCCTGGGCTAGACTATTGTGAGAGAGGGACAGAGACGCAGAGAGTGAGACAGCTGACCTTGGACACAATTCGGTTTTTATGGCGCCATATATGATGTGGTGGCCACATGTGCGTTTCAATTGTTATGAAACTTTGGGGACTTTTATCTCTAAGCCAAAATGAACTGAGCTATTAACATAAATTTGATGCCAACTCAAATATTTGCCCACATATTGGTTAATCAGCCCACCTATCGTGCAGAGAGAGAGGGGGAAGGGGGAGTGCAGAAGCAGCAGCTGCTCTGTGTCTGTCTCTGTCTCTGTCTGCCTCTCTCTGCGGGCACTTCACGTCGCATCGTTATGTATATTGACAGCTGTGCACGATTCCCGATTTCGTCGAACCCAACTTAAGTTATCAGCTTGGCACACACACACACCGCACACACACATACACTCTCGCAATCCCAACACGTATGAGTGGGGGGGTTTTTCACTGTCATTGGCGCTGTTGTCGTACTCGATAAGCCGATAAGTGTCGGGCGATATTGCGTGGTCTTTCGTCCCATCGTCCCATCGAAAATGATGGGGCACACACAACAGACACACAAACACACACACAGAGTGTACGACAGCGAATGCCACAGCGTGCGGTCTGCAGCAAAGCGACTGCGACAACTGTGTGACACCTGTTCACCTGTTGTGAGGCGGGAACGAACTGTTGCAAGAGAAACAGAGTTGGGAGAAACAGAGTTGGAAGAAGAGAAACAGAGTTGGGAGAAGGGAAACAGATTTGGGAGAAGGGAAACAGAGCAGAGTTGCCACGGAAAAGGAGTTGCAAGGTGGCAGGCAAAACTGTGCAAGAACTTTGTGCCACCAGTTGGGATGTTCTGCTGCAATTTCTCTGCTATAAATTACGAGTACCAGATATGCTAGAGCAATGTCAGCTGTCTAAACATCTTCTTGCTAATTCTGTTAATATATAGCCTTTGTATGCGACATATTACTCCAAATGAAACCGCATTCTGAAACTACCTTTTGCAGTTAGCGTCCAACGTAGGAGTTAACACAACTGTTATATTCATGCATTTTGGTGTAGTTCAAAAGTTATCAACGCATCTACAATCGTATAATGTTTATATCAGCATCAACAGAGGAATCAAACTAGCCCTGTTCATTTGTCCGACATATCTGTTAACAAAATAATGAACAATGTTAGAAGACTTTAATCCATTACAAATATATAATTAGGGTAGGAATATTCAGAATACATTAAAGATAAATGTGGCAATATTATGGAACCTTTTGCATGTCGAAGCTAACTTTTCTTTCTGGTTTTCTCTTTACTAATTCTCGATGAACTCAACGATCGTGCTGCTTATAATACTTTCATATGAGCACATACACGTATTTTGTTCACAACCTGATAAAAATTCCTTATAGCTATGGTTTTTTTTGCCACACTTGCGAATTATTTATAATATTGCTATTTCAAAACATATTTCAGTGCACTTAAAAAGTGAATTAAGCAGCTCTTCTTCACTACTTTTGTGCTAGCAGGCACTGAAGTCCATGTAGAAACTATATATTATATTTGTTATGGCTATAAATGAAACTACCGATCGTTTATAATGCTAATAACTCAAGAGTTATATAAAACTACTAATATTATATAGTCTATTCATTTTATTTTTTTATGTTAGCTATAGCTGTATTCATTGCATACTTGCAGGCGAAAAAACTCTCTTGAACTGTAGTTCTCTCTTGTTCGTTTAACAATGCGATATATGCAACGATCATACTCGTATATTTAAGAGTCTCTATGAATAGAGCAATATGTTAGCTATAAAATCTTATGAATAGTCATAAATATATGACCAGCGCATTCTCAGAACTAAAAACTTAATATTAAGTATAGATGTGCACTTCCACCTAACAAGGGTCGTTAATGCTCCTCCCTCTTTCTATAGTCAGTTGTGCAAGAGGGGGAGAGGTCAGTGAAGAGAGGAGAGCAATGCTTTATTTATAGCATAATGAGCCATAAAAGAACAGCTAGCTTAATTTGGCCTATTTCCGCTAAGTCGAACATTAAAGCAATGACTGCGATCTGCTGCCAATATGCCTCTATATATAACAATATATGTCTCTTTATATAACAATGTATGTATATACATAGTATATATAGTATAGTTTCATGTTCAGCTAGGCTTTTGTTGCAGCAAAATGTCGTTGCTTTTATTGCTTCAGTTGTTGTTGTTTGTTTTACTTTGGCTCGAGTTGTTTCATGTTGTATTCCATGTTCGCTGTCCGTTGTCCTTTTGCCTTCCCTAGTTGCTGACGGGTGTTTGTCGTTTGTTTTCATGGCCACGGTCACACACAGCACCCCATACACACACACGCACACACACACACGCACACCTGTTGCATGCTGACGATAAAATTAATTTCAATGGACAGGGAAAAAGGAGACAGACTGAGGCAGCGGCAACACGTGGCATTGTTACAAAGGTCAGAACATTGTCGAGTTGCCTTTAAGAGAGAGAGGGAGATAAAGAAAGAGAGAGGTGCGAGGGAGTGAGAGAGATATAGACACACTCTGCCTGGCATTAACATCCTTATTATCGTGAACATTATCATTATCATTGTGCGAGGCGGCGTCGCTTCGTTAGCGGTTTGTTAAGAGCATCTGCGACAACGATTTTTATTACTCATACGCCGCGTAGACGGCGGCCCGCTAAGTTATTTGTGCGTCTGCTCTATTTGTTTTCGCTCGCTTGTTGCTCTCAATAATGTTTTTGTTATTTTTTGTCATCAATTGCCACCTTGCTGTTGTTTTTTCCTCAGAGATTTTCCGAAAACAAATTTTGTTAGTCAAATAAATTTTCCAGCATTTAGTTTTGACAACGCACGGAGGCAGGCGGGAATTTTAATTGCTTAGGAAAATATATCGATATAAAGCAAGGCACGCGGCAATATCAGCCACTCTATATATAGATATATCTAGCTGATATTTAACGATCAACTCGTTGGGGTGACATAATCACATAATCTGCCTTTTGCTCAGCCTTTTCTTGGCTCTCCTCTCGTAATTGTTCGATAAATCGATGCGACAAGGCGCAGCATGAAGGCAGCGCCTCAGCAGAGTGTCGAGCTTAATTTTATTTCTGTCAAAGATTTTCCAAATCGTTGCACAAATCGACAAGGCACACAAGGAGCAGAAACAACAAAAACAGCAGCAGCAGCTTGGCACAAATTGCCGTCTGCTTAGTTTAAACTTAACGTCTTTTATGATGATTATGACACATGTAGGTGTGTGCTGGAGTGTGTGTCTCGGTGTGTGTCTCTCGGTGTGTGTGTGTGTGGGCATATGTCTGCCCTTGTCTGTGTCGAGCTGTCGCTGGGGCTTAGGCTCTGTCTTATTTTCAATTTGGCTGCGCAATGCCGTCGGCTGTCTCGGGCTCAGATGTTTACACAAAAATTCACTTCATTTAGTTTTCACTCCTCCCTCCCGCTACCCTGTACAGATTGAGTGGCTTCACCTTCATGGGGATCATCGCATGGCACAAGTGCGCGCACTGTGCCTGCGCCTGTCCCTGTCGTATCCTTTGTGGAAATCTGTGTTAATGCTCGTACGCCATAATTAACTTGAATACAAATAAATTGGAAAATTTTTTACGATTCTCCCGAGCGCTTTGTTCGCAACCTAATTGTGTGTGCCAGTGTGAGTGTGCGTGCTTCAGTGTGTGTGTGTGTGTGACAGTTGTTTAGCTATCTTACTTATAACACAGGCAGACACACACGCACACACACACACGCATACTTTGCCTTTGTTCGAGGGCTTATGTTGAGGGTATTTTGCTATCTTTGATTTCACATGCTTGGCACACTTTGCTGTGCTCATTCGCTCTTTGTTTGTCTGCTGCGCCTGTTTCTCCTCCTTCTTCTCTGCCTTTTTCTCTTTTTTGTTGTGAACGTTTCATTAGGTTTTATATTCACAAAATTAGGAATTTACTTTGAGTATTCAAAGCAATTTATGCGCATCGTAACATACTCTAACAGCTTTAAAGCTGGCTTAACAGCGATTGCATGTGGATCTGTGTGAAAGAGAGAGCTTTAACAGCGCTGCAATTGTTGCTTAACAGCTTTATTATTACTGCCTATTCAACAGTTTTGACAGCTCCTTTGATCAACTTTGACAGGGCTGCAGTGCAGCTTTAACCGCGCTGAACGAAGCTGACTTAAAACTGTTAAGGCTGGATTAACAGCAGTTGCATGTGGATATGAGAAATTGACAGCTTTAAGAGCAGTGCAATTGCTCTTTTAGTGCAGCCGCACAGCAGCTTTAACAGAACTTTAAGGGCAGGATTCAGCGCCATTTCTGCAGCTCTTTAACAACTCTCCTCCACAGATAGTCGATCAATTTTAACATATCAAACAGCAGCTTTAACAGTGCCTGTCGAGCAGTTTTAACAGCTCTTTTATGAGCTGGTCGATCAACTTTAACAACTCTGTCCCCGCCGCCTATCGAGCAACTTAAACAGCTGTTACGCAGCCTGCACTCAATTTACAAACAGCAACCACGCAGGGCACAAAATCAAATAAAGTATTTAAGAATGTCGTAGCTGGAGTATTTATTCAGCATCTCAGTTGTTGTTTATCTTGTATACGTTCATATTTCTCCCCAGTTTACTTTCATCTCATGCTCCCCCATTAATTTTTAAGTGAAATGTCTGGAATTCACGTATTTGTCAGTGTCCCCATTGTGCGATAACAACTGTGCATGCCCCGCAGCATCGAATTGGTTTATCGATTAAACTCCAAAGTGTCCTTGCAGTTGTGTTTTTTATTTTATGATCAAGCGTCAATCCCCGTGCGACTTTTGCCAGAACATTCCAATTATGAGACTGACTCGGAGGCCAGAGGACTAATGGAAAATGGAAAATGCTTGGCTATCCATTAGAAAACTGTGGAAACTCAAATGGCAAATGGCCAGAAAGTTGAACTGCGTGGATAAATACCATATATCTTGTGATGTCTTTTTGCGCTTTTTTTGCTGCCACAATTTATTGTGAGGTGCCGCACAAGGAAGCTGCTGCGGTTCGGGTGTGTGTGTGTGTAACGATTTTGCATGTTTGCTGTGGACTTTTAGAATGATGCGTATAAAATTTGTTGGCAAGTGCCTTCCTAGTCGAAGTAAACATTTTGTTAGTTTTCGAGGCTGCAAGTGTGTGTGTGTGTGCAGCGGAAATGTTGTCAGTCTACTCCGGCTCAGTCACGTTTCTCGCTTTTTAAGTTTTCCACTTGAGCAAGACAAACACAGACATGGGCAGAGGGAGAGGGATAGTAACAGGGAGAAGTACCAGGAGAAGATACCCAGAATGAGGTACAGGCATTGGAGAAGGGACAGTGACAGTGTACATAGAGAGGGACAGGGGTAGTAACAGGAAGAGGGGTACAGAGAAAGGTACAGGGACAGGAATAGTAACAGAGGAGAGGGACAACTACAACGTGGGTAGTTCAAAGTGAAGCTGGCGAAGCTTGTCATACACGAAATGTTGCCACGCCCGGGAATAGCCCAATGGAGCTGCAGAGAGTGAGAGAGGGAGGCAGCTAAAGAGGAACTGGCAGTGCAGGATAACAGCGGACAGGCCTGTGTGTCAACTACAAGCAACAACAAAGGACACTTTGAAGGCGGGCAAGCTCTGGCTGCATTTGGGGCAGGCAGAGGCAGCACACACAATGCTGTGGCCCAAACATGGATACCAAGGCAGGACAGGCTAGCACAGCTCCTGCTCATCCCCAGTCCACAGTCCAGTTCGGGCCTGTTAGCTGCCACTCGCCAGGTGCAGGCACTGGCAAGGCTTTTAGTGTGCTGCTCTTTGTTGTGTGCCCCTAGGGGGGGGGAGGTATGCAGCTTAAGCGACTCCTACTCCAACTCCTGCTCCATGCAGATTTTTAATTGAATTTGCAATTTTTGGCAGGCTAAAAGCAGCGCGTACTCCACCTCCCTTCCCCCACTCCCAACAACAATTTTATTAGGGGCCAACAATTATTTGTGGCTCAATTCAGTTGCCTGAGAGGGAACTAATGGAATTAGTTGGGCAAATTTGATTTTCCACTGAAAGCGAGCTCAGTTCACCTGCAGCAGTGCAGAAAGACGGCTCCCTTGTGTCGGGCGTAGTGGGCGTGGCCGGCAGAGTCGCGTGCCAATTGCCATTTTAGTTTAATTGGCAAACAGCCCACAACACAGAGTGCGCAGTGCAACCGAAGCGATTGAACCTCAAATGACGCAGTGCAGCAGTTGCTGGCAATGCTACCCTGGACTCTCTGCTTTCCCCTCACTCCCCTTACTCATTTTGTTGTTGTCTTGATTGGGTTTGTGTAATTGTGGTGTCAACGTGCGGAAATCTGAGTGGTTGACTTTGCCCCACTGTCCGTCTGTCTGTCTGCCTGCCTGCCTGCCTGCCTGCCTGCCTGACTTTGATTAAGCCCCGACGGCGTTTGCCCGCGGGATTTGTTTGTTCGTTCGCTGCACGTGGCATGTGGCAAGTGGCTTGTCTGTGCAGTAGTACTAACCATAATCAATCAGCCGTTGCGAATAACTTGCATAACTTGAAAAACTTGCAGCATGTGCTGAGCATTTACATAGTTTGCAAACTGCTAATTGCAGTTGAGGCACTGTTAGAATAACAGCTGTGCGCCAGGGTTGCCATTAGCGTTGTGGGGCTGTGGCAATAAATTATTTTGTGTTTTTCATCTAACTTATGCATAAGCTGTGCAAACTTTTGTGCACTTAACACTTTGTTTGGTTAAAGCACTGTAATTACAGTGTATTTTTAATAAAAAGTAAAAACGAATCAGCGTCTGTGCTTAACAGGCTGCTGTTTAAAGGAGTGTAACAGATAAGCAGACCTAACAGGCAGACAACAGCACTGTAGACAACTTAACAGATTTACTGATCTGACTGCTGTTAAGATAAGTGTGAAACAAAAGAGAGTTCACACAATTCCCAAGTTACTTTAACATTTTAACAACAGTTTATCATACAAGCCAAGCATAGATCACCTGTTACTTATAAGCTGCTACTAACTAACGCAAAGTGCAAAGAACTTAACATAACAGCGCAACAACTGATCCAACTAACAAAATGGCTGCCAGTCAACAACAAGTAAGAAAGAGCAAGCAAAAGCAACTTGAGCAATGACCGGATTAAAGTAAAGACACACTCAGAATACTCTGCGAATATTTAAAGCAACGAATTAAACTCAAATTCCTTGCAGCACTTGAAATGCTCAAAAGCCATGACTGGCCACAGTGTGTGACTTTTGGCTTTGAGAAATGTATTTAAATTGATTGCAATTTAGGCAGTTGCTGCTGTTGCCGTTGCTGTTGTTGCTGTTGCTGTCAAGTGGTTTATGGCACCCAAAGGAATGTGGAATGCGGAACGCTTTACAGGCGAAATAATCATTGCGAAATGTATTTATTTACTTGGCGAGGGGTGTAAAACAAGTAAGGGCACACATTCGAACAGTGCAATAAACTCAGCCTGCCAATGTCCCGGAATATTTAATGCCTGACGAACTGAAGGCACAGAGTGCAAAAGTGCCCCACGGGCCAACGTTGCGTATGAGCGATTTTTGTTTCCTTTCTCCTTTATCGCTGCCTTCCTTCTGATGTTGGTGTGTGTGCTTCCCTTTTTTTTTTACGATTTCGACTCGCAACGCAACGCAGCCTCTGATTATCCCAAATCAGCAAATGAATTTAGGCGGAAAAATGGATAAGCCCGCGGGGAATGGCAAATGTGAAGCTGGCGATGAAGGCATTGAAAAGCAAACAAATCAAGTTAGGAATGGGGACTGTCCAGGGCAGGATAAATCGCATTAGGCATGTAAACAAGAGCAAGACAAAGCTGAAATAGAATAAACAAAAGCAAAACAAAAAGCAGAGCGAGGCAAACATGAAGGGAAAAAAACGAGGAAAGGGAAGGGAAAACTCTTGAAACCAAATTTCGATGACATTTTCCATGTTAGAAAATTTAATAAATCAGACCCACCTGTGTTTTTGTTTGTGTGTGCTGTGACCTGACGGGTCAGGCCTCTCTGGGTCAGGCCTCAGTTAATAAACGGGCGTCCTTTGCTGGTCAATATCCACAACAATAACAATAACAACAACAGCAACGCGAAAAGGGGGAGCAAAAAAATGAAGTTAATGTCTACGCGGGCGGGTTGGCGGGCTTAACGGGTTTGTTGTTGGCTACAAATGTTGCGGCCTTATGTATTTGGTCGATAATTTGTATTAACATAGACACAACACTCTCACACACACACACACACACTTGAATACACACCCACACACTCGCGTTTATGTGGAAAACGTTGATGCACTTGTTGTGGCTGCTTTGCTGCTGCTGCTCTTGCTGTATTTATAGCTATTTTTAGCGGTTTTTTTGTTCCACTCGAATTGCACTCGACAAAATACCAAAGAAAATACCGTTAAAAATAGCACACAGCACTGTTTTCCAAACTGTTTTCGAGTCAAGAAAACCCAAAATGATCTCGCTCCTCACGCCGCGTGGGGCCAATGTACGTTTCGTGTTTCACTTTTCACGTTTCTCGCCAGCTTGGCTCTTCTCTCGCACTTTGCCTGTTCCGATTTCCGTGTTCGCGTCCGTTTCGTGCGAGCGTCGTCGAGTGTTTGAGGATGTCGCTGGCGCCGTCGTTAGCTTGCCAGCCGCAACGCAACCTGACAACATGTTCGATCGAACACTCACGTCGTTGTTGTCGTTGGTGACGTCACAGAGAAGCTTTTCACATGCAACGGCAATCGGGGAAAACGTCATTGTTAAAAGCTGAAAAGTTTCTGCTCTGCAGTTTATCTTGTTGCTTTGTTTCTTGTTCTTGGTATACCCTGTAGGAAATGCAGGCAGTGGGTGTGGGGTATCTATCATACATGGCAGGAATTGCATTATTTTCTTTCTGTTTGATACAAAATTGTAAATACAAAATCCACTTCTTCTTATACACTTCGACTAAAAAAGATATACTAACTTTGTGTAAATGTATGTAACAGGCAGAAGGAGGCGCGGGAGACCCCATAAAGTATAAGTATATATTAAGTAAATAAATATATTCTTGCTGTGGATCACTAGCCGAGTTGATTAAACCCTGTCTTTCTGTCAAGATCTCAGATTAAATTAATATGTGTATTTTATTTTTATTATTAGGTGTGCAACTAAGTTTCTGCTTTACAACCTATATTTATAATTTATTGGATGAATGCAGAGCTTGTGCATCATGCACCATAAAAGTCAACCTTATGACGAATACTCATAATCATATTTTGTGGTTTTTTACTCTTTATTTTTTATTGTTTTACTTGTAGTTTGCAAATCTGGAACAATTTAGTTTACTGCATTATAAAATTATTTGTGTTGTCTTAGAAATTTGATTATTGATATAAACATTCTTAGATCTATTATTACACTGAACACTACAGTCCAGCTTGCTAGCCTTATTTTTAAAACGAATGTTAAAAAATTAATAACAATTTATAATAATTTAATTTTTTGAGAACGTCGAGGAATATCATGTGTGTCACACAACATTGTAACTGATACATATTTAAAATTTAGTGGCTATACAGTTAGACAGACGCAAAGGCCTTCGCCATAGAACCTGTAAAGGCTTCAGATCAAGGTTATATATTTCCGCAGTTTTCAACACTAAACACGATACAATAGTTCCCATTGCAGGGCGATTACTTGAATTCCCATCCCAGCTTGCTTTAATAAGTTTTTTAGTTGTTTGAAATTGTTCCCTGGGAACTTTCCCTTTGGACTTCAGTTCTTTGAATTTCGGACGCTTTCCTGCAGATGTCAAATATTAAAAGCTAAGTGTTGTACGTCTTTGATGTTTCACTTACCACCGCATACTGCGTAAGATACTGCTACTGAGCGCTTACTCTCGATATCCGAAAATCGGAGTAGTAAAAGCAGTTCTATAACCGTGCCAAAATCACAAATTTTTAACGTTTGAAAATTATTAAAGAGCAGAAGATTCTGAGGTTTTAGATCGCGATGAATGATTTTTCTGTCATGCAAGTAGGCCATTCCCTGAAAAAATAAATGTAGATATCAATATTGGTAAGGGAAATGAAATGAATACGAGTCGAACCAAGGCGAGCTGATACATCCATCTTAGGGAATCCGAGTACTTAAACGAACGGCCTAAGCCTTCTTGTGACAAATGTAAGTATTTGTGTAGGATTGTCCGCATTGAGAATACTCCAAGATAAGTATCAATTTAAAATTCGTATTATTGCTAATACCATAAAGAGTTACAATATTCTCATGGCTTATCTTTGACAGATATTTGGTTTCCCTTTCTTTGTATTTATCCTGACTTTCATCACGGATTTTTTTTAGCGCAACTTTTTGACTACAGTCTTTCTTTGTCCAGATTGCCTTGTGAACATCACTAAAGGCTCCTTGTCCTATTTTCTGCCAAATGAAATTCAACTTAGAATATCCTATCGAATTATTAAATAAGGTACCCCCTTCTCGTCTAAATATTTCCAATCAACATGTTCGACCATTATTATTGTAAATATATCAAAATATATTTGTCTTTAAGTTTTTATTTCTGGTACGATGTTAGTGTAACTATTACCATCCGCCAGTAAAAAATTTCCGAACCATTTAAGACTTCGAGTGTTGCCTTTCAATTACAATCTCGAATGATCTTATTTTTGACCTTTAAGCTAATAAACGTAAATTGCTTTAGATGTGTTCGGCAGTCTAAACTGCACTGTTTTCTGATTTCTTTTCCAACAGGACTGAGTAAAGCAAAGTGTTCTTGTTTTTAAACCTCATACGAAATTCTAACCACTTATGGAATCACATAGTTGAGTCAAAATAAGCTTAAGGTGACGAACGTTTGTATTACATTTATTATTATTATTTATTTAATAGTAACAATAGGGTAACAATTTTAGTATCCAGTATATGCTGTTCTATTGCAATGAATTCCAGCGACTAGGATTTTGACTATTTTCAATGGTCGAAGGGTATAGTCAGGACATGAGTTTTTATATAAAGTGATGGTACAGTCACAGTGAAACTATTTTCATCCTAATCTATCCCTACATGTTATAGCTTCTCTTGTTGTTGTTGTTGCCTTTTGTTTGCTGTTGTTGTTGCCTTTTGTTTGCTGTTATTGTTGTTAGTGTTGCAGCAAACATGTCGCGTGCAACTTGTGCAGCTGCCGCCTCATTTGTCTTGTTTCCCTTTTTTTCGTTTGCAGCTTTTTGCCACTGTTTTTATTGTTGCTGTTGCTCTCGCTCTTTGTTCGGCCTGTTCCGTTTATGAGCCAAAATGCTGACAGGCATAGATTATTTATTTATTTATTTATGTACTATATGTGGGAATATATGTGTGTGCGTGTGTGTGTGTGTTATTCGCGCGCATTCTTTGACATTTTATTAGCTGCTGCCGCGGCCTCTGGGATTAACCATTGCTCATAGCTTTTTTTGATAGCTATGCTCGACTATGATATATCTTCCTCTCTCCTCTGCCCCTCTCCCGTCTTCTATCTCTCTCTTTCTCGGTGAATGTGTGCCTAAATATAGCAGGGTGCTTAAAATATGTCGACTATTTTGTAAATTTCTGCTGCCTTTGCATGTTGAATTGTTTATAATGTAAATATTACTCATACGTCACGTTATCGCTGACCCGTATCACAGTGCAATATGTCAGACCTTTCTAATTGAAAAGTGAACATGTTAATGCATGCAAAGCATGCATTGAAAGCATTACTAGAACGTTTAAACAGGTTGTTAAATGATCCTGGCCTGATGTTATTTGCGAATATAATATTGAATATATTTTAAAAACCTTTTTAAATAAAGTTTCCATGTTTCATGTTTTATTTATGCTGCTTGGACTTGCAGTTGGCTATCTAGCTAATTTCAACTGCATAACACAAGTACAACTCGAGTTACTTGAGGTAGTTTCTTTGGTTTGGCTTATCCAAGGCGCTTTTTTAAGGAATAAGCTAGGTTATGTTGTTGAATCAAGTTTTAAGTAAATTCTAAATAAACTTACATTTTTTAAAGCCACAAACTTTTTTTTTAACTCTTTAGTTAGCTATCTAGCAACTTTCAGCTGCATAGCTCACATACCAAGCGAGTTAGGGGTCCGCAACTTTGAACCCCCTTAAAGTTGTGCCTGGGGGGTAGTTCCGTTATTTTTTAGCCACTATCCCTCTCCTTCCCCCATGACTGTCACTTTAAATCCCACACATGCCACACACATGTCTTTCTTTCTTCTCTGGATTATCAAATAAAACGGCTAAACGGCTATTTAAATAGCCGTAAAACTCATTTGCCTTGCGTCAACTTCTTGTTTGCCTTGATTAATCACTGTAGGCAAGAACAACAACAACATGTCAGAGTGTATTATGGTGGAGTATGTTGTGGATTGTGGCATGTAAGCAAGGCATAAGTTCATAAAGGAAAGGGGAGTGGGAGGGACGAGGGAGAGGGAAAACAGCTGGCAAGTCGCAATAAGTCAAATGCTGCCGACGAGCTCGCGACACGCCGGCAACACGCGCAGCACGTGTGTAGCAGCTTGGCGAATATCTTATCAAAGTGTGTCACAGTCAAAGGAAGAGGGAGAGAGAGGGTAGAGGGGAGAGAGAGAAAGAGAGGGGAAGCGTAGGAAGAGCACATTATCGCCAGCTATGATTTATTTATAGGCACGACCAGGTGACGCCTCCATTTGGCTTTTGTCCTGTTGCCAGACGCCAGCGCCATTGATTTGCTTGACCCACTTG
Source organism: Zaprionus nigranus (assembly GCA_018903425.1). Classification (NCBI taxonomy): domain Eukaryota; kingdom Metazoa; phylum Arthropoda; class Insecta; order Diptera; family Drosophilidae; genus Zaprionus; species Zaprionus nigranus. The sequence continues at coordinate 2,234,043 of JAEIGD010000010.1, forward strand.
CCACAGACATGCCCCCCTGACCCCCACAACCCACTCTTGAGCACCACAACCCTGTCTAAGCCTGCTCAGTCGAGTGGCTTCTTGTCTTATGGGCTATTTTCGTCTGCACAGCGAATCAATATTTGGCAGATGGAACAGTTAACTGAGATGCTCTTTGACCTTTTCATACTGTGTATATATTTCTCCCTTGTCTCCCTTTCCCTCTTTACCTTCCTCTCCCTCCATCTCTCCGTTTTCCCCTCTTGACTTTAATTGTTTCATTTGCGCAAATTAAAATTATGCTAAATTTTTTTGATAAACTTTTTAATTAAGCCTCGGCAACTTTTCGAATCTTGTGGAAATCTCGACTTACCGCGTAATCTATGTAAATGTGATCAACGCACCTGTTGGCAATACAAACAGAATGCCACGCCTCCATTGCCTACGCCTCCTGCCCCAATGGAAAAGTTGGCAAATTAATTGAAAGACGCGGCGCGCCGCCAACTTTAATGAGAAACGAATGTGGCAAACTCAACAAAGACGATTTGCTGTGGCTTAACAGCGTGGGGGAGGAAGAGGAGGGGCTGTAGAGAAGGGTGGGGAAAGGCAGAGGAGGGTAGACAAGGGATAGGATGGAGGTAGAAGGTGTGGGGGAGAGTTGTTAGTGGTGGCTGCCAGCACCTAATTGCAGCTTTCGGCCAAGTGGAAATGCTACGTAATGATGAAAATTAAGCAAATTTTTGGTAGGAAAGTGAAAGAGAGGGGAGTAAGAAGAGAAAGAGGGAGATAGAGAAGGAACTGAGGAAGGCAAGAGATATAGGATGGAGAGAGAGAGAGAGGGAGGTGTGAAATTGACGCCACAGTTGGTTGGTTGCCCCGTTGCGAAATGAAGTTGCGGCTTAGCCAGAACTGAATGAGGTGAGTTAACCCTTGACAGATTTATTTGAGTTGTCTGAGAAGGCACCTAAAGGGGGTAGAGGGGTTAAGAAAGGGGGTGAGTCAAAGAAGAGGAGATGGAAAAAGGGCAGAGCTAAGCGAAAGCGAACTGTCTGCGAGGTAAACAGAGAAAGTTGATAAAGCAGAAGAGGTTAAAGAAAGCGAGCTGGAAGGGAGACTGAAAGGGAAAGTTTAAGGGGGTTAAAGTAAGGCAATACAGGTGTCTGGCATAGGGAAGGGGGGTTTTCAGAGATGGGTAAGTCTCGCTGAAAGTAAAGTGAAAGATGCAAATCTCGAGAAGGCAACTGTAGATGGGATTAACTCAAATCAAGGAATCAAATTTGCCAAACGAGACAATAAAATGGAATCAAATTTATAATGCCAAGACCTTTAGGGTTTCTGCTTGCCATACAAGCAAGTTCGATTTCATGTGTGTGCTATAATAATCTTGTCACTTTAATGTGATTCGCATTCCTTGTGATATTTATGTAATGTGCAACTTAATCTTATGTCAATAGAGACTCTAAGGGTTTACTCACTAGTAAGTCTTATACTATGGTGCCTTATGAAATGCATTGTATTATAATATTAACTGTATTATCTCTGGCATGTGTATTGTATTATGATGAATGACTAAATAACATTACATACATATGGTATATACTTGTAATATTACAGTATCATGATATTTGTATAGCTATAATATAATTGTCCGTCAATTAAGATCCCGCATCATAGTCACTTATAATTCACAATTTACTGATTATTTATTGAGTTTTATATATTATATATAGGAAGTCAATTATTAGCTCATAAAATTCATTAGTTTTTCACAAGAATTATATCATATTTTATTATTATTTAAATAACAATTACTATACATATACAAATACATTTAGAGGTATATATTTCATGGAAAGATTATTTTTAAGTAACGTTTAATAGCTTATTTGAATAATCTTTGAGTCATTTCTTTATTCCTCTTTACTATATTTACGTTCTTCTGTTTTAGATCTAACAGGGTTAGTATTAAATTTCTCTTCTCTTACCAACAGACTTTAAGTTCGCTTTACAAGTCAAATTTACCCCCTTTAAGTAAACATAACCCTTTGCTACATGCACCTAACCTCACTCTGTGTACAGCTATCTCCCTCTGCTGCTGTTAGTCTCCTTCTCTTCTTCCCTCTTTAACTCTCAGCACTTTGACTCTTTTATTACCCTTAGGCCAAGCTATTCACACATTAAACATACAAAGTATCCCTGTTACTCCCCGTCTTTTACTTCCTTCTTCATCTTTCCCCTTCCCCCACGCCCCCCACATCATACGTCATCATACATCATAAGCAACAGGTTGTCTGGCCGTACATAACCTCACTTTCACACACTTTTCACGCGCTCTTTGCCTCACTCTCTCTCTCTTCCTTCTCTGTCCGCCTTTACCCTCTCACCTTCCCTCTCTGGCGCTGCCTACGCGCTGAATTTAGCTAGTCTGCCGCGCTGATTGAATAAAAATTTCATTAAACGCGCATTTTGCCTACACGCAGCAGCTGCCACTCGAACCGGGTGAAACGGGCAAAGCGGGCGATGCGGGTAGTAGGTTGGGGAATTGGATAGCGTCGAGGGGAGGAGGCTTCGGCATCTTTGGCATCGTTTATTTTAATTGCCGGCATTAGGCGCCTGCTGATGGGCCATAAAAACGCTGCAGGCAGCACGCTAAAGTGGGCGTGGCCAGCCCCTGCCCCCTCTCCCTCCCTTCAGACAGGACTATCAAAGCTTTTGCCCACGTTTTGCTTTTGCTTTTTCCTTTTGTTTTACGCTTTACGCGCCTCGTCGGCTTCATTTCCGCACTGGAGGCGTACGCAAAGTGGTGGGAGGGATGCGGGCAGGGGGGCGTGGCAATTGCCATTCACTTTTTGCGGTTGCTTATTCGGTTGTTAAATCGTTTTTATGACGTATTGTGGTTTTGGTGTGTGTCCCATGTGCGTGAGAAAGAAGGAGAGAGAGAGAGGGGTAGGTAGTATGTGTGAGGGAGTAGAGAGGGTGAGCTGTGCCTTCAGGAATAATTCACCAGTTTTATGCATCTTTTCTGCAAGTCATGGCTGGGAACTTTTGTGGCTTCTTTTTAACGATGCGTGCGTTCGAAATTAATTCAATTTTATGATTTTCTATTTTAATGCAAACTGATAAATCGGTTTTTTATATGAGCGCAGTGCGTCTACAACTGTAGTGTGCTGTACAGTGTGTTTAAAACTATTATACACTCATGCAGTGCTAACTAAACTGTCAAGGGTTTGTGTCTCTGCTCAGCTGCTGGCGCCCACTGGCGACGTATTAAGGCAACTTTGCTGTTCTCACTTTGCCGTTGAGTTTGAAATTGAATACTTAATAAGTAAGTAAAGTTAATTAACAGTAATTACAGTTAATTAACAGGTAAACAGGTGGGGCACTTAAAGCGTGTTTTAGTACGTTGTTATCCTTTTATAACATCAGGCAATGAGGTTGGCAAGGCAACTGATATAAAACAAAGTAAGCTTGAAAGAAGCTACAGTGTTTCTACTACTCGACTGTCATATACTCTACACCGAGTTAAAGAAGTCTTTTGGTGTCTTTATCTATCTGATAGCTGAGTTATAGTCGTTCATACAAACAAATAGTCTATGTATGTACATATATAGACTATACTGTTGATGCTGATCAAGAATATATATACTTTGTAGGGTCTGCCATGCTTTCTTCTCCGTGTTACATACATTTGCACAAACTTTTTGTACCCTTTTTAGATCTTTTAAAGGGTATAAACAGAGTAAAGAGTAAAAGATGGTGGGGGAGAGAGGGGCAGAGCGTGGGAGAGAGAGAGAGAGTGAGGGGCGCACTCAGCTAATTTCAAAGCACTCAAGTAGTCGCGACCAGATAACGACAGGTAAACACGCGCACAACAAAGAGAGAGAGAGAGCGTAACAAACTGTAAGAGCGCAATAAACTGAGAGAGCGCCCAACGTTCACTTGACAACGCGCGCTCTCTCACTTGTCTACAACTCTCCCCTCCCCCTCCTCCCTCTCTCACCCACCTCTCTCTCTCTGCAAGCGTCGCGTCACAGGTAAAAATTCAAATACTTAACGAACTTTTGACGATCTTCGCTGCGCAAGTGCAAGTGAGATGGCAAATGTATGCCTCGCTGTGACTTGAGCTGAAGTTGGGAGAGCAGACCGAGAGAGAGAGAGAGCAGGCGCAGCAAAGAGAGAGCGCGGCTCAGTTTCAGCGCAGCCACGACGTGCTCGCGGCTTCAGTTGTTCAGCGCATTTACCTGTCTGTGGACGTGTTTTCCCAACGAAGAAAGAATCCGAAACGAACGTCGCTTGTGTATCTCCCTCTCTCTCACTCTTACATACAAAATATACATGTGCGTGAGTGTCTCTCTGTGTATGTGTGAGAGTTAATATTGTGTTTGTGTGTGTGAGTGTATTCAATTAATTACAAAAGCAACGGCAAAAGTCGCAAGGCGAATTTAATGAGAAGCCGAAGAAGAATGCAAAATAAAGCTGCGTGATAAAGCAAAAGTGTATAAAGTGCAGCAGAAACAACAAAAACAACAACTGCAGTAATAAGCAGAAGGCAGCAACAACAAGCAGAGGCAGAAGCAGCGCAGCAACTTCAACAGAATCCACAGCAGCAGCAGCAGCAGAGGCAGCAGCAGCGACAGCAACAGCGCAAGGTGCAGACAAGGTAAGCAAAATACATTGAAGCGTCGAACTTGAAAGCAGCGCAGTCCACACACACATACGCGCATACACAGACAAACAAAAATTCGACAGCAAAAATATTTAATGAGCCACAGCGTAACGTTGTGTGTGTGTGTGTGTGAAAGAAATGTGCAACAACAACAACAACAGAATTGCACTTGAACAACAAGGCAAGAAGTGGAAGAAGCAGCAGAAGCAGCAGAGTCAGAGGCAGCAGAAGTAGAGGCAGAGTTAGCAGCAGAGGCAGTATTAGCAGCAAAGACTGCGGAGGCAGAACGCAGAGGCAGAGACGGTGGCAGAGGCAGAAGAAGAACGAAGCGAATAGAAAAATCAGTTTACAAAACGGTATAAACGTGATTCTTTTTCCGCACGCCAAAGCTATTATATGTACTACTATTCCCCTCCCTCCCCTGCCACCCTCTCTCTCATTGTCTGTGTGAATTTAGCCTGCAGTCACTGCGAACTGCGCTGCCTGCTGCGCTGCGCCAATTGGCAGCACTGCAACTGTACGAAATACGAAATAATTTTGGTCTGTTTCTCCCCTTTTGCCTCTGTCTCTACACTCTGCTACTACCCTCCTCTTCCCCCTTCTCTATTGCCTTCCCTTCTCTTTCTCTCCGTCCTCACTTCCCTCGCCAAACTCCCACTGTAAGCCAAGCCCCAAAACAGCGCAAGAAATGAAGCGTGGCGCAGCAACGACGCGACGCTGCTGCGATCAGCCACAGCAGCAGCACAACAACAACGACAACAACAAAAAACGCAAATCTGGCGCAATTGAGCGCGAATGCCAAACCAGAAAAACAAGCAGCAGCGCAGTCAGCAGCGCTGCCAACGTGACGCGAGGCTGCATAGATTGTGCCGGCCAGTGGCTTCAGGTTACGACAACAACAACAGCAGCAACAACAGCAAAAGAGACGACAACGACGCAGAGCCGCAGTCAACGTTGCTGGCATCGCTGTCGTCGTCATCGTCATCGTTGTTTTTGTTGTCGTTGTCTTTTCACTGAATGAGCCACATTCCGGTTTGGCATCCACACAATCCACAAAAGCATCCCCAAAACCCACACACAGGCAAACGCACGCAGCCAAGCAGAGCAGCGCAGCGCAGGGCAGCAGAGCTCAAAAACATGTTCCAAGCCACGCTTACAGCTACGTCGACAGCGCGGCAGCGATGCTGGCAGAGCTTTGAAAAGCAACAGGGCAAGTTTTTGCTGTTGTTACTGTTGTTGCTGTTGCTGTTGTTTGTCGTGTGCGACGGCTGCGGCTGCGCCTATGACGCGCTGTGCTGCGCAGTCGACGACGCTACATTCCAATTACAGCGTCGACGTTGGCGTCGCTGCGCTGGCAACAGGAATGTGAGGCCCAAAACAGACACATACAGAGAGACAGTGAGAGAGAGGGCAAGAGATAAGAAATACGGGCTTGGGCGCGCTGCGTTTAGAGTTTTTGTTGTTGTTGCCTTTTTTATTGTTGTTGCTTTTTATTGTTGTTGCTTTTTTCGATAGAAATTCCAGCAAAGTCGACGCAACGAAAACGAAAAGTGCGAAAAGTGAAGCGAACTTTGCCTCTCTCTGTCCCTCTCACTGCAGGCGAACTTGACCGCCCCTCTCCCTCACTCCTTGTGTGCTGCTCTCTCCTTCATTGTCTCTGTCCCCCTCCCTTGCCTGCACCTGACACTGCCCGCAATTTCGTTTAGTTGATTCACCTTCTTTTTTTTTTTGTTTGCTTGAATTTCTCCACGCCGAAAAAAGCTGCAGGGAAAAGAGCTGAAAAAGAGCTAAAAAAAAAAGCTGATGAACCTGCACGTTTTTTACATGTAATGTGAGGTCAGTAACACTTTTGTTTCCCAAACATTCATCACGCTCCGTTTGAGGCGAACGAGTTCGTCGTCGTCGTCGTGCCGTGAGAATTATTTATCGTTTATGACGTCAATAGTGTTTGACGTGCGGTTTAATGAACTTCCAGCACTCGATTTTTTTCGGCTACCTTCTCTAGATATAGAGGGAGTGAGAGAGGGAGGAAAGGAGAGGGTGTGAGAACAGCAGCACAAGAGTGGGAAACACAGGTCAAACATTTGTGTAGCTTGTAGCAAATTTCCGCTGGACATTTCTATACTCGAATACATTTTAAAGTGTATGGAAATGGGGTATATAGGGTGGGTAGGGATAGGGATAAAGAGGGTCGTAGTTACGGTACCAGTGTCACTAGTTTAAGGACACTTCTTAAATAAAACTCAGACTTTACATAAATATATTTTTTTTACTAAAAGTTCAGATTGAAATTTTGGAAAATAATCTAAATTGAACCTATTTGAAGTGTTGAGTAACACCTAAAAACGACCTATTTTTGAATTGAAAGTTGGATTGGCATGGGAAATGAGAATTTACATATAATAGAAGAACAGTCTTGGTACACCCTTGTGATACGCTGTTTAAACTTCGTCTTCAATTCAAACTAATTCATGGAAGTAAAGTATTTCCGTATGTATCTGGGACAATTGCCAGACAAATAAAGACGCCATTCCCCCTCTAAAGAAACCTAACCAGGTGCTAATTGAACAAGCGGAAGAAGAAGAAGAAAGGTGCGAAATAACTTAAAAAGTGAAGCAAGCTAAAGAGACTTTACTAAGTTTTGGTTTATTTTGGAACTGAATGAATGAAGAGGTTGCCATACGTAGTATGCTTCCTATATAGACAGGACAGACTGTTTTGTTGTTGGGAATCTCAAAAATCCAATTGAAAATTGGCTTAGTTGAGGTTGCAAAAACAAACTGGAAATAGCGAAACACGCTGTGAATTTTAATGACAAAGTTGTGAACGCACAAAAACAGAAAAAAACAAAACGAAAACCAAAACTAAAAGTCAACATAACCAAAAGGGGCGTGGCAATACACACGTAGGTGCGCCCACATTTGAATTTGGAGACGTTGCTGTGGCGAAAAAAAAAGAGTTGACGGTCCTTTTTAATTTTGGCAAAGAGGAAGGTAAAGGGAGGGAGGGAGGCAGGGAGAAAGACAGACTGTGACACTGCAGGGGCAAGGCTGGGAAAGGGGAGAGGTGTAGAGTGGAGGTAGGTTAGGGAGGCGTGGCAGGGGAGCTGGCCAACTGGCGCCAGTTTGACGGCGTTTTGCCAATTCACTTTTTTAACGAAGCGTGCGAGATTTTTATTTAACGCGTCAAGCAACGCGTCGTGCTTGTAGCCTGTAGCTTGGGCCTAGGTCAGCTGTGGACCCTACCTATCCTCTCTGTCCCCTATCCTTCTGCCACTGCCCTGCCCCTGTGCCCGAGGAGCCCCATCAACTAGTTGCGCGCCACATGCGACACGAATGCGATGGCGACGGCTGCTGTTGCCATATGTAGCCGTGCCCCAGTTAGCCTGACTGCCCTACCTCACTGTCCTACCTCACTGCTCTACCCTCTACTCTACTCTACCTCTCCCCTTCTCTGCTCCCTTTAACCAAAATTTCCTGTCGTTTCAATTGTCCGCGTAGCAGAAAACAATTTTTTTTTCGGCTGCTCCGTTTTATTTTATTCAGCGAGTTCTGCCAACTTTTGTGTGGGCAGAGAGGGGGACGGGGAGGAGAGTGGAAAGGGGTGGGGGCGTGCGGTTAGTTAGGAGCACATGTACTTACATATGTAAGTACAATCATTATGCGAACGGGCCGTGGTTCTATATAAATATTATATGCGGTTTGGCCTGTGTATTTTCGAAGGACACAGGCACACAGAGAAAGAGAGAGAAAAAAAGGGAGAGAGTGGGAGGGGGAGAGACAAAGAGACACACACACACAGAGGTAGCGACAGGATGTGGATCTGTCACGGGGTGGGAACAACCGTTTGGTTTTTATGTCTTTTGTGAAATTTTATTTAATTTTTGAATCTTTTATGAAAAGTTTAATATTTGTTTTTCATGTTAGCGATTTGCATAATTCACCAAACACACACATACACACACACACAGCAATCATACCTGCGGGTAGCCAGGGGCGTATGAAGAAGGGTGGGAAGAGCAGTGCGGGTTCTTCCGACGGCGTCTGCGACGCTTGCGATATATTTTATGAATGCAAACCCCTGTGTTCATTCGGGTTTGCTTTGCTTTTTTTACACACACACAAAAAGAACGAGTGCAGTGTGTGTGTGCGTGTGTGTGGGAGTTTCAGGTTTTTCATATTCATTTTCATTCATATCGCAGTTTTCATTCATGCACAGCTAAAACTGAATCTGAAACTGAACTGAACTGAACGGAATATTTATTATTATTATGTCTGTGACCCGCTTCAGACCCCTTTCCCCTTTCCCCCCCCTTACACAGACCATGCCCTAAGGTTGCTTTTGTATTTCCCTCAAAAAAAAAAGTAAGAGGGGGAGGGGGGTGTGGGGGTGAAAGCCCAAAGAAAAGCGAATTTGGTTGGCACAGTTCTTTCTTTTCCCTTCTCTTCTCTCTCGGTTTTTTATTTATTTTTATTGTGTGACGCGGCTTAAATGCGCTTTGCAGTTATTTATGCCTGCCAACTGCTTGAAAAGGGAGCAAAATATGTTTATTTGCCACACACACACCCGTAGACACACACACACTCCCGCACACACATGCAAATTTCCAGCTCATCTGTTTGCATTCTTCCTTCTCAGTCTTGTTTGTGTATTTTATTTCGTACGCGAATCAAAGTTTGTTGTAGTCGAATTATCCACGCGACAAAAGAGTTGGCTTTTGTGCCACGCCCCCCTTCCAGACTACGCCGTTGTGTGCCGCGTGTGAGTGTGTGTGTGTGTGTGCGTTAAATATTCCAACGCTTTCGGAATTTATTTGCCCTGACAACGCAATTCTAGTTTCAGCTACGCTTCGTCTCTTACTCCCCCCACGTTGCTACGCCCCCCTTTTGCCTTTTACTTTTACAGTTTTGTTTTCTCTATTGAAATTGAAATTGTAACTGTAACTCTGCAAGTGGGCGAGCGAGATGGCACTAGTGTGGATTAGACAAAATAAACTGATTAGTAAATTTGTTTTAGATTTTTTCTTTAAACTTGTTGAAAATTGATTGAAAATCAATTTTATTAAAGGAAAAACTGCATGGAAAATGAAGAGACAAGTCTTAGAGAGACTTCAAAATATAATAAAGGGATATATACAGGAATATGCTGATCATATATAGGTACACTTACATATATATTGGATTAATAAACTGATTAAAAAGTTTTTATATTTTTTTTGTAGTAAATTTATTGAAAATCAATTTTTGTAAAGGGAAAACTCCATAAGAAATGAATAAAATAGTTGTCAGGGACCTTAACAATATATGTATGTAGCGTAACTATAAGTATTCAAAACATTACCAGGGTATCTACACAGTCGCCTGCTTGCTGTCATTCCACGCATTATCTTGATCTCATTATTAGCCAGGCCGATAAATGCCATTGCGGATTTTAATTGCAATTTAAAATTAAAATTACACACAGCTATAGCTTCAATGCGTGCCTCTGTATGTACCACGCCTCCTTTCGCCCACTGGCGGTTGCTGGGCAAACACATTTGACCCGTGAATATGTGCGCGAGAGATTCCGGCATCGATTATGGTTGCCAGATCTCCGGCCTAAAAGCGCTTCCTGCTTGCGCCACGCCCCCTCTACCTCGTGAGGGGCGCAAGGCAGCGGCATCAGTGCTGTGTATTGGCACTCAGCACCCTCTACCTTCTCTCCCTCCCCTCGTACACACACACATGCCACACGGGGCAATCCTCTGCCGGCAATTGCCTGAAATCCTTCACGCTTCATCAATTCGCATTATTGTTGCCATTGTTGCCCACATTGAATTGCAAATGTGTGTGTGTGTGTCAGAGGGAGAAGAGAGAGGGGGCTGTGCGCACACGGCGGAACAACAACGATGCGACCGCGAAAAACGAAATGCTTCAACGCTCTGCAAGCTTCCTCCTCCGCGTACTTAAGCGAATTGCGTATTTATGTGTGTAATCGCAACTCATCATTCTGCGAGGCTCTGACAGGGACACAGAGAGAGGTAGAGAGAGAGGGGAAGAGAGAAGGTGCTGCCTTGCGGTCCACTGATGGATTTGGCTGTTACCTTTTCGCATTAAGCACAAGTCGCGCCGATGTCGCACTGCGATTTATACGCCAAAAGCATTTACATATTTTACTGTCTGCTAATGGAGCGAGTTTAGCCCTAGCCACCCCTACATTTGCCACTCCCCCCTCCCCCACAGTGTCTGTCTGGCTGTCCTATCAACTATTTTTAGTGCAGCCCCCAGTCACAAAATTATAATTTACTGTGTTTAGTCTGCCCCAATGAAGAGGCTTGCCAACTCTACCCCCAACTAGCTTAACTACCCTAACTAGGATTGTCGCTGGCACGCGACAAGTAGCGTTATTTATGGCTTAGACAAAGCTGTACTAAAATATTATTGAGGTTTTAGTAGCTGTGCATATTTAGCTTATAATTCACAAGCTGTTTATCCAAATTTAGCCATTTTTGTCCGTATGAACTTGCGAATCTCAGAGATTATAGGAGCTAGGAATATAAAATTGTATGATAGTATCTCTTATTAGCGCACGCAGCTAATGCTTATTTTAGAACTAAGCCACGCCCCCTTACACTAACATAAATCGCAAATTTAGCTATTTTTGTTCGTATGAACTCGCAGATCTCTAAGATTAGAAGAGCTAGGATTACCTAATTGAATGACAATATGTTATATTACTGCACCCAGCTAATGTTTGTTTTAGACTTAAGCCACGCCCCCTTACGCCCACATAAATCGCAAAAAATCACATTGCAAGCGTACATTTCAAGCTAGAACTTCTTAAATATATAATTTTAGTGGCCAAATAGGTAAAGCGGGTTTATCATAGTTACACACACTCAAGCATAGCTTTTCTTTACTTGTTTTCTTATAATTCCCAAGCTGTTTTAGCTGCACAAAACATTAACTTCACTATGCAAAGCATTAAACGCTTTTAATTACTTTCAATTGTTTGCGTTTTGTTGTTTGCTCTCTAGCTGCCCCTCTCTCTTTCTCTCTCTTCCTAGCTCCCTCTATCTACCTCCCTTTCTCTCTCTCTTCTCTCTCTCTTGGTCTTCCTCATCTGTCTTCTTCTCCCTCTACTTTACCCTCCTTTCTTTAGCTCTATCATATCTTTGCCGACTCCTCTTGAAGTTTTAAAAGTGCTGAAAGAGCTTTATCGCCATCGCTTTTATCTTAATTGATAAGCACTGCAAAGTCTGCATAGTCTGCTTCTGCCATTCTTCTCCCCCTGTCTCTCCCTTTCTCCCTTTCTCTTCCTCCGCTTAACTATGCCATCTGTCAGTTGTTTGACATCAAAAAACTTTGACCGCCAAAAATGCATTATTATATAATTTCATTTGCAAAACAATTTACATTATTATTTGGCTAAGCTAACAATTCACCACGGAACAGACAGACAGACAGAGAGGGGTGCAGAGGGAGCTGAGGAGGGGCGTGGCAAAAATGTGTATTTTGTGTTTTTGTTTTGTTTGGTGTTTTTTGTTGTGTGTTTTAATTAAATTGAAAATGTTTTTGCGCCCAATTTGCCTGCGAAAAGCGAAAAGCGTTGAATGATAGTCGACTGACAATGAGAGGCAGAGAGACAGAGGGAGAGAAAGGAAGGTGAGTGTGAAGGGGGTAGAAACCTTGGTAAGGCGCATCTTAAAGGGCGCACCTCTCAGTCTATCTCTTTCACACTCTCACAGTCTCTCCCTCTTTTTGTTGTTGTTTTTTTAATAAAGTAAATCGATGGCGAGACTTGAGTAATTTGTACAAATTGCCGCATTTCAGTTTTATTTTTTTTCAGTTCTTTTCTCTCTCTCTGCTGGAAAAGCGGCAGCGTGGAAAATGCTTTTCATTTTGACAGCTCGCTGAAACATAAGCTAATGCAGGCAGGCAGGCAGGCAGCAGCAGAGGGGGAGAGGGAGGAGGGGAAACAGGCCACTTATTGATGACCTTCAGAAAGTAATCGAAGCGAAGCGAATCGAATTGAATTGAGTTCCAAGTTGGAAGCCAATGTGGCGTATACGTGATGCGGCCTCCTTATGAATGCCTGGCAAATGTTAGCGAGCTGCGCCGCGTTCATTTGTGCATTCATAGCGCCATTGACAAAGCTGTCAGTGTGTATTGATTTATGAGACATAAAGTTGGGCAAGTGTAGAGCAACTTCTTAGTGGTTTCAGCGCCCTCTACTCTCCTCTTCCCTCGCCTCTCTGCTGCCTTTCTCTCTTCCTGCGGAAACAACTCATTCAAAAGAGACGCCATGCCATAATTTGTGTGCTTGTGCTTATGCTCTGGCTCTGCAGGCATCTCGGGCCTAATGAGAGGCCTCTAGCTGTGCTTAGAACAAATCGCTTTTCCTGCCACACAGCCTCGTCGATCTAATTATGTTCGGCTGTCATTCTGAGCTCTAACTGTAGCGAGGTATCTCTATCTGTAGCTATGTAGCTGTATCTTTAGCTGTAGTTGTGTGTGTTTGCTCTGTGTGTGTGTTTGATGTGTCTGTGTGTTTGTTGTGTCTGTGTGCTGTGTCTGTGTGTCTTTGCACAGCTTACTTCGCATAGTTTTGTTGTCTTTGGCCCCGGTGCCAAGTTCGCATTTGTTGTGTTAACCGCACATGCTTAACACGCAAATAATTGAGCTGCCGCCGGTTGCCAGCTAGCCCCACCCCCTTGCCTGCCGCTCAGCCCTACCCCTGCTCCTCTCTGTTGCCTTCGCAGCCCTTCTCTCCTGCTCTTTCTCTCTCTTCATACTCTGCCGGCATCTGCTCTGCTTTTGGCAGAGAACAATGCCAATTGTTGTTTGCTGAAGCGTGTGCATGCTGACAGACACACACACACACACATGCACAGCATATATGACTGCAGGTAGAGCTGTAGATACAGCTATAGATACAGCCACAGCTACAGCTTCAGCTACAGATACTTCTCACTGCAACTGCAAAATGCGCCTCTGATAATTTGCGTGCGGCCAGAGCCAGCGAACGTGTTGTTCATCCATTAAATGTATTAACAACCTCACCTTGTTGTTGTTGCTGTTGCTGTTCGATCAGCATTTTGGGGTTTTGGCTTGAGGGTAGATGAGGGCGGGGAGTAGTGGGTAAGGGGGCGTGTCCGCAGCTATTTTAATTAGTCGAAACTGTAGGCAGGTGTTATTTTCACGCTCTTGTTTATTGTTGTTGTGCATTTGACATGCAGTCAGACATGCTCAAACACACATACTTCATATATACATATACACACACATACACCCACACACATTTATAAGCTTCTAAACACACACACACACTTCTGCCTTTGGGCATTTGCCCAATATGCAAACATGCGAACTGCACACAATTTTGTGGCCAAACGCTGGCACGCCCCCTTGATTGTTGCCCAGCCTCTACAAATAGCCGCAAGCGCATATCACTGCTAGGTATGCCCTTGATGTATGTACTGGTGTTGCTGTAGGGTATGCAAGACTAAGGAGGAGTGGGAAGCAGTTTAAACGGTGATAAAAACGGTTGGAAAATTGAACTAATTTCATGAGTTGAAAGAGAGATTATGCGTATGCGTAAAGGAGGAGTGGGAAGCAGTTTAAACGGTGATAAAAACGGTTGGAAAATTGAACTAATTTCATGAGTTGAAAGAGAGATTATGCGTATGGAAGAGGGAGTGAAGAAACATAGTAGTAGACTGGCAGTTACCCTGTAAAGTATTGCTCAAATATGCAATATTATAACAGCCAAATTTTGGCTACATTGCTGGCTATGTTTCTGACTCTACTTCTAGCCAGATTTGTGTATAAATTTCTGATTTCAATTCTACAACTTTGACTACATTTCCTGCTGCATTTATAGCTACATTTTTAGCTGCAATTCTAGCTAAATTTCTGCTTAAACTTCAACTTATATTGCAGGGCAACTGCCTTTCGATACTACCCTCATTTTAATGCTATTGTTGGGGAAAAATTTTCAAATTGAATTTGAAATATTTGCAACTGAATCATTTATATTCATTAAAAATGCATTCAATTGCGAGTTTTGGTTAATTCCTGTGCGCCAAAAGACTCTTGAGCGGAAATGCAATTTGATATGCCCATGTTGCAGTTTCAGGCGGTTTGCCAACACTGCCTACTGTCCCAGCCCTCCTCCCCTCTTATCAACCCATTGCACTTGCCTCTCTGCATTATTGAATTCTCTCTATGGCTTTCTCTTTGCAGCTGGAAAACCGCTTAATAATGCAATAATAAACAGCTGCGTGAGTGGCACAAAGAGAGAGAGAGATGGGGAGAGTGGCAGATAGAGAGAGAGACAGAGCTAGAGAGAGTGAGTGAGAGATAAAGATAGAGTGAGAGAGACAGAGAGAAAGAGAGCTAGTGTGACAACGAGTGAGAGCTAGCTTAGTTTCGCATAATAATCCCGCCCAGAGTTGAGTCAATGCTAAAGCCAACAAAGCTTAGATACAACAACAACAACAGCAACAACAATAATGAGTGCACAACAATAATAATAATTTGTGGTCACATTTGTTTGTTTGCCAGCACATATTGTTGTTGCAATTTGCTTTGTCTCTGCCACACAGCAACAAAATGTGGTTTTAATTTGGTTCGATTTGTGGTTCGACTTCAAACCAATTTTCACTGCAGACTTTTCCAGCCAAAGTTGCTAAAGGAATATTTTTCCCATTGCATGCAAAGTATTTCCATACCTTGCTTAATGTTTTTGCCAGTTTACGTTACGTTTTTGGCTTTTTAAATATTTTTAAAATATTTTCTTTTCTTTTTTTTTTTTTTTTTCTCTCATTTATTTTGCAGTTTTTGATTTTTGAATTTTTCTGCATTTGACACGTTGCGGCTTTAATTTTTGCGGTCTCTCCCTTAAACTGCATACACGGACGTGCGCGTTGCTAATTCACAAATATTACGCATACGTCACGTGGGCCAAACAACACAAAAAAGTAGTCGAACAGGGATTAGGGCATTAAGGCCTAAGCCAATTGACTTGATTAACCAAAAATAGCCAGGCCTGCCTTCCCTCTCCTGCCTTCATTCTTCTCCCTTCTCTCTCCTACCTAAACGAGTCTCGTGTGCGCGACTTAAAAGTTTTCACTGCAAGAAAATGCGGGAAATGCCGCAGACTATTTGCATGCGAGACGAGAAAGAAGCTCTGTAGTATTTGATATAAAGCAATCCGCATCGATCTACTTACTTTGTCAACTTTTGTTAGCTGCTGTGCTTGCTCTGATCAGAATCTACCCAAGGAACATGGCGCAGGGGAGGGCGGGGGGAGGGGCAACAGCAGCTGGAGCAATTTCCTCGTCGAGTCTCAAGTGAATTTTCAACTTTATTGTTTAGTTGTTTGGCAAATATCTCGCACAGCATTTCTCACATGTGAAATAACCATAAATGCAGCTCACACACACACACACACACACAGTAAGAGAGAGAGACCTGCTGCTGGGCAGACTTTAAGCCGGCAAAACTTTCTCAGTTTACAGAGAAAAAGAAACCGAAGCAAAGCAAAAGAGTAGAAAATGCTGACAGGAAACTTCCAATCAGAAATGAATTACTTTGAACCAAGTCAGGCGGGCAGGGAAGGCGATAGGGTAGCGGAGGGAGGAAGGAGGGGGTGAACTGAGGCTTGGCACACCGCAGTGTCAAGTTTAAGAAGCCATGAAATAACATTAATTTGTTGCAAATTCGCTTGCCGAAGTTTTAAGTTGAATTAATTTGATTAGCTTATCGCTCGTTCAAAGTTGAAACTTCATCAGCGCCACACAGCAGCACACTCCACAACGGGCCTGGCATGCCTCAAGTGGGCGTGACAGGGAGCTGAGAGAGGTAGCAAGACTAAGAAAGAGACAGGGAGAAAGGGAGAGAGAGAGTAGGGGACCCACTGCGTGTGTGTGTCGCATTTACAACGACGACAATTCAAATTTTATTAGATTACATGAAATTTATGTGGCAATCAAATTGCAAAAAAAAGAACACATTGCCTAGAAAAAGGAAGGAAATACATTGA
Source organism: Zaprionus nigranus (assembly GCA_018903425.1). NCBI lineage: Eukaryota > Metazoa > Arthropoda > Insecta > Diptera > Drosophilidae > Zaprionus > Zaprionus nigranus. Next base: position 2,250,712 of record JAEIGD010000010.1, read on the forward strand.
GAAAGAGAGAGCAAGACCGAGAGGGAGGCAGGAAGAGGTAGAGAGGGACAGAATGAGTGAAATGCAAATGACGAAGGACTTGGCAAACATTTTAATAAGGCACTTTTTGTGTGCTATTTTTTGTTCAACTAAATAAGTCAAATAAAGAGAGAGAGAGGGAGAGAAAGGAAGAGAGAGAGAGAGGAAAGACGGGGCAGCATAAGCGGAACTGGTAATGGGAGCAGGCAATGGCAGATGGGTTCAAAGCAAAGGCAAACCAGAAAAAAAAGAGAGACACAGAAGAAAAAAAACAGAATTTAATATTTTTTTGTAATGCGGCAAGTGCTTGAAATTGATAAGGCAGTTAGACCACACGTGTGTGTGTGTGTGTCGTTTTTGCATTGTTAGCAGCCACAAGCCAAGCACACACACTCGCACACACACACACACTGCTGCTTGTTATAATAACAGAGGCACAAAAGCGGCGCAGCCAAACTGAAAATACAAATTTAAATTTGTCTGTGGCCTTGTTAAATATATTTGCCAAGCAAACACACACTTGCACACACACAGCACACACACAGCATACACACCACACACACTTGCACACACAGCGCAGAGACACTCTGCCAACCTGTTCTCATATATCTAATCATTTGTTTGTTTACATTTCTTCTGCTTATTTGAATCTTTTTCTCCCTTTCCTGCTTAATACTCACGTTCCTTTTTGTCTGCCCTTCTTTTTGTCATTTGCAGATTGGCTGAATCTGCAGTAACGTCATGGTATGAAGGAGCCGGCGAACACTTTGGATGAAATTGTAAGTAACCATCAGTTATCCCCCCCATTTCCCCTTTACAAACATGCATTCTCATATTGCAAACAGACAGAGAGAAAGACAGACTGAAGAAGAAACCAATCGAAATGCCACAACAGAATGTACAGTGAAACCAAAAGTTGTTACGAGTTGCAAGCTTGACATTAGATTTTTTACTTAAAGTGCAATACACTGCAAGAAAAGAGCTAGACACAATGAAAAGAATTTAGAAAAGTTATTAAAGTAAGAAAAACAGTTTTTCATTAAAAAATAAACAAAAAACCGAATACTTAAGCTAACCATACCTTTAACTAGTACTTTAACCAATAGTTCTTATAAAAGTGCTCTAACTTAAGCAGACAGAGTGAGGCTACACAAAGAAAATTACTTAGAAAAGTTATAAAAAGTACAAACAAACAATTTGTCATTAGAAAAATACACAATAAACCTAAAAGTTAAGCTAACTTTAACTTTAACTAGCACTTTAACTTTAAGTTTAGTATAAAATACTTCAATATATGCCAAGAACTTGCTCAACTCTTTTGCGCTGTGTAACTCAGTAAGAATGCAACTGACACAATCAAATGAAAGTGTGTGGGAGGCCGTTGGGGTTGTCGATAGGGGCAGGGGCGTGGCACAATATAATATCATATAGTCAACTGCAAAGCAATCTGAATAAAATACCAGTGCGATGCCTGCAGGTGGCGCCAGCATAGCAAAAGGGTTATATCTTGCTCAACAACAGCAACAACAACAACAACATGTGGCAACATGTGGCAGCAATAGCGCCCCTAGGGGGCGTGGCAAGGTGGGGGGAAGGAGACAGGACGTTTGAAACTAAGCAGAGTTTGGTCGGTGTCGGTTTACAAAAGGTTCTCTTCACGTTTAGTAATTGTTATGTAAATGAGTTTTACAATTTTTTTTGTCTTGCTTAACGAAAAGGTCAAAATGCGCGACACACACAGGACGCACACAGGATATGCAGGAGCAGCTCCGGCCCCAGACTGGAGGCCCAACTTCGAGTGAGAGACTCAGCAGTTTCTGTGGTTTGGGGCGACTCGGCAATGATGATGATGAGCACCACAAACAAACAAACAAACAAACACACACACACACACACAGCTCAAGTTGTAGCCGGCTTTGTTTTGTTGCATGCCTCTGCATGGTGAAACCTCCTCTGCCTCCTCCTTTCCACCCTCCTCTCTATGCTCATCTTCGGCAAGTTCTTTATAAAATTGCAAATCAGTTTGAAAGTCAACGACAGGTTGTTTTACTCCCCTCCCCTGCATCCTCCTTGTTGTTGTGCTTCCTATTGTTGTTGCCAAAACAAGCGAAGCAACCAAGGCAGCGCTGCCACTGCCTCTGCCGCTGCCTGGCTGCCACCGCAGCTGCTTCATCGGCATCATGTTTCGTGGTGTAAACACACGAATTTATATGACTGTATTTTAGTAATAAACTTGCCTGTCATTGTTGTTGTTGTTGCTTGCAGTGGCCTTTGCCGGCTGATGGAGAGTGAGTGAGAGAGAGAGGGCTAGAGAGGGGGAAGGAAACTAGCAACACATACGAAAGTTAATAACCGTTTAGCAAGTAACCAAAGTTGCCGAAATTCTTGGCGTGGGATTACAGTGAAATTTTACGATTATGTTTTGCTAGCAGTCAGTTTTCTTTTCTCCAAGCTAGCTACAGTTTTAATGGTAGCACACACACACTCACACATACACATATATATATATATATATATAGACTATATAATGTGCTTAGGGATTATCAAATTGATTTCTGTCTGGCAGGGAGGGTTCTTCAAGTTTTTCTTCTCTTAATTGCAGTTGGTAATTGAAAAGAAGAAGGGAAGTTGGCAGAACTCAGTGTGAGCTTTAGAACTGATCTAAATATATATATATGAAGTTATATAGCTATACTTAGCTTTAGTATTAATATTGTAATACTGTTATTAATACAGACCACTATTATAGGATTGGAGCTGATACGTTATGAAGTTAACTAAAAACTGAAACTTCGAGCAGAAAATATGTTCCAAATAGTTATTTTACTTAGGCAATTTTGTTGTCTTTGCAAGTTGAAGATTCTGTTAACTGCAACACCCAAACTATCTTTATTTGCTATCATATTAAAATTGTTATATGGTGTTAAATTATAAGTTATGTTTTCTTTTTATAAGATCATCAAAATATAAAGAAAACATGTGCATAAAGTAGAATTATTTCAATCAAAGAAACTTTGTTTCCATCTAAAAAAGGAGCTATCGCTTGATGGAATACCCAAATTAAAGCTAATTCTGTTCTAACCTCAACCTTCTATATTAATTATACGTTCTTAAATCACTCAAAAATAGAATAGTAATTAAATAGCTGAAAATATGTCAAACAAAAGGAGGCTATTTTTGTGCAGCGACTTCGGTGGTTTGAGGCCGAAGGCAGAGAGAAGCTTTGCACAGACAGCTAACGAGAGATACGAAGGAGGAAAAGGCGGACTGATTCAAAGTTCTCTGACAGCTGTCAAGTGGAAAGAGAAGAGAAGAGACGGAAAGCAGAGGGAGGGTATACCAAAAAAAAGCGAAAGTTCTCCTTGAACTGATGCAGCCAATTAAAAGTGAAAAACAGTTGGAAAAGGTGACCACCTTAATTAGTATCTAACAGAATAATAATAATACGGAGTAGAAACTTCAAACCGAAAACTAAATTTGTTATTAATTAAGAGAGAAGCACAGCAGAGACACATACAGAGAGAGGGAGAGAGAGAGAGAGGGGAAGAGAGAGAGAGGGGTAAACTGGTAGGCAACTCTAGGCAGACAATGGAGACGAATATGTTATAGTATGTTGTCAGGCAGGAAATGCAATTTGTGACAGTTTGCCTAATTGCAACTCATGCAACATGCAACACTGAGTAGCAGCTGAAGAGGGAGAGAGAGGGAGACAGAGAAGGGTAGACAGAGATGGATATTTAGATAGCTGCTCTGGCAAGTTTTCGAATTTGGAAATGAGTCAACAAATGTTTTGGCATTTATTACGCATACGCAGAGTATTGCAGGTGACATGCCAGCGAAACGTGAGTGACTGACTGAACAGAGAGAGAGAGAGAGAGAGAGAGAAGGAGGGAGAGTGAGATGGGGCGACAAAGAGCAAGACAGCGTGTAGACGCAACATTTTGCTGGCTTATTTCCTTAAGTGCAACGTCAGGTTGGCTAAATAAATGCCAAGCCAGGGCAAAAGACAAACACAACCAAGCAAACACACACTCACACACAGAGAGAGAGGGAACCCTATCCATTCAACACAAGTTACACAGGCAGTTACATTTGTGGGGTCACGCACACACATGCAAATTCAAGCTGCAGATGTGACGCAGTGAGAGGGGCTTGAAATTTTAATGCACGGCAAGGAGCATTCTCAACGGCATATTTACATTTGAGCTCAATGTCAATTGTGTTTATAAATTAATTTGCAAAAAGACATATGTACAGACTCCCCCTAGCCACGCCCCACACACACACACAGACACACACATGATTCCCTGGTGGCACGAGAAAAACGAAGAGTGGAAATGAAAAAGCGAACGCCGCGCGCGACGCTACTTAACAAGCTCGACTTTTGTTTAGAGGTCACAGGGCAAGGGGCAACGGAGGGCTGCCACTCTCAGACATGTGTGTGTGTGTGTGTGTTGGCTGACCTGACGACGAGCTAATGTCGCATTGTGTGTACTTTGGGTGTGCTGTGTGTCTTGTTGTGCCTGTCGCTGTGACAGGTTGTTGTCGCTGCCGTTAGACGCATATCCTTTGTCTCACGCTCTCTCTCTGGCGAAGGAGAAGGCTTAGTCTGAGGACGCCCACGCAGCAAGAGTAGCAGCAGCAGGAGGGCAACGGCAATGGCAGCAGCTGCCACTCAGCTCAGTCGTCCCCTGACTTTGCCGTAAATATTTGCGCACAAAAGTCGGCAATGATTTGCTGCAACAAACTGTGGCAGGCAGCAGCAGCAGGCCCTCCACTTGCAGTAGCACTTTAGAAGGTGGAACAGAAGAGTAGAGAGGGCACACACACACATTCATAGAGAGAGAGACAGCAGAGTGCACGCAGTGCGAGGGGTGAGAGAGGGGACCAGGCTTAGTTGAGTTTGTGCTGCAAAAATGACAAACGGCCGAGCAGGCAGCTAATTTGCGCTGAACAGAACAGAACCGAACCTAACTGAAGCAGACTAAAACTGAACTGAACAAAACGACAGTCCAAGAGTGCAAGCCAATTAAGGCTGTTTGGGGGTGGTGGAGGGGAAGGGAGAAAAAACTTTCGCAAAATTCTAAACCATAAAACTTATGCACATTGTGCATTCTGCACTCTTTGTTAGCAGTTTCTAAAACAACTCTCTAAAGTTTTTCTATTAGGTACACCATTATTTTTGTAGCTACTTAAACTATTTAGTTTACTTTTGATCAGCGCTAGTTTTGTATAGAGAGCATCTGCAATAGGTAGAGTTTATAATGTTAGACTATGCTTTGAATGTTGCCAAGTTAGACTGTGCAAATACTTGAAATTTGTATGCTTATTCACCTTGAATTATTTATTTCCAGTTATCTACATACTGTTTATGCTATGTAGCTTAAGTACTATGTTAATATTTAAAATTAAAACTCAATATCTTTTTTTCTGTTGCTTCTACAACTTTCTTTAAAATGCTTACATGATTTACGTGTTAACCTTTGTCTATAGACCAAATTCCAGCTTATTAGCGCAACTACTTCTCGAGATACGCATCCGAATACTTGGAAACAATTTACAATCCATATTTAATTGATAGTTTTAGTACCTTTGAAACTTCTTTTATTTTAACAAATGTACTAGCAATATTTATTGCTCAGAAATCTATTATCCCTTTCTACTTACCTCATATATTTCAAATATATCAAGCACAAATCGCAATATCTTATTTTTCCTCTCTATTACGAACTTCTACAAAATATCTTTATACTCAACATTAAGCCCTCAGTTAGTAAACCAAATTTCAGCTGATTAGCTCAAGTACTTCCCGAGATACGCAACCGAATACTTGAAAATAGTTTACTGTTCATAATTTATGAACTGTCTACTATATTTTCAGCTGCTATTACTATTATGTTAGTGCAAGAGATACGAGAATCATAAAATATTATCATCCCTTTCTACTCACCTCTCATATACCCTATATTTCATGGAAAAAACCCCAATATACCTTTTATCTTTCCTCAAGGGAACTCTTTAAAAATAACAACCTAATTAACATTATACCCTCAGTTAGTAAACCAAATTTCAACTGATTAGCTCAAGTACTTGCCGAGATACGCACACGAAAGTACTTGGCAGTAGCTTACAATTCATGCCTTGTCTATGTTTTTTTTTTAAGCTCCTCTACCCTAACATAAACACACACACACACCTCGCCTTGCCTTGTATTGCCTAATACCGCCAGTTAATATAGCAAATTTTAGCTGATTAACTCGAGTGCCTGAACCGAACCGAACTGAACCGAACCGAAACCAAACTCAAGCAAACCTAAAACGAACCGAATGCGAACCACTTTTGAACCGCGTTTGCCAAAAACGTTGTTAATGCCTTCTTGAATCACTGCACGCACTTCCTGACGCACTTCTTGGCGTATCTACAGAGCAGCTGCACCCACACACAGCACACACACCCACACATTGCTACCTCCCTTCGTGTGTGAACAGCTGCAGCTTCGGCACGGCTTGACTTCGTGTGCCTTCGGTTCAGTCTCAGCTGCTTGTCGCTGCTGCCTTCGGTTTCGTTGTTCAGTTGTGCATTGCCTGGCGCCGACGACAGTTCGCAACGCAGCAGCAGCAAGCAGCGCAACTTAAACTGTACGCGCGTAACGTAACGTAATAACGTAGGTGCGTAACGTAACGGCAAACGTGTAACGTGACGTTAAATTTGGTCGTGGCATCGCATTGCGTGAGTTATTAAAATGCGATAAAAGCCAGTGAATCGGTAATAAAGCGCTTATCTTTGGTCGCAATTACGCACAGCAGGCAGCGAAAGAGGGGCGCAAGGGGGCGTGGCATTTAGTAAGGGTACACAAATGAAAATACAGGGCCTTTATATAGAGGCAGAGTCTATGGTATAACTGATAAATGTGCCTGCTCTGGCGCCCAATTCAATTCTGGAATGAGGCCTATGCAGATTGTCAGTTGCTGTTCCCGGAGTGTGTCTAGTGGTGTGCCCCGGTGTGTCTAGCACTGTGTATTGCTGTGTGTGCCTAGCAGTGTGTGTACTGGTGTGTGTGTGTCTAGTAGAATGCCCCGGTATGTGTCTGTGTGTAGTCAATTGTGGCCGGGTCCCGCATCTGTTACAAATGACAACGTAGCTCGCAGTTCTTATGTTGCTTTATATTTCTGTTGTTGTTGTTGTTGTTGTGTTTTTTCTGTGCCTTTTTTTTCCGACTGTTGCTCCTCCAGGCTGCATATCCTGCTGATATTTACGATCCCTACCAGTTCGTCTACAGTTACGTTGTGAGTTCCGCCTCAGTTAAGTGTGTAGCCTGTCATTTGTGTGTCGCTCCATTTTAGTTAATAGTTGGCTACGTGTGTGGCATATTACACACATTAGTGTGTTGTGCACACACCCACACCAGGAAGACAACCTGGTGCCAGCCTGCTTGTTTTCCTGCCTGCTTTGACTTTGCTGCTTCCGCTTTCCTCACTTTATATCTGTGCAACATTGAAAGTATCCCACGGATTTGCCACTTTTGTCTGCGTGTCTCTCTGTGCGCTACTCTGAGGTGTTTATGACATTTAAATCAATATTGTCACACGTTGTCATGCAGCTAAGCCTGTCTGCGTGCAGCTGCTGCCCCTCTACTCCCCCCTCTATCTTCCTCTCTACCTTCCTCTCTTATTCTACCTTTTTCCTTTCCTTTGCCACTGCAATTTGCACTGATTTCTCGCTGAGTTTTCAAGTTTCGCGCTCTCATTGCAATCATAGAATTGCTGCCCCCACCTACCTGCGCCTACCTGCCACCTTCTCCCCTCTTTCCACTGCCTTGAATTTTGCTTAATGAGCGCAATTTTCAACTGCAGCCGTTACAGCAGATACTCCTCGCCCTTGCACTTATTAAGTGCTCATACGCCCCGTGGGCGCGTGTGCCTGCATTACAGACAACGATCTGCGAAGTGCGGATTGGGGTGCAACACGCGCTCCACCCACTCGCGGTTTGGCTTTTGTTTATCGCTCTGCTGAGGTCATATGCACCTGCATGTTGACCCCTACCACTCCCCCTCCTGCTGCATCTGCTTTGCCTGCATAAATTATGTTTTGTCTCGTGGCTTTTTGTTTACGAACTCTCGACTCGGCCCACATGCGGCGCTATAATTTCTAATGCCACAGCAACGTTGGCAGTGGTGGCAGTAGCAGCAAGCAGATAATACGCACTCAGCTGCACCCCGTATGGTGCACCCGCTGACCTCGCCTCCCCTCCCTGCCTTGCTCTCTGTTTGACACGCCCACTTGACTGCAGCAGTGTCCACTGTGGGGTGCCCTGCATAAGTTGCGGCATTTTAATTTGTTAAGCGTGCGACGTTGTCGGGTCCAGGTAGCTCCAGCTTGCCACCAGGTAGTCTCCAGGTTGCCTTCGTCCTCAGTGCGCCTCAGACTGGCCCCAAGTCAGCCCCAAAGCAGCCGCAATTCTATTTACATTTGTGCAATTGTTGCAGCTCCGCCGGCAATCAAAAGTGGCAAAACTATTTCCAGCTCAGTCTCTCCTGCTTTTCCCTTTCTTTCGCTCTCTCCCTGTGACTCTTGCTCTGCCAGTTGATGTGCCTTTTACAGTTAACATGCCTAGGCCGGCTTTAAAGTGCTGGCCATTAGCCACAGAGTACATCATGGGCGCATTCACAGGACACGCCAATGAATTTCTTAATTAAGCTTAATGTGCAATTTCGTAGCCAGAGCTGTAACTCTCTGTATACGACTCGTCTCGACACGATACGACACGACTCGACACGACACGACACGTTCATTTAATTTGAATTTTCGGTTAAGGTCAAATTAAAAATGTACAAAATAAACACACAAACACAACCGAAACGGGCAGAGGAATGGCCAAACAGCTGCCACAAATTGCGTTAAATGCCACTCCACGACGAGTTCACATGCGAGAAGGTACCATCTCTCCCCTTATTCTCCTTTCGGCCTGCCCCTTAGGAGACTCTCTCTCTCCCGTACACGCTCATACATATATCTTTGGCACATAAATTTTAAGCATTTCCCATTTTAAGAGCCACCCCCCAAAAGGCTCCTAATGAAAAAAGTTTCAGTTCCAGGTAGGCCCAGGCCCAGGCTAGCTCAATTAATTGCATAAACTCCAACACAAAGGGCCCAAGATATAGGTAGGCTCTGTCTGCTCTCTACAAGATGGAACAGTTCATTAGGCATGAGGCAGATTACTGACAAAAAACGCAGAGGGCATGAAAAGAGAACAAACTATCGCTAAGTCGTAATTTGCATATCGTAAAAGTTTTTAAATTATTCTTCCATTATTAAGAAGGGGAAAAACTTTATGAAATTCCATAGGAAGCATGTTGAAAAACGTTGGTAATCGATAGGGATAAGCATATGCTAATTATGATATCATATGCTGTTGCTAAAAGTTTTTTGCAACTATTGATTATATCATTAGACAGTTGAATAGGTTAAGGTGAAGGTTATCGATAGTTTGGTAAGCACTGAACGTCGTTGGGTTTAAGAAACGATGCATAGATCTCTACCTCTATCTAAGTTATCGATAGTAAACTAACTAAAAGGTTTTGAAATTTATTAGAATGTCTTTCTCATTATAAGATATATTCCTTCTCCTTCTTTGTCTTTACAATATTTCGTATATAAATAGATTGTCATTTTTCACTTTTAAACCCCACAAGTTATCGATAGTAAACTATGTTTGGATCTCAGCCCGCGCTATTAAAATTATAAATCTATTTGTTAATCTTCTATATATTTCAGCATATGCATACTTTCAGTTTCTTTTGCTCTATCGATGACATAATTAGACTTCTACCCTCTCCTACTTCACCCTTGCTAACCTCACAAGTTATCGACACTGACCTAAGCACACAAACCAAAGTCTTATGCCGAGTATAACTCAGTTCATTCTGCACACACAAGATCTGACATGTGCTGCCACTTTGGTATGTAGATTAATCTACTTTTAACTACCCTAGACTTCCCCTCTGAAGGAAAGCCAAAGAATGTGGACACATGATTTACCTTTTAGCACTTGACGTATTCACCCATTAGGCCCATCACAAGGCATTAGAATCAGTCTTGTTGGTCTGGTGCTGGTGCTGTTTCTATTTCTTGTGTGCTCCATCGGTCCTAAACACATTTGAACTCTTAGCACTTCACTAATCTGTCCATTGTGAGGCATTCGAAGGGGGTGGCAAAGGCAGGCAAAGGGAGAATGGGAGTCACTTCATAACTGTTTCTCAACGTTCTCTGCCCACTCTAGGGGCGGGCAAGTGAATTTACGACCAGAGGACAAACAGTTTTGGTCACTCATGGTCACTTGGCAATGTTCATGGTCACTTGGCAGTGGGTGGTGGTAGGAAAGAGGGGTGTGGTGGGCCGTGGGCGTTAACTGGGTTCATGAACTTTTGGTATATACAGGTTAGCTCTCTGGTACTGATTATGGTGTGGTCCGCTTGGTTGGCCAACCCAACGTATTATCCACCAGAGAGCGAGAGAGCGCATCCTTCACGATTACTTAATATTAATGACTCTAGCTTTGCTGGTCCACGTCTCCATTGCCGTATCAGCTTTGGCTTCTGCTTCAGCTCAGCTTCAGCTTCAGCTTGAGATTCGGTTTCTGGTTGAGTTTCATGTCGCAAATCTGTCGTCGTCGATGAAAAAGTTTGCAGCAAGTTGCCATCGTTGTCCATGTAATGAATGCCTTTTGTGTGCGCCTTTTGACTTGCTTTACTTCAGGGAACAGTCCAAGCGCACAGCCGGTACGGTGGTTAGTGCCCCCCTCTCGAAGGGGAGAGTAGGGAGAAGAGAGAGGAAAAGAGGGTCTTCTGGCGTTTTATCTCTTCGCATTGTGTTGAATGGGCAGTGGCTGGATGCTGCTGCCTCTGCTGAGCAGCTAAAAATATTTGCTTAAGCAGATTTAACTACATTAACTTAATTAAATAGGCGCTAAGCAGATGATAGACAAAGACGGCAAGTGTGCGTAGAAGAAAGAGAGAGAGAGACAGAGCAAGAATGAGGGCACTGAAGTTTTGGGTGTGCGTTTGATTTGGTGGGCAGACGTGGCGTATGCGTGATATTGATTGATTTCGAATTACAGACAATAAATGCCGTTGCCAGTCGTTGATTCTGCTACTACTCTTGCTGTTCTACTACTGCTTGTAGTTGTTGTTGTTGTTGTTATTGGTGTTGTTATTGTTATTGCCCCAAGCTGTACAAAAGAGTTCAATTGATGTTTGCAAGTGGGTTTTGCCTTCGTCCTCCTTCCAGCTGCTTAAGCAGTGTGGATTCGTATACTTGTCTGCTTCCAACCTCAGTCTCTAACGTTCTCTACTTTCACTTTCCTTTCCTTCTCTCTCTCTCTCTCCCCACATTCTATGCTATATTGCCCTGCAGACTGTTTGCTTGGTTTTGGTTTTCTGTTGTATTCTTTGTTCTTTGCATTGTTGCGTAAATGTTATTTTAATCAAGCGGCAGGCTAAACATTTGAGCTGTTATTGTTGTGGTTGCTACTACTTCTGCCCATTCTCCCATGCTCTCTTTCTACTGTGTAATGGGTATATTAAACGTACGTGTTGTGCCTAGGTAAGCATGTTATATTCAATAACAATCAGTTTATCGAACTACAGCGTGTGACAGCTGCTGTTAATTGCGTTTAACATGCATGTTAACAGCGCGCTAACAGTGTGGGGGAAGTGAGGTTAAGGTAGGTTATTAAGTGAGGTTAGGATAGGTTAGTAAGTGAGGTTAGGGCAGGCTCTATTCGGTTTACTACAGCGTAACTGCTCGTGCAGACACAACTATCAATCAGACACACTCTCTCTCTCTTTCCATTTCTCACTGTGGCGCCTTGTCCTTTTGATTGCCAACACATTGCACACATAAATTGACTCTTCTCGGACAGTTTGTGGTCAAATGGATAATTAGCCTTGCCTGCCTTGTCTCGTCTTGCCCTGCCCTGCCCTGCTCTGCCTTGCAGTAGTGCAGTGGGCCGGGAAAAGTTAAATTGCAAACAGTTAACTCAGTGGGCCAATTACAAGTTGAAGCGGCAACTCAAGGTCGACTCAATGTCTGCCACAAAGCAACCACCGTCTATGTACCCTGTTCCTGCCCGGTCTCATCTGTCTGTCACATTGTTTCTTATTATTATAGCCATTATTTTGCATAGAAGCGAATTCAGTTGGTAATTGAAATACAGCAGTAGCAACAACAACTCTATGTGGAAAATGGAAAATTTCTATGAAAATACAAATTTCATTTTGTTGAACTTTTCTGTATTGTCTTTTTGGCCAAATACGGAAATATTTCTAGCAAAAAATGCGGAACTACTATGGGTAACTCAATGCTAACTCATCTAAGTGCAATTTCAACTTGGACAGCGCGATAAGAAATGTCTCGTTTTCATTGTGTAGATTGCAGATGAGGTTTTGCAACCACAAAGTATACAAGTGAACATGAATGTGCACGTCCAGCCCAGTCCAGGCATGATTTATTCTTATTTCTTTTGGGGTATATCTTAATTGTCGCCCACCCGGAAAAGCCGACAATAAATGCTCATAAATGTTTTCGATGAGCACATTTTATGTGCATTTATTATATGTTGCAATAATTTAAATAGTCTGCTTATGTAATTTATGGAATGTTTGCAGTTAATAACCATTTGCAAATCGGGTCAGTAATGAAGCTGAGAATGACAGAGGTTGGGTATGAAGATATGCTGTAAAAAAGCAGGATAGAAATTAGAATGAATAGATGCATTGAATGCATAGATAAGCATAACCTCAATTCCGCTTTTACTGCAACATAACCTTACTTCTATTGTTAATTGCACATAAATAGAATTGATCACCATAACCTTAATTCAGATTTTAGTTCAACATAACCTTACTCTTACTATTGATTGCACATAACCTCACTTCTGTGAAGTATTCTACACACAGAACGTTAATAGAAGTAAATGAAGAGCTCTGATTGATATAGAAACTTTAAATGGAAACTGTGTTTCTATTAATATTACCTCAATACTTGATATAGGTTTAATGTATAGTTCAGCATCATATATCAACATTGATAGAGACTTCTATATTATATTATTTGATATAATTATTTAAACCTCAATGTGATTGATATCAGAATTCTAAATTGCTTAAATACTGTCAACTCTTTCTGCTCACTTTCTCAACGTCTATCCCTATTTTAACACACCCTCTGCCTTCTTTTACGACAACAGGGTATATAAAATATGAGAACCTTAGCAAGAACATTTGAATAATTGTCATGTGGAGCCAGCTGTCATATATACAGATGTATATATATAACTCTGGCACAGACTGCTCTGCTCTGGTCTGAGCTGCTGCTCTAATTTCAGTTCATGTCAAGCTGTTTCAAGGGGGCGTAACTGTGATGGGGTACTGTCAGGGGCAGGGGCAGGGACAACGGGGCGTTTACTTGCCATTGCTGATGTTTTATTCCACTCGGAAACGCGCTGCAAATGAACAACTGAATAAATGTGGGCGTCATTCAAGTTAATAATAAAAGCGACGCCGCCGGACGAACTGACGCACTCGAAGGACAGCCTCAGAGCTGTGGAGAGAGGGAGGGAAGGGGACGCGTGCAAAGTCAAGCCTACCCGATGGACAAAGCGGCGCCTTGCTTACCAAATTGCGCTTCATTTATTTATAATAATTACAACTGTAAAAAGTTTGAACAATCAAGTTGGCCGAAAGCAGCGCAGCTGACGTACAGCCCGGGTAGGAGGAGAGAGGAAGGCGGAGGAGGAGAGGGTGTAGAAAAGTTAGCCAACTCAAATATGCAGGCTAATAGCGCGCACTTTCTCAGAGACGCGCGCGAGAGTCCTGCAAATTGGAACTATTATTTGCTCGACAATCACTGCAAGGCTCAAGAAGGAGGAGAAGGAAGGAAGAGGAGATGAAGAGCAGACCTGCCTTATACTAAATCATTGGTAACAATTTGTCCTGGCATACGGTTAGCTCGTGGCATAATCTGCACACACTGATCTTCTGGTTGCCTCGTATCAGCAATATCCATTTTTAATGCGTATACGCCACGTAAAACAACACGCGGAAGTGGGCCCAGCAAGCCGAGCCGCGCTGCGCTTGTTTATTATTTACCTTTTTCTCCACTGCGAATGCATGCATGCCAATTGCCTGCGTGTATTGAGGGTGCTCTGCCATTTGTTTATTATTTTTACGTCAATTATTTAACAACAACATGACGAGTGCGGGGGAGGAGGGGGAAGGAGGCGCGCTTCGTTAAAGCATTAAATTAAATTTTCAAATTATAATTGAAAATAACAGGACAATTAAATTGCTAAACAAAAAACAGTGTAGTGGAAGAGGGGGATTGAGTGAAAGGGAAAAGGGACAGAGAGAGAGAGAGAGACAGAGAGAGAGGAGTGTGTGCGGTGTTTGTGGTGTGCGTGCACGTTCATCATTTTGGCGCACTTAATTAACACACACAAATCGCCGAGAGAGAGGAAAAAAATTAATTTTGGTTTCTCTTTTACACTGCTTAATCCTTGAGCTGTAAGTGGGGTATATGCACGAACAAGAGGCAGTTGGCAGCAGGGGGGGAAAAAAGAGAAAAGGAGAGAGAGTGAGTAATAGTTAAATGGGATATTAAGAGTATACTGTATCCGGTTGTGGGGTGAATCAACTCGTGAAATATCGATTACTTTCGCACTGATTTCAGGCCATAAAACTCTGTTTAATTTAAAACCAGACACCCCTTTTCACCCTCTGCCACCACTTGGCAATTACTATTACCTTTTATCGTATAATTTAAATCTATTTATAGCGTAGGCCCATCAATATTATCGTGCACATTGCTTGAGCCATCAATAAGTCAAGCGCGAAGCTCTCATCATCAGGGCCGCTGTCTGTGTGCCTCCCCCTCTGTGTGCCTCACCTGCCTCTCCTCATCCACTTTAGGCCACAACTCAAATGTAATTACTCCACTGGGAGGAGAGCATTTAATCTTCTGCTTTAATTGCCGTTTCGAATTCAATTGTTGCGACCTTGAGGCCGCGTTTTTCATACGCTTTTACCAGCCAGCAAATAAACAAACGCTGACCTGGCTCTGTGCAGTCTGCTCACGTGTAGCCTCCCTCCCCTTCTCTCTTTCTCTCGGTCTTTCTCTTTGGCCTTATCCCTGTGGCAAGCCCCCGTCAGCTGCCTCTGCTGCTCACTGCGCTTTAATTACTCTTGCGTAAAATTGCTTCAACTGGCAACTTTGTGGAGTGTTAAGCGTTTCGCTCGCCAGCTCGACTGACCCAAAAGAAAAATACCAAAGCGAAAAATAAAGCGAGAAAAAATGAAAGCAAAAAGAAACGTCAATGAAAAACGCCGACACAAGTGAAATTACGATGCGTCCTGCCTGCCTATGTCTGCCTGCCAAACACAAATACGAAACCGAAACTGAACTCGATACCGAAACCAAAACTGAACCCCAAACCCAAAAACCCAAAACCGAATCGAGATGGAAAGCCACAGTGCGAACCGCAGACGCAGCCACAGTTTTTCCTTTGTGAACCACTCTATCGCCTTCGCTTTCCCTCTACTCCTCTCTCTCTCTGCCCCTTACCTTTGGTGCCAATTGCCGTGCACGGACATTAACAAAACGCTGAACTGCGCCCGCAGCAGAAGCTTCGCGTGAGCGACGACTTAAGCCCTCAACTCGACACGACTTGCCTTGCCTGGAGATGAAGACGCGAGCTCCGTCTTCATCTCCAGGCGAGGACGTGGACGGAGCAGAGAGCACATGAGTGTGCAAAACTTTGGGCACAGCAAAAGCCACTCAGCACTAAAACCACTTGGAACATGCTTGCATTGAGGGGGTTAGAGGGTTAAGGGAGAGAGGTAGAGGTAGAGGTAGAGGTAGAGGTAGAGGTAGAGGTAGAGGTAGAGGTAGAGGTAGAGGTAGAGGTAGGGGGGTAGAGGTAGAGGTAGACGAATTGGAGAATAGGGTAGAGGTTGGGAGAGAAGGTAGAGCTAGTGTACACAGGAGGAGGTAGAGGTAGTGATAGAAAAAGAGGATTGTGCTAGAGGGATAGGGTAGCGCTAAAGAGTAGAGGAGAAGCTAGAAGGCAGCAAATCAGACAGTGGTAGAGCGTGGAGGTATGGCAAGAGGGTACCGTCAGAGGGTACTTCACTGAGGGGTAAACGCATTCAAAGTTCAATAAGCATGTTGCGACCCACAAAGCAACTGAACTGTGCCCAGTGTCGCAGTGTCACAGTCCACCTGCAGCAGTCCTACCTCCCTGCCTTTCTCTGCTACCCTTACACAACCCTCTACCCTCCTCCGCCCCTAGCTTCGCATTGCTGCACGCAAATTGCAAAAGTTGCGGCTATTCACGTTGTCAGATCTTCGATTTGCCTGTAAATTCATTAAACGCAGGGTATCTATCCCCTTCACACCTGCGGGAGGTGCATATACCCCGCACAAGCCACACCCCGCTCAATTTGCTAATCGCCCAAGCTGCTGTCCGCCGTTTGTCGTTTGCCCTTTTGCTCTTTGCCTCCTTGTCGCCTGTCGCCTTGTGTTGTGTTTGCAGTGCGGCGTCTGCTGCGCATAAAACACACTTCCGCAGTGCATATCCTGTTTGTAATCGATTTCAAAATGTGCAACGAACAGACGTGACAGGACGAGGCGTCAGCAACTTTGAGAAACTTTTAA
The DNA here is from genome assembly GCA_018903425.1 of Zaprionus nigranus. NCBI lineage: Eukaryota > Metazoa > Arthropoda > Insecta > Diptera > Drosophilidae > Zaprionus > Zaprionus nigranus. The sequence continues at coordinate 2,267,440 of JAEIGD010000010.1, forward strand.
AACCCGTCAGGGGAGGGAGGGTAGGAAAAGAAAGACAGTCGCAATGAAGGAGAAGTTGAAGTAGCATGTGAAGCAGACAGTGCAATACGCTAGCCAATAAAGAATGAAGGCACTTTTCATAGTTTGAATGCAAACGGAAGCAATTATATCATATCTTTTAATGGCTATGCCTTGAGGGTCTAACGGTACTGCTAGAGAGAACTTATGAACAAACAGAACTGCAACTGAAACCCGATGGAACCTAAGGCAGTTCCCGCAGTACTTTCCATTTGATTTGGTGAACAGTAGGGAAACCGAATGTAGAATGAAAGTAGTATCGCTAATGAATAATAGGAAGAAATTTCTGAACTAAAGCCCGCGGGAACCTATGGCAGTACCTTTAATTGCAGTACCTTAATGGAACCGGTAGAGTAAACTTATACAGCATAAAATTATTATCAATAATGAATACAAGAGAGAAATTTCAGCACTGCAACTGCAATGCTATAAAATCAGTGTCTGTTTCCGAACACTTACAATTTCCAATTGCTGAAAGGAAAACTTATGTAGAACGAAAGTACTATAGATAATGAATATAAGGGGGTAATTTAAGAACTGTGCAACTGCAAACCTATTGCAATCTGTGGCAGTTACTGAAGCACCTTCAATTTGAATTGCTCTCACTCTCAATTTCAATAGCAAATACTCGAGAGATTGACGGATAGTTAAATGAAAATACCTCGCTCAATGAGCAGAGTATGCAGAATGAGGGAATGGGAATAGAAAGAGGAAGAGGAAAAACTCACTGAAATGCGCGACGAAGCGATGGAGATGATAGAGACGACAAAAAACGCTGCAGGAAAAGTACAAAAAAAATTAGCAATAAACGTGCACGCACGCGACGCGACGCCCCGAGCGTGGTAACCCCTTGCTTCCCCCCTTGGGCACAACCCCCTCTCCTGCTCTCCCACTATCCCACTCTCCATCTCTGTCGCATTCACACTTGTGCTCCCTTGACAGCCCGCGGGCAGCTGCTAAAAGGGCTAAAATCAATAAAATGCTTGTTGAGCAGCACAGCAGCAACAACTACAACAACAGCAACAGCAACGATAACCAGAACAACAACAACAATAACAATAACAAGACAACACAACGCCAAACGTCGCTGACGACGTCTTTCAATGTACAATTATATTGGCTGCGGCATTGCCAGCGCTTCCCGCAAGCACCCACACAAGCACCCTACATCTTCCCCTTACCCCCCTTCGACTCCTTAGCAACTACGCCACTGCTGCTTACCACACTGCTGTGCAACATAAATAGTTGTGTTTTTTTTTCCCCAGCGAAAAATGTTTGAAATTCCTTGGCTAAAGTTTACTTGAGACTCCCTCCCCTTGCTAGCCACGCCCGCTGTCAGGGCTTGCTTGCTTGTACTTTGCCTTGTCAGCAGCATAAATGGTTGCAAGAATGTGGAGGCACATAGCTTGTTGCATGATCGAAATGCCAGCGAGTTATTATGACAAACTTTCTTAATTGGAAAATATGCGAAACCAAATATTTTCAATTCACCCAAGAGGCAACTTTGTGTGCAGTCAAAGGGGGAGAAGATGAGAGGGCTAGTGGCAGAGGGTAATGCAGGGAGGAAGTGCAGCCCATTGAGGGTCACTGGAATTCTATCAGGCAACCACAGAAGCTGTCAAAAAAAGTTGACCAAACCAGCCACAAATACCGAGTCGACTCGAAAGTCAAATCAATCACAGGAGACAAATCAAATCTGAGCTTTATATGCCTGCATACAGATGAGCAGAGAGATACTTGTATACATATACTATGTATATATACCCCATATAGGATATAATGCGCTGATTTGTATCTATTACACTGTGGGCTCTTCCGCTTCGACGGTCCTTCTTCTTCTTCTTCTTGGGGCCTTTACGAGTGTGAGCACATACAACATGACCTTATATTAGCCATAAAAGCGCCATAAATTGAGCTTGTTCCCCCCCCCCGACGGCAAAATGCCTTGTAAATGCAATTTCAGTTCACTCTCTCCCTGTCTCTCTTTCTCTCTCACTCACTCCCCCTTTCGCTTACTGCCCACGCTGATTTCCTTTCTGGTTTTCGGTCTCTGAGTGCGGCCCATCAATATGCCGGCATAGTGTGACCAGAGCCAATTGTGCAGCCTCGTCGTGTCGTGTGCCGGCAGCTGGCAGCTGTTGACATGTCGCGCAGCATTGTAGTTGCCTCCCCCTTAGTACCCCTCTCTCTCTCTCTACTCTTCCACTGCCCCCCTCTTGATTTCCACTTGGCCTCCTCACAGTCGCATTCATTTTCCATTTGCCAACATGACGACATTTTGTTGTTTGCTCAGTGTTTAGTTGCCTCCCTCCTGGGAGCGGATGTGGGTGTGCCGGGCAACCTTCTACCCACACTTCCCCTTCCCGCCTCTCCTCGTTTTTATGGTGGACTGTCGCCTTTGTCGTATTTCCCATTTCACTTACAGCACCCGCTCTCTATTTGCCCCCCACTCTCCTGCTATTCTAACTGAGCAAAGGGTACCACTGCAAGTGCGAGTGATTATATACACGCAACTTCGCCGTTAACCTAACTCGTGCTGTTGCCCAAAGGTTTTTGCACAGCGAACCGGTTCAAGAAATTATCCATATAAAACTTAAGTCGAAACTAGGGAAATATTCATGAGAAAAGGAAGCCAAACTTGACTTAAAAGAAATGTTGGCATTTCCATAATGCCAAAACAAACGGAACTGAACCATTTTCATTGGTATTTGAACCAGGAGGAAAACTAGAAATGGAAGTCTAAGTTGTGCTTGGGAGTAGATGCTAAAGAGAGGTTTTTTGGGGTGGCTAGAATAGGCCTAAACTTTTTGCCACCACTAAGTATGAAGTCTCGCTTGATTGAACATTAAAGAACTCCTTTATTTTCTGTGCTGAACCGGTTCAGGGCTTGTTTAAGGCTTTCAAGATATAATTACTTAGCAACCTATACAAGTTAACTCTTACTGTACATGCTTGGGAAATGTAGAGACCAAAGTACCAAAGAACCTCATGAACCTTATTGATTTCTCTCCTGAACCGGTTCAGCATGAGTTTGAAGCATATTAAACCATATCCAGCTGAACATTTTTGGCATTATTGAGCGACCTATAAAAGCTTATACTTATTTTTCCCATTTAGAAGCCAAAGAGTTGAATAGAACCCAAAGAACAATATTGTTTTCTATCCTGAACCGGTGCAGGGCCTGTCATCGGCAGTTTAAACCTCTTCAGCTAAACATAATAGATATTTTGGGCAACCTTTACAAGTCTATACTGACTATACATGCCTAGAAACTATAGAAACTAAAGGAACCCTAAGATCCTCATTGTTTTCTATCCTAACCCGGTTTAGGGTCTGTCTTTGGCAGCTTAAACCTTTCCAGCTCAACATAAATGATATTTTGGGCAACCTTTACTAGTCTACACCCGCTGTACTGGCCTTTATCTAATAGAGAACAACTAAACCCAAAGAACCGCTTTGTTTTCTATGCTGAGCCGGTTCACATGGTGCTCGTAGCCAGCTTATGCATCCCCAAACAGTGCTAAAGCCAGAGTGAAGCTCCCCTTCAAACTGTATGCAGTTGCTTGCATCACACTCTCGGGGCACACTTTGCATCTGGCTGCAGGGTAACTGGCTAGTCGGGTTAGTCGAACTGCACTGCCCTTAACTGGGGAATAGCCTTAATTGTTATGGTTGTCGTGCCACGAGGCGCTGACTGCCGCCCGTGGAGCAGTGCCTGTTGTTGTCACGCTGCTGTTGACGCTGCCCGTTGCCAGTGACAACCCGGTACTCGCATGACAAACACTACTATAGACACCCACGCACGCACGCACGCACACAAACACACACACACACACACACACACACAGACAGAGATACACATACAGATACACTCTTGCAGTGGCTTGGTGGAAAGTATGCTTTCAATCAGGCAGTGAATTGAAAATCCATTAACGAGTACACAGCGAAGGCAGCTGGTCGCAGTAGACTGCGGGTGCTGCTCCAAGGGCAACGAGAGGGAGTGGAAGGGAGAGACCGAGACAGAGAGTAGTGGAAGAAAGGGCTGCCACAGCTGGGCTGCCTTCAAGTCATGGCTACACGTTCGCAATATATTTTCTGCAACAATAAAAACAAATTTGCAGCAGTAGCGATGGCAGCATGCAAAAATAGTTGCAATATCGAAAAGTCGCAGGACGCTGCAGCAGGCAGAACGAAGGACTTGTGCTGCATGCCCACACACACACACCAACACACACACACGTGAATATTACAACTGTGAGTGCATTTTTAAGTAAATCATAAAACGAAGAAGAAGCAGCAGAAAAAGAAGTGAAAAGTTAAAGAAGCAACAAAAAATCAGTGCGACACTTTTTTGCAGGCAAGAAAAGTTAACGAAATCACATTCAATATACCCTAGAAAAATACGTAAAAAAAACACAAATCAACAACAACAAGGGGTGCAACAACAACAAAAGAAATAACAACAACAATAACAGTGTTAACGATGCTCACCTGCGTTTGTCGTCCCGTGTCGGGGAATCTGCCCAAAATGCCGCCTGCTTCAATGATGCCCGCCTCGAGGGCGTCACTCGGCAGCAGCGGCAGCGCCAGCAACAGCAGCAGCAGCGGCATCGGCAGCATCGGCAGCAGCAGCGACAGTGGAGGCGGCTTTGGTAGTCCCACACGAGTTGTGACATCCGAGCCGAAGCTTAATGTAAGTAAACTGCAGGCCATCAATTACACTGCAAGAAAACAATTGAAACGGAGAGGTGGCAAAGATTAAGAAAGCAGGCAAGCAAGAAGAAGAAGAAGAGGAAGAAAAAGTAGAAGAAGAAGTGAGAAAGTCAACTGCAAGTCAATTTAAACAAACTTTTGCTACTGGTGTTTAAAACTGGCTTTAAACTGGCTGAGAAATAGTACAGACAATAACTCTAAGGCAGTTAAGTTTGCCAACGAGAGAGAGAGAGAAACAGCAATAGAAACAGTGATAAATGATATAGCTTAGTTAAACAAAGTATCTTAACTTAACTATAAACAATACAAGGAGGAAATAACAAAGTTTAATTTAAGAAGGTGTAGAAGAAACTAGAAAACTAAAGTTTAGAATGTTTTCAAGCAATGAACTTGTAGATGTGCTTAGTTTGAATGTATTTACCATATAAGACAGACTATATATATTATGTAATATACAGTATAATATAACATATCCAACATATAATATAATGCATAAAACATTCAAATACGACACTTTCCTAAGAATATTTAAAGAGATTACAACTATACAGCCATGTCTCTACTTACTTTTAAAACTAAACTCTAACTTACTTTTAAGGCCCCCTTGTAGGCAGTTTAAGTATTCTATATAGCATATTCATGGGCTGCATCTATTTATTGGATTATAAGATGATATCACATACTCGTGCTCGTACTATAGGTGAAAGACAGTGTGAAATAGTTTCTGGGTCAGCTAATAATTTAAAATGCTTGGTTTTCCATTTTCACTTCTGTCTAGCTAAACTTGCCGGGGGGTTTCTCCATTAGTATCAATTTATCATATAGTTTGTTATATAATTTCCTATATTTTAAGTTTATCATTTACTTCTGTGATACTTAAGAATTGAATAATGTCACATAAAATGATGTCAATGGTATAGCTTATCATATAATATCGTATATTATATTTACAATCTAAGTTGATTTAAGTTTATCCCTCCCACAAGTGTATGCCCTTAACTTAAGTTGCTCTCTTAGAACTGTAGACAATGCCAAATAGTAGTTGATATCTCGATTTCGCTCACTGTACGATAATCTGCAGCGCCTTCATGCAGAGGAGGCTCAGCAGTTGCTCTTTGACAAGGTAGTTGGGGTGCAAGTTTAATCTATTTATGCGAACGTCTCTTTTGTTATGCTTTTTCGGTTTTTCCGCTAGACCCGAAATAAAAAGGTGGCAAATTAGCTTTCATATTTCACACACACATAAACATAACTTGATTTATGACAAAGTGGAAGGCAGTCGAAGGAGGCCCGACGGAGCCAACGGGCCGTGACCGTGACCAGAGACAGGTTGAGGATCTGAGGCCGTGGGGAAAGATGTTGACAAGTTGAGTTAAAAACGTAACGATTGCAGATAACGTTTATAAATTGTGGAAATTTCATTTTCACTTTGACACGACGAGAAGGACATCGACAACAACAAGAAGAAGAAGAGAACTATGACGTGCATGTGAATGTGGACGAGGGTGACAACGCCAATGACACCTTGGAGCGGCTTATCCTAAGCTGAATCTCTAACGATCTGTACACACGGACGCGCACAACACACACGTTACTTACACCCTCATCGTACACTCTCCTCTCATCCGTATTATATATAATCACACTAATCCCACCCACTCTCTCTCTATCTCTCTTCTCACACATGCAGGTGCCCAGCAGGCTGACGTCAGCCGAACTGAGGGCGATGGCGCTGCGCCAGCAGCAGCAAATCGACAGCCAGCACCAGCTGCTGGCCACAAAGGAGCAACGGCTGCGCTTCCTCAAATCGCAGGAGGTGCGCAGTGCGGTGGCCAGTGCAGAGGGGGAAAGACTGCGTCGGCTGCGAGAGCGCGTCGAGGCGCAGGAGTCCAAGCTGCGTCGACTGCGCGCACTGCGGGGTCAAGTGGATCTGCAGAAGACCTACAATGTAACGTTGAGTAAGTACCCTACAAGTGGGAAGGGGAGGGGCTTTGGGGTATTAGGTAACAAGTGCAGCGTGTCTAGGGAAGATGAGTCCAATTGAGTTAAGCACCGCATGCACACACGCTCTTTGGGCAGGATGAGGGTAGACCGGGATTAACATGTGTTAAAACTGTGTTGAGTGGCGCCACCTCAGCAGATAGTGTGTGTGCCACAGTGTGTGTATGTGTGTGCTTGTTTGTGTGTGACTTTAATTTATTTATGTGTGGCACTTTGTTGTCCTTTATGATTGCCTGTGCGTGGGTGAGGCTGCCCAGCTAAGATGTCGCTGCCCCTATACCCAACTCTGCCCCTTCCTCCCCCAGCTGGCATTGACGATGCCGCTGGCATTGGCGATTTATGCCACCTCACACACACACACTTGGACAGTTGCAGTGGAAGGAGAAGAAGGAGCAGAAGGAGGGGAGGGCAGTGGAACGTTATGTTAATGAGGTTTCAGTTGCGCCTTGTCGGGGCGATAATTAGTTCAGACGGCGGCCACAGCATGTGTCATGCGGCATGTGGCATGGTGCGGAATGCGTTCGGGGTGAGGGGGGAGGACGTCCAGACATCCTGTCGTCCTGTTGACGAGCGAATTTACAGAGATATTTCGCCAGCTAACGGTTAATGTTAATCATATGCAAAAGAGTTGCGCACCGAAAAGTTTCTTGAATCCAAGAGGGGGAAGGAAGTAGGATCGGGTAGCGTCAGCTGTGTGACATAACATTTTGATTAGGGATGCGTGTGTCCGTGTCCTTGCTCATTAGTTGCAGATACAATTGAAGAGAGGGAAAGCAAGATAGAGAGAGAGAGAAAGAGAGAGGAAGGGAGGATGTGTCTATTCCCCAAAGCTGTCGCTAGTTTCCTTTCCCTCTTTAACATATTTACATTTTTAGTTACTCTCTACTGCTTTCTATTGCCTTTAGTCTTTCCTACAGTCTGCTCTGAGGTTTTTTGTCTTAAGTCTGCACTCAAGCCTTCTGCTTAGTTCTCTATTGCTGCGTCTTATGTTTGCTGAGATTATCTTGAGTTTTCTTTGCCAACCGCAGTTTCACTTTTTTAGTCTGCTCCTTTAAACTCCTGAATTACACTATCTTAGCTTAGTTCTCTTCTTCTACCCCTTGAGTTCTGTCTTAAAGCTTCTTTAAAGTCTTATTCCAAAGTAAAGACTGTATTTTGCCATATTTTTTCCGGTCTGCGCAGTTTGCCGCTTTAAAGTGCTTTCACCAATATACTACTTTCTGCATGGGTTGACCTAGTCCCTAAGGTTATTACTTTTCTACTGCTTTAGTTTTCTTTGAGCTCAACTATCTATTCTGCTCTCTTTTCTCTTAGAAAGCCAATTCTGTCTTTTTGTTTCCAAACATCCTTCTTAAGTTCTTCTGTCCACTTTAAAGTATCTTCTTCCATATCCCACATCCTTCATGGGTTGGCATAGACCACAAGGTTAGTCCTAAACCAGAACCACTAGTTGTCTATTGCTTTAGTTTCCTTTGAGCTCAACTATCTAGTCTGCTCTTCAATATCTTTGGGAGTCAGTTCTTTCTTTCTGTTACCAAATATCGTTTGTGTATCTGAAGTTCTTCTATCTACACTTTAAAACATCTTCATGAATCCTACTTCCTTCATGGGTTGGCCTAGACCACAAGGTTAGTCCTAAGCCAAGACTGGTCTTAGTGTACTGCTTTAGTTATCCTTGAGCTCAACTATTAAGTCTGCTCTTTGTGAGCTCACTCTTTTCCCGTTCGTCTCTACTCCTCAAAGTGTCTTTACCAATATTCTACTTCCTTCATGGGTTGGCCTAGACCACAAGGTTAGACCTAAACCAAGACTTTTACTTGTCTACGGCTATAGTTTTCTTTTGAGCTCTATTATCTAGTCTACTCTCTAATCTCTTTGTAAGTCCATTCTTTTTGTCTGCCTCTAAATATCCTTTTTACTTCCTTCTGTTCTCTTCTTCAGCCCCTTCCTAACGCCTTTTCGTTGTCAATCTTCCTTTTGTCTATTCGCTTACCTGTGTTTCAATTAGTCGCTTTGTTGGTTAATCTCATTTTGAATTAGCAAGGGGAAGACAGAAGGGGGGGGGACACGACAGTTGCTACCATTTGCGAGTTATGTCAACTAATCCGTAATCCGTTTAACTTTTGTGCTCAGGCAATGACTTGGATTCGATTCGTGCGCTCTTCAGCGAGAAGGAGAAGGAGCTCAGTCTGGCGGTGGCCAAGGTGGAGGCACTGACGCGCCAGCTGGAAGAACTGCGACGTGACCGACGTTGTCCGGTCAATTTGTTGGCCGCGGCAGGCAATGGGGCAACCCAAGCGCTGCCACCACAGGCCTCAAGGGAGCTGGAAAAGCTGCGCCGTGAACTAATGGTAAGTTGACTTCCCCCTCGCAGTCCTCCCACCTCCACCCTTCAACGGCAGCTTAATAAAACATTTCCGTTTCCGTTTCTATCTCCGGTTTCTGCAGTATCGCAATCAGTTGTCGCTGCAGCAGGATGCGCGGCTGCACATGCAACGTGAGGCACTGCAACAGCGGCAGGCCGAGCTGCGCTCGGTGGATCAAAGGATTTACGAGCTGCAGACGCGACTGCAGCGCAAGAAGCAGGCCAATACGCATCAGCAGCAGCAGCAGCAGCAACAACAACAACAACAGCAGCAACAACAAGTGACAGCACAACAGCAGCAGCAGCAACAACAGCAGCAGCAGCAACAGTTGCATGTGCAATCAGCGCAGTTGCTGGCAGCAGCAGCCGCAGCTCAACAACAACAACAACAACAGCAGCAACAACAACGACAGTCTGTGCCGCCCAAGCATGGAGGCGTGGCAGCTCTTAAGCAGCAACTGTTGCAGAAGCAGGTCAATCAGTTGGCAGCAGCAGCAGCTGCAGCAGCCGCTGGACGTGCTGCCGAGCGTGCCATAGCGCGTGGCAGCGTCAATGTTGCTGCCGTTGAACCCTTCATACATACGCCACAGAAGTCCACAATAACAACAACAGCGAGTTACTTGAGTGCTGGCAACAACAACGGCAACAGCAACAGCAACAGTGGCAACAGCAACTTGAAGCATGCAGCAGCAACAGCGAATACAAATCAACAGAATCAGCTCATACAAGATCTGAGCCACAGCCATGTAAAGATCAGCGGCGGCAGCAGCGAAAGTGATGAGTCCAAGCTGGCCAAGAAGTTGCTGACGGCAGCCAACAGCAACAGCAGCAGCAACAGCAACAGCAGCAGCAACAACAAGGCCAAATCGGAGGCAGAGCTGCGCAAGCAGGCGCAGTCGGAGGCCATGGACAGCACCACGCACATCTATGCCGAGGTGGGACCCAAGAAGCGAGACAGAGAAGCAGCAGCAGCAGCGGCAGCAGCAGCAGCAGCAGCAGCAGCAGCAGCGGCGGCAGCAGCAGCAGCAGCAGCAGAGGCAGCCACAGCAACAGCTCCTTCAGCAACAGTTGCTGCCAGTCCACCTGCAGCTGTGTCCAAAATACCCAAAAGCATCGCCAGCTCAGCTGCACTGCTTGGCAAGCTGCAGAAGGAGGCACAGGAACAACAACAGCAACAACCATTGTCGGCAGCCAAGAAGAATGAAATATCCGTGACCAGCGAGACGCTCTCGGAGCGCAACACGCAGCAGCAGCTGACGGTGCACAGCATGCCACTTGGTGCAGTCAGCAAATCAGTTGCCATGGCCGTGTCCAATGTTGCCACCTCCTCCTCCACCTCTTCCGCCTCCGCTTCCAGCTCAACAAAGCCACTGCAGGTGCAGGTGGGTAATCTGGTGGTGCCACCACGCAAACCCATCAGCAGCGTGGCGCCCACCACAGTCAGTGGAGGCAATGCTGGCAGCGCTATACCCAAAATGATCACCTACAGTCCGAAAGTGAATCGTGTGGCGCCCAACGTGATCAATCAAGCAGATCCACGCCCTGCACTGCCGCCCAAGCCCAGCAAGATGTCGCCCACAGAGCAGTCTAGTGAGCTGTCTCCAGCACCAGCGCAGGCTGCCACGCAGATCCAGCAGGCCAGCTTTGGTCTGCAGTCGTTGAACATCAACGACAATCTGCCCATCAAGGCGAAGCCACTGACCATACGCAAGCAGCCGTTGTTCGAGCAGCCACCGCGACTGAAGGCAACACCAAGTGGCGGCGGCGGCGGCAGTGGGGGCGTGGCAAAGCCCGCTCAGCAGCTGCTGGCCCGAAAGCCAGAGGCGCAGCAGCAGCTGAAGGAGCCACTGCGACAGCCGGAGAGACGCAGCATTGTGGCAGCAGCCATGGCTGACTCACCTCAGCATTCGCCCAACAGCAACTCGCAGAGCAGCTCCAGCGTGGATGAAACAGATCGCATGAGTGCGCAGCCAGAGACGAGTGCCAACAACAGCAGCGGAGGTGGAGCAGGAAGTGGGGGCAGCAGCAACATTAAGGAACGTGCTGTGGTGGCTGGCAAACCCAAGTTGGCGCGTCGTGTTAGCTTTGATCCACTGGCGCTGCTACTCGATGCCAGTTTGGAGGGTGAACTGGAGCTGGTGAAGAAGACAGCAATGCAGGTGGCCAATCCCAGTGCGGCCAATGATGAGGGCATCACAGCGCTGCACAATGCCATCTGTGCCGGGCACTTTGACATAGTGAAGTGAGTCTACAAAGTGTTTCCCTTTTTCCTTCTTCAACTAATTCCTTTCTCTAATCTCTTTCAGATTCCTCGTGCAATTTGGCTGCGATGTCAATGCGCAGGATTCGGATGGCTGGACGCCGCTGCACTGCGCTGCCAGCTGCAATAATCTCAACATGGTCAAGTTTCTGGTGGAGAGCGGCGCCTGCCTGTTCGCCTCCACCTTGTCGGATCATGAGACGCCCGCAGAGAAGTGCGAGGAGGATGAGGAGGGCTTCGATGGCTGCTCCGAGTATCTGTACAGTAAGTAAAGCGTGTGTGAAATAGTTGAAAGGCATGAATAAACTGCTTATACTCTTATACTCCACCTTAGGCATACAGGAGAAGCTGGGCATACTGCACAATGGAGATGTCTATGCCGTCTTCTCCTACGAGGCGCAGAACAGCGACGAGCTGAGCTTCCACGTCAATGAGCCGCTGATCGTGCTGCGGAAGGGAGATGATGCGGAGAACGAATGGTGGTGGGCACGCAATGCTGCCGGCGATGAGGGCTACGTGCCACGCAACTTGCTTGGTGTAAGTGCAACAACAGCAGCAACAGCTGCCCCTAACGAACTAACGTGGCTAATTGTGATTCATTTCTTTCGACTTTCCTCCTTCCTTTCATCTGCAGCTCTATCCACGCGTGCCGCCGCAGTCGCCCCATTTTAGCGATTAGCAGTTAATACGCTTCACCATACTGAAGAGAAAGGCCGGTCGACTCATCCAGAAGCGTTATATATCCAAGTTTATCTGAGCTGGCATTCTGAGCACGTGCCACGGGGCGTATTAGTTATGAGCCGGCATTATTTATCATGGCTCATGATATTTTTTCTTTCCTGTTTACTTTTTGTTTGAAAAGCCACATGAAGGAAACCAGACGCACAACCCCCCCCACACACACACCCCACACCCCACACACACCTCCCGCACACACTACCATATGCTGCTCCATATGGCGTTATTTCTGTGTGTGCAACATAACTTCGCATGTGCAACATTTTGCGGCAAACGTACAATAAATTGGATTCACTTAAGCTTCATCCCCCTCCTCCCCTTCAGCTAGTTTAAGGCCTAGACTTATAACTTAAGCAATATGCAGCCTCCCCCCCCCCCCCCCTCACTTCCTTCCACACAGCTTGCCATAAATCGATTTACGAGCTTTCTTAATTGCTTACAATGAAAACGAAATTGAAATCAAACTTGCAACAACAATATTTTCTAATACAGATACAAGAATCGAATGTGATCGTTATCGAAAATCGTCTAATACTAGTTTAAAGCTATTTGTTAATTGATAATTGATAATAATAATATATTATGCTGATTATGATGTACAGTTAGAGCCTAGAAGGAGGAGCGACAGAGCTGCTTCGCTATCATGGACTCACAGCGAACTTAATGAATATATATTGACTTACATAATAAAGTTAGTTTATATATATGCTATGCTATATATAGTACCTACTATATACCTAAATATGTATGTGTATTGTATATGTTTATGTATTATATAATCGCCTAAACTGCCTACCACTTACTACTTTTAGCATTAACAAGGAATACGCATCGAACACACAATAAAAAAACCATTGGAAATATGATAAAGAAGTGCAAGGTGTTTCAATGTGGGTTATTGGAGGGATATATGTGGGGAATGTGTATGGGATATATGTATATATATATGGGATACCAGCACAAAAGCTACAGTCAAGCGTGCTCAACTGAGATATACCCGATATCAAAGTCGAAACTTCATTTGAATTCACAAACAAAAAGGGGGGGGGGGAAAAAACTCCATGCAGAGCAATTCAACTGTTTGTTTGGTCATTCAAGTGCCTGGGCACTGGTTAAGAGCTCAGCAGAATATCGGCGTATGGTCGACACTTGGATGTCATTTGCAGATTCCTCTAATGCCAACCCATCTATGATGAGAACCTTCGACAAAGGATCATCCTTAACTCATTCTCAACATCAGCAATGAAGTTGCGATAATCGATCTACCAGAGTACAAGAAACATCTGGTTTGGGATAATTTATATAGAGAGTCTGACTTGTATTAAGTCTTATTCAGTTATAGTTCTTTCGTCACTCATTTTTCCTATAAAATGTTACATATTTTGTACAAAGTTTGTTTGTTTATATTTTAATTTATTCAGCTTTGGCAACTATAAAATACAAGTGCAAAAAAGCTTATTTAGAGCAGTGTAGAGAGGAGATATCTCCGAGATATCTCATTTACATATATGTATTCTTGATCAGCGTCAGAACTAGTTTTGTCTGTTCCATATATTATGATAACACTTGAGGTACACCCAACTAATTACCATAACTTTGACAACAGTTATTGCATAATTAATTGATGGCTTGGTTCAGTTTGACTTTGAACTGTACGTATATTCATTCATTTGTTCAATCAATATATTCATTCATTCAATCACACTCGTGTGGTTGCTTTGTCGAAATCTTTAACGAATGCAAATCATTCTGTCACTCCATCTATCTCTCAGTGACTGTCTTGCCCTTTCTCTCTCTCTCTCTCTCTCTTACTCTCTCTTCTGGTGTAAACTCGCACTATCTTTGAGCAAACATTTGCTCAGCTAGAGGTGTAAAATACAAAATGTTAATGTTTTGTGTCAACTCAAAGCGAATTCAGTATTAAACAGAAGAGCGACGGAGGCTGAGCTCGTGTCGGATTGTTTCGGATCGGTTTGAATTTGTTAGGGTGCGTGTTTCTAATGACATTTTAATTGAGTTCGCGAGAACAAAGCATTTTCGACCGAGTCACTGCGAGTCGGCAGAAAAATAATAAATATAAAAGTGTCTCCAAGTCGGAGAAGAAAAATTGCGCATTCGAATTTTCACTTTACAGTTGCAATCGAGTGGAAAACTTAATTGAATTGGATGCAACTGGGTGAATTGACAAACTATTCACACAGACAGGCAGGGAGAAAGAGAGAGAGAGTCGACTTGCTGTCAAATTACTCGTTCGATTCACAAGGCATTCACTTGTCATTCGCAATGAGATTCATTTCCTTCAGCGGCTGCTGGCTGTGGCTACTGGCAGCGCTGCCAATGCCACAGCCTGCAGAAGGAGCCAAGATATTGGCAATCTATGCATTTCCAGGTGAGTGGCACACACTGTGGCTTCTACTCCGGTAATAATCCTCTTGAATTCGATCAGGCAAGAGTCACTACATGATGCACACGGCATTGATTAGGGAACTTGTCGAGAACGGCCATCAGGTCACCATGATTGCTGCCTTCTCGCTGGCATCGCAGCAGCTGGGCAGCAACTACACGGAGGTGCTGATAGAACCGGTCTATGATTTCTGGCACGATGGTGAGTCCCCCTCTATATACTATATATGTATTGTGTGTTGTGCCTAATCAGCCTGCCCCCAGTCAAGCTGAACTTTGGCGTGCAGCATCTGTTCGATCTGACTCGCATGAAGAACCACGACTTCTTGAAGATGTTGGAGATTATTGGCCTGAAGACCACGGAACATGCACTGAAGCAGCCCAAGGTGCAGGCACTGATCCATGCGAAGCAGACGGAGGGTGTCTTTGATCTGCTGCTGGCCGAGCAGTTCTACCAGGAGGCCTTCCTCGCATTGGCGCAGAAGTACAGGGTGCCCATTGTGACGACTAGTACACTGGGCTACGAGAATCACATGAGTCAGATGATGGGTCTGATTACGCCCTGGTCCTTTGTGCCACACGGTTTCATGCCCTTCACCGATCGCATGTCCTTCATGGAGCGTGTGAAGAACTCCTACGAGTCGTTGTACGAGGATCTTGATCGGTACTTCAACTACTTCCCTAAGATGGATGCCATCACAGAGCAGTACTTCGGCAAGGTGCTGGGTGAGTCTGCGTGAGAATCTTCTTGCCTTGAGAGTTGCCACTGATAGTGAGGGGTATTTACAGCTGAGGTGCCGAAGGTCTGGCAGATGGAAAGACAAATCTCTGTGATGCTGCTCAACAGTCACGCACCACTGACGACATCACGTCCCACTGTGGACTCCATGGTGCCGGTAGGTGGCATGCATATCTATCCGCCCAAGGCGCTGCCCAAGGATATGCTGAGTTTTCTCGACGCGGCAACAGATGGCGCCATCTTCTTCAGTCTGGGTAAGTGTGCTCAGATGCGCCCAGTGCGACGCTGCGTACTCACCAATCTCTCTCTCTCTGCCCTCCTTTCAGGCAGTAATGTGCAGAGCAAGGAAATGCCTCCACAGATGTTGAGCCTCTTCCTGCGCGTCTTTGGCTCACTGAAGCAACGTGTGCTATGGAAATTCGAGGACGAATCGATTGGCCAACTGCCGCCGAATGTGATGATACGCAAATGGTTGCCCCAGGCGGACATATTGGCGCATCGGAACGTGAAGGTTTTCATCACGCACGGCGGCCTGTTTGGCACGCAGGAGGGTGTGCACTATGCGGTGCCCATGCTGGGCATACCCTTCTACTGTGACCAGGTGGGGTAGCTCAACTCAGACAAAGGAATACAGCTCTAACTTCTTTCTCTGTCTCTTCCCTGCAGCACTTGAACATGAACAAGGCCGTGCTGGGTGGCTATGCCATCAGTCTGCACTTCCAGTCCATCACGGAGCATCTGCTGCGTCACTCACTGCTGCAGCTCATCGAGAACTCCAGCTACGCAAAGAACGTACAGCGCGTCTCTCGCATCTTCCGCGATCGTCCACTCGAGCCGCGTAAGAGCGCCCTCTACTGGATCGAGTACGTCATCCGCCATAAGGGTGCGCCGCACATGCGTTCCGCTGGTCTAGATCTAAACTGGTATCAGTTCTATTTACTGGACGTCATAGCTTTTGCTGCCCTTATTGCACTGGGTGGCCTTTTGTTGCTGCTACTTGCACTGCGTCTGCTGCGAGGCAGCGGCAAGCGACATCGCAAAAGCAAATCACATTAGGCCCCCTCAATATAGCAGTCCAGTGACAGTCATCTAGCATATGCAAATCACAAACAAGAATTGCGAGCAGTCCATCATTTTCCCCGTATGACTTAATAAAAATAAAGATAAAAAAAGTAAATCAATTAAGCGCAAAAGTATGTTACAGTTTTCTATATGACAGTGGACTTTTTTTTATAACTTTAAATACCGATAGGTGGGCGAAGTTCAGTGAACAAATCCCAAAATGTACCAGGCGCACAGAAATCAGCAGAAGGTCGCTGATGTTTTTCGTGTGACAATGTATAAAATCATCCCATACTTTTGGGCAGAAGATTTTAAATATTGTATTTTTTTGCAATACATGTGCCGCCTCGAAGTATGTTATGAAACGTTGCTGTTGTCAAATTTCTATGTCGAGCCTGAAAGTATGCCACATATTGTTAATAAGATTAGCTGCCGACCCCTGTAGATGAGTCGTCTGCGGCGTTTGACTATTATACAGGGGTTCCGGGTTCGAATCCCGGGGGAGGACATGGTTTTTAAAAAACTGATTTAATATAAAAATAAAATAGATAACGCTAACTAAAGTTAGTTAGCCGGCGCCCCTAAAATGGGCAGAATATATAGATAAAAAGGAACACAAAGGGGATATTGGATTTTCCCCGTATGACTTAATAAAAAATAAAGATAAATGAAAAATATGTTTTCTTGATTATACATAAATATATAAATATTAAAATATATAAAATTGACTTTGGACGACTCATTAAAAGTTAAAAATAAATAATAAATACTAAATATATACTCAGTTTTTCATCTCTCCTCGACAATAGCAACAAGTTCAATAATAATAATAACTAGAATATTCGAAACTGATTAGGAATATCACTCAATCCGAATAAGTTTCGCTTGCCGGGTGCATAAACAACACACACGGCACACAACGCCGCATCGCATTGAATGGAACATATTAAAAAGCGCTACCGAATTCAACCTCAGTTATCGGTGGATCGCCGTGTGGATCAGGTTGTCGGACTACAATAAATTCAATAATGGTGCGTTAAATTATTAACTGTAAAAAAGGACTTTTCAAATGAGGGCTACTATTGATGGAATACGATTTGTGAATTATATTTTCTCACGTTTCATTTATAAAAGGAAACGAGTCTTGGTACATTGACAAAATATAATCGACAATCTGATAATAAATTAGAATGAAAAGCAAACATAGTTAAGAAATCAAATAATCTACTACAATGTGGAATTGTTGATTCAAGTGTTGAAGCGGAAATATACTATGATAACATAATGATAATACAATTTTCTTACAACTTCACGTACAGCAAGTGAACGGTGCTTGGAAGTTCTTGCTGCTCGGTCTGGTGGCAATGCAGCAGCTGGAGATCTCAGCCGGGTACCGCATTTTGGCACCGTTTTTCTTTCCCGCCAAGAGTCACTTTATGATGACAAATGCTGTGATTAGAGAGCTGGTGAAGCGCGGGCATGAAGTGACCTTCATCACGCCCTTTTCACTGGCCAAAGAGAACCTGGGTGCGAATTACACTGAGGTTCTGATACCTCCATACGACTTGTGGCCTGGAGGTATGAACAGACTTTGATTTCTATACAACAGTGTTTTAAACTATTGTTTATCTACCACAGCATTGGAAATGACAAAAGCCAAGAGCGTCCTGGACATGACGGATGTTCCTACGTCGACGTTTATTCAAATTGCATATGTCATGGGCTTGGAGACCACGGATTTCGCCTTCAAGCAACCAGAAGTGCTGAAGCTCATTCATGCCAAAGATAAAGTGGGAAAATACGATCTACTTCTGGCCGAACAGTTCTTCAACGAGGGTGCTTTATTTCTGGGCCATCTATACAAGATACCGATCGTCACAATGACAACCTTTGGCTTTGCGAACTACTTGAGCCCTTTAGTGGGCATTGTCACCCCTTGGTCCTATGTGGCTCATGGATGGAAACCCTATACGGATCGCATGAGCTTTATGGAGCGCATTGACAGTGCGTATATCTGTTTGTACGAGGAACTGCTGCGTGCCTTCTGGTACTATCCCAACCAAGATGCTATCCTGCAAAAACATTTCGCCAAGGACTTTAAAACATTACCAACAATTAAACAGCTGGAACGCAATATCTCAGCAATTCTCCTGAATACCTACGTGCCCCTTGTGCCACCCAGGCCCACCTCCTTCAACATGATACCCGTGGGAGGTGTTCACATTCAACCTGCGAGGGCATTGCCCAAGGATCTGCAACAGTTTCTGGATGAGGCCAAACATGGTGCCATCTACTTCAGTCTGGGTAGTTTTGAATACTCCTGAACTAGTTCATTGTCTAATAAAAAACACAATTTCCACACAGGATCCCAAGTGCGTAGCGCAGATCTGCCCCCCGAGAAGCTGAAGGTATTCCTCAACGTATTTGGAAGTCTGAAACAGCGTGTTCTTTGGAAGTTTGAGGACGACAAGCTACCAAATCTGCCGGCTAATGTCAAGGTCCAGAAGTGGATGCCCCAGAATGATATTTTGGCTCATCCGAATGTGAAGGTGTTCATCGCTCACGGGGGTCTTTTCGGCACTCAGGAGGCTGTCTATCATGGTGTTCCCGTATTGGGCATGCCCATCTTTGCCGATCAGAATCTGAACATTAGAAAAGGTACGGCTGCAGGATTTGCTTTGGGAGTAGATTACCGAACAGTTACAGAAGAGGAGCTGCGCTACTCCCTCACGGAACTCCTTGACAATCCCAAATACAGGGATAACATGAAGCACGTCTCTCGTGTATTCCGCGATCGTCCGCTCTGCGCAATGGACACGGCCATGTTCTGGATCGATTACGTTATCGAGCATCGCGGTGCACCACATATGGTTTCCTCTAGCTTGGATATGACCTGGTACGAGTTCTACCTACTGGATATCATTGGGCTTGTGCTGGCGATCATCCTGATGCCTGTTTTAGCGCTCTTCATCGTTTGTCGTAAAGGAAAATCTGTGAAACCTCCCAAACCCAAAGCTAAAAGAAACTAGAATTATTTAATTACTTCCAGTGATCGTTACTGGTTGGCTCGTAAAAGCAATAGCTAATAATAATAGCTAATAATTGCTCTCTTCGGGTTAACTAGGCTACTGATTCAGTCACGACAAGCAGCAGGTGCACTAAATAGGGATTATTCTACAATAAGAGACACCTCGCCTAGGAAAATCACAGTTTTTGCTATCAATTTTGTCGGCACCCCGACGTTGGGGATAACACGCGCCGTTCATTTCCATTATAGAATTTACAGACCATCTGCCTTGAATACCCGATCGACTAATTTGTTGAAAAAGTCATCAATAAAAAACATAATCAAAACAAAACAACGTAAAAACTGCTTTTAACTGACTAACTGACTGAGTGTTCGCTACCCTGTATGTGACTGAAATATATTGTAAGTTTCTATACTTCAGTTTGATACTACTTTATATATAATGTATTGTCTTATCAGTTTAGAGAACAGTAGATATTCTCATATAAAGTTGTACAGATAAGTTATAAACCATATTAAAATGCACAAACAGCTGAGTCGATATAGTCGCTAACCTACATTTCCGAAGACTATACAAGATTTGGCACGAAATCTTTAGTTCGACAAGTGAAACTAGAATGTTCGAAACTGATTAGAAATACTGATTAAGATAATGATGAAAGTGTAAGGCCTGCACAAAATCGTTTGCGGATAAACTAAACATAGCCATTTGTATATAATTCTTCATCATAACGACCTCTTACTCTTACCTAGCATATCCTGTTATAGCGAATTTCAAAAGTAAGGAACATTGCAGGCCTATCAAAACGAAGCACATTGCATAACAACCTATGTACCCCACAGCAGCTGATAAGGTAGAAGGTATATCAACAACACGCTTGGCGAATTTCACAACATGCCTCGCGTTTGATAAGTTTACATGAAACAAACGTTTTGTTTGGCACTACCGGGTTTGATTTAGTTGTCGTTGGATCGCCGTGCTGATCGCTTTGTCGAGCTGTAAATAAATCACAAATGGTGCATGCAAATTATTCAACAAATTTATTCAATTAAGTTAAGAATAAAACTAATAAAAGTAAAGAAAACTTTATTAAATGTGATAGAAAATTTACCTAGAATAGAGTCAACTCATTGTGGAGTACAACGAACTGGAGGCATCTGAAAATTGGCTTAAATTAAATGAAACTAATTCTTAAACGTTTTGGCCACGAGTTTGCAACGTACCTTAGCAGACATTTCCGACCTCATAAACTATATGTATTCTGTAGCAGCATCAACAGAGGAGTCAAACTAGCGCCGTCTGTCTGTCCGTGTGTCCGTATATCCGAGTGTCCGTCTGTTGTAACGCAAACTAGTCTCTCAGTTTTTAAGCTATCTCGATAAAACTTGGCATACATACTTCTTATTACTGCACGCTATATATAAGTCGAAACGAAGCGGATTAGAGCGATATATCGTATAGCTGCCATACAAACTATCGGTCGATTTTCGTTATTTATCAACATTTGTCAACCTCACTTACTACACCTGACTTTTTTTTATATATATAATATGCATATAAAATTTCATAAAAATCGGACCACTATAATATATAGCTGTCATAGAAACAATCTGCCGAAATAAAGGTTTTTATATGAAAAGCAGTTCTAATTTAAAAAATAACAGAATAACAGATCTCTGCACCATTATATATATCTATTATAGGAATTATCCCAAAAATATAAGAACTGGCAAAAGTACCTTCGGCATGCCGAAGATAGTCTTCGTTCTCGTTTCAAAGCAAGTTGTAGGAAAATTTTTGGCATAATTATGCGTGTTCGTTAAGTTTATGCGATATCTGGTTTCCGATTGGTAATCAATAAAATAGAATCCATTGTATTAAAGTGTTTAGTGACTTTGCGCACGTTCCCGACGTATAACTAACAGATTACTCGTAATCAAAGGCCTGATAAGAAACTAGATTAAAAAGTCAACATACTCTAGCTCCCAGATAAGGAATAGGGTGCTACAATTTGCAACTTGATAGAAATAAATATACAACTACAATATAATAATAACACTTTTCCATTGAACTTGACCTACAGCAAGTGAACGGTGCTTGGAAGTTCTTGCTGCTCGGCCTGGTGGCGATGCAGCAGCTGGAGATCTCAGCCGGGTACCGCATTTTGGCACCCTTTTTCTTTCCCGGCAAGAGTCACTTTATGATGACAAATGCTGTGATTAGAGAGCTGGTGAAGCGCGGGCATGAAGTGACCTTCATCACGCCCTTTTCACTGGCCAAAGAGAACCTGGGTGCGAATTACACTGAGGTCCTGATACCTCAATACAACTTCTGGCCCACTTGTAAGACGACATCCTCTTTTATGGATAAAGGAATATTAACTAAATATTATTCTCTCTTAGTGCTGAAAATGACACAAGCCAAGACTGTACTGGATATGACGGATATTTCTACAAATGTTTTTATTAAAATGGCATATGCTATGGGTTTGGAGAGCACAGACTTCGCCTTCGAACAGCCAGAAGTGCTGAAGCTCATCCATGCCAAGGATAAAGTTGATAAATACGATCTCCTATTGGCTGAACAGTTCTTCAATGAGGGTGCTCTATTTCTAGGGCATCTGTACAAGATACCGATTGTCACAATGTCTACCTTTGGCTTCGCGAACTACTTGAGCCCTCTAGTGGGCATTGTCACTCCCTTGTCCTATGTTGTTCACGGATGGAAACCCTACACAGATCGCATGAGCTTTACAGAACGCATTGACAGCGTGTACACCTCGTTGTACGAAGAAGTGTTACGTTTCTTCTGGTATTACCCCTCTCAAGATGCCATCATGGAAAAACATTTCGCCAAGGACTTCGACAGGCTACCAACTATTAAGCAACTAGAACGTAATATTTCAGCGATTCTTCTGAATAATCACATGCCGCTTGAGCAACCTAGACCCATCTCATTCAACATGATTCCCGTTGGAGGCCTTCACATTCAGCCTGCGCAGGCATTACCCAAGGATCTGCAACAGTTTCTGGATGAGGCCAAACATGGAGCCATCTACTTCAGTCTGGGTAGGTTTGATTACTCCTATACTATAGTATTTCTTTGGTCTAACCCTTTTTCTCTTCAGGATCCCAGGTGCGTAGCGCAGATCTGCCTCCCGAGAAGCTGAAGGTATTCCTTAACGTATTTGGAAGTCTGAAACAGCGTGTTCTTTGGAAGTTTGAGGACGACAAGCTGCCCAATCTGCCGGCTAATGTCAAGGTCCAGAAGTGGATGCCCCAGAATGATATTCTAGGCCATCCGAATGTTAAAGTCTTCATCTCTCATGGCGGTCTTTTTGGTACTCAAGAGGCTGTATATCATGGTGTTCCCGTATTGGGCATGCCCGTCTATGCCGATCAGTATCTGAACATTAGGAAAGGCAAGGCAGCGGGCTTTGCTTTGGGAGTGGATTACCGAACAGTTACAGAAGAGGAGCTGCGCTACTCCCTCACGGAACTGCTTGACAATCCCAAATACAGGGATAACATGAAGCACGCCTCTCGTGTGTTCCGCGATCGTCCGCTCTGCGCAATGGACACGGCCATGTTCTGGCTTGATTATGTTGTGGCGCATCGCGGAGCACCACACATGGTCTCATCCAGCTTAGATCTGACCTGGTACGAGTTCTACCTACTGGATATTATTGGGCTTGTACTGGCTGTGATATTGCTGCCTCTCGTGGCACTCATTTTCATTTGCCGCAAGAAAAAATCTGTGAAACTTCCCAAGCCTAAAGCTAAGAGAAACTAGATTAGATAGTTCACCTCATAAAATGAATCCAATGTTATAAGCTTACAAATACCTAAAATGGACTCTTGATATGATTACAAATAGCACCAATACTCGTAAAACATGCTACAGTTGACTATGCTCGACTGTGATATTTCCGCTACTCACCTGATCAAAACAATTTCAATGTTTAATGTATTTTGTGTTGCATACGTTGAAGGGAGCGGCTTGGAAATTAGTACCTCTTTCTTGAATAACAACTTTTTTAATTATCCGATCACAACCAAATTTATCAAAATATTTTATCGTTTATAATTATTGTATTTACCAAAAATTAATTACGCTTGGAATTCGGTTTTTATGGATTTACGGGTACTGAAGAGGGCGTGGCTAAAATCTAAAATAGGCTTGCGTGCAATATTTAAACAACATTTCAAATATTTTTAGTAGTCCTACTTCTTCTTTCAAGGATTAAGACTCTCATACAATCGGACATGACTTTATCAACTCGTCTCTTGATGCTGATTGAAAATGAATGGAGTACTTTGTGGGGTCTACCTCGGCTCGTTCTGCCAGTTACATACATTTTCGGTTTGCTTAAAGTTATGATACCCTTCTACTCAATGGCTAGCGGGTATAATTAATTTGAAAGTAACACGTGTTTAGTACTAAACGGGTCATAATAATTATTATCATGCAGGGGGCATGAAGAATTTGGTCACTTCGGGTAAAAGTCTATCTGATACGTTAATTTTGTTGTTTTTGCTTTTGCCTATTTAAGAAATTTGGTCGCCTCATACAATTTAATGCCGTCTGAGAGGTTGGAACAGGTTCGTTTGAAAAAATGCTGAAAACAAGCTACAATAAGCACGATCGTATCTGGAGTGGTAAAGAGCGTTCACCGTTGTACGATTTCAATTGTTCCATCGGTTGCATCATTTACGAGGCTCTATTGAAAAATCCTCAAAATATTTGCCAGGTTAGAAAACAATTTCATAACCATAGATCAATATGAATTTTAAATATACCCAAAGATAAGCACACGGGATGGTAAAGTCACAAGCAATCAGGAATTGCTCGATTAGTCAGTCCAGCTGGCGCAGGTGTTCAAAGAGCGTGGTCTACGTCACGATAATGTCATCGGGATAATGGCACAAAACAGTACCTTCGTAACACCTGCAGCTGTGGCATGTCTCTTCAATGCAACGCCCTTCCATGCAGTCAATTCCACTCTGGACGTCGACACTCTGAGACATATTTTCGGAATTACAAAACCCTCAATTATCTTCTGCGACGCATTAAACTTTGAGAAGCTAAAGACGGCGTGTTCGGCCTGGGAACCTGAGCTGATAACGGTGACCGGAAAGGTGCAGGGTGTTGCATGTGTGGAAGAGATGCACACGCATATTGACGGAAAAGCCTTACTCTCCCGAGCTTTTTATAGAACTGGTGGAGAAGTACAAAGTGAATACAGCTACACTAGCACCTCGTCATGCCACTTCGTTAATCGCTTGTCCACAGGCCACTTCCGAACTACTGGCAGGTATGAACGCCATAGCAATCAGTGGAGGATGGATAGCCTCAGAAACACTTGAGCGGATGAAAAAGCTTTTAAAGAATGCAAGAGTACAATTTCTTTACGGCACTACAGAAATTGGAGCGATAAGTATGGCTAGTTTTAGCGAAGAGCTTGGAAATACTGTGGGACCACTAAAAGATGGAATCCAGGTGCGAATTGTCGATGAGAAGGGTGCAAATCTGGGCCCTGAAGAGAGAGGGGAATTGTACGTAAACCTCGGTCGTGGTTGGCAAGGCTACTATGGTAATCAGATGGAATCCGAACAACTGCGAGATTCGTTGGGCTGGTTTCACACTGGCGACTTGGGCTACTTTGATGCAAACGGCAATCTGTATATCGTGGATCGTAAGGATATTCAAAAGTGTCTGGGAATGCAATATTTGCCCAACGACATCGAAGTGGCCATCGCAGAATTACCCGACGTTCAGGAGGTCTGCGTAGTTGGAATTTACAACGAGAAGTACGGTGAAGCTCCCACTGCGATGGTGGTCACGCAACCTGGCAGTTTTTTGAGCTCTGAACAGGTTAAGGAACATGTGGCCAAGCGGATGGTGGTGGAGTTCAAGAAACTACATGGCGGCGTATATTTCGTGGATGCCCTGCCACAAACTCCCAACGGAAAGGGTGTCTCGACAGGCAGTCAAGGAGAAACTGAAACAGCTAATTCTGGATCGTTAGGTTTCGTTTTTTAATAAACGTAATTAATGCTCTTATGATGCTCTTATATATGGTGGCTTTGTTGTCATTGCGATTGCAGTGTTTGATTTAGAATACTTCTGGTGCTAGGGCTGTTCCTCTGACCAATTATCGGTTCGTTCTGCTGTTGTCGTATTTTACGCATTCCGATCAGCACCTTAGGCCGAGAAAAGCAATAGACACGTTCCACCTTGATCATAAGTGATGTAGCGTTCTCCGAGAATTGAAATGTTAGCAGGGAATACCGACGAGTGCTATGTTGCAGTGCAACATAATAATACATTGAACTTATTGTGTGTTTGTGCCGAGTTAAGACTCTCATCGATGCTGTGCTAACTCATTTAGCCTAAGCAGTACATTTTAATGTAGCATACTTTAGGGCGGGGCTTTTAAATACTGCTGTGCTATAAAATCCGAAACAAGAAAAATTAATATTAATTTCACCTAACAATTTGTTAAAAAAAAAAAAAAAAAAAACTTAAGAATTTGTTCACTTCTTTTATGTAAATTCGAAATTTCTTTTAATCATAAAATACATCATAGGAACACATATTTAGGTAGAATAAGATACTATAACTATTACGAAGAAGTCTTGGAGAAGTAACTAAACGATAAAATTGTAAATCTGATAGAAAAAAAATAAAGTATATCAACTTGAGTCGACAGTTCATCATACCCCATTACATTTTTGCACATTAGAGGGTATACTTTATATTGTTTTTGTGTTCTCAACTTAATGATTTGCAAAATTAAGTCAATCGTCTAGACTACAATAACTATGCAAGATGTCGGGTCCGAAATTAAAGTTTATTTTCAGTTGCCAAGTGAGTTTGTTAGACATTGTTGCATTCGGAAAGTGCAAAGAAGTGAGAAGGAAGATGCCGAAAACACAAAGTAAAGTAAAGTCAAAGTAAATTAGTCTAGCCGAGCTAGACTAATGTTAAAAATAATCTACAATTATAGTTAGCAATGGAAGAACACGTTTCTACAATACAATGCGCTTGGCACCTTAACTATTCAGCACATGCGAATTGATTTAAGCCAAAAACAGAAGTATCTTCTGTAGCGGCGTCTATAGTATATGGGGAGCACGCGCCAGATGACGCATATGACATGATATTGTATTGAATTAATTTGCATCGTAATTGCCGGCGATATATGCCGGTTATAATAACGATAACAAGGGGAGAAAGGGAGAGAGATTGAAGCAAGTATGGGTAGAGTACCGAGATTCCTGTTCGAAGATTGCGTGAGGAAAGTGTCGAATGTCGTGCGTAATTGGGCTTTGATCACTCTCAAACTTGCAGATAAGCAGAATAATGATTATATAGCGGGATTCTATATATATTTTCAAGTTCATGTTGTGAAACACAGATAAGGTAGATCACGTCCACTCGCATTAAATCTTGAAGAGAACTTGCAATAGTTCCACCAGATCGAATGTTCAGAGTTGCTGCAATGTTATTGATAAACAAAGTAGGGAGTAATTCACGCGTGTAGCCCTGAGGTACCCCTAATGTTATGTTTTGATAGGATAGAACCATTAAAATATACTTGTCCCGACCGGTTCCCATGAAGAAAGTGATGCCAAGAAACAAGGTAAAGAGTTTTGCCGATCCTTTGAGCCGCTATACAAAACTTTCGGACTTCCTTTAGGAGATGATAAGAATCCTACTTGGTTTTACTTTACTTACTGTGCTTGCAGATTCCATTTGATATAATCTGCACAAACTTACGCCACAATGCTTCATAGACCACGATAAATGCGAGTGTAGAGCAGGAGCTCGTGTCAGCTTTGCCGCAACTCGTGTTGTGAAGCGAGAAGTGGGAACCCGAAACAGTGCATCAATACAATTGTTATTCAAAGCTGATATATGTAGATATATTGTTAAAACGGGGTTTGGAAGTGTGTGCAGCAAACGAGTTGAGCAGACCTTGAATTCGCCGAATATTAGATAATTAACAAACGTGTTCTCTTTTATTCCCATATGCAGTTGCTTCTTTAAAGGGTTGACAGACTGTGCGACACTCCTTTGATAACAAACCCTCCACTCATTTCTATATGAACTATAAAATTTAGACCTTGTTTAGCCAATGGAAACATGCTTCCTTGTTTCTTAAGAATACACGAAAAAAATTTAAATTGAAACGCGCACTTGAATTTCGGTTTGATAAGCCCCAAAGCTCTGTCAAGGTTGGTGAATGAATTCTGTCTGAGGTAATCATAATGCAAATACTATTCGCACACTCGTGTATACCAGGATACGAGCACACGTCGAAATTCCAGTGCTTATCGTTTAATTAAATCATATGTATTTAAAACTAACCTTGCTCGGAACATCTCCCGCGCTAATCAAAAGTCGCAAAGCTCACAAAACCTCTTCGGGCGATACGCATGCTGCGAGCCGTCTTATAATTGCTATAGGGTATAACAACAATAAGCTCGCATAATTTTTGAGTTGCAAAAATTGATGTTAAAGCTGCTGTTGCTGGGTTCATTTCAGTCGTCTGATAATTGCAGCCAGCATCGGTTGATCGGGATTCGCTTCGAAAAGTGAAAGGTGGAGACTACAAAATGGTGTGTAGAATAGGTCCATGGAGGACCTTTTGTTATCTAAGCTAAGCTAAGTACATTTCAAGGACTAAGAAGTGCAAGTGTAATATTAATTAATAATAATATTAATTAGATCTGCAAGTGAGACAATCAAATATTGAATAACTCATATATGCTAAAAAGGCGTGTCTTAGGCTCTAATTAATTTCCCTAATTGAAAATCCTTCTTGCAAGTAAAAAATGAGAGCCTATAGAAAGCGTGTGATATACTTTATTAGGTTCTGCTTTGTCGTGAGCTAATGAAACATAACAAAATGTTATACAAATTATACAATTATACAATGTTCTAGCTGAATTTTTAAGTGCATTCTTTATTTTTGTTTTAAATGATAAGCTGAGTCGATCTAGTCGTCGCTTTGTCTGTTGTTTCTTCAAAAATATATAGGTAGAATTCATTGCGAAAAGTCCTGTTGTCCGAACTGACCTTAACCAGGTGTTTTAGCTATCAACCAGTAAGAAAAGCAACAGTCGCGCAGCACGCGACAGCGGGATACCCTTCGACCTATGTTCCCGTGTAGTTTAATTTGTTAAATTCATACCCATATGCATATGCACATGCTTTGAAATTAATCCCGACAGATGGCGCTGATGGTTTTATGCTCATACTTTCTTAAATAACTTCTGTGATTATTGTCCGCTCGAATTGTAATTTGGAGACTACTTAGATATTTCATTCAGCTTAGTATATGTTAAAGTCAGAAAGTTGTATCTTTTATACAGCGCTTACAAATTGAGTTCAAAAATTAAATTATTGATTTGTGGGGGCGGTAGGCGTGGCACCTAACATTTGAAATAAACTTGATCTGCTTGAAGTACACAGGAGTCTTCCTGCCAAATTTGGTAACTCTAGCATTTATAATAGCTGAGATCTGTGCGTTCACACAGACGGACAGACGGACAGACGGTCAGACGGACAGACGGACAGACAGACATGGCTCAATCGACTCGGCTTGTGATCCTGAGCAAGAATATATATACTTTATGGGGTCTCCCACACCTCTTTCTGCCTGTTACATACATTTGCACAAAGTTAGTATACCCTTTTTTGACCATTTTCAATGGTCGAAGGGTATAAAAAGACAATATTCACATGATATCCTTCTCCTATCAAATGATGTAGTTGAATAATTGAGTAGTTCTTATAATTCTGTATCTAAATTCGATAGATGTATATTGAATTTGGATACAAATAATAATAAATAATAAATAAGTATATCTTAATGTTCGTTATTATATTTTAACATTCAATATCTTGTCATATTCAAACTTGTCTCCGTGGGAAAACCCTTCGCTTTTGAGCTGACAACTCTCAGTTCCACCTTCTGTTGTTGCTAACAAAACAATCTTTCTTTTCATTTTCGTGCACCTTTTTGTTATACAATCGCCATCTAAAATACTATATTTATTCATTTATCAATTTATTTGACGCACGTCGCGTCCCTCATAATATAGCAGCCAAACAATTTTGCGCATTTCAACAGATAATTGAATATTGTGCATGGAAATAAAAG
This sequence comes from Zaprionus nigranus, assembly GCA_018903425.1. Lineage (NCBI taxonomy): Eukaryota > Metazoa > Arthropoda > Insecta > Diptera > Drosophilidae > Zaprionus > Zaprionus nigranus. The sequence goes on from JAEIGD010000010.1 coordinate 2,296,978, forward strand.
CCATTCTGGCGAGATCAACAAAGTGATTAGAATAATAAAAACAAATCAATTAATTAGGGGATTTATCTTGTTGATAAGAATTTACATACTCATTCCTATAACCTGCATCTTCGTTTCGAGTACAGCAGCCAACAAGTGCGTGGAAATTGCTGCTACTCATCGTGGTGGCCCTGCAGCACATGGAGATCGCGGCAGGATCTCGCATCCTGGCAGCTTTCTTCTACCCTGGGAAGAGTCACTTTATGATGACGAATGCCGTCATCAGGGAGCTGGTGAGGCGCGGACACGAGGTGACCTTCATCACACCCTTTTCGATGGAAAAGGAGAACCTGGGCTCCAATTACACAGAAGTTCTGCTGCCGCAATATGACTTTTGGCCCACAAGTAAAGCAACCAGTCAACTCAACCTCAGCTTGAGGGATGCTAATCATTTCTAATTGTAGTTCTGGAGTTGACCAAGGCCAAGAGTGTGTTGGAAATGACAGACGTCTCATCGCTGACATTCACCAAAATGGTCTACATTATGGGGCTGGAGAGCACAGACTTTGCCTTCAAGCAACCAGAGGTACTGCAGCTCATCCATGCCAAGGACAAGGTGGGGAAAGTACGATCTTCTGTTGGCCGAACAGTTCTACAATGAGGGTGCCCTCTTCCTGGGCCATCTCTATCAAATTCCCATGGTGACGCTTTCTACCTTTGGCTTCTCCAACTATATGAGCTCATTGGTGGGCGTGGTGACGCCCTGGTCCTATGTCGCGTACACAAAGAAACCCTACACAGATCGCATGTCACTGATGGAGCGTATTGACAGTGTCTTCAACTCTCTGACCGAGGAACTAATGCGCACCTTCTGGTACTACCCGGCTCAGAATGCCATTCTGAGAAAACACTTTGCCAAGAAGTTCCCCAACTTGCCAACCATCAAGCAGCTAGAGCGCAACATCTCTGCCCTGCTGCTGAACACATACATGCCCCTGAAGGCACCTAGACCCATCTCAATCAACATGATTCCAGTGGGAGGACTTCACATTCAGCCAACACAGCCACTGCCCCGGGACATGCAGCACTTCTTGGACGAGGCCTACCACGGCGCCATCTACTTCAGTCTGGGTAAGTTCAAGCCATGCTGACACTCGAATCGATTCTAAGTACTTCCTCAAATAGGTTCCCAAGTGCGCAGCGCAGATATGCCGCCGGAGAAGCTGCAGGTGTTCCTCAACGTCTTCAAAAGCATGAAACAGCGCATTATGTGGAAGTTCGAGGACGACAGACTAACCAATCTACCAGATAATGTAATGGTGCGCAAGTGGTTCCCTCAGAACGATATCTTGGCCCATCCCAATGTGAAGGTGTTCATCTCGCATGGCGGCCTCTTCGGCTTTCAGGAGGCAGTACATCATGGTGTTCCCATTCTGGGCATGCCTGTCTATGCTGATCAGTATCTGAACGTGAAGAAGGGCAACGCAGCGGGCTATGCACTGGGTGTGGACTACCGCACAGTCACAGAGGATGAGTTGCGCGGCTCCTTGACAGAGCTGCTTGAGAATCCCAAGTACAAGGACAACATGAAGCGCGCCTCTCGCATCTTCCGCGATCGTCCCATGAACGCAATGGATACTGCGATGTTCTGGATCGATTACATCATCGAGCATCGCGGTGCGCCACACATGGTCTCAGCCGGCCTGGATCTGGCCTGGTACCAGTTCTACCTGCTGGACATTGTTGCCATCGCGCTAGCCTGCATACTGATACCTGCGTTCGGACTGTGTTTCCTGTGCCGCAGAAGTAAAAAGGTTAAAGATCTTAAAACGAAATCAAAACAAAACTAGCAGCATATTTTTTGGTAACTCAAAACGTTTTATTGATAAACAAAAGTGTGTACTATTATTATGTTAATTAGTTTGATTTCAATTTTAGAATTTTTAATACAATATTTTGTGATGTAAACATTTTACAAAAAAACTCTTTCTTCTTCATTCTCTACGGATCTACACAATCAGGGCAATAGGTACCTGCCCCAGTAGTTAAGGACTAAGCTAACGAGAAGCAAACAAAGACCAGAGACAACTCTCTGAGCTGGGCGCTGAAATACACATTAGGGTAGTCAGGGTTGCCAAATGTTGGGGGGGCCAAAGAAAGATACAATTTCAAAATTCCAAAATTTCCAATAATACAAAAGCTAGCGAGTTCGTGTTGTGTTGTGTTGTGCGTGCATGTGTGTGTGTGTATAGGTGTGTAGGTGTTGTTGTTGGGCCGTGCGATCTCTAATTGCTGATGATCATCGACTTCTTTACCTTCTTCTCCTTCTTCTCGTGGGTGATGGTAACTTCCTCTGCGAATGAAAAAAGCGTAACCAGATCAATAAGATCCAGTAGGTACATATCTATTATAGGGTCTTACCTTCGAACTTGGTGGGCAGCTGCTTGACTGTCTCGATGGTCTTGACGGTCTTCTCTCCGGGCTCGATGATCTCCTCCTCGTACTCCTCAATGATCTCCTCCTCATCGGTATCGTCGGGGTTCGTCTTGGAAGTGGGCACCGGATCGTAGACAGTCTTCGTTGCCTTCTTCACAATACCTTCAGCGGTCACTGTGGTGTAGTGGTACTCGGTACCGCCCTCGATCTTGATGGTCTCCACGGTGGTCACATCTCCGGGATTCTCAGAGGGCACAATCTTCTTGGTGCCCGACTCAGACTTCAGTTTCTTGGTGCTGGTCACGTTCTTGTGCTTCTCGGCATCCTTGAGGGTCTTCTTGTACTGCCTGATCTCCTCCTCGGTCAGCTCGACCTCCTCCTCTTCGTAGACGGTCTTCGATGTGGTGATCGTCTTGCCCGACTCCAGTTCCGTCGAGTAGGTGTACTCCACACCGCCGGGCACACGCTTCGAGGCCACGGTAGTGCTCTCGTTCTGCACAAAGTCAGGTGGTGGTGGTGGAGCAGATGACTTGGGCTTCTTCTTCTTCTTGCCATCGCTGGTGCTCTGGGTGACGGCCTTGATGCTCTGCTCCTGCAGCGAGTTCTTGCGCACAGTGCGATTGTTCTCGGTGATCTCAACGTTCTGGGTAACACGGCGCGTCTCCTCGATGGTGGTGTCCTCGCGATAGTTGGACTGCTGATCGTTGATATTCTTCTGCACCTTCTGCACCACACGACGGGACGAGGACTCAGTGGAGTCAGTAGAGTCCACAGATGACTTGCGGGTCACGTTCTTCTTCAGCTTGTTCACCTGCTTGGTGTTGATGCTGGTGTTGTCATTGATTTCCGTGGGCACGGAATCGAAGAAGGTCTTTGTGCGCGTGCTGCGTGTACCGTCCTCATTGATGGTGGTGTACACCTCCTCGTAACCACCCTCGATGGCGCGGGTCAGCATGGTGGTCTTGCTATCAATGCGTATCTCCTTGCCCAGACGCTGCTTGATCACCTTCTTGTTGGCCTGCTCCTTGGCCAGATCCTCAGCACTCACTGGCTTGGGATCCCAGAAGGTCTTCACTTGGGTCTTGACGGTACCGTTGGGCTGGGGCGAGGTGGTGATCACCTCGTAGCCACCCTCGATCACTTTGTAGGTGGTGCTGGCGCCCGTTGCCTTGTCGAACTCCACTTTGCCATCCTCAATATCGGCGGAAGTCAGCAGCTCTTCGAAAGGTGTCAAACGTGTATTAGGTGTGGCTCGGTGTAAGTGGTGTGGTGTGAGTATGGTGAGTATATATGTGTGTTGTGTGAGTGTGGTTAAATGTTTTCAATGTGTTTTTACACGCAGTATCGCTGTGTGTGTCTCTGTGTTTGTTTTTCAATTAGTTTAACTAGGCAAGCACTTTGTGGGGGCGACTATTATACAATTATATATAATATATCATCTATAGGGTTTCTTCTTTCAGCTTTAATCCTAGGCTAAGTTATTGCAAATTAGTTTCATCTAAGGCGCTTTTGGTTAACTCATTTTCGCAGCAATTTACAGCTTTACAATTTGTACTTTTCGTTGTGGGGTTTCTCTTTTGCTCAATCTCTCTCTCACTCTGTCTTTCTCTCCCTTTCTCTCTCTAGACATGCACGGGCTCCGGCAAGGACTCATCGCAGATTTGTAACTGTAGCGGCGGCTTCTTGCCCGTACCGCACCCCGTCAGGTGCGTCAGGCAGCTGTAGTGCAGCAGCAGTTGCAGTAATTGTTATTTCCCCTTGCGCAGCGCCTTCTGCCTGCTGGGCTTGGCGGGTGCGGGGGCGGGGCTGGCCAGAATATGCTGCGGTTTCGTTGATTGTGCGCCCTGCGTCTGCGTCTGGACACGTTGTGGCTTCTGTGGTGTTGATGTCGTCGACGTTGTTGTTGTTGCTGCTTCTGTTGCTCTCGTTGTTGCTGCTGTTGTTGTTGTTGTTGCTGCTGCGTTAGTTGGAAGTTTGTTAGTTGTGGCGGTTGCAGCAGCAGCTGCTGCTATTGCTGTAGGTTGCTCCGCCCCTCGCTTGTTAGTGCTGCTCGCATGGAGAACTGAGCTTGAACTTGAACTTGCATCGTAGCTGTTGGAGCTAAGGCGAGGGCGGGGGCGGGGGCTGACTGGCTTGAGCGTGGGCGTGGCATGTGAGTGCGGCTTAGGCGTTTGCTGCAGCAGCTCGATTGCGGTTTGAGTCAGCAACTTGTTATAGCCTAGCGTGTTATCACTATTGTTATCGTTATCGTTATCGTTATCTGGAAAATGTGGTTAGGGGAACTCGGTTTAGCTGGCAAATCAATTGAAGCATTGCAATGAAATGATGGGCGATTGAAGCTGACTGATTGAAGGCATAAATGAACGATTGATTGATTGATTGAACGATTGATTGACTGATTGATGTGCCCCCCTTAGAAGTTGTGCCTGTAACTCAGCCAAGAAAATGCGCTGATGGGAATTGGTGAGGCTTATGTGAGGGACGTGTGGGAAGAACTTAGAAATAAACAACTGAAAACAATACAAATACAATAAGCAAGTAATATAGAAATAAGTGAGAGGGGGGGAAGGGGGTACACAACTTAAGACTAGAATAAAAATGCATAGTTCAAACGGTTTTGTTGGATTCATCAAAAAGTTTTGTTCTTTGTGTTTTTTTTTTTGTGTGTGTTCTTGAATAAATATTTTCGACAATATTTCAAATGTAAATTACAACATAAAGTTTTGTTTAATAAAAAGAGAGAGGAGAGGGGGAGGTTGTTGTTTTTGTTTGATTTTTCAGCTACTGTGAAAAGTGTCCGAACAAATGTTTCAACTTGTTTTGTGGGCGTGGTTGGGGGGAAGGGAAGATGACTTACACCTACACACACACACGTAAACACACAACATGTTTCGATTAGGTTTGCTATACTTTTATTATAATTACAGAAAATACGAAAATAGATTTATATAAAGAGAGCATTTATGTAGTAGGAAATGTGGAAAAAGGGGTAAGGGGAGGGAGGTTAACTCTCTCTCTCTCTGAATGCAGATGAGCTGAAAAGTCAATTTCATAAAAGTACAAAAATTTCAATTAAATTACAATGAAGTGTAAAAGTTTTGTGGCTCAGGCCAAGTATGAGTGTGTGTGTGTGTGTATATATCAAATACAAAACTGTATACCAAGTACACACACACGCAAAAGTACACACACACACAGCACACATAACAAGCGCACAGACGGCGTCGACAGCGACGGGTGTAAAAAAGTTTAATTTGAAAACTTAATTAAAAAATTTCTCTGCGATTTTTTGTTCGTCTACTTTGCCACTTTTTATGATATGCGCCACTGCGCCTACATGCATGTATGTGTGTGTGTGTGCGCCAGTGTGTGTGTGTCAGGGTGTGAGAGTGTTTGGCAATTAAAAATTGCATTTGCGCGACACTTGACAGCACTCGCTTCTAATTTGGCACTCATGTTCTGATTTCTCTGTGTGTGTGCGTCGTCTCTGTGTCTGGTGTGTGTGTGTGTGTTGGTGTACGAGGTCAAAGGTGGTTGAGGGAGTAGTGAGGGAGTGGGGGGAACAGGGGCAGGTCAACAAAACGACGCTTAACGAACGATTTGTTTTATTGAAATTCCTCTTAGTTATTTTCTTGTATCTATGAACTACCAGTTTTATCGGCTGCACCGCCCTGTGCGGCTGGCTTCGATTCCAGCGTCTGTGTTATCTTCTTCCAGATGTTATCGAATGAATCCGCACCGGAGTAATCGATCTGTCCCGATTCCCAGCACTGGCGACGCATCAGATTCTCGTATTGCTCCTGTTCGGGTGTGCGCTGGACGCCGATGCGCAGCTGTGCCAAGGCGCCAGCCAAGCCAGCCTGAAAGTAGGCAACAATATCGATTAGCATATATCGCCAAGCAAGAATCGATAACAAATAGTTCCAGTTACAGTTAGACATGCAACATATACTACTACAACTACTAAGTAGATTAGCTAGATTAGAGTTTTAATAGCATCAGTTTTGTAGCTGAGGTTAGTTTTAATTTGTGTTGTGGGGGGTTGTGCAACATGGCGTATGATTAATATGACATAAATCAAGTGCTGCTACTGCTGCACCGCATGTGCTTGTGCCTTATCGAGTGGGTATCGAGTAGTGGGTAGCGGGTATCGAGTGTGTATCGGGTGTTTGCGAATGGGTGAGTTTTATTGCTTGCCACTAATGACAAAGCGCACTCGATGTCCTTTGGCCAATTGCAGACGTGGCCAGCCAGACAGAGCAAGAACAGAGACAGATAGAGAGAGAGAGTAATAGAGAGAGATAGTAGGAGAGAGAGAGAGAGAGAGAGAGAGAGAGAGAGAGAGCAAGAGCGAGCGCAGTCAATGCAGTTGGCAGCAGCAGCAGCAGCAGACGATGGAGATAACGACGATATGATAACTTTGATAATGTGTGAGTGACAAAGGACACGGCACAGTGGACAATGGACAATGGCACAGTGGACACAGATGATAAGAACGTGAGCTGACGGACATGCAAATGTGCGAATGCGCCAACAACAACAAGACACCAGACAAGGACAAGAGACGAGAGACGTGAACGCAGCACAAGAGACGCGAGAACAGCAGAAGGAGAAATGTGAGCAGGAAGAGGAGAGGAGGGCAGGACACAATGTACATGAGGAGGAGAAGGAGTAAGTGCTTCGTGCGTGTACGTTGTGTGTGTGTGTGGAGTGTGTGAGTGGATGTGTTGCATATTCGATTGCCCCTTTAGAGATTCGCCATCGCCTTCTTCCACCTCCACTCGACGTTCTGTCTGTTTTTTTTTTGCCCGTTTTCTGTGTGTTTTTTTCGATTACCTCATGCAACTCAATTTCATCCGCATCGGCAACTTCATCTTCGACTTCAACCTGACTGTGGTGCTGGTGTATCGTGTTGCTTTGTGTCGTACTCAGTTCAGTCTGTTCTTGGTGGTTTTGTTGGTGGTTGTGTTCGTGTTGGTGTTGTTGTTGGAAGACAGGGGGCAGAGTTGGAGGATATGGAATGCTCGGATTCATGTGCATTGCTATTTACATCTATTGCTCCATCTCTGGAGTGCTGTTGTTGCTGTTCATTGACAGTGGGTTGTGGTCGTGGTGGTGTTCGTGTTGTTGTTCGAGGTGCTTGAGGTGGAGACTGTGGAGATGTGGGTCTGGGGCTGGCGCCTCTGCATGCATCGCTCTGGCTCTGAGATTGTCTCCATTCATGTTCATATGAATGTTCAGTTTGGGCATTTGCATGCGCATTTTGCTCGGGTTCGTGGTATCTCTGCTCTGGCTCGTTCTGTTGCTCATAGTAATCTGACCAGGGATCACGATACTCTCGCACATCGGGCACATACGGCTGAGGCGGTGGCCCATGGTGTTCGGGCTCTTGATAGTGATGGTGATGGTAAAAGCTGTCCATATCATATTGGTAGTCATTGGCATAGCTCGGCGGGTTTCGGATTATGTTCAAGCAGAGACACTGGCATTGTGAGAGTTTTAGGTAAGAGTGAGTTGAGTTGAGAGCAGAAAGCGCAGAGAGTGAGAGTTGAAATCAAAAAATAAATTAAAAATAAATCATAAAACTAAAAAAAACAAAAAGTAAATGAAAAGAAAATACAGTATACGCAAAGTAAAACAAAGCTACGAAGGCAAAGAAGAGAAGGAGGAGAAACAAACCTAAAAGGAATAAAGAATAAAGCTTAAAGAAATCTACTTGCAAACTTTATAACAAAAACTGAACTCTAACGTATTGTATTTAATTTTGTTATGGTCACCCTAAAATTTAGTAATGCTTTCTTATATATCTCATCTATAGATCTTTCCATTTGTATACTTTAAAACTCTTTAACTACTTTGCTTTCTATTTAACTTGCATGGTCACCCTAAACTGTCAGTGCTACCAATAGCATAAATAGTAAGAGAAAGTATCAGTATACTTAAGCTGCACATTGTTCAGTTCCCATTGAGCTTATCTACTGAATATACAAACACAATTTTCCTTGAACAATTTACACAATCTGGAAAATTTAATACATTGACTTATTTAGTTCATTGAAAGTCTTTGTCTGTTCTGCATTTGTTACCAGTTTCTTTATCTAATTATTTAGAAAAAGACGCCACAATGAATTGGCAAAGAGCAATTTGTATGCCATTTGGATCATTTCAATATATTGACGTCGCTAACTAAACATTCCTTTGGCATCTCGCCAAATCGATGCAAATTCGCAAAAAACACACAAACACACAAAGAAAATAGACAAGCACACAGACAAATAGAGACACACACACACACATTGAACAAAGACTCCACTTAGTGATGTCTGTCTGTAGAACGAAAGAGAAACATAGGCCAATTGGGGCGTGGCAGCCGCAAATTGAGAACCGCTAAAGTAAACTCGACAAATAAGAAAATAAGAAACAAAAAGTGCAACAGAAACCAACAAAAAAGAAAACGAAATAGAAAAAGAAAATAAAAGTGAAGTATAGAAGAAGAATCAACCAAAATGTAACGAGGTCAGAGAACGCAAAATAAATTGATTTTCTATGTGAATAGTACGAATATTTATTTACTCAAGTGAATACTCTGAGCAAATACTGCAAACTGAATGAATAAATATCGATATTGAATATGAGAATAAATAAACAAATAAATGTGTGTGCAGACTGAGGAGTAAATGGAATAAGTACAATATATATATGTATAACATATTTAGTCTGTACAGCAAACGGGGTTGACCTTCGCTAGTGAAAAGAGTATCTACAATACAGAAATGTTGCGTTCTAGCGCTGGATCGATGTGATCTTAGGCTTACCTCGGTTGGTACGCTTCGGCAACTATCGGTATTATCACAAGAAGAAACATTTTCCGGCGTTTTATTTTGCTATTTTAGTTGCGTAGCAGAGCATTGATTTGGTTTGGTTTTTTGTTTGGTTAAAACGACAGATTTGTAGGTTAGGTTTTAGTTTTGGACGAATCAGAAACGATAACGAAACGACTCAAGACTCGAGAAAACTTGAAACTGCAATTGAGATGATTGAAAAGGAGGAGAGTAGACACTTACCATAACGTCACTAAGACCCTCATGCACACTGTCGCAGAAGATTGTCCACCAGTGTTGGATAAGATCGTGCGCGTGGGCGTAGTCAGTGGGCGTGGAGGCGCTCTTTGTCTCCGAGTTGAACTGTATCAACCAGGGCTTCAGTTTGCCAGCGAAATGCAAAATCTTAATTTTATCTCTGAACCTGAAAAGAAGAAGAAAGTATATTAGATACTGTTAACACTCTTTGGCAGTGTTGTGCAGCTCTTACTGTTTGAATGCGGGCAAGTAACAGTAGGAAGCATAGGCTGTCACATTGTAGACAAATGGCAAATGCTTCTTGATGTCTGCGGTCGCCCAGTCGGCAAAGTATTGATTCAACAGACCCTGATCACCGCCATCGAAGCTGCCGTGCTCGACGGCAAACTCTGTGATCTTGTTAAAGGTCTCCACACTGGGTCTGAAGACAAAGACACCAGAGTTGAAGCAGTCGGGCCAGCTTACATCTGGAGCAGCGGACAGTTCCTCGCGCTCGAACAGCTCATCGCAGTTTTTCAGCACCTAAAAGAGATATAGAAAAACCCATTAGAGAAGAGTACCCCCATTAGGAGCTAAGTGTGTGCACTTACCAGGGTATCGGCATCGAGGAAGACACACTTCTCGAACTGCACGAGGCGCCAGCAGTGAAGCTTTGTGAAGGTGACGCCCAATTCGGGACGCTTGAGCAGCGCCAAATTGGCCGCATCCTGTGAGTCCAGCACGTTCACCTCTTGTACAACATTGTATACGTCCTTCAGTCTGTCGCGCATCGCCTCCGACACGGTGGGCGTGACCAGTACCGCTAGCTGATGGGCGGTGCCCGCCCGCTTTAGCGAATGTGCCAGCACCAAGGCGCCCAGCGAGTACGTGTCATTTGTGGTAAGTGTAACCCAAGCGAACTCTGTGAAAGGAGCAGCAGAAGGGGAGGAGGGTCAAGGGTTAGCTAATACGCAGAGGGTTCTTCTTATCTTACAGCTACGATTTCGGGCATGAGACAGACACGGAAACAGATATACACAGATACAGATACAGTTACAGTTACAAGTGCAACAGTAGCAGCAACAGCAGCAGCAGCTTGGCTATAGCGCAAGTTTTTCTTATTCTTAGTCGCTTTCCATTTTCATTTTTAGTTTGGCATTCGGAAAATTGGCAGAATAAGAGCAATGAAATATTTACGAACAGTTTATGGATTATAAATAAACAGGCAGCAGGAGAGAACTCATCATGTCTGTGATATGTATATATACATATGGAATATGAATACATATAGACACGCGATAGATATTGTAGCAGCAAACTGAGCTATGTAGGGGGTGTGCAAAGTGTGTGTGTGTGTCTGTATTCGCGCATCTGCGTCAACAGCTTGTGGGCGGGGCACGCGGCGGTCGCATGCAGCCTCGATCTTTTGGCAATCTTTCGATTATTTGGGTTATATCGCGCCCCATTTGGGCAATTTTCTTGATTTTGCAAAAAAACGAAAAAAACAAAAATAAATAAAATAAAAACCAAAAAGAAAATTTCAAAAAAAAAACCAAAAGCAGCGCAAACATTTCGGAAGCGCATCTGCTTACTGAGCAAATTATATTTTGCGTTGTTGGCATTTGTTGGGATCAACTATGTACATATGTATATATACAATCTATATATTCAATATACTATATATATACAGTTCGCAATCGCAGCGTGATTTGAATTTATTCATATTAAAGCGATAGCATAAACATTGGCGCCAGCATAAATTAAACTTGAGCGAAATTCCTCAGTCATATTTTCTTATGGGTTAGCTTAGTACTATAAACAGATATCTACCTTTCTATATGCGAATTTTGCACAATATAAATTTCAGAAATTCTGTATTAAATATTGAAAGAGTTTTTCACTAAATTTGACGATATTCAAGAATTTCTGATATTGTTTTAAGCTGATATTTAATAAATGAATGAACAATGAATAATATATGAACTTATATACAGATACAGAAACTATTCCTCGTCTTAAACGTATTATACAGATTAAAATTATAATCAATAATTAAACATGCAGAGTTTAAATTTAAATATAACGCAAAAATCAAAAATCAAAATCATCAGTAGAGTTATTATATAGAAAATTAAAAGTTTATTATCTCAATTTGATTATGGACAAGAGTTTATTGTTGTTGTTGTGTTGCTACGATCAAAGTTTCTTTATACAAATTTTTCTGGGGGTTTGGTTGGGTTAAGATCAAAGATTAGTTCAATTGGTTGTGGTTTTTGTTTTTCGGTTGGGTTTATACGGCATTAGAAAGCGCAACCGGATCGGTAGATTTGAGAAGCGTTTGTTTTTTTAGATCTATATAGAATAGAATACGGGGAATATGGAACAGAACTACCTTCGATACTACGCAGATACGAATGGAAACGGACACGGCTGAACAGCTGCTGAATGCATTTGGTGACACAGCCTCAGCCACCGTACGGCAGGTGGCGCTCTCTCATCTAGTCACACAATATGTACAAAATGTATATTTTTAATGGGTGTGTGTGGGTGCAAAAATGCGACTTTAGGCTGTTGTTGTTGTTTTTTATGTTTTTCTTATTTTGATCTTTTTTGTTTTTCTTATTATTGGATTTTTCTTATTTGCCTGTTCGGGGGACTTGTGTGTGCAATGAGCTGTTGTGCCTAAAATAAAAATGAAATCATTTACTTGGCGAAACTAGAATGGTTTTTAATAACTTCGTGACTTACCGGATGCGAGTGAGCACAAAACAAACAAATTAATAATGTCACAACAATAAAACGAATATATATATATTGTATATTTTCAAAAAAAATCAAAGAACAAAACCGACTCTCAAGGCGACATCATAAATTTCGATTTAAATTGAATAAACAACACTCGAGAGATTTACGAAATTGGGTGGCAACTGTTGGATTGCTGTCAAAATGAAGACGAACCGACTTAACAGATATATACTATATATAGAGCTACTTAACTTAGGTATTACTGACTAATCCGACAGCTGCAGCAATGTAGCGCATACGAAATTGTTTGCAGTGTATTGGGGAAAGCTCGCACAGCTGCTCAGGCCAAAAGCTCGTAGAGGGGCGACTGCGCAGAGTCAGCGACAGACAGACAGACTGTTGTTGTTGCCCTCTTACCCCAACGGCGGCTTTATCAGCTGCGTATGCGGGAAACACAATAAAACACAAGCTGATAAGGCAAAAGGTCAGCACAGCAGCTGGAAATGAATGCTCATTGAGGCGTAGTTTTTATTGAATGACCTGTGTGTGGGTTGGGCGCATGAATGGAGAATGGAAACGGATGTGGCAGCCAAGCTGTTGCCCCAAGGGGGAAGATTTCGAGGAGTGTGGGAGTGGAGAAGGCGGAAACCCGTTTCGTGCATCGCTGCCAATGTCAGAGCGTGGCAACAACTGCTGCATGCCACATTTGCAGCGGCAAATGGCGAGGATGGCCAAGAAAGAGCCGGCAAAATCGGCAAATGCAGCGCATCGGCGAATGGCAACACCCAAAACGAGTTATATGTCGCGGCGTCGCAACGTCAATCTTGTGGGTAGTGTGTGTATCTGTTGGATACGTGGTACGTATCTGCCTGGCTGGCGTCTATATATGCGTTCTCAGTCTGCCACTAAAAATAGCCAGCAAAATGTGAAATGAAATTGTAGCGCGACAAGAAGTGTATGCTGCTACTGCCTCCTCTGCTGCCATCTACGCTGCTGCTGCATGCAATACACACACAAACACACGCAGATACGCAGATACATTTTTAGAAATTCAATCACGGAGCACAGCAAGGGATCACAGCGACAGCTGGAGTGACTTGCCTCTTGCCTTATGATTTATGCGGGCTGCACAAATACATATACATATATATACAGCTGGCAAACGCAATCCCAATTTCTGTCTGTGTATTTTGGCATTTCCCGAATTAAATTTAATTTTCTGCTTGAATTGTGGGCGAACAAACGTGGAAAAGTTTTTCTAGAATCTTGTGAGATTGTTAACGCCTGTCGCCGGCCATAATTTGTAAAGTGTGTGAGTCGGCTATATATACCCCATGTTCATGATTATATATGTTTTTATATACATCAGTGATTTCTATAATTAGAACAGAACTAAACAGCATCTATAGCTAATGAGATGAATGTGATGCCGTCTATGCATATAGAAACTGATTCTGAGTGGACTTGGACACGGTCGATTCATGCATTTCAAACATGCAAAGGGTGGAAAGAAGGGAAAGGTGGTCAAGGGGAGCCCATTTCGATGCGGAAATTGTAAAGCAACTGATAAGGCTGGCGCTTAATTAATCGTTACAAATACACACCCAAATCACACGTACATATGTATATATTCTAAGTACATTTTCGTATTTGGGTCACGACTTGCCCACTGTAATCAATGGGGTCTGTGACGTCGACAGAACGAAACTGGCACTGACCTTCACCACGAGCCTAATTCAATATTGATGCAATGCCAGGCGGAGGCAATGCATAACATAACTGTAAACCTCTCTCCCACCCTCAGAGCACACATTGTACTTGCTCTCTCGGCGCTTTCTTCGTGTGCTGCCCTGTGTGCTCTCTTCATGTGCGCACTCTCTCTCAGTGCGCTTCAAACGAAGCTTGGCTCTCTCTCTCTGGCAGTGGTAGCGCAGCAGCAGCGACATTGGCACCGAAGCTCACATAACATGTCCGTTATCAGTTTGTCAACATTTTGCCAATTTCGCGCATACTTTTCATAAACAAACAACTGATGTCGACTGCGTCTGTATGTTTGTGTGTGTGTATGAATGTATTTTGTAGTTGTTGCTTCTCTTCTACATTTGCAATGCTCTGCATGCACACGGGCAGACAACACACACAGACACACATTCGCACACACACACATTCGCACTAACGACACACGCACAGGCGGCGCCGCGGACTAGGCAAATGCTATTGAAGGTCAGTAAAGGTCGTCGCCGCAAACACATGACGTGAAGGAGAAGGAGGAGGAGAAGAGAAAAAAAGGAACTATGATATTTGATTTTTGATGCGTTATGAAATATGAGAATGCAATTTTATTATTGATGCAGCTTTATTAATTGCGGCATAAAAAACAAGAAGAAGAAGAGCGCTGAGGCAGCGCAGTCGGTGCAGTCGTGGGCAGAGACTGCAGGCTCAGCTTAGCCATGCATAATACACTCGCACACATACACGCACACACGCACACAGACAAAGAAACGCACACAGACTCTCATTTATTTATCTTTTCACTTCCTTTGCACGCTGCTTTGATGATGAGGTGGAGAGAGAAACAGAGAGAGGATGATGATGATGGTGGAGGTAAAGACTTACTGCTCATTTTGTTTTTGTTTTTTTTTTTTGTTTGTCTGTTTGTTAGTATTAAAAACACTGCGAAAAAACACGCGGAACGAGTCCTTCGCGTTTTTTTATTGCTTTCCGGGGGTGGTCTTGTTGTTGTTGGTGGGGTGGGGCGTGCCCGTTAAGCTTTTATACACTGAGTAAGTTGACGAGAGCGAGAGTTGCCTTGGCTGTTCTGCCTACCACGAGCGACGACGAGAAACTGAATGTCTACGACGTGTCGGGCTAATGAAAAGTGCGGACAACAGCAACGACGCAGACATCGGCAGCGCTGCCGTGGGCAATAAATGTGTGGGGGCAGCTGTTCGCAGTCGCAGTCGTTGTCGTTGTCGTTGTCGTTGTTGTCGCCGCAGTCGCGGGCCGCAGAAACCACAAAACAGAGGGAGGAGGACAAAACGAAGGAGCCGATGAGGAAGGCGCCAAAAGTGAATTTTGCATTATGCTTGCTTGAATTTCACATTTCTCCTTCAGTCTCGTTCGCCGGCATCAACGAGAGAGAGAGCGCCCGTGAGAGAGGTGCGAAAACATGCAAAAGGCAGAAGACAAATTCCGGTTGTACGTGCTGCGCTCTCGCTCTCTCTAACCTCTGAGAGCGATAACATACACAGAGAGATGAGAGAGAGAGCATACGACTTTGACTTGTTGCATTTAAAGAAGCAAACGAACGGCGCCTGTAGGAGGTGTAACCAAGAGATAATGTTTATAACTGATAAGTTTATCAGCTAATGGCGTTATGTAGATTATGACAAGCATTTATCAGTTTAGCAGTAAATAATGATAATAAAATTAAGGAAGCACTGGCACTGTTGTTTTGACCTGCTCAACGGTGCATATTTAATCATGTTTGCCTAAGCACAAACACAATTGTTTTACAAGTTTTATCTTGTGGATTAACAGGCATAGATAAACTCAAAATAAAAAGATAATAAAAACGCAGTACCTAGTGTTAATTTTTTAAAATCTCCCATCATAAATTACCAATTGGTAATTATTTATTTCCCGTTACATTCTGCTCCTCATGTGGAGCACAACTGTTAAAGCATTACAGATCGCGCTCTTATTTTAACATTATGTTAAAACGTTGTGATTAGTAAGCAATGAACTGCTTGTGACTGCTTATATGAATGCAATCCCATGACACGATCCTTTATTTTATTAGCCAAGTAACAAACCACATCCAGTACAACAACCTGTGTCCGTAGACGATTCCCAAAACAATCAACAACAATTTTTAATCTTTCGTTTTTCATAGATTTTATTACAATTTTATAAAACTAATTACATACTTCAAATTACTTAATATTACATTACAGTTTTATAGATACCTGTTCAGCACTAGCATGAACATGTAGTAGCACTGCACTGTACAGCACGGCACTGTACTGTACTACGCAAGGAGAAGGGGATCGCAAACAATCCTTTATTTACATAATTATTTCCGCAGCGCTTTCAAACGCAGCATAGATACGTAGAATAAATAGAATAAATAAATAGATATATAAGAAAATCTATAAAAAACTTATCTCCCCACTACACTGAGTATAACAAGTGGAAAATAATTATAAATCCACAAAGTTATCTAAGTAGTAAAGCCTGGAAAAAAATATAAGTAAGGAGTAGTGATAATATTGTTCGAATAGAAACAAAAGTGTTAATAGAAATCAATGAAGATAATCAAATCAAAGATGCCACTAAGATGTACGCCGGAACTCTCCGCATAATTATTACAAATTAAAAAAGGAAAAGTGTATTTGGATTCGAAGATAAAGATCGAAGTTATCTAAGCTACCAAAAGATAATAAAATCAAAGATGACAGTAAAATGTGCGCAGGAACTCTTTGCATAATTATTTTAAATTAAAAAAAGGAAAAGCATATTTGGATTCGAAGATAAAGATCGAAGTTATCTAAACTACCAAAAGATAATAAAATCAAAGATGACAGTAAGATGTGCGCAGGAACTCTTTGCATAATTATTTTAAATTAAA
The DNA here is from genome assembly GCA_018903425.1 of Zaprionus nigranus. NCBI lineage: Eukaryota > Metazoa > Arthropoda > Insecta > Diptera > Drosophilidae > Zaprionus > Zaprionus nigranus. Next base: position 2,313,826 of record JAEIGD010000010.1, read on the forward strand.
AAAGGAAAAGCATATTTGGATTCGAAGATAAAGATCGAAGTTATCTAAACTACCAAAAGATAATAAAATCAAAGATGACAGTAAGATGTGCGCAGGAACTCTTTGCATAATTATTTTAAATTAAAAAAGGAAAAGCATATTTGGATTCGAAGATAAAGATCGAAGTTATCTGAACCACCAAAATCAACTTTGTCTAACATACATACACTGAATGCGATTTTAAGATCAGTTGAAAATAAACTCCATTCCATAACTGGGACAGGAGATGGTCGAGTATAAAGGAGACGATACTCTTATATTTTCTTTCCTTGACCTCCGACGAATTCCAACCATTGCGCACGCCAACAGGATGGGCAGACTCAGGCTGTATGGAAATGACATAACAATTTATCTAATATTTCAAAAAAGGAAAGAAATCATGGATTCATCTGGCACTGTTAAGGCACTAGCATGAACATGTTGCAGCACTACACATAAACATGTTGCACCACTGCACTGTAATCTAATCTAGTAAACAAACCTTGTCTATCTTAAATCAACCTAAACCATTTATGAGCTCTTGAGCATGCTACACGGGCAGCACGGGTCGGAGGCTATTAACAGTAAACTTGCTAGGCTGCGATAGATTAAGAATGTGCCAAAAGTGTGTACCGCTTAAAACTATAAGATCAGTTTTAATAAACTCGTGAAAGTGTAAGGAATTCTTTAATTCTTTACAGGCATATTACACCAAATATAATAAAGGGAAAATTATAATTAATGCAAATCTAACAATGTCATTATCCGATAGACAAAGTTATCTGATTGGTAAAGGGCGAAAAAAACATAAGTAAGGAGTAATAATAACATTGAAGACAATGAAATCAAAGATGAGAGCAGGATGTGTGCAGGAACTCTCCGCATAATTATTATAAATTAAAAAAGACGAGAGCAGGATGTGTGCAGGAACACTCCACATAATTATTATAAATTAAAAAAGGAAAATAACATTTGAATTCGGAGTTATCTGAACTACCAAAAGCAACACTGTCTAACAAACACGGAATGACATTTGCAGATCACTTGAAAATAAGCTCCATTCCATAACTGAGACAAGAAATGATCGAAGGTAATGAAAGAAGACGATACTCTTTCGTTTTCTTGTCTTCACTTCAGACGATTCCTTATCATACAGTGAGAATAAGGAAACTTTCAAATAGACGAATGTAAAGATAATAATACACATCGGCCACATTATACAGAATATAATAAATGGAAAATTATAATCAATGCAAATCTAACAATGCCAATTTCCAATCTACAAAGTTATTTAATTAGTAAAGGACGTAATAAATATAAGTAAGGAGTAATGATAATATCGTTTGAATAGAAACCAAAGTAATTATAGATATCAAAACAATGAAGGTAATGAAATCAAAGATGAGAGTAGGATATGCGCAGGAAATGGACGAGCATTGAGCAGACATAAAAGTAGAAGAGCATCAAATGGAAGAGTCAAGACTAAACCAATATAAAATAAGAATGAATAACAAAATGACAATGAGAACAGTTAGATACTGTTCAGATTGAGTCTTAAGTTAGTTTAGATCCTGTTTAATTAGTTTACTACTTCTGTCGTCTAGAAAGTCAGCTACCTTTGGGCTCTGCTTCTTCAACTAAGAACTAAAAATAAATATAAACGGAATAAAACAGACATTCTTAGAATAGAAAGCATCTACCAACACGGTGTCTTACTAACACCGCATTAGATTTAAAGTGGAGGAAACGATTTATACAAGTCTGCACGAGTACAAGTCCGTCTGGTGTCATATTATGACAGGGGAACGATTTATAGTACCTCAGATCATTTCGTGTTAGCGGATAAACACAAGGAGTGTTACCTCAATAACACTGCTCATGTTTATCCGCTTACGCGAAATGATCTGAGGTATTATAAATCGTTCCCTTGTCATAATATGACACCAGAGGGACTTGTACTCGTACAGACGTTGCTCTACTCCGTATTGTGTTATTGGATAATAGAAAAAAGAAATCAAATTTTCAATATGAGTAGAAAATTGTAAGAGTTTAAAAAAGTAAGAAGAAATCAAACCTGAGTTTTCAATAAAATGTTAAATATCATAGAATTAAATGATAATCAAAGGAAAAGAGTAATATAAATAAATAAATACTTTGTCATTTTCATCCCACCAACAACTGGCGAATGTGGGACTTCAATGCAGAGTTAAAGAAACCAGTTAAAGTCTACAGCAGCAGGAATCAGCCTCAGCATACTTCGCATATGAAGATCTAGACTTGATTACCTGCCTACTTCCTTTCTGCTCAACACCATCCTATGGATGATACTTGTTCAGCCTGACAATGCTTTGGCTAACCTTATTGCAATTTTAAGCCATATTTGTTTGTTTACTTATTTTATAAGCGCAACAAATTTGTACATTTGTTGTCACTTCATTGCACTTTACAGTTCTAAGCAATATTCTATAATCATCATCATCGTGTCTTCTACGTTGATTAATGATTTCTTTCCATTGTGCTTCCAGTGACCCTATCTACGGAATATGCTATACTAAAACTAGTTGAGGCTTTCCTGTGGAGCAAGGCACAAATATTCTGCTTCGCTTTCTTCTGCTTCTGCTTCAGCTTCTTCTGGCTTTTTATTCAGCTTCTGCTGCTTCTTCTGTTTTTTCAACAGCGTTTACTTCTTAGTCGGCTTCTGCTACTTCTTTGTTTTCTCCTTGTTCCTCATTCTTTATTCCTTATTCGTTCTCCTTTCAAGTGAGCAAGGTACAAATCTTCTGCTTCTTATTCTAGCTTCTCTTCTTCTATTTCTTCTGCTTCTATTTCAGCTTCTGCTTCTTCTTCAGCTTCTGCTTGTGCTTCAGCTTGTGCTTCTTTGCCAGCTTCTGCTTCTTCGTCCTCATCTATGTCATCTCTATCTCTTTCGCCGACTTCTTCTTCTACGTCGGCTCTTTTTCCTTCGTCGACTTATCCTTCTTTTTCTTCGTCTTCCTTTCTTCTCCCCTTCTAATTTTTGGTACTCGTATATGGCAATTCTTTAGGTAGATTAAGTAGAGCAAGGCTAGGCTAATAAATAATGTATAGACTAAGTCTAGTCGATATTGCTAATGTTATGGATATGGCTTCGATCAGGCAGTATCACAGCGCAGCGGCTCATCCTCCTTGACCCGATGATTCGTGGCGTTTAGTGGCGATATAACTAAATGCTTTCGATTCTGGACAGATCGACTCAGACGTCGATTTCGGCGTCGGTTGCGCCAGCGTAGAATGCAGTAGCAGAAGACTACATAAGAGAGAGACAGAGAGAGAGAGAGGAAGGATTAGGAATATTCCAATTTGTGTTATGGTGTCTCTCTCTACTCACCCAACATGACCAGCAAGACGCCACCAAAGCAGCCGGCAGTGAAGATCCAAAAGTGGCGCACCTCTGCCAGCTCCGCAGTGGCCAAGCAGGCACGGAATGTCGGCGCATCCACGGTGCGATTGTAGGGCAGTGGACACGCGACCCCGTCTAGCGCCTCTGCAAGGTGAAGAGGAGAGGGAGGGTAAATTGGTGGCACGCCAAAATTAGCAACAGATTCACAGCAGCTGCTGCTGCAACAGGCACAGCAACTTACCCATACAGACTGGCACGAATTTTGTATTGGCGCCGATGGTCATGAGGTGATTGGTGACCCGCTGGCAGCAGCAGGGCGTCATTTGTGTCCTGGTCAGATCGATGACACTCAAGTGGCACATGTTGCCCAGCTTGTCCATGCTCAGGTTGTGCAATGCATTCACCGATGCATTCAGTTGCCACAGATCTGTACAAACATAAAGGGATATATATAGATATATGTGCCATAGAGTGCCACCTTGGCTCCTCCTCCTCCTGCCTTTCACTCACTTGGCAACGGGCCCAGATCGGGTATATCGTTGAGCTCACAATTGGCCACATTGAGATACTCCAGCGGTGCACGTATGGGTCTCTCTAGCTCCTCCAGTTGCTCGTGCATCTTGCCCAGATAGTTGCTGTCCATGTACAGATTACGCAGCCTTGGCAACTGCAACAGTTCGCTGGGAATTGTGGTTAGTCCATTACTCGATAGATCAACTTCCTGTGGATCGATCAGTTAATCAGTTAATCGATTAATCAGTTAGTCGTCTCATTTATCAATTCTAATTAGTCTCTCTCGCTCGCAACTCACCTGCAACGAGGTGAGTGGCTCAAACGTGCCCGGCTCCACAGATAAGATCATGTTCTCATAGAGCAGCAGAAACTTCACATCTGTGTAGCGCTGAAAAGAGCCTTGTGTCAGCTTCCTAATGCGATTAACCGATAAGTCCAGCACCTGCAAATATCGGGGGAGAGCTCATTAGAACGTGGCTACGAAGCAATTGCAAACTGGCGAGTCATGGGGGAGGTAGATAGTATATATATTAACTGTATGTCATGTTTACTCTCTATAAAGCCCTCTAAGAAGTTGATTTATTTCAGATATAAGCAAATGATGTTGTAGCCTTAGGAACATGATAGCGACTTGTATGTTTAAGCACATGAATTAGCGCTGCCTTAGTAAGGAAAGAAGGCATTACTGCTTTCCTCAACACCCTCTTTAAAGTGCTATAATCTTCCACTTGTCAACTGCAACCTGCTGCGCTGAGACAGTGGGCCAATTACGCACTATACTTGTCACATTCTCAATGCGCACACAATTTATGCTGGCATATTTCTCATGCAAATACAGGTTTATACTGCCCCCAATATATATCTCTATGTGCATACGTTATATCTGCCCTGTATATGTCGGGCTATAAGTCAACTTCTTTATGCTTTAATTAAGCTCAATTGAGGCGGGTAGATGCCTCTGTCTGGGGTTGAGTGTGGACTGTGTGTGCACTGTGAGGGCTGTGTGGGATATGCGTCACGAATAACGTGCGGGTCATGAGATTTTTATTGGCACAAATTGACCTCTTGCACGCAGTCAACTATAGAGAGGGAGAGAGGGAGAGAGGGTGGTGGCAAAGGGCAACTGTGTGTATTACTCACCTCGACGGATGCCTTGAGGTTCTGCGGCACTTCCCTGAGGTTCATGTCGTAGCATTTGATGCGCATGAGCTTCTCTATTCTACCATAGGAGCAGCGACGGTCCTCAGCGCCGGAGAAACCAAACGCCAGCATCGTATAGACGACGGAAGTGAGCAGGACGATATTGCGGGCACGTGGGCAGCGCAGCTCCATGCTGAAGAGAGAGAAGAATTGCAATATTGATTAGTGGGAAAGTAGAGAAAGATTAAGAGTGGAAGGAAGGGGTGTGTATCTACGCCCCCTTAGTCGTCTCTCTCGCTGCGATAAATCGTTTTATTTTCGTTTCACCTCCGAATTGTTTAACTAATAAATAAAAGCAAACATCCCCAGACAGACAGACAGACAGATAGAGAGACGAGAAAGTAGCGCACCTGAGCCCCAAAATGAGCCGCAAAACCAATTATTTTCGAATTAACAATTTACAAGATCATTGCCGCGCCATTGAGAGTATCCCGACCCCGATACGGCACCGGGTCGGGTCAGTTTTGTGCGCGCTTTTGTTTTGCTTCAATCGAGCGCATCAGTCGCCACGCCTCCCCCTCACACGGGGCTAAGTGGGCGCGGCTGCTGTTGATTCAGTATTACTTGTGAACTGACCACAACAAAGCACAAAAAAACTGCAACAAATAAATTGAATAAACGCATTTTATGTGGGGGCCACCACGGGGCGTATGAGTGATATGCGTTGCTCGTTTCGCGTATTACGTATACGTCAGGGACTATAATGCCTTCAGTCAGTGTCAAGGGGTCGCACACAAGGCATGACATATCAAGCTAAAGCTGTCAATCAAGCGGAGAAGTGCGATAGATACCCTGTAGTTGGTAGGGAGTGGGGTATATTAGAGTTGGGGGAAGTTAAGGAGTGCTTTGCAAAGAGTACTGCGATTATATAGCAAATTTCAGCTAGCTAGCACCTTCTATGATAAGTGACAGATACCCTGTAGTAGTTTAATATGGGGTATATCAGACTGTGCTTTACATTTGACAAATTTTGCCACAAAATCTGGTAGTTTAAGATTTACTGCGACTTATCTAGCAAATTTCAACTCTCCAGCTGCTTCTTTGAGATACCCTGTAGTTGTGTATGTAGGTTATGTCAGACTGCGTTGCAATCTTGACCAGTTTTGTCATAAAATCTCATTGCTTAAGGCTTACTGCAACTATCTTTCAAATTTCAGCTAACTAGCTCGTTCCACGCCTGAGTTCTTTGAGGTTCGCATGAGTTGTCGCACTGGAAATAGTTTTACAGCCTGTAAACAGCCATCAAAGTACGTTAGAAAACCACCTGCTAAATTTAACACCATGCTGACTCAACTTCTTAGTACGCACCTCAATCTCTCTTTGTTTTTTTCAGTGTGTCTTCTATCTTATCGGGCGTTTTATGACTATCTCTCTGGACTCTGCAAAAGGAACATCAAACAGCGCAGCGAAGAGGGGCCAAGCCATAAATCATACATACGATACGATTTTAATGTATGTATTTCTTCCGGCGCATTGTAAACGTATACAAAACAATTGCCAAATCGAAGATGAAACAAAGAAAAATAGCTGTAAATTGATTTATAGCCAGTAAATAGCTAGAATCCGCTGGTATTTCCCAAGTGATAATATGACGAAGGAAAATCGAAATTCAAGTGAAAACTTTGCTGTTTGTTTTGGCAACTTGTCACGCCCCATTCGAGGTGCAGTTGAGGAAAAGTCATGCCATAGGCAAGTGCTCTATACCTCCCCCTTTGCCTCGTGCTGCTTCTTCTTCACTTTTGGCATGCTTCTCGCTTTTCAATTTGCGCTTTTTTCCAGCTGTTTGCGTGATTTCAGAGCGCTTTGTTTATGACTAACTTTTGCTGCAGCTTATCAACTTGTTTGCCATTTCCTATAATTTCCACGAAATATCAGGTGCACAAAAGCGGCAGGGGTTGGGACAGGGTGCAGGGATAGGCGTAGGCGTAGGTGGAGTGGGAGGGGCAGAGAGAGAGGAGTACAGGCAGAGGAAGTGCGCACATTGATACACCCCCTAAGAAGAATAGGGAACTGGCAATTCATTCTAATTGCAATTGCATTCGGGCATTGTTTGCATTCTCAAGTTCAGGCAAATGCATCGAGTGACGATAGGAATGTTAGCTTACTATACCCTGTAAAGGGGGTGTGGAGTTGGGGGTAGTTAAGGTGTATGTGGAATTATTATATCTGTATATTCCATAAGGCAGTTACAACAGTTGAAACATTACCGTTCCTTTATTATTTAAGTCAAATTGCCACTTCCCTAGTATTAGCTATAGAGCTGCATAAAGAGACTATTAAAGCACTTCAAGTCTTCTAATGCCTATAGAGCTGTATATATTTCACTCTGACTCGCCTTAGGACTGTACACCCTCTAAGGCAGTGAAGAGCGAATGTAATTCAAGTCTATAACAAATTGTGGCTCGTCTAATGTAAGTAAATTCTGTAAAAGTCAGGTTAGTACAGTTAGAAGAGTCACTCTGCCTTGCCTAATGCTTATATATCATATAAGTCAGCAATAAGTCAAAGTAAAGCCAATCAATATCCCACACTGACTTCTCACTGACTTCTCTTTACCCTTTACAGAAATAGGAACTGAGGCAGTAGTGCATGTTTAGGTACTATATCGAATTGTGCTTCGTCTAATGTCATCTAACCCTGACTAACTGGAAGTATAGCAGTTTATGGTCATATCGAACAGTCACAGTTCTATTTGCTGAGCACTTAGCGTGGCCAAATGATGAATGAGCCATATAGAAAGCCAATAAGTCATTTACCAAGTCTGAACAATAATGCATGTCGGCCCCAATGTGGTCCTATAACCGATAAGAGCGACAGCTCCACAACAAAAGCCAATCAATAATCATAAAATGTGGTAACTTGGGGCAGACTTCCAACTGGATAAGGGGCAACAATAAAGGGAAGAGGGGAAGGTGTAAGGGAAAACATTGCCAGAACTCAAGTGGTTGCTCAGTTTCAGTTGGACAATGTCCAGAATTTGCGTTGCTCCAATTATGAAAGGGAGAGGGAGGAAGAGAGGGGGAGAAGAAAGGGAGAGTATAAAGAAGACTTGAGGCATGCAAGGCAAACTACAGTTGTTTAGCGCAGTATGTAAACCTGCGCAAGGAACATAGCAAAGGAAAAGAAGAAAGAAAGCAGAATTCAGGCAGAAGTTGCTGGAATAAACTTGACAGTTTATTAAGTCTAATCAAATATATATATAATAGTATTATTTATTATATATATTCCCTGGTATAGTAACCTCTCTGACTCACTGTGCCGCAATGTACCTCTGTCATTAGAGCTGCCTGCCGAATCGGCAGAAAAACATTAAAGCGATTTCCACACACACACAGACACAACGAGGCGACAGGCGCGACCGCAACAAAAGGCTATAAATATATATGCCACATACATATAGATCATACAGTAATATATATATATACATATCTATCTGTGGCTGCATATATGTTTTTGTTTCAAAATTCAAATTAACTTTTTTTTTTCCCCCAAAAGATTTTATTCATTTTGGCTTTAATACATTTTTATTTTTTACCCCATTCTGCGTTTTGAGTGGCAACTTGAGAGAGGGGAAGAGGCAGGGGTACTGCCAGGGGGGTGGGGCTTAAGGGGGGTGTGTTGTGCTGTGGCAGCATCGACATTTGTTGGACTTAAATTCAATAGAATTGGCAATAAAAAAGGGCTAATGGATAAATGTGTTTGGATGATCCCATGGCCATAAAAAGAGTGCAGAGAGCGTTCACCCCTTTCCCTCTTCCCTCGAGATAGATATTGAAAATGGAATATTGAATATGTTGAATGTTGAATGGAATTTCCTTCTATTTATGCTTGCTATCCCCACTTCTTTCAGCCTGGCCGCATTTGTGCCATATTTATATTTATACAATGCCTCGACAATCCTCGAGCTGGAGATCTCGAGGCGCGAGAGATGTGTCAGGGAATGGATTACAGCCTGGCTAATGATATATAGCGGAAAATGGGCACATTATTTATGTTTATATGTCGGTCAGATGCTAAGCAAGCGATTAGCGCATAAGAACAAGCACAAACCATAAAAAATAGATCAAAATTTGAAATACCAAAAAAAAAAAAAGAATTCATATAAACTTTAAATTAGTTTCAAATATTTTAATAACATTCTAAACATTTGTGAATGGATTTATGTGCTCCACTGATGCCCCATGTCACATCTTTGTGGGCGTTACGCCCCCCTACGCCTACGTCCCTACCCCCCTCTGTCACGCCCTCAACAGGTGTGCTAACATGCTGTGCGAGAGATTTATATGATTCTTCTGCTTGTTCTCTTGTTCTTCTCACTGTGTATGATAAAGATTTATTTGTTTAGACTTGGCGTGTTGTAACGCACACAAAACATAGGGTATTTACTGGGTAAAGCGTAGATAAGAGCTGAAACTCCCCCTATTATATATAAAGGCTTTTAACAACATAAGGGTCTTATCAGTGTAGTCCACAAAGAGTTGACTTTATCAGAATACATTTTGAAATGAACTTTTCGGGGGAGACGTTACGAGAAAAGACCTCAACGATAACGTCGCCAAGTAGAGGCCACAGAAATTAATTGAAAGCAATAACAAGAACTACAATAAAAAGGAAACCAAGAGCAACAACAACAACAAACAGTGAAACGACAGCAACAACAAGAGCAGCAACAACAATATAATAAAAACGTTGCCCATTTATTTCAATTAAATACAATTAAGAACGCATATTTCCCCCGAGACGGCGAAAAAAGATAAAGTACAGTAACAAAACGAGAATGCGCGATTTCAGCAGAATAAAAGACTGACCATAAGCAGCAGTATATATAGTATATAGTGTACATATAGCACTTATAGTATATATAGATTTCGATATAAACTTCCTTGAAATGAAAAAGGGCCGAGTGAAAAGTTGACAGATTTAGAATGTGCTAAGTAACGTACAAAAATACTACGAAAAATACCTTAAAATACTAAACAAATACTAATTGCGCTACCTGAGACTGTTACTGTGTATAGTACCTGGTACCAGGTACCTGTCACGCTCTTCTCGAGCAAATATTAATGTCTTTCTAAGCTGCACATCAGAGTCTTCAGTGAGTCTTGTTCTTTTTCTCTATGTTTGGGGTCTTAAGACACTCGTCCACTTACTCATCTGGCACACAAAGCAATTAAGGGTATAAAGATTAAACACAGCGAATGCGCGATAAGGCTGACAGGTGGAGAGACAGAGATAATTGCATTGCACACTCAACCCAAACTGACTGATAGTTCAAGTACTTTTTAAGCGTAGATCCATAAATACCGCATGAGTTATTGATAACCCCAAAAGAAAGGCAGATAACTAAGGTCTACAAAGTGAGCTAATGCTCTCATGAATCTTCTAAAAATGCTGTACTTCAAGTCATATTGCTCATTAAATAACCCTAGCTACATTACAATCTTATTCATTTCGTATTTTCTCTCTTTGTACATTCTACGTCACTTTACTTTCCTATTTTCTTATATGTATGTACATACGTTCTCGGTCACTTCACTCAATTGAAATCAATTGAACTACTTTATTTCATGACAAGAGGCTCTTCTGCTCTACAATGTGACTAACTAACGGGAAGAACCTAGACCAAGTTGTGCCTCAATGTTACGCTCTTAAAACATATAAACAAATTATACAACCAGTCAGTGATAACCCCGCTCGATCCGCTGATAACGTTACTATAACTTACCTCTTGGCAAATCCAAATTGTTATTGCTGTTGCCTCTCTTTGTATTCACTTTGTTTTATTCCTTGATAAACAAAAAGTTCGAGAACTCATCTTAATTGTTTTAACTACCTTCTTAGCATGTCATAAAATTGCATTTGATCGATCGATCGATCAATCTTCTGCACTTTGCACTGCAGCAAAAAAATATTTTTCTCTTCACACAAATTTCAGTTGATTTTTGTTTCTAATTCAATTAACACAAATTTCTCTTTACGGTTAACGATCAACCGCCGTAGAGCCGCCGTACTATATAGAACAACCGGAGCCGACCCGTTCGGTTTGACTGCAGACTTGGAAATGAAGTGACGAGTGGACAACGATCACTGAGATCGCTTCGGTTCGGTTCGTACGATTCGGCATTTCATTCCCCTGGCGACCGAAAATCAACGTCGATAAGGCAGCGCACGAAGATAATGCAACTGAAAGTGAAATGGAAAACATCAGAAGAGAGTGCGCTCGCTCTCTGACCATCTAGCGCTCTTTTCGCACTCTCTCTCTCTCATTCTCTTGCAGTGTATGTCTGGTTTGCGTGTTCGTTGGCTCTCTCTCTTTCTCTGTACGTTCGTGATAACAATGGAAATTGATATACATACGTATATAGTATATAAACTAAGGGGGATTTTGAATGAATCGCTGTTTGTGCCTCCAATTTCGACAGATGTGATGTATTTGGATATCTCAATTTCGATTCAATTAGCTTTCAAACGCTAACAAATCCAAATCGATGACGATGTCAACCAGCAGCATTTTTTACCCCAACATTTAATCAATTCTTCACGACAGGGCAAGCAACTCTACGACGGGTTGGGGTCTCAACTGATAAGTCCACGTTATGCAATCTCAGTTTCTTATCAAGAATGTTCTAAATTGTAAAGACCTTAAAGAAGAAGAATTCTTCAAATTCTACACGAAACACAGACAGTTGTCAACTGTACTTAGTATACTTACTCTCATCCGATTCTCAGAAAGATTTTACCGGGAAACATTCCAAATGCTACTTTTGTTAATGAAGGTAGGGACTAAAAGAGGAAGTCGACCACCAGGTAGTAGAAATTCTTTCCGTCTTTAGCTGTATAGAATTTTGTACAGAATGCAAATGAATGAAAAACAGTACATTGTGTTTGGGAATTGTTTTTGGTCTAGAGAAAACAACATTCAGTTAAGGTTTAAGAGAGAAATGCCGGCAGGTAGGTAAGACAGCTCCTTTTGGGCTTGAGTCGTGTATTGAAGAAGAAATAACACATACACAGATATATAGATAGGTATATATAGAGCTCACAACCCTCAAAGAAGGTAAGTCTCTACAAATAGATCCAGATTCACAGTTAGTACATGTTAACTATAAGTATATAGAGATCACATCCCTCAAATTAGGTAAGACTCTACAGACAGATACAGTTCCACAGTTAGTAAAACTCCTTAGGACTTGAGTCGTATATTGAACATACTCTTATATGGGTATTTCTGTCATTGCAGAAAAACACATGATCTGATTTCAAACCGTTTCTCGATACATACAGAGCCGACAACTCTCGAGGTAGGTAAGGCTAAATAAAGAGAAAAAGAGAGATATCCTAAACCGCAGGAGGTATAATCCTCTTGGCCTTGAGTCCTGTCCCATTGAAGAAGAAAATACATAAATAACATCTGGTTTCCACACAGATATGACTCCAGAAACAGACCCACAATTCACAGTTAATAAAACTCGCAATGGCTTTAAATTGTATTTTATTTTTTTATTTTGTTTACAACATGAAAAAGAAATGGTAGAAAAATATGACATCGTGTTTCAAAATGGTTTTTATAATATACAAAACCCACAATCCATTTAAGTTTTTAGTCTTTCGATTCAAATTTCGTTTTTCTTTTGTTTTGTTTTTTGATATTAGTACGTGAATGTAAGGTATATATAAAACTGAAAGCAGATCCTTTCTTTTTTCTTTTACGAATGAGAGTTAGAAAAGAAATATATAAAAGAATAATATGCATAAGAGCAGGAAGATTGGAGTGAGTAATTGTGGTAAAACAAAAATAATAAATAAAACCTCATTTCATAGTGTTTTCAACGTGCTGAGGTTATGTAAAATTGCTTTAAATGTGTGTGTATGTGTGTGTGTGTGTGTAAGTTTTAATTGAGCAATTACTCGACCACTGCCTTTTAATTAACACCTTTCGTTAGTTAGATTCGTATCTAAATATTTCACAAATTTTTTTTTAGTTGCATCGCTTTCGTTTTTTTAATGCATTTTTTAATAATGTTTTTCGTTTTTTTTTGTTTCGTTTTTTGTTGATTTGCTTTATGTATTCGTTTTTTTTTTTTGTTTGGTTTTTCTTTCTTCTGTTTTTTTTCCATCATTTAATTAATTAAATTACAAATTATAAATTAGCATTCATTTTGGTTTTCCATGAAAAATCAATGAAGCTTTCTGCTGCAGCAAAATAATCATGAGCTCTTCTCTTTAACAATCGATATCGATAGATCCTTCTTCTGCCTTGAATAAGTTTAACTTGTTCAACTAAATTAGGTAATACAACGGTTCATATTCATTAAGCCAAACTAATCACAATCTTTTGCATCAAATATTGCAAACATTCTTGAGTGTGTGTGTGTGTAAGGGGTGTGTGAGTGTGTGTATGAATGCTTTAAGCATTCGTATATCATTTTATATGCCTCTCTCTGGTTTGGCGGCTTCTCTTGACGGATTTAGTTGTTCATTTTTCCCTCTCTTAGGGTTTCTCCTGCAGACGCAACTTCTCGATAATGTTTGTGTTCTGGTAGAAGAGACGCACAACGAGTGTGTTGCTTGTGTCCTCCTTCTTGGCCAGTATCTCCAGCTGGAATGTCTCTGAGAAGCGTGCATCGATGAATGCCCCCAATGCGGCCACATCGCACTTGGCCATGGTGGCACTCTCCAGTTCACAGTGCTTGGAGTAGCGTGGTGCCTCGGCCAGTTCCTTGGGCAGGCAACGGAACTTGTCGGTGATGGTATTGTTGCCAAAGTCTATGAAGTGCACCTCACACTTGCACTCATCCAGAACCTTCACTATTTCCGCACGATAGTAGACCTCATCCTCTGGGAACTGAGCCACACAGAGTGCACCCACTTCGAGCTCCTTAAACTCTTCGAAATTCTGTTCAGCATCGAGCATTTTGTCGGTCATCTCCTCCAGCGCCCTAACATCCTGTTCCATTTGCACATAGAATGACTTGGCATCATCGTACTGCACCACAATGCAGTTGTGTAGCTCCACCTCGAGTGGCTTCTGCACACCAGCCACTGTGCTGGCCAGTTCCTGTGCAAAATCCTTGTAGTTGATGCGCAGCTGCACATTCTGCTGCGACTCCACTTCGTTCTGCTTTAACTCACCCACAATCTCATAGACTTCACCAAAGTGTTGCTCCAGTAGAGAAGCAAAGGCTTCCTCCAGTTTGTCATCAGCAACATCCGCGGGCAGTTCACTGACTTGGCAATGCACTGCCAAGGGAGGAATCTGCTGCAGTTGCTCAGGCAGTTTGTAGACTTGAGGGACGACAATGCTGCCGCCATAGTCCATGAGGAACACCTTGTAGCCACCCTCAGTCTGTGGCTTCTTTACAGAGCAGCGATAATAGCAGTCATCCTCCTGGGAGAAACAGATGCCCAAGGATTTCTCTACAGGCTCCTCAATCTTCTCCAGCTGTTCTTTCTGCACCGCCTGCAGTGTCTTCACAATAAGATCCAGTTCAGCTGAGTTCTTCTTCAACTGTACATAGAAATTCTTCGGGGAGTAGCCATGCGAAATGATGCACTCCTTGTTGTTGCTCGTCTTGGTGTCCTTCAGTGCCTCCGCCTCCAGCACCTTCTGCAGTTGCTCGTGTATGTTCAGCGCACTCTTGTCCATTGTCTTCAGCCTGACTAGCGGTGGGTGCGCTGTCTTGTTGACAAACTCCACAGCAACCTCACCGTTGCAACTGTCTACAAGAGCGTCCAGCGCCCCGCGTGCCTCCTTGGGATACTTGATGAAGTTCACATTGGCTTCCAAGGCATGTAGTTCCGCCAGGGGCTTCTGCTTGGCCAGCTCTGCAGGCAACACAAAGAGTTTGTCCACCAGCGCCTGATTGCCATAGTCGATGAAGAGCACGCGGTACTGCAGTGATTGCTTTGTGGGCAGTTGCTCCAGAATGCGAGCACGATAGAATTCATTGTCATCACTAAACTGAGCCACAAAGAGTTCACCCAGTTGCGCTACACCCTGTATGGGCTGCAGATTGGCATTTTCCCCATTCAACTTTTCACTGATGGAGTCAATCATGGCATTGTTCGATTCGAACTGCAGATAGAAGCTAGTGGGACTATCCACATGGGTTACAATGGCCATGACGCTGCTGGCATCTGCCTCGGACTCGATGGTGGCCTCCACAACGGGCGTAGGTGATGGCTTTGGTTGTTTGCGACTGCAGAGCGGCAGCAGTTGATCCAACACATTGTCCTCATCCAGTAGCAAATGAATGGTGACATGTTCCAGGCCTGGTTTCAGCAGTTGTGTGGTAAATACCAATTCACCTTCTCCAGTGAGTTCAGCAAACTTGGATTCAGCCTCTTGTGACCAGCCAACATACTCATCCTCTGGCAGCTGCAGTGTGCAACGCTTCGATAGACTGGGAACTTTTGCAATCTCTTCCGATAACAAAAGGCACTTGGCTGTGGTCGAAGTGTTGCCATAATCAATGAAGCGCACCTCGTAACGGGAATCAGACAACGAACGCAGCAACTCTGCACGATAGAAGAGTCCGTCATCATCGAAGAGAGCCGCCACAATGTTGCCCTTCTCGAAGCGCTGCAGTGGTTGCAACTGCTGCTCTGCATCCCCAAGATACAGTTCAATCAATTCCAGTGCCTTCGAATCACTCTCCAGTTGAATGTAGAAGTCAGAGATGTTATTCACATGCGAGATATAGCAACTGCTGCCACTCAACACATAATCCAGTGGCTTGGCAAAGCCATCAGCCACAAGTTTCTTGGCCACATCCACGCCCTCAATGTAGAGATTCACATAGCTGCGTGTGTGGCAATCGCCGCGTGTCAAGTACTCGTAATGCAAGACCTTCTCGTAAGAATCATTGAAGATGCCATTGGCTGCATCAGCCCACTCCAAAGTGCCCTTGGGTGCAATGGGCAGAGCAAAGGGCAGACAGAAGGGTTCCAGCTGCGAGCACATGCTCTGTTTAATGTCCTTCGCATCCGAGACACAGTCAGTGTTGCCAAAGTCAATGAACTGCAGCACCATCAGCTCAGCATCGAGTATCTTGGCGCGATACCATAACTTATCCATGGAGTACATTGAAATGCACTCGGAGCCATTGACAATGTCCACCAGTAGTGGCAGCGAGGGTGAAACAATCTGTAGATTCTCTGTAAGACGCTTCAGCTTGGGCAACGCATCCATGGGATGCACATAGAAGTGCGCTGGATTATCGCAGTGACTCAGCACGGCCTTATCCATGTCTTTGTACGGATCAGGGGAGGGTGCAGCGGGTGCTGCAGGTGTTGGCGATACAGCAACAGATTCCTCAATTACTTCAGCTGCTACAGGCTCCGCAACTGGCTCTGCAGCTGCCACGGGCTCAGGCTCAGGCACTGGGGAAGGTGCTGCTGCAATTGGTGGTGCAGTTGGAGTTGGTGCAGGCACTGGATATGGAGTAGGAGCAGGCACAGAAGATGGTGTAGGTGGAGCTGTTTCCACTGGCTTGTTGCGCTGTCTTGGCTCCTTTGGCTCCTTCTTTGACTTGGGCGAACTGTTTGCCGAGCTGGACTTGCTTGCCTGCTTGCGTTGCTGCAATTCCTCATCATCGTCGGTGGTCAGATCAACACATTCGATATACTCATAGATGTGTGGCTTCTCCTTGTCCAGCTGCTTGCGTATATAGTCAACATCTCTTCCAGCAATCAGTTTCTCTCCCTTCAATATGTCCACAACGCTGTCCTTGCCATTGGGCATTAGCACATCTGCAATCAGGTGACTACGACGTGTATCTATGGGCTTCACTGTAACTGCTTGCTCGTCCAGTAGCTTGGAGAGACGCGCCTTTAGCTTCTCATCATTGTTGATGCGACCAAAAGGCAGATTAATCTCCACGGCGTGGCAACTGCGATTCACATAGAACTTCTCCTCCAATTGCTTCAGCTGATCCTTTGCCAATTGCTCTGTGTTGCCATAGTCCAAGTAGAATACATCAATGCGTGCTCCCTTGCCATCCTTGGCCAATATGCGTGCTCTATACCAATTGCCATCGGTGCTAAGTGCTGCACAGATTTGATCCTTGTCAAATTTGCGCAGTTGTTTGCCTGGAAAGGGAATATAACTTTAGCTAAACTCTCTCTCTGATTGTAGTCTCCTTTCCTTACCCTTCTTGGCATAGAACTCGTACATATCTTCTAGCAACTGCTTCATGGCATCCTGCACAGCGCTGGGATGCACAAAGATGCGATATGCCTTGGCTGTGTACACTACCTGCGCCTTGAACTGATTGGCCAGAATGGGATAGTTGCAGATGAAGGCATTGCGCTCCTCCTTGAAGAGTGGCATCACAGGACGCAGGTGTATGCTAAAAGGAAATAGGCGTTAGATATTAGAATAGAGATCATTCATGATGGCTCCATTTAAAATAGGCATTCTTCTTTCCTGCACTCACATGTTATTCTCGCACACATGCTTGATATTCAACGCAAACGATTTCCCCTCATAGTACTCCTTGAAGGGTCTGGCCAAGTCCTTGTTGGACTTGACAAACTTGGCATCATCATAACTGCATAAGAAGTTCACATTGCTGCAGCTCTCCAATTGTATTTTAAAGTTGGTCATATCCCGAATGGAAGTGAACTTGCCACGCACTTGTTGACCGGCCAAGAGACTGACGCGCACATCTGCAAAGTGAGAAGAAGGATTAGAAAAGGGTTTTCTAAGCGCGCATGCAACTCACGATCTTCCACCTCGGTAAGGAACTGTGCATTGATCAAGGTATCACGCAACGAGGCACCATTCACCAGCATCTTGACAATGTATGTGTTGCCAATGTTGCTATTGTTGTTGTTGTTATGTTGCTGCTGTTGCTGCAGCTGCTTGGAGCTAAATTCACATTCTACCTTTGCATTTGCAGGCACAAATTTCTCCATGCGATCCACAATATAAAGATGATCATAGTTGGTCACAATTCTATCGAAGCTGCAACGTTGAGCCAGGCAAGGCGCCTCAGCAAATCGCTGCTCCACCTGCCACACATCCTCCGAGGTGACTGTCAATGTGTTTCCCGTGTCCACACAGAATATGCGATACTTGCGCAACATGTGGTTGCAGGCGATGACTGTGCCTCGCAAGATGGCATTGTCTTTGCGCTGTCGCACCACCACACTCGAGTTCACCTTCAACTGCAGTGGCTGATGTTGTTTCTGGCGATAGAACTGACGCATCTCCCGCAGCTTAGCTTCGTATTTGCTGGCCAATGACTTTGGCACCACATAGAATTGGAATGGCGATACCCACCAGGACAGACTGGCTGTCTCCTTACTGGGTGTTTTGATTTCCTGCACCACAAATGGTTTATCCAATGGCACATACTTCTCTGGCTCGGGTTGTGGCTTAGGTGAAGCTGTCTCAGCAGCAGAGGAAGGTGTATCACTCTCCGCGCCACTGGAGCGCTTCGAACTGCTTGAGGTGCCATCCAGCGTGGACTTCTGTCGCTGTGGCTTCTGTGCAAAACCTTGTGGTGCATTCTGAGAGCGCTGATTGGGCGACTGGCGCTGCCCTTGTGACTGTTGCTGCTGTTGTTGCTCCTTGCGCGGTGATTGATTGTTACTAAGGCGACTGAGAACGGGGGAGAGAAGAGATTAGATACAGTATATAAGGTGTATTCTTAATCAAGACTCACCTATTTTTATTCGCCTCCAGTTTACCGTTCTGCAGACGCGGCGACTCCATGCGTACACGTCCATTCTGTCGATTGCCCTTTCTGGGCGAGCTCATGCCGCTGGTGTAGCTGCTGGTGCTGCGTGTATCGAAGCTGGAGTCCAAATGGGGTTCACGACTGCGTCTAACCAAGTTGTTGTTCTGCGCATTGCGCTCCATACGCTGATGTGGCTGCTGCATGGGGCGTTGTTTGCTGTTGCTCTGCTGCGAATGAGTATCCTTGGAGCTGGCTGAAGCCGAGCTGTGCTTATCCCAGTCGTGGTTGGCATTGTTGGCGTTCTTCTTATGCTGCTGCAACTGTTGCTGGTGCTGCTTCTGCATCTGCATGCGATCCTCACTCTCCACTGTCGTCGAGTTGAGCACTTCCGCCTTCTCCAGCTGCTGTGGCAGCACATCGGAGACAATGGACTCGGCACGCGTTATACTCGCATTGAATTGACCCTTCTCCAGCGATAGATACTGCTCAAAGGGCATGGACAATTTGTAGAGTTTCTTCATCACATTGAGATTCTTCGCGAGCAGATTGACCACATTGAGGCCATCGGGTTCAATGCGGAACACACGCACACTGAACGTACGTCGTCTGATGTTCGATTCCTCTGCCAACATCTCAAACTGATCAGTGATCTTATCCTGGCTTAGTTCGCTGTTCTCGAAACCCTTCAGGCAACACTTGATAGCCTGTCTAGACATGGTCAAATGCTTCTCTGCGATGATGCCAATCAGATGACGCTTCACACGCTGCTCATACCCAAAGTCCACATGACGCACAATGATGGTTGAGTCATCCACACGCAACAATTCGGCGCGATACCATTCGCTGTCGCATTTAACCACACACGGCGCACCCAGCACAAGCTGATCGGGCACAACCTGATTGATGTTATAGTAGGCGAACATCTCATCCATCAGCTGCTCGAACTGTTTGATGTTGTTCACCTTCTGTACATAGAAGTTGCTTGGCGAATCTATGTAGCGAATCTCCACAGCATCATCGTTCTGCAGCTGATCCGCCTTGGCATAGGCCTGCCGAGTGTTTTTCAGTTTCTTTAGCACATCCAGCATGCTGTTGCCCTGTGGAGATTAGATACAGATACCAATTAGAGATAGACCCCATACTCCTCTCTAGTTTTACTCACATTCAATAGCAGCTGGCAGGTCTGCATGGATCCCACGCTCTCAGGTGCCTGCACCGTCAGCTGGAAGTTTATGTATAGCGCTGAGTTCTTAAAGATGCGCTTCATGCTCTCATCGAGTGCACCCAGCTCCTTGGCTCCGGCCAGAGCAAAGCGGAAGGCAAATGGTTTAATTTTCAGCAATTCTTGTGGTATTTGATACAGATCTCCTATGGAGACCATTTCCGAGTTGCCATAATCCACATAGACAACACGGAAACGCTGTCCGTAGACAGCGCTGACTAAGGCACGATAACAATTTCCATCCTCCGAGAAGCGAGCCACACAAGCTGTGCCCACTCCTGGGAATTGGTTGAGCGTCTGTAGACGCATATGTTCGATCTGTCCCATCATGGCATTAAGATCATTTGTGGCACTCTTCAGTTGGACCCAAAACAAATGGGGTCCGTTCTCCACAAAGCTCACGTAGACATCGTAGGTCAAACCCACTGTCAGGCTGGTGGTGCGGAAGGCCGGAATGATGGGCAGCAGTGGAGGCACAGAAGCATGTATTGGTGTAGCGTGTGCTGCCACAGCAGTGGGCTGTGCATAGCGAGCAGGCACATAACTCAATGCAGGCTGCTTGGCCAACAGTGGCATCAATGGCTGTGGCTGCTGTTGCTGCTGCATTGGATTGTTAAGACGCACATTGTAGTACATGTTCAATGGCCTGGGAGTTGTCTTGGGCGTGAAGACATTGTGCGTGGGCTCGGAAGATTGATGATTGGCACGTTGTGGATTAAATGGATTTGGCAAAACATTTGTCTGCAAGTAGAACAAGAATTAGTATATATATAAATCAGAAAGAAAAGCTACATTCGTCATGTCGATGGTTCTATACTCTTGCAGGTGCTTTTCACTGATCTTTGCTATACAAGTATACTATAGTTTACTATATAAATTGAAGATGGAACTTAGACAGACGGACAGGCAGACACTGACTTCCCTGTTGATGCTTATATATACTTTATAGTGTCTAAGATGTCTCCTAAGATGCGTTGCAAACTGCTGGCCAGAATAAATATACCCTCGGCAAGGTATACCTTAAGTACAAAGTGTATATATAGTAAACATATTGATGACTATACCAAATTGGCCAAAGGCGTTGGCAACACCTGCTGCTGGGTCTGTTGTGGCTGCACCTGTTGCTGCTGCTGCTGTTGTGGCTGCTGCTGCTGTTGCTGCTTGGGTGGCGATATAAACTCGCTGACGGGTTTTTGTGGCCTCTCTGGTGTTGCGGTCAACGTGCGGTGCACATTGAGGCGTGCGGCAAGCGAATAACGTGCCGCAAGCTGCTCTCGCGCCAAATCTGTGGGCGTCTTTGAGCTATTGCCAATATGTAGCCCACTGTTGTTGCTGTTGTTGTTATTGTATTCAATAACCTGCGGTGTCTGCGGCGATGCCTTCCATAGTTTCTTGCAATGCTCCATTATCAGATCTTTGGCTATGGGTGCCCCAATCTGTTTCTGTTGCACAAGGAATTCATTTAACTGGAAATCCTTCCAACGCACACTGGCAAACTTCTGGTCACATATTTGTATGGGATCCACCTCAATGCTGACCACATGATTGAGTAGCAGCTGACTCACAGTATCCAATTCGGATTGATCCCATTCCGAGCAAATGCCGAGTACAATGTACTGCGAGCAGAGAACTGGAACATTCTGCAGCAGTTGCGGCTGTTTGGAGAAGAGCAGCTGCAGTTGGTAGAACAATATATGTATATTATTTAGTTAAATGATATCTATGGAATGTACTACAACTATAACTAGTACTTACATCGTGACTGCTCACATTACGCTTAAAGCCGTAATCAAGAAACTCAATCTCGACACGCATCTGGGTGCGGTTACCCGTCAACGGAAGCTTGTCATCCAAGGAAGCATTGAGTACGCGTGTTCGCATGTATTCCACATCACCAGGTGCAGCACCATTTGTGTGTTTCAGCACACAGAAGGTGCCCGGAATGAGGAGAGCCTGTTGGCGTTCATTTGACCAGGTTGGCTCTATGGCAAAGCAGCCTGGCAGCAGTGTCTCTATGCGCTTGCTGACCA
Organism: Zaprionus nigranus; assembly: GCA_018903425.1. Lineage (NCBI taxonomy): Eukaryota > Metazoa > Arthropoda > Insecta > Diptera > Drosophilidae > Zaprionus > Zaprionus nigranus. The sequence goes on from JAEIGD010000010.1 coordinate 2,335,873, forward strand.
GAAAGGCTGCATCCCTATTGGCCTGGCCATATAGCTTCAGATAGGGGCCAACATGATCCAGATGCGTGATGTATAAATCAACGCTGGATGCGCTGCTGCTGCTGCCGTTCATAATTGGTATTGTTGTTGCTGTTGTTGTTGGGTTTTATCGCTGCAATAGAAAGAGATAGAGAAACAGAGTGTAATAATTAATCGATTGATATGCAAAGCACACACAAATTTTTGCAAACGTCAGCTTCGATTTCACTGCAAACACACACACAAGTACAAGTAAATATGCACACACATACACATTCATATGTGTCAATACTATTCAACGAAACAGATAACCGTTACTAGCAGCGCATCATTGTCTATTTTGCACTGTGTTGGCAACCCTGCGTGGTAAAGTGCATGAGAAATAACTGTAAACATACTTCGCTCTAAATTCGTACACACTTCTGTTAGTGTGTGTGTCTGTCACCGCTTTGCCACACACACAGAGATCAAGACAGCAGTGACAGTGGGGTAATTAACAAATTCCAAGCTACTTACGTTGGTGTCGTCGTTGTCCAAAGCGTAAATCGGAAAAAAACGCCCGTGCCTCTTCTGCTCCTCTGCTCTGCACGCCCCTTGTGCATCAATATTCTCAGCAGCGGCGCCGCACAGCCAAATTGCCAATTGGGTTAGAGTCTTTTTCTAAGCTTTTCTCTTCTGTTTTTTCTTCTGCCTCTGCTCTGTTTTACCCAATTTCGTATTTAAATTGTCTATTTGTTTTTGTACGGCGCTTGGCACACTTCTGTGATATGTTTGCTGGCGTGCGGCTGTGTGTTTGTGTGTATGAGCGATTTTCCTGTATGGCGATGTTACTTCGTGGATGTGTGTGTGTTGTTGTTGTAGAAAGTCTTTAGTGTGATTAGAAATCGTTGATTTTCAGTCTTTTCAGTTTTGTTTTAGTCCTCGAAATATGCTTGCGTCGCAAGCGCAACCCAATCAGAACGTGTTGCAGTTGTTGTAGTTATATCATAAAGCAGTTTATCAATGCGAAATAGATTTAATTCGAAAAAATTACTTGCCCACCCAGTAACTCAGCCCGAGACAACGACGACACGACTATCGACAAATTAGCCAAGTCGATTGCACGAGAACTTAGACGAGAGAGAGAGTGTGACCATCGCACGAGCTGCATATTGCGTTCTGTAAACAGAGGAGCAGCGCTGTAAACCTAACAGAAGCCATCAGTTGCGTTAACAGCGTGACGAAGCGCACTGTTTAAAGTTAACAGTCGAATTTGACTTCATCTTGCTGTCAACTTTATTTACTGAATTGTTAATTAATAAAACACTGCGAATAATTTTGTTGTGGTATGTATTTACGAATAGCCAAGCCATTTTTAATTTCTTTAAGTTTGATTACAGTTTACGGTTACAACTAAAATGATTGCATTTAAATGTTTCGTTTACATGGTGTATATATATTTTGCTAAGAATCTCTTTAAATATTTTCGTTTTCTTTTGTTTTTTTCTTGAATTCACATATATATTTACATATATGCAGACATAGTTTATATTTATAGTATATCGTTTTACTTTCAGATCCATTAATAAGGCGCATTCCAAAGTCGTTCGATAGCCGAACTCAATCTAGATTCTAAACGTAATTAAAGAGAACAAGATACACATATTTGAGATACAATACACGTCGGTGTCGAACTAATGGAGTCATAATTCAAGCAGAGTATTGCAATCAAAATCAATTACAGCCAACACAATTAAATCAACAATTAAATTGGTAGTAAATAGAAGCAGAAAGCAGCGAGGAAAGTAAAAGAGAGCGGAGGCACACGGCACAAAACGAAGATTAACACATGCACCAGAGGTTGCAGGTTGATCTGCATTATAATTAATATATAGCTATATATGTGTATGTGTGTTTGTAGGTGTGTGTGTGTGTAACGTTTCACTACTTGCGTAACAATTAAAAACTAAATTAAGCTTTAATATCTAACCAAAACCCAGCAGCCCGTGGAATCATCACGTCTGTAGTAACGCGGCCGATTGTCCCTGAAGACGGTGACAGCGGGAAACTGGTTCTCCTGTATGAATCGGATGGTGGCACGCATCTGGAAGAGAGTAAAAGAACAGTTAATAGACTGATATACAGGCAATCATATTGGATGCACCCACCTGGGGCGCAAAGTGTGGCGGCTCCACATCAGGGCTGGAGGACAAATGCTGCAGCAGAAACTCATCTGTCTGTGAGAGCCACAAGTCGGCACCACGCAAAGGATCATAGTTGAAGGGTCCAATACGCAGCATGCCCAGCGCAGAGTCATAGACATCCAGCACCTGTTTGGAGAAGAGATTGCTTCAGTTAATCTTCCATTCTACACTCTTTTCACTCTCCCTTCCACTCACCGTCTGTGCACCCATAAAGATGCGCGCATCACGCAATTGCCTATCGGGTCCTCGATCCGGAAACGAAGCCGGAAATATTTCACCAGTCTTGATGTTCACACCAACGCCATAGATAATGGGGCAATTGATTTCCCCACGCAGCATTGTGTTCAGTTCGCCCACGCAGGCCTGCGTCAGGTCAATCTCGAGGTGATGCTTGTGGAATGATTCTGTCAAGGGACAGAGCAAATGATTAGCAGATGCGTTAGCTTCCTTTTCCTGCTGCTAACTTACGCATAATGCTGTAGAAAACATCCTCGCCATAGCCCTGCGAGTCCCGATAGCCACCAATTAGCTGCAACTCGATGCGTCCCTCGGGGTAGCCCAGTGCCAGTTCCTGTACACGCGACACCATGGTGCACACGGCCTCATCCACACCGCTGCCATCGAAATGCGCCAGAGCCACAGCACCGGAGCCTGCAAGGATGCAGAGAGAGAGATGTCACTAAGATGAGAGTTCATGGCAAGAGGAAACCTATTTACGACTTACCCGAGTGTCGGACTACGACGATAATACAGGTGGTGGCATCGTCGGCGCCAATGATGTTGATGTTCTTGTCGTGCGGCGCTGCAGCAGCCAGTTCACGCTGTCCCACATAGAGCAAGCCAACGGGTCCCACAGACTTGGCCTGTATGGAGTGCAGTTGCTGTGCGTAATCTCTGTAGACGGGATGCTGCAGGAACAGGCTGTTCGTGTCCATGGGGCAGTCGTCCTGCAGCACGCCATTCAGCACTAGCACCATTCTAGTTGGTTAACGGCTTGTCTCAAGAAAGAGACACAGACTGAGAGAAAGAGAGAGGGAGTTGCAGCAAGGCACGCTGCAGTTTCAATTACGTCCTGTGGTTATGCCCGTTGTTGTTCTTGCCCCTTAAGACGAGTAGCAGCAGCAGGCAGCTGAAAAAAAAGAAGAAGCAACATTCCATTATTTCTTTGGGTTTCAACTCCTCCTACTTCTACTCCTCCCCTACTCCTACTTCTCTTACTCCTCCTACTCCTGCTTCCTACAGCAGCAGCATAAAAATCAATTTACGACGCAGTCCAAGATTTGCATGCTCGATAATAATTTCAAGCTGCACTAAAATATATATATGGATATGGTTATGTGGTTAGTATGCCAGCCCCGCCTACCCATGCCCCCCTTCTGCCCCTTCTGCCCAGCTCTTCTACTCGCTGTTGTCTCCGTCTGCTCGTAAATTCGGCGAACCCTTTCGCGAAATGCTAAATAAAAATGTCAAAACCTTCAGCCTGCGGCGGAATTATATTGTGTTCAGTTATTATGTATATATCTGCCTTGAAATTGCTTCTCTTCAGTGGCAGGGGGAGGGCGAAGGGGCGGAGGGAAAGCGAGCAAGTTGTAAATCTAATAAAACAACTGCAGGCCGTTTTGGGTCATCAATTAGTCGCCAACAGCGACACTCTCGCGCTGCCTGCGCCTCTGCCACAAGTTGGGCGTCAATTGATGCCACACCAAAAGTCACAAATGTCACACGAAAGTTAATAACAATTAAGTGGGCAACAACAGTAACACCACCAAAGAGAAAACCACATCAAATTAAGCGAAGTGAACAGCAGTAGTAGAAGCTGGAGAAGCAGTCGATAATTTAATAAAATTGTCATTAGAAGCAGTTAGAAGAAGGGGAACTTCAGGAGCAGTGTGTGTGTGTGCATTAGTTGACCATTTGAAAAACTAAAGCAGTCAATTATCCAGCAGTAAACGGCAGACTCTATGTATCTCCGGGTACATAGCAAGTCTCTTTGATAACTAGACAGTTTACTTGACGTGGGTATGACAAGCAATTCCTAAATATCTTTACATATATTAGTGCAATCATTATGAAGTTTGAAACTCGTATAACAAACATAACTAGCTGTGTACAAACCTAATTTGAAAGCTATACCTACAATAACCAGCCTGGCAGACATATTTACTTTATAATTTCCATAATCATTAACATAAGCGTTGCCATATATTATAATTTAAGCATAGTTCATATAGATCTAGCATAGACTTAAACACATGCCAAATTTAATAACTCTAGCTCAAACAGCAACCAAGTTTCAGCTGTTTTAAAGCTAAAGCAACTATATAAATGTAGGAAAAACAACAGTAAACAACGCAAATGAACTTCATATAGTATAAAACACATATAATGCTGTAAACCTGTGAATTTCCATGCATACATTGTATGCATTGTTTACTATATATAACACCCTTGTGCACTTGGAACACCCTGTATACAGTGCAATTGCAGTAGCTGGCAATTGACTTGGGTACGAGGCTCATAAAAATCAACTCTCGAGAGTGCGCTGTGTGTGTAATTGAATTACATATTTACCTACAGCTACTGTCTAGTTTCAATTAAGTAAAATAAAGATGAGTTAAAGTTCAAGTACAGACAGTACACACACATACACAGACAGACAGCACTTGAGTATGCAGCAGCAGCAGCTCATAAAACGAATGCGACTGAATCATTCGCGAGTTTCATTCGAAATTGCACTAAGCTAATTCCTGCTTACCTTTTGAGAACTGTTTCCTCTCCTCCTCTTTCCTAACTCCATTTCCTTCCCAGCTCCTCCTCCTTCTGCCTTACAGAACAAACAAAAGGAAACTGGTTCAAGAGCCAAAAGCTAGAAATTGGCCTACAATAACAACACTATTAACTGGCTAAAGGAAAACAATGCGCAAAAAAGCCAAGCAAGAGGATGGGAGAGGGAGGTAAACGCGCGAGCCCAGCTAAAGCGACTGACTTTTTGGGGGGCATGTTGCCGATGCTGTGTTGCACGTTCCTCTAGTCTGCCTGCCTGCCTGCCTCTGCCTAGCTGCTGCCTTGTTGCATTATGCATTGTTGCCAGCGCTGTCTGGCGGGGGTTATGTGTCTTGCCTGGAAGCAATTTAGCCGCGATCATGCATGAATCTTGATTAGATATTCAACGAGAAATAATTTGAAAATGATGACAGTTCGCGATAGGTGCGCACAGCAAACGAAAGGACGCTGGTACCGCACAGGTATCCTAGGCCAGCAAGACCTTTATAGACCATACTCTATAGAAACTACTCTATAGAGAGTGTTTAATACTTCGTACTTGGTTTATTGTTGGTACTTTCTAATACTTACTTCCTGCACTATAGCACTCTAGCTATGCACACTATATAGCACTTGGAGTACGGTACCATCTAACCCACTGATAAGCAATCAAAATCGAACAGTTCGCGCTGACAGTTGCCGCTGGGCGGGCGGTCTGTTAGTCAGTCAATTCGTGCCGCCGTGATTCAAGTCATTTGATATGCGAGGCGAGCAAGAGCTACAGCTAAGAGAGAGAGAGATGAGCGAAAAGTCACTGAAAGCGTGGACTAGCTCAACATGATTTGGGAACCCTATGAAGGTAGTGCCGCAAGAGCTGTTACCTCATTGGATTTGAAGTGTTGAGTGTTAAATGAAGCTGAGAAACAGATTTTAATGGATGTTTAATAAAGATCTTGGAAGAAGAACTTAACCCAGCGAAATACTTGTAAGCTGTCTCTTTTGTCTACAAACTTTAGTTACCCGAAGTACCTTGAGAGAAGAGCTCCATCAGTTGAATCTCTGCTCCCTTCAACGGTTCTTAGGCTCCTAGCTAGGACCTTAGCTAACCCGTCCTCATACTTGTAATTGTCTCTTCTATCTACAAACTTTAGTTACCCGATCTTGAGAGAAATACTTAAACTGTTTAATCTCCCGCAAGGTTGCTAAGCTCTTACTTTTACATATTTACACGAAGCTTCTTTCCGAACTCTTTCTAGTTAGATCCCTTCCTCAATCACTTCTTTTCACCCACAACCCAATCACAGTTTGTGACTTTGCCTCATTCCTGTGCAAACATAAATCTTGCATAGTTCGCTTTCCTTCCTTATGGCCCACTTGAAGTTCTGGGAAGCCAAGATACGAAAGCGTTGAGCCGAAATTCAGCTGAAGCTCAGCTCAATGATCGATGGCAACCAGAGCGGCAACAGCAACAACTGCCACAACAGCAACAACAATGAGTCCAAACCCAGCAACAGCAACAACAACAATGAGTCTAAGCCAACAACAAGAATGGGTTAGACCCGTCCAGAAACGTTTCAATTCATTACGCGTGCGACGCGACGAGTCTGTTACGAAGGCGACTTGACTTGCAGCAGAGTTTTGATTGACGGCTGCCATTGGGACGGATCACTCGCTCGCTCCGTCCGTCCGTCCGTCCGTCTGTCCCCCCTGTACAGCTCGGCCGATTGGCCCGTTCGACTTTATAACAATCACAAATTATGGGTTGCAGTTGCCGAGAAAATGATCTTGTAGATTTAACACTGATAGGCAACACGGCACAGCTCAGCAACAGCAACAACAACAAAGGTAACTATGGCACTGCAGCAATTGTCGGAACAGGTTCCAGTTCCAGTTCCATTTCGCCTGGCAGCGGCTCCACCAGCTTCGCATTCTCGTCCACCACTTGGCCGCATGATTGATTGCCGCTTTGGCGCGGTAACCTGCCAACTGTGTAACTTGCAACTGGCAACTGGCAGCTTGCAACTGACAACTGGCCGCACTTGAAGCCGCCTGAATGGATCATCTGTTGGCCAAGTGGCCTCCCTGCTTCCACCTGCTGCCACCTTCTTCTCCTCATTCTTCACCATTCTTTGCCTTTGCGCCAAAGTAATTTACACCAGCTTCGGCAACTCCAGCTCCGACACTCAGCCCGGCTGCCGTTGGCCAACCATGTCATGTAGTACACCTAACTAACTGCCAAGCGAGCAGCACGGCTTCCCCTACCTTACCTCCTCCTCTTCCTCCTTCTCCTCTTCATCCTTCTCGCGATTCGTTCCGCTGTCCCCAACAACATGCGCGCTGCACATTTCAAATTCTTTATGGGCCCTTACACGACAATTGTCAACAAGCGCGAACAAATTTCCAAACTGACCGGTTCTCGGCAGGCTCCTCGCTGCCAGCTACCCTCCTGCCTTTCCTTCTCCCTTCCCTCTCCCTCTGAACAACGATCTACAGCGAAAATTTCGCCATACGTCGCAAGTTGTCGGTGGGCGGTTGTTTGGTTGAAAATGAAGAAATTGAAGACAACAACAACGAATTTCGCACATGTTAAACGGGAGAATAAGAGAGAGAAGAAGGGAGAGAGGAAAAGAAAAGGGAGAAGTCAAGTAGGGAGAGAGGGGAACATTGTTACGAGGGCTGCACAAAAGGTTGAGTAAACATAAATATAAAGCAGCGTTGCATAAAGATGAAGTTGTCATGCGTGATTAAGGCGAATCTTATAAAGGTCCTCAAAGAACCCAAAAGGGACCTTTATAAAATATCAATTATATTCTTAGTATATTAAGCAATCATAATGAAACTTGTAGTCCAATTAGTTTTTGTTTAAGTGAATCTTTTGAACAAGTTTCAACAAACTAACTTCAAAAGAAGTAAAAAAATGAAGCTTATGAATCAGAAATAAAGCTTAGAATTCGAAATATATGATCGCAAAGAAAGCGAGATAGGTCTAGATGTCTTATAAGTACTCAATACCAAAGTATTATTAATATATCACTCACTAATATACAGAGTTACACTTATTAAACTATCAATCTAACTAGTTTACATCAAAGTCAAGATCAATGAAAACATTAAAGATAAATGATGTACAGAAAGTAGTTGAAATATATAAGTTATACATTCTTTATAATTTGATGCATGAATATACGATTAATCAAGATATCTATAGCCGATCTAAAGTGTTTACTGCATTAAACAAAATTAAAATTCAATCTAGTTGCTCGATTTGATTGTAATGAGTTCAATTCAGTTGCAGGAAAGTTATTAACAATAAACTAAGACAACAATAGATAATAAGTACTAATTGAAACGCCCCCAGCAATAGAAAGAGAGAGAGAAAGACAGTTAGAGAGAGAGAGAGAGAGAGAGTGGGGTAGAGTTGGGCAGCAGTTGGCGTAGTCTCTGTCTTAGGTGTTTCCGGGTTCGTGATTTTCGTTTTGTCCTCCTCCTGCTCAGTTGTTGCTGTTGTCAGTTGCAGTTGCTGCTGTTGTCAGTTGTTGTAGTTGTCGTTGTTGCTGTTGTTGTTGTGGTTGTTGCGGCAGTTGTCGTTGTCATTGTTTTGTACACATTTCATGGCCATAAAATCGCTGACTACTCCTCGCTGCGTCTTTGTTTTTCTAGTCGAAGAAGTTGGGAAAGAAAACTTGAGGAGTTTTTGAAGCGTCTCGAAATGAATTTCATTGGTTGTTAATCGCCTGGCCCCCGCTGCCTGTCCCTTCTTATGCACTGACAATTTAATTTGACCAACTTACAAAGGGAGGAGGGCAGAGGGGGATGTGGGAGTGTATTACCCCACTGCAGAGAAGAAAGAAGTTAAACGTGACTGCCAATTGACGTCCATTCAATTTCGCCAAGGCACGCAAATATCGTGAGCATTTCTTTGGCTACCTTCCTGCCAAGGGTAGGAGTAGGAGTAGCAGGAGCAGGAGGGGCAGGAGAAGAAGTTTCCCCCGAAACGAAAGTTTTCATGTTTGTTCGAATTTAAAGTTGACATTTTTGGCAGTGCATGTTTTTCATGTCCGTTTGTCGCTCGGACACATGAGTCCCAACGATCAGCTTCCATCCGGAGCACAATTGAAACTGGTTACCCCCCTTGCCTACCTCACTCTTCCTCAGACTCAAGCCTGACTCATTGAATAGTTCTAATTAGAATTGATCGTCGTGTTGCTCTGTCTAATACTCTCACTCGTCAATCGTTGAGTTCAATTCCCAAATCGGAATTCAGTTACCCCGAGTCATACATAGAGAGAGAGATCTTCGAAGCTAGACGAGAGCAGACCAACGTTCGATGATTAATGATCAGTTTGATGGAACGTGAAGTGAAGTGTTCATTATACTGTCATCACCCCTCAACAATTGTGCGAAATGAGCGCAAAAGAATTCGAGAAAACTAGAACAGTTTCTATACAAATCGCAGAATGCTTTGTGCAATTGAGGAAATACTCAAGTGTTAATAAGCTATGAATAGAAACTGCAGGTAAGTGGAAGTTGGCGAAATTAAAAGACTGATGATCTATTATAATAATGATCCTCAGTTCTTGCACTATACTGTAACAATGAACTTCAATTCTTGACAATTAAATTTGTCTATGGAGAAGATACAGAGATTTATTTTATGATCTTATTCTTATTTATACGTTTCTCATGTTATTCTTTTCTCAAGAACTGAGGTAATTACGATCTTTAGTACTTCAAGCTGATCATATACCAAATTCTTCAGTCTCTTCTTGAAATTGAAGCTGAAACTAAGTTTATTTATAGTCAATCAGCTGCCTCAGTCTATTGATTAGTTTCATTATAAAACTCTGCATTTCTATCTCTTTGTAGTTCATGAATACATAGTCTATATACACATGTATATGTATATATAGTCTATAGTTATACTTTGTTACCAATCAAAGCACTCGCTAAACTTACACCCAAATTTCCCCAACAGCAACTCAGTCCACAAGGCATAATCTCTCTCTGCAACTCTTCCAGCTTCAACAGTTTTATCGTATATCAGTCTATAGCTCTTTTTAGCTATAACACACCTATTCTAGCTTAGTACATAGCTCTTTTAGCTGCAACAGATCTATAAATATGGCAGGAAGACACTTGGACAAGCACTTAAGACTGTAAATAGGATTTCGAGCATTTGAATTTGGTTTCGCAAGCATTTTACCTAAAAAAGGAAATGCGCTTTTACTGTGTAAATTTCACAAGCTGACACAAACACACACACAACACATACAAATACTAAGAAATGTAAAAGGTTTGCATACTGTAAAACGCGCTAAGTATCTTTCCATAACACACCGATCGACGCAAGTAGTTGTTGCTGTTGTTGTTGATCGTCTTGTTGTTGTTGCTGTTGCTGTGCTTATGTCGCTGGCTGCTTATGCAAATGCAAATGCGACTGCTGCGACTACTGTGTGTGTGTGGAGTGTGTCTACTTGTATGTGTGTGAAGTGTGCGTAAAAACGTTTTGCGCCTTTTTGTTCACATGGTCGTCGGTTCGGTTGCTTCTTGTTTGTTGTTGTTGTTGCTGTTGCTGCTGTTGTTGGTGTTGCTTCTGCTGCTGCTGCCTGCCTGCTGCCGATTCCAAAAGCATTCGCTGCCGTCATGTCCAGTAATTAGCATAGCACAAAGTCGCATTTGTTGTCGTTGTTTCTCGCTGTCGCTCAACAACTGCGGCGCTTTGTCTCCTACTTGCCCCCCCTGTCCCACCAGTAGCACCATTTCTGCTGCGTCGCGTGGGTTGCTGCTGCAGTTTACTAGTCTTACAAAACTAATAAAAAAGCTCATGTAGGGAGTCTAAGAACCCTTTAGAGACGATAAATTTGACTGAAATTTGCAACAGAGCAGCTTTATAGCAATAGAAGTTCAGTTAGCAAAAGCACTTTTACTTATACTCCATAGAAGCTATAGTAACTGATTAAAGAAACCTTAAACAACATGGGATTTCTATAAAATTAGTTTTATAGCTCTATAATGTTTATCTAGAATTAATTAATTATATTATTCTCAAATTTAGTAAGAAAAACCACACAAAATGCATTGTTTTTAGAATTAAAACCCATAAATGACATGACAATCATATGAAATTAAATGTATAGCTTTATTTTGTTGTTCTAAAAAAAATTAGCTAAGTATTTCTCAATTTGAAGATGAAAAACCACACAAAATCCATTGTTTCTCATATTAAAAACCCTCTAATCATATGCGAATCATCCTCAGCTGACTCAAGCACCAACTGATAAGCTCACAATTAACCCAAGCTGACAAACTGTTAAAATTGAGAGCAATTAAAATGGTAATAACAATAATCAAACCCAATTTCAAATGAGAGGGGGTGGGAATCTTAAGATCAGGCATTTTTGTATTTCGCCATGTAAGTCGTTTTAGGTTTTCTCAGTTGCTGTGCTTTGTTTTTGTTTCTTTTTCTCTCGCAGTTTGTTTGTTTGTGTGATGCGCCGCCGCAAGCAATGAAAATTCGCCATGTTAAACGTGGGCTCATTTCTGTTTTTATGGCCAAGACACAACACCAAGGCACACACACACACTAATGCACACACACACTCGACGATCGGCTGGCATTTACAACATGCCTACAACGTGGTAATGGCAGCTCCACCAAGCTACAACTGCAGCTCCGCCTGCAGTGTGTGGCGTCTTGGAATACCAAATTTTATAGCGGTACACTGTAAAATATTTACCATCGTCCCAGCAGCAGCAGCCTCAGTTCGGTTCCAGGCTACGTGCGGGGGCGCAGGTTTGTTTTTATAGCCGCCCAAGTTTCACTCTATAGCGCGCCGCCCCTCAATCTTCAGTCTACAGTCTCCAGTTCCAGTCTCAGTCCCCATTCTCAGTCTCCATTCGCATTTGCCGTCGCAGCAGCACACCCCGCCATATTCATTCCGCATGCGGCACTATAATTTATAACAACTGAACAGTACCGCGCTAAAGGCGCTCCACAACGAATCCCAGAGAGGAGACGTCCACGCTCCGTTGTTGTCCATGCGAATTGGTAACTCTTCCAAGTTGCCTCCTCGGGCTTCTACGCGCTGCGTTTTCATCCTTTGTGGATAAAATTGCAGCGCATTGTTTGGCTTTGCTGCTTTTGTATACCCTTATCGCAGAAATTCCATCAAGATGACAGACAGAGAGAATGACTCGGAAGAAGAGGAAGAGCATGTGGATCTAGTGTATAAGTTCTGAGATAGTTCTGAAAAGTTATGATTGCAGCCGGCAGCTGTTGAAGGAAGATGGTAGAAAAGTTAAGCTCTTTTAGAGATAGGAACCTTTAGGAAAGTTTGTAAGATTTGATAAGGTTGATATATCTACTATATGATATGATATGATATACGTTAAATGAATAGAGAACCAGTAAGAAAAGCAACAGTCGCGCAACACGCGACAGTGGGATACCCTTCGACCTAGTATGTTCCCGTGTAGTTTAATTTCTTAAATTCATACACATATGCATATGCACATGCTTTGAAATTAATCCCGACAGATGGCGCTCGTGCTACGCGCTCGCCCGCCTCCCTTGTTAGCTGACGCACTTGGTTTTATGCTCATACTTTCTTAAATAACTTTTGTGTTTATTGTCCGATCGGACTGAAATTTGGAGACTACGTAGATATTTCATTAAACTTAGTATATGTTAAGTCAGAAAGTTCTATCTTTTAAACAGCGCTTACAAATTGAGTTCAAAAATTAAATTATGATTTGTGGGGGCGGTGGGCGTGGCACCTAACATTTGAAATAAACTTGATCTGCTTGATCCACACAGGAGTCTTCCTGCCAAATTTGGTAACTCTAGCCTTTATAATAGCTGAGCGCTTACAAATTAAGTTCAAAAATTAAATTATGATTTGTGGGGGCGGTGGGCGTGGCACCTAACATTTGAAATAAACTTGATCTGCTTGATCCACACAGGAGTCTTCCTGCCAAATTTGGTAACTCTAGCTTTTATAATAGCTGAGATCTGTGCGTTCATACAGACGGACAGACGGACAGACGGACAGACGGACAGACGGACAGACAGACAGACATGGCTCAATCGACTCGGCTAGTGATCCTGAGCAAGAATATATATACTTTGTGGGGTCTGCCACGCCTCCTTCTGCCTGTTACATACATTTGCATTTTGCACAAAGTTAGTATACCCTTTTTGACCATTTTCAATGGTCGAAGGGTATAAAAATACGTTTATATTTTATCTACTCGTATGACTACAAAAAACCTTCTTTTAAATGGATGAATATCTTACAAACTGCGCATATTTTGCTTGGATTTTTGGTATTATATATTTTTTTTTTATTGTTATTCCAAGAGCTCATGAACCATCTATTCAAAAAGTCCATAGATTGACATATTTATATTGTTTATAAAGTGCACTTTTCCATGACAACAATGGGGCGGCCTAAATTCAAGACAAAACTCAGTTCATCTTAGAATTATGGTACATTATAAAGAAAGATATTTCCACTGCCAACTCAAAGCCGCTTTTTCTATGAAGTAAAAGTAATTTCCTTCTGCAAAACCCACAAAAGAAACTGAATTCATCTTAGGAATCTAACAATTGATACCTTTATTGATTGATAACTTTAAACACATTTCATTATATAGAAAGGATTCTTATGCAGAACTCAAGAAGAAACTCAGAAAATCTAAGAACTGCAATACAATATGCAACTATCTCTATATAGAAAGGGTATTTTCTAATCCAAAACTAAACTTAGTTCATCTCTCACAACTTAGAACTGCAATACAATATGTAAAGAAACATAGTTTTACTGTTAACTTCTAAGATTTCTCTATATAGAAAGAGTATTCGCCAGTCGCTATAATCTCATGGTTTCTCTAGCTTTTGTTTCTGGCCCTCTTTGCTGTGCGCGAGTGGCGAGTGGAGTGGCAGGCACGCCTCTATCTGCAATGTGCGATCTATTGCGACGGGCGCTTTCCTTTGAGCGGGACGGCCATCTAATGGCGCAGAGCTGCAATGGAATGAGGCGGTAAAAACGGGGGAGTGGTATAGAAATGGTAAAGGCAACGGGCAGGCGTCGTATAGAAGGCAGCACAGCATACTCTGTTTCACCTGAGAGATTGATAGCAGTTGACGTCTGCGGCTGGATTGGAAACGGGAATGGGAATTGAGATTTGGGTGCACTGACAAAAGGAGCGAATGCGAGCTGAATACGCTTTATAACAACGCCAGGTGAAATATGACTAGCTGCTCCATTTGATCTGAATAGCGTTGAACAACAGGTTTAAACCTCTCTCTCTCTCTTTCCCTCTCTGACTCAACGTCTTGATTTATAGGAAGCGATTGTGCGTTTTGCAAATTACGACAACGTTGTCTGCGCAGTCTAGTGCGAGTACTCGTTATTATTACTCGGGTACTCATCTTAATACCTGGCTGCAGCAACAACATCATCATCATCGTCATTGTGGTCTCTGTTGATTGAATCTTTTATGTGTGGATTTAGGAGTAGCAGCCTGGCAGGGCGTCGAATTAAATATTTATTAAATTGTCGACAGTGGCGCACAATGGCAAATAAATCAGCTTAAAAACTATTCAATGAATATTCCAATCAATGCAGAAGGATGAGCAGAAAGAGGCAGAGAAAGGGAGAGAGGGTGAGCTGATGAGCTTTATAGCTAAAATTTGACCCAAAGGAAATTAAATTTACCTTGCTGCAGGCACGTATAGTGCGGGTTAGACAGGAGATTGAATTAATTTCAGTTATTGAGTTAAATTCATAAATACTCGAACTGCTGCATATGTTAGAAGACGACAAGATAAGACAGGATGGGACAAGATAAGACAAGACAAGGCAGAACAAGACAGGACACAAGGCAACACAGCCAAGTCCAGGCAAGTCAAGACTTCAGTGAGGCTAAGAGTGGCAGGAGCAGGGGTTAGCTGGTCACTCAATGGCCTCAGATTACATTTGACCAATTTAATCTGCAGTTTGAAAAGTACAAATTGAGGTGTGCACAGTCCGTGTGTGCGAGTGTGTGCAGCCCCACAATTGAGGGGGGTTGCAAGTTAGTTTAATTAATTCAACAACGAAGTCTGTTAACATGGCATCGACGACGACGACAACAATCTCCTGAGGCTTTGACAGTTTACCTGAAAGAGGTGTAGGCACTTGTCGTCAGTCAAAGACAGGCCCCCCTATACGCTGCCCAACCCTCCTTTTTGCTATCTGCATGTTCACTTGAAAAAAACAAGGCTATAAACAAAAGCACACCCAGAGAACTTTGACTTCCTTGACCCGCCCCGCTCCATAGAGAGGCTGCCTACGACGAAGAGGAGAAGAGATGCCTCAATTAGCACTTTGGACACAGATATTAGTAGGAAAAACAGTTACTCGCGCTCTCTAGATCTTGCACAACTTCATCTCTGTGGCAGCGGCACATAAAACAGCATGAAAAAGAAAACCTAAACCTAAACCTAGACTCCTAAGAGGGGAGCTTCGTCATAAAACATCTCTCAAATATGTGGGGACTAAAGTAAAAACTAATTACGACAGTCGTAAAAGATCTTAACAACCAGAGTGCGAGTCAAATGCTCGACTTAATGGAGTTTTACTTTACTCCAAAATATGTGCATATATCTCTTACATATACATATGTACAGTATGTACTCTGCTATATACAGTTGCTATAATGTGCGTGTGCTGCAACTGACTCATGAATAGCTTGAATGTTCTGGCATGTGTAGATTATAGAACGCGCCTATACCTGCTTATATATAAATCATTATCACTATATACCGTATATACTTATAGCTATATGATATAGTGAGTCTTTCCAGTGAAATCGCCACTTTCTCGGCTTGATAAGCTGTGATTAAGCACATATTATAGCTGTATGTGTGAATCAAACACAAATTATGAATAACATGTGCTGTAAATAATAATAATTCAACTGATAACGAACCTTCAAAATATGCCGTAGCTCAATTTAAATATTTGTAGCTATATTATTTTGATGACAATCGATGCCTTTTCCATCCATCCATCCATATGAATTTTCAAAATATATTTCAATAATTAAGTGTCAAGTAATGAAATGCCGTGAATTGACAGTATTTCTGGCTAGAATCTTGGGAGGTTACTTAAATTCCTATATAATAACTTGATACACCAAATTTAATGACGATTCTAAGTAGAAACTAATACATTCCGAAATGCTTAAGGAATTTGTTAGTTAGTTTCTAGTTAAGAACTTTATAAAGCAAGTTTTATAATAGTCACTAAACTGGAAAACAATAGATCTCTAGAAATTATAGCATTATTCTTAAGTCTTTCAACTAAGATTGGTTGATAATACTTATATATACATGCATGACAGGTTGTATAATGATCGACAGTTCATTTCATCTATAGAAACCAAGAGATCGCGATATATGTGTATAGTATAATACTCATACATAAGAAGTTAAATATTGATCGACAGTTGTATATTTCATCTAGAAACAAATAGTTCTCGAGATATCTGAAGAATTCCATTTGATGTGACTGAGAGGAAAGCTAAATAATACTTATAAACATCAAATTGAATAACAATCTATATGAAATCTCAGTAGCACCTAACAAAGTACCCATAACAATAAAGATCTATATCAAATTGCATATCTGTTCGAAAAGTCTTTAGAATACAACAGTATAAAGTTTCTTGCGGTTAACTTTGCAATCGATCGCTAATTTGGAATAGTTTATATCATAATTATAGACTCTACAAGCATAGCGCGTCGTATATTATATTTTTAGACCACTAATACTGTGCATGGGGATGGACAGTACGTCCGTTGCGTCCAACTATCGTTTAGTTGGTCGCTGTGATTGATCGCCACGATGGTCATCGATTGCAAGTGGATGGTGAGGGGGAGGAGGGGAAATAAATTGTTGCTACACGTATAAGACATCGTGTACGACAAGTTAAGACAACGATCTCAGTGAGCGCGCGCGCGCACCTCCTTGCATCATGTGGCGCGCTGCATGTCCGCGAGAGAACAGGACAGGACAAGCAACAGCATCAGCAACTACAGCAATCGATGGACAGATAGAGCAGCCTCTGCAGTCTGTATAGACCTGTGTGTGTGTGCGTGGACATTATTGCGCAGTGTCTATATCATTAATTAATATAATCACTCGAACATGATTTTGTTGAAGTCATTATTAATTTTCCCCCACATTCCTCTCTTTGCATTGCGCCTGCCATTGGGGAAAGCCCGTCGTATAATCTTATCGAATTATGGAATGTCTTTCCAGCCTTCTAACTGTAAACTAACTGAGAACTTGGGCAACAGATTTATGTGCTATTTAAGATTCAGATCTTTCACTCTGAACGTTCATCTCGGTGTTGTTTTCTTATCAGCAGCCTCAGCGCTTGATTTGAAACTGTTTTCTGGACACATTTCAATTTTTTATGATCTTAAGTATGTGTGTGCGTGGAGAGAGAGAGGGAGATAAGAGTTCTTCAATCCCAGAAATCAGATCGCACCATAAATAGAATCCACTTTCTTGGTTTCACAATGAAAAATGATGTTCGATTGAAGATAACAGAATTTTTGGTACTGTGAGTTCTTAACTTACGCTTTTTATGGATTTCACTTGAAGATTTCTTTCTTATTCTTGTTCTTTTTTGATTTCTTTTGGCTGCATTTGTCTTTATTTTTAATTTCTTTTTTTGATTGTTTTCGCACAACAAATTTCACTTGGATGCCGTCGGCTTTTTAATTTTTGCATGCACACGAAGAGAGACAGCTTGGAGAGAGAGAGGGAGACGCAGTGATATTTATGGGAAATGGGATTTGTCAGGCGAAGCATTAACAGTGAACTGCACTCTGCAATATATCCGCGAGACGCGCTCAACGTTGGGCTCCAAAACCGGACTGAGCCGCAATGAGCACTGCGACTGCGACAGAGGCTGAGACTGTGACTGAGACCGTAGCTGAGGCCTGAGTCGACCGCAGCTGAAGCTCAAGTCCAAGTCAACGTCGGCGCCAGCGCCCCAGTCAGACGATTGGGCAGAAAGAGAGCGCATGCTTGCTGCCGCCGGCAATGTTTGTGTAGGCAACTCCACGGGCATTTACTTATGTGTGTGTAGGCGCTCTCCCGCTCTCAGTCTCACATACTCTCACGTTGATGGGCCACTGTGTGTGTTGTGCTCACTCACTCTAGCTCACATGACTTGCGTATTGCTGTTGCGTTCGCACATGCACAAAGTTGCAAAAGCAAAGCAAAACAAACAGACAAAAGCAAAAAGGGCAAATAGAACAACAACTTATTAAACATGTCACTCGAGAGCGAGTGTTGATCAACAGCAAGAGAGAGGGGAGCGAAAAAGGACTACATATGTTATATGTTGCTGTTAACAGTGGCATGTTAAGGCTGCTCAGTGGGCAAATAATCGAATTGATTTAAATTAGTTAATATGCTGTAAATTATTTAGTATTTAATACTATGCATCATAATTCGATAAATACCTAAACTCGATCATCCTCTCTTTAACAGCGCTGAGCACAAACAGGCATCGAGCCTGTTGCAGTGCGTGCAAAAGAGACGGCACTTGCAGCAACACGTGCGCTTATCAGTTGAGTGAACTAAAATTGAGTGAAAACTCATGCGTGGCAGCTGATAGCAGTCGCACGAATTGAGTGAATCGTGTCCCAACGAAGCTGCTTCGTCTAACCGAACTGAATATTATTTTTACATCATTTTTACTTAATTTCATTAGATGCTGGTGCAGCCTTTGCTGCTTTTGTTGTTGTTATTGTCTGTGCTTACCCTGCGGCCAGTTTAGGGTTGCAGCTTTGCTCGGACCAGCACTCGATGAGCTCTAATTGGTCAAGCGAGTGAGCCCAGTGAGTGCCACTTAAAACCCTCGAGCCCCTATTCGGCTAAACAAGCAAACGATGTGCGAGGGGCAATCGATATAGTGCTATATAATGGTAAAGAAATTGAACACAAATTGGACAGACTGCTGAAAGTATTATAAAGAGTAGCAATAAAAAAGATTTATGTACATATAGAGCTGTTAAGGAATTCCCTAACTAGTTCCACTTTTATGTTAAATTCTAATACATCAAACTTTCAATTAAGAAAAAGGTTTTGAAGAAATTAACTTTAAAGAGTTTATATATCAATATATATATATATTACTATTTGTATATGTATGTTTCTATATGACATAATAATGGTATATTGACAATGTATTGCAAGGACTATTGAGCACTCTTACTTTAAATAGTTTCCATTTCATGTGCAATTCTAGAAAATGTTAGGTAAACTTATGTTAAATGCACTAACATACAGAATGTTGAATGTTGGCTCGGAGTTGTCAAGATATCAATCTAGCTTACTACTTATCATATATTTAATTATTAATATTCTCTACAAATTAAGTAAGTTTACCATGTGATTGTAGTCTAGAATAGCCTCCCTTTAATCAACTGCTTAACCCACATTGCAAGCATCTGCCAATTGAGTTATAGAGAAGGGCCTCTTCAGCTCTCTTGCATTAAGTATACGCAATGAATCTCGCTTGGCAATCGCCTCAATTTAAACTTAATCAACGTCTACGCAAAGCAATCACAGCTGGCCACACTGCCCAATCCCCCCTTGCCACACAAATTTCCCCTCTACATCTCCTTCCTTTACTCTCCAACTGACCAAAGCCATTACGCACCGCTGTGAGATTGTAATCCAAGATCTTTCGCCCTGTCTCTCTTACTCCCCCTCCCTCTATCACTCCTCCTCTCTCTCTCTCTCTCTCACCTTTTCTCTATCAGTCTAGCCCTCTCTCTACCTCGCTCTGTCGTTATTGGAGCAGGGATTTAATTAGACAAATGTGCGCAATTTGTAATGTCATTTTTCAAATGGTGCGACCAACTTGGAGAAAAGCCAAGTGTAAAGTTTTTCGGTGTTGAAAGAGTAAGTGCAGGAGACCAGAAGAGGCAGGAGGGGAGGGGGGGAATGCGAAAATATGTGCAAATGTGCAGCATGTGGACAGTGGTCATTATTTAACATGCGGGGCAGGTAAACCTTGTAGACTCGTAGAGGCAGTTTGAGTGTTTGCCAAGCAAAGAGAGAGAGTGTGTGTGTGCGGGGAGTGTGTATGTACGAGTGTGTTGTGTGTGTGTGCTGTAAATGCCTGTGTGTGTGTGCGCCTGTCTGTGTGTGTGTGTGTGTCAGCAGGCGGTCCATGTTGGGGCGACGACAAAAAATGAGATTTGCTGACCAATGGTCATTAAAGCACATTTACAATGGCCAAAGCGCGCTGGCTTTGGCAACAGCTTGCAACCAAATGAGGCAGCTACAAGGTGGTAAGAAGAGGGGGCAGATGTAGAGAGGCTGGGGCGACATGCAAAATGGGCAGAGACAAGCGATCAAATCGATGCCGAAATTAATTTATCTGCGCGAGCTACACAAAATTGACAAATTGCAAATGCATTTGGAATTGACAGCAAGAGGGAAGAGGGCAGAGGGGAAAGAAGGGGAAGAAGAGGCAGCAGCACAGTGGGAAAGGGGTAGAGGGTAGGCAAGTCTGGGTCTGGTGCTGCACAGCAGCAGGAGACGGCACTCTTGGGCGACCAATTAATCTTATCAAGCTGTGAACTTTTGCGTAGATTTTCCACGCTGCTGCGCAATTGTCTAAGCACAGACTGCTGCAACGGGGCAGGAGATGCAAGCAGAGAAGGGGGCGTGGCACACACACACACATACAGTCTGTGGCTGTGCTGGCATTCACTTGATTACGCTAATTGGACGGAAATGCAATGAGCTGTGGCGATGCTACTGTCGCTGTCGCTGCCTACGCAGAGCTGACAAGATTTTCCATTCATAAAACGAATGCTCTGAACTCATTCACTCAGTCAATGAGGCGCAACGAATGAAATGAATAAAACAAAAAGCCGATCTTGACCGGAAGTTCTTATTTCTTGATTACAAATTGCTCATCGTGAGTGGGGAACTGACAGAGGGAGAAAGAGAGTGTGTGTGCGGGTGTGCGTGCTATACAGAGCTGGCTGTAGGTCTGTTTAATAAGAGCAGGCAGTCTACACTGGCTGCAGGCAGTTAACGCACAGTTTGATGGCACTTTGAGAGTTCTTAAGAAATGGGTGACAAATTTCTTGGCATTGAAGTTGATGAATTGCAGAGCTTATATACATATATGTACATATATGTATGTATAATATAATCTATAATTTGTTATCGATATTACTATCTATAATTTACATATAATCTATAATTTACAACAAAATTTTGTAGAAAAGTTCTAACGATATCGCGGAATTAAAGTGGTTTAACAAGAAGTCACAAAATAAATTGTGTAAACATTACAAGTTCGATATAAAATTGTATATTGATTAGATTTGAATGTGCAATCATTTACCTCATATGATTCATATTGAACAAACTCAGGCAACATGTACTTTTGCAAGATATTCATGACATTCATTATTCATTGTATTCCTTGGCAAATATCAAATAAATGCCAAGAAATGTACAAAATTCTGGTTATGTACGTAACTTCTCGATTCAGAAACAATAATGCCAAGAAATATGTAATTATTCAAGATACACATCTGTGATATAATCGTTAATAAAACTTCTTAAAATTCAAATAAAAATTCATTTGAAAGTATTAATTAAATATTGATACTTCCCATACGGTTATAGACATAATATAACATATGAAAACATAATCCTAATATATATACATACATATGTACATATTCTGAAGCTATGTATAATATATTTATCTGTTTTATTTGCTCTAGAGTATCTCAAGAAACATGCAAATTTCCAAGCCTCATATATTCTTTTTTTGGTTTCCTAATGAATATGAAAAGTAGTTTCATTTGCTTCTATGGGGTGAGCAAATGACACAAAGGGGTGTCGATACTTAACATGCGTGTGTGTTTGCCTGTCTACATATGTGTGCATGTGTGCTTGGCCCTATGTGTCTTTGTGTGTGTCTATCTTTGTCTGTCTGTGTATGCGCCTTTGCTTTGCCGCTTGTCAAGTTCAATAGTGTTAATTGAGGCAAAAGGCAGCGCTTTGTCACCGCAGCGTTTCCGCTTGCCATGTACCACCGCAGCTGCGTCAGTCGCCAGCGCAATTGGCAGCGCAGTCAACTGCGCTGTTGTTCGACTGTGCGGGTCAGAGTGCAACAGGCAGGCAGAAATATGTAAATGCAGAGGGCGCCTGCGTGTCGGGTCTGAGTTCGGTTCTAACCGATTTTACCATTACAACTGGCAGCAACAACAGCAGCAAGAACAACAACAACAGCATGCAACATGAGCAGCAAGAACAGCAACAACAACAGCAATTTTGGGAGCACTGGGAATGGGTCACGCGAGGTGGCGCAGGCGCAGAGCAGCACTAAACGCTTGTTAAAGGGCGCGCTCGAAATTGCAGCAAGCAGCAGCAACAGTTGTTGTTGCCACAGTTGTTGCTGCTGCTGTTGTTGTGTGGTTCATGGCAGCAACCGCAAAAACAAATCAAGCGCAGCGCAGCAAATTCGATTTGCAATTTGCAGGCAGCTTTAAGTTGAGTAAACAATTTTGAATGAAATGTGCAGGGAGTCTAGAGTAGAAGAGGGGGGGAGAGGGTTATGCCAGGCTGGTATTGATTTGCAATTTCATGGCAGCCACAATTTGCACCTCATCATCTCTTGCTCTCTCTCTCTCTCTGTCTGTCTTTCTCTGCCTGTTGCAGGTGATGATCTTACTGGCGAATCGTTCAATCAGCTCCTCACTGGGGCAAGAGGTTGCCAGCATCTGTGGCACGTGCAGCAGCAGCAGCAGCAGCACATCGGCACCCTGAGAATGTCCCAAATAGAGTTAAGGCTCAATTTCTCTATCAGGCTCAAGGCACGCGGAAATGCTTGGAAATCTTCAGCGTTAGATAAATAATGCATAACTCACGCACTCGAACCTCAAGCTGAACCCACTCCAAGCTTCTTTACTGCCTCCCTCCACTCTCTGGCCTCCCCCCTCCTCCTCCTCGCTCGTCTCTGGTCAGTTTGGGCCGTTTTAATGAAGGCCCAGATAGTATGGCTATAATAAGTAGCGGTCCAACAATGGCTCAGGCCAATTTATGCGATGGGGGCGCCGCATCTGTCTGGGCTGCGTGTCGTGGCAAGAGGCAGCGAAGAGAGGGGTGGAGGAGATGGGGGGGAGTGAGTAGATATTCGATTTGGCGCGATTGCCAGGCCAGCGTTCGATTTAATTTAGCAGGCAACGGCAAAGTCGAAACCTGCACAAAAGATTCATTAAGTTTGTGGGGGGAAGATTTTCTTTCTTCTATTTACTTTTCCCAAGATCAACTTGCCTGAGAAGATTTGCGCCAAATTGGCTGTAGCCCCTCCCCCTTGCCCCCTTGATCAAGCCACTGCAATTGTAGCCTTCAGGTTTTGCTCAGTTGGGTTTGTTTTACCGTTACATCGAAATGGATTCATTAAAACCAAATGGCTTACGATATTTGGGCTATAGCTATCTCACTCTCCCCCACTATTGTGTGTGTGTGTGCGTGCAACCCACATCTGCTGTAGACTGCACTCGGCATGCTCATTAGGGCTTAACTTGTGCGCCCTTTTGGTTAATTAACAACGCATTATTAATTACACTTCTTGTTTGTTCAATAAACCATAAATTAATCCAAATAGACCCATCCACTGGTAGATAATTCCCATATTTAGGGTTAGATTGCGTTTGTTTTGTTATTGTTTGTTATTTATAGACGCGCGCACTCACCTGCAATTTTGCATATCACTAGTAAATTCGTTACGGTTTAATTTAAATCTGTATTGCACTGTTTACTACTTGAATTTTAAGCTCGTAGTCAACGTTTGTTTTGGATTATTTGGCTAATTTTTATTTGTCAGCTTCAATATCACGTTAAATAGTCCAGTCCGGCACAATGTGACCGCTTCACATTAACTATTCAACAGCTGACGCTGTTGACGATATCGATAGGCAGCAAATAACAGATATCGCTGTACGACGCAAAAATGCGTTAACAGCACAGTCAACTGTTAAAGCTATGTTAAGGTTGCCATTCACAGCGTTTCCCATAAACAAATAAATGGGACTTTTTATTTGAAGTTTAAATCGAGTAATGTATGTGCTTACACTTGATTTTAGTTGCATAGATATCAATAAATAATAACATCTTTATAACTTAAAAAAGCAGCCAAAAAAAGTGATGAGATGGGTAAACGAAGTGCTGTCGTTACGTTTACATTTTTTGCAGACTGCTGTAGGATAAATATATAGTATAATGAGTTCTACATGGACCGCACCAGCATGAGCAGATCCTCCTTCAAGAAGTTGACATCAACTGCAACGGGTATTGGTATAGCCGGCACAGTGAAGAGTAGTAGAACATTTGGAATGAGTCTGCAAGCAGTGAGAAGGGTAAAGCAAGAGATCTTTAGAGAGTTCTATACCGTACGCACCTGCAGTCGTATAATGTCTTGTCCATGTCATCCTCGCTGAATTTACCCTCGCTTGTGGCCACCAAATTGAACTCCAACGTTTCATCCGCCAGGCAAGATTGCACAAATTCGAAAATATCCGATATTTTCTCATAGACATTGAAGGTGCCCTAAGGAGAGCAAGATTAACGAGAGTTCTTCAACAGTTAAGGTTCTCCGGACTCACCTGTATGTAGAGACCATTGGGGAACTTGACCCTGACAAGAGAGTAGCGATACATGCGCATATTGCGCTGCTCCTCGCGCTCCCGCATCGCTTTAGTCTTCAGGATTTGCGCACTCTCAATTGCCTCGGCGCGCATCTGCTGCTCCCGCTTGATCTCCTCCGGAGAGATGCGATAGAAGTCTTCGGGAAGCACAACACGACGTGCCTGCGATGGCAGCAGCACTTTAATGTTGCGATCCAGTTCAAGGTGTATGGCCTCCGAGTTCTTCAGAGCATCCACCAAACTGTTGAGATCTAAACCCTCCTCGGTCTGCTCCCTGGTCCACAAGAGGAAGGGTTCATCGTCCATTTCCACCTCACTAAAGCCAGCGGCATGAAGTACATCCAAGGCGCCGTCCACATAGCGCACCTTGTCGCTAAAGATCTTGTTGGACATGCGAATCTTGCAGAACTTCTCCTCGTCGGGGTTTTTAATAAGGTTCTCCAAATACTTTACAAGCGTAGCAATGCAATCATCTGCCTTCTCCTTCACATTACAGTTTTGTATGATCAGGCATGCGGTCAAGCCACGCTCGTTCTCTAGCTGCTGATAGAGGAACTCTTTGATGCGTATCTTCCAATCCTTCTTCGACATTATCTCCTCGCTGATGAGGGGACAACGGAAGTAGACACCCTGACAAGCTAGATTCTTGTTCTCAGCGCTGCCCGTGCTGGTGCTTGTCGAGGAGGGACTGACCAGTTCCTCCTTCTGACGTCGCTCTGCCTCCAGTTCACGCTTAGCCTGCGCCTTTATAGCTGCCAGGGAAGTGTTGAAATCACGCGAATCCTTCTTATCGATGCGTGCCAGTGCCGCATTAGCTGCTGCACGTGCCTCGTTGCTTAGCTCGTTCCGCTTGGGCGGCACATACACCTCCATCTTGCGTCGGCTGCTGGAGGTGGGTGCCTCCGGCTTGGGTGCATTCAGCTTATGCCCCTCGCCCATGCTGCCGCCGCCAATACGTAGCTAAAGAAGGTATGATTAAATAACTATGTACAAATATGACATGGTATACTTACCTTGAAGGCAGCCTCCTCCTTCTTCTTGGTAAAGAACTTCTTAATTTTCGACATGTTGTACGGGATTTATATTCGTGGCGAGTGCTCCTTTGGCAACTTTAATTTGGCGACCGATAATTTTAGCTCCTCAATTTCCTTTAAAGTGCCTGAAACGTAAAATCGCATATTAAAATTGTAGAAATCGATATGAGTCGAGAGAGAAATCTCTCGTTCTCTACTTACTGGGCCTGACAAACTTCTCGGTGATTACTTGACCATACACTCCCCACGACCATGCAATAAGCACACCCGTTCCGAGCAACAGCACAAGCAGCACTTGCAGTAGTGTCGCCTGCAAAGCCGTAAACTCAACCAGACTTGGCCACTGCCAGTTGCCAGTGAAGGTGTCGAATTCGCTGCGAAGATGTACAACGGCTGAAGGGCGACGCCAGCAAAGCTTTCCACTTGTTGGGCGAAGGCCTGTAGGGTCGAGTTGAGGGTGTGCAGATAAAGCTCGATACTCATCGAGATACTTCGTTTAGTTTGTTGACGTGTGTATTTCTTGTTTAATTGCGCTTTGTTTACGTTAAAAGCATTTTCTGAAAAAAGATGACTCGCAGCTGTCTCGGCTCAATAACTATTCGATATACTCGATTGCACCATGTCGCTTGCTTAACATAGTAGACCCCTGTTAAACTCAGTTTGGTGCTGTTAAAGTTTCAGTCATTAACAGAGGGCGCCGAAGTAATTTAAATATGTTTTTGCAATGAAATAAGGAAAGTTAATTAAGTAAGCAAACTAGGTATTTTATATATATTGCTAAAATTCTATAGATAATATTATTTGCACTAGGCAATAAACACAAATCTATTAAAGTTTAGAGCTGTGTAGCAGCATTACTACATTTACGATACGCGATACGCGCTATCGATAAGGCGCAAATTGCGCTGCACATTTCAAAAAGCCTGTTTTGCATATCGTAAATTTTAATATATAAAATATAATAACCCTAGGGCGTGACCCCATTTGCGTGCGCTGATTTTAGGGCACACCATTGATTGCCCCATATCCTCTCATAAATTATAAACTGGCTGACCTTAAAAGATAAGGCAACAAGTGGCAGTGCTTGCGTAATTGTTGTTGTCCAGCGCACACGCCCCTCTCTGCAGCTGTGCCAAGATTCTGACATCCTTGTCGACGCTGCTGTTGCTGTTTGTGGTTGCCTGTGGCGTGCTCAATATAATTGAATGATTTTTGGGCCATTTCGGCAAGTGCTTTCTTGCTTTAGCTTCCTGTAATTTTGGGTGATTTGCACGCATGAACATTTCATAATTTTTGCAGCTGTGTGATTGATTTGGGCCCTGATCCTTGAACATGTTTATGCCAGGCACAGTCTATATATGCGTGTGAGTGTGTATGTGTAGATTGTGCCCCATAACAGGGCCGACCACCTTTTGCTTACGCTCGAGCGCCTTAGCTGCTTGGGTTCAACAGCCCAGCCCAAGAAAATGCCAAAACATAGACAGAGCGAAAGAGACAGAGAAAGCGAGAGGGAGATGGAGCTGTAGCAAGAGATCTTGCAGAGCCAAACAACGTATATGGCTTCCGTATGGGTCGCTGAGCAGTCGAGACGTCAAGTAAGTGGCCTATGCAGACTACAGATACATTTACAGATACAGACACATTTAACAGATACAGCTACAAGTACAACTACAGCTACAGCTAGAACGACTTTAATTCTATTTAGCTGGGCAAGAAACTGCAAGAATGTCGACGACTTATAATGCGAGCAGAGCGTGCAAAGACTTCTCTGCTCTGCTCTCTAGCTCTGCTTCGCCCATGCGTCTAGGCGGATCATAATTATGGTATCACAAGTGCGCAGACAGACACCAAGAGAGATCGACACCCGACTGCCATCTGTGGCCATTATATGCATCACAATCACGCGATATGTTCTCACTGTACTTTGCCACGGACTCTGCTACAGCTTGTCTTCTTCTCTGTCCCCCTCTCCCTCTCTCTCTCTCTCTCTCTCTGTCTCTGTCTTGCTGGGTTTTTTGCGCAATTAACATTCCTCAAATGTCTTGTCCACAGGAGAGTCGTCTACGACGCTGCGCAGTCTCCAGTCTGCTAGACAGAGGGACAGCAGACAAGGCACGCCAGGCGCATGCGCCGCCAGCAATTGCAATTGTTGTTATCACAGTAGGGAGGAGGGGCAGGGGGCAGTAGATGGGGTGCTGTCCATGCGCCGAACCTGAAAAACTAGTTTCGATTGCCAATTGCCGTTTGCTGTTTTTGCTGGTTTTTTGTTTTTCTCCCATTTTTCTTTGCCTTTTTCGGTTTTTCGCAACGCTCGGGAAAGCCAGCAAAAGTTGCAAGAGGCAGCAACGCAATGCAGAGCAGCTAAGCGCAGCGCATCGCATGCCAAATGCATTTCGTTTTTGTATACTCGCTAAAGGTAGAAGAAGGGTATATTCCAATTGTTGATAAGGTTAAAAGAGGCAAAGGAAGAGGAGGTATAGAGAGTTTACAATGTTAACTTGTGAGTAGAATTTACACTATACATATACAGTGTATAACTATGTACATATATACTAGTATATATATATATATTCCTGATCTGCAGTAAGATATGAATTGCAGTAAGATCTTGAGTTGTTAATCTTTATGAAGAAACTTAGCCATACCAGAGCTTATATACATTGTTGAGCAGTAAAGAAGTTCTTGTTAGGGAAGGATAGACGAGCTGTATCAGGATTATATATATATTCAAGGCCTATCACAGCTCAGTCAATCTGTATTACCTTGTCTTTTACAGGGTGTATTGCAGTCTAACATACTCCACTCCAGCTTTCTTTGCTTGACTTTTCTTTTCGGTTTTCACCAGCTCGTTGCTTCAGCAAACTGGTTGCGCCTGCTCTTGGCCTCACTACGTCGACTTGACGTTGACTTTGCCCTGACTTCGTCATGACTTTGTTGTTGGCCAAAAGACAAAGTCAAGGCTGTCAAGGTCCAGGCTGAAGGCGGGCGAATCACTCGCACAATTCAATTGATATCGCCTCGCAAGGGACGACTCATTAAAATTTATGCGCAGGAAACGGAAGCCTCGCAGACGCAGTTGCTGCCGCAGACAAGGCGCAGACAGCCAGAGCAGTCAAGCAGCCCCGTTGCCCGTACCGTCTAGTCGATTTCTTGGCACATGCGTTCTTGGCTATGCACGCGGCATGACAAAGTCGAAACGAAGACAACAACAACGACAACAACAGCAACAACATGGAGGCAAAGTGTCAGTCAAATTGCCAGCGTTTCAAGCACAAAATTGAAAGTGATGACACGCCCACACGCTTGCCGTATAAACATTGTATCTTCCCTCTCTGCCTTTGCCACTATCTTTCTCACTTTACTCCGCCTCATGCGTGGCACATTAGCATAATTGAACTGAGAGGCATATTTATGACGCTCTTCTGACAGCTCTGAAACTATGTAGTGGTTAATCTCTTTAACAGCAGCAAGAAAGATTGGTTAGATATCAGAAAAGATGTCTGGAAATATATGATATAAAAACTTGAGAAGACTAGCAGTAATCTTATAAACAGAAAAACAAGAGAAGACTTTAATTTATTCTTATAGATTAAGGCTCCAAAAGTAACCTAATAACTTCTTCATTAACATAGTAACTTAGGATTTTATCTTTACTTTAGAAGACGAAACTAGATACTTACTAAACTCTGCAGTCTAAAGAATTGAATCGTATTCTAGTCGAACCAGTTATATATTGGCGGAAGACTTGAGAAAGAAGAGTAGTATTTTAATTTTAGGTTTAACAGTGCACTTTAAAAAGTTGCTGTGAACTTAGGCTCTTTTCTTGAGTCATTGGTAATACAGCAATATCATTAACCTGAAGTATACCGTGTTAAAGTCACTAAATTTAGTTTATTTAATTTACACTGTACCTAGTTTAAGTACAGAGCGACAGATCTATAGTAGAGCTATTCACATTTATTTGTTTAACGCAAGTCATAGTAAGTATATAAAGTTCTTTTTGCGTTGAGGGACTTGTCTCGTAAGGAACTTACAACTAGCACCCTAACTAATTAAGGGTAAATGATCCATAATACTTGCTGTTGCTATCTACAATCTTTTAGTCAGGAAGACTACTTACCCTCTTCCCTTTACCTCCCTCTCTTCCTCTGCTTCTTCTCTCTCTGCTTGCCTCTCTCATTGTAGCTTCAGCTTCAGCGTCTCTTCAAGTGCTGAAAGTCGAGTCAGAATCCAAGCGAAACACTTGTCTCACACACATGTTTTATTACAGGCATATTTAATGCCTACGCTACAGCCCCCAAAACAAGGCAAACAATGGAGCTGCTGTTTACGAACAAGGAGAAAGAAGAGCAGAAGAAGAGGAACACAGAGAGAGAGAGAGGAGAAAAGAGAGCAAGAGAAGGCGTTGCTTTACACTTGACTACGTCAAGCCACAGAGTTTTCTTCCCATGAACTTCTTATGTTATGTGTAGCAATCGTTGCACTGTTTATGCATATTTCTCTTGCTCTACCCCCCTCCCCCAACTCTTCTTTGTTCTCTTCACACGCTCAGTGACAGTTTCAGTCACACACACAGCTTTCGGCATTTTCCCTTCTCATGACAATCTTTGGCAAGGCACACAGCGTGGGCGTGAGAAACCCACTGAACTTCAAGTGCGCCGAAGACTGTTGACTGTAGAGTGTGTAGAGTGTAGACTAGCGAGAGAGTGTGTAGAGTAGTGGCTAGCAAGTGGGAGGCCCAGTTCGTTTTCGAGCTCTAACCCCAAGTTTTATTGGTGTCTAATGCGACCGGAAGTCGTCGCCACATCAAGCTGTCGGATTGGGTGGTCCCCTTTGAACCCCAACGAAGTGCCATAATTAATTCATAGAGCACTCGCTGTGGACCCCCAGAGAGAACTAGAAATTGAAATAGTATATCGATAATAAACGATAGTTAATCGCTAATCGATGTCTGCGGGCCTCGACGTTCTCGTACTAATGATATGCCACAAAAATGTTGTCCAAATCGAAGTCGACTAAGTGTTCTACACTGCTCCCTGTGGGGAAAATTTATGGCATCCGCTGCACTGACTCATCCAGTAATGAACAGGGGGGAGGAGGGGGGAACGAGGTACCCATTGATA
Source organism: Zaprionus nigranus (assembly GCA_018903425.1). Lineage (NCBI taxonomy): Eukaryota > Metazoa > Arthropoda > Insecta > Diptera > Drosophilidae > Zaprionus > Zaprionus nigranus. The sequence goes on from JAEIGD010000010.1 coordinate 2,366,744, forward strand.
GCTCCGTGGGTTGTCCGCCCGTGCTGGCCATGGCTTAGACGCAAACATCGATTCATATGTAAATGCCGCAAGTTGATGCAACAAGTGGCAGCCTCCAAGCGGGCGTTCACTCTTGATGTGTGTGTGTGTGTGTGTGTGTGCGTGTGTGTGGCTACACAGCGGGGCAGATTCTTCAGTTTTTCAACGCTCACTCTCTCGAGTTCAGTTTTTGTTCGGAGTTGAGTTCTTTGTGCGCTCGCTTTTCATATTTGTTGATTCATTTCATTTGTTTATGCAGTCGATTTCAGAGTTCGTGAGAAATATCGCGCCCATCCGCCGCTTTGCTGCCACTGCCAATGAACTAATTAACAAGCAGGAACATTGCCGAAAGACAACACGAACAGCGAGTACTCTTTGTACGAGTTCATGGGTGGGGTATAAAGCACAGACTGAAGTTCTTAATTGGCAAGTTTGGTTGGGTTATTAGTGTAGGTTGAGGAGTTAGATATATACAAACTAAGTGTAGAGAAGTTCGTTTATTTGTGAGAGTTATATGAACTAGTTTGAACTAATTTTGAGTTATTGATGTCCAACTTACTACCTTTCTAGATTAGAAGTAAGGTATATAAATCTACACAGTCATCAACTTTATTGCTAAGGTATAAGATACATGGATCAAACAGTGTTCAATTCAAATCCAACCCAAAGAACGACGTAACCTAAGAAGCGACCTAACACAAGGAACGACCTAAGCCAAAGGACTTAACGGAGTTAAACATAATCAATTGCATTGATCAATAGACTATATACAGTCCTATAATTCATTGATTCCCAATACTTCCTAGCTTCCAATCAGCCGTAGTCGACTCCATATACCCCCTTTGTAAGGGTATTTAAAGGCAACTGACGCAAGAGTTTCAATTGCACAACCAAACTCCAGAACGCTCCCTGTCTCTGGGCACTGTCTTTCTTCTCCTCTCTCTCTCTTTCTTTCTGCCACTTCTCCTTAGTCAATCAACCCTTTGTTTGTATTACGTTTAACGTCTGCTTTTTCGACAACTCCTTAGCCCCGCCCCCATTAACTGTGCACTTCCCTTACCCCGCCCCCACACTCTCCACAGAGTTGATTAACAAGCAACTCAAAGCACTTGAGCCACCGCCGTTTGTAGCTTGTTGTGGTCCGCTTTTTCGTTAAGTCATTTCCCATCAATTTCAAGAAAAAGGAGAGACAGTGAAAAGACGCCGGAAAAGTTGGGGGAAATGTTTGCTCGCAAGTAAATTGGCAAAATCTGCTCTAGAGCTTAACAATAGAACGAGGCAGTTAGATGACGACGATGACGATGACGACGTCGCTGGCAATGATGATGACTATGACGATTCGACGGAACCGTCGCTGGCTTCCACTTCCGTTTGTTTTTATTGTTTTCGCACCTCGCCTTGCCCCTCGCCCAACCCACATCGTGCACGTCTTCCGCTCGGGTCGCGATCGGTCGTCGCCGCCGACGGCGGATATTCTACTTTACATAAGCGGCATTTCCTTCAAATTTTTCCGGTCTTTGTACGATTTTATTCGCTTTGTCGCTTTGTTTTGCTCGGCTCATTCGCCGTCGTGTTGAGTAAAAAAGAAAGTTGATTGCACTGGACCCTCAGCGGGAGGATCGATTTGGTATTGCACTAGACCCGATGGAAGGTCAATTTGGGATTCATCAGCAGCGCCATGCCGAGGCCCATGGCAAAGAACATGATCAGGTGGTCTACAGTGGGAGAAGAAGGAGTTATGTTAGGTACACAGTGGGAGCTGGCAATACATTAGAAGAAGGTACTTAAGGTACTTACGCACGAACGTGTATTTCTGCGCGGTGTCAGCAGCTTCGGCTGCTTGTTCTAGCAACTGTCTGTTCTGGTTTTGGGGGGGATGATTTCCCTGTAGCGCCGATGGTTTGTCCGTGTCATCAGCAGCAGCTCCCTGGCCTCTTGCTGTGTTTTTGTATAGGCCCAGGACCGTACGCCCAGCGGTGCATTCTGACATTCGTTGTGGGCGTCGAGCATCGGCAGCGTCCTGTATAAAACCAGATTCGGCATCTTTGCAAGCATGTCGCTGCAGAAAAGAACTGCATAAGAGTGGGTATACAAAGAGGGGCAAACTAAAGGGTATACTCTGTAGGCTATACCCTGCAGCTAGCCTACCTTTTGCCGCAATAACAATTCACCTTTGGCTGCATTTTATCCAATTAAACGTTGAGAGAGAAAATAACTTAAACTTTTTGTACTGGGAATATTTGTGAGTAGACTGATTCGAATGATGCCGCTGCCACTCATGGCCAGCTGAGGTAGCAGAGAGAGAGAGGATAGGCGACTGCCTTGCGTCAGCTGGTGGCATGTGGCATGTGCTGGATGCGACATCTGTTTCGTATTACAAGGTAGTCAAAGGTACAAACAAAGTGCGCGCCATGCTCTTCGTTGCTATTGTTGTTGTTGTTGTTGTTGTTCCCAGTTGTTGTTGTTGTTGTTGGCCCATTTGTCTCACTTCCTTTACCTGCCGACACATCCCGGATGCCCCGAGCAAAGCGAGAATTGAAAACCGACAGAAATGTTTTATAAAACTGCAGCCAATGCAAAGTTCCAAAGTTACAACACATGTTGTTGTGCCAGGCAGGAAGAGCGAGAGAGAAGAGCAGCGGCCTCAGTGCGCTTTGTAGCTGTAGCTGTAGCTGTGTAGTTGTATCTGTGTTTGTGTAGCTGTAGCTGTATCTGTTTAGCTGTGGCTGCTGTTCATTCATAGAAAACCCAAAGCGAGCGGATGCACGGGCGGATGAAGCGCTTGAATCGCCGGCTACCTTACTCACTCGCTCTAGTCTGATCCCTTGTTCTCTCTCTCTCTCTCTCTCTCTCACTTCTCTCAGTGTGCTATCTGTGCTGCTGCTATTTGGCTACCGTTGCTGATTATGATTATTTGTTATTATTGCTGTTGTTGTTGTCATAATTGTTCAACTGTTGTTTGCAAAAAAAAGAAAATCAGAACTGGCGCAATTAAAACTTTCCACTGAGTTGCCCAACTTCCAACTTCCACTCCCCCACACTCACCACTCAATACTCCTCCTACAGCCATGCCCCTCCCCTTTCCCTTGTCTGGCACATTAATCACGCATTGGCCTCCGAAAATAAACATCATGGGTGATCTACAGCCGGGCATAAATCCAAACAAAACATTTAACATTAACTTCGCAGCCAACACTAACAAAGAGTTTATTGCACTTCTTATTTTTCCATCTCCCTCTAGCACTACCTCTCTCTCTGTCACTCTATCTTCTTCTGCTCCCTCTCTTTTTTTTGAGGTCGACTCCGAGAGCATTTCTCGTTTAACCTTAATGATGTGTTAATTGGCCAACGTATTCAACATGTCAATGCCGCTGAGATCTAACCCTCTCCCTTTTTTTCACTCTCTCCCTCTCACTCTCTCTCTTTAGTCTCTCTATAAGAAAATTGTGAAAGACATAAACAGCACATAAAACACACAACTAAGGAGGCCACACGATCTGTAACCCATGCAGCAAATTACTTAGAAAGTGGACACAGTTGCCGAATTATAGTTGTATAAAGAATAAGTTTAATCGATCGAGAGAATTAACTTCCCGCTCTGTTCGAGATTTATAACTTCGCTTATCGTTTGTGGCAGTCGGAACTGGAAGTGCTGGTAGTATCTCTTTTTCTCATATATGATATGAGATATGCCTTACAGCGTGTTGACTGCTGATTGTGCCTAGACAGATCATTCTTTACATTTTTGCCATATTTCTTTAGCTGCTTCTGAGAAAATTTGTGAATGAATTCCACAGTAGCTACTTCAGATTGCAAATATTTATTTTGCACTTTATCTGCCAGTTTATCTGCCCACATTCTCCAGACATTCAGGGGATTGTCTGTCATAGAACTCAGTGTAGGTGAAAATGCATTAATAATTTATGAACAGTATTTACCATGACTTTGTTACAAGTGCATCTAGGTTTCAAATAAGGCAGTCTAGAAGTTCTTAGGTCATCACTATGTGTGCTTAGCTTTTGCTTGAGTTATTATAATTCCCCTTTTCTTACTTATAAAGAACTTATCAGCTCTTTAACCCACCCCAACCATCATCATAATAAATTATTCTTTTCTTCTTTATCTTTTCATAAAATTGCATTTTATATTTTCATTAGATGCGACTTAAATGACTAATAGGACAGCTCTTGAAGTGCCTTGCGCCTGCTGTTGGGCGTGGCAACTTCTACCAAATGCATTTAGGGCTAAGACTTACGACTAGGAGCACTAGCGACTAATTACAACTAACATCATCTATTGCTTACTATATATACAACGTGAGCAGGTAGATTTGGGGCTAGGAGAGCAGCGCCATGGCGCGTGCGAGGCGGACGCGGAAATCACGATAGAGCATCTTGCCCCCGACGGGCACACGACAGAGATACATGTCCAGGCTCATTAGGCAGAGCGCCTTGCCGTTCATGGGGAACTTCTGCGGCAGTTCAGGCGTCACTTCGAGACCCTCTGAGACGGCCATGTTGATGAGCCATTTCCAGACATCGGCGCGTGTCCAGTCACGTGGATCTAGGGGCAGACCGTCGGAGCCCATGGGATGATGCAGGTTTGTTTGGCTGTTGTTGTTGTTGTTGCTGCTGTTGCCATTAGCTACGCTGCTGTTGTTGTTGTTGTCGTCATGCAGCAGCGATACGCCGCCACCTCGACACTTGTCCAACATTTGGTAGGGATGATGACGCTTCATGGCATTGCTCGCCCACAATTGCTGCAGCTGCAGTTGCTCCTGGCCGGCCACATTGACCTGCGATAGATCTAGAGGTGGCACGCGTCCAGCGTATTTCGGGTAACTGGCCTCCACTTGCATGTCGAGTACTTTGTGCGGCACAGAACAAAAACACTGCAAAGATAGAAACAGAAGTGCCGCTGATTAATGGAAGTGAGTCATTAGTTAGTTGCAGAGTGATGGGAAATGACGTGGGGAAGGGGGGACAGCGTATAATCATATCCGTGTGTTTGTGTTTGTATATATGGGCAGAACTCAAGTGGCGGCGGCGGAAATGCTTTCACAACGGGACAATTGTTTAATCGCGTCGCCGGCCACAATAATACGCATACGCCGCATCGTACGTGCAATTTGATTTGCGGGCAATCGTGCGGGCAAAGGGTAACACAACTTTGTCATCGGGTTTGTATTGCCTCGAACAGAAGTTACATCACAAGCGACCAAGGGCGTTAGAGATAAGAAGTGTAAAAGTATTACCCAAAGAAATACATAAATATATGGCCCATAAATATTGTTAATTTCCGCTGCAGATTACAAATTATTGATTATCGATTGCAATTAACATTTGCATGCTGCAGTTGATTGCAATTAACATTTGCATGCTGCAGTCGATTGCACTTAACATGGCCATGTTAATTGTTTGCAGCACTGTTAATGAGAGTATTTATGTTTCGCGGCAACCCTGTTTAGCTTAGTTTGCTGTTTATTTGAATGATATTTTTTTATTATTGCAGTGCAAAATTAAATCTGACCTTGTTGAACGATCGCATGCTGAAAGGGGCGGGGCATGCGACGTGGTGTAGCACGCGAAAGGAAGCGCTGAATAATCAGTACGCGGCTGTCATATCGATAACAATGAGGCGACACTAACAGCAGCGAATGAGCAATCGAGTGGCCGCCACATTTGCAGTAAATGGGCCACATTTGTATGGTAAGTGCGGCTTATAATAGACGGTGATTCGTGGTTCGTTGGCTTTAGCTTTGGCTGACATAGAAAGGCAAGCGCCAAACCGGAATATGGCATCGATTACGATAACAATCAGAATTGTTGAGCGGAAGCAATTAGCAAGCGGGCGGTAGCAGCAGCGAATATGGTGAGCAAAACAAAAACCGAAAACACAAACGAAAAAAAGGCAAATCACAGCGCGCACAGCATGGGCAGCATGCGAATGGAAATTAAAATGAAAATGGCAAAATGACAAGCAAAACATCCGCTAAAGCACAGTGAAAAAGGTGAGCAACGGAAGCCGTCACTGCGAATTCATTTCACAAAGAGACAGTATAGACAAAGAGGGAAAGAGAAGCCGTTGGAGGAACCCTTCTCCCTTCGATTGTGGCCCATTTGTCATTTGCTTGCTGTTAATAGTTTTCCGGAACGCGTTTCAAGTGCTTCCGTCGCTGTTGTCCCAAGGAAGTGCGTTAAAATCCCACACACAGTAGAATCCGCCCAAGGAACGCGCTATAAAGTAAGTTGCATGAATCATTCCCACGAAAATATGAAAGAAAACAAAGTCAACTTCTTTCATTCTTCTCTCTCTTTTCTTTTGGAAGCTGCTGCAAGTGCCACTTGTTGTTGCTTGTGTTTGTTTGTTTGTTAAGGGAAAATGCTGAACAAACTGTGGAAATTAACATACAAATGTGAAGGCTTAAAGACTGAAAGCTGACTGTGTGTGCCCAGTGTCTTCTCCCCACTCCCTCTTCTGCTGCCTTTCTTCCTCTTCTTCTCCTCCGCTGGTTGCCATAAACAAGCTGCCAAGCCACGCTAAGTTGACATTCCCACTTTGATTTCCATATTCAAAAAGAAAGAGAAATTAACTATGTTATTTGATTTCAGACCACCCGCTTTGAGGCCATTTCCGCCTCACTCTGTGTGTGTGAAGAGTGGCGAACTAATTGGCAATAACGCGTTCTAATTGGCAACAGCGCGTGCCTCGCACTGGATAAGTTGCCGCATCAGCAGCAGATCAATCGAGGTGCCCCCAAAAATGTATCTACTGAAGGCAGGCAGCAGCAACAGCACGGCGCGTGTCTGTTGCATTTCCGCTGTGACAAACAGCAAGACCAACATAGGAAAGAACAACAACTAAAGCAAGAAGAACTTGAGGAATAACAACAACAATTGCAGCAAGATCAATATGAGAAGAAATAAGAACTAAGGCAGAAACAAACACAACTGGGAACAACAGCAACAAAGAGAACAGGCAACAACAACAGCAGCAGCAACAACAAGAATAACTACAGTAACAACAACAAGCACAGCAGGAGCAACAACAACAGCGGGAACCACAACAACAATAACTACAGCAGTTATAATAAGAAACAACTATGGCAAGAACAACAACAACAACATGAGCAGCAACATGAGCTGCAACAATATTAAAAACAGTTGCAACTACTAAAAGAACAACAACAATTACTGCAGGAAGAGCAACTACGGCAGCAACAACAACACCAACAACTACAGCAGCAAGTACAGCTAATAAAGTGGGAGGAACAACATAAACAGCAGCAACAACAACAACTTTAGAAGGCACAACAGCAACAGCAAGCACAACATCAACAGCAACAACAACAAAGACAGCTGAAATCATTCATTAACCCAGACAATCTTCAGCTAGCCCTATCTGCTCTGTTTTACCCCGCTCTGTCTGTCTGTCTCTCTCTCTGTCTCTGCTCTCTCTGTCTATCTGTCTGTCTGTCTATCCCTCTGTCTGCCTTATTGATTCGTGTTGCTGCTGCTGTTGTTGTTGTTGCTGCTGTGTATTTTGTCAACATGGCATTGGCACGCGGCCCCCGTCGCCCTTGCCCTTAGGCTCAGGCCTGGGGTATCAAATGGTTTCCTTCTTCTTCACAGCAGTCAACGCTGCTGCTGGCCGCTGCCCAAGCTGGTGACGACGGCGTCAATGACAGGAAGTCTGTGCAATGTGCGCATATCCGCCTACGCCCGCGCACAGGATGCACGAAAGGAAACTCTGACTGACACACACACACACACAAAGGCAGCGACAACTGCAGATACAGCTATACAGATACAGATACATGTGTAGCTAAAAGATACAAATGCAATTGCGCCAGTTTTAATTACGTTGACGTCTGCACTTTGCACTGCAACTGTTGCTGCTGCTGCTCTTGCTGTTGTTGTTGTTGTTGTTGTAGCTGCTGCTGCTGCTACTTAGTGGCAGCTACTATATAAACAGACACACACATACAGGGCACACACAGACACACACAGCCTCAAGTGCCCAAAGCGACCGACAGAGAACGTCGAAAAAAAAACACGACGAAACGTAAAATCGTAATTTGAAGTTCGTAAAAATGACGCGTTTCCTGTCATTTGGCGAGCACTTTAAGTGCGTAATTTGCTCCCCCACACACACACTCACACACACACACCTATACATATATAAGATTTGTGTGTCTTGTCTTTCTGTGTCTGTTTTGTCTGTTGACGCCTCCTATCTTTATCTGCAGGTCGCTTCCGTTTTTGAAGAACTCATCTACCGCGAACTTTTGCACACAGCGGCAGCATTAATACCCTGTAAAAGCTGCTGACAGGTTATGACTGACTAATGCACTTAAGCTGGAACTGCTTCGGTGCCAGAGCAGAGATGCATATTGAGATACATTTGTATCTTTAACTAGTAAGTGCAAGTCTGGTTGAGTCTGACAGTGAATTACCCTGTAGAAGTCAGTGGAAGGTTATGCAGCACAGAAGTTTAATCTTCAACTCTATAGCAGATTTGACAGACTGCAACTTGAGTTACATTTGTATCTGTACGTAGTTAACTGTAAAGTGCATAAGCTATGCATAACTAACAAGCCAGGCCTGTTGCAAGTTCTAAACTCTTCTCCACTTAAATTTAAGAAGTTTTCTCTCTTTTTCTTACGCTACGAGGTATCTTTAAGTCGCACCCCCGTTTACCATCATCACTTTCGACATGTTTATTTGCCGGTTTACATATCAAACGCCTCTGAGAAAGCAGCAGAGAGAACTATGTAAATTTGCGAGCTGCCATTAATTTGATTACAATTTGAAGAACAGAAAAGTATCTCATAGATACACAAGCAGTTCTAGCTAAATTATGCGCTTCCTCTTGAGCAAATCTTGTTGTTTAGCTTGAAAATTAAATCCAATTTTCTAGCTGAAGAAATTGGCTGTGCATGTGCCGAGTGAGGGTCGTAGGGGGAGCAAGGGGGGGTCACATTTTGAGGTCAGTGAAGTGTGAAAAAGGGACGCAAATTGAACTTGTCTTCCAGTTTCGATTTCTTGGCTACAAATCAACTTGTTCATTCAATAAAACACAAAATATTTCAGCGAGTGCAGGCAGCAACAACTACAAGAGAGAGAGTAGGGAAGCGGGGCGTGGCAGGCAGGGGCGGCACTGAGGGCAGTTGGGGCGACAGATGATAATCTGCTGAATATTGTTAAAAATAAACATTTTGCGTGCCAAACCGGATTCCCATCGAATTTGAGATGCAAACGTATGTGTGTGTGACTGTGTGTGTGTGCCTGGTATATGTGTTTGTTGCCTGTGTGTGTGTGCATGTCTGTATCTGTGTCTGCTCTGCATGTTTTGCTGATATTACAAATCATGTAACGCTGTCGCTGTTGGCAACTTGCAACTTGCGGCGTCTGCTCGACGTCTGCAATAGCAACAAGGCAGGGAGAGGGGAGGGTAGGGGAGAGGTGCTATATATGGTGAGGAATGACTGGGTGGAACTGTGCTCATGCCATTCCCATTCATCATTTCATGAGGGCAACGCAGTTGATGGACGGATGTGTGACGACTTTTCCTCGTTTAAAAAATAAAGCAAATGGCGCCAAATGCATTTAGGGTGGGCAGACAACAGAGGAGGGGAGGTGGAGCATAGCAAGAGGGGGCGCAGTGCAGTGTAAATATTTAGTTGGAAATTAAATAAAAGTGCAGAGCGTATGCTTTGATGATGATGACGCCTGTGCTCAGGCGCTGATGATGTTCGGACTAGACATAGTTGTAGATGCAGAGGCAGATCGAAGGGAGGGGGAGGTAGGTAGCTTGGCGTCTGCAGATTGACAGTGCCGCCCCACACGTGTCGCGTGCAATGATGCAAGAAGACGCGACACGCTGCATGACACGCGCCAGGCAGCAGGCGCAACTAACAAGCCTAGAGAGGGAGCAGAAATCTGGCTAGACTTCAAAGTGAGTTGCGGACTTAAGTTTAGCTATTTTTGGCTAAAAACTAATACTAATATATGCTTTATTCCTATAGGCGCCTTGTGTCACGTGCTCGTGTCACGCAGCCATCGCTAGCGCTGCTGAGCGCAACTGAAACAGGAAACTGACTTGACTCGCTGCGTCTTATCAACTGGTTACGCCCCCCATTGCCGGCTGCCGCCCACTATCTGCACCTTCGATATGCGATAAGTCAGTCAGTCAGTTGCTAGCTTGTTATTTCCTTTACTGGGTCAGTTCAAAGAGTGAGTCAGCAACAGAGGAAGGCGAGTGGGGAAGAGGGAGAAGGAAAAAAAGAACTCGACTAAGAATTAATTATGAGTTTTGTGTTAGGTGCTGCTGCTGCTGCCACCAGGTGCGTTTTCGTAACGTTCTTGCTTGCCAGCAGCTGCAACACATGACGCTGCCCTGCCCTCTCTGCCACTGCCACGTTCTGTCTGCCTCATCCCTATAGCAGCAGCTTGCCACATCCTTTGCGCATGCGCGCGCATTCATAAAATGCGGGCAACAAAGGCCGCCAGAATTGCTCGGAATGCATTAAATGCGATCTCTCTTTCACTCTATAGCTACCTCTCTCTCTCTCACTCTACTTTTCCGTCTCTCTCTCTGTGCTAAGCCTGCCATAACTTCTGCTGCTGTTTCTGTTTCATGTTTGTATCTTTAGCGGCTTTCTGCAGCTGCCGTCTTGGCATTTCGAGTGTCGCTTTGTTTCGTGGTTTCTCTCTCTCTCTGCCTCTCTGCCTCTTCTTCGCTCCCTCTCTTACTCGCACCTCACTTATTCCCATGACAATTCTGTTGTTAGGTTTTCATAACTCTTTTGCCAGCTCAAGCAACTCTTAACTCGGTCATGGCGAGTGCACATTCAGTTTGTCTCACAAAAGGGCAAATCTTCAGCTAAGACATGCCCAGAGCGAGATAGATAGAGACATAGAGTAGTAGTGAGAGAGAGGGTGAGAGGTAGCTGTAGACTGTCTGTTATTACTATAGAGAGTCTTAGCCATGTTTTGTTTGGCTTTGCGTGACTTTTGCTACTACTGAAACTGCTAATCTATCTGCTTGTCTATCCATAACTAAAGCTGAACTCACAGACAACCTAAGCAACCCAACTTTATTATAGAGACTCACTATGATATATGGCCATGATAAAGCCGGCATTGTGATAAAACTTTCAGTGCGCAATGTACACAAAATTGTGATAAGTTTTTGCAGCAAGCCGGAAATGAGTTTCACAAAAATGAAGTCGAAAACTTCAAGTGCAGTAGATGGCGACCTTCTTCAAAGCAATTTAGCAAGCAAACATAACTTATAAATGATCATATACTTGATCACAGTGACCTTTTGCTACAAGTTCATAAAGCTAATAGCAAGTTCAGGGCAAGATCAGTGAGATCTGAAGGTCTTCCATACGATCCTAACTCAAGGTAACTCTGTGACTGGGCCATAACTGCGACTACTACTACTGGCACAGTCAATATAATATCGTATGGCTCTTTTCGGTCTCTACGTTTATGTTAATTTAAATGATCTTTCTGTGAGGGAATGTATAAAATTACCGAGCACCTTTTAGAGGTCAATTAGCGAGTCGCAATCCCCAAAAAAAATACCCAAATGAAAAGAAACGAAAAACGAAACACAGTACAAGGCAAAACAAAACAGAAATTGAGCGCATTCTTCAACATGTCAAACAAGACGTTTAAACAAGCTTTATAAAGCGAGCAGCCGAACAACCAATGAACAACAACAACAAATGAGATTGTTGTTAATGAAACCTTCGCTTTGGGCTCTTTAACGAGCTTCGTGTAGCTCGAAATGTCTGTTAAACGATCGAATCAGAGAAGGGGGGGGGAGGGAATTGGGGAGCTTTATTTCATGTGTACTTACCTAGTCGTAAAGTTAATCCAAAATTACGTTTAATTTTGGTTGCGATTACGCAGTTTCTATATGAGATTCAATGCGGCTACGACGACGTCGACGACATCCGTTGTGGCTTCAATATATATATAGTATATATATCGTCTATATATACCAACACGACTCTATACTATATATCTTCTCAGTCTTTTGCGGCTTATTTGCAATTTGTTTATGAATTTCTTTTATTTGCGTTTTGTTTATGGAACTTCCTGCGTGGAATTGCCAATGTGCAACGACGATTTATATATATAGATATATATATATTTATATATGTATTCATGTACTTGTTGTATATTTGTATTTCTCGCTATTTGCTTTTCTTTCTTTCTTCTTGTTTTTTTGCGAAAATAGAAACTGCACTGGCGCTTTCGCTGGCTTGGTTTCTCTTTCAATAGTTCGCTGTCGATCGCTGATCTCTCTCTCTATATAGAGGGGGGTTGTGTGTGGGGAGAGGGCGGGAGGCGTGTATGTTTCACAATTTGCAAAAATCTCTCGTATCTATTGGGATCTCAACGCGTCACAAACGGCACAAACAGCTGGCGCGATTAGTTGAACTACTTTTCTATATGCCTCGGCGTCGGATTTCGAAAGTTTTACTGTTGCTCTTGTTGCTGTTGTTGTTGTTGGTGGTTTTCCAAATTGTTCAGCTTCGAGTTTCTTTAGTTTTTCACTTAACACACAAAATGTTTTTGTTGTTGCCGTTGTTGCTAAATTCCAGTTTGCAGCTGCAATTCGCTTTGTTATTCTCTTGCGTACGACGCGTATCTGTGAGGCAACACACAACAAAATTTGTATCTGTATCTGTCGCTGCGTTCACCTTCTGCGTTCTACGTTTGACGGTGCGTTCTGTGCACGCGCGCTTCACGTTCTCGACTGATTGCGATCGTCGTCGTGCAGCTCGTTTTGTTGCCTTTGCTGCGCTCTCCCTCTCTCTCGGCTGTGCACGGCTCGGGTTGACTCGGCTCTCTCAGTTGCGAGCACTGAGCGCAAGCTGACGTTGCTGCGCTCTACCAGATTTTACTCTCTCTCTCTCTCTCTCGCTGACTCTTGCTCTTCGTGCTCTCGTGCACTGTAAAAAATAACCACGCTAGCAAGAGTTTCAAACAAGGAAATAAATTTGTTACTTTTGTTTGCTTTTTTTTAATTTAATTTGTTTATATTATTAATATATTAAATTAAATTATAAATAAATAGGTGTATATTTACTTAATTTTGTATTTGGCTATTTCTTTATTGTATTTAGTTGATATTTTACAAATATTAAACAATGGCACTGGCTACAATTGTTTACTATTTTAATTCATTCTTAAATACTAATAAAATTAAATAAATTAATAAAATTTGGATTAACTTCTATTTTTATGTATTTATTATTCTTATTCACTTCTTTCTGTTAGTTTTTGTTAGTGCTTTCTATAGATTTAGCTTAAATTAGTCCCACTATTTTCTTCAGTGTACACTGCGCTATTACTCTCTATAAAAACACACTGCTTTGCAGCGTACAGCAATGGTTAGATTTAAAGATTATCTTTGAGCGAAAGCAATACAAAAACTAATCGTTAGAGTTTCCTTTAGCCCCTGCATTGTTGGGCCAGGCTTAAGAGCAAGATCAGTTTAGCCAGCAGATGTGAATAAGCAACAAGGGAAGTCAATAAGAAAGTAAGAGGAGATTGTCTAGAGATGTAGTTTGATATATTATAATAAATATTAATAGAAAACTTCTTTAACTTCTTCGATTTACTTTTAATTTATGCTAAACCCAAGCAGCAGCCTCTGAATTCCTTGTCGCCTTTGCATTTCCCTTGGCACTTCCTTTGATTGGCTTGCAGCCCTAGGCGACGACAACTCTATTAGCTTATGCCCTTCTGTTTTCTTTCTCTATTTCCTATTTCAATTTTCCTTATTTTCCATTTTCCATTAGTCTTTGCCTGGCAAGTTCATTTATCAAGTCGCAGTTAATGTTCATTGAAATATCTTTTGTACATATTAATAAACCATTCCGAGGGGGCTTTGTCAGCAATTTCAGTAGCCATCACGTGCCGACATGTCGCAGGGTGTCCACAGCTGTATGTGTGTTGTGTGTGCGGGTATGTGTGTGTGTGGCAGTGCGTTGACTAATTACGCCGCATAGACGCGATCGTAATTACAGGAAATCCTTTTTCCTTTTGCCTCAAATTTGAATTGGAATACGAAATAGGAAGTTCCCTTTCTCTCTCTCTCTCTCTCTCTCTCTCTCTTTCTCATTCTTTTTGGAATTTCCTCTTCAAAGTGACAGACAGACGCGCGCAGGATAATTTATATGACTCGGTTTTCAATTGGAGGTTGGGGGTAGGCGTGATCCTGCAACATGTGTGCAGGGCTCAGTCAGGCCACCAAGTGGTTTGAATCCTTTCGTCAATTTGTGCCATAGATGAGCGTGAAGTGAAATACTCAAGTTACGCGACCTTTCGCTAGAAAAGTAGAGAAGAGTAGAGCAAAGTAAACCGAGATGCGCCGCCCTGCCCCAGCACGCGTATGCTGCCATGTTGCAGGCGGCCACAGGAGGCGCACGTCCTGCCCATCAGCAGCAGCAGCAGCAGCTGTCGATGCATTTTCAGCGGAAAACTGCCTATAGGTTTTCCTGGCAGGGCAGGGCAGGCGTCTACGCAATTATTGCCGATGGTTTTTCACTTAACGTTGCACCTTTTGTTCGCATCGAGGAAAATGTTAGGCTGGTATCTTCTTCACGTATCTATGCTGTCTGTCTGGCACGTCCTGTCGCCGTCTACTTTGAAGGCTGCTCGCATTACGAGAGAGAGAGAGAGAAGGAGAGAGACAAGAGAGAGAGAGATATATAGAGAGTGATCATTGTCTTTTAATGGCTTGTTTATCGCTCGCCTCGCATCGCAGACCAAATAAATTAAGTGCTTTAATTGCTCGGCTAATTGATAACAGCGTCTGGCCGAGCTGCCAAGCTGCATCCTGCACACAGGATGAGACGAGACTGGAGACTCGACACTGCACTACCCTCGCGACTATTTGCATTGTGCAGCGCAGTGAGCCGATTTGGCAGCACAAACACACATCCTGCCCCAACAGCGCTTAGCCACTGTAGCTGCTTCTGCTGCTGCTTAATCCGCCTAGGCCTAGGCATCCTGTTCTCTACTCGACCAGCTGCTGCTGCTGCCTGCATTGTTCTTGGCTAGGGGAATGCACAATAAATGTAAATTCCTCACACATGATAAGCATCGACAGGAAGCCGACGACGACGCACATTAAGTGATTGGCCAAAAGCAGAAGGATGTTTGCTTAGGCTCAATTGGCAGACACACACTCAAACACACACATACACACACATAGATATAGATATACCTTATACAGTTTCTAATTTTACCCGTACACGTACGTGACTTTTGTATGGTTTGTGTGTTAATATTCCATTGCTTTTTTTCGATTTTCGTTTATTTTCATGATCAGAAAGGAAGCAGGTATTATGCCATATAATGCAAATGCAGGTATGAGGCATAAACATATTCCTTATTAGCCTGCACAAACTGGGACCTAAGAAAATATGGGCATGTCTATAAAGTGAGTGGTGTGATTATAGAATAGAAAATACCCTAGAGAACATTTATGTTGAAGAAACTTTACTGTATAAGATTTGTTCTTCTATTTTTTGTAGATGTGTCAGTACCCAAATTTCATAATGACCGTATAATAAATAAAAAACCTTAACAACTAACATACAAAGGTCTTGTTGTGTAGAGCTAACATATTCTATGAAAACTAATCATTAAGAGCAGCTAAAGGTTTTACCAATACTTAAATTTCATAACACGCCAATTATGAATAAAGAATTATAGAAAATTAATAAGAAGACCTTGTTGTAAGATAGTGTTCCACGGAAAAACAGCAAAATTCAGCAATACCTTTTAAAACTCGCTATTAAAAGTTTCTGCAGCCAACAATGATCTTACAATACCTACAAAAAATCAAATATAGAGATATTTCTAGTATATCCCACTTCCCAAAAGCATCTACTCTCATTTGATATAACCCAAATTAACTATAGAGTTTCTGCTAGTCCCACATACTTCCCAAGAGTACCTTCTATAGCACCTTAGTATAACCCAAACCGATTACAGAGTATCTGCAAGTCTCGCACACCCTCAACGAGCACCTTCCCGCATTTTGTTATTCCAATTTGCTCAATATTTGCTTAGCCTGTTTACTTTCAATTACAATGTGTGAGGAATCGGGTACCGTCTAGCGCGGGTACCGGTGGTACTGCCTACAGGTAACTGTAGTTGTGTTTGCGCATAATTTGACGCGCAAAGGAAGTGACCGCTCGACAAGACGATCCTAAGCAGCCTCGAAACATCCCGTTCTCAATCGTTTCTAATCGTTGCTTCGCTCTTCAATTGCCAGAGATGTTTCAGCTGGGAACAGCAGTGTCGGGGACGTGTGCCGCAAATATATCCAATTCCAAATATAGTTTAGGTTGAGGGAGGAAGAGAGAGAGGAAGGGAAAACCCCTCGCTACGTTGCAGGCGCAGCTAATCAAATGTTATCATAAGTGCCCGACGTGAGGGGGAGAATTGGAGACTATATATAACAATATATACATCTGTCTATAGGGAGAGACTAAACGATTTATGGCTGGGGGCAAGATTCTAATGCGCTGCAGCCACCCCCCCAAAAAGCAAACTCGTCGGGCAGTCATTAAAAGATGTACGAAAATATACAGAAAAGTGGATTTTACGATCTTCCAGCGAGGGGGAAATCGAAGAAGGGGCAGTAGGAGGGTCCTAGCTAATCCTAGACAGGCGCTGGGCTCAGTTTTATTGGCACTTTCCCGAACTATAAATCAATAAACAGATGTGTCATAAACTTTTCCCCAGCACGTAGTTTTTCTGAAAAAATGCACCAAAAAATCGAGGCTAGTACGGGGAGCGAAGTTCCTGGAGTTTTCAACTTGCGGTAACTTGTTGGAGGAGCCAGCTCCATTGCTCTGTCATTGCGTGGTGGCAGCTGGGCCAATAAACCGAGTGATGCCTCGTAAAAATGGTCATTAACACCAATTCTTGGGGAATCGGTACCCTCCGGTACCCTCTAGCTCACAAAACGGTAGCGTCAAAACGAAAATGCTTAAATCAATCGGTCGGTAACAAAACGAAGTAACCGTAAAAAAGCGCGATCGTAAAACAGCGAAAGATGCCACACAAATCGAAGAAGATAGAGAGATAGAGGCGGGAAGAAAGAGAGGGAGAGAGAGGTAGCGAGACAATGGGGCAGACAAGCCGCAGCCGCAGGCAGACTTCCGCTTTCATTTCATAAATTCGGATTAAGGCATTTTCAAATGATAACAATGAAAAAATAAAGAACTCTGTGTGGGAAATGCGCCGTGAATCTGATTAACGGCAAAACTACACAACGAAGATGAAGAAGAATGGAAGTAAGGGAGGAGGGAAGAAGGTAGCAGAATAAGTCTCACAAATGTGTCACGTAAATGGTTTGTTTCCCAACGTAAACCCACAACATGCCCAAGAACAATCACAGACAGAAGACGAGAGAGGAAGAAGAGCAAAGCTTACAAATTGTCGTAAAGAAGCGAAAGATCGTACACAGATTGTACAACAATTGAGGTTAGTCTGCTGCGCATGTAAAGCTTATCGAGTTACAGCATTATGCGACCTTTTGCCTGCGGAAGAAGCTGTCAGAGAGACACAGGGAGAGAGAGAGAGTGGGAGAGATTAAGACCGAAAGTGACAGCTTGATGAAGGCAGGTGTAAATGGTGGAGGAAATAGATATTACATTTCATATGCATAACTCGCAGATTATGGAGAATCGGAAATGTAGATTTACTTCTTGGCGGGGCTGCTTTACAATTGTATTCTCTTATACGACTTCCTTGATCTGCTGTTGGAGCTAGAAACATTTGAGATTTGATATGAAGAACATAAGTAGTAGACTATTAATATTGTTAGTACTGTTAGTCTATTAATTTGGATACTTTACTGAATTAGTTCGGCATTAATATATGTATAAGTATGATAGGTTGATTATGAGTCACTTATCGAAATCATATTAGAGGGTACGGCTGGTAATTGAGCATCTTGTGGGAACTTGAGTAGAGATACTTTAACTGATTTAACTGATTCATTGAAATTATTGCGATTACATTAAGTCTATAATCCCTTGTTTGAAATACCTTAAGCTTCTATATGAATCATGAAGCAGATTATTGAAGAGCCTAAGAAAACTCTTAGGGTGAATGCGCTCTAGCTGTAAACTAAACTTACAGCGAAGTCTATCATTGAGACCATATACTTAGAACTAATCAGCTCAGATTTAGAGCAATGAGAGACTTTTAAGAGTTACTTATGAAACTTATGTAAGTCTCACATTGTATTAAACTCAGCTATCAACAAATATCAAACATGCTTTATATCGATCAAAAAGAGTAGAATTACGCAACGTTTATTTGAGCTGATAGGAGATATTCTAATTTGAACTGCAATTTAAGCTATCAATAGGTAGAGTGGTTTCGCTCTTATGTACGATCTACAGTAATAATTTTATCATAGATCACAAGCTCTGACAATGTTTATATAACTTGAGGATAAAAGGAGTGTGCTATACTAAGTAGTTTAACCATATTAAAAAGCTGAGATATTCCTTACAAATCTTGATGTTGTTATCCTTACCGTTGTTGCCTCCTTCACAAGTCTTACTACTCTAACCTCCTGTATCGGCTCCCTTCATTTATCTATACCTTCTGCTTTACTCATATCATCATTACTTGCCTTCCTAGAACGTTTACCTTTCTAGCTGCTGCTCATTATCATTAGAAATCGATCAGCAGTTTAGAACTGCAACATGTTGTTGCACGTTTGGCAAACATTGGTTGCAATGCGAACTGGCGAACAATTGCACATCCTGTACGGGCGCATCCTGCTTAGGGGCACGAACGGACACGGAGCAGGGGTCGCTGCAGGGGCACGTTGCAGGGGCATCATCTGTTGCTCTTGGTGCACACACAATTTACGCATGATGAGCGGAAACGCGTCGAAGGCGCGTACTTTGTACACAAATAGAAAGAGGGAGAGAGAGAGAGGCAGAGTGAGGGAAAGAGAGCGCGCATTGTTGGCAAACAACAAAGAGGAGGAAAAGGATGTGCTGTGTGCGCGGCAATTAACATTTTCAGATTTTCTGCTCGCAGCAGGACATGTGGCCAGAGAAAGAGAAGGGAAAGAGAGAGAGAGTGCCGGCAATGCGCAGAGGAAGCTGACGATCACGTCGCCTAGACAGGTAGCTGTGCCTTGCTGATTACTGACTTTGTGCTAGTCCAGCGGGGCAGGAGGAAGGAGAGAGGAAAAGAGAGAGAGGGGAGAGGCAACGCCTGCGGCGTTAATTGTCCTGTGTCCTGTGGCGCGTTTGATTTGCGCCGCTCGTCAGCTAATCTGGGCCAAAGCGAAAACCGGAAACGGAAGTAGCCCAGTGCAAAATCAAGTAAATCCTTCCTGCCTACTCATGTTTTCACTGTAATTTGGTTTATTTTTCTGAACATGAGATACTCAAATGTAAAATCAAAGAGAATAAACGGTAAATTTATAAATGAAAGACCATAAACCACCAGGCTCATAGGGCAGACTGCATTATACATTATACATGCTACGATCGCATGGGCATCGCATATAAATCGATCGCAACTATATTATGCGTAATCACTGCACCACTGTGCGCCATTAACTGCGACTGCTCCTGCTGCTGCTCCTTACACTGATGCTGTTACTTCTCCTTCTGCTGTTGATGCCACATTAACTGCCTACTGAACTTGGTTGTCTCCGCTTGCCGTTCAATACTACTGGCCTTTTTTTGGTTGCTGCTGGTGGGGTAGTCTGTTGCTGCTGCGGTTGAAACATGCCATGTAGCGTGACCCCAGCTGCAGTGCGTACCATGCTGCGTCGCACAACTTGCCCACTGTGCGGCAGAAAGCAGTGTGTGGGGAACTGCATGCCAGGCGGATAATGCTTACCCGCATAGGCAACACTGTGTTGCTGCTGCTGGGGCTGTGGGTGGAGCTGATCTCCGCCAGCGCAATCGCGTTGTGGCTGTCGTCGTGGACAATAGCAACGCTGAACACAGCAATAAGGCTGCTGCTGCTGTTGTTGTTGTTGTTGTTGCTCTCGTGCTTCTTGCTGTGGATCAGGAAGGTAAAACGTAGGTTTGGTTTTCGAATTGCTCTTTGAGGTGCTCCGTTTTGTATCCTTGACATCTTTGTTGCACTGTTGATCCTTCTTTCCCTTCTTTTTTGCTTTTTTGGGCAACTTTTGCTTTTCCAATTCAACTGGCGTCTCAGAACAAGGCGAGCAAGGCGCACAAGGTTCGTCAGTTTGTGTATCCTTTGGGTTTGTTTTCTGTGTTTTTTGGCTATCGACGAAAACCTGCAATGTCTGTGCCAATAATTGCACGAAATTGACGAAGCACTGACAGTGCTCAGTTCTTTCATTACTGCTCTGATTCTGCTGATCGCTTGTGGCATAATTAGGCAACCAGGGAGACTGCAGAGCTTGATCGTAGCAAGGATAAGAAGGGGAGGGCATCCCGACTGCTGGTGCTCCAGCAACTACAAGGAGAAAGACATCAGCAAGAGAGAGGGTCATCTAACTGAAGCATACTTACAGTTCTGCTGATCCAAACCGAGTTGAGGGTAACAGCTGAACCCCGCGGTATCTGGGGTAGGCATATTCTTGGGACTGTTGGGCTGTCCTGTGTATCTTTGATTTACTAAGTTATTTTTTGAGTGAAGAGGTAGGCTTCGTTGTTGCCGTTTTTGCTGCTCCGGCTGCTGCCTTTGTTGCTGCCTCTGTTGCTGCCTCTTCTGCTGTCCCGACTGCTCCTGCGACGCCGGGCAGGCGCGGTTCAGCAAGTTTGTCAGTTGTTTGACTAGCGCATTATTCTTGTCATGCTGCATTATGATAATGTTACATGGTTGTTGCGACTCCTTAGCAAGCTTTGTTCGCTTCTTGCTGGAACTTGTAACCTTTCGACTTTCATCCATACCAGCTTGATCTCTGCCGGGGCTTGTCAGTGCAGCTTCAATCTTCAGTAGACACTCGGAGCAGGCGCTGATCAACTCTTCTTCACTCTCCACATCCAAACCGCAGACGGAACAGGACTTACTGTTGCCGCCCAAGTAGCGCAGTAGCCTAGGAGCCTCCTTCCAACCAGTATTCATTTGGGACACATCCATCGTGGACATGGAGCTCCACGTATTGCTTTCCGGCCTGGTAGTTGTGGGAATTAAGTGGCAATCTCTGCCAGCGTGCTGGCTCAGCATGGAGTCGAGTCGACTTGAGGTTATATGGTGGCTTATAAGTTTTCGATTTGCAAAACGTGACATATTTGTGAAAGCTCCGATTACATCTGAAAGTTCTCTCCCCGCCTAGCTTCTCTTCTTGCCGTTGAACAACCACTTGGGCAACATTTTGATCCACGTCCATCTGCTTTTGTGCGAGGATAATTTAGACCTTTGCAGCTGCTCGAATTCCTTGCGCAGACTTTCCGTTACCTGATCGAAGGTGGACTGATTCAGCACGGGCTGTGCCGTCGTCAGGGTCAGTGAGGAGTAGTGTGCCCTTGGCTGCCCTTCCTGCCCCTGTCCATCGTCTATAGCACATGCACGAATGGCAAGAAAGCTGCCGCGATAGAATGTTTCCATGCAAGGATTCCATGCGACGTTGCTTGGCGGCACCAGGCCTATGCTCTGTGTTGGTAACTCGACATTCCCCGCTTGCCGCTCTGGTGCCTGCACTTGGCCTATCTCCTGCTTCTGCTTCTGCGGTTTGGCTTTTTGTGTCTTCTGGTTATGTCTAGCCTTGACTGACGTAGTGGGCAGTTCTTCCACTCTGTTTACACGTGTTGCCGGCGGAGCTGAGGGTGCACGAGCTACATTTCTGGCTTTGTTGCGTGATGGCGGAGTACGGCGTGTTGTGGCTGAACTTGATCTGTGACGACGAGTTGTTTGGATTATGGTTGTGGACTGGACATCGACCGCTCTATTATTTTTTGTTATCCCTGGTTTAAAGTCCTTATTCACCGGGGTTAACCTACCTCCGCGAATGCGATTGCAACTCGGATTGAGATGGGGGAATGCGGCGCATCTTGAAGAAATTAAGTATAGTCGGTGTGGAACTTGTTTTACGCACAAGGGGCTGGATGGAGAAGAGAAAGATAGTTGGAGTAAAGGGGGTAGATTGATAAAGATAATTACAGCTTTAGAACAAGCACGAAAGCTACAGTCAAGTATGCTCGACTCTGATATACCTGCTACACACCCGACCAAGGCGATTTCTTAACAAAATATAACTTTTTTTGCGTTTTTTGTGTTGCATACTTTTAGGAAGCGGCTTCGGCTTTATTTCTTCTTAAAAAACTTTTATGTTTGTCTTCCGATCGCAACCAAATTTTAAGAAATCATTTAGGGGTTGGTAGATAGTGTATTTACCAAAAATGTACTGTGTAGCATTAAAATTACGCTTAGAATTCGATTATTATTGACTTATGGTGGCGGAAGTGTTCGTGGCCAAAGTCTAAAATACATATAGATGAAAGGGTGGAAAGACGGAGTTGAAAAAAGAAAGATGGAGAGTTCAAAAGAAAACTAGATGAGTAGGTATGTAAGAAGATTGATGCACTAGTAAGCAGAACTCATGATAGATGTATGGTTATATTACATTAAATTAACTTGCAGATACTTACAGTTGAGAAGAAAGGTATTGGATGACTCCTGCTGCTTCTCAGCTACAAATCAAGGGAAATAAGTTCAAGCAAAATCAATGAGAAGAGAAATATGCTCAGTTACTTACGGCGCTATTTAACAAAGACTTTATTTTGTGGGCTGATGGTCGCGACGATAGGGTAGCGCGCTGAAATTAAACAAACTATTAAAAAAAGAAGACACAGGTAAATGATTTACAATGGATTAATTTACCTTGGAACAACTAGGACTTCCTGCGGGAAGACGATGTTTTTGACGAGGCCGGCAGTACTTGAGAGGAGAGCAAAAAAAAAGAAAACTTTAGCGTGGAAGGATTGAAAGGAACTTCTGAACTTACTTCCCTATTAGAGACTCCTCCTCCTCCTCTCTTTGACTGTGAGGCAGCCTTCTTTTTGGCCCCGTTACTGCTTAGATTGCACATGCATTGGACCGGTCCCACGTGATCCGTGTTCAAACCGATGTTTTGGCATTTCTGCGATTTGTTCTTTGTTGGTGTCCTTGACGATTTGAGTCTGGGTTGTGGTGACATTTGTCCTCGCGAATTGGGTGAATGACGCGAACTTTGTCTGGAAAACTCATTGCGATTGGAACTGGTTTGAGGATAATTCTTGTAGCCGCTATTGTCACGACGCATTCTGTAGCCCGACGCCGACCGACTTACGGGGTAATGCTTTGAAGGCGGACGTGGTGGTGGTGGAAGCGACTCGTTGCTCTGTCTCTGTTGCGGCGGGTAGGGATGTTGGATGGAGTCCACTCCTTGTTGGCAGTCGCACACTACTGTTATGGAAGGTTTCCTACTAACAGGATAGCTGCGACATTCCTGTTTATCTTTGGCTGCAGTCTTGGCTGCAGTCTTGGGTGGAGTCTTGGGTGGAGTCTTGGTGGACTTGACCACCAGCGGACTGTAGTGCGCAAGTCTCTTGAAGTCTCGGTACTCCATATAGTCAGTGGCACAGTCTGCTGGCTGGCGTGGCTGGCGACGCTTCTTTCCCTTGCACTTGCAATCACTTAGGGAATGCGTGCGCCTTGGATTGGGTTTTGGCTTGGGCGGTGGAGGTGGAGGTGGTGAACTGTTGTGCGCCGCGTACCGTGAGCTGCAGGGGCCACCATAGCAATAGGAACTGTCGCTGTACACCTCGCGTTCGCGACGTGAGTGCTGTGGCTGCGGCGAATGGTGGCGCAAATCGTTGCACGATTGATTTCTTACAGGCGCAATGGACTTCCTTCTGCAACTCAACTCATAGGGAGGAGGATCGCGAGGTTGTGGTTTCAACTTGGGTTTTTTTTCTTTCTTATTGTTGGAGTCGCAACAGCACCTTTCACGTATTTCAGATTCAGGTGGCTGTGAATTATGGTAACGATCGTTGTATCGATGATCACGAAGATCAGGAGGATTATAGTAAGAATCGTTGTATTGATTTTGATGCATATCAGAATGAGGACGTTGATTATGGCAATTATCGTTGTATTCCATTGGAGCATCGCAAGACATACTGCCTCTCCGTCTTGACCCTTCGTTCTTTGGCGGAAAGCGCGGATCTCGATGTGGGTCTCGACGTGCAGATGATGCTTGCTGAGAGTTTTGACATCCATCGCAGCAGGTTGTGCAGCCGCCATGCGATGAATGACCGCCATCGTAATCCTTGTAATATGTTGACTTATTGTTTTTCGAGAAAAAGGCATTTGCCTTCAACTGGAAAAAATTACTCTTGACTATTGGATTGCGAAAAAGACTCGTCAGCTGGTTGCGTGGCTTTGTTTCAACTGGCAATTCGTTGTTCTTGCCCTGTTTCTGGTCCGGTTTTGTGGCATTATTGTTGCCCATTTTCCTGGTTTGTGATAGGTTTTAGTTTCGGTTTTTTACATTGTATGTTTACACAATTCCATTAGATCCAGTTGTTACTTGTTTGTCAGTGAGGTATAAAGTTTAGACGGGTAGGGCTAGCTACATTGATTACGAAATAAAACAACAATTTCATGTAGGGGCTTTGGGGATCGCAAATGGTATCGCTGACTTCCCAGACAATGCAAGTTATAGATCAGAAGTCGACTAACATATCGAAACCTCCCCTAGTTGTGTCGATTATGAATCTATTTGTATATCGATAACTATGTTGATAGGTTGTGTACAAAAAAGAAGAAGAATATTTTGGAACCAACCCCTTTACATTTAATAATATTAAATCCACAAAGTTACCTTCTCAACTAATCATTCACATCTGAATGCTGAACTTTATTACTATCTTTCTGTTTTGTATATCTTATCAAACTGAACGATGTGAATGGCGTTTGCCTCGAGGGATCGGTGAATCCCTCATATGAGGATGGTCCACTAGTATAGTCAGCTGCCTTCACAATAAGAATTTGATATACATTGATGATATTGTTCGCGTATACAGACGTTATACGGATTCTGTGATGCGGCTGTTTCGAGCTGTAGTTGCTGCTGAAGCTGAACTGACTCCCGATTGATCGTACCAACGTACACTCTGCGCAGGACCCTGCGTTTTTTCACCGGTTGCTGATGCAGCTGAGAGTAGTCTATCTTTGGCCAGTAGAGTGGACGACGTGGGGAAAGCGTGTTGTTGGCGGGTTGTAGCTGCCGTTGCGTCTTGGGCCTCAGCTGTGTGAGAAGAAGTTAATAAGGTTGAAGTATCGAGTGCAGCTACTCAACTTACGCCTATACCGGAAACACCTTGCTTAGTCTTTCGTACACACTTTTTCCTCTTGACCTGTACTGCGGTAGAGAGTTGCGAATTATATCCCTTGGACGATGCTGGCTGATTCAGTCTTCGAGACGGTAGATTAGCGCTTGGAGACTGTTGAGGTGGCAGTTTACTCGTTGGAAGCTGTGAAGACGGCGCTGTGGCGTTCTGTTTCTGTGGCGAAAGTTTTGGCTTCTGTTTTGGGAGATTGTTGGCCTTTACCACAGCCGGTGAATCGGAGTTGGATTTCCCCGGCGTCGGCTTGAGAGATACCTTGACCTTCTTCTTGTCATCCACTTCTTTCGTTCCCTTCGATGCCGATTGAGGAGGGGATTCAGACTGAGCTTTATTCGGCGTTGCTTTGAGAGATAACTTCTTCTGCTCATCCACTTCTTTCGTTCCCTTCGATGCCGATTGGGGTAGATCAAATTTGGATTTCCTAGGAGGTACGTCAACCTTTTTCTGTTCATCCACTTCTCGCTTTGATGCCGATTGAGGAGTTAACTCAGACTGAGGTTTATTCGGCGTTGCTTTGAGAGATACCTTCTTCTGATCATCCACTTCTTTCGTTCCCTTCGATGCCGATTGGTGTCGATCAGATTGGGATTTCCTAGGAGGTACCTCAGCCTTCTTTTGTTCATTCATTCCCTTCGATGTCGATTGAGGAGGTAAATCAGGCTGAGGTTTATCAGCCGTTGCTTTGAGAGATACCTTCGATGCCGATTGGTGTCGAGCAGATTGCGATTTCCTAGGAGGAGGTAGTTCAGCCTTCTTCTGCTCATTCTCTTCTTTCATTCCCTTCGGTGTCGATTGAGAAGGAATAGCAGACTGGGATTTCCTTGGTGTTGCTTTATGAGAACCCCTAGCCTTCTGGTCATCCACTTCTTTCGTTCCCTTCGATGCCAATTGAGGAGGTAAATCAGACTGAGATTTCTCCAGCGTTACTTTGAGAGAACCCTTAGCCTTCTTCTGCTCATCCACTTCTTTTATTCCCTTCGATGCCGATTGAGGGGGTAAGTCAGTCGGAGATTTCTCGGGCATTGCTTTGATAGGTACCTCGGCCTTCTTCTGCTCATCCACTTTCATTCCCTTCGATTGAGGTGATGAATCAGATTGGGATTTGTCAGGCACCGGTTTGAGAGATACCTTAGCCTTCTTCTGCTCATCCACTTCTTTTATTCCCTTCGATGCCGATTGAGGGGGTAAGTCAGTCGGAGATTTCTCGGGCATTGCTTTGATAGGTACCTCGGCCTTCTTCTGCTCATCCACTTTCATTCCCTTCGATTGAGGTGATGAATCAGATTGGGATTTCTCAGGCATCGGTTTGAGAGATACCTTAGCCTTCTTTTGCTCTTCCACTTCTTTTATTCCCTTCGATGCCCATTGGGGGATGAATCAGGCTGGGATTTAACATTGATAGGTGGCTTGGCTTGCTGTCTTTCGTGCAGTTCTTTAGTCTCGTTCTGGTTCTGACCTCTTTGGAGAACATACGGATTGTAGTGCAAGACACCCTTAGCGTTTCGGAACTCCATGAAGTCAGTAGGTTGCTTATCTTCCTTTGAACCTCGCTTACAAGGGCCATCAGATTTCACTTGCGTCTCATTAATGGGTGGCTTGACTTGCTGTCTCTCCTGAAACTCTTTAGTCTCGTTCTGGTTTTGGCCACGTTGGAGATTAAACGGATTGAAGTGCACGATCCCCTTGGCGTCTCGGTGCTCCATCAGGTCAGTCGGATGCTTATCGTCCTTGGTTCCCGACTTAAAAGGAGAATCTTCTTTAGCCTTGTTCTGATTTTGGCCCCGTCGGAATGGATTGTTGCTCACCACCCTCTTGACGTCTTGGTTTTCCATGACGTCAGTTGGAGGCTTCTGTTCCTTGGCCGACTTAGAAGGAGTATCGGATTGGGGTTTCAAGTGCGTCTCATTGAGGGGTGGCTTGACTTGCTGTTTCTCCTGCAACTCCTTAGTCTCGTTCTGATTTTGGCCCCGTTGGAAACCATACGGATTGCCGCGCACAAGACCCTTAGCATTTCGAAACTCCCAGAAATCGGTAGGTTGCTTACATTCCTTTGAACCCCGCTTACCAAGGCCAACAGATTGGGGTTTCACGAGCGTCTCGTTGATGGGTGGCTTGACTTGCTGTTTCTCCTGTATTTCTTTAGTCATGTTCGGATTTTGGCGCCGTTGGAACGGATTGTTGTTCAAGACCCTCTTGACGTCTCGGTTCTCCATGACGTCAGTCGGATGCTTCTGTTCCTTGGTTCCCGATTTAGAAGGATAATCAGATTGGCGTTTCACGTGCGTCTCATTGATGGGTGGCTTGGCTTGCTGTCTCTCCTGCAACTCTTTAGTCTCGTTCTGATATTGACCCCGTTGGAGATTGAACGGATTATTGTGCGCGGCTCCTCTGTAGTCTCGGAATTCCATGAGGTCCGTTGGATTCTTCTCTGCGTTCGAACGGAAGTCATACTGGGGTTTCCCGGCATTTTGAGGTATATTGGGTGTTTCATTCTGGTTCTGCCGGTTCTGACGGTACGCCATGAAGTTAACTTAATGGTTCTTTACTTCTCGTCTTGATTATGATACCGTTGGATATCATGCTGCTCGCCTATTCTTCTATATTTATTGCGTATAATTTGATTTATTTATGTATAATTTTGGGTTTGCTTTTGGGTGTCAGTTTTAGCATTGTTTACATATATTTGCTTACATTGTCGAATAACATGTGTGCCAGATAGGGATAACATCTGGGGGCACAGGGCTACCTAGATTGGACAAGGAACGAAACTATGACGCAATGATATCATCTGCGGTAGCACATCATCAGGGTTATTGGGATCACTAATAATATTTTTTATACTCCTTTTCAGCTGTCTATCGATATTATCGACAGTACCAACGATTAGTCTTATCGATTACTTATACTTACAATAAAGCTCCCCCCAGTCTGCCCTTTCGAAACACTCGATTACTATCAAAATTAAAATATAATATATCGACCCTTTTAGACTAAACTAAACTCGGTTCTCACTAGCAATATACAATATGTAATCCACAAAGTTATGTTCTTAACTGGTCTTTCACATCTGAATGGCAGAACTTTATTATTATAGGGTTAGTTTGTATATCGAAATAAATCGAACCATACAAATTTACTATGATGTGGATGTCATTTACTTCCCTGAGGACTATCCACTTTACTATCTCGGACAGTAGCCCTGACATTCACAACAATCTCCCAGACTTTCACGATATTGTCTCTGTATGCAGAAACTACCATACGGACTCTTCAAATGCAGCGGACGACGGCTGGAATCCGTGTCGCTGACGAGTCGCATCTGACTTTGCCTCTCGCGTTTCTGCTGAATCACACGAAACTTTCTCCCAGTCTGTTGTGCTGTCTTCTTCTGGATCTGTACCGAAATGTTTTTCTTGGACGGCGCTGGTTGATTCATCCTTGGAGGTGGTGGAGGCCTCTGATTACCCCTTGGAATCGGCGGAAGCCTCTGATTGACCCTTGGAAGCGCTGGTGGCCTCAGATTACCTGTTGGCAGAGGCGGCAACTTTCCTCTTAGTGGCGGTGCATTTACCCTTGGAGTCGGCGGATTAAATCTTGGAGCCGGGCGATTAACCCTTGGTGCTTGTGGATTAACCCTTGGAGCTTGTAGATTAACCCTTGGAACCTGGGGATTAACTCTTGGATTCTGTGGATTAACTCTTGGAGCCTGGGCATTAACTCTTGGAGCCTGTGGATTAACCCTTGGATTCGGTGCATTAACCCTTGGAGGCTGCGCATTAACCCTTGGAGTCGGTGCATTAACCCTTGGAGGCTGGGCATTAACTCTTGGAGCCTGTGGATTAACCCTTGGATTCGGTGCATTAACCCTTGGAGGCTGGGCATTAACCCTTGGAGTCGGTGCATTAACCCTTGGAGGCTGGGCATTAACTCTTGGAGCCTGTGGATTAACCCTTGGATTCGGTGCATTAACCCTTGGAGGCTGGGCATTAACCCTTGGAGTCGGTGCATTAACCCTTGGAGGCTGGGCATTAACCCTTGGAGTCGGTGCATTAACCCTTGGAGGCTGGGTATTAACCCTTGGAGTCGGTGGTTGAACCTTTGGGGTCGGTAGATTAGCCCTTGGAGTCGGTGTATTAACTCTTGGGGTAGGTGGATTAACCCTTCCAGACGGCAGATTAGCCTTTGGAGGCGGCAGATTAGCCTTTGGAGGCGGCAGATTAGCCTTTGGAGGCGGCAGATTACCCTTTGGAGGCGCCAGATTTTCCTTTGATGAAGGCGGCAGATTAACCTTTCCAGACGGCAGATTAGCCTTTGGAGGCGGCAGATTAGCCTTTGGAGGCGCCAGATTTTCCTTTGATGAAGGCGGCAGATTAACCTTTCCAGACGGCAGATTAGCCTTTGGAGGCGGCAGATTAGCCTTTGGAGGCGCCAGATTTTCCTTTGATGAAGGCGGCAGATTAACCTTCCCAGACGGCAGATTAGCCTTTGGAGGCGGCAGATTAGCCTTTGGAGGCGGCAGATTTTCCTTTGATGAAGGCGGATTTAACCTTGGGGACGGTGGAGGCGGCAGTTTACCCTTGTCCTCTTGGGCCCTTTTGATCTCCATGAAGTTTGACGGACGACTCTTTTCGTTCGGTGGAGGTGGCACTGGCTTGTTCTTGGTCTTGGTCTTCTTCTCGGTATACGGATTGTTTTGTCCGAGTTTGAACTCCATGAAGTCAGACCGACGGTTCCTATCCTTCAACACTGTTTTAGATGCGGAATCAGCTTGAGATTTCTCGTAGGCTTGATGCCCCTTATACTTTTTGAACTCAAAGAAGTCAGATTGCCTTTTCCTATCTTCTTGGGATTTTATGAGGGGCACATCATGAGGTGGCAATGGCTTACTCTCGTTCTTCAGGTCAGCTTCCTTCCCCTTGAAATTTTTGAACTCAAAGAAGTCAGACTTTTGTCTCGTTCCACCCGGTTTATCAGGCTCGAAATTACCTTTAGATGGGGAATCAGTGTCGCCCTTTGGGCCTTTTGCATACCCTTTAGGTGTCTTGAACTCCATGAAGTCAGGTGCGTTTTTCTTATCATTCAATGCCTGTTTGCCTTGCTGCTTATCATTCGGTGCGTTAGTCTTGCTTTTCGGGTCAGTTTCCTTCCCCTTGAAATTTTTGAACTCAAAGATGTCAGACTTTTGTCTCGTTCCCCCCGGTTTATCAGGCTCCGAGTTACCTTGCTGTTCCTTCTTGCTCTTTTCATTCAATCCCGTTTTAGATGGAGAATCAGCCTGGGCTTTTTGGCCTTTAGGTGTCTTGAACTCCATGAAGTCAGGTGGGTTTTTCTTATCATTCAATGCCTGTTTGCCTTGCTGCTGCTCATTCGGTGCTTTAGCCTTGGTTTTCTTCTGATCAGTTTCCTGCCCCTTGAAATTTTTGAACTCAAAGAAGTCTGACTTTTGTCTCGGCCCCTCTTTAGGGGGCGGAGGTGGCTCGGATTTTGCGACCGCTTCATTATTTTGCTGTTTATTCTCCTTCTTGCTCTGTGCCATTCCCAGGCCAAAGATATTTTGGTGCTCGAGTCTCCTTTTTAACTTCATTAAGTCTAATTGATGGTAATGTGCCTTCTCCTTTTGGTTCTGGCCCAACTGCAGGGCATTCTGGTCGTATGGTATGACATTTTCCTGACCCACTGTGTTAGTCATTGTGTAATTTTGGGTCTGAGTTGGGCCTCAGTTACTTACATTTTTGTTTTTCATGATTTTTATTTCGAGTAATTACCTGTTTGACAGTCAGGCTTATGGAGAGCAGGGCCAACTAGATTGGTCAAGTAACGACACTATCACATACTTTTTCAAGCATTATATCGATATAACTGACAGCACTATCGATTAATTTTAATAATTAATAAAACTAACAATGACATTTCTTGATCGTACAGAAAAGCATTATAGATCAGTAGATCTGTAGTAGATATTTATTGTCTTAAGCATAGTTTATGCTGTATATGAAGAACTGCGCAACTTTTCTCTATAATGCCCAATAATATCAAATCAAAGTTTGGTTCATCACTGATCTTTGACATCTGAATACTGAAGTTTATTATCCATTTTCTGGTTTATATTTCCTAACAAATTAAAAGACACTATTTTCAACAATTTGGTTTTGATCTGGATGGCATTTGCCAATACGGATATGAAAATTCCCACCCCAATGACTGTCCTACATACGATATTAGATAGCTGCCTGGAAGAACTCATTGGGCACCTGGTTGGCCACACCTAGTCATACAGTGACGGTACTGTTCTCGCATGCAAAAAGTGTACGGATCCTTCTTTGCGGCCCTCTCAAACATCAGCTGGCGCTGCACCTGAGCTATCTCCCAGTTGTGGGTGACAACAATTCTGCGCAGGGTTTTCCGCTTCTTCTTAGGTGGCGGTGGCATCTTGCATTGGCATGGCTTGGGCAAATGCAACGGAGGACGGTCGTCGCAGCAGGTTCGCCTCTGACGGGGACTCTTCTTCTGCTTTTTGTTTTATGAGAAGAAGTTATAGAGCAGAAGAAGATCGAGTGCGACTTACATATATACTTACATCGGCGTCTTCGTTCTTAGTCTTGGTCTTCGATTTACACATTCTCTTCTTGCTCTGTGTTGGTGGAGGACATTTCTTTTGGCATCCCTTCTTCTTCTTGGCCGTACAATCTGGAGGCTTCAACGGTGCCTTCTTTCTCACTTTCTTGGGTTCCGGCTCTTCCTGGGCTGTTGATTTAGAGGAGTGAGACCTGCGTTTCTTCCCACCACCAGAGGGCTTTCCATCGTCAGGGGCCTTGTCATCGCCAGAGGGCCTTGCACCGGCAATTTTCTTCCCACCGCCAGAGGGCTTCCCACTGCCAGAGGGCTTGTCTTGCCCTGACTTCGAATCCGATTTCGAGGGCAATTCACGTGGTTTCACGGGTCCCTTATCCTTATATTCTTCCTGAATTTTCTCCTGCGATTCCGCCGCAGAGGGTGAACCAGTCTGGTCCTTTCCGTGCATCGTATCCTGAGATGACTTGCCCCTCGACAGTTCTTCTTCTTTTTCTTCTTCTTTTTCTTCTTCTTTTTCTTCTACTTCTTCATCATCAGTATCTTTGCTTTTTTTTTCTCTCTGTTTGGGAGTTGCTTTCTCTTTGGGTTCCTTTGGTTCCTTCTTTTTGGCTGGCTCAAGTGGCTCCGTCTTCGGCTTCGAGGAATCATCTGTGGGTTCCACGACACTCTGCTTCTTACATCTACAAGGATTTTCGTCTTTTTTTCTATCGTAGTCCCAAAAGTCACATAGACGGTAGCCCGTGTTCGGCGTCTTGCACTTACACGAACGATGCGAGGCATTCTGCTTGGATATTTCAAATTCCTGCCCACACGGCCTATTGTATTTGGGCTCCTTACACTCATGTTGCTTCTTTCTCTTACATGGGCACGGCTGCTTGGCTCTTTCATATTGCTGTCCATGCTCTTCTTGCATTACATTCGCTTTAGATTTGCAAACACACTTCGATTTACGCTGCTCCCCTTTGGCTTGCTGCTGCACGTGCAGGATTTGCTCCCGTTCCCAGGCATAGCTAGTGTCTCGTTGAAGCCCATTTTGGTAGCAGATACGTTGTGGCTTGGCTTGCTGCTGTCCATGCGACTCTTTCGTTTCCTTCGTTTTAGATTTGCAAACACACTTAACTGTCTCCTGCATGGGTTCATCTTTCTGGTAGTGCTTCCGTTCGCATTCCCGTTCATGCTTAGTGTCTTGTTGACGCTCCTCTTGGCAGTAGACTGGCTGTGCCTTGTTTTCTTTTATTTTATTCGATCTCGACTTAGAATTGCAAGCACACATTGA